>OX596010.1:11769344-14169344 GCA_951394025.1 Heteromyza rotundicornis | reverse complement strand
TTTCCATATACGTGCCTTTTCCTTCCTTGCATTAATATATTCCAGTTATTATCATAAGTTTCCTGTTGTACTTTCAATTTGCAAAACAATTTTAAAAGCCTTTTCACCGCCTTCAAACTCAAAGTGTTAATGGCCAATAAAAAGGGGGGAATGGCGTCAATTAAACCTTGAATTATTTTATCTTTGATTAATTTATCTTATATCAGTGACAAGAGTGAAAAGGAAGGAGGAATTCACCACGGATTCCCACAAATATGAAAACATCTGCTGGTGATGGTAGCTTTTGACCGTGACACAGAATCAATTTTTTTCTTTCGTTTTCGGCTATCTAAATGCAATTTTTCATAACTGAATGTGAGCGCGACCTGTTATACCCACACCGTGATAATGAAAGGAATCATTTTTCATATTTCATTTTGGTTGTTGTTGTTGTTGTGTGAAGGGTGAAAGTGAGTCAAGCGCACTTTTGATATTGGCGACAACCGCCGAGACGTTGGCCGGCAATGCGACGCGCCTGCGTGCACTTGAAATGTGCAAAATGTGCGAGACAATCACTTTATTTTTTGGTATTTTGTTTTTTTTTTTTCATTTGCCTCTTAATGATGGCGGCCGGTGCAAAGTTTCGTTGAGTGTGAGCCGCGGAAACTGAAAAGTCTTTTAATTTTGGTCAAAACCATTGATTGTCAATAACAACCGTGCGAAGGTGTTGAATTAATTTAAAAATTCAATTAGGTAAGGCTTTAATTGAAGGTTGGCGTGGCGGTTGCTTTTAATAAATTTATATAAAATTCGCAAAAAGATCAAGTTTCCTTTTCGTATTAAGCGCAGTTGGTACTAACTAAAGTATCGTTAACATTTCTCTTACGTTCAATTAGTTTTTTCATTTGATTTGTTGAAATTTACTGAAATAATTTCCATGCTTCATTCATTTTTCAAACATTCAACTACTTCAAATGTCATTGATTAAAACCGTTAGTGTTGCAAACAAAAATAAAAAGAGATTCGTTAGGTTCCCATACCTGCAAATTTACAATTCAAACTACCAAAGTTTATTGACTTCGGCACATGCAAAGCAGCAGAAATGCAAACAACAAATCAGCTCAGCTCAGCTCTGCTGTTGACTTTAAATCAACAAGTGCGAAAATTTTATAAACAAACAAATCCATCATGATTTGCCTACACGGCACAAAAAAAAAAATTAAAAAAAAAAACCTTTACGAATGGCAAAAAATTGTACAAATACAAACTGCATTTGTTGAATGTTGGATGCGAAAATTAAAATAGACATTGCGCTCAATTGATGTGGACATCCGCCCACGTTCCGTGGCACCATGAAGGAGGAGGAGTAGGAGTCCCCCAAAACATCCTGGGAACGAGCAAACTAACAATCGCCTAAGTAAATGAATGAATGAACGAAAGGGGTTCATTAAAGACAGACGAACGTCTGTTTAGAGTAGATGTGGGGAGGGAGAACTTCATAAATACGCGTTGATTGATGGATGGCTGCAATGGATGATGAGCATGAATGCCGTCAAGTCCAATGCAGCTAAAGACAGTCTGCGACGAGGCGATGCAACTATCTTCACACGAAAAGCAGAAAGGCGCACATTTATGCTAATTTCAATACAAATTGACCCCAAGTAAACCAGAAAGGCGGCCCAGGGAGAGCAACAAGAGACTGGAGGTGGCCGTAGAGTTTCAACTGAAAAGCATATAAAAATGCATTCTCTGGAGCTTGGGGAAAAAACCAAATAAATAAGCAAACAAAACTGAAATTGCTTTCAAAGAGAGAAAAATGGGAAACATATTTTCACACATGACTGCCATCAGCAGGAAAAAGGGCAAACATAAACGAAATTAACATGCCGCGCGACATAAAATTGTGCTGGGCTTGCTGCTGCCTCCAAAGCACATTTCAATTTTATTTGAAATGGTGCGGGGGGGAAACAACACAAAAAAAAATAAAATTTCATGCTACTTGGGTCAGTTTAAAAGGCACGGCTGCTGCTGCTTATGTGGGAAAAATCTGCCATGAAGAAGTTATGTGGGGAAAACTGTAGTGGAAAGAAAAAAAAAAAAAAGTATTTCCAAATGCACTTTTCTGTTAATTAAAGTAGGAAATTACTGCCAGACATGCTAATTGCCTAAAAGACTTAAATTCTCACGCGAACCAGAAGAGTTGGGTCGACACAGCGAAATAAGGCGATTAGCATGATGTAGTAAGTGGCCTTTGTTGGGATTTTCTTTTTTACTATTACGAAATCATGAAAAGTATTTTTAAACTTCAAATTCGTAAGTTTGAATATGAAAAAAGTGTGCTAAGCGTTAGGCCCCGCTGGTGGATTATTTTTAATCAACCAAAAGTGAAAAGTTAGTACTTCTTCAAAACTATATTCGCTGAAGTATTGAAAGCAATAAACATTTTCCTTTTTCCAGCAAGTTTCTTAGTAACTAAACTACAAAGTAATGAAGCACTCAAAGTAAAGTAGTGAAAAAATGTAGCTACCATTAAAGTGAGCGTGTATCGATTTGGTTTGTGCAATTAATTTCCATTTAAAATTAAAAAGCGTATATTTACTTTAGCCATCACGCAAAATGGCAGACAGACAAACACATAAATACAAAACAAAGCTCAAAATTCAACTAAAACTGCACAAAGCAAATAGTAGTCGTTTACCAAATGAATAGAAAAATACGAAAAATATTGCCAATTGGCAAATAAAATGAAAACGCGCACTTGGCACTACTGCCCCCCTAGTAAAGTAGTGGTAATAACAGCAGTAGATTTCCACAGAGGCTTATAGAGTGCGAGTGTGTGTGTGAACACATGCACATATTCCACATGGAAGTGCGTCATTTGTGGCTATAAGCTCCTTGCGCAAATCCAGTTAAAACTGCAAACAGTAGAAATAGGCAAACAAAAAAAAAATAATAAAAAACGAAATCGCAAATACACGAATACACGCTCGGCCCAAAACCCGTCCGTCGTATGGCATTTAAAATGTCTTGTACTCTTGAACGCTTCGGTAAATGCGGTGTGGCGCATAATAATATTAATAATAATGAAATTTTATGAAATTAAATGCACTTTGAAATAGTAAAGTAGTGGTAACTAGTAGAAACCAAAAAAAAAACTTACAATTGTCCGTTTGGAAAAAAAAATTATTGGCAGCCATAAATGTTGGCTGGGCGGTGGTGGTTAAGCCATTATATGTTTATTGTTTTATTTACCTGCAATGAAAAAGAGATAAAAATTTGTTATTAATACTGTTTGGTTAAAATAAGTAAGTCATAATTAGAAGCATTTAAGAAATTTAAGGTTAGAATGAGAAATTGGTTGACGATAGGAGGAAAGACTGGAAGTATTTGGTAAGTTTTGACTGAAGCCGCTATTGACCTTACCTTAAGGTAGCCCAGACATTTTTTTTTACGATTTCGCATTGAGGCTCCCCATAACCAAATTTTATTTTTTTCTGATTCTAAATTAATTAATTTTTTTTTACTTTTTGTACAGGATTTTTTTCTCCGATTTGACTACTTTAACTCAAAAAATGGGGCGGTCTAGATCCAACCTATTCTTTGTCTTACATTACCCTATAATCCCTACTTTCACAGTGTAGCAATTATATGGCAGCAATAACTTCATAGTCAAATTAGGTTCCAACTTAACTTTAGTACTCGTCATAGATTTTTTTCAAATTCTCGTTTTAAATATTTATTAATATTCTTTGTTCGAATGTCAATTACAAATCACTAAAGAATGCCGTTGTCATGACAGACTGCAAATGAATATAAGCGCAAAAGGTAAATTAAGCAATTAAAATTCTTCTTAAAGCATACGGAAGGGAAGGTTATTTGCTTTTTTTCTTTTCCTTCCACTGCAATGAAGTAGAAAATCAATAAGTCAACACACAAAAGAGCATAAAGTCAAGTTGAGGTTGAGGTAAGAAAATATATGCGTATCTTAATTGCATCTGGAAGGTGGGGCTGGAAGGAGGTTTCAATTATTAATGCAGCAGTCGAAGATTTAGATTAGACATGAGCAATTTATTAAAATTACAAAAAAAAACTTAATAATAAAAAAAGTAAATGTAAAATTAATTAATAAAGACACAAAAACAAGTTTCGTGCATAAGTACGAAGTGGAAAACGAAAGGTACGAAAGAAGAGTTAAAAGTTCAGCTCAAGAAACTTTCTACAAGCATCAACAAATGCTAGTAATATTTAAAAAAAAAACCTATAAATTTAAAACTTGACATTAAACAGCCATAAATTTTGTAGAGGCAGCAGCATATTTGATAAAAAAAAAAAAGAAAGAAGAAGGCAATCCATAACCAATCTACGCAAAAAAAATGTATGATAAAATAAATTTTTTTTTGCATATGGTGAAAATGAAAGAAGTAGAAAAAGTGTCACCTCTGCGTTGTTTGAACAATTTTCACGAAAAGACTATATAAAACGTTAGTACCTAGCAAGAAAAAATGGTAAATGATAGTCTCAAAACTTTTCCCTTTTGCCGCGGCGTGAGTTTGCAAATGTGCCAAATTATATATCTTTTTTTAGTTACTTTTCATTTGCGCGATATTGACAGCATGACACACTTTCAGTGTTTTCAGATTTTTTCTGGGAGGGTTTTTCGCAACAGTAACGTTTTTTTTGGGAATCTCTTGTGTTCGGGAACACTCTGAGAAATACAACAGTAAATTTTAAAAACTTTTTGTTAAAGATTGAAATACAAATTTATTTAAAAACATTTTTTTACATTGGAGAAATTTATGTAGTTTGACTAAATATTTCTATTAAAAATGTTTTTTTTTAAATAAATAAAAAAAAAAATAAACATTTTTAAATTTTTTTCTGTTTTTTTTTTACAAAAACAAATATTTATTAAACATATTTTAATTAAAATCAAAAAAAAAATTTTTTTTTAAATATTATTTTTAGAAAAAAAATTTTATTTTATTTTTATACTATAAATTTGTTTGTTTATTTAAATAATAAAAAAAAATTTTTTAAATAATTTCTTTAAATGTAAAAAAAAACTTTAATTCTATAAATTCAACACAAAAGCATTCCTAAATTTTTCTCAGTGCCTCTACATTCTATTGTAGAAAAGGAAATTTAGCTTTGAAAAAAAAAACTATAAAATTCGTTTTTATTTTTTCTCCTCTTTTTTTTTTTGCTTCTGTTAAAAATTGGGTCAAACATGTGCGGTAAATGCTGCTGCAACTTTACGTTTGCTTCAACTACTGCTCTGCTGCTGCCATGCAATGATAGTGCAACTTTTGCTACTGATTGCTGCTCTTGGTTGCACACATTTGTGTGCCTGATGGTGGTAAATGTTGCAAAAGCAAAAGTAAAAAAAAAAGAAGAAAAAAAATTGGCATGCTTTACTGCACCGAGTAAAAGTGAATTTTCATTTTCATTTCAATTTAACAAAAAAACAAAAATAAAATTTTTAGTTTTTAATTTGAAAATGCAGATTTGCTGAATTTAATTGGTGCGAAATTACAATAACATTTTTAAGTTTTTCTAAAGAATAAAATTCTAAAAATGCTCAGTTGATGTGAAAACTTTAAAAATATGTATGCGCTGCTCGCTCGTTTAGCAAAGTTTAACACAATTTTGTTACATATTTCTTCTTTGATTGTTCACAAGAAACTGTTTCCACTTAACATCGTGATCGCAATTCGAGCGTGGCTAAATGTTGCAATAGTCGGCTTTGTTGTTGTTGTTGTTGGTTGGTGGCGCGGCATGTTTTATAATTTGCAACAAAGTACATCAAAATCCACAACAATACACTGTTGTGCGCGTGTGTGCGCTTGGCTGGCGTTGCAGCAAAAGTTTTGCCATGTTGCCAACTCAAGTCTACTTGGTGCAAAGAAGCGAAAAATTTAAATGAACAAAAACGAAAAAAACAAAAAAAAAAAGAAGAAAAAAAATAACAAAAATTAATTTTCAATTATTTCACTTGCTGCAGTGGCAGCAGCCATAGCAGATTATATAACAGAGGCGCTTCTGTTTTAGATTTTGTAATATTTGCCAACCGAGAAGAGAAAAAAAAAGACAAATTGCAGACTAAGAAAGAAAAAAAATGTTTTAAAAAAATTGAGTAGGAAAATTAGGAAAGGAAAGAAAATATTTGAAATTGAAAATAAGAGAAGGAAATGAGAGAAGGTCACGATGCCATTGAGGATAAGGATGGAGATGGTATGAAATCTGATATAGAGGCAGACAGGTTACAGAACCCGAGTGAAAGTGGCGGCCATAATGCGATATGAGCGGCCACCCTCACAGAAATAACCAAATTTACTTTTATTCCAAAAAGAATAAAAAAAAAACTCAAAGCACAATTTGTCAAAAAAAAACGAAGAATAAAATTTGAATAAACAACGGACCCACTCAATGATTCTTCGTAGAAACAAAAAACGACCACAAATACTACGACCATAAAAAAATGACTTATCTTAAAAATCTAAAAAAATAAATCCATAAAAATCCAAATACTTAATTCTCACTAATCACGTTGACTTTAAGTAGGAAAAAAACAAAATATAAAACCAGAAATCACGGCTTTAACATAATTTTTGGTGGTGGTGGTTGTTGTTGTGGTTTTTGTTATTTTATTGCTTAACAATTCAATTGGTGTCCAGAGCAGAGAGACCACGGAAAATATAATGGAAACATGAAATTGAGACACCCACACAGAAACTCACAAGCTATACACACATAAACGCAGAAAACTGAAAAGATTGGGAGATTTTTTTTTTGATAAGGCTAGAACCAGAAAGAAACCAATAAGCACAGCAAACACACATACATACAAAGAGAAATAAAGATCAGCTACAACTTGAAATCAGGAAAAAGAAACGATCGAAGACCGAAGACCAGCAGGCCGGGCAAACGACCGACCCACACATGAAATTTTAAAATATTTTTGGTAGAAAAATTAGAAAAAAAGCCACGCAACGCAACACACCGAAAATAAACTCGAAACTTGAATTTTAATTACCAACAGCAAAGCAGAAATGCACTTTGCATTCAGGCAGCAGACAACACCATGCAGTAGTCCGCAGAGAAATCAATAAAACAAAACCGAAAAACACACACACAGAGGAACTGCATCAGCCTCCATCGCCAGCCATCAACGCGTGTCTGCATAATTTTAAAAATGTTATTCTGTATTTTTATAAACTTTTTATTTTGGGATTTTCAGCAAAAGAACAAATATTTTAAATTAAATGCTGATGGATAGGCGGACAAAGGCACGAAAGGCCGCAACGGACGAATTGGTAAAGCAAAAACTGTTCCAGCATATTTAATGAATGAATGAATGAATGATGGTTGGTTGGTTGAATGAAGGAAGGAAGGAGGAATTACTTCTTTTTTTTCAGTATTTTTACTTTCAATGTATGAATGAAGCAATTGCGACGAACGGACAGACGGCACATGCTGCATTTGCTGCTACTCGCATGTAGTGGGCACGGCAGCACAATTCTACGCATGAATGTGCGCCGCTTTAATTTTGTTTCGGTTTTACGTGTTTTGCATTAATTTTTCACTGTCTGTGATGACTTTGAAGCAATTCTGATTTAAATTGCACCATGCGTGCGTCCGTGCGGTGGGGTGCTCTTCTCTCTGTTCAAATGTCGGTTTGCTTGTCCGCCTGCCATCATTTTGGTGGAAGTATAAATTACAACATACTGCAGCACAAATGTACACATTGTTCGTGTGTGTCTGTGTGTATGTGTGCGTGGAAAAACAGAAAAGGGGAGCACCATTTAATTTTCATTTAAACTGAATATTGAATTTAAGTTGGAAAAGTTTGGATTTTGCTGCTGCTGTTGGTGTCACTATGGTCAATGTCGTTGCCATTGTTTGGCCGCAATTGCTCAGTGTAGCATCGCGACAAAGCAAATGTCAATAATTCAGTGTTCATTGCACAAACACCGGAAATTCAATTAAAAGAACGTGACACCGCTGCATTTGAAATGATTGTTTGTGCTTTTTTTTTCTCCTTCAAATACTAACTCAATTTCGTTGGGGTTTAGGTTTATCTAAATTGAAAAGTTTCTTCTTCTTTTTTTGCATTTAAACAATATCACAGTTCAGGAGTGGGGTAGATGTAAATAGAGTCACTGGACACGGATTCCTTGTGCTCATCTCCGTCTGCGTATATTTCTGCAATGTGTATTGCATACGTGCCTGTTGACAATTACTGCACACTTTGAGGTTGTGAAAGACTATGTCTATCTTGGAGCGAGTATTTACAACAACAACGTAACCCAGGTGATCAAACGAAGGTGCTACTTTGGGTTCGGCAGACAATCGAGAAGATCCTTTTTTTCCGCAGAACGAAACTCACTCTCTATAAGTCAGTGATCAGTGATCACACTCGTAAAACATAGGTGATGTCCAACAGTGATGAGCAGCTTTACTAAAGCGTTTGAGAGGAAAATTCTCCGTAAGATCTACGGTCGATAGTGAGTACCGAATCAGATGAAATGACGAGCTAGTAAGTATACCCCGATCATGACATAGTCAGTCGCAAAAAAATGCAGCTTTCATGAATAGTCTCCGTGATTCACTTCTCAATTCAAAGAGAACAACACCAAACCAAATTCATTCTCTAATTAACTAACAAACAAGAAATCTCTACACAAAAGCAAACACTTTAAAGCACTGCAAATGCCATTGATAAGTGGTATTACGTGCAAATCAAATGCTTTAGTTACATGCAAAATGTGGGGGGGGAGGGAGGACAGTGTAAAAAAATAACATACAAAACTGCATTCACATTCACAAAGCCTGGCTAAATGCACTAAGCAACGCAACTACTAAAGGTGTCAGTTTATAGTTGACTTGTGAGGTATTGTCATTTGATTTCACCCCATTTCAAATGACAGGGGAATGTGTGTGAACGCCATGGGTGGACGTGGATGGGTACGTATGCATGTGTGGTGACAGTATTTAGTTAAGTGTCAAGTTGTGGTTAAATAAGCGAGGGATTAAGTTCAGACAAGGGCGAAAGTATGTAAACTGAAAGTGAGAATGGCTGAATGCAGGGACAGACAGACAGGCTAAAGTGAAAAAAACACCGTCTAAGAGCAAGAGACCAATGACATTTTAATATTGAATCCATCAAATTGAAATAGTTTTCCGAAAATTAAACTAATTTCCCAGAAATGTAAACGGTTTTTTTTCATAAAGTTAATTGAAAATTTGACATGTACATAAAAATATACTATGTATTGAATTCCATATGCCTGTAATAACTTTGTGGCTTCGGTATTTAATTAAGTGCCATTTTGTGGTTTCATTGTCATACAAAGATTTCAAATTTATTTACGGTATGGAAATGGTGAAAACCAAAGTAATTTGAGAAAAGCCTCTGATTGGCATGACAAAC
Organism: Heteromyza rotundicornis; assembly: GCA_951394025.1. Lineage (NCBI taxonomy): Eukaryota > Metazoa > Arthropoda > Insecta > Diptera > Heleomyzidae > Heteromyza > Heteromyza rotundicornis. The sequence continues at coordinate 14,159,935 of OX596010.1, read as the reverse complement.
CATTCAAATTGTTGTTATATTTTTTTTTTGTTGCTGTTATACAAAAAATAATAACTTAATATTTTTCTATACACAAATTGCATTTTCCTTCTTCAAAGCTAAGCAATTTGCGGGCTTTTCGATTCAATTCAAGTTTGACACCCATGAAACTGCAAACGTATCAATTTCGCCTTTATGAAATATCAAAGCTTCAAGGAAGTCTTAACGCCAAAATACAATACAAAAAATGAAAGAAAAGAAAAGAAAGAAAATTTGTACGGCACTACCGGAAAAATGTTGCAGCGACAACACTTTTCACTAACTTTTCAACGGCTGCATTGTCTGTTGTTCCATGGTCTGAAGACTGATTGCATATCTGTCAATTGTTTTGACAGCCAACTGCTCGCATTTACGACTATGTATTTTACTTTTCAAGAAACATAAGTAGGTATGTGCGAGATAAGTGTGTGTGCGTCTAGCCACCTAGACGCAGATGCAGCAGAAAAAATATTGTATGCGAAAAATTCGCACAATATTTGCATCCGAAAGCGAAAGAAAGTGTCGACGCCGGTAGCACCACCACTTTACCAGACTTGCATTACACTGAGCGAAAAGTGGCTCAGGCACAGTAGTTAGGCTAGGAAGGGGGAATAAAAGGTCAGTGCCTTCCTTCACTAGTAGGAAGTAAGTTCTCATGGAACTATTGAAGCCACCATTGAAAAGCTCATATCCCACACCCAACCTCACTCACTTTTTATAAATTAGTTCCTTCTAGTGTAGGTATTACATACAAACTATTCAAAAAGTGCAGCGAACAAAAAAAAAACTAAATCAAAAGTACAGCATTGTTGCACCAAATCACAATGGAATGCGGAGCAATAAAAAAAATTAAGTAGATTGGCAACACATCCAGTGAAAAAAAATTCAAAGAAAAACTGTAAGAAAAAAATTATACAATGCAACACGGACGCATTTTTATTTACGCTTGAGAGATATGCGATCACATTTTCCACACATAACAACGACGACGCCTTCACCATCTACAAAAGTAGGGAAATTCTGTACTACTTTGTTGTTGTAGGCGTTGCATAATTTGCCATTTTCTACGCGCGGTTCGGAAAAGTTTTTTGTTTTTCCCCAATTTAACTTGGAAATAATTACACTTGTTAACGTGACTGCAATTAGTAGAGGATTTGTAACGCCTTTTGCCAATTTGAGCGCGCTACCTTTTTGGTTCGTGTGTTTTTTTTTTTTGCCTATGGTAGGTGACGAAGAAAGTGTGGCAGGAAAATACGATAACGTTTCTTTGTAGTGTTGCTGTTTAAATACAAATGAGAAAATGCTACCAACAAAATATATACGAATTTCACTTGATTATGATGAGTTTGCGAAATCTCTTGTGCGCATTTGGGGTTTTATTTAGCTGCTTTGCGTAAACGGAACTGCTGCTGTGACTCGGTTTTTCTTTAACTTGATATGATTTGCGTCAAAAAGGCAAACTCTGCTTATAATTTTGTGTGTGGTAAACCTTCACGAATTTCTGAAGGCATGTACAAAAGAAATGAAGAAAGAAAAAAAAACACACATTAAAGAGAAGAGCACTGCCAACTTTAGTTTTCTTTGACAAAAGTAACGAATTATAAAGTAAGTATCCAACAAAAATTATGTCAAATTTGAGTGAGTCCCCAACCATCTGAGCCCAGTCATTGCAGACAAAGAAGTCGACAAAGCCAGTAGACAAAAGAAGAAGAAGAAGAAGAAGCAGCAACAGCAGCGGCGGGGGGCGCACATAAAAAGCCCAAAAATTAGACATGCCAAAAACGTAGCAAAACAAACATAAAATACACACAATTTAACCACAAAATAATTGGTATTTTTACGCTTGTTGCACATCAAATGCGCGTAATTTGGAAATTCATACAAAATACACAAAAGCGCTGGGAAAAAACAAAATGTATAAATGCTTGAAATTGCATAAAAACGCTGTTATCTCATTTTAAATGCGATTTTATAGTAGCGACTCGTTTGCAAATGGAGCTAACACATAAACTTTTCATGGTTCAATGCCAAAAGCGCATTGTGCAATTGTGTTTTTTCTTCTTCTTGTATTTACATTTTTTTTTTTTTTTTTTTATTTACAACAAATTGAGCCGCTTTTATGTGAATTTTGCGAATTTGCGTACTTTTTTTTGTGTAAAGTGGGTTTCATTAGCATTTGTTGTAATATTATAGAAATAAAAATGATTTAGCGGCGGTCAATGGGACAAACGTTTGTGTTGCTGTACTTGCCATAAGTTAACATGAGCAATATGGGTACATTTTTTTTTTTCGGTCATAAAATTTTATGGTGGCAAATATTAGGAGTGTTAAAATACATAGCCTTAACCTTAATCGGTGTCTAGTTAGTTTGCAAGTGATTTGAAGAAAACTGAAATTTGCAATCAGTCAAAGTAACACAATTGCACAGACATGCCTGATTTGAACTGGGCACTTACTGGTATAAAGTTGTCAATTGCATGTGATTTCATCATAACCTTAAACTCAGACTCAATACAAGAAACTTCCTTTTATGCAAAAAGTATGTGTGTCGTGTAACTCAACCAACAGCTGTAAGCCGGGCTAAGGTTAAGCTTTTTGCCATTGAAGCATTGAGTGCAAGAAGGGCGTAAAGGCAGACAGCTTAGAAGCACCACTGTTTATTAACATAGGACCGCTAACAGTATTTTCAGTTAATTTTTAACAATACCGTGTTGCTTCAGTTTTCCGTTTTGTTGGTATATTTTTCTTTCATTCGTATAGAAAAAAAATAGCGGTCCTATGATAGAACCTATGTGAAAAAAAATGGTTAACAGTGATGCTCCCTGTGGCCCCTAAATTTCAGCTACCGCACATTCACTAAACATGTGTCGCTCTAAAATATGTTTAAGGAGAATATTTAAAGTTTTTGGGCAACTTATATTGATAAGCGACCTCATGCTGGACCAGGATTTAAAACAGAAAATTTCTTCGATTCTTGACTCTTTATTAATACCTTCCTAGTCTGTAGTAATCAACCGTGGCTGTATTTACACTGAAGGACTTTCAAGATTATCATCTACTGAATTCGCCAAGGATATAGGTTAAACTTGAAAAAGATTTGCGCGAATGACATGCGTTCATGAAATGCCTAACAAATCGAGTGTAACATTTTCCCTAGTTTATTTTCTGCAAAACGGAACGACAAATGTTCAAGAAATACTTTTCTAGTTCAAGGTTTTGCCAACAAAGAAATGAATTTGCCAAAATAAACAAACACTTTCAATGCAACAAGAATGAAATCTTGCTAACAGACGATGATGGTCCCCGTCCCATATGGCGGCAAACTATTTCATCATAGTACATTAGCAGAATCTTATGTTCTCGCATAAGTTAGCCTCGAATTTCAATTTGCGGTATCCATTTGAAATGAAAAATCAACCTACTGCGGCGGTGGTGACAACAACATGCTGAGCAGCAACAATTGCCGAACAACAGCGACAGCAACAGCGGAATTAAGTTTTTCATCACCACTATTCATTTTGGCCAACTAAAGAGAACAATCGATTTTATGTGGCTCAAACATAAACGCACACACACACGCACACACACAGTCACAGAAAATATGACAAAATAGAATTCTTGACATACCACAAAATCATGCCAAGCCACCATTCACTTTTGCTGTACACATTTTCGGTTTATTATAACTTATAAGTTCAGAGCCGTTAGGAATTCAATTTCAAACGTCGTGTATTTCTTGCCATTCTAATTTTTCATATTTGATTTTTCGGTTTCTTTTTCTTTACTTATTTGTTTGTTTGTTTGTTGGTTCCTCGATTAGATTTGGCTTCGGGGTTTCACTGCTGTACTGTACGAAATGAAACTATTCATGATAAAATGTTCCAATTGATATTTTTATTAATGACTCCTTCGTATCGCAACCGCCATTAAAGCTTAAAAGCTATTTTGGCTACTTTAAAAGTATTTATATCTGGCAGAGAGCTATTAGATAAATTATCTTGTATCTGTGAAATGCATTTACATGCGCAATAATGCGGAGCCCATAAAAACCAAAAGTCAGCGAAAGGGGAATTTTGTGGGATTGTCGGGTAAGAGGATGTTGAAATGGTATTTGAACTTTGGACAGTTTTACATTCGATTTAAATACTGGCTGCACGAAAGAGGAATATTTTCTGCGATAATCTCCCAAGAAGATCTCAAGATGCCAACAATTTATAAGGTTTTTTTACGATCTACAATGTTTATGGTAAAATTGCCTATGTTCATTGTCGTATTTACCATGAACATAGTAAAGCTTTAAAATTTAAACTTCTTGTACGAATTCGTTCCGCATTCGGTACCCTCAAATGACTCTCCACTTGGGCTCGAAATGTTACCAAACATGTTGGGTTTTTTTCTGTTGTCAGCGTGCTTGCTGAGAACCTATTTGTCATATAACTCATATCGGCAACTTGTTCTTTTAGTTGCAAATTTATGGTGGTTTTTTTTCTAATTTGTGTTTCATATCACGGGAGAGTTAGAAACTGGCGACGCCCCTCGAAAATTGCACAGTTAGATTTTTTTTTACAAATTGTGTAAATAGTTATAACTTTGCAGACAGCAACAGCAACACCAACGATAACAACTAACAACAGTCAGCTAGCAACATTATAAACGTCCTTGATAACTGCTGCCGCTGTCGTTGATATAATTTCTGTTGTTGTCTGCGACAAATTATTTTTTAATAACAAATAATGAATTGCTGCACACAAGCGGGGTGTGGGGAGGGCAGTGTTCACATAAAAGAATAATAACAGCATGAAATGAAAAAGAGAAAAAATTACAAACTCTTGCATTGAAAACGCATTCAACGAATTGCAATTATTTCACTTTATTTTTTGCATTAGCGTTCATATGCAAATTTCATTAAAATGCAACTAAGCACCTTTGGTATTGTCGGTTGTTCTTGTTGATGTTGCTCGCTGGCTGGCTGGCTCGTGTTGTGTTCCGAGAACACTTGCTTGTAATTCAAATGAGCTCTGATTTGTGTTGCAACCTATTGCAGGCGAATAAGTTTATTGTCTTGATTTGTATTTAGCGAAAATGTAGTGATTTTCACTTTGCCGCTGCTGCTGCTGGCTCGGTGTTGCTGTGTGCATTTTGTGAATTTGTTGCACTTGTTCTTCACACTTCTGTGTCAGAAATTGCACAATTGTGTGAATTAAGATCTTCAACTTTGGCGTCACGTTTTCGTGGCTAGTAATTTGTTTAGCTGTTTGTTGTAACTAGCAAGCGAGAGAGAACCAGCAAAAAAAAATATTCAAATAAAATTATATGCTGTCAAGCGTGGACAACAAAACATCTTTCGTGCCGTACCGAACAGTACTTGTCGTTGGAGCGTTAATAAAGTGACAAGTGACTAGTGACTAGTTTATGGACCCTTCAGTTACTGTGGTCACTTAAAATGGTTAACAATTTTAACGGTGCTCAAATGGTGTTTTTCTTTAAAGTGATTGCAAACTAAAACAAGCAATTAAGGTGCAGCAAGTGGATCTTGGTTTGCCTACTCGACTCATTATTATCACAGGATTTTCAGGGTAATCTGCTGACTTATTCAATAAACTTTAGAATGAAAAAGCAGAGAACATGGATTTGAATATTTGTGGGGATTAGTAAATCAATATGACAAGAAAGGACTCCAGGAAACTTCAACGTCAATTAGACGAGACAACACTCAAGAAAATGCACAATTTTATGTACACTGCGGTGTTTCCCTGTTTAGCCAATCGGATATAATCTTTTATGTACATGGGCATGTTCTCTTAAGGACTTAACGATTTCAATTTAATTGTTAATATATGAATTTTCAATTAGGAAAATAACAACTATTTGAACAGTCAAACCAGTGCAATTGCGTGTTAATTTCAAGCCAATACGGAGTACCGTAATTGTATCACACACTTATACTAAATAATTGATAAGAACGTAAAAGCCTAATAATTTGTAGTAAACATGACATTTCTAACATTTCCATGAGAAGTCAATAACGAATTAGTGTCGCACATTTGCACACATTTGCACAGCGACTACTAAATCCTCTTTGGCTCAACAATTAGCAATGCAATTTTAATTATTGACCTTATCTGAAATAGATAAATTGCATTTTTTGTAAAAAGCTTTTTGATTCCATGCCAATCACTGCTGACTGATTTAAAGCCTTGGGCACACAAGTAAGTAAGATGTTAATTTCGATGAAGGATTTTTGATTGACAATTGCAATTACGAATGCAATTTACAACTTATTATTAATACCTTTGTCTATATGCCTTGCGTATGTGTGTGTGTAAAGTATAAAGGGCGGGGATAAACTATCAACACTGATTAATTGCTAGAGATTAGTGAGCACTATAAAATTAAAATAAAATTTAAATTAAAAATTAAAAGACCATTTCGATTCATTTGTAATTTCATACAACTTCCTCAAGGGCCATTTTATGATATGCACTGCTGAAACAAAAGATTTGACTGGTTGGGTGTTAATTTTACAACCGCTGGTTTTATGGGCCACAATTAAAATTGTGGAAAATGTCAAGCTTATGGGATTTTTCAAGCTTTTTCTTCACATTTCGTGTCGTTCGGACAAAAATATTTTCTTTATGTGAATGGACATAAAGTTCATAATTTTGAACTTAGCAGAACATCGTCAAGTCAAATGTGAGCTGTCATTAAATTAGGTGAACAACATGGAAGAAGAGGAACTTTCATCAGCAATTATTTAAATTCTTGCACAACTGCAACGAAATACAATGACAACAACAACAACAGCACAAGAATTGTCAGAATATGTTGTAAAGTTTGTTTGTTTGTACTTTTTTTTCTCGAGCTGCTTCAACACTTAAACAAAAATCCACATAAGGCCATAAAAATCGCGTCCCAAATACGGTACCTTTTTCCTTTAGTTTTTATGGTTGTTCCAACGAAACTTTTTATTTTTTTCCTCCATTGTTCGGTTCAGACTACTTGTGCATTTATATAAGGCGCATTCTACACTTCCGGTATTTGCATCTTTTGAAGTTTATTATTCTAGTTGCACGTTGAGCATTCATTATGTTCCTGCTCTGGCCCCAAACAGAGCCCAGTCGAACAGGCAGTATGCTCGACGTGTGTGTAAAGTGTGAGTGCGTGTGTTGTAATTTTGTACATTTTATGATTCATGTTTGTTTAATGATTTGGGCTCTTTATCTTTTGTGTTTCTTCAAAATTTTGCCATTAAAGTTTCTCAGCAATAATCATAAAAATGCAAAGAAATCATTTACATTTTTTTTTTATTTTAAAATTGAATTTTACTTGAGTTTCCTTAAAACAAAAAAAAAGCTTAATTTTTGTTAAAATTCCATTGAATATTCTTTAGAAAATTTATTTCATTCACTGTTCGTGTGTCATCGATTTTTGCTGCTGCTACTTCCTCTACTTCCCAACCGGATGTTGTTGATTATTCTGAAATTTCCTCCTCCCTCCATCTGGCCCCTTGCAGTGCTTGGAGTTAACTCTTTCAAATGCATTTTTCATTTATTTATTGATTTTATTCAGTTTTCATTTCCGATGACGACGCTATTCCGCTTGCACTGCTGCTGTCGTCTTTCATGTCAGTGTGTCTGTCAAGCTGTCAACGAAAATTGCCAGTCGCTTGACGCTGATTAACTTGTTTTACGCAATCGTGGTGACTTCGCTGTGACATTTGTGCAATGTTTTTGGAAATTTAATTTTTAATTCAATTTAAAGAGAAAATTGTGGGTCATAAAAGGAGCCTTGATGAAAAGATGATTGTACCATATTTTCTAATTCGCCAATTAAGACCCGAAAAAACCAAAAAATCGTAAGCAAATCTTGTGAACCGATTGTATTCAGCCACCATCAGATTGTCATATTGGAGTAACCTTATTCAATAATTTTAATTTATTAAAGTACATAACTGCTAAAAATATGAATTTTTAAAATATTTTACCTTTAATATCTTTTTAACAATGTTTTTTTGAAACTAAATAAGGGCCCTTTCCGTAACAGTGTCATGCCATCACTTTCATTTCCATTGCAATTGAAACTATCAATTTCGAAGATGTAGTAAATTAGAAATGCAAAGTTTTACTTGTCAGTGTTGAGAAGATTGTGCAATTGCATTATCATCATGAAATCATAGCACACAAATCGATTGAGTGCCGAGCAAGTCAAACAAGAAATGTGAAATGAAATATGCTCAAATCGTCAGTTTCAACACTTGCCAGCCTTCGAATGCAAAGTGCAAACATCAACAGAATTGAATGGAGCTGTTGATTTATGTTGCACTTGTTAATTCAATTTAATTTGAATTCCAAATCAAATTGAATGCGAATTGCATACAAAAACAAATACAAGTTACGCAAAACCAAAGTGGAAAATAAATTACAAAAATTACCAAATACAACATAAATTAATTTGTATCGAGCAATTAAGAACAACCAAAAGAAGAAATAAAAATAGCGCCAAAAAAACGGGGAAGAAGAAAATTACATATTTTGTAATTTCGGTGATTAATGGGCGAAATGCCAAGCTAAAGAAGAATCGGAAGAGAACCAATTACTCAAGAATCGCAATGAAGCAATATACACTAACAACAACAACAATGAGAACAAGTACGAAAAATATATTGCTCCCAATTTGTGTACAATGCAAAAGATACAATAAACAACAACAACAATAACAACCAGCAAGCAAAAGTTCATTGTAAATGATGCTGAAGAAGAGCGGCTGCGGGTCCACCAGCAGCAGCAGCATCAGCAGCTGTCCATCTTTCAAGGGAATTTATATGCTTAGTGTGGATAGCATCTCAGGCCATCACACCGAAGCCAAACCATCCATCCGTCCATCCAACTATTTCCACTGACAATTGACCTAAATAAGGCGTAAATTTAGCTTAAAGTTTAACAGCCGCGCACTGTTGCTCTTCTCTGCTCCTCTGTTCTGTTCTGTTCTGTTGTGTTGTGTTGCAGCTGTTGTATTTGCGAAGAACAAAAAAAAATTAATATAAAATTCATTCAACAAGTTATCATCGTACAGCAAGAGAACCTGAGACATCACACCATCCACCATACATTGCCAAAATGAAATAATGAAAGAATATTCATATTCATAAGAAAGAAAAGCTGATCAAGCTCATTCCTGAGATTCCATTGAGCGTGGACGCTTTGGGGTTTTTTCAGCACAGCTGTTGTCGCCGTTGCGGTTGGCATTTATTGCTCTCGCAAATTCTTTAATTATGTCCCTTGATCGTTCGTCGTTGTGTGCTCTGTTTTCTTTGGAAATGTTTATTTTTCTGTTTTCTTTTCATTTGTTTCATTGGAATTTCTTATACAAATAATAAACACAAGCTCAACAGAAACAACAACAAATGAGAGTAAGTACATATCACATTGCCTCAGGGGTAAGAAATGTGACGAATTACATATTTTTTCTCCTTGAGTGTAATTGGAACTTCTTTTTTTAGAGAATTAATAGCAAGTTTTGTAATTAAATTTTATTTAAACGAGTGTAAATTTGGTTGAAACTTGAATAAAGGCCATGTGATGGTAAAGCAACTTGATAATTAAAAGAAGAAAAAACGAATTTCAATCCTAAATTTAAACCGATTTCATATTCAAGATCACAAACCCCAAATTAACTAGTAAGTGCAGTGACATATCATATCATTTTTGTATGAGGTCGAAAAAGTGCGTTCCGACCCCGACTTCTCGTCAATCAGTTGGCCCCAGACTTCATAGGAAGAATTTGTGAATGCAAAGGAATAAAACTTGGCCTCGAGACCCCATTTATATGTGGTTTTGGAGGCTCGGACCATGTCGAAAATTCTTTTCTAAACATTTCCAATCGAAAGCAGTAATAAAAAAAGTTGGAAAATTATTCCTTTATATCGACTCAGGAGATGATGCTGATCAAGAATATATATACTTTTCCATACCGGACACGCCGCCTTATGGGCGTTACAAAAGTCGTGTCAAAGTCATACAAATTCTGTTTCGAGGTATCAACACATGACCATCGATATGGTGTCTCAAGGGGGTTTAGTGGTGGTCTTATGGGTTATATACATATTTATAGATATGAAGTCACGACATATATGAGCCATTCAGTTCTCAAATCGTTCAAATCCATTTTCTGAACACACCTACACCCTCGGTTAAGAGCTTGTTTCTTTGTCAGAATAGTTCCGACAGTGGTCTTTATCCCCATTATTATAGAAAGTTGTTCAGAATATAAACTTGTATGGGCTTTACAGGACACAATAATATCAACCATTCAGAAAAGTACAGTTTGTCGATTTGAGAACAGAGGTGCAAATTGCAGTGTTCACAGTAAAATACCATCTTACTATTAAATTTAAGATTATTTCAATAAGTACTTCAAAAAGCTTATCGAAACGATCTCCAACGATATTGTATACATTTTTTGTATCATGAATCTGAATCTGAGAAGCCATTAGTAAGGGTTAGAATGTGATTTATTATCCAAGGGACTCCTTTAATTCGAAGGTACTCAATATAAGTACCAACATTTTAATGTAAAATACTTGAATTAAAAAAACATGGCTTTATAGGAAGTACAATCATTTTAAAGTCATCAAGCCTCTTTGTTTTATGACAATTTCTAGTGCCATTAAGAAATCATATTAAACTAAAACCATAACGGAGTGTCCAATACCAAGGATATGTGAGTAAGTACAGAGAGAATGCATGCCAAATGATTTGTCAACAATCTTGACAAGGCAATCATAAAACAGAACAGTAAAAACCGCTGCCTCCTGCCCCTGTTCGTAGGTGCGTAAGTAATAATAAAATAACCGACCGCATATGAACCGGATTTTTGCAGAAAACCAGAAACAAAAATCAGTCATAACTCAAAGGCAGGCAATACAGCAAAGGCAACTACTGCAGTAAGTTATTTTTAATTTACGCGAAAATGACAGACAAACAAATAAAAACAAAATAAATAACCACAAGAATACCGGCAAAAACACAATTCCAATGTCGATTATTAAGTATTGTTGTTGTTGTTGTTGTTATGGTATTGGTATTGATGATGGTTGCTCTTGGGCTCATATAGAGCATATATGGACCAATAGGCGTTACCGGAAATTGCAAAAAAAGCTAAGTTAAACGAACGAAAAAGTTCAATGTCTTTGGCAGTGTGGCAGATGAAGTAAAAGGAAAAAGTTGAACAAATCATAAATTGTATATTGATGTAAATGACAACAACAACAGCAACGCAAGAACACAAAAGAACGATCAGTTCAAAGCACAAATACTGATCAATTGTTGTTTCAAACAAAAAAAAAAAAAAGTGGAACGTAAGTGGATCAACGACGACAAGCGAAGAAGAAAGCCAGAAGAACCTTTTCATTTCTACCAAGGCTTGGCTAAGAAATGACAGCGATCAGATGAAAAAAAAAAACAGAAGCAATTTAAACGTTGATAATTGAAATGGCCAAGTGCAACAATTATTTGCTTACTTTTTCTTTCTTTTTTTCTGCTTCTTTTTTTTTTGTCAACATGAAACGACCAAATATTAACGAGAACATCAGCAGGCAAACAGACGGACGGACGGACGGCTGAATGGCTGCTGCTCAGAAAGCGGCTACTTTCTTTTTCGTAGTGATGATGATGGCCTTTTTTTTCGTTGATGTTGGTTGCTGCTGCTCAATAATATGAGCAGCTTGTCAATTATTTTACAATAATTGAAAGTACAACAAAGTAAAAGCAGCAGTCGATTCTCCGTGGTATCTTGTGACTTTTCCATTACTTTTTCGGTGTGGAAATCTTTTCTAAATTCAGTTTTCAGCTTTGTCTGACGACTGTGTGTTTGAGCTGATTTCGAACTAGGCCAAGAACATCTTTTCAGCTATTAGTTAGATAAAGCAAAAAAAAAAAAAACCAAATTTGTAATATTAAAGCAGAGCAACAACAGCAAGCACCGCAACAATATCTAACAACTAAATAAAGTTACATTTCGTTACAAAGAGTTTAATTTCAAGTTATCATCGTTAGGTTTTTGGTTAGTTATCTGCGATTTGATTGGAGAGAGAAGACCTTCGCTAGCGCTTATGCTTAAGCAATGATATCAACTTGTTGATGTTATTAAATGGTGCTTTGGTTGTCGCCTTTGTTGCTCTGTAACAAATATACACAATATATCGTAATTTACCAACTGATTGCTAGTTAATTTCATAAGTTTATTAGGTTAGTAGTAACAAGGAAGGTCGAGATGAGAGATTTTTTTAATTTCGTCATCTTTATGAACTTTTCCACACACTCGGATTGTGTGACGGAAGAACGAATTATATGCCAATTATATTTCATTTTAGGACGTTAGTACTGGTATAGAAGGAGCAGAGATCGGCATTGATGTGAACACCAAAATTGAAAGAGAGTACAAATTGTAATGAGCCCGAGCATTTGCTTGCATATGTGAACTCGCCCTAAGGAAATTATATATGGCCAGGTCCAAACTAAAACACCCAGCGTAGTCGAGTACCATACTTTTTTCCATATTTTTTTTGAGAGCTTTAATTTTAGCTTTAATCCTATTTGGCTTCTTTGACTACTGCTTAAAATCTCTCAGAATTATGTGGACTTGAACCATTATGAAATTGAAAGCGTGTCCCATATGCGTTTTTTATAAACTGACTAATTAAAATTATACATTTTTTTTTTAAATTTCTGACTTATTACTTAGGCTTCCATTATCAAATCTTTTCCACGTTTCAGTATACGCCTTAATTATACAGAATTTAAAAAGATTTTAATTTTAGCCCACAAACCAATCCATAATCCAAAATTCCAATATGAACACATACCTGAAAATAGAGAAAGAAAAAAAATTATAAATAAAATGAGCAAAATTAAGTTATGTAAAAAAAAAAATTGTTTTTGTTTATCAATTCCAACCACTGAAAGGCAAAAGTCTTAAAACTTAATTTATCGCATACATGTGACAAATTCTTATCAAATCAAAACTTAAGAACCCATAAACTGTTCCACATTGCAGCGAGTGTCCTCAATTTGCGTAAAAGGCCGGGCAAGGCGCATAAATTAAACGCCAACAAAATGAATGCAAAAAGAAAAAAAAAAAAAGCGAGGAAGGAATACGTACGTACGAGCAAACGGACGCGGGCAATTGTTATCGCATCAATTGCAACAGCAAACAGAAAACAGCATAAGTACGAGTATGAATGCAGTAGTACGGAATGGCTGGATGGACGGACGGACAGGCGGCCAGCAGAAATAAGAAGAACAAGAAATAGAAACAGCACAAGCAACTATCAACTCAATGACACAAAGAAGCTTGAAGACTTCGTTGCGCTCGAGTAGTGTCGCGCCTCTGACTCGAAAAATTTTGCGGGCTTCTATGCAAAGTTGCTGTCACCGCGCCGACGGCAGCCGCTATCCATAAGTTGACTTATGAAGCTCGTTGTTCGATTGGAGTAGTGTGTGATGGAAAATTCTTATCGCCAGAGCAGATATAGTGTCGGGCATTGGTGAATTGGACTCAAGGGGCTTGTGCACGAGTAGTTCTGGGACAGAACAAAAAAAAAAAAACACCAGCTCCAACACCACTTGTAGACTGACTACAAATACAACTTGACAACCGATATAAACAACAACAAAAATATATAGAAAAAATAAACAAAATTTACAATTTACTTTGCACACAAGTGTGTATGTGTGTGTGAGTGTGTGTGTGTATATGTGCATAAATGCATATATTCTGTTGCGTTTTTGTTTTTTTTACTAAGTTTAATTTGCATTGCGGCGTAGTTTGGCGGCAAAAGTTCAAAGAAACTGTTTTTATTTTTTCCCCTTTTTTTTTTTTTTTTTTTTTATAAAAATTTAAATGCAAACTAAAACGAGCGGCAACAAGAAATCAATTATTTGCAGGCGGAGGTTATGTTAATTGATTTTCATACTAGTCAGGAGGGTGGCAGAAATGTTGACAGACATGCGGCTACCGGCCGACCGACATATACCGGCGCACATATGTGCATACCAATAGCAGAGAAGTTCCGACTACAAAACTACTACTACAAATCGAAGGAAACGCCTGGTTGCAATTCTCATTCATCGGAAGGCAAAGGAAATTTTCCATAATCAAAGCTCGCCATCAGCGACGACCCATTTCAAATGTCAGCTTGTAAATGGAAATTTCCTGCCAAAATCTGTGCAAAAATTCAATTTCAATTCAATTCCCAGGCTACTTCCCCCACACCATAAATAGGCAAATGTAAGCATGTTTGCACTTTTGACTCTTCGATTTCTTTTTATGGATCACAACAGCTAACATTGCGTAAGTCTCAGTGCACTTAAACGCCATATACCAGTTGGTGTATATTTTCAGGCAGCGACGAGCTGAACGCTCACAGCTCAGGCAGTCGTCAGTCAGTCAGCTGCATTTTGCAGCTAGTCTCAGCTAAAATCTGGCGCACATTATAGATCACACAAATCCAGCCGAAAATAGTTTCAAACCAGATACGAGCTCGCACACACACACACATGCTATGTGCCCCAATGAATTAAAGCTGCCATAACATGAGTTACAATAGCCAAAACCAAAACCAAAACGTATTTGAATATAAAGTAAATAAAACCAGCAAAAAAAAACATCGGATCATTGTAAGCGTTTGTAAAGTACGTGATCCATAACGTATACCAATTCGATTCGAACAAATCAGGGAGACTGAAACGTTTTTAATTAAAAGAAATTTTTAAGCTTGATAGCAACAGAATCATTCCAAATTACAAAAAATTCTAATAAATCAGGTATTACTTTGTAAGCTGGTGTATTTTTTGTAAATATACTCCCTGTATTATCACCTCACACTTGAGCTTACAAAATGTATTAAATGCTTACATGAAAGAAATTTCAAAAATATATAAAAAGTTTGCCTAACACTGCTAGGTTTTCAGTTAACGACTCAGCGACTTAGTTTGAGTGCGAAGATTTCTGTGTGTGTGCAAATATTGATTTTGTTAAAATCTACAAATTGTTATTTACCAACTAAGGGACTTGCTTATATTTTAAGTAAATACTAATTAGGTAAAGACCAAATTGCCATACATTGTATAAATATAGTCGAAAAAAAAAATAGCAAATAAATAAAAAGGTGTAAGCTCAAGGTGAACTTTCCTGTAATCACTTTTGATTGCTTATTATGATGGGCTATGATGGGTTGAAACTTACATTCAACAGGAGGCATGGAATGGAACTAAGGCAATGTAATAGGGAACAATGTCTGAATGTTTGCCTTATTCGATCAAGAACATAATATTTATCAGGTAAATGAGAAGTTTAACATTAATGTTTTGTCACATGCTGGTGTCAGCAAAGTAACTCTGTCTCTATACGATTAAGTGGCATATGCCATGTTAACCACTCAAATGGAATTTATTAGGAACCACATTTACTTCACAGTATGCAAATTTTTAACAGGGTAAGTCACAAGTCACCTATAATCCACTTTAATGTCACGAGAGCTTGAGTCAATTATCAATTTGTGATTGCTTGGGTAAAGACCTGAGCTTGCCTCACTTTTGGCATACATGATTCATTTCATGTATTGAAGTATTCAATTTGATCTTCATAATTTCAACTGGATCCAAATCAATTTTAAAAATCGTCAGAAAGCTTTGCTGAATACTAAATTCTTGAAGAGCCATCGGTTTCTATTTAGATTTACAGTATTAAGAATGTTTGTCTCATTCAACTGTTGCGTATTTTTTCGTTGCCTTAGGCACAACGAATTGACCCTCAACTAAGTTAAGGTCAATATCATTTAATGTAATATTTTTTTTTATTCAAATTTCTATATTCAAACTAAGTATCACAAAGCTTATAAGCTGTGCATTTGAGACTAGTACAAATGCACGTTTGAGTTCCATATAAATATCAATTTAATATTACCTACTGCAAAACGGTAAGAATCAGCCAAGTGCATATGAACATATTTAGACATTTCTAAGCAACTGAGCCCCCACCACCACCACCACATAACGAAATAATAAAAAAAAAATAAAAAAAACAAAAAAAGTCAAGTTGTGTAATTACAACGTGAAACTGCTGCCGGTCTGTAAATGTCAAACATAAATTAGAAAACACAAACAATTTAATAATCACAGCTGACCACCCGCAACTGCAGTGAGGCCAAGCCATTTTGCAATGCATAAACATTGACAATTATGGTAACAAATGACCATTATGCGAATTTGAATAAAGCGGAATAATGTTATGGACTCAAATGAGTTGCGAAAAGGAGCCAAGCCGAGGGCGTGAATGGAGGGAAGGGTGTGCTAAGAGTTTGGAGAGTTAAGAAAACAAAGTGTGAAAATTTGAAATCCACCACCACCACCGTCGCAATAACAAACCCGCAGGCCATTAATTCAAAACTTTAATCGAAGCAAATAAATAAAAATGGCCAACGAGCAAAAAATGAAATAAAATATGAGAGAAAAATAATTAATGGCACGACTTTTGTACAATTATTGCATAAAAATATTGTTAAAACAATAAATATTATTATTAGAGGCAGCAGGTATAAAAGCGAAACGAAAAAAAGTAAACTGTTTGTGAGCGGCCAAAGTCAGAAGAGAAATTACTTTTAGAATTGCCATGAAGTAAAAAAAAAAATCGTTTTGTTTGCCATTTGCTCCAGAAACAGTTGTAGGTGGTGCACTTATCTTATCTTAACTGTACGGTGTTTTGTTTGAATTTATTTATTTTTTCATTTGCCTTCTACGACGCAAATGTTGGCAAAAGAAAGGCGGCTTTGTGGTCAAGTAATTGGTCAAGTGACACCAACGCGTACATTGGCAGTGCGTGATGGTATAAAAAGTTGCAAGGGTGTGAGTGTGTGAGTGTCTCTGATGGAAGAACTTTAAATAAAGTACAGTTAACAATATTTTGTGTCGCACATGAAGTAAGCACTGTAATTTTAGTTCACAAATTTCGCTTCACAATTTCAATTTCCAAGTGCTTACAACATTTACTTCATTAAAAACTTGTAAGCCCATAAAGATTACAAATTCCCTGTGAACATAATTAAAGTAGAGAATGAAAGCTTTGCCAAAACAATAGTACTTGCAAAATTTCTATGCTGCTTACAATTTAAAAATTAAACAAAAATTTATAAAAGTCATGTAAGTGCATTTGCATTTTTGTGCCATTTTCACCTAACACAAATCTCATGAAAGCATACCCTGCTGACATACATTTACGAGCGCCATTGTATGTAATACGAAAATGTATGATTTATATTTTGTAAGCCTCATAAATAGGTGAAAAGTTAACACTTGAAGAGAACTGAAACTTGAATGCTTACAAAATGCAATCAAAGCTTACAAGGAAAAAGCTGAAATAATTTATGACGAACCCAGCACTGATTTATAACTGAATTATGTGAATAAAGTATGAAATATGACGGGGGTTTGTGCAGCGATAATAGCCACCCCCTTTGGGTATTCAATATCCTATTGAGCTAAAAATGTCAGAAAAACTTTAGGTTTTTTTTTCTTCGTGCAGCAACAATTTGCAATGGGAAATTTATAACTTCATTTTGAGAGACTTTCCGTTTTTTCCTATTTCTTCCAGCCAGGCAGGCAGCCAGCCATCATCCTCATCACCGTCACACAATATCGCACCATTACCAGTCGTTTGGCAATTCAGTCAGTCAGTCAAGTCAAGTTAGGCTAGCTAGCCACCTTCACCTTTTCAGCACTGAAGCTGCTGATGGAAGCTGCCTCTGCCAGCCACCAAACAGTTTCTCATGAATCTGGTAAGGCGGCCGTCCGGCCTGAAACGGGCCTGACAGCTGAAGTTGTAAAAATTTCCACTTCAACTTCACTTTGGGTCAGCATGTGTCCGCGGGTTGTTTTTACTATCAATTTTTCTTTTCGCTTTTCGCATTTTGAGCGCTCGTCTTGAACTGAGCTTGATTTGACTGATGACGGCGGCGCGGCAATGTTGTTTTCGCTCGTTTTCGACTTTTTGTTGGCCAAATGGTCCACAAATGATTTTGGCACTTTTGGTTGATGAGACTTGGACGTTGTCTGCAGTGAAATTTAAAGATGCAATCGAGTGCTTGCCCCTAACTGCAGCTTGCAAAACAAACAAGTCCAGTGCAGCAGTACGGCGTGTGGAAAATTTTCTTCATTTTTATTTTTTGTTTTTTTTTTTAAATTTATTTTTAGCTGCTGGGCATAAGCAGACAAACTTCAAATTGAAGCTTCGTTTCGCTCCCGCCAACAACTTTGTTTTTTTCCCCTTGTTGTTGTTGTTATTTTGCGAGTTTATAATAAATTTAAACGCATTGATTTGTTTTCCATTTCGATTTTACTTTTTATCGCCACGGAACATGAGAAATCGTTTATCGTGTTGTGGTTTTTGGTGCTTTTGTTTGGGAAATGTTCAAATTCAATCAAAAAATAGTTTCATTTCGGGGGGAGGGATGTTGGGGGGCTGAGAAAATTCATTCAAAACGTGGCATAGACACTGAAGAAAATTTCTGAAACAATTTCCTTGTTCGCTCCCAAGTTTTTTTGGAATTTATTGCGCATAAATTAGGCCCGCTTTTTTGCGTAATCTACTTCTTTTGTAAGCAGCAACAAGAGCGCCGTGTTAGTGGTGAGCTGTAATTGACCGAATTTTCATGTTAGCAGAAATTAGTAAGTAATTTGGTCAGCGAATTTATGGCCGCAATTTAAAATGTTTTCGCTAGTTTTTTTCCTTGTGGTTTATTCGATTTTGTTTACTTGTGCAAGCGCTGAATGCAATTTGTAAGTATTTGGGCATATTTATTGGTAGTGAACTGATGAATTGGCTAATGTGTGGCTGTTAGTTTACAAGATTTATGCAGTTTTTTTAATTGTAAGCAATTTGAGTGAGCTTTGTAAGCTTAAGTAAATACACTATATATTTTATGTGTAACAATAATTTTGCAGTTTCAAAAAATTTGAATTTTTCCATAAATTTCAATTAAATATTGTAAGCACAGGAAAACTTTTGTCAGCTCATATTTCCCATGAAAGTACGCATTTGTATGGGCAAATAAAGCCACACGCTTACAAAAAATAAAAGTGCCTTAATTGGCACTAGACGTCACTTTAATCATTCTAAGCGTATTTGCGTATGTCGCCAAAGTAAATGTAGTTTCCTCATACTCTGAACTATCTGAGCTTTCAATTACCGATAGGGAAAAAATCTTAAAATTTCCATATGCTTCTGGCATTTGTTCTTCAGTTGCAAATCACAAAATGCACCAGCGAAACAAAGTGAAAAACAATTCAAAGTTCGGAAAAAAACAAACCAATTAAAGCCGCTTTGGATTACAGTCAGAACGTATTACAATTTAACAAAAGAAAAATTTCCATTACGAAATGTTGTCGCACTTGCACTGCCGCAGCCAAAGAATATCAACAGCAACATGTGTAAATTGCACTAAACTGTATTCGAATCAATTACTGAAATAAGCAACTTACAAAGTGCCCAAATATGGCCTATCTAACACGGAAAAGGCAATGAAAAGCAGCCACAAAAGCACCGGCCAAAGCAATTTTCGTATTTACAGAAATCGCAAACAAATTCAAGCGAAAAAAATAGAACACAAAAACGGCGGCATTTCGGTTGTATTCAAGTCGTCGTCACCCCCGCACGCTTCGTGCAGCCAAAGGAAAATAAACATATGCACACAAAAGCAATTGCTGTCAATATTGACATGTGTGCGCACAGTGTTCTTTACTTGCAATAAAAATTATGATTTATTGTTGCCTTTTCCGTACGATTTTATTGAAAGATTATTATTATTGGCTTTATTGTATTGTTAACGCGCATGCGCACAGGCTTTGGCCATTTCTGTAACACATTTATGCAGTTTTTTTCTTTGCAAGCACGAGCAATTCAATTGCGTTATTAATACTTAAATCGACATTTGTTGGACGATTAAGCGTGAGTTTGTGTGTGAAAATTTGCAAGCAGACAATTTTTATCAGAAGTTTGATTTGACCTGAATGCAAATTGCGATTGAATGACTCAAGAAGTAGAATTGCTTAAAAGAATTCCCAGCTGCCCTTCCTTAATAATTCTGAAAATAATCAATAAGTTCATAAAGAGTGGCAATACTGAGCGATCCGATTTACCTTTATGTCATTATGAAAGCCCTAGAATTTTTTGTGGCTGCCAATAACGGAGGAAACGCTCCACATAACATGATCGATTCTAGTTCCATTTTGAGAAATTTCATTAAACTTCCCAATGAATAAGAAAATTTTAATGTTTCCCGTTTAAAACCAATACAAAGTAAAGTATCTCATTAGGATGAATTAACTTTTAATTTAAAATCAACAGAAGCTAATGAAATAGAGAAATGCACCCACAAAACAAGTGTGACCTGACCGACTACTTAGATTCTCTTTACAAAAAAAAATAATAATAACTAATAAAAAATCACAAAAGATTGTTGGTTGTTGTTTTTTTGTCTTCGCACTTTGAAAAATGCAAAAACACGAACTATTAACAAAATAAGAAAGAAACCCGTAAAGTGAAATTTTAATAGAAAAGAAATACGTTTTTTTCCCCTTTTTTTTGTTCACAGATCAAAGGAAAAGGTGTTGAGTGATGGTGAGACTGCAGCTGAAATGTAGCTGAAGTGAGAGATGCTAATGTTGACGACGATGTGGTGTGGCGTGGTGTGGTGGCGTGGCGTGGTGATTGTGGGCATTATTTGCTCATGTCAGTA
Organism: Heteromyza rotundicornis; assembly: GCA_951394025.1. Classification (NCBI taxonomy): domain Eukaryota; kingdom Metazoa; phylum Arthropoda; class Insecta; order Diptera; family Heleomyzidae; genus Heteromyza; species Heteromyza rotundicornis. The sequence goes on along the minus strand of OX596010.1, from coordinate 14,139,129 downwards.
GTCAATTTCGATCAATAAGTAGAAATAATAATAATACTAATTTTTGTGTAGATTGGCGTGGCGGTGCGAAGCTGTCAACATTTTTGTTGGATATTTTTTCGTATTATTAATTTATGTAAATTATGCTAATTCAATTTGGTCGAAGAAATGGCGATGAATAAGAAAACAGCTCTCGAGGGGCTGCACTTCTTTATCGACTTCAAATAGTTGAAGTTTTTTTTTTGGATGACAAACTGTTGACTTGAGTGGAAGAATTTTGAAGTTGAAAATGATATCGATGATGAATAGACGAATGAATACCCATTGTGGTGGTAAATTATAGTCAATAACTATGAAGCCAATTGTTTAATTATTTAAATAATAAAATATTAGTAATAACTTGAGTTGAGTTGAGGCGTGGACACTCTTCAAAATATTTGAAGTTGTTATGCTTTCGTTTTTTCAATAGTCTTTTTTTTTTGTTCCGCTGGCTCTTACACAGCCTCTAGCCACAAAGGGCATAGTTTCAAATTTGGTACATTCAAACGGTTTCGTAAACAGAACCGTGTTAAACGTATTCAAAGCCATTCAAAGAACATCAAAGAATAATGTCAACTTGATAAAAGAGCTTTTGTTTGGGAATGTTGATCATTCATTTATGTCCATTGTTCTGAAATAATTAACTTTCGGTGAAAATGTTTAACTAAACGTTGATAAATATTAGTAAAAAAAAAAGTTTAGCTCAAATTAAAATTGAATCAAGCAACAAAGGCCGCTAATTAGTAGCTGAAAACTTGTTGTATTCATTAATTAAAAATTGCTGACGTTCTTTGGTATACAATTTGTACAGTTGTTGCTGGAAAAAGAGTGTATACAAAAATATGGTGAAAGCACAGAAAAATGTTATGGAATTTTGAAAAAAAAAAAATAGAAATAAAAAATCATACATTTTTAAATAAATTAAAAATTAAAAAAAATTTAGTTTTACGAAAATTTTTTATATTTCTTATTTTTTAAAAATTAAAGTTTTTTTAAATTTAAAAATATTATTTTTTTAGATGATTATTTTTTGCAAACATTTAATAACTGAACAGATTTCATAATTGACCCTAATCATACTTTTTGGACCCTATTTACGAACGATTTCTGAATAATATCTTGAATAGTAAACTAGAGGGCAGATAGTTGGTGGTAGACTAAAATCTAATTTTCTTTATTTTCTTTGTTGTACATCATCTGCCACAAAGAAGGTAAAACCTAGTTTTATACTTAAAAAAAGAATTGTTATTCATACAAAATTCCAACGGTGTTGAATTATTTCTAAAACCTCTCAAAGTTCCATATCTTAGTATGGAAAAGGGGTAACTCGATTTTTTTTAAAATCGCGTTTTTAACATATCGTTGTCTTACTATATAATAGGCGTAACTCGAATGTTAAAAAGGCGATGTCAACAAAAAATCGCGTTACGCCTTTTCTATATTAAGCCAACGGTATTCTCCGTATTTCTGGTGAGATTTATCCACTTCTGCTATATATAGGGAGAAGTATGTATCCTAATCACTGCGGCCATATTAGGCCTTTTGTGACAGCATTCTATTTTTGTATAGCTAGGCTCTGAGTCAAGTTTTCATCAGAAGGTTGGGGTCATCACTGGTTGAACTAATAACACGTAGGTAACACAGTCGAGTCTTAATGTAGGCAAACATATCCTAATTCCTATTCAATTGTATTTTGGGTATTTCCACTTTTGAGTATTTTTTTGTACAGTGTATCCCTTTGCATTAAGTTTTAACAGCACGTTGCAGTATACAAATTTCCAATTCAAATACGAACAAGAACCTTGAACATTTCAGTGGCAAGTTCCTGCAAAGGGCAATCAATATTCAGCCAAAAAACTTTTGAACTTGACAATGAATTCTTTCATTGGTAACAAACAAAGCAACAAACAATTTTATAACGTCATAAAAAGGCAAACAAACAAAAATAAAAGGTTTTTGGCAAACAATACCTACCTACCTCAGACCTTTGCCAAAAAACAAACTAACTAATACATGCAGAAAAACCAGCGAATTGCCAAAAAAAATTACAATAATTTGCGGCCTCCAAAGAAAACATGGAAAACAAACAAGTTATTATAAAATTAGTAAATTATCTTAGCCGAACAAAACATGCAACAAACTTGTCCAAGAATAAATAAAATGAACGAACGAACGACCGCATTTAAAAAAGGCAGTGCAAGCAACATTTGCGCCATGATTTGGCTCCATTTCAACACTCAACTTATAACTTTTTACATATATATATATTTCTTAGGAGTTTGAATGGCGCCGCTTTTTTTTATGATGATTTTTTTTAATACTTTTTTTTGTCTTTCTAAAAATGTGCAAATGTCGTTCGATACAAACTCGATTCGATTCGATTCAATTCGATGCGGGCTAACACGTTGTGGTGTGGCATAGAGTGTGGTGTGGAGCAGTACGAAGTACGAAGGCGTTTTTGGCCAAGTTACAAACGCCGCAAACAATGAGGGCAGGGCAGCATGATAATTGCGCCCACATATGAGAAAAGCGAAGCCAATGAAGCCGCTAGCTAAAAAAAAAAAGGAAAAAAAAGCCAAACAAGTGGCGGCGCCGCTGAAAAAGTCTTCAACAACTTTTTTGCATATTTATAAAATAAATTTTAAATATAAAAATTAAAAAGTCTTAAAAATTTGTTGCATTTGGCAATTTACCACGCGTGTGGCAGGCAAGTTGAGTTGAAATCAATTAAAATAGCGCTGAGAAAAATGCTCTTCTCATGACTAGCCCAGACGTGTTCGGTGCAAGTGTCAACAGCTTGAGAGATACCAACCAGCTGCTTGTAACAAAGTGCCGGAGCCTACAATTTAATGGAGTGGTCTACCTTGAACGACCTTGAGGTCAAGCTGCTCACAAGACAGAGTTGATTTTTGTGGAATTTCCGTTTGTAGTCATTTTTTTAGTTTTGTTTTGTTTAGTTGTGTGACTAATGTTACAATTTTGGCTAAAACGCATTACAAACGCTTTTAAAGCTATTTGTTAGAGTTTTTACCAAGTTAAGCTTTGATTTATTTTCGTTCAATGGCCGCACACACAAGTGATGGTCTTAGTTGGCCACAAATGGCCAGTAAAATTACAAAAATTTATAGATAAAAAGAATTTAAATGTTTTATGCACATTTAATCGATTCTTTGTGTGTTTATTTTGGTTTTGGGTGGGCAGCACTTATGTGGAGGCGTTTTAAAGCATCGATTATATAAAACAAAATTCATGTTCATCTTGGATTTTGGTTATGTGATATTATTCAGAGTTTACAGAGTGTCACCGTTGACACAAAACAAACTCCTACGAAGTGAATGGCAAAGTGGCGTTAGAAGTATAAATAAAACGATGAGGTCAACTGAGGTTAAGACAGGTGGTCTGACTGTGATAGTTTTTCGAAGCTCCTCTTAGTCAGTCGTTCATGGTAATATTAATCCTCTTTGTCATAATAAGATTTTACTTGTTAGTCACTAACTAGTTCTTCCCCGAAAAATACCAACTGACCAACAAAAAATTTAACTTTGAATGAGCCTTTAAACTTCAAAACTTACACAAACTGACGTCAAGCTTATGTGGAAATACAACGTACCTGAAATAAAAGAAGAAAAAATGTTCAATTAATAAAAGTTAATTTTTATTGATTGATAAAAAAAAAAGATATAAAATTGTAGTTGTAATGTCAAAACCGCATTTGATAATTATCAAATAATCTCCTACGAAATTGATTAATCATACAATTTTCAAGAGACACCTTCTAATTGTGACTAATTACAACTTTGAAAATCGATGACTCCACAAAATGTCAAAATAAATCTTGCAGTCATAAGAAAACGAAAAAGCAAACACAAAAATATTGAAATACTTGCAAAACAAATTCAAATGCAAAAAAAAAAAAAACAACCAGACACTAAATAACCTTTTGAACAATTTATTAAAAACGAACAGCGGAAAAAAATACAAAAAATTCAACACAGAAACTGTGAAAAACTCCTACTTCATTTCGCAAACTGTACAACAAAAGTTTGAGTTGAACAAGAAACAAAATTTATGAAAAAGAAAAAATCACAAAATACAAAAACGAATGTCAAATGGCGAAATCAAAACCAAGAAAGGAATTTTAAGCTGCTTAATTAATAAATAAATTTAAAATGAGACACTCACACATGTAGTCACCAAACCACCGAAAAAAAAACAAGCTGAGAAACACACACAGGCACGTACCAAGATACAAATTAAAATCTCGTCAGCTCACGAAAAAAAAAAATGGTAAAAAATTAACAAACAATTCAATTGCGTCTAAAAACAAGCAATTAACATTTAGTTACAATGTTTAGAGACAACAAATTAATTGAGTTTTAAGTGAGGGGTGGTGTGAGAGAAGCGAGGAGGACAGCCATTAGCGGAGGATGCCAATTAAAACCACACGGAACACGCATTGGAACAAATGCGAAAATACAAAAAAAAAACAACAATGTGGCGCCACAAATTACAAGGAAATTTCAACAAGTTTTATGTGCAAATAATACTATTATTTAGCAAACATAAAAATGATTGAAAATTTTGATTAATTGAAGGCAAATTGTCATTGAGCAATTGAGCACTGATGAGAGGGACAGACACGCTGTAATTTTCACAAATTTGTGAAGGAGTATTGAATGGTATGAAATTACACAGTAAGTGAATATATGTACTTAATTTTAACGAAGCAAATGAACTTGACATTGCCAATGCAAACACACATAACTACGCTGACAAATTGCAAATGTTGCAAGCAATTAAGAAATTGACAGATGGCCACATGAGATTCTGAAAGATAAGTTGTGCCTCGTGCTTTGAAGCGATTTAAAAGATTATATACATTATTGTTCTCTTACTTTCTTTAGAATGTAGAATGTCAATAAACGAAAAGCTGTTCAAATACTTGGCTGGAAGTGGGAAGTCCAAAGTCTGTACAACAACAAAAATATAAAAGTACAAACATTCCTAAGGAAAATGGAATTTTTTCGAAAAGGTGGTTCAACGGAATCGAGGTTAAAAGCACCTGCTGATAGTTTGATACTATCAGAAAGAGTACAGTTGTTTTTTTTTTGGAACAATAAAGGAACAGAGTTCAACTGATTAATCGGCTACGGTATTTGATTCGGTCGGTATTGGCACAGAATTAGGTGGTAAATGGCATTCTTGAAAATTTCAAATGAACTCATTTTTGAGCATGAGAAATGTTTGATTACTTGATAAATATATTAAAATCGATCATTAAAATTTTTTTAAAATCCCATTGTTTGTCTGTGGAGATGTTTGGATGTCTGTTTTCAACAGAAGCCAGCAGTGAACCTAGAGGGCAGTAATCTGTATATAAAAGAGACGTGTATGTTTATCGCGAGTGTCACCAAAATTTGTGTATGTGCTCTATCGGTCGTGAGTCGTCAGGTGGGATAGGTTTTGACACGCCCACTTTTACCGCCCACAAGTTAGAAAATACGTATAGCGCTACAGTAAGCTCTCCTGAAGTGAACAGTGGACCTATGAAGCTGCAACTGCACAAATATATTCTGACATGGCAAGAGATTCTTCAGACAGATTTTGTATTTTTCCAAAAGATGTGGCAATTTAAAATGTGGGCGTGCTGATTAAGGGTGGACTGTTGAAATTGGGCTCTCCTGAAGCCACTAAAGGTCTGCAACATATACATATATTCTGTGAAATCTTGGCTAAAGGTTCGCGATCAGGGTTTTAGATTTTGAAAGACGTCTTTGCAATTCATAATATGGGTGTGGCAGTTATAGTTGGGTCCCAAAAAGGGTTCAAAGGGAGTCCATGGGGGTCAAAGGGGTTACTTTAAAATCAATTTCTCGATTTACTAAAATCTAAGTTAATCGAATTTTCGATTAATAAAAAGTAAGTAGCAATTTTTTACTTAGTCTTTGTCAGCCATTTGCTCTTCGTAATTTTGAAATTAAAATCACCTTTAATTGATTACTCATTAAACTAGCATTGTGTTTGATCAAAATAATGATCGATTAGTTATTAAATATTAAGATTTTTTAATCGCACAGCTCCAGTCAATTTAATGCAGCTCCTAATCTCAACTTTTTGAAAAAATACAATGCTGAAGTAAACACAACCGGCTTCGACAGCCACCGCATACCGGTAGTCAAGAAATGTTTGTATCGATTTTTGCAGCGATTTCATAACAAAATGCAATTTTTCAAGTTCACAAAAGGTCGGCGGCGACCTAAGTACGGACAACTTTATGAGTTACGAGAGAGGCAGCCGCAATACCGCTCGAAGTTTTCATTTAAAACGAGGAGGAGGAGGAGGATGAGGAGTACGTACAAATGGAAGTCTACTGTGTAAATGGAATTTACTTTTGAAATGCGGAACATATTTAAATTATGCGCGCATATACATATTTGTCTACCTGTGTGCGTGTGTGTGTGTGTATGTAGGTGCAATAGCAAGCGTGTGTGCGTGCTGCAAAGTAAATATTGCTGCTCGCATGTAATTACAAATTATTATTGATGTTTGCAAGCGCAAATAAGTCAATATGGCATGGCGTTGAAGATCATTTACGAGATATGCCTTTTTGGCACCGACTCGCACTCGCAAGAGTTGAAGTGATTGAAATGCGATTAGTTTATTTATAGAAAAAATTAATTTTGTTCATGGAAACACTTCCGCAGTTGAAATTTTAAAAATAGATTTATTTTATTTGCAATTAAAAGTTTAAAAAAAAAATGGTTATTTTTATTAAATTAAAATTACAATTGAAAATGAATAGAATAGCAATTTTCCATATCGATTACAAAATGATTAATATGTTTTTATTGAAAATGGAAATGAAAAAATGATTAAAATGTCAAACGATAATTTATAAGCCAAACTGTCAAACAACAACACAACTGAATAGTTTTTTTTTTTTTTTCTTAAATATATTTTTTACTTTTTATTAATGACTGAACTAGAGGCGAATAATCTAATTGTCGGCAAAATGTCTTTGAGGTACTTATTTCAGCACGACACCCGCGTGGGGGGAGTTGCTGAGTTGAGTTTTTTTTGGTTTTGCTGTTGCTGTTGCAGCGAAACAATCGTGAGCGCTTGAATGAGGTTTTTATTATTATTATTATAATTCCATTTTATATTAGGTTTAGTTAAGCCATAAAACTAAGCCACGTTTTATATACTTCACATTTAACATTTCGCAGACTTCAAGATTAAGCGCTCAAAGCAATTGTCGAGAGAGAGAAATTTACACACGTCAACCACAAAAAAAAAGAGGAAAAAAACATTTCTTTACAACAAATAGCCATTTAATGTTGCTTAAACTTATTTGTATAATGCAGAAATGCAGAAGACAATCAAATTGTAAATATTTAAGCGATAAATTGCTTGCATGTAGCCACAGCCAACACAATGATGGAGCTGGAAAACAATCCAAGAGGCGGTCGGTCATAAAATTTCTGCAAATTGTTGGCGCCGTCTGCGTGCATTGATAGCGCCACCGCCGCCATCTTCGATGTCTCGGCAATGCCCGCTCGCCGCCTTGAGGCATGTGAACTATTTGCGTGCACAAATGAGCGATGATTGGCATGGGAAATACTGTACAAGTTATCGATAAGTCAAGGTTTAGAATTTGATTTTTAAACTTAAGAAATCGATAGTCGCAAAGTGAATGGATTTATTTATTATTTATGATAAGAATAGTTTGTCACAAAAGCCCATATTAGGGCTTAGGCCGAGCTTCTTGATGCAGTTATATTGGGTTAGTTTAACGTCGAATCCGAAAGGCGAGACTCCCAAATGAAAAAAGATTTCTCCGGGCTTAGCTTGAGAGTATCGGTATACACAGGAAAATGTTAGTCTGCTTTCCCCATGCTAGAATCGAAATCTTCCAAATCGTGAGGCAGAGGCTACTGCACCGTAAATTTATTTCAGCACAACCATTCATGGCAAATCGGAGGGTAAAAGGAAATTTATAAAATTTATTTAAAATTATCGATATTACCTAAAACATATTCGATTAATAATATAAAAGAACAAAGAGGCCCATTAATGTTATCGGCTATTCCTTCTAAGACAATGACCAATGTCAAAACAAAGCAAAATACAAAATAAGAAAAAAATGGGTTCAACAAACTTTGCGGAATTCCGCACCATTGCCCCAGAAAAAAAGAACAACGCAACAACTTACAATAATCAATATTTACAATGAGCGCAGTATAAATATTTTCAATTACCAGACCCAAATTGTGCTAAACTTTGAACTCACAGTAAACGCAACAAGAACCACAACAACAAAAGGTAAACACGAAAAACCCCAAAAGTAAAGTTTACCCCCCGCCAGAGGTGTATTCGGTTGGCAAGAGAGGAAAGTCACAACCGAAACCGGTGCACGATGATGATCAAACGAAAGATCGATCGATCGATCGTGGAGCGATCGTTTGATCGACGATGGAGTACAGTGAAGGTAATCGAGGCAATACAATCAATAAGAAAAAAAAAACGAAATAATTAGTCATACACCAACCAGCAAAAAGGCAAACAAACATTTTGTGAATTAAAAGAATTTTCAAAACAGAAAATTAAACGCTGTCAGTTGCGATTGCCCCGAATCAATCGATAGTGGAATTGTATATCAGCGCAGCTCCCACAGTGATCTCGTCCCCCAACCACCAACAGTGAACAGTGGACGGTAGAGCGATAACATAACAAATATTTCTGAGTGAATGTGACTCACACACACACACTTCTTTGCACAGAAATAAAATTAATGTGTACCATAAATTTGGGTCATTGTATAGTTTTGTGTCGTGTCGCTGCTTTTGGGGGTGATGAACTCGTTCTTCAATATCTTCGCTCAATTTGCATAATTTTTCAATAACTTATATTTGAACCTTAGCCAAAAACGCGCTCAAGTATGGTGTTGCGAAGAGATCATCCACCGCACATTTGGTATTCAGTGATAAATTCTATGTCAATTAACGGTCTTTTGTTTACAATTACTGGGGAAGATGCAGAGACAAAAGCATGAATTCATTTGCAAATGTACCTTGGGACAACTGTGAGTGCGAACCAAAAATGCCTGACTTATGTGTGGATCAGTTTGGCATTCGGTTGTGATTTTGCATGCCTTTCACATAGTCATCATCCGCATACAGTATGCAACGTTTGTATATGTTTATTCTTTTGTTTATACTGGCTGTTGACTGCAGACACAGCATTACGTCGCGTCGCCATGCCAAATAGCATAGCATAACGCATAGTTTAGAACAAACCGCTTGCAGCACATAAACATGGCGATAATATTCACTGGGCTGGGGAGGTGGGATGATGGCTGGCACGAAATTCTTTAAACTTATCAAGCGTAAATAATGTCATATGTGCACATTTGTCATAATAAAGTCTTGCGAAGGGAAATCGTTGTTGCCTAGTCCACACGTTCACAGGCGAAGAAGAAGAAGTTGCAGAAAAAACCGTTTGTGGCACATGTTTTTCTCTTGCGCTGAAAGTATAAACAGTAGCGGCAAAAACTATGCGTTTTTAAAACAAACATCATGAATATTTTACACACACACACACACAGACAATCCTCGCTGGTTGGCTTGCGTGTAGTGACCGTGGATGCGTTTCTAATATTTCTGGCACGTAAGAGTCACACAAATGCGATCACATTTTTCATGTCACGAACGCAATGATCTTGTTCATGATGATCAGCGTCAACGTCAGGCGGAATGTCATATGGCGGATTTATGGTGATTGCCCGATGCAGGCTGGCAACTCATGAGAAAATTTTATGGCCAATTAGAAAGAAAAAGTAACCATCTAAGAGCACGAAAAAAAATTGCAAGTGCTTGATAACCAACAATAGAGGAAGTTCTTCCACCTCAATGCAGAACTCATAAAAATTAAAATGGGCAGAGAGATACAAAAAATAGAGAAAAGGATAATAGTAGTTTGAAGCTCAAAAGTTCTGGAATCTTAGTAAATATTCTGGATTAATATAAGTTTCAACGTTCCCTTCCCAGTTCTTTTTGGTTGATTCTTTATTTCAGTTCCCCTTTGTTCCTGTCCAAATTCTGCTAGTTCCATTCCCATTCCATTCTTAAGTTCGTATAATTGTATTTTGTTCCAGTCCATTTTCAACTTGGCACAGTTCCATTCCCAATTCTTCCCCTTTCCATTCTGTTCCAGTTTGTTTCCATTTCCTTTCCATTCGGACAAAAAGCTAAGTAGCAAAAGTCGATAGCTGAGCAAATTACGGTGGTTATCGTGCGAACTGACGGACATGGCTGAATCGACTCAGCAGGTATGTAATTCTGTTTAAGAATATACACTCCTGCCACGCCTTTTTTCTGGGAGTTACAAACGGTGTGACAAAAACACTTCACGTACAGGGCACACAATCATTCTTCCCGAATGAAAATCACCAAACTTAAGAGACGCCATCCAAATCAATTTCAATGGCAACAAAACCAAACCAACTTATTCCAATGATAATTTGCTAATTTTACGCATTCGAATTCACATAAAAGAATCAAAACAAATCAAACCAAAACCATTGGCATTGAATAAATTATGGTTAAAACGTAATATTGCTTGTGAGTTGTGTGTGTTGGCAATTAAAAGATCAACTAGAAAACAATCGGCAATTAAAAGCCAATATAAACTGAAGCCATAAAACGAACGACCGACCGAACATTCATACATGGTGTCAGCCAGAGCAGAAACCTCGGCTGAAACCAAAGCCAAACACCTCGAAAATCGAGAATTTACTTTAAAAAAAAAGAGTAAAATTAATAAGTAAAAAGCCACAGAAAACAATTTAATGGCTATACTCGGTCTAAGAGAAGTGGTGATGCCCTACCATAGGCAGGTGACCATTAATCATTAAACGGAGCATACAACTTTCAATTAAGCAAAAAAGGCTGGTCCATTCACCCAATTACCCTTCAAAGTTCTCTAAGTGAAGTATACTAGGTCAACGCCAGTAAGAGCAGATTAGAGAAGCTTCACATTGTACATGGGAAGACTGTTCGATTTAGTGGATGGACAGTACTTTGGAATGAGACACCCTTCCGTAAGTTCGAAATACCATAAAAGGTCGTTTTGTGATTTCTTTCATTGATTAAATCCACTCGGGTCTTTGAAGCTTTCTAGAAGTAACTTGGACTCAAACTTAACTTACTAAGAGTGTACCAACTATCTACCAAATATCCAACTTACTTACGAAGTTGAGGGTATGCAAAAAAAAACCCATAAAGAAGAAAACGAAATACAAATTTTTCGTTCGAAGGCAGCAATTAAAGTTATGGGCAAATTTAAAGAACCATAACAACAACCACAACAACAACAATTCGAAGGCAATCTGATAGGCATTACGAATGGGTATCTATGAAAAGTGCAAATTCCAATGGAAACCAGCCAAGTTATAAATAAATGTGTAACATTGTGTATGGGTCTTTTTTTGTTGCTTTGTTATTTTCAATTTTAGAAATAGAAATATTTGTGTGTAAGTGAGTGAGTACGCGCGCGCGCGCACACACACACGCATACAAAGTCGAAGAGATTAAACCATGAGATAGAGTCGAACTGAACATGACAAGATACGAGTACGGGTACTCGTGCTTGGCTGGTCTCGAGTACCAGCGACAAATCGTAAATCCAACAAATGCGTGTATGGTACAGTGAACGAGTTGCCAAGCAACCAACGTCTAGGCCGGAGCCGGTACGGTGGTTGACGGCTTTGGACTTTTACTAGAGCAACAGATCTCAAGCTATACCACCACCGCCTCACCACACCACACCACACCACTGCCACCCTCAGTGACGACTACTCCGACTCGGAATGTATGCGCTCACTCGCTTGAAACGACCTTTGAAAATATTTGCCGACGACGACTGCATTCAAACACGGTGTCTTTGGTATGTGGCAAGTCTAAAGAAATAATACGAAGACGACGCATCTCCATATAAGCGGCCACCGCCGCCGCCACCACCACCACCATCACTTGATGCGCGAAATTTATGCTTGGAAAAGAGGCTTATGGGTGAAAATGTGCATTTTTTATGCAATTCCAATTCGAATGAGATAAAAGTTGCCACATGTTGCCTGCCAGCACAGCGGCATCCGTGTATGATGCCTTGCGATATGCGATGCCTGGCTTAGTGTTGCCGAGATTGTATGTTTTATTTGTTTGTTATTATTATTTGTATTTCTTCTTTTTCTCTTCGGGGTATTGTGTTGAGATTGATGTGGAAATCTTCTGCTAAGTTATTGTGTGAAATGTGCGATTTTGTGAATTAGGTGCATAAATGCATCCGCATTTGAAAATAGTTATTGTAATGCAAGCTTAGAAATTAAAAGATTACAATTATAATTGCACCATGTAAGTTGAGTTTAAGACTCAGTGCTGATAGTTAATTCTACAATTAATTGGGGTGGGCTGTGAAAAAAATGTTAACAGCTGAGGCCATTAGAGTCGAGAAAGTGGCAGGTACTTATTTCCTAGACAAGTTCAGCTTTGTGTTCCATTGCGACTTAAGTGAGATTACAGAAGAATGTTTAGAAAATAAAGAAGAATGAGGGAAGACAGAAAGTGGCTGGAATGTACAGAACCGTCTCCAGTAGGAAACTCTTGCTTTTAAAGGGAAATCAGTCACAAATAACACAATCTCACACTGGTTGCTGTAGCTAAGAGTTCAACGAAAGACTTTTTCAACACTTGACTCTAAAACATTCATCGGACTCTTAGCTACAATTTAGCTGAAGGTAGTAAGGAGATTTCACCAATAATGGACTGACGAGTTCGTAGATTCGTCCACCAAGTAGCCTCCTTCATATATTTCAAGCCTCAAACTTGAAGCAAAGCCAAACAGCAGCTTACCTGTTGCATAAGAGATCTGTCTGAGAGATAGAATATTTGAGGCAAAAATCGACAGGGAATGCTCCACACATTTTTAGAGGTTTAACCGTCAGCGATCCTACACGACATACCGGTTGGGATTGAGCTTTAGTTAACTTAGCCTTAAGCCTGGTTTTCATTATGTCATAATCAATGGCATCACAAACTGACAACGATTCAGCAAAGTGCTGAATTTGCTGGCCCGTGCCGTATGCAAATAAATTTGGCAGCATGTTGGCAAATACCAACGTATATGTCAAACGGTGACGTCACCTCATATTCATTTTTCGATATTTTACATCAGTTCGTTAAATTGACAACGAAATGCCAACCTGTTCTCACAACATATGACAACAATTGCCATTATTTTGACATAATGAAAACCAGGCATTAAAACCTAAACCCCCGCACTACTACTATGGTAGTTAGTACATTCATTGCATCTTTGCCAAGTCTTAAACCGGGACATGTTTTCTAAATTTGTTGCACTGTGTAATAAGTGACTTGTCTCTTATGCACAAGAATGGTCCATAGAGTTGGTATGACTCCCTTTGAGTTATTCTATGTCAGCAGTCCTTTCTTTGAATTTCGCTTCTCACCTCGATTAATCGCGAATTGTTTTCATTTCATTTCGCTGTAAACGATGTGAAACCAAAAGACTGTCCATTACGTTCATACGTTAGTCCGTTGGTCTCTCGGCTAATGGCAAGAATTAATCGTCAAAACAATTTCAAAGCATATTCTCCATAAACTTTCACCGCAGCCATTTCCTAAATTATCGTCTCGACAAGTTTACGCGCAATGAAATAAAAATCTTTCGCATTCCAATGTCACTTTTCGCTCACCATAAAGAATCAAGTGGCCAGAGTCACAAGAAGAAGCCCAAGAAGCTGTTACGAGTTTCCAAAGAAAGTCTATAAACGAAAACGGAATGTATTATGGCGCTAACAAAATGCCAGCAAAAGAATTTCCTAACTCCACACAATTCAACACATTAAACAGTGACAGTTTAGATTGGTCGCCGAGAAGGAAAAGTAAAAACTTTTGATGTATTTGAGCAGAAATTGTTTGAGAACAAACATCAGGAAAATGGTGGCCGCTTTTCAAGAAGAAAATAAAGAATGTCAAATGAAAAGCGTTCATTGCCAACGAAAGGCCACTTAAACTAATGTCACGCATTGTGCGTGAGTTTACGACTCTTTGGAACACAAAACACATTAAAGAAGACAAAAGTGTAGAACAAGCTTTCCCAAGAGCATCATCAACACCGTCGTCGTCATCATCATCAACCCAGTTATTCAATGAATAGGAAAATTCTTAATTTTGAACTTATTTATTTTACAATAGAACAAATAGAACAAAAACTCCAAAAAAAAACCATACGGTAAAATGATCATTTCCAATGAAAATGCAAAGCTTTTCTTGGGAAGAAATCAACTCCCCCCTCCATGACTCCACTGACACCGCAAACAACTTGTACATTGACATGAAATCTTTTCAATCACAAAAAACCAAAATTGAAAGAAATTGTACAGTAATTGAATTAAAATTACTTTGAAATTGTACTTCTTAAGGGTATACTTAAGCGAGCATTTTGTACGTACTGTAAAAACTAACGATCACTTTGATCTTACGATCAATTTTTCAATCAATTGAACATTTCGCATGGAGCTTGGCCATTGGTGGGACCCATTTGAAGGCAAGCATGCATGGGAGGCGGTGTAATTTCTTTAACCTTGCTCAGTGCTAGTAGTGCTGGTGGGGCAACATCGGCCACAATTACATTACTGCACGTTCAAAATGTTCAATGTACCTTTTCGTAAGATGCCCTCCACAATGTATCCCGAGTCATTCCCCCCTTTAACTGCGATGATTGATTTTTGTATGGGGAAAATCGCTTGTAAGTTCGTCAACATTTGTGCGATCGACAGCAAAACACAATGACTTGTCATTTCATGCAGAACCGCACCGAACCACCGCCAACCGATCGATCTCGAATGATCGAACTTTTCGTTGTGTTGTTTGAAGTCGTTGTTTTTGAGAAGAGCGGCGCAAATTTAAGCTGTAAGCAATTGTGTTTATTGACGGATTACATTTGGGCTTTTGTGGAGTGAGTGAAGAACGTACTTTTTGGAAATTAAATAAAAATACAAGTTTTCCTCAGGGCGAGAGAGAAGATGTGTTTTGTAATTGTTTGTAAGTAACTGTTTTTTTGGGTGCTTGAATGTGGTTGAAGGTGCTAACTGGAAAATTCCAGCTTCATGCGACGCGTTGAAGTGAAATACAATTTCAATGTCAACACTTCTAATGGGTTATTGAACTGTGGTGAGAAAATGGAATATAATAATAACTTGGCACAACAGCCAATATTAGGGCTTAGGCCAAACTTCTTGATGCAACGATGATATTTACGGATAATTACAGACCCACAGTTTGAAGCCGAATCCGAACGGCGAAACTCCCAAGTTACTCTCGCAAGTTTGTCGTTGCTTGACCAGAGAATGGTGGTCTACACAGAAAAATCTGTTCTGCTTGTCATAGGTAGTCGAACCCGATACTTTCCTATCGTGAGGCGGGTGCCACTGGCGCATCTTTAATATAATATGGAAATATTCTTATAGTTAAGAGAAAGGTTTGGAGTCTATCTGGTTCATGCTATGGAACCTCCTCTGTCTCATTAATGGTCCAATTCACAGTGACGGCGAATAGTAATTGGATACCTCCCTTGTCGAAATAAAGAAGGCCTTTCCTAGTATTTTGAGTTTGCATCTATCCAGCGCTAGGCGAAATCCGAGCACATACTCAAGTGTTTCCCCCTCATCCGGTTCGTTGCAGTTCCCACACCAGTTGTTGGGAACTAGACCGATCTTGAAGGCATGATATCCAATATATATCCCGAGATGACACTTCTACTACAATTAGGCAAGAAGAGGATTTCAATCTTCTGGATTTTCCCTTACCTAAAATTGATACGAAATAAATCAAAGATGCATTGAACTTGAGAAAGCCGCAACTAACCTATTTTTGTTATTTTCGTTGTCATATTTAGCCTCTAAACAACCTGAGAAAATCCCTACCAAAGTCAAAACCTTTAAGAAAAAAAAAAAGTAAAAACCGAAACAACTTTTCACCACGGTCAAGTCATGTTGGTGTGCTGAGTGTGCTTTGCCACAACCTTATCACCTTATAAATCACACATAGACATAAACCAAATATACTTATATATAGAGAGAAAAATTTATGCGCATATGACAACAAACAAACAAGATTTGTCGTCGGTGCAACTAACCCAGTCCGTGGCGGGCTAAATGCATGCATGCATTCAACTAACAAGCAAAAAAAAAAATAAAAAAAAAAAATAACATATTGTCGCACGTTTGCCAATGCAATGTTGCGGCTTTGGTTTGGTTCAATACGATTGGTATTGATTTGCTGATTCGTTTGTGTGTGCCGCGATGTTTGGTTTATTTTTCCTCCAACATTTTCCATCTAATAACCAATTGGCGCCATTGCGGCAGAAGCCGTGGAAGGGGGGTGTGGGGGGAGGGCCTGTGAACGACTGCTGCATGCCGCCATATACGTACACGTTTTTTGTGTGTCTATTTATGCAACATTGAAAATACTAAAGTGAACATAGTATATGCGGCTTTGGCTTTTAATTTTAGCGCAAAACCAAAAGAAAAATCAAGAAAAAAGCCTAGTAAATAGGCAAGAGACATTTTCAAGTCAAGCACACTGCTAGGCAGAAAGACTTGCAGTTGAGCAGACAGGCGTGCATAGAGGCTCGTCAACGTGCAAAAATGTTTTATTTTTTATTTTTAAATTTAACATTTTTCTTGAGAAAATCTCACAAATGCTGAAACACTGAAAATAGATGCGATTTGGAAAAGTTTTTTGGAAAAACATGTAAGCATGTTTTTGGCGCACAGTTTTTTTTTTTTTCTTTGTTCAGATTGATGACAAATCATTTCTTCTAAAATGGTTAAATGCCTGCCCCCGTTGACATGTGGAATATTTTTAGAAATACTAATTAACCGACAATTGGTTTTTGGTAAATGTATGCAATGGAGAAGGTCGATCGGCGTGATTCAGAAAAGATGTTGCGAAGTCTCACTAATCGATTACTTGCTAAGTGGAAATGAGTCTTCATAGAAAACCGTTGAAAATAAATTAAACAAATAAGCATATCGTCAACTAACCTAACATCAAATTCGAAGTTTCATAGTACTAGTACACGCACAGGCATGATATTAAATTTACCATACAGAAAAAATATGACATTTGTGAGCACCCTGTCATATTTCAATGTGTTATTTCGATACTAATTAGCTGATCGCAAAAATAAAGCAATGAAAATTGAAGCTGATCGCAAAAACTAAGTAAAGAATTTGCATTTTTGCGTACACCAAAAAAAAAAAAATAAATTTGACAGCTGATTCAATACAACCTTCAAAAACACAGGTTGCAGAGTTGTATTGGTCGTAAATTTTTTGTATGGAAAAAAGCAACAACATTTTTATGACTATTGTATATTTTTCCAACAATATGACTTTATGACCAATATGAGATCTTTGTGAACTTTCTTAGTAGGTCATTGTCGTATGTGCTATTGTTGGCAAGTAAATTGTGTGTAAATGTAGCATACGACAATATGATTTTGTGCAAACCACTGTAATTATCATAATAATAGCCGTAGGTCCTTTAAATTTTATATTTGTGTTGATTGATATGTGTGCAACAATCCTTTTAAGAAATAAGACCGTAAGATTTAAATTAATTGTTTTGAAAGAATTCCAGGTTTTTTAAAGCAAAATTATCGTTAACTTGGTCAATTTTTTGAGGTTAGTTTGAAATTCCTCATGGTTTTCAAAGCTTTATTGAAATTAGTTCATCGAATTAGTTCCGTTCGCTGCATTTTTTCACCTCTTCTAATTTTATTTACTTGTTGTACATAGTTACCGAAGCAATATACACAAAATTGTAGAACTTTTGAAGTATGTACCTGCAAAATAAAAAGAAAATCAATAATTAGTTTTGGGATTAAAACAAAAAGTTGTCACTCGAAGAAAATAAATATAAAATATTAATTAACATTCATGGCATTCATCGAATTATGTTTCTAATCTTTTGGCGAATTCCTTCAACTCTTTATAATAATGCCAAACAGACCAACGACTAAATCTTAACAATTTATACACAAAAAAGTTATTTCGCCAAGCAATTACGACGCAATTAAATAGATACGCAGCCTAGACGTACAAAAAGAAGTCTAAAACCGCTTTAATTATTATTTTTTTCAGCATGTTTTTTTGCTTTGAATAACATAAAAACAAACACCAAAGACCCTTGCGGCAAATCACATTTTTATGAACACAATGACTTGTCGCTTTATGGATTCTATGGAATTTCCAATGGAATGTGGCAAATAAAATACAAAACAAAATCAAAATTTTAAATAAAATTAATTACGCATACGACGCACAGCCAACATACATACATTCATTAACACGACAGAAATACAACGAACGATCTGATCTACTTATCGATTCAATCTTACTTCACGGGGGCCACACTTGATCTTGACCGTTTGCCGTTTGTTTGGAATTCCTATAAAACAAACGTGCGTTTGCTGCCAAAATACTTTATAATAAACATTATTTTTAGCACTATTTTTTTCTTAAACCGCATTAATTGTTTTTAAATATTAAATGCTAAGATTTTGTTTATTTGCTAATATTTTTTCCTATATACTAAAAATCATTCATTGTTTGTTTGGCCTTGTGGCCATGGACTTGGCACAGTACTGGAACGCTCTCAAGTCCTTTTTAATTGATGAATTATTGTGATAAACAAACGAGCCAAAGCGTAGTTGGTAAATGTTTATGAATTGCAGATTGCTTTTAATTACGAGTCAATAATTATAATTAATCAAGTTCAATTGGGGGGCGAGTTAGTAAAGAGGTCATAAGCATTTGGTTTATGATGATGCGGATTCATAGTGACTGCATTTTTAATAATAAATAAATAAAGAGGAATTA
The DNA here is from genome assembly GCA_951394025.1 of Heteromyza rotundicornis. Taxonomy (NCBI): domain Eukaryota; kingdom Metazoa; phylum Arthropoda; class Insecta; order Diptera; family Heleomyzidae; genus Heteromyza; species Heteromyza rotundicornis. The sequence continues at coordinate 14,120,150 of OX596010.1, read as the reverse complement.
AAAGTGTTTCAATTAAATAACAGATCGTGTGGATTAGATTAGCTTGAATGAGTTGAAGTTTCACAGAATCGGTTAGTAGAGTCAAGGATCTTTAGTGTTTGGGTCAATGACATAAGCGTTAGTGAAAGGGAAAATGATTTGTTTTTTTAGAAAAAATAAAAATTCTTTGAAATGTAGAAATAAGTTTTGTTATAAGATTCGTGCCTGCAAGTTGCAAGTGTCAAAATAATAAAAAAAAACACTTCTTGAAGAACCTAATCTGAAGTTTGTCTTCCTTGTTTATGCCTGACTCATATCGAACAAATGTGAAGTGGAAGATGTTTAGCCAAAAAACGACAAATGTACTCTCCGTATCTATGCATATCATTTTACAAATAAGAAGAAAAAACTTCAAATATAAAGATCTGTTTCCCCCCACTTCTCTAACACAAAAATTGTCTGAAAACTTTCCCAGGCGAGTGCTATCATCTTACAAATACCAGTATCTGAAAGTAGAAAACTTTTTACATTTCAAGTTTGTACGTCTCAAATGTGTTTTTTTCCTGTTCGGTTTTGTTTTCTTTGTTTAGTTTTTAGTACTTGAAGCGTACATAATTTATTACACTGTAATATAATGGAATATTCCGTTTATTGTTCAAATAAATAAATTCTGAAAATATCTTTAGAGGCAATTGAATAATTATGAGAAGCAATCAATTGTGGAAAGATGCCAAAAGCTACTGACATCTTCAAAGGATATTATTCCATGGGAACAAGAAACGAGAGACGCAAGCGGCGGGCACAAGAAGCTAATGATTTATTAAATGTTAAGCTTAAGTAAGGTAAATGCGTAAAGTAGGTACATAAGAGTATTGAAACTGAAAAAAAAAACAACAAATTGCAAAACAAAAGTCACTCAACGCCATTGAACTTGACGGCTAATTTTTACAATTTTTTGTTGTTATTTTGTAATGTTTTTGTTTTTCAAAAATTATTTATTACTTTTCGAGCATCGCCTTAGTATACATATACATACGCGATACAAATCTCCGACAACGATGACGGCGAGTTCATGAACTTGAAATGCGTTTCAGTGTTTTGTATTTTACCAGGCCACATTATTTTTTAGTGGCACTCGTTCATTTCAGTTCGTAATTTTTCATCTTTTACGCTTTTCAACATAAACAAATGAAGAAAAAAAAAAGAAAAATTTCACAGATTAAGATATGCACTCACTTAATCTCAAGTGTGAAGTGAGAACGTATAAAGAGACAACAATTTCGTGGCAATTCTTATGACCACGACGACGACTTCAAGGCGGAAGGAATTCAACTTCGTAGTGATACAAAATTTAAATGTACATTTTTAGTATCAGTAATTTGCTTACAAATTTTAAAGTTCCTTTGCGGCCCCTCTGGTGGTCATTAAGGCACTGAAGGGCGTCTCAATTCAATTGTAGATGCCAATCCATAAGTTATCTTTGCCATTACGAATTCGATAAGAATCAGTTCTATAGAATATCACAACATCAAAACCAAAGAAGCAAATTGAGAAAAAAAATGCAAATAATATTGAAATTGCGTTTTGTGGTCAGAAAGCTTCATGATGATCACGCCTCAGCAGACTCACACATAACACCAGGCCATCAACGTCCATTGCTTGAGGGTAATTTTTCAACGCCACTTTGGACATGCTTCTGATGATCATGATGATGATGACGATGGTGGCGACTATGACGATGATGATCATGATGTAGATCGTTCCAGTCTTCGCACCCAAGCAGGTTTTCATGCATTTCTTACACACAACATACACCAACGACCTTGAATTGTTTTCGGTTTTTTCTAGCCTTGGACGTTACGTTACGTTTCTATCTGGTACAAGTTGTTGTTGTTCTTCTCTAGAAGAAAAAATAATATAAAAAATAAAAACAAAAAGCTGGCCGGCCTCCTCTCCGATTTGCATTGTTGCAGATTCTTTTCACATTACGGAATTCTTCAGTTTAGTTACTGGCCTAGAGCTCGATTGCAACCAAGCCAAAGAAGAAGAAGAACCAGAAAATAAAAACATTGTTTTGTATACACACAAAAATTGTATAATGTTGATGGGGTCTGTTTGCTATTTGGCTGAATGTGGTGGCTGGCTGGCTGGCTGACTTTACACACTGTGGCATTAATTAACTTGAGCGTATCTCCCATGATTGCCATTTTGTAATCAATTATCTGTGAAGTGACGTTTTAGTTTTTAGATTAATCTGGTAGCTAGACTTTAGGCTCTGTGACATTTCAGGGGCATAAGAAACGAAGCGAATAGAGAATAATTTCAACTTTAAAAAAAAAACGTATTAACTGTTTTAAACATTTGAATGGATAATTATTTTTCAAGAGAAGTTTATGTTACAACAAATTCAAAACACAAATTAACAAAATAAAAACAGTTACTTTTTACTAACAAAAATTTTAAATAAAAAAAAATTTTGTTTTCCTAAATTTTTTATTTTTTTATTTTTTTTATTATATTATTATTAGCAATAAATTACTTAAATAAACTTAAGACTAAACATTAACAGTTTAATTTTTTTTGTTAAACAAATTTAAAATTGATTTTACATTGAAAAATGTTTTTGTAATTAAAAAGAAATTTTAATTATATTTATTTTTAATTAATTAATTTGTAATTGCGCTTTTTATATATTCGTTTTTGCTATACACACATATTTCTTACTTTAAATTCCAACTACTATACATGTGTCCAAAAGATGCTCAGACTGAAATGCTTCCTCTTTAATTGTTTCCGTTCAAATTAATTAAAAATCTAAAATGTAAGTAACTACTTGTACAGGCTAGTCTAAAGTCTAGTAAAATCAACAACAAAACAAAACAAAATAATGACTGACTCAAAAGCACAACAAACTAACACAAAATGACAGTTCAACTGACAAATAGAAGCACAACAGCTGTCGCCAGCATCTCCAAACAAACAAAACCAAAATGAAATTAAAAAAATATATAAAAAAAACTTAAACAAACACATAAAAACAAAACAATTTGAAAGTAAAGAGAGAATGAAACAAAAAAGTCAATAACTTCAGCGTAGTCTATTGACATCAAGTGAAGAGCATCATTGCCGATAGAAATGTAAACAAAAGAGTCTCAAGTGGGCCTGAGAACCCCACAAAGTCAGAATAATAGTAGTGAATGGATGGCCCAATGGCCACTGCTGAGGAGCATAGAGAAGGAAGGCCAAGGGGGGACGTTCTGTTTGTGTGTGAGCAAATTTTATGTTTTGTTAATTAAAGGAGTGTCTGTACTGTGTGTGGTGTCAAAAATTTCAATTTCAATTCGAAAACACATTAAAACAACAGTTAAATAATAAAAATGCCAGTGGAAATTTACTACAAAAATATTGTAAGCACAAATAACGTAAATATTTATTAAATAATAAAAATTGGAAAAAATTCCATCTGTCAGTAGAAAAGTTATTTAACATTCCACAGGCGTACATTTTCCCATTACGTCTACACGTTTTTCAGCAAACAATTAACAGATAATTTTGCAATCTAAAATAATAAAAATGCAGTAATATTCATTTAGCACGCTACATTTAACAATTGAAAAGCACCAACAACACCAGCAAAACACAAAAAAAAAAAAAAAAACAATCCAACTGAGAAAAATCTTTACGTTGAAAATATTAAGTTTCTTGATATACTACGTATGTAAATTGAATTCGAGAGTGTGCTCGTGTGGTTGAACGGGTGTAGCAATCGCAATCAAGTTTACTGAAAGTAATTAATTTGTTGAAAATTTTCTAATCATTGGCGGCGACAAACAGTTGTGATTGTTGTCAAATGGTTGAATGACAATTTGTTATTTCACTTTTACGTACAGAGCAACAGCAACAACAACTCGCGCGTTCGTTCGTTGGCTCAAGTTCCGCTCTACAAAGTGTGTGGAATGTTTAGAATTTGCTTGCTCTTGGTCTTGTGTAAATAAAATTAAAGACTACAGTGGGATTAAATGGCAAATGGGTAAAGGTCAATGCATAATGTATAATTTTATTTATAAATTTTAATAATTTTAATAAAAAATTAATTAATTTTTATAAATGTTTTTCTATTAAAATAAATTGACCTAATAAACATCCATTTACAATCCCAAAAAAAAAGCCTATTGCATCTCTTCGACTGGTAAACAGTCTTATCAATGAAATAGGTTTAATTTGTTCATGACAGGGTCCAAAGCTCAAAAGTAAAAATTGGACTTTGTACCTCTTTAATAGGTTGCCAAGGAAAGAAAATCAAATCAATCATGTTACTTACATATAACCTCTAATGATACATAAGATATTCCTTATCTGTTACTATTCCTATTATACACTGTAAGTCCGATCATATCAATGAAACTATAATCCCAAATCATAAAAAAAAATACTAACATGTGTTACCACCAACACTACTGCCATTAATGACACTAACCCAAAGTAGAGGCGCATAAATAACAAATTTGTCATTCCTCCCTCAACTCCCGCTTTTTTTCTACACCATTTAAGAGTAATTTTATGTTCGTTTCGTATTTCCTTCATTTTCCATCACCAGCTGTCAAAAAGAAAAGCCAATTCCACACGAACTGCTATTGTGACCGCCAAATTTTGGTTAGTCGGGTAGAAAAAGTCAACTACCCGCAAAATTTAATGCGAAAATAATCCGCACGGCAGAACAGTCATTATCATTAGACCAAAATGTACGGAAAGAGACCAAGAAGAAGAAGAGAAAGACAATGATAATACCAGAGACCGAAAGCGAGGCAAAGGCATTAAATACTTGAGTGATTTCTGTTTAAAAATACGGCAACTGAACACAAAATGTAACGAAATATACGCAAGTACATGGGGGCTACAGTAAACTTAAGTAACGGTAGATATATTTTGTGACTGTGCCCTAAACACCCTCCCTCTCTTGACTTAGTTACGTAACATTATGTGGTGGCAAATTTTATTTATTCTTTTCTTTCAACATTTGCTGTCTGCCATGGAGTGCGAATGAAGTGCCTTGGTTAATTTTTACCGTTGTAAGCTTTAAACTTAGCCAGCACCACCGCCAGCACCACCACAAACACCATCTTTGAGTGTAGCGAAGTTGGGTTTTTTGGAAAAAGTTCTTTCGAAATCATTTTTGCAACTGTTTTTTCTTTTCTTGCTGGTTTAATGCAATTGTGACGTTTTAAGGTGTGCGTTTGCCCGATTATGCGACTGACTTTCTGTTTACTTGATTATGCAAGAATTTTGCACTACATTTTTCAGTCTTTTTGCTTGAATGTTTATGTTTGAGCAAAGGCAGTGACAGTTATTATGCCATAAGCTATAAAGCTGCATGAAGTATTGGAGCGTGTGGAGTAATCACATTTAAAGCAAGTGCAGCAAGTGTGTGTGGCTTGGTTGAATACTTGGAACTACCTGAGTCACTTTGACTACTAACCATTCTTTTATTCTTCCTGGTTTAAAAAGAACAAGCCAATTTCTCTATAAAATATGGCAACACTTAAAAGCAAGTAAAACTTATCATCAAAGCAAAGATAAGAAGCTAAGTCAATTAAACTTATTTTTACAACCGCTTAAGTAGGCTTAACAGAAACTAACAGAGAGAGATAGAGAGTGAAAAAACACGCTACAAGGCACATAAGTCACACGCTTTCCAAGAACATTTCAAGCCAATAATAGTGATTCTGATGTTTAACTTTTATTACTCATCAACGGCAACTTCGGGGGGACTATAAGCAATTATTGAGGTTAAAAGCGAAGAGAGGCTTTTTTACGATGCACGACCACAATTAAATTATTATCGTTGTTTTTTTCTTTTGGTAAATGCGTATAATAACAATAACAACAACAGTGACATAAATAACCGTTAAGAAATTAAAAAAAAAACACACAGAAACTAATTTTTTGAAGTGAACAGAATATATTCATTAAAGTTACAACAGGTCAGACAGACAAGACAGTCAAGTCAGTACGTAGTAACTATGTAGTAGTAAGTCAAAGGGGGGATAGTCATTAAATGTAACGAGTTGGAGGTAAGCGATGAAATAAAAGAGTTAATTTAAACGATGTCACGTTTTCTTGATCGTTTTTTTTTTTTTGGTGGGTTGAAAAACCTTAGTTTTAACAACAACAACAAAAATTACCATAAACATACAAATTTTGATTGGGGCAGCACGTCAACGTTCAAAATGATAATGAAGAAGAAAAAAAAACAAATGGGAAAGACAAAATATCAACGAAAAAAACTAAGTTTATTTACCTCAGCGAGCAAAGAGTTCAATTACGAATTTTGGTTCTCAACTTATAATGTGAATGCCATAAAGCAAACATTTCAGGCCACAAACGTCACATAGTAAACTAATTTTAATCATTTATGTTTGAACTTCTTAAAATCATTCGAATCACGTACGAACGGTTTTTTGAAGTTTCGGTATGTCTCTCGTTGTGGGGACAGTTGGCAACGCTGTCTGTCATTTGCCCGATTACCGTGCATGTCTTCATTTGCATTTGTTATCGTTTTGACCAGTTGGAAAAGCGAAAAATTAAATAAATTGTATTTGTGTATATGAAATGTAATGTAACGTGTGTGTGGTTTCAATTCAAAGGCGATTATTCATTTTGATCGATGTCACGCAATTTGTTTATAATATTTTAATTCATTTGTTTTTTCGTTATTGTTTATGGTCAGCCATTCGCATGTATATTTGTGTATTTGTCCGCAAACGTCAAACGTCATCAGCGACTGTGTCAAATGCGTCATCGCTGCTGCAGCAGTTTGTGTGATGAATTGCACTTGAAGAGTGGCATGTGGGGTACTTGAGTTGCAGAGTGAATTCCCAAATTTGTGGGAATTTCCCTGAGGTTGGAAAGGCAACACTGTAAGCTATTGAACCTTAATTCTTTCCCCCTACTCTTTAAGTGGCTGGCACGTAATAATTATCGCTTTCCAAAGATTATTCTTGGCTGTTTCATGGTTCTTTTGGAGTTGTTTTGATAACCCCCCCAATCGAGAATTTCCCACAATCTCTGAGAATGTGTGAAAAAGGCTAAAGTGCATCTCAACACATCACTGGTAGATAATTGTTTCCCTTGAACAATGCGACTGACTGCTAGCGATTATCTTATCTCAGCGAGCAGTTTAATCCCTTTTAAACTCAATTACATTTCATAGCAATGTTGAGAGATAAAATTCCAACTGCCAGGTTAATTTGGAATCATTTCATCATTGCTCATCGCTACGACAAAACGGAATTGAAGCAAGTCGGCAGGCAGACTAAATACCAACACGATTCACGTGAGAGGGGCACATTTTTAGCTAACATGCAAGGCAAGAAAAAAAAAGTTAAATGTTTTCATAATGACTCTTCTAATGCGTTAAAATAACTCACAAGTATTTGTATGAAGTATTCAGTAGAAAAAGAAAAAAAAACACAAGAAAAGGAAGGAAAAGCAATACCCAGGAGTGGAGCACAAAAAATAAGCTGTCGCAGCTCTTTATTTTTTATTTTTCGTGTAAACAATTTCCACTGCACCATTTGGACTAATTTGAAACGGAAAATGCAGCTAAGGAAAATGAACTTCAGCAATGTGAAGCAGACGGCAAACGACAACAATAAAAGCAAAAAAAATGATACCAAATTATATGTGTAATGACTATAATAATCCCAGTTTTCCTTTATTTAAGTGCTGTGAATGAAGAAAAAATAAAAACCGGGGGAGAGAAAAATAGCAACTTTACAACACTGGTGTGTGTGTGTGTGCAGTGCAGTAGTTAATTCTTTTGGAGTACATCAGCTATTCAGCTTAAAAAATGGGGGAAATTTTGAAAAAAGGTAATATTAAAATTACTCAACCCCACAAAAAAACATAGAACGACTGAAACTGAATAAAAGTGAAAAAAAATTGGAAATTAACTGAAATCAGTGAAATTTCAAAGTAAAAGTCTTTATTGCATTAAAAGCTGGGCACAAAATTGTTAATTCGTTAAAAGTTAATTGTTGGTTAACTTAACACATGGTGCCCCATCTTCCCCTAATTTGAGCTTTTCATAACTTTTTTTTTACCAAACTGACGGATTAGCTTCAAGTTTACTTCTCGTTTGCCTATTTGCAATTTATCGTAGTTAATTTCTTGATTAATGATGCCCAACTCTGATTGCATTGTTTGGCACATTTTTTCCAGTTAATACCTTTTCTTTTGTAAAATTATAAAATTGTAAAAATCTAATGGGCAAAAAAAAATTCACATTCTTCTGTGCAAAAGTACCAGAACCATTTCTTGCTTCGTTGGCTTTCAAGAATGGCTGGGACAAATAAATAAAATGTTCTTCCTTCTAAACAATTGTACAATGGAAATGGTGGCAGCAGTGCTGAGACGAGCGACTGCTGTCGGCGAAAACATTTTCCATGGACATGAAATATTTTACAAGCGGCGTATGTTTTCATGTTTACTTGCGAACAGCAATAAAAACAGGAAAGAAAGGGAAATTTTTATTGCAGCTACAAAAATAAAAAGGAAAAGGCAAATAAGTCTTGGAGCAAACAGGAAGAAAAAGTGACGGACGAAGGAAGGAAATGCACATGGAAAATACACGCAATTCCAGAGAATTTCTCGAAATTACTGGGAAATTTAATAGAAAGGGTTTAAGTACACTGGAGTAAAGAATACTTTAGTGGCCTCAAAGCGAAAATATTATGGCAGTGAAGAAATTTTCGTTCAAAACAACAGCATTATCGCAACCGGACATAAACTATCTAAAACTTTGAACTCGTATAAATTTTCTTCAGACCTCAACTGCACTGATGGAATCTTCATCATTATTATTCCCCCTCTATCCTAAGGTCATTTGCCGTACGCTTGTCCGAAGTTTCAACTAAAGTAAAAAACGGACACACCTTCACCTTACGGCTATCGAACGTTGTCCGTCGATCTGCTGAGCACTGCATTGTGCAGTTCGTCAAAGTTCATTGTTTTGTAGCTTTTGCCATTTCCACTTCCACCGGGAAATAACCCCCAGCCGAAAACAACATGAAATATCATCAGTTGGCCACACATTTTATGCAAATAATCCATTTCAGTATATATTTTTTTTTACTACCTCATTGCCCCCTTTGCGCTGTTTATGTAATAAATGCAAAGGAGGAGAGAAAAATGTTTTGCGCTTTAATTACGAACACATCCGTACAAATGCATTCCCAGTTGAATGGAGATTGCATCGAAATATGGTCGTAAAAAGTGTAATTACTTTTTTTTACACTCGAGCCAACATCACTCCCTCCCTCCCTCCGCCTACTTCTTCAAACATACGCATTTAGGCATAAAAGTTATATGAAATTGCAATAAAAAGTTATGACCACGCACACACACACACACACTCGTTTTGACGCATATTTTGCGTATTAATTGCAGATGGATATCAAGCAGATTGCTGACGTATATTGCCGTTGATGCTGCTGTTCGCTGGCATTGTTATGACAATCCATTCAAGCAATTTTTCAAGGCCACTGCACATGGATTTTATAATCGTTCGGGGGAATAAGATTTACAATTTTATTGCAGTGTGTCCGGAATGTGCATTGGTGAAGAGGGGCGGAAGCTGAACCGAACTGAGTGAGTGCACTTGTTTGCTTAAGTGCGTGTGCTACCATGCATAATCTAGTTCGGCAATCGGGCAATCGAGCTCATTGAAATAAATAAAATTGCTTTAGAAAATAGAAAAAGTTTATGATTCTTTGCGAAGGATCAGGACTGCAATTAAAATAATTGGAGATCAAAGCTTTGCAAATAGGAAAAGAATGGAAAAAGTTTGCATAAAAGCATAAAACGTAATTCACATCTTTATTGCCTATTTCTTTAAATCATTGGTCACTTTGCCAGACCTTCACCCCCAGAAATATTATGTTTGAACTACGCTTGAAGGTACAGTATTTTATTTAATAGAAATATGAAATTGTTTGGGGCAAATAAAACAATTTGAATCACTTGTTTATGGCAAAAAAAGTTTGTTAGCATAAATATTTTGTTAGAAAATAAATTCGGTTATCACAAAACATTTGTTTTTTATTATTTTATTTTTCAGTAGGAATAAAGTGCAAAAAAAGTAATTTTTTCTGTTACCTACTAGGATTTGGTATATGTTTGGGGCAATCGAAATTTCTGGGCATGATTTGATGATGAGAAAAAAAATTCGTTTGTTACAAAATTATTTTTTTAAATTTTTTTTCAGGAAAAAACTTTTAGTATTTGAACTGGGCTAACTATAATTTTAATTTCCAATCCAAAATGCAAATATGGAAAGTTCAAAATGAGTACTTTAAAGCAAATATACTTCAAATAAATGCATTTCTAGTTCTAAAGTAAAACTACGTGAAAGACCACACACAAGCTGCGATTAAATATGATAATTATATTGACGATGATAATCGAATTCATAATCAGCAATTAAAAAACGTTAAAAGAGTAAATAACCGCCAATCACAACAAATCTTAATCAAAAAGTAATAAAGTAATCACTGCCAAACGCACACACGCACAACTGACGGGAACGAAACATCTGTGGGGCATCTTTGTACGAAGAAGAAACTACTTTAAGTTGCAAGATATTTATGTATGCATTTATATTTAGACAATCAGCAACAAAACAAACTTGCAACATGCAACAATTTCCAACGATTTCATTAAAATATATAAACGAGAACATTTTCTAAAGTCTGGGCTGATGACGTTTATAATGATAATATTAAAAAAAAAAAAAAAAAAAAAGCACACAACAAAAAGAGATATTTTTAAATTAAAAACAAACTGACAGGCAAGAAAGAAATGCAGGCAGGCTGACACGATGCACGATGAAGAAAACTAAACCCCTGGAGAGCAATTTAGAATTGAAATGAAATAAAATGAAATGAAACCCAGCAGCAAATAAAATGATAGGAAAAATAAAAACGCAAACAAAAGCAACTTAGCTTGCAAGTAAGTGGTGAAACTAAGGAATGAAGATGTTGTGTTGTGTTGCGTTGTGTTGTGTTGCATACGCCAAGTGATAGTGACGAACTGAGCTGAGCTGATTATTCTAAATACTCGGAGATGTGTGAGCGTTGCGATGAGCTGCTTGTGTCAACAATAAAATCAAACAAAATGCGAATGAAACCCAAGAAAAAGAGTGAAATTAACTAAATGAATGAACGTGGAATGGAATGTTTACACAAAGATAAAGTTGTTGTACTCGTAGCTGCTTCTGATTGCCACCATGTTGCACTTTCTCACCAAAGACTTTATTGTACAATGGTGTTGATGATGCGCACACACACACACACACACACACTGCTGCTGGTTGCGTTTGTCATCATTGCAATTATCATAAAAATTGTATTTGTTGCAAGTTTGTGGGGAATTGGGAACACACAACACATCATGGAGCAGCAACCAGTAGTTTCCACACTTTGGCAAGACGGCACCATCTTTGGAGGAAGTGACTGCTTGCTTTCTGCGGTCTGCCGTATTGGGGGTAATTAAAATTGCTGCAACAATTGCTGCTACTGCTGCGTTGATGAGTTATGTGATGGCTGATGGTATTTGTATTTTTGAATGTCAAGGACATTAAGACATTTTCACTGTATTACGCAGAGCAGAAACAGTAGCAGAAGACCGAAATGGGAATTGTTATTAGATGGAGAAATTTGTAAGCGTTTAGAAAGTGTATTGAAAGGAATGGGGAATGGTGAGAAGAGCAAGTATTTCTTGAAAGATTTAACTTTTCCAGCAGAAGCTTCGATTTCCGCATCACAGTGGGTTGGATTTTCATTTCGATAATTCATGCAACTTGACAGGTTTAGGAGGGGGGGGGAGGGTGTCAAGTAAAAGAAACTGCTTTCAAACATCTCAATAGATTAATGCGTGAGGATTTAATGTTTTTCAGCTTTTATTGCTTTCGCCCGACACGACAGGGTTTCCATAAATATTGCACCAACGCAAAGAAGGGTGTCTTCTTTTTGGCCACAAAAATTACTCGAAATGCGTAAATCTTTGATGAGTATATTGAACTTTATTTTATGGATTTGCCCTGCGGTTTACCCAAATGATTTGCTACTCAGACGGTAGGGTGTGATTGGGGGCTTTTCATTGTGTAAGTTCCGTGAACCGAACGACCACCCTTACAATTTGATGGTTCATTTAAGTGCATTAGCAAGGGGGTGGGAAAGGGGAATCGGAATTGGAATTGAAATTGTTGACGAAAATTAAACAAGAAGAGGGTACAAAGAAGCTGGTGTAGACAACGACATGTGCATGCAGCATGCAATATGTTAGATGGTCTTTGATATTTGGGGGGGGGGGAAATTTTTATGGTTTGGGCATGCTAGACATATTGTTGGAGAACGTGGAAAGGGGCACATTATTTACGGGCATGAAAGGAAAAGAGTGACTTCAGAGAAATACATTTCATTAGTTGGAAGACTTCCAAGCGAATAGATCTTAGTTGAATGGCCATTCATGCTCCTGAATAAAAACAAAGTTTAAATCATCATAAGTGACTTTTGGGCTCCAACCATTATGATGCATACCCAGCCACTGTGTAATTTTCGTTTAATGCTGAATTTCGAATGAAACCATTTCATGGTAAATTAAACTCTGCCTAGATTTTCTTATGCTTAACACGACTATTCTCTATACCTTCCGATCGTAAGGTCCACTGCGCTTTTATTTTAATCTTAGCTTATTTATATATTTCCTACACATTACTTTTTAATACTTGCAAATTTTTCCATCATTTTTAATTACCTGCAAAGAAAGAATAAGATAAAAAGAAAATTAGTAAAGGAAAACGTTAAGCCATCATCAAGTCATAAAAAAGTTATAAAAAATCGTATATACGTAAGTACATTAATTTAATTATAATAATCAAAACAACAAAACACCCCACGGGTGGTAAAAATTATAAGAACTTGTTCAATTAAACAAACAAAATACTTATTAAAACATCTTACGAGTGGCCACTGGCCACCCCCCCTGGGCCACTCACAGCAATATTAACAATTATCTCTTAATTTGTAAACAATAATTTTTATTGAACCATTAAAAGAAAACCAACGAAACCTCACAGCTTAAATGTTGTGTGAAAGTTTCTCTGTTCGACATTAATAAAGATGAGAAGAGCAAATTTGCCAAAATAAATACAATAAAAATAAAATCTACTCAAACTAATACAACAAATAGTTAATCAAAAAATACACAGAAACCAAAACAAATTTAAAATGTAAATAAACACACACCAAAATTCGAACTGGGGATCAGTTCAGCTGCCCTCAACGTAAAGTAAAGTAAAAGAAAATAAATAAATTAATAATTCTCTGCACTTATGAAACAACACGTGTATTTGCAAAACAAACACCCGGACAACAACAATTCAGTGCGGCTTAACAACAAATTAAGCGTTGAAAAATTTAAAGTAGTGGAAAGCGTTTAACTCTGATTACATTTGCCTTCTCTTCGGTGCAAATGTCAACTTGAAAATGTCAAATGGGCAACAGAAAAACAAAAACTAAAAAAAAATGCCGTCGAAAGGTTGACCATTAGCGAAAAAGTTTACGCTGCTAGCGAAAGTTTTTTTTTTTTTTTTTATAATAAATTGGAAATTTGTTTGTGTTATTGGCATTCAAATTTTAAATTTTAAATGCTCAATAGAAAGCCAAACAATTATTTACGGTATCGAATAAAACATTTCATAAATTGTAAATAACATCAAAGCCATTTTTAATACAATTTATTAACTAATTTCGCGTGTTATGCAAGAGTGATGAAGTGGTTAGTATGTAACGGAAGAGAAGTAGCTATTTTGAATCAAATGAAATAATAAATATGTCCCTCTGTCTGTCTTTCTGTGAGGTAATGCTTTTATTTTGCATAAATGGTGCCAAGCGGTGGCAAAGCTGAGCAAAAAATCTAGTGCATTTATAATTTTTAATAAATTAAAATATTTTTTGAAAATAAATAATTAGGATTTTTTGCACAAACAAAGACAATAAATTTCAAAGTTAAATAAAATCAAATTAAAAAAATTTTACAAAAAAATAACTTTTTTTAATTATTATTTTTTTTAGATAATTATATTTTTTTGCCACTTATGAAAAAAATCTTTTTGGAATATAATTTAAATAAAAGTGTTTTAAATAAAAGACAAAAAATGTTCAAAACTGTTGTTTGAATTTTGGGAACGACATCGTGGGAAACAATCAAGCGGAAGAACTCGTAAGGAAAAGTTTAGAAAAGAAACTTTCTTTCCCTTGACTTGCCTCTCAAAAGACCCATGGGTTCCATAAAATTCGACAAAGATTTACGGTGCCAACATAAAGTAAATCATCGCTGGTCAAACTTTCAACCCGTTTTATCTCCAGATAACTCTGGCCTTCATGTAACGCTAAAAAAACCAGAGTTGCAGTGTCACTAGACAGAATGAATATTGAATGGAATAATTACTGGTCACTTCTTCATCGGAAGACTTGGCCTTTTCAACCAAAGCAATCTTTGTAGGAGCTGCGAAGATCCTGAAGACTATTTTCATTACCTTTGCGATTGTCCGACGCTGGCAAACCAACGTTTTAGGTGATCTTGCGAAGAAAGATCTAAAATCCATTGTGAATTACATTACAAATTTGTTAAATTTTCTTACAAATTTTTTAAGGCATTTTTTTTGGTAATTTTTATTAAATACTGGAAAACAACTTTAAATCCATCCTAAAACAATATCCGTGACGGTTTGGCGTGTGTGCGTTCAATTGTGAACATACGTTCAATAGTTTCCACATATCCGCAATTTGGTTTATTGGGAAATAATAATTACAAACACTTCATCAAAAAGCCAACCAAAAACAAACAATCTACACAATTGCGCAAATGTATTTAAACAGTTTAAATTTCATTTCAATTGACCATTTACACCAACGCATTAAATTAATTTGAAATATAATTTAAAAAAAAAAAATAATGAATTATGAAAGCTTCACACAACTGGACAAAAAAAACACACACAAACTCAAACAACGTCAATCAAAACTAACTACCAAAAGTTTTCATTCATAACAAACGAGTGTTTGCGAAACAGGCAACGGCCTGCCTGACTGTCCGACTACTTGGGGGGATTATGGCCTAATTTGGGGAAACCTACAGTCAACTAGCAACACGAGCAATTTGAATATGGTCAGTCTGAATTCATTTAATTCGATTTGATATTTTATTTGATTTTTGGTGGAGTTTCGTTCAATTGGGCAGGTGGGATTTGATTTGGCAAAAAAAAAAAAGTTGTTTGAAAAAAAAGTGTAAAAAAATGTGTTGTACTGAACCTAACGAAGCGTGTTTAAGCGGACTTAAACCCCAATTGAAAGCCAGCCACTTGCATAATAATAATAAATTGCTTATAATTCAATTAAAAAGCAAAAAAAGTTAAAAAATTACAATTCAATTGCAAAATAAACGAAGAAAAAAATAACATTGCAAAAGTAAACAAAGTTTGGTAGACATAAACACGAAAAAAAAATAATAAATCGGTCATGAAAGTGGGTCTCGTTAAGCAAAATAGAGAAAAAAAGAAAGAAGAAAAAAAATAGGTGCAATTTTGCCAAAAAAAAAAAGTAGTGCAAATGCAAACTTAATTATAAATAAAATAATTTTTGGTGCACACCTCAAGGCATTTCTACACAATTTACTCCAACAAAAAATGGGATCGTTTCTAAAAATATCCCTTCCACTGAGTTGCCGCATAAATCTACCCTCGGGTCAAACACGTACTCAATTTCAATAGCATTAAGAAATTCCATTTCCTCTGTTCACTGCCTATCATAATGTCAAAATGTTTACGTCATTACGTCAATGCTTAAAGCTGAGATTGCTTCGCCTTCCTCAAAAAAATATTTCCAAAAACGAACAAAAGAATGCCCAAAAAATAGAAGAAACAAAAACAATGTGCACATTTTCTCACAGGGCCCACACACCCACTCGATGGCACGCTCGTTTACGAAAATACGCCGAATCCGTGACATTTTTCACAGCACCAAGTGGTTTTAATGACGACGACGATGACGTACGTACATGAGTCAAAAAATTTTTACCAAAAAAAAAGAGTACAAAGTGCAAACAAAAGTTGAAATGGGAAAACCACAGCTGTTTTTAATGGGAAAAAATAAATATATATGAATGAGAGAGAGAGATGGAGAGAGAAGCGCTTTGGGGTGGTAGAGAATCCCCAATTATTACACTGCAGGATATACAATTCACTGACAAAGAGCTTTAAAAGAAAATCAATTAGGAACCAACAATAGGGGAGGAAACTCCCCCCATTGCTAAGCAAAACTTACACCAAAAAAACGAAACAAATATTTAGCAAATATTTGCTAAAAATAAAATAAGACAAGAGAGGGTAGTTGATTTTGCATTCATTGTAAAACTTTAAATAAAAAAACATAACAAATCAAGTCACACGAAATATCGATTATGACGTCAAGGGTAAAAGACGAAAAATGGATGCGGGCTGTTGTTGTGTAACAAAAAGGTTCTTGTGTCAACACTGGGGTTTAGTAAGATAAACAGTGAAGGCATATTAAATACATAAACCCATACACACATACAGATATTTAAAATATGTATCAACAAAGTTGTGTGTAGGCGAGGTTAAAATTATTCATGCTTGCGGCCATGTAAATATATGAAATTTCATTTTGAATGGCAACACTTGAGTGTACTTGGCGGCAGTGGATTTGGTAACTTAAGACACACTTTTGGGGTGCTTTTCTTTTTTTGTCCCCCCTGGAGGGTTTTCTGTAAGTGTGAAATGATGGAAATTTTGAGGCAAGTTGATTAAATTGCCTGAGCAAAGGCTGATTATGAGATTTTACGGGGGTTCATTTTTAGATTGGGAATTTTTAATATTTTGGCTGGAATTTATTCAAACAAGACTCATTTAATGCTTTGCTAAGTTTCTGTACTTGGTCGGAATTCTAGTAACAAATTCAAGACCTTTCTCTCAAATTTAACAAACCTTTTTTTTTTAAAAACTCCGCCCTGCAGACCAAAAGTTTCGGATTGCATACAAACTACGAGGGAAGGACAGCCAACCTAAGAGAAAGACTTGTCAATGTTAACCAAATCACCACCACTCTAACCTGGTCCTTTGATTTGCAAAAATAAAATGCATCCAATTCGGTTGGTTCAATAACCAGGTACCTACGAAAAAACGCTTTTGTCATCCTCCAAAAATTACCTTTTTTTAAAATTTGATTTGCCAATTAAATTTGTGATATTACTTAGAAAAACTTCCAAGCTGCAAACCGACCTAACAAGGACATTACTTTAATTGAAATGAGAAAAAAAAAAAATTTATTTAATGACTTTCTGAAATTAATCTCTTCTCACTGATCTCTTGGCCTTTTAATTACGTAACATATTCTGAAGACCAACTCCAATCGTTTCACGTCTTTCAAGAAACCACATCAGTCCGGAGACTTTAAATTTCCAAGCAGACTAATTAGCGGAGAAGAAAACAAAAATACCAGCTGGCATGCGTCATTCTAATCAAGTTTTTTTATTTTTTTTTATGATTATTATTTTATTGTATTTCCAATTCATTTTGAGTTTAGACCAAGAAAAAAACTTCATAACTGATACAAATACGATAAGAATCGACCTCAAACACCAGCACCAGCGCAGGTCTAATGACTACCAGCCAACACACAGCCCACAACATTAGCACAAGCCAACCAACCAAACAAGCCACCAACAAGCTATCAGCCAACCAACACCACCACCACCAAATTTGAAAATTGATTATAAAAAAAAAAGAATTATAAAAAAGCTCTTTGCCATTATCAGCAACGACGGCAGCAAAAGTGGCAGTAGCAGCCAAAACAAACCAGTTAACAACTACAGATGTACGCTAATGTGGTGGTTGCGGCTGTGTGTGTTATATTTTTTCGAAGAACTAAAGCTTTCCAATGTGAAGCAAATGGAAACGTTAGAAAATACGCGTATTTTGGTATTTTTTTTTTAATTTAACCGATAACAAAAGAATTGATAAAATGTGAAATCGCTTAGACAGAAAACAAATCGATACAAAATGGGAAATTAATACGAAAATTCACACAATTTTCCGTAGGGGGATGTTAGAAATTTTGCTAGCCCATGTCGAAATGGGCTGACAGACACACTTTGCACTCGGTGGATTGACTGAATAGTTTAATGTAATTTTTGCCAAATCAAATGAAAATGTGAAAAATTCTTCTTGTTATCGTGGCAAAAAAAAACTAACAGAAGAAACTTAAATAAAATAAAAAACAGAAGAGAAGGTTAACTTTCTGTGATATAAACATGAGAACGTGGTAAAATTATGATTGAGTTAATGTTTCTTTCAATTTCTTATTAATAATTGTTTATATGCATATATATTTTTTAATGCGTGGCTTCAGACAGGCAGACAGGCAGCTGGTAACTTTTTAGAGTCTTGGTAAAATTTTCTTTTTTTTGTTTTAATATTTTTAAAGGTTATTGACTTGTGGTGGCTAATTGCAGCTTTGGCTATTGTTACTTCAACTTGTTTTAAGTTCGTTTTTATTGGGTGAAAATGTGGCTTCTCTTTTCGTATTACTCAAAAGACCTGTCAGGAGTTCTACTTAATTGCAAGTTGTGTGCAGACTTTTAACTTTTCCAAGAATTACTTTCGGTGGGAATGTCTTGGCTTTTAGTTAAAGAAAAGAAGCAAACCGGCTTTACTGTCTACAGTTATTAAATTGTTAATTAGTCGTGGTGGTGAATGTAAGTTTTATTTTACTTAAAAAATAATGGATCTTTCTCTTTTTGTGAGGCTTTGAGGTGGTTAATGTTGGAAATTCTAAGGAGTTTACGGCCACATAATTCCACAGTCCTAAAGTAAACATAAATTAGGTATGACAAAGAAGATTTCGGAGTGCTATGTTTTCAAGCTAACTTTCATACGATGGACTCTCATGCGTAAGATACTTTCAAACTACGTGCAATATCGTATTTGTCATTCAATATCGTAATAAAATAAATTTAATTTAAAAAATCCCAATCTCAATTGTTTTGTTACACTGGGAACTTCTCCTAAATCTCAGTTAACTATTATTTAACTCGAAAATGGAATCTATTCAAGCAACATAGCAGTGCACAACAAAAAAAGCTTCATCACTACACCACTTTTTTGTATCAAGAGTCACTTCAGTTCGTAATTTCAACTTCCTGATAGACTTTATTAAAAATAACGTATTTCGCCACTTAACATGCAAAAATGCCAACAAGAGGAAAAAACACAGCCACACAACAACAAGCCAATTTAAAGAAACAGAAAACAGAGTGGGAACGCCGAAGAGATTTGAAGGGGGAGGAGGGGAGGGAAGGTAGGTAGGTTAACTATAACTTTCAAGAAAATAAAAATTGAGACTCTCTCAAAGACAAAAGAAGAAGAAAAGTAAAGAATCCATAAACGCAAGCGAACGACCTTCACAGTCATTGGACGCATCGAGACGACTCTGTCGAATCAGAAGAAGAAGAAGCAGAATAAGCAGCAGCAGCAGCAGCACATTAAAACAACGACCGACACACAGAAGAAGACCGACTAAGCGCTGGAAAAGTGACTGCTGAGAGATGTTGGTGCTGGCTGAGACTGTTGCTTCTTTAGCAAATTATAGACACGCAAAAGTACGAAAATAGCAGCAGAAAAACTAAAAGATAAAAAGTTTAACAGAAATACATACAACAACAAAAAACACAAAAAGTAAAGAAGACAACGACGAACGACGCTGATGAGGTTGACTGACTTTAGGCGAACAAAGAAGAAGCACCAACACTTTACTACCAGCAGAATGATATTACCTGCAGCCGCTATATAGAAAAAAAAAATACGTAAGAAAGTTGCCAAGACCACAGAAAAAAAAGCCCAACAGAAATGGGGGAAATCTTTTCAGTGGTTTGAGGGAAAAATATGCGGAAAGAGCAACAAAAACAAAAAACTTCCAAACGAAACACCAGCAAACGAAGGCAAGTCAAGATTATGATGACTTTTGCGCTAAGACAGCGAGACAACAATGACGATGACGCCAAGAGAAATTCTTCAAGAGACATGAAACTCCACCGAACAGAAGAAAAAAAAAATGCTTCAAAAATGTATAAAAAAGGCCTTTGCTGAAAAATGTTAAGAAGCAAACAAACAAAAAGTACATACTTGCTTAGGTGTATTTGCTGTTTCAGTAATCTATCAAAAAAGACAAATGCAACGCACCAGCATTCCAAACTTTTTTTGAGGTTATCAGAAATTATACAAAAAAAAAGTATAGAAAAAACTTTGGCTGAAGCTGACTTTTCCTGACTAATCAGCTTTTGGATCGGGCAATGCAATAACCAATTTTTTGTTTATAATTTTTACCGTAACATAATCCAACCAGGCACAAATCTAACATGCGAGAATTTCTCGAATTCCTCTCAACTAAACTTTTAATTTTATTTTATATTTTATTTTAGAAATTTTAGCGTTTGGATACCTTTTTTGGAGAATTATCGAATATACGTTTTCAAGGATACTCTAAGAGCGCTAAATGTATCGTTCTCGAAACGAAAAAGGTTTTAGAATTTTTTTCTTTTCTAAATTTTTTTGAATTTTGTGCCGGGTGGGGTTTCTTTGGTTTTGTAGTATCACAATGGACCTAACCTAAACTTAATTTATTCCAATTTCCGGTCCAGGCCTGCTTTCAGTTAACCTGAAAAACTACATTTCAACTGCTGCCAAATTAATGTCTGTTAGTAAAAAAGGTCCTTTCGTGACCCTGATATGCAGTCTGGTAAAACTATAGGAAAAAATTCACAAAAAAACCGATTAAATTAAATTCTAGCCCACATCAAATTCAAAACTACAACTTCGCAAGCTTATATTTGCGAATTCATTCGAATTAAATCGCCTTAAGCCTCAATTTAAATAAAAAGACAGGCAGCTTCCAATTCATCAGCCACAAACCACCAGAAACATGGATGTCATACCCTTGGACACACAAAAGGTGCACACTTTTTGAAGGAAAAAAATATAGAAGCAAAAAATCGAAGGAATAGTTATGAAGACGATATTCAAATTGAAAGGAGAACAAAAACCCTAAATGAATATATTCTTGCAAAAGGAAAAAATGCGCAAAAAGTACACATTAAATGAAGAACAGCTGCTCTCCCAGACTGATGGGAAGATCCAAGCGAAAGGTGCACTCAAATGCATGAAGGGAAAATCGACCATCGCACACTTGGTCAGTGAAGGCTGCACACAAAAGAAGCAAACTCAACCACGAAACGTTGTAAAAAGTTCCCTTTTAAAATGGCTGAAATGTGCGCAAAAAAAGTGCATATTTATGCAAATCAAGTTCACATTAAGAGAAGCATATAAAAACTAATGAGGAACGAGCGTTTTTCTAATAACAACAACCACAAAAACAAGAAATAAAAAAAAGGCAATCAAAAAGCAGAAGAAGAAGAAGAATTAAAATGCAAATCTTTAAAATTCGCAATTTTTTTTGTAATAGTTGCTTTTATACAAAAGGGCTCAGCACAACAACAAATACAAGCAGAAGAAAACAAATTCAAAAAGGCCATACAATAAAAACAACAACAACAAATTATATGCACAAAAGAATAAAAAGATGGGAAAAAAACACAGCCTGCAATATGCAGACTTCGAGGAGGAGGGACAACGGACAGTCGGCAAAATGTGGCGGAGTAACTGCTGAAACATTGGTAGACCAGAGACCGGAGACTGGAGACCACAAGACCGACCAAGCAGCAGCAGGCAGGCAGGCTTCAGTTGCGAGACAGCAACAAGAAAATAAAACAAGTTTTGCAGCAGTGGCGGCTGCTGCGTCCAAATCGTCCAATGGTTTGCTGTTACTGCTGCTGCTGCTGCTGGTTTCATTTTGCGACTTTCTTTCAAATGTGGCCCGCGCGCGTCATCGCTTTCGCGTTTAGAGTTTAAGTTTGCGTTTTCGCTTTTGGCTGAAGACGGGTTTATATATACTTTTTGTTGTCTTGTATTATTTCTTCTTTTTTAACGTCTGCTGATGCATTAGAAGTAGGGTTAGTTAGCCAAATAAACACAATTTAAGGCACTAATAACTTTTCGTTGGGAAATGTGAGGTTAAATTTGATAAGTTGGTAAGAATTACATTTTCGATGGGAAAAATATAATTTTTAAGGAAAGTGGAAGGAAGTAGTTAAGGACTTCAATAATTTTAAAGATTTCATGTGAGAAATGATTCCGTTCATAGAAAGAAAAAAACTTTCTAGAACCATAACTAATCCGACAATTGTCATAACTAAGTCTTCTCTGATATGCTAGACCTGACGCCGTTTAACTTGTAATTACATTTTCCTTTCACAATCATTCAATTTTAATTGAAAAGTCTTAGCTGGTTGCAAAGTACTAAATATGATTTGTGACAAACTCCACTTGAAAGTAACGAAATGAGAACATTTCCCTACGCCTTAAATTATAAACGGTGGCTGGAAATTAGTAAACTTGCCGCAACTACTATTTGCCATTAGACACATTTGTTAATAAATCATAGTTATGCAAATGAACAGAAAGTGGCAAATGAAGCACAACAGCAACTTTAGGTAGGATGCAAAGTTCAGTTAAGTCAGAGTTAATTTTCTGCTTGTTGCTTTAATTTAAAACTATGGTAATCAACGCAGAGCAGTAGAGTACATTCATACAGACAGCAAAGTCAAGCGGATTGCAATTAACGTTGGCAAAAACTAATTGAACTGAAATGAGTTGACAAACACGCCCACAGTGAATAGGTGTAACTATGGCCAATGAAGGCTTCCGCACATTTTGTTCTTATTGTTCTAGCTCATTACTGGGGATTTTATTTGGTATTGGAAGTAAAGAAATTTCACTAAAAGAAGTACCCACCGTTTTTATCTGAAGAAGATAAAATTCTTTGCGGATGTAAATACTTTATTTATCAGTAGAAACAAATACAAAACCACCTGTTTGTCTACTGAGAAGAAAGGTGGGGGTGGGGTGGTTTCTATCATGTAGCATGTGTGTGATGAGCAGGGGAAAGAGGAAGACTAAGCCTTTGGTAAATAGTCAAACAAGAAGAAGCTTCTGAAATCTCAGAAAACAATACAAAAACCTTTCCTAATAACAAATGACATTAAAAACGATGACAGTGCAAAAGTTTCGTAATATACTAGAAGCAAAACAGTCTCACGTGAAGAACTTACTGATGACGACGACGCAAATCAAACATTCCTACTAAGATTTTAAGCATTGAAAAAAGAAAGAAAAAAAAATAGCCAGCTTGGCTCGTAAAAAAGCTAATACACGAGTAAATAAATACCCATTAAAATGCCAAGACTCAAGCTAAGCAAGGCACCCTAGGAAACCGCAGTGGTTTCTTGGTACACGGCTAACTAACCATTTTGTTATTTATTATTGTGCGAACACATGCGGCCGCCTGCAAATCATCACAGCAGATAACTAAGTCGGAATTCCAGCGAATTTTGAACTTTACTTCCTTCAACGGATAGATAATGAGAGTTGAGAAGTTGTAAAGTGTAAAGGGATTATCAACACAAAATTAAATAAATTATTTAATAGTAAACAATCTTTAACTAACTTTAGAACATTTAAATTATATTTTTTTTAAATTAGCAAATTTACATAATTAAATAATAAATATAAACAATTATAAATTAAATAAATAAAATAATAAAAAATATTCTACTTATAGTCTTTGCATACTTGATTTTTTACATTAGGACTCAGGCAATGTACAATTAAATAATTGAGCAGTCCCCTCAAGTCCTGCAGCTACTGCTCCAATAAAAGTTAGTAATGGTCAAGAAAAATAAGACCCTTACACTGATTGAAGTCAAAATAGGGAAAAGAAATGACAACACTAGTCGAATGGGTCATGTATCAGCAAGTCATCTTTCAATAAAGGGTCGTCAGAGATATGTCCATTTACCAATTAGAATAAATTGGAATTGAGGTTTCATTAAATTGCAAAAGTATATGGTTAAATCTGATATGCACGAAATTTCATGTGGCCAGTCCTAGACATTCCACCCAACAGATATGCAAACCTAAATACTAAACCCACGCATCACTCTACAACAAAATCCAAATTAAAATTTAACAACGCCACCAATAAAAACAATTTATCTGATTATTTTAAAAATGCACATAAAAAAAAGTTCAAATGCACGAGACTATCTATCAAACATAGCAGTGTGATTAAGACGAAGTGTCAACATTTTTGTTGCATGTAACAGTTATTGGTAATTTTCAATGAATATTGTAGAATATGGTTTGATTGATACGTCTACCTCAACAATCAAAACAGTTTATTCGTTCTCCTGTTGAATTGTGTTTTTGCTGATAGAACATATTGAATATGAGCCCTCGATATGTAATTTGGCTACTAGAATTATTCGAGGCATTTTTTATTTATTTTTTTATTTATTACTTAATCTATGAAAAAAAAATAGTTCTTACAGACTAATTATGAAAACAAAGAAAAAAATTAATCAAGTTAAAGTAACATATTTCTGAAAATGAATTTAGAAGAAGAAGAAACTAAAGCAGCAGAATTTGAGGAAACATTAAATTGGATTAACGCTCTGACAATTGACGCATTTATTTGTGAGGAATCACGAATACTTTTTCTTGGCTTGGACTATTTTCTTTTCCAAATGCCTGTTTCTTGTTTGGCACTTTTCTTTTTTCAAAGTCAAAGATATATTAAAAAATTGTCGAAGACAAGTAAATTTTACTATATTAAAGGAAATAAAATTACATAATTTATAAACTTAATTTTTCCGATGTATTCATTGATTTGTAATTAATTCGTTTTTTCATAATCACAAAAATTTAAAGTAAGACCAACAAATAAATTGGAAATGCACAAGAATCACTACGCCATAGTTTTATATTTTAAAAATGTTTGTATTGTCGATGTTTTAATCCACAAACTTTACTAAAAAGTGTATTAAATAAAATAAATAAATAAATAAAAAATAATTAAAAGTCACAAAATTTTTTTTAAATAAAAATTAAATACCGAAAGTATAATTCATTTAAGCCATAACTACCACTCACTTCTCACGTATAAAATTAAAAACAAATTTGAGAAAAAACAAACGAAAACCCACCTGGCAAATGGAGTTTGTTCAACATCGTAAATTTCGTTGATGTCATGCGGCACCAGTAATCCTTTGAGGCGCTCCTCATCGATGTCCAGCAGACCGTCGCCAATTGGATAAATGCCTTCTGTGAACATTTTCGTAATCGTTGTTGGGGCCCAAAAAAAATATGTTTTGTTCAAAATTCAAAATTTCTGTTTAAATTTCAGTGGCTGAAGTGCAAAATTCCGTAATCAAAAATTTTGTCTCAACACCGCAGCAGCACAGAACATGGGAAGAATCGTTTGCACTTTAAAATGTAAAATCCGAAATAGTTGCAATTTAATTCAATAAATTTTGTATTTTCCAAATTTCGTTGTTTTTTTTTGTTTTGCTGCACAAAAATGCGCTTGATTCGTTTTAATTTTCTTTGTTTTTTTTTTGTTGTAGTTGTTTTTTTACTTTATTTGGAAACTCTTTGCAGGAGAGCAGCAACAGCACGGCGGCGGGAGAGCATTAGCCGAAGATGTAGAAAAAAGACTTCAATTTGACAATCGCCGCGTTGAAGCGAAACAGCAATAGGGATGTGAATCGAGAAAGGCAAACGGGAGGAGAAATTCGAAATTCGGGAATGCGTGTGTGAAAAGGGGAATTGGTGATAAATGCCTTTTGGCTTTTTGGCACTTTTCTCTCCTCGGATATTTTTGTATTTTCGTATGAATGAAAATGTTCAAATCGTTGCAGTTTCTTCAAACATTTCAGTACAGCAGGGAATTTTGGATTTTTTCAAAATTGTTGTTGTTGTGATCTTTTGAGTTTTCACTTTGAATTTTTCGCACAAAACTTGTTTCAATTGTGTGTTTCACGCGTTCTCCTTTGTTACTTCCTTCTCGTCTCGTATACTATTTTTCGTTGTCAGTTATTTTGCCCGTTTTCTTCTTCAATTTTCTTGTCGTTTATTCTTTTGCTTCGTGGACGAAGAAGACAGATTCACAACATTTTTTGAGTTGAATGCTCAATTTTTTTTTTAACACTTGATGAATAAAATTTTTGTTTTTAATTTTTTTCTCTACAAATTTGATTTTTGTGCACTCTAAACCTTTTAATTTTTTTGTTAACTTTCACACCTCACTTCGATTCGCTGTTGTTGCTGCGCTTCAGTATTCTTTTAATTCACACAGAAAATAATCTCAAAAATTTGTCGCTCGCCCGCTCAACTCCACTCGTCGACTCGCCCGTTCGAAATATCAAAAATGACTACTTCGCGGAATCACGGAGCAAGCAGAACATGAAAAATGTAAAATGAGCTGCTTACGACGACATCTACATGTCATAGTTATGATTTGCCAATTTCCCTTTCCCCGTGTTATCAACGTTTTTTTTGAAGTTTCCCATGGCAGTGTGAGTCCGAGTAAGATGTTACAAACTCTAAAAAGATAATAAAATGGAAAGAGTTTATTGATTTGCAACTAAAAATTAATATAAATTAGGTAAATAAATTATTATAGCAATCCAAATGCAACACTGAATTGAGCGCACAAAACTAGGTTTGTTCGTTTTGAAAATTTTGAGCGTCTGCAAAGTATTGCCAGTTAGAAATATTATTCTGGCCGCCGGAAATATGAATTATGAATTATTTAAAAACAAAAAGATTTGAATATGAAATATTTAAAAACAAAAAGGTTTGAAAACTGAAGTACTGCCAGATCTGTGAGATTTTTTAATATTTAGACTAGTGAAAAGTGAGATTTTTAATCATAAGCGACACCTAACTTAAGGAATACATAAAGGAAAAAGTAGGAACAACCTTCTCCTGTTGAATGTACTTTTTGGCGCTTATTTGATAATTTTACTTGCCCCAAATTGTTTTAAATATTTTAATCAATTTAACATTTAATAAAAATAAGCCATAATGGCTGTATTTCGCTTAGCACTGCGATTTAATTCTTAACAGGAATACATATCGTCGCTTAGCTCATCATAAAAATATTAAACGCGTATACATATCAGCAAATATTACGTTCAGCTCTCGCCAATTTAAAATTTTTTATTTTTAGTTAATTTTTATTCTCCAATAGTTTTAAATTGAATTCAAAATCACAAATGCACCAGACCTTTCTGTACAAATTAATTCGCAGCACTCCCGGCACCACAAAATTAAGAAATCACGACGATGCGCACGGCTAAATCTTTCGATAAACATTAAATTCAAATAATCCCAACGCACAAAATTTAGTCCTAAAAATCGGCAAAAGATCACCGGCGAAATAATTCAATTTGCAAACACGAATGTGTACGAGCGAGAGAATGGATGGAGACCCCAGTGGGAAAAATAAGGTCTTAGCGGGATGCTTTCTTGAAAATTATTTCTTTTCGAATTTGCGAAATAACAATAATGGGTTATATAAAGTTTGGTCTTGACAAATTCGAACACTGGGCCTTTTTCATATGGCCACACACAAAAAGAAGTCGGTAGATTTAACCGAAAAAGACGGTATAAAACGCTCCAACCCTTCAAAGAACCTACAATTTCTGTAAACCAGCAATTTCTTTTGGTTTGTTGAACTATTTTTTTACAATTTTTTAGGTTAAGTCTACCTACAAGATCGGTTACAAAATTTACAATTTAAATACATTTGGAAATTCTGTAGGTTAACCACTTTTTTGGTTAATTTTACCGACCATTTTTATTCTGTGTAGAATGCCTCCGCGGTGTTAGGCCTTCCACACAATTCCTTACTGGGTTGCTACTATATAGGATCCCTTCCATCGGCTCCGTTTGTCCCACCGATCAGACCACATTCATCTTTGCATCTACATGGCAAAGAATGTGTCTAATTGTAAGTGTCTAATGGCCACACTACCAAGCCATGTAAAAATAGCCAAGTGCGAAAGTATTTCTGCTTTCTTTGCAAAAACCCCAAACGGATTTACACACGAATTGAAAATGTTGGCGAATTTCAAACAAACAACAACAACAATCGGCAATTACTTAATCCCATGCATTAAGTAGCATTTGAGCGGGAAGAAGAAGGGCGATGAGCTAAATACCAACGTACCGATTTTCCATTTTCTAGACAGGATTTGACGACCCAGTAGGAAAAGCAGAATAGTTATGTAATAGGGAAATTCTCCAATTTGAAATGGAATATATTGGAATCACAGTTACGTTCTTTCGTGAACTGGTTCCGGATCCAAAATACCCGCCATCATCAACATCGTCTCATGAAGAAATAATTCCAAAGAAATCGGAAAGAAATTCCTTTTTCCCTTGAGGCTCTTCGGCTACTTAAGCCGAAATGATCTCTTACTTCCTGGATTTTATTCAAATGGGCTGCGAGAATTTACGAGTTATCAACAAGATCAACGTTCAACGACAGTGTGGCTAATTAAAGGAAACGCACACGTCAACACGTTTACTCCCAGCAAAATAAATATTTCAAGTTTTTGATTTAAAAAAGAAGGAAACTCGGAGGAGAGGTGGGAGTACTTTACAGTTTCGCACGAATTTCACTTCATTAACCAAACGGAATTTACTAGCAAAAATAAACAAGATGCTGCGCCGCTCTCAAGTCGAATTGAGTTTTTAAGGGCCGTGCAAAGATTAATCGATCTCGAAGAAGTACGTTCCGGTGGGTGTTGGCGGAGGATGTCTGCAAAATGTCTTAATGCGACATCACTCAGCAGAAAAGTGGCTTGCAGCGCGATGGCGGCGGCGGGACATGATGATAAATTTCGCCAAATACTTTAGGGAATGTTTAAACGATGACAACACAACAAACAGTCAAGAGAGACGACGGCGCAAATAGCAAAGGAGTCCATAAGGCGGGCGCCATCATCTGCATAGTGCTCTAGGAGATCATGCGGGGAAACTCTACATTTAATGAAGATTTCTACTTTGTATGCGGAAAGACACATATATCCGTCGGCGGTTGGTTGCAGTTTTCGCTATAAAAGATTAGCATTCCCTTTATTTTTACAGGTGAGATATTTCACCACTCGATCGAGCATTTGTCATCGATTTAAGGGCTAATGAACTCATTGCTGACAATGCGTCACATACCTACCTTTCGCTTTCATTTGCACTCGCATTCGTTGCAACTAAAATCGTCTACAGTCTACATCCCTTCCACCATTGGCACTTTTTCAACTTTTGAAGATCATCGTCGTCGTGCCAAAAACACGCTTGACCTTTTTGATCGGGGAACTGATAAAAAGATTCGTCCACGTTGCATAAAGTTTATTGAACTAAAGACAAAAGTTTCTATCGCTGCTAATCGTTAGGAGGGGCTCACTTCGGAATACTTTTTGTTTTGGTTCCGTTGATAGTATTTTTACATTTTCTGGTTCTTACAGCGGCTTCTCTTGAGAATGTTTTGATTTGCCTTTTTTGTCTTATCACCAAAACAACATTCTTCGCTGCCCTAAAAATATACCTAAAGGCTACAAGGAAAAGGCCCCTCAGAATGCGTTTGCAATTTCTATCGATAGACCACCACAAAAAACGAATACGATTTCGGGCTTGAAGAGGGAAAAAAGATATAATGCAATGGTCGAAAAGGTCCGTCCGTCTTCTTCGTTCGCGTCCGTTGCCTTCAAAATAGTATTTTGGCGGGGACAAAATCCATATATACATATGTTGAGTGCTCTGAATTCCGATTGAGACTTTTGTTGTGCTCTTTCTGTGCGCGTGCATTCAGCATTGAAATAAATCTTCTACTTTGCCTACATGACTTTTTTATTTTGAGACGAAATTCTTTTACGGTATTTCACGCTGTTTTCACTACGGCAAAGATTAAATGTGAATTATGATGTTAGGGGCTTCTGGCGGCGACAGTGGTGGTAGTGGCGGCGTCTAAGAAATTTCGCAACTGCAACTGCATCCGCATATTCTCCTAATTTATTTTTGGTTTTTTTTTGTCTTCTGAAATTACTAGATTTCGAATTCCTTTGCGCTGCCGTCGAAAGTCATTCACATTTTACGAGGTATTTGTTGAATGTTTTACACTTGGAGTTAAATTTTCTTGGGTTTTTTTTGCCTTGATCCATTGATGTTTTAGTTAGTACGAGTTGGAATGGCTCGTCCTTAGTTGTGTACTGAATTTACTTGCATTGTATTTTTATTACAAGAAAACGTTTTGATATGATCCATATTTCCACAGAATTCAACAAGTTCACACCAAAATAGCTTATCGGTTGTCACATCAAAATAGTTTGTCTACAGACAATCGGAACATTGCCCACATCCTCATCACCTCATGACCAACACCTCTTCAGATTCTAAAAAATAGTTTCATTACCGTAATTCGAAACGAACGCTAGAGGTATGGATCGCGTGAGGACGATATTGTCCAACAAAACACATTCGTTCAAAAAGGAAGTGGGCCGAATCAAGAAGGATTTAGAAAAGGAACCGGAACAAACTGAATAACGAACAGATATTGAATGAAACAAAGTTAACGTGGTACTTGTCAATCCGCTGTGAGTACCACTTATAAGTCTTACTGACGCTTAATGCATTTATTAACATACATATTTGTGCAGTTTCGATTACATTAAATATCAAAATATTTATCGCTGCACTTTAAACAAGTATGTGGATAGAAAAAAATATTAAAAGAAAAAACACCTCCCCAAACACCATAGAGGCTGAATCACACTTGATGCCACCCGACAGCACATCGATAAATTTCAGCAAGCGCCAAGAGTCAAGCACCTTCTCGTTATACAAAAATATTTGCCTTAAACTAAATTTGTTTCGTGTGCGCTTTTCTTGTTGATATTTTTGTTATTATTTTTATTATTAACATAAATGTTTTCTCTCTTCTTTCGGTCGATAATTTGTTGCAGCAGCAGTGCAACGCATTACATAATCCAATCCAATTCGATCCGAGCACCTTCATATTCGCATTTTAGCCGGCAACGATGACGAATTTAAAAGAAAAATGGTAAAAAAGAAAAGCAAATGTCGAACGCCGAGCGGCGTTGAATAATTCTTATTGAAATGCAGGTGCAGATGACGACGTGATGACGACCACAAGACTCATCTCGGACGGATACGAGCAAAGTTGATCTTAAATTTAGCTGTGTTCGTTGCATTTTCTATTTTGAACAAATATTCAAGAATATATTTCTGCTTTCTGAATCGAGTGGAATGCGTGTCGTGGCTCAGCGTCTATTATGGCCGGTATCAATCATCAAATTGTAGAGGTGGAAATGTTAAACGAAATAGTTTATGTTTTTTTTTTTGAGAGAGAAAATGTTTTTTTTTTCTTAAATTGAAAATAACAACGTATTTAAGAGCGCGTTATGCATTTATGCTTGCGTTGACGCACTTTTGCATTTGAGCGTTTTATTTTTAAATTATGTTGAACTAATTGACGATGCATGTTTACGTTGTTGTTGGCTTTGGTGTTTTGGGGACAATTTTTAAATACTATTAAGCAAAATGTATTTTCGAAAAATACAACAACAGAAATCTTAAATATTTTGTATTTGCATTTCAGATGCAACTTTTTTCAATGTAGCCTTTCTATTAAAAGAAGGGACGATATTTTTTAGGTGATCATTTTTATCACTATTCGAAATTGAATAGTTTTAATAGAAATATCAATTGGCGTAAAGAAAATCAATAAATAATTCCCCAATTCCTTGTTTTTTAGAAAAAAAAAATAAAAAAGTGTAAAAAAAAGTTTAGACCAAACCTCAAACTTGCTTTTTTAAATTCGAAAAGTCCTTCTCGGGTATTTTTGGCCACACTTGTTACATAGAGTCTCCAAACTCTATTTTACATGGCATAGTTGTTTTTTTTTGGCATATTTGGGACCATCTAAATGTCAAGAATCCAAATAATAATGAATCGTGCACTCAGGGAAAAAGACATAGTAAAATCAAGTACGATCGTATTTACTCCTTCATTTTTTCAACTTAATGGAAACAACTTTGAAATAAAGAGAAAAATACTTAAAATAAATATTGTCAACGTTGAAACAAAGTTGAACGATTTTAAATCAAGGGTCTGGGAAACTTAATATAAATTGGAAAATTTTTGAAAAAATCGGAGAACAACTTTGAAATAAGTTGGTTTATTTTTAAATTGAAAACAAGTTTGTTCGTAGTTGTTTCTAAAATTTCCAACTTTGCCAGACTTTCATTAACGTTTCTACTTGTTTTAAGGTGGCTATTTTGGATTTTAGGTTGTTTTTTCTCTGGGTGTGTGATCGTGTGACCCAGCAGAAACACCTTTTTCCTACACAGAAAATTGAAAAATCTTATATGAATTCCTGACAATCTTTTTTCAATTGAAAAAAATCTCCCAAGTCCTAGTCATTTAAAAAAAGAATATTCAGTGAACCCTTTTTTTGAAAATATGGAAAAAATTCCATATGTGGTATTTTCCCTACAAATAAAAGATAGCACAGAGTAGTTTGCAAATGTGTGCTGCTGCTGGAGTTTTTCTGTTCCTGTCAGTACCTCTTATTCCTAAGCGCTTCAATTAAACTCCATCCGAGTTGTTAATGTATTGAAATTCTTTAAAAGTTTGTTTTATTCCAAAAATGTTTTATTCACTTTCCCAAAATTTATAATTTTATTTTATATTTTTTTGTTTGTTATCATCTTTTACATCATAATACACTTAAATAAATTTTGGTAGCCAAAATTGTTCGATTCTTAAGAATATCATTTCTTTTAATTTTAAAATTGTTTACTTTGTAATTTTTTCCTCTGGTTTTTTGTTAAATAAATTTGAAATTTTCAATTGTTTCTTGTGTTTGTTTGTTTTGTTTTTTTTAGGTTTTAGTAAATTCTTAATGCATATAATTATAATTGATACGCAAAGTGTTTAATTGTTTTTGTTTGTTTGTTTTGTTTTTTTTTTTCATCTTTGTTGTAGCACATTGTTTGTTTCATTTCTATTTGATGTGAAAGTAAAATTGAAACCAAAAACTAAAGCTACCCAAAATGATAACAAGAGACGAGTGTATTCTAATGATAAGGACATGTTCTAATAAATTTAACAAGTATTCAAAACAAATTACTAAATACAGATTGGATATTGTTTTGAGGTGAGGAAATATTTTATTTCATTTCACTTCAGTTGGGTTATGTGTTGGAAAATTAAGCTATTGTTAGAGTAAAAGCATAAATGTATGTATAAATTATATAACATTGAAATATGAGAGAGGAGGCCGTCCCAATCGAAACCCATGCATCGATCGCGAGTGTTTTTTTTTATAACAATTGGCTATTGCAGTACATTCCAGTAAATGTCCAAAAAAAAAGGCAAGGATTTGAGTGGAATATAAGGGAAAATTTAAACAGAAAGGTGACAAGCGGATCCTTTGAAAGACTTCTTTTGATTATTACGCAAGTGTGAGTGCTTCGAGAATGTTCTTGCTTTGAAAGGATATAATTTAAAATTACAACAAAGACCATTTTGCGACATTATCAATATGCCCAATGTGCCTACCAATTGAAGCTATGGAAATTCTTACAAAAGTGGTGCTGAGTGATTCAATAAAAGGAGTGTGGCGTAAGCCCCTCCTCGTGCATGCAAACGACGTAGATAAACTAAATAACTAAAACTTAAGTCTAAAAGAAAAATGTACAGGAAAAAACTGCAACTTGCAACAACAATAAAGTGCCTCTCTCTCCACACCACTCCACGCAATGCCATGCCACGCCACATCACTTCGCTCCGTTCCGCTACAGCGGCAAATAGTTGGTCGAACCCGTGACGTTGTTACAGGTACTTTCGATAGTTGCGCAAGTCGGCGTGCTCCTCAACCACGGGCAAATCAACCACGACACCCACCGCCGCTGCGGCACTCTCGAAAGAGGGCGGTTCGCTATTCAAGCCCGGACTGGGCGGATCACAGGCATTCGCGTTGGAGGCTTTTGTACGACGGCGACCGCGTGTGCCAGTGCCGCGCGGACGTCGGCCGCCACTGGAGGTGGGCGTGGCTGTGACATCACCACCCACAGCGACGCCACTACCATCCAAAGCATCCAAGCTAGTATTCAATGATGGATCACCGACTCCACCGCCGCTGCCACCGCCACCGGCCGAAGCAGCTGCCGAAGCTGAAGAGCGTCCACGACCGGCACCACTGCGCCGACGGCCAGCACCACCGCCGCCTCCTCCTCCACCGCCGCCCTCGCCTCCTGGTGTGAGAGTTGATCGTCGGCCGGCACGTCGCTTTCGTCGCTTCTTATTGCCATAGCGGGGATCGTAATCGTATTCGTCGTCTGCGGGCGATTTGGGTTCTTCCAGCGAGTCGTCAAATTCTTTCATGTCCATGTCGTCGTAGAACCACTCTTTCGGCAATTCCTCTTTTAGCTGTTGTTGGGTTTGGTGCTGCTGCTGCTGCTGCGGCTGTTGTTGGCTGTCTTTGCTGTCGGATGTGTCGCCTCCGGCCGCACCCAGCGAAGATGATTCCTCCAAGAGCGCTCCATTGAAGTCGGGATCATGCAACAAGCCGGCAGAGAGGCCTACGCCCACCGCTCCCACTATGGGCGAAGCAGTGCCGGCACTAAGAGAGGCAGCCGCAACGCCAGCAACCATAGCCTCGTGTTCTTTTCTTAGCGCCTGGAAAGGACGATCGGGAAATCTGTCGAAAAAAGGATAACAATTAATAGAAGAGCTTTTAGTCTCCCAACTGTGTTTTGCCCCATCCTACCTGTACATTTTGCTCAAATACTGACGCCGACTTTTACGCCAACGCGCTGCCGGGTATGTGTATATTTGACCTTGTCGGAAACCGGGCATACGCTGGCGTTTGTCCACAAACAACTGTGAATGATTCTGTGCTACTCCGGTTTGTGGATCGAGAAAGGGCAACCTCAGGCGACGCTCAATACAGAGGCGCGTATTGAAGTTGGCGCTGAATTCTATGGTTTCCCGGTACGAGGCATCCTTGAAGAAACTCTCGATCTTCTCCAGATTGGGCGTCGAGACTATTTGGATGTCGACAGCCGAAGACATGCTGACGTTGGTCGATTGTTCAGATTAGTGTGTATGTGTGTAATAAAAGTGAAGGTGGGTGGTTGTGTTTTTGCTTGTTTTTGGAACCCTCTGAATTTCGCTGAGCTATTGGGTACTTGGGTACTTTGCCAACACGGTTGGGAAGAATTTTCAACTTCCATGCAGGCCTCGACTAAAACTCTGCCTTTGCAATAGAAAAATTCTTATCTATTTTCATTCGTTGGGCAAATTAAAAGTAATGTTTTTTTTTCACTACGGCAATATCCAAGAATTGGAGAGGCTTTACAAATTTGCAATAGTTCTTTGGTTCAATACTTTATTATTGAATTGGTAGTTTCACTTTAGTGGCTCACATTTTAGTTTTTAGTTTTCACCAAGTTTTGTCTATGATTTTTGCAACTTTTTCCGAAACGAAAAAATCAAATTACTGCTTCAGAGTTCCAAGCCGATTCAAATTTGTCGGCGGCGGCTCGAAGGCCCTTTTTAGTCGGCGGCGAGGCTGAAGCCGGCTGAGCCGTATTGAATTTACGAATTTTTATCGATGTCAAGTCCCACTCGCCCAACGAAATACTCAGCACTCAGCATATTGAATTCTAATTATTGACAACCGCCCCAACCCCCCATACCGCCCCAACCACTCAAGTTTGACCACCATGTTAGCGCGATCTGTGGAGAAACACCTCCACAGATATCGTTTGCTGAATGAATTTGGTCTGACCATCGACCAATAATATGGTAAAATGGCATAATATGCCATTCCCTGCAATAAAGACATCACTCAAAAAACCTAATTGTTGGGAAATCCCGATTAGAAATTTAAAATTTCACTATTTTATATGAATTTCAGAACTTGGAATGTTTTTAAAAATAGGTTCAAATACATCAAACATTAAAGATATGAATTCTGTCTTATGACAGCATGTAGATAAATTTCTGATGGTCCTAGTGGCATTTATAACACCAAAAATTGAAAAATGTAAATCCAAAGTGTGGACCGCCTATTTTACTTCTACGAGTAGCTCCTTCAACACGTCTGGCACGGAATAAATCAACCATTTTAATGTACACATTTTTGGCAAATATCAAACGTGCACACATCACTCCCATTCGGACCCACTGATGAAAGTTTGCTCCATGAGCACCGTGCAATCCGTAGAATCTGTAGAATTATCATAATTGGCGCAATAATTTCAGTCTTCCGGATCTGGTGTATATAGCGGTATATATTCGTTAAATCTTCTGCAGCAAGTTGGAAGTGCAGCACATTCAAAGACCAAAATTTTGTTTGTTTGAGGTACTTCCAAATGGGCCACATTGTATGGGGGTAATTTAGCTTCGACATAGCCGAAGATAGTCCACTCTCTAGTTTTTACTTCAAAAGATGCCGTCGGACCCCATTACCGTGGACCGTTGATTAATCAAAACTGTGAGCATTTATTAAAACAAAACTTTATTCGCTTATGTTTCAAATCATAAATTGTTATATAATAATTATGTATGTATATTATCATTCTTTTTATATAACTACATATGTAACTAATTTATATATATTATCTAGATTTCCTCAGAGTTTATAACCTTTCATGTTTAATTTCTTCTTAATTTTTTTTGTTTTTATTATTATTTTTTTTTGCATATTATTTAAGTACATTAGCGCTTTTACAAACTCATATCACTAAAGAAAAAGAAGGGTAAATTTAACAAAAATAAGCTGAAAAGTGCGAAGAGTATAAAGTTAAATAAATTCCAAAAACCGCCAATGAATGGAGAGGAGTTTGCAATTTATTGAAATTAATGGATAGTTTTATTATTAGCATAAGTAGGTATTATGGATATAAGTATTGAATTAGTAGATTCCACACATAAGGCTTTCAAAAGTAACGAACGATTGCAAATCATCAACTAATTATAACATTTCGCAAATGACATAAAATAGATAAATTTTGAATTTAAATGGAAATGTTTTCGAGGGTTTTTTTTTTAGTTTTTTTGAAGACAGACAAATGAAACAAGCACAAATTCAAAATTTGCTTAATACAATTGGTAGCCAATTTCTTTAATTATAATTTAACGTGCGAATGTCTTTCAGCGTAAATAAATTCTTAATAACAAGTAGCCAGACCATACAATACTTGGCAAAATTCAAAAGAAGTTGGAAAGTTATACAGAAAACAAGTAGTTGCGATGTTTAAAAAACGAACAAGGCTATTTCCGTTTAATATTTAGCAGATTAACGTCGTTTCGTTTTGTTTTTGTGAAATTTTCAATATTTATTTTACATTTACAATTTGCATGTGGTTGCGACTGGTGTGTATGTGTATGTGTGTGTGTGTGTGGGGGGGTTTGTGTAAGTGTGAGTGGAGTTGTTTTGTTTACTGTTGATTGGTTTTTGCTAATGTATATTACAAAATATATTTATATTTTTGTATATAATGTATATATATATATATATGGGAGAGGAGGGAGTTCTGTTTTCGCTTATGTATTCTATTCAACATCATGTATGCTTATACTGCGTATTGTTTTTTTTCTTTTCTTTCATTTTATGTATATTGTAATTAATCTTTTCCTTTCTTTTCTTGTTTTTTCTCTTTGCTTTTTATCTATTTCTATTCGGGTGAATTATCGGGGAATCCGGTGACTTCGGCTTGCTCCAGCACAGGCTGTCCATCGACGACATATGATATGCGTAACCGCATGCGGAGAATAGCCTGGAAGAAGAAACAAAGTATAAAAATTAGCTTAACTGAAGTGAACAATTCGTATAAAGTCAAGATATTTAGAATCCCCTAATCATCAATTTACCTTGGACGTACTAACGACACGCATTTCCTGCGTTATAACACCGCCCGGTGGTAATAATGATCCAGACGGTGATAGCATTTGCAGCGTAAAACTTTTAGGAACTGCCGCCTAGGGACAAAAAAAAAACAACACAATTAAATGATTTCTTTTCCATATTTGAAGTGTCCAGTTGCAACCGAACCTGAAACAGATACTGCTCTAGTGTATTTGCTGAACTATTTGTGGTCGTCATGAAGATTTGCATGCAATCGCTGCCCTTGAGCGGTACCAGTTGCACCAGAATGCCACTCTTATCCAAGGCAGTCAACTTCGGACCT
This sequence comes from Heteromyza rotundicornis, assembly GCA_951394025.1. NCBI lineage: Eukaryota > Metazoa > Arthropoda > Insecta > Diptera > Heleomyzidae > Heteromyza > Heteromyza rotundicornis. Next base: position 14,081,864 of record OX596010.1, on the reverse strand, counting down.
TGAGGCTGTAACAAAAGCATTTACAATCAAAATCATTTGATAAAAGAAAAGACCACCCACCACATCGACATCTGACGGCGAGGTCAGTTCGGACAGCAGATTGTTTGCTGTGGGTAAAATACTATGAGAGTCCATTAGACCAGGCAGAGTAGCATTCCCCAAGACGCCCATACCCACACCGCCACCGCCAGTGCTGGACATAATGCTCGCCAAATCATTGCCATTTGTGGGTATTGTCGCGGCCAAGCCCAGGCCCAAATCAAGACCCAAAACATTGTTCATATTTGTCGCATTGGCTGTGGTGGCCACAACGTTGTTGGTGGTCGTGGTGCCAGCAGACATATCCAGGCCCAGTAAATCCAGAAAATCTTGATTGTTCGATGTGTCGTTGGCATTTTTCGAATTCTTCTTTTGCACAGTGTTGGAGAGATCTGTGGCAAGGCCCACGGGTGTGGAGAGATCCGTGCCGCCCAGAAGATCAAGCAGTATGTTCTGTAACAGAAATATATAAAAAATTTTCCAAATAAAAATTGAATTTCCAAGAACTCACTGTATTGTTATCACCCAGGGTGATTCTATTGCTTTCGTTGGCCAGCGGCTCTTCGGGTATGCCATTCTCAATCAGGTCGGGACTATTGTCATCGAAGGAGCCGCTACTTTCGCCATTCTGCGACGAGATGCGACTGATCTGCATAGCGGGCATTTTCTCCAAGAGCGGTGGACGCAAATGCTTATAAGAGCCAAAGAGTTGTGTGAACTCGATGCCGCGCTGCTGCAGATCAACGTTCAGGTGACTGCCAAAGGATGTGATTAGAGCTTGGATTTCCCTGGAATACCGAAAAGAATGAAATTAGTTGAGATTTCTTTAAATAAGAAAAACAAAGTGAAAACGCACTCGACACAATTTTGCAGCCGTGTACTGAGCTTGGCCAGCGACACTAAAGCGTATTGCTTGCTGGTGGTCGATACTTGAGCAGAAGTTAAGAATTTATGGTACAATGCGATCAAATCGCTCTCAGCGGGACGTTCAAATTCTAAAAAATAGTCACAAAGAAGGCAAAAATTTAGCAAATACTTAAAGAATCCTTGCGGAAAGCTCACCGTCATCATTCGGTCCATACATAAACAAATCGCCATACTCGCCTATGGACCACACGGCCACCTGCAGCAGAGGCTGCTTATCCTCGCAGTGATTGGCCACCTGCAGTGACTCCCAGAAACGATTTGTTATGTAAGTTTGCTCGGCCACGGGACTGCTGGACACCAGTTGAATGGTCGAGGAGACAACGTCGTCGCGCACATAGTTACCAGCCTGCAAAAATGCAAATCAAAGTAAGTGAAAATTCCCCTTTGATTTCGTTTGTATTTCTACTCACCGCAATCAACACACTCAACTGTGTATCCAAGTGCCATCGCGTAGTGGGCGAATAACGCTCGGCTGCCAGAATCATGCCCGAACTGCACTGAGCCTTGAACTCGGCATCGGCCTTCTCCAGGAAGAGCAACAGCTCCTTGGTCATTGTACGTATATTTTGGCCATTGATCAAGGCGAATGACAGTTCCATGGCGCGACGCCGAATAGAGACGTCGGGATCTTTGAGGCACTCCAAAATCGTAGTGCGATGACGTTGCACGGCCGATGTGTCGGCATGCACAGTTCGCAGTAGAGTGTTCAGCGCCACGTAGCGTATATTCTTGTCGGAATTGAGTAGGAAACGTCCCAGTATATTGACAGCCAAGACACGAAGGCCGCCCTCAGAGCTGGAGAAGAAAAATTTGTTTTTTTTTTTTTGGTTCGCTCAAATGGAAATATTCTCCTACCGTATATCCATGATGGAGAGCACAGTCTCGTATAGAATGGTGTTGCCCACATTTTTACTTGTCTCCGTATTTGTGGCCACCTGTGCCAGTATATCGTTCATGGCCTCCGAGGCATCTGGGTCATTATGACCGAGTATACGAAGAAGACGTAGAATTTTCACTTGCAAGAAGGGATCACTGACGCCGCTCACATCATGCTCGGGCGAATAGCCGCCCAGTATAAGATTCTTCAGAATACGCACAAGATTTGGCACAATCTGAGGAGCCAGGATGGGAGAAAAGAAATAAATTAAATTAAATTAAAATTTAACTGAAAAAGAGCTTTTCTGGAAGACGGTCAACAAATGTGCAGTGGAAAGCTTGAGAAAGTGAGTTTATGTGCATGACTTAGTGAGTGAAATGTATAGGTTCATACTAAATTTCCACAAAAATAAAGCAGTGAGTCTAAAGACGCGAGTGTGCGTATATAAAATCTGAGACATCTAAAGCTGAAGCTAATAAGAGAGAATTTGAAAAATTTGGTTTTCTATTTCAAAGGTTTTTGCAAACAGTTTTTACTAACAGGATATACAAAATTTAAATTTAATTACTTATAAGAATTTAAAAAAAACATATTTACTGGATCAAATTTAAAATATTTTTATTTTCGCTTTCAAACAAATTAATAAAAAATAAATCAGTCCTTTCAGACTCAAAGTACTTAGAAGAATTAAAAGAAAGTTTGGTACACTAAAAAAAATCTAAAAACAAAAGTATTTTAATGCAACAACACATTAGTGCCCACAACATCAACAACAAAGAACAACTTTTGACAACATCATACCTCTCGATTTCCGCTATCCTGGCAAGCAAATTACAAATTTCGTTTTGCATTTGTTTAGAGAGAAAGTAATTGGCGGTAAAGTACAAAAAAAAAAAGGTTAAAAAATTACAAAAAATTAAAAATAAAAACGAAATATTAAGTTTAAAAATCAAAATCAAATGCAAGAAAGTATAAGAGAAATATAATTAGCATATGTGTGGCAGAAATGCTCAAGTATTGTAATATTTTGAGTGTGTGTAGTGGGGAGAATTGGTTTTGCTAAGGGACCACAACAACAATAAACGATTACATGCTCAAGTCGCATGGTTTCGGAGCAGTAGAAGGAGGGAGGAGGCATAAACTGTGTCTGGCTACCAAATAGCATTTAGATTAGCAATAAATTATCGAAATGTCTTTGTCAGCCGTCGATTTATGTGACAATTGTGTTTGTTAGGAACATGAAAAAAAGCTAAACATTGACTTGGAGGTTCATATGTTTTGTTGATTTTTCGTTTGTACTGTGTATTGGAACAGTTTTCATATGAATTCGGTTTACATTTGAAGGTATTCAAAATTTCACAAAAGAGTTTTTGGTTTGCATACTTTCGGTGTAGGAGAGCGATGTGAGTGAGGTGGATGCTTACCTTTTTGAAATGCAATAATGTGTCGGCGCTATTTTCACACATTTCCGTTATAAGAGTGACACCAGTAATGAGAATACCTGAAACATCGAAAGGAATATCTTTAATTTGTGTAATTTTGAAAAATAAATTTAGATAATTAAAAATAATTAAGAAAACATTTTATTTTGTTGACAAAAATTCTTTAAACAAGATAGATTTTCTACGATTTTGAAAATTTGTATATCGACTCCGTTTGTGCTAATATCTACTGTGATTTTATTTTTGTCAGATCAAAATATCAAAGAACCTAATCATGGTCCAAGGTTCCAAAACCACCTATAAATAGGTCGAAATGTGGTCCTGAGACAATTTTTTTTTATATCCAAGGCTCTGTACTCTCTCATATATCAAAGTGAAAAAATCCTGGCAGACAGAATTTTGCTAAAATTTTGGGCCACAATCAAAACTGTAAATTCGGAATGATTACTAAAAATGCCGTAACCCCTGCCCTGGTAGACCGATTTCGCTGACATTTCCTGATTCGGAGAGGTGGGCCCGAGAACTACAACGAGAACAGCGTATTCAATATGGCGACCGGAATTCCTAAAACTCATTTTGTGAACCCTAATTTCGGCCCTAGCAATTTTGCATAAGTAAGGAAAGCCGAAAAAATTAAAAAAAAAATTAATAAAAAGTTGGGGAAAGGGAAAATTACAACAACAAAAAGGGTAAACAGATTATAAAAAAGGATGGAAAAAATAAAAAAATAACTAAAATAGAAAAAATCAAATAAAGTAACAAAGCCCCTCTAAAAAAAAAATAAAATAAAATAAAAATAAAAACTAAAAATATTGAAAATAAAGTAAAATCTACCACAGCTATTAATAAGGATATATCGAGCCCTATTCTCAAAAATGTACGTAAACGTCAAAAAGTTAATTTTCTAAATTCAATTTTATCAAAAATGTTCCCACTAACTATGGAATATTAAATTTTCAAGTTAAAAGCTGAAAGCTAAAAGCTTTTCCAATTTGTTTCTTTACGACTTAACTTTAAATTGAACTGTTCCACGAACCGACAATGTCACGAAATCGTTTCCTAAATTCAGCCCCACCTCACATGAGTGGCGGCTATAATTCTTCAACTATTCTAATCGGAAATTATACACTCCAAAATAAACCGAAAAGAAACTGAATGGCAGCCGAACGTTGCGTCTTACCATGATTCTTTTCGCTTAGCAGCGAACGTGTGGCCGGCAAGAAAATCTCCATCAATTCGGGCACACGGCGTATGACACGAAATGCGCAGAGGGTGGCCTTCTTGCGGATGTAGGTGTTCGGTGACTTCATAAGGCGCTCAACTTCACTGGCCAAATCACGTGCCATTTCGGGCGATGCTATGGCACCCAAGGTGCACAAAGCCAAACCCACAACAAATTGTGTTGAACTATTTAAATCGCTGTGTGGTTCGTAAGTAAGAGCGTTGGTGTGTGTGTGTGCGGGTATATGGAAAAGGAGAGAGAGAGAAAAGTAAGTAAGAAATGAACTATAAATTATGTAAATGCAACCAAGTCTCGGTGGACGTTGACTTGGCTTTCTGTGGCCTTCTTACTTTTTCAAGCAATTCGTTATCAAGAGATGCACATCCTGACGCTCGTCCAGCAACAACATGGCGCCCAGATAGCCAATGCGTTTATCTGTGAAGCGTGTGCTGGCGGTTAACTTGAGGCACTCCAGCTGTCCGAAATGGGCGGGATAGCCGAGCATATGAATGTAGAGCAATTTGGCAATGTTGCGACATCTGGCGAAGGGGATTGAACATAAAGTTAATTCGAAAAGAAGAAAATCACATAAATTGACAAGTGGTCCGTGGGACAAACCTCCACACTGAGTCCTCCTCGCGGAAAGTGCTGCGTATGTAGGCGCATTCTTTGTTCACTACGGCACGCTCCTCGGCGGCGGTCCTGGCAGCGCGTATCTGTCGTATGAGATCTCGCAGGCGTGTGGGAGTAGGCATTCTCACTGCATTTCCGAAACAAAAAGTAAGACAACAACAAGAAATTAAAACAGTTGAAAGAAATCTGAAACTCTTGTGGGTTTGTCCGTGTCCGTGTCTGTCTGTCTGTCTGTCTGTCTGTGTGTGTGGGTGGAGATTTATGAAATGTGCTTTTAGGCTAGCACAAGTGTTAATTGAAATTGTTGCTATGTTTTTTTTCTTTTAATTTGTATTACGAGCAGCAAAGGAGGCTGCTGACGTGATGCTTTTGCTTTTCGTTGCAATTTTGTAGGTTGTGTGCTTGTGAGTGGCTGTGTGATGTGTGATGTGTTGTGTACGTACCTCTCTCCACGGCCTCTGTAAATGCTTGGCGTATTGTCGCCATGTTAAAGGCTGGATTAAATCTGTAAATGTACAAAAAGACGGAACAGGCAAGAACCACACAACGTCATGATTAGTTAAACATGCAAATTAAGTTGCTTGGTCGGAAGATGAAAATGTTTTCTAGCGTAGTTAATTGGAATTTCTTTTTTCAAATCTTAATTGAATAATGTGTGTATACCTAAGATTCTTGAAAAATAAAATGGTCAAGGACCTCTTAGCTGTTTTAAGTGAAGTTCATATTAGGCGGTATTCACAATTGGGTAGATGATTTGGGTGTGGTATAAAAACCGTCTGCTATTCTACGTAAAATGTATATCATACCACTGGCTGGTTAGCAATTGCGAATGCCGCTATTATACACTCCCATTTTAAGCTTGGGTTCCAGCTTTCAATTTCTTGCCAAACTTCATATAAACCCCAAAGTAAAATTACTGACGTTTTTTCATATGAAGTTTGATAAGCTGGAATCCAAACATTGAAAAATAAAATCCAGGGGTTGGTTACCTATGTATCAGTATGGATGTGAAAACTTTCTGATGGAAAAACACTCAAAACTCACATCCATACTGATGCACCCTGTATAACACTGGGACTCAAATAGTTACTCTCTTAAAAGTAAATCGAGGTCACTGATCGCGAATCCGATGTCCGTTTGCCCCTACAACATACTCTCTGCTGGAAAATTCTGTAGTTCCGTTTATTACACTCTTTAGGCTTATATTTGATGACTTAAAAAAAAAACCGCAAAATGGACAACAAATAAAAAATTTCTTGTAAAAAAAAAACAAATTACTTTAAATGCAAAAAAAATAAAAATTTTTGAAATAAAAGATTGGTTAGTTTGTTAGTTGGAAAACAGTCAGGACTCTCGCTCGATAATTTTACAAAAAGAAAATGCAAATAAGGAAATTTTGAATAACACCCTCTTAACACACTCTGTATTAAACAAATTGCTTTGCTTTTCTGAGGTAGCAGTTGTGTTTGCCAAAAAAAAAACCTAAAGGACTAAACGGTTTTCGAATTCGTGATCAGCAATGTAAATTTACCCTACAGACAATGTCCCATTTACATAGTCAAATTGAGTTCCAACTAAACTTAATAATAATACTTTGAATTGACAGCTACTAGCTACTATGTTAGTACTAATGTTTAATTGCAACGAAAAGCAAAGGTAAGCGATGCTAGAAGCAAACCAACTGGACAAAAACATTCTCATAAAAATAGCTTTGAGTCATCATGCAATGACATGTCATAACTTTGATCAACGGACAAATTGCGCTTCGCTTCTAACATCACTTCTATTTACTGGCACTATAGCATACAAATATGATCCATCATATCACTGTCCAGCAATCCAAGTTCCCAATTTTGCTGTTATCAAATAAAATACTCAAGAGTTGCTCTCCTGGACCCGACCCATTCTCAAATGGTTGAGAAAGAGTTCCCAAATACTGACTGACTACCAAGTTGATCTACGAACACATGTCGCTCATCACCTCCAATCAAAATTGCCAATTAAGCAAACTAAAATTGAATGAAACCGGAGAGTGTAGATAGAAAATACGCAAATATGAACTTCAAACAAATTGCATAAAAAAATAGAAAGAAAAAAACGTTTTGATTATATCATAAATTGATGAAAACTAAATCAACATTAAAGTGGGAAAAAAACTATTTAAATAAATAAAAGGTTAGTAAGAAGCGCAATATGGAAAAATTAAAATGATTACCCATGCTCGGAATTCATTTTGAGCCGTGATTCACTTTATTTCTTTATTATTTTTACACAATCTCTCTTTTATTAACACGTTTAACGCTGTGCTGGGTTGCTTCGGTTGTCGGGCTAAGCAAAAAATTGTGTGAGACGACGTACGCCTTACGTCGCTACACTCCACTACAGACCGAGCCTTCACTTTGCGACGTCGTTGCTGGACTGCGCTCGGCAGTGGTGGCCTTTCCCAGTCAGTGAGTAAGTGGCCCAGTGAGATGAAATTCTGATGGACGATTTATTTTAATCTGAACGTTGACGACGATTTAATGCGTGTGTGCTTAAATCTAAACTGATTTTAGGTTTGATGAGAATTCCAGACAAGTTGAGTTAAACAGAAAGGAAGAGGCCTTCGCCCCCCGTGCAATGTGCTTTATTGGCAAAAATTAATTAAAACAAACTGATGGGAAAAAGAAATGGGGGTGGGGCGGTTAAGAGAATTCAGCACTGAAAAGCGAACATGAGTAAAATTCAAACAAAATATGAAATGGAATTGAATTGAATTGATGAATGCAATGGAAACACAACTTGGCAAATTCGCAGATTTCCTTTTTTTGCACAACCCACAGTGTCACCCGAGAGACCACTCGATTTGCAATTCACAAATGATTTCCACTTCGGAATCAATTAAAAACTAATCATTGCGATTTTTACACTTTTCAGCCTCATTTTCGTGTTTTGTGCCAAGTGTGGATTTTTTTTTTTGCTTTTCTCGTTTTCAATAAGTTGTAAACTGCTGCGCCAATTTATGGCCCGAATGCGGCAGGAAGTGTGTGAGGTGTTGCCCTACACACACAAAGGGCTAATCGTCTCCCCGCTTACTACGTGTTGTTGTAATTCATGGTAATTTTGTTGTTTTTCTTTTTATTTCTCGCCCAATAACTATTGTTTCGTTGAAATGTCATTTACTACTGACCACATCACTGTTTGAGAGACGACGACAATTTGGCCCCCCTTCCCTCCCCCCCTAATGACCTATGGTGGATTTTACTTGTAATTGTAAAGTAAGTTCACCACCAGGGCTAAAATGAAAATTAAACGGCCAGCTGCTGCTGTGTTGAGTTCGGTTAATGCCAAGTTGGATTAATGAAGTAAAATCTTAAGAGGCAGATTATAGAATTTACCAATTTTCGGGAAATTTTATTCAAAAATCCGAAAAACTTTCACAACAAGGGGATCAGAAGATATTTGGTTTTTTTAGTTCTTGACAATTAAATATTTGCCACAATTACAAAAGGGATTTTCTGTAAACAAACTCTAATCCCTTGTGGTGAATTGAATTAGTTTGATTTTCTAGTGTTGAGTGGTGGATTTGTAGACTTTCAATTGAAATGACAATTGGCAGTGCTGCCGTATATACGGAAAAATCCGTATTTATACGGAATTGTGAAATGTTCAGTAAAAATACGGACTTTCATTCAAATTTCTTGAAAGTATGAAATTTCTGAAAAAAATCTGTCAGAACTTTGATGACAACTGTCAAAAAAGAGAAGCAAATGGTTCTGAACTTTGGTGACAATTTTGAATACCAATTGGAATAATCGGAAAGGGAAACGGGGAAGGCAGCAGGAAAACAAAAAAATTGGTAAAGTGGAAAGGCCAAAGGGCAGACTAATTTAGTCTGACTAAAGGACAATACGCATGCAGCCAATGAACAATATTGGAGGAAGCACTGATAATTTTCAATAGCCCATGAATGGAAAACGAAAACCTTAAATTGCGACAGGTGTTGCTATACATATTGCTACTGCTGCAAGAAAGCACAAAGCACGCACGAATTATTTGCACAATTTACATGCATGATTATATTTGTATGTAAATTTTGTTTTCGTTTTGCGTGTCTTCATCGTTTTTATCTTTTTTTTAGTTAAAAACCTTTTTAAATTGCCGAAAGATGTTGCTGCAGAGTATATTTTCGTAGTTTTTTATTTGCTTGTGCACTTTATCTGCTTCTACTACTCTTCTTATTTTTCGTCGTTTCGTTTCCTTCTATGCTAATTTTTTACAACCAACGCGACAAATTTGCCTTTTTCTTCACTTGCTTAATTTTCTATTGGAATGTGTGGTCGTTTTTCTGCGCTTTTTTCACTTCGTTGCACTTCTACTATATTCACCGGAGTTTTGGAAACGTTTGGGTATAATAAATTAAGCAAATAAATTGTATTTTTGTATCACAAAATGTATTTTCTCGCAACCCGACAACAGACGACCTTTTTTTCGACGATGACTTTTTACTGTGGTGAATTACAAGTAAAAATTGACAAGTGGGAGGAAATGGTGAATTATCAGATTTCAGTGTTGGGTAAAGTTATTATAAAAATTTGTGTTATTGAACATTTATTAATCCTTAACGGATTACCGCTTCAAATATCAAAAAAACACTACCTATATCGTAAGATGAGTATTAAATTGAAAAAAATTTAATTAATTTATGCCTTTAAATTTTTAAACAATCGCAACCAAAACGTTGCAACGGAAAAGACAACCAGGTAAACTTCATATTCTTCAATTGATGATTAATCAGTCTCCTTTTTGGATAAAACGAAAGTTAGTGAGTGAGCACAGAAACCTTTTGAAAGCCGGTTTTACACTCACTAGATAAAGTGAAGATTTTGCCTAATATGGAGCTAAACTTTTAAAAATACTTTCGAGTCAACTTTTCATACCTGCGATTATTTTCAGGCGGCAAAACACTCCAATCCTGTTCGTAGTAAGGATACATTTTCCAATTAAAATTCCCGTTTCTTTTTTAAACTCTTTCTTGGTTTCAAATTAAACACAATCACTGAGTTAGCCAACAACGCTGACGTCTTCTTTTTTTATTAATTCAAACGAACCACACACTGCGAACACTTCACTGATAACACATGCGTTTGGATTGTTATCTTATTTTATTCACTTCTTAAAATGGTGACAAATAATCGTGATTTTTTTCTCTCGTACGCTACCTTTTCAGAACAATAGTTTCTTTTTATGGCCACATACTAAAATTTGTTGCTATACAATTTCCACAAGAAATTCACTTTAAACCTACTTAAAAAGAAAAACTATTGAAACCTATTAAAATAAATGCGTGCCCTAATTAATCGACAAACGAAACCCCACTAAAGGTTGAAACTCTTTTGGAAAAATATTTGAGCAGTATGCAAGGTGGAGGAGCGTATAAAAACTTCTACCTACCTGTTGCCCGTTGTACGTGTAATCACAAAAATGTACACGTTATCTCTGCGGAATAGAAGCACCTACATAAAGAGAAATAGAATGGAAGTGGCAGTTGAGCCAACGGCACAGCGAAACAGTCGCGAACTATTAAACTTATCAGCGAAAGTATTACAAAAAAACAGAGTTGTTAAGCTGATAACAAATACGTTTTCAAAGATAAAAGCACAACAAAATTAAAAAAATACATACAATGTTGTGCAATTTAAACGGAGCAAACGCATAAACTAAACGGCAAGTATGTATTGTTGCAGAAATCGTAAGGAAAGTTAGTTAATTTAATTTGTAAAATTTCCATTTTTATTATCAAGTTTTTAAAACGAGAGACTCCTTTACTTATTCAACTAAAAATCTAAATACCACATGAAATCTTTAAACGCTATTCAAATACTTGTCAACTGTCAAATTTCAAAATGTTTGTACATTTACAAAAACAAATGTAAGGTCTTACTTAGTGAGTGAGATTAAGTTGAGTTTAAACGAGAAACTAAAACAAATTTGGAATTATATTCAAGAAATAATAAATGTTCAGCATTTATCAGTCGTTCTCTCGCGGTGGACGTACAATGGAATGTCGCTTGATGGCTTCGACAAGCCATTTGATGCCCTCGTCCACGCCTTCCCTGTTAAAGTAATGTAAGTTAAATCAGTGCAGAAAACATTGACCTCAACGAAACTAACCCATTCAGAGCAGACACTGGTATCGTCAGACAATCACGTCTTCCAATGAGAGCACCCGCCTGCTGGAATACCGGCTTAATCTCGCGTACACCCATTACGTCTGGCAGGTCTTGTTTATTGGCCAATATGAGTAGGGGAACGCCAGAGAGCAGTTCGTTTTTAATCATTTTATCTACAACCCAAAAGAAAAATGTCTTCTTTATGTCACAAAATTTCAAATTGCATCAGAACCCACCAAAAATCAATTTCGACTCGTCCATTCGATCGCGATCATTTGAGTCTATCACATATATGACCCCATGCGATTCCTGATAGTATTTGTCCCACAGCGATTGCAGTTCCTGCTGTCCACCCAAATCCCAGAAGTTCAGGCGCACGGAAGACACATCGATTGTGCCAATATTCAAGCCCACGGTTGTGGTGATTTTCGCCGGATTCATGCCTTTGTAGTTTTTCGTGAATTTCGTTTTAGCTGCCTCCAAGTAGGTCTAAACAGCAACAAAATTCCAATTAGTAAAAATTACTTTTGGCTTCTGGCAAAACAATTACCGTTTTTCCCGCATTGTCCAGTCCCAGTATCACAACGCAATATTCATCCTTTTGCGTCACGTATTTGTAGAATCCGTGCATTAGTGTGTACATTGTGCTAACTGTATGTTTAATTGATTAATTAAACATTTATTTTCGAATGCTAATAGCTTTTAATTTGTAAATAAAACTAAAAATTCCTGCTATTGCGTGGATATTAGTGATGCATAAAGTGTACAGCAAGAACTCATTGAGTACTTGCTATAGAAAATATTCGTTACTCGGAGTAATATTTACGGGAATTTTATATGAATATTGTATGAAAACTCACACGGCAATTAAATCAGGAAACTCGGTCAATTGTCTCCAAGTTGAAGTGTATATGTTTAGATTTTTTTTTCAACCAACTCGACAACCGTCAAACTTATTTCGTGGCCAAGGGCCGTACTCTCGTTCTGTGAAGCGGTGAAATGGTTCAACAATAGGGCGATTCATTTAAAGTGGGAAACCCCTCGGAAACGATTCAGTTGGGCAGATGGGACAGTCAAAACATATGAAATTTGACAGTTCTTTTAAGCAACTGCGCGTTTTCGAGGGGTTTCCCACTTTAAATGAATACCCTTAATGTGTTGTAAACTCACAGTAAGAGTGAAACAACAATCATTGAATTTTGAATTAATTTGACAGAGAAATCCGAGCTGCGAAGGTACATTTTCATATATTTTGTCTCTTGAAATCAGTGAATGTACTTTCACTATACTGGCAATATAGAAGTACATATCACATATATGTTCAGCTAATTTTGGAATGGTGGTTGCTATGCCTGTTTTAAAAAATAATAGAACATATGTTTTTAGGATAGCCAATCTTTTTTTCCAATCGAGTTGTCACAAAAAGTACCAGGTAGTATCGAGTATCAAAAAAAATGTATACATCACTAGTGGACATTGAAAACAATTCAACTGCAAACAAACAGCTGATCAGCCAATGGAATAATGGAACGAATTCAGAATATTGCAGAGTTGCATGAAGTGTTTTAATTGAAAAATCTCTCAATGTAGTAAAATGTGACAATGGATATTTTGTTGTTAATAGCAAATTAAAAATTGTTGGCACTTAACATGGTCAAGTTTACTTTACGACACTTAAAGTTGAGGAGATTTCCCCATATAAAATATCTACACCTTCCTTGTATAGGGATTTACCAATTAAATTTAAATGGATCATAATTTCAATTAATCGAATTAATGGAATTTATAATTAATCAGTTGAACGATTCTCTGGACAAATCGTTCACGATAGGAGAAAGTCGAAAAGATTTGGTTCTGTTTAATTTTTTACTTTCTTCCTTCACAAACGTCATATGGCAAAAAAAATTGTAGAAATAATTATCAATTAGGACCTCCTATCCAAGACAAAAATGGAGTAGAAGAACTTAAATCTTTCAAAAAGAATTTTTTGATAAAAATTAGTTTTTCATGTACCTATTTTTGTACCAATAAACTTCCGCCTCACCGCCCATATTTTATATAATTGCTTACTTGTTTTTTTATCATAAAAAAAATGCACACTTTTGTTTTGTTTGTTAAAGTAAATAAAAATTAAAATAATTTTATTATATTTATTTCTAAAAATAATGCTTTTCAAATATAACACAAATATATAATTCATTAAAATTTTATAGTCACGCGAACAAATTCAATTAAATAAACCTTTTGCTATAATAACATGCGTTTTATTTTGTTTTTGTTTTGTCGAATCAATTTCAAACAGAGCTTAAAAACTACACTTTGCTAGAATAGAAGATGTTGAATATATCGGCTTTGTAATTGCAATTATGTACTTTGATTAATGCTTGTAATTATTTGTTTTTGCTTTTTCATTTTATTTGATTTATTTTGTATTTCAATTGGCAACAAAAACGACATATGCTTAGTGAACGCTTTCCATAATAATATTTAAATTTATATATGCATAAGCTTTGTCATTTTGTGTACATATATATATATTCTTTCATGTTGTACTTACATACATAATTATTGAACAGAAAAATAATTAAATCAACTTATAACTTTAATTGGAAAACAATTGTAAAAGAATCACGTGTAAAATTTGGAAAATACTTTTGTGAAAATTTCGAATATATTCAAATCTGTTGAACGGAATGTTGTAAAATTTGCAGATAAATTTATTTAACAAGAATGAGATGATAAGCAAACTCAAAAACTACCAGGCAGGTGGAACATTTCACTATCGAGAGTGAAGTGAAATTACTTCAATTTCATATTTAACTACCGTCACTCGTTTTCAAAAATAAACCTTTCTATAATTTTCAATAATATTTTGTGTGAGAACGTCGCAGCAATCAGGTATCTCGATATTTAACAAAAACGATAGTATTTTACACTTCGCCGATACTTCGTTCGAAACACATTCGATAACATAATCGTTGGATATCGAAATACACCACTGATTGAGAGTTAATTTTGAAGTAAGTAAGTTCTGCAAAGTTATTCGGTTTCTAGAACACAAAATCAATTTCATTCGATTTCAAATTCACTTTCACCTTCATTCGGTTTTCTTAACCTGCTGGCTGTATAAAAAAAAATGTTTGGAAAATATTCTCAACTACAATTCACACTATTATGCACGCTTGGCTTGTGTAATTTTTTTTAGAACAAAATGTAAGTACTTGTACGCTGTTATGGCGCTTTAAAGGAAATTATAAAAAAACTAAATATTAAAAAAAAACATTAATGTAAAAAAAGCTTTTAAAGAAAATACAAAATATATACCTTTGCTAAACAATTTGGGCTTACAACTCCCATTTAATGAACTTTTAAATGTAAAAAATACATTTTTTAACAATTATCATTTCTTCAATGTTTGTTGTTGTTGTTTTTTTTGTGTTACTTTACTTTAATGCATGATTTTTTCTTTTTGAATGTGATATTTTGCAATTATGAATAATAATTTACTAATAAATTGTTTGAATATTGTATTTTACACATTAACAAATTACATACACGGTTTATTTGTTGCTTTCAATATTTGCTTACTTGCTGTTTCTGTTTCAGTTTGTGTTGAATTGTTTATTTGTTTTTGTTTAATTTGAAGTTGATTATAATGATGAGCGAATTAAGTTTTCTCGTGAATGCTACCAAATTGTAATCTTTATATATTATATGTATATATTTACCGATGTTGCCAGACAAGCTTTCTAGCTTAATTAGAATTGCACCCAATTGGCGTTTGTGGCATTCTGTTGTTGTTGCTGCTGCTGTTGCTGTTGGCCTTGTGCTTGAGTAGCCCTGTAAATAGAGGTTCTTCGAAAAATATCCCTAACAAAGTCATGATAACACCTACCCAGCTGAAGCATAGTCCGACCACTCAGTGCCCAGGTTGCCCCCCGACACTCTATGAGCGGGCGAATGGCCCGGACTCTGCCGTACTGTGCCGCCTGCTGAAGCCGGTGGTGGGGCAATCTTTCCCAGGCCACCGGGCGGTGGTGGCAGAATGCCCGTTGACGTTTTCGATTTGGACGAGCGCGTTGAGCCATCAGAGCCGTCTTTTTTCTAAAGGAAAAATAGAAAGCAACATTTTTGAATCGTAATTTCAATTAAATAGGGCTAACTCACCGTTATTCGCATATTGATTTTGATAGTTTCGCCCTCCTTAAAGCCGAGATCGAGTTCTTGTTTCGGTTCGGTTTTTTCCTTTTCGATTTGCTCTTGATTTTTCACCCACTTGAAGTGATCCTGCAAGGCCACATTCAAATCGAACGAATCCGAACGATCACCAAAGCCGAGACCAAGAAAAGCCGAACGTCCTGAAAAGGAAATTTAACTTTAATAAAAATAAAAAAGACTAGAAAAATGGCAAACCCACCATTATCGTCCTGCACACGTATGACAAAGTAGCGTGAACTGTCCGACACGGATTCAATGGCCACACCGGGATATGTATCGACGGGGCAATTGGCGAAGAGCGCACCACTTGCCTTGTCCTCCAATTTGAGATTGACGGCAGCGCCTTTGGCCACCAAACGCATGCGTCCAGTCCAGGTGGGTTCACCCAGATTCCAGTCGGCCGCCCTTGAAGAGAAAATAGGTATTTCAAGATATTTCACATGCTGATCTTTGCAATAATCATACGATGAAATTGTAGTTGAAAACGCCACATACACTAAAATAGTGAGCGGGTAAAAGGGGTATGCAGCGCAAATGTTTTCTTTTTCTTCCAATAAGACAAAAGACAATGGAATTGTGTGAACAATAAAATAAAAACAAAATACGCAAAACTGAGATGGAGCTGATGCTGAAGCGAATATGGAAAATGAAAATGCCCAAGAATAAAAGAAAAATCAATTGGAATTGAACTTCAGGAAATTGGCATTTAACCTTGCAAAAGCGTATATAATGAGGCAGACAACTGGCAAATTACGGAAAACTTTGCAATTAGCTCTAAAGGGTATTAAAACCATGTTAAAAGGGGCGTAGTTCTTCGCTAAAGTTCACCCATTTCTGTTTGGTCAAATTCTTCCCGAATTACCTTATGCAAATCCATGATTCATTAGCGAAAATATAAAATTTTTAATATGTTGCAAAATGACGAAAAAGTTTTCCACAATTTTCCTTTGCTCTGCTTCATCTTACCTGTAACCACGATTGCTTGCTCGCGGTGGAATTTTGTAAATAAATACTTCCGGCTTTACAATTAACACACTCTCGTATTCCATTTTGTTTGATTGCCGAGGAAATTTGTTCCGAATTCGAAAAAATTATGAATTTTTCTGTGAATTTTTTGTGTAATTCTTTTTTTGCTTTTGCGTGCTGCTTCTCTTCTTTTGCTGCACACACTGATAGAAAACTGATTTTTTTTGTTGGTGGTTTTTCCTCCTCCACTTTGACAGCTTTTTGACAACGAAACAATTTTGTGGTCGGAGGAAAATGTTAATAAATTAAAGGGTATTCATTTATAGAGGGAAAAACCTCGAACGCGAAGTTGCTTACGGTTTCCAGATTCGCGAGGTTTATTTCACATTGAGATTTATTTATGGCTTGTGAGATGTAAGATTTTTTAACTAATGTGAGATTTTTGTGAGAATTTTATCTCGTGTGAGATTTTTTAATTGCTGTGAGATATTTTCTTACATGAAATGTTTTTTTTGTGTGAGATGGAGATTTTGGTGAGTTTTTTATATTGCTGTGAGATTGTTTGTAAGAATTTTGAAAACTCTAAATTTTTGGCATTTTTGGATTCCTGAGAAGAAGCTGTAGTGGTTTGTGGGACTCGTGATGGAAGTAATTGAAAAATGAGGAAGTAAAAACCCATTTCCATACCAATTTCAAAACTTATTTTTCATTTTCTAGAGCTTTGAAAAAATCGATATTTTCCACAGCCATTTGATTATTATCGGCTATCAATAATCTGACAATCATGCCATCACATCCCTAGAAGAAGAAGAAAAGTCACAACAAAAAACGTGCCTCCAATTTTTCAAAAACTGAATTCTCAATTTTCCTGTTGAAAATGCCACCGGAAAGTAACGTAACTTCGGACAGCGACTTGGAGAGTGTGATACTAAAGAATTTACAAGCGAAACCACGTCGAAACAGCACAGGTCCGAAGTACTACTGCAATTACGAAGCATGCACGGCAGTTTTCACTCGTTTGGATCATCTGGACCGCCATGAATACCACCACACGGGAATTGTAAGTAAACGTAGAAATCCACAAAAAAAATCAATTGATTGAATTGCATTTTTTCATAGAAAAAACACGCTTGCTCGTACGAGGGCTGCGACAAGACCTACTCAATTGTGACGCATTTAAAGCGGCACCTACGCACCACCCACGAGCGACTGGCGCCGTTGGAAAAAGTCGTCGCCTGTGAAGTAGATGCGTGCGAGAAAATGTTCAAGTCCGTGAGCAATATGCACCGCCACATGCGAGAAGTACACGAGAATCCGAAAGTTTACCAATGCGCTCATTGCGAGGAGAAGTTCACACAAAAGCTGAAAATGCGACGGCACGAGATCACCAAGCATACGGGGGAGTACCCTTTTAGCTGTGTCAAGTGCTCGAAGGGTTTCTACCAGCAGTGGCAGTTCGAGCGCCATCAGCCCAATTGCAAAATATACCCTTGTCCCAGTTGCGAGTTGCAATTCGAGAAGTGGTCACTATACCTGAAACATTGCAAGGACACTCAGCACGGGCGCAAATATTACAAATGCGAGTTTTGTGAGCGTGTGTATGCGAAACCGGGAGAGCTGCAAAAGCATGTGGCGGCCCATCATTTGGGCGATGATGATAATCACAAAATGAGCTACAAGTGCAGCCACGAAGGCTGTGAACGAGCGTATGCGTACGAACGAAATCTACGACAACACGTGTTGACCGCTCACACGGGCAAGCAATTCGAGTGCCAGGAGGAGGGCTGCAAAAGCGTCTTTAGCAGTGGACAGAATTTAAAAAAGCATTTGACACGCGAGCACCACAAGAGGAAAGCGGAAGACGAAAAACGGCCAGAGGAGAGTAAAAAGCAGAAAGTGAAACGGAGAAAGAGGAAGGATGCGGGACAGTCCCTACTCTCGAATCTAAGTAAATTGTCTGGCTTGGCTGTGGACAAGCAATTCGATCGACTGCTGCGAGAACGGAAGGAGAGTGCGCTGAATGCTGTTACGGACGCCTTGTCAAACGATATGGAGCTCGACGAAGAGACTGAAGAGGAGAAAGGGCAAGACGCTACAATTACCAGCAAAAAGGCGGCTGAACTCGAATTGGAATCATTAGTGGCTATAGCCCTGCTGGAATGAGTGAACAAATCGTGTACTAACTTTTAAGGAATGTTATTTAAATTAAATAGAAAATTTTTCATTTACTCTCAGCCAATTTCTCTGTTATTTTTACAATCACTATTCGAGTGGAGGAGCAATCACTTTGGGTGTATTATTTGTTAACAAAAATTTATTGGATTTTTCCACAACTTCTTTACAGGACATTCTAAAATGCTAATCTACAGCGAATTGATGATCTTACGGCTGCGCATTTGTTGCATCCATTTTTCGAATTGCTCTGCGGGTGTTTGCGGCTCCGGCAGATAGTAGTGCTTCGGTGGTGGGCCCTCCTCCAAGCGCACAAAGTAGTGACAATGCTTGTACTGTACGGCGCCGTAACGGCCGCGGGCATGCCGACGCATTCCCCGGAAGATGCGTCCCTTGCCCACAAAGGATTCGGCTGTCGTAAATGAAAAAATGTATTCGATTAGAAATTGAAGCAAATCAAGAGAAAAATGACAAAAATCTACTTACAAACCCACAAATTGCTCTTGAATTCGACATTGTGATCTTTCACAGCCATCTCCTGGGCCTCCAGAATGGTCTCCTTGACATCTGTGGCGCCCTTCTTCAGCACGAAGCTCAGCTGCTTGACAGCCTCACCGACGGACATGCCGCGCACTAAGCAAGCAATGTACCACATTTTATCGGGACTGTATTTGATATTGGTGCGCATGTGGCAGATGTACTACGGAAATCGGAGTGAAATTACATTAAATTTTTTCCCCACTATTTGGTAAATGTTTGCTTACCGCCTTTCTTGGCTCTTCATCCGGTTGCTGTGGCGGATGCACTATTTTGTTGTTCCTCGGCCACAGTTGGGGACCCACGTTGTGTTTATTCCATTTGGCGCCGAGACTTTGGGACGTGTGTAATCCTGCAATGGCCAGGGGAGCTCCGGCTACCAATTTGTTGGAAGTTTGTGAAAGTAGGCGCTGTGTGAGACTGAGACGCACCAGTTGCTTGGCTAGGGCGTTCATTTTGATATTTGTTATTCTATTGGGTTTTAGTGCAATAATTCTTTTATTCAATTTTTCTATGAAAATACATAACCAATAATAACCTAACCCGTAAACCTCACAACATTGCCGAAAAAAGAAGGGTGAACTGTCAAAAACAGCTGATTAACCAGACCTGCAAGCCATTTGAAATTATCGGCGGGTAGCATAGTTGCCACATAAATATCTCACAAGAAATCTCAGACAAAATTTTGAAAATCTCACGTGAGACAACATGAACTTTGCAGATCCCATACAGATTTCAAGAAAATAAGAATTATGACAAGTTAAACATCTTTGCTATTAATGATCGGAATCACAAATGTCAGAGCTTAATCGATTCCTGACGATAGACGAACATTTAAAAAAAAAAATTGGTCAAAAATTGGCCGCCACCCCTTGGCAATTTCCACAAATTAAAAAAAGTTTTATTTGGGATTGTTTTTTTTAAATTGGTTTTAATAGAAAAATTTAAACTGCCTGGTTCTGTTTTTATTTGCGAATATAATAAAATTGAGTCTACAATTTACTTTTCCTCATTGAAAACTCAAGCAACGCATTCATGAATTCTTCAGTATAAAAACGTTTGTAAAGCTCGTCGCATTCGGCGTCCAATGCTTTGTACAAAGAATCCTTCTCGTGCATGCGCAGAAGCTTCTTTGAGATTTGCACCGAACCAGGTGGCAGTTTAGAGAACTCCCGGAGTTTAGGCCAGATTTCGGTGTTCATTTCAGAAAGCTTAAAAACTTTTGAAACAAAATTATAATGATAGGCTTCCTGTGCTGTCATTTTCTCAGCAAATAATAACATTTCGGTGGCCTTAGAACGTCCTACAAGCAATGGGAACAGATAGGAAGAACCAGCTTCAGGGACAATGCCCAATTTAGTGAATGGCGTCGAGAAGTAAGCCTGTAAAGTAGAAATTTCAAATCATTACATACATTTATTATATTTGGGTAAAATCACAAGAGCACTTACTGTATCCGAACACCACACCATATCACAGAGACCGGCCAGAGTAGTGCCGATTCCGATGCATGGTCCGTTTACCAAAGCAACCACCACTTTTGGGCAGTCTATCAAAGCGCTCACCATGCTTTTAAAGATCACATTCGATTCCTTAATATAAGTGTCCATGTCCGACACACTCGCAGACTGTGACAAGTCATTGCCGGCTGTAAAGAAGTCGCCCACACCCGTGAAAACCACAATGGTCACCGAGTCATCAGTGGCTACTTCACGTAGAGCTCGTCCTATTTCAGAGTACGCCACTCGATTGACACAGTTCTTCTTTTTGGGATTGTTGAATTTTATTGTTAACAGCGTGTCCTGCTTTTCCACTTCCACTTCGGTATATGTATATCCTTTATACATTTTGTTGGTTGTTTATAAGCCTGCCTGGTTTTGATACGAATTGAAGCTAAACTATTTGTGACAACATTGAACCGGCAAAGTCCAAGCAATAAAACTTAATCAGTTGATTTCGCACGATGATTACAGGAGCTTTGCTTATTCACAAAACATACGTTCGTTGACTAATCCATTTATCGCTTTGTGCTTTGTGCTGAA
Source organism: Heteromyza rotundicornis (assembly GCA_951394025.1). NCBI lineage: Eukaryota > Metazoa > Arthropoda > Insecta > Diptera > Heleomyzidae > Heteromyza > Heteromyza rotundicornis. Next base: position 14,060,637 of record OX596010.1, on the reverse strand, counting down.
GCAGACAATGAACAGCTGGTATTTCGAAAGAAGGTAGTTCCGCCAGAGATGCCAGATATTTTTCGGACCTCGTCGCCATTTCCACATTTTAAAGTCGCCCGTCAAATTAAAAAAAAAAATGTTCAATAAGAAAGAGACTTTTTGGTATATTTATTTTATGGATTCAATATTGTACGCTGAATCCAATAAAAATAAAATTATTCATTATTTTAGAGCCTATTTACACAGTCATTCCCATGACGCATGGGCATGCCGTTTTTAGAATTTACACTGACATGGGCATGACGAAATTTGACAGTTTTTATATGAAAATGAAAATAAACGAAGCATGGAGTTGCCACCTTTTACGTTTTTTGTATGGATTTTCGGTGCAAAATGTTCTATCCCGTTTTCACTCCAGCAGTTCTTATTAGCTCTTTGTCAGATTTTTCGTCATGGAACTGATAGTGTAAATAGGCTCTTATAAATAAAAATAAGTTCTTATTTTCATTTTAAAAAGTTTTATAAAAGGGCGATAAATCGCCACATCGGACAACACTGAGTGTAATCAAGAATTTTCCACTCTTTTTTAAAATTTACCGTTAACAACGTGATTTTCATGCCGCTCTTTGTTGCCAGAGCTTTCGCTCAGAGCTTTAGTCGAAGTCGTTTCGAAGTAAAAACAGGTGAAAGAGTTCCTGTTTCGAAGTTTAAGTTCGAAAGGCGAAATATTGTCTGTTTCGAATCAAAATGTGCTTTGTTTTTTTTTTAGCCTTGCCATTTTTCGCGTTGAAATCTTTTCGCAGCTAAATTTTCACACTGGAACTTTTTTGGAAATATCGAATTTTCCGCTCGATGTAAACGTAATACCGCTGGAAACTTTGCTGAGCTACATTTTATTTTCGGCGTGAATAAGTGAATAATTTATTTAAAAAATTCAAATAAAATTAAAAATAATATTTAACAATCATAAGAAGAATTGAAACGACTTGGTTGATTTTGAATTTAATCACAAATATCGATTTAATAAATCCAAAAGAGTTTTCTCTGCGCCCCGACCTCTTCCACCCCCCGCAAAACATAGAAGAAAAACTTCCGCAAAAATGCACAAACGCCGCTGATTCCTAAGTAAGAAACGTTTTAGTTTTTTTGTTCCCTGGAAAAAGAGGCAGAAATAATTTGTTTAATTTTGTAACAAAAAAGAAGAAGAAGTAATTCCACAAAAAATTAAGAAAATGAGCGATTTGCACAAAAGTACAAAAGCTGGGAGCGCCAACTTCTCAGCGGTGGCAGCCGGAAGTGGTAGTGGCCAGGAAGCGGCTGTCTTGCGTAATTCTGTAAATTCGAGTGATGCCAATAAAGTGGGTGCTGCGGTGGTGAGTGGAAAATTTGGACTTTATTCATTTGGAAATTACTTTAGTTTGTGTTCTTGTTGTCGCTTTTGTGTTTTTTTTTAAACAAACATCTTCTACTCAGATTATATAATAACGCTTTTGTCTTCTTCTCAAACCTCAAAATATGTTTTTTTGTACCCCAAATGGTGGTGATTTTTTTGTTTTTCTCCTTTGCTTTGACTTGTTAGCCGCATTCAGCTCCTTGCCTCATCCTTATTGTTTATTTTGCCATTTGAATTTTCCCTCAATGGCGCTCGCTCAGCTTCCGTTGGCCGCTATGCCTTTATGCGTTGATGTACTTTTGCATTTTTCATTGTTATTGATTTTTTCTTGTGTTTGATTTTGGGATTTCTGATTTTGAGCTATGTTTGCGATAATTTTCGTGAAATTGTTTAAATTAATTCTAAATTTACTTGACCGTTTACCATTTCATCTCACATGCATTTTATTTATTTTTCTAGCCTTGTAGATGCTTTTTTTGTTTATAAAATTGGTGAAACAAAAGTTTTTCGTTTATTTTATGCGTGGTGACGCAAGCAGGTCTTTAAAGCGCCAACCGTTGAGATGTATTTATTGCCAGTGTAGAGGAAATCTCAAACGAACTAAATCGAAATAAAAAGTAATTAAAATGTTATTTACTTGGTGTTTGGCGACGGAAATCCATTGCATGAATTGTCTATTTTAATTAAATCTTTCAAAAAATTGAAATTACCAAGAATAAAAAATTTGAGATAAAATATTTTTGAACAAATAAAATTAGATGCGAATATGAAAATAATGTTTAGACCAGCCAGTTTTGGCGCCAAACGTATTTGAATATTTTGTTAGTAGAAAAGGCCAGAATACTACCGGTTATTGTAGTAATTCATTTAAGAAATCTCTCGAACAAAACATTCTCATTCACAATTTTTTTCAAAGTTTTTTCAAACATTTCCGAATTTTGAAAAAAAATTGTTTGGAATGGGGAAATACACACAAAACAATGCACACCCTATTTTATTGTTGTTTTTTTGGTATGGTAGTTACCACGCCTAGTTTTAAAAACGTGCCCATTTTTTGAAAACATTTTAGAAAGTTTCAAACTATATTTTTCCGGTTAGGCTGATTCTCGAACTTGATCCAAGTTTAGAGGAGAATAAATTGCGAACGTTATCGAAAATACAGGCAGACGGACAGACACACGGACACAGCTAAATCGACTCAGGAGGTGATGCTGATCCAGAATATATATACTTTTCAATATCGGACATGCCTCCTTATGGGCGTTACAAACGTTGTGTCAAAGTGAATATACCCTGCCACGGTAGTGTGTGGGGGTATAAAATATTCCACAATAATTTTTATATGAATTTCTGTATTAAAACGCAATTACTGTTATTTTTTTGTTGGTAATTTTGCTTATTGTTGGCCAGGTGTGCTGGGACTAAAATCGTTATTGTGGGCGTATGAGCGATTTTAATTAATAATTTAAACTTTTCACTTTTAACTTTTGCCAACTAAATTCTTTCGTATTAATTTCATTATTTACAGCACAACGAAACCCAAACAACAAACACAGGAACCACAACCACAACCGCAACAACATCAACAGCCACAACAGCGTCTTCGGCACTCCCCTTGGCCGTTCACTATTTTGTCAACTTCCAACAGATTTGTGTTGTGACGGCACTGCTTCCGCTAGTGACCCTATTCACCTGTTTTGTGACTGCATATGTCTTCCAATACGACGAAGTTCACGAAACACATTGCCGGGTGAGTTTTTATTCGCTTAAACTTGAACCTACTTGACTTACTCTTTACCCCTTCGACTAGGTTTACAATATTGTACCGTCGATAAGTGCAATTACCGGCGTCAGCCCACAGCGCTACTTTTGGCGCTTCAGCATTGCCTTACATCTCGGACCGCGCATACCGATCGCCTTCGTCTATAAGAACTACTACAGCAGCCTGTTGGAGGAGCTGCGTCAGCGTGCACCGCAGCAAGTGGCCACCACCAGATTAATGATCAAGTTGATATTAATTTTAAATTGCATCGAAATAGCGTCGCTAGGAGGCGTCACCTACATCTCGAATAGGGATAACTATCGTAAATATGGAATTGAAAAACGAAATACGAAATATGTCCTTAAATTAAATTTGATTTTGTATTTTCTTTCAGCAATTCACGAGAGAATTTTCATAACATTTATGATCTGCTCGTTGTGTCACATGCTGGCCACTATTAAGCTGAATGGCATTCTACACCCCGAACCGGCCAAGCTAACGCACGAGCAATGCGAATCGATTAAATGGAAGAAGTTACTATTTGCCATGTCCATGCTCAGCACTGTGGGTCTGTTGATATTCTTTGCCAAGCATCGATTCTATTGTCACATCTTGGGTAAGGGCATACACAGTGAAAAACACCCAATTAGATATGAGATTACTTTCTCTGTTTTCCTTTCCTCCTACACAGCTTTCAGTTGGTTCGCCTTCTTCGAATATTTGATTGCAGTGGCAAATATGCTTTTCCATTTCACCGTCATCTGGGATTTCCCCTCACACCACATGATGGTTGTGCAAGGCTCACGCACAAAACTGGAACAGATCTTCAATGCGCCAAAGAAGTTGGATTAATTTCGAAATTTAGTTTGGTTTTTTTTTTTGGAACCGAATGAAGAGATCCTTTGTTCGTTGATTTGGAACAAAAACAAAATTACGAATCACACCTCTGAGCGCGCTTCCATTATTCATTTTATATATATTTAGTATATAAAATGAGGAAACAAAACTTGAACGGTGTTACTCCCGAATTCAATACAATTTGAAATTCCTTCCCTCACTTTAAGTTCAAAGAGTTGCAGTATTTTAGGTTTGGAATTATATTAATTTTAGCCACAAAAACAACTTGTACTTGTAATTAAATAGTTTTAATTTTAAATTTTAGCAAAATATTTTTTATATTTTTTTATTAAAAATATTTCATCGCTCGAGCTTAGTTTTAATTTACCGCTTTAAGCTGTCATTACCTTTGAAATATTTACCGATTCCTTCCTCCTAATTGCTAAACTACGTACACACATACAAATTGCACCTAACCGTAGTTAATGAAACTCACTCTTAACGTTTTAACCTAACAAATTTACCTTCTACCTTATACTAAATAAAAGGTTTACCTACAATTGAAAATGAAAAAAAAGCGGTTAAAAGTTTTATTTTTTAAGCCAAGCCAAAACTAAACTAAACGATTCCCTGTTGAATATTGTAACCGGTTTCGTACGGGTAATTTTTTTTTAAATGTAACAAAACTTATTTGTATGTTTTTTGTACGGTCGAAGTACGGCAGGTTGCGCAAATGGTGACACAAAAATTAACTTTCTCAGCGCCTGACGTCATTGGTCATGAAAATTTGTGCGATAGAAATAGTTGCATTGTCATTGATGCAATTCCACAGCACGCATTTAGTTTAAGTTTTATAGTTTTTACTTTTACCAAAAAAGCAATCGGCGCACTTAAATTTGTGATTGATGGCCCATTACGTCACAAGCACAACAGCGCAATGCGTAACCTGTAATGTGTTTTTTTTTGTAATATTTAAGTCAAACTGTTAAGAACTCTTTATACTTTTAAGTACAATTTATACAAGACTCACTCAGAACTAACCTTGGAAATGAAGTGAAATTGGGGGAAAATGTTAGAGATTTTAGATATCCATAAAGGTTGGATTTGGGAATGGACAAAAATTAAACAAAGTTTGACACTTCATATTGATCTCACCAGCAATTATTTTAATAAGAAACTTTAATTCGCGATGTATTTATGTAATTTGTATAAAGGCCATTGTGTGATCGTGCTCATGCGAAGTAAACCAGGGAACGGATTTCAAAAAAAAACAAGAATGTGATAAAATTTTAAGTTCAATAATTTGCACGCTATCGCACACTTATTGTGGGAAATGACAGACAGCAATGTAATTATTGAACTATCGAACTAAATTTTGTCATATTATGTTTTTTCGTCACTAAAAGTATGCAACCATCTTTTTAAGGCCAACAAAATCCGTTCCCTGGTGATGATTCTTAGCAAAGCATAATCAGCCCCACCGGTTTGACTAGTATTTATCGTATATTTATTACAACATTTTTAATCTGATCATGATCATGAAGCTTTACACAAAAACACAGATTGTTTTTGAGTTTAATGGCACGATTTCAAAAGGCGGAAATTATGAAATCTTATAACCTGGATAAGTAAAAACAGAAGGAGGCACTTAAAGAGGGTAGAATCGGTATTTTACGTTTGTGACAGTTTTTTTTCGTGTAAATTACTCGGAAAATGTAAAAAAACTCAGACAGGGACAAATGACTTTTTTCGAATTTATCGCATGACGAACCTTTGAGACATTTTTGAACGTTTCTCAATTGCATTTTCTGAAACTGCTCGACGTTTTTCCCAAATCAAATTCATTTCCAATTTGTAGATAATTTATTTACACTTGTTTACACCGCCCTCACTATCCTCCAAACTCGAAGTAATGTACAATTTTGACATTCGAATACTTTTTGCTATTACCCCTACACAAATGACATTTATTTTCTTTCCGAAACCTTTTCCGCAAAAGGCATTTTTATATTTGAATATTTCAATGTGATTTTTGATCTCATGTCAATTTGCTATTGTATTTTTGAGACCTAAGAAGATATGCATTCGTGTGCGAAACAAGCAGCATTTTTTAGGTTCAACTACTCGTAACTATCGTATATTTTATACTCTAGACAACAAGAAAAAAAAAACAAAACTGTGCATTATTTTGAAAATCTTTTAACTCAAATGAAAACTAAAGAGAAACTACTTAAAAATATTGTAAACTAATATTCGAGATTTATGGTTATTATTCTAAATTGGTGAAACAAAAAAAAAATACACAGAAAAAAAACAGAAAAGATAATCTTTAGATTAACATATCGAATAATTCCGAATAAAGTGCATACGACAAAGTTAGTCTTAAGATTTGAAGAATATTATAAACCAGATTAATGCCAACAGCAGTGAAACTAGTCGAAAATAATAATCAAATAGAACTCAATTCGAATGTTATTTACTCAAATGCGAATATTCGAATTTACAACAAAACAAGAACTAATTTCACAACAAAATCTCAACTACTCAAGAGTGAATTGCGCGCAAAGGTATTTATTACACAACAGAAACTTCTAATTTCGAAAGTTCTAACCAAAACTGTACTCAATTGTATTAATGAAAAAGCATTAACAAAAGAAAAAAAAATTGCAAAATAGTTAAAAGAAGAAACAAAAAAGTTTGTATTATACACAAATGGACATAATAGTGTGAAGAAGAAAAAACATTTGCAAATTGAAAACGAATATTCAACAAACGTAGCTAAAGTAATTACAAAATTATATATAAAAATTAACTAGAACTATGCAGTAGTTAAATTTATAAACAGAAAAACAAATACAAAACTAACTTACACAGCACTGCGTTTGCAAACTTTCGGTTAAGTTCCGACTTTTTCCTGAAAACCCCCCTCCCCCCTCCTCTCGATTTGAATTATACTCGTAAACGTATTTCGAAAATTTAGTATGCAGCGTTGTAGCCGAAGTTATACAGTACTTACTTACATATAACAAAAAAACCAAACAAAAACCAAAACATGAAAATGTATTTTATAAAAAGTGTAAAAAAAGTGGGCACTTTTAAGTCAGTTTTAAAATACTTTCAAGAACTTTGGGGTATTTAGAAAAAAAGTTGTTTTTTCTTTTGGCAAAATTTGTAATCAAAGTTTCTTAATTTCAAATTCCATTTAAAAATAAACGACTATAAATAGTAAATACGAAGGAAATGTCATCAATTACTTGGGAACATAAGGAATTGGAGCTGCCACCAGAACCGAATTTATTCTAAGCAAATCAATCCATTCACTTCAGTAAGTTTGTATGTAAGTATTAACAATAAACTTAAAAAATAGTTCTTGTGCCTTTTACTGGAGAAATACATCAAATGTCATGCAAATGTGATGTATTGAGGGAGAAATTTAGGAATCAACAGACTTAGGACTACACTTTTCGATGGTCTTTATAAATGCGATAGGTTTGAAACTTCACGGATGTAGCAACAGTTGCAAGGTTTACAGAGGGGCATATTCATACACAGAAAAAAAAAGGTTGGTTAAAAACGATCCAATCAATTAAGGAAGTAAATAAAAACGATAACAAATTGTTAGTTTACCAAAAAAATGTGAAGCAACCCAAGAAAATTGATATTTTGGCATTTATTACAAACAAAAAATTTATTATATTTTATTTGGTTATTTTTTTACATATTTTTATTTTGTTACTCTTTGTTTGTAACAGTTTGTAATAACTTTTTATTTACTTAAAAACTTCAACTTACTTATCACGATGATTGCGCTTTAAGGTATCGAAATGCTCTACATTCTGTTTGTTCTTTAAAGGAAGAAAAATCTCTTTTTTAAGAGGCTCTTTACACTATCATTTCCATGACGAAAAATCTGACAAAGTTAGAAAGAATTGCGGAAGTGAAAACGGGATAGAAAATTTTGCACCAAAAATCCATACAAAAAACATAAAAGTTGGCAAAGGTCTAAAGCGGCCATCCTAAGGTAACCTAACCATTGAAGTCAATTATTTATTTATTTTATTTTATTTTATGTATACTCCAGTCAAATTTCAATTACCATTGCCATTACATGAGCTAACACATAGGAAGTCTTAAATATGTGTGGCAAAAGGAAAGTGTAACGATCCCGCATTCTCATGGAAAACATCTTTCCCAGATAACCCAAATATTTTATTCCACGTATATATATTGCAACCCCTTGAGCCACTCTTGTCATATTTTGACACGACTTCTTATTTGATGTGGCTGGAGAATCTGTAGTTTTACCGTATACCGTATGTATGTGCAATTACAGCTTCCTAGGTCCACTGGTGGTTCCAGGAGAGCCAATTTTAATCAACACGCCCATCTTTATTACGTCACGCTACGTTTCGGAAAATATAAATTTGTAAATCGTTGGGTGAATCCCTTATTTGAATGGCAAACTTAATCTGAAACTATCGAGTGAATCTAAGAGATTTGATTAAATAATTTCAAGCATTTCAAGCCACAATCCATCAACATTCGGTATGATTCATCAATGCGGCAAATTACATTGGTTCCGTCCCACAAGCATTCGATCCACTTGTTCTCCTTGTTTGTTGGATTGATAGTTTTCCACGCTTTAGATACATATACTTTCAGCGACTTGAAGGAATGCTGCTCGCCATTTTTGTGCCGTTTGTTGGTTCAAACACTAACCGACCGACCAACCAGCCTTCCTTCCATTTAGTAAATGTTTTTCCAATTAAACTATTCGAAGCATCTGTGGTACGCCATCTATCGGGCGTAGCAGCAGCAGCAACAGTGCCACATGTTGCTGCTCTCTTGCTTGATGATGCTGTTGGCTCTGTTAATTGTTGTTGTTGTTGTTGTCTTGATGCGATAACTTTGTTCTTGTTTCTTGCCGCCAGAGCTGTAGCCACCGCTGTCGTCTGTCGCTTTAATGTTTCTTAATTTAATCTTGGCTGCATCATCGTCCGCTTGAACCAAATATCAACTGCCCATCGCATTGCTGCGCTCGCTTGGCTTTGTACGAAAATTCTCTGAATTTCTCAGTGTTTTCGTTTTGAAATTCCCGCGTGTTTCGCTCTTTTTCGCCATTTAATTCTCAGATGGGGTTAGGCCGTAGTCTTTCCATATTTGCTGTTGTTATGGTTTTTGTTGCTGCTACTATTGCCCAGTGATACATTTGTATGCTTTGGGGGTAATGTGAGTAGCGACTTCCTGGAGCATCCAGGTGACAGGAGCGTTTCATTAAAGGCCCATAATCATGATGAAAAAGTAAAAGTTTTTAACAATAATTTAAAATTTCTCAAAAGCCTTCTTCATTTGAAAATCGGCCTTCTGCTAAACTTTCATTGAGATCCACTTACGATTAGTTGCAATCCGCCCCTGTGACATCATGAGCCGAAGAACCCCATTCTTTGCCCTCCTCAAAATTCGCACGCTCCAAACACGATGAAGAGTTTCAGTCGGTCGGGGTTTTAGTTTGTCGCCAGCGTCGAATGCGGGAATTCTGTTCTTTTTTTGCCTCCATCACAGCCGTTTCTGTTGCTATTGTTGGTGCTTTTTTATTGTATATTATTTTAAACCAAGTCAACAAGTTACTAACTGCTCACACACATGCCTAGGCTCGTACGGGAGAGTGATTTGAAGAGAACTCCTTGGCACCAACTCCAATTCCATTCATTGCAATTCGCTGCAGTTTTGGGAGCAACGACAAGCCATGACGTTGGCTGCGTGAACTAAGTTACCGGTGCGGCGGTTGCATTGCCTTGCATTGTTCGGATGCCTTTTGTGCCATTCCAAACATTCTCCACTCCAGTGCAATTCTTATTTTTTTTTGTATACACACGTCCATGCTGAAATTCTAAAAAGCTGATAAGTACACTGAGAGAAACTTCGTACTGGCAATGATGAAATTCTCAAAAATGAAAGATAGTGAATATGTTGGATATTCTAATAACCAGAAGTATTTATAATCCGATTAGATCAAAGTTTCCGGTACAATATTTCCAACAGTGTGTGTACTGGTTAGGTGAGGTTCGGTTAAATTAGGTTAGGTTAGGGCTGTAAGCCTCAGTCCACATATGTCCTTTACATGAAGATGGCAGATTGTAGACCTTCTTCTATGGTCTGCATCTAGCCCGAATGTACCGGACTTTTTACCCAGAGTAGAAAAACTTCGACAAAGTGAGGCTAATCTATTTCACAAATTTCCAATTTATCAATGGATAATAAACGAATTATAGCGAGTGTGGTGTCATTCGAAGGATACTTTCTTTCCAAATTTAGTGGAAATTATCCAATCTCTCATTCAAAGAAGCCGCGGCTCATTTACCAAACAAAGGTTTACTGAGACTAATAAAGTACTTCCCTTTAGATTCCCTTTACTGCATAGTTCTTCCAAGAGAGGCAAGTTCTTAAGAGAGGGAGGATAGAGGAATAGATGGGTCTACTTTCTTCATCGATTTTTGAGTAGTCGGAGATTTTAACAATTGCTTTCAATCAAAACAAACATATTTTCATATAATAGTCATTTTAACATTTTAAAACATGTCCATAAGCTTTGATGAGAAAACCATCGAAAGTCTACAACAGAAGTTTCAAATCGAAAACATAACGGTCACTCGAGCGCCATTATTGAAGGCGTACTATTGGGAATGTTTTGATATCGATGGGTGAGAGGATCTTCATACAAAAATTGATTTGAAAAGTCTTCTTGTGATTTTGATCTGCCTTTCAGTTTAAATGGCAAACTCGACTCGGACAAAAATGTTGTGCATCACACGTTGCTCCTCGAAACACGTGAAGTGAACAGCAACCCGCTTAAGGTCATCTTTTGGCTAAGAAACACTTCCAGCCATCCAATTCGATTGCGCCTAAAGCGCATTAAGAATTGCGCCTGTGAGCCACAGCAGACTCGCGTTGGTTTCAATCAGTACCGTCAGTTGTATCACTGCCCACACCGTCGCCTCATACACATTCTGCAGGAGGACATATGCATGAATTCAGATGATTTGGTGGCAATGACCGTCGTGGCGTATTTCTATCTTTTCGGCGAACACAAGTTGACATACGAAATAAGGTGAATAAGGTGCCCCTCTGGAAAATAATCCCATCTAAATCTGTAACCAATTCACATTGCAGCTGCTCAAATTTTCGTGTGGTGACATTGAATTTCCAACTGAACACCACTTACTTCGATCCGTTGCAATGCATCATCACAAAAGAGCTCATTCCCGTGGACTTGAAAGAGCACCGTCGTTTCGTACAGCCCATTTGGGTGCGCAATATGACGATGCAGCAGTTGAATTTCGTTTTCTCGTCGAACAATCGTGGCCTAAAGATGATAAATCCAAAAATGACGGTGCCCCGTCAAAGTATTTGGCCCTTAATGGTAGAGTACAGGCCCACCGATTGCGACAATAAGGTTATGTTATGCGTGATATTATCACTGCTAGTAGTTAACTTTGAACGTCTTTCCTACAGTTGGACATAACATTAAATTTGAATGCCATACACACAAATGTCCAAGTAGATTGCAAGGGTATTACAGGCAGCAATGTCAGAGCAGACACGAAAATACCAGAATCTAAATTGCCAACTAAGGATATTGAGTGCGTTGATTTCCCCTACGTAATATATCCGTGCATATTGACTTTCAATGATGTGGAACTGAAGGAGGAGCGCAGCCTAATGGTTGCCGTACACAACCACGACAGCGCTTGTAGAGAATTTCGTTGGCAAAGGTACATAGTACATTAGGGGGATTCATTTAAAGTGGGAGACCCCTCGGAAACGGTGCAGTTGTGCAGATGTGTAGTCAAAACATATGAAATTTCACAGTTCTTTTAAGCAACTGCACATTTCCGAGGGTTTTCCCACTTTAAATGAATCCCCTTAATATATTTTTAAACTGATTTCCATAGTCTAAATTGACTATGAATTAAATTGCCTCAGCTATGTAATTAATGATTTGTTCGAGATCACTTTTGAGCCAGCCAACTTTCGTCTAAAGCCGCATCGCTCCAAACTGTGCGTGGTAAATCTGCGCGTCCACGAGTCACCGCTCCATTTCAAACGAATTCCCATCGTACTTGAAGTGCATCGAATCTTCAATAAATCGACCAGCTTAGCCAAATCACTGCTTGAAGAAGTCGAATCGGTCGACAATCCGAAATGGGGCGAAGATAGCTATTTGATGCATGTCCTTCTGCATTTGGATTTGCAAGTTAATTTCAGAAAGCAGAAAGAAGTCGAACTGGAATCGGAATCGCCAACCAAAACCGTGGAAACGAACACCATATTTGAGAAACTCTTCTGGGAGTACCTGTCAGACTCGAATTATATGCGTGAAAATAGAAATCCAGAAATAAGCGATAAACTCTCCTACGACGAGGTCTTAAAATTGCACAAGGCGCCTCAAAAACAGGAGGAGAAGTTATTGGAAATTCACAAAAAGTTAGTTCCTCAAGAAGTGTAACTTTCAACCGCAATTAAACGTTTTTTTTTTGGTTTATTTAACCCAACAGCTCTGTGCTTAAGATCATCAGTCAACTCATTGCAACTGGTCTGGCGCAAGTAGCTAGAGATCACATTTTCCTCACAGGAACCGAAACAGTTGAGGAGACTCCTCCCGAGGAATGTCAATTGTTAAAGGAGGGCCACGATAGTCGATATTCTTGACTTTGTTCTCGACTTGTAAACTAAATCATAAACGAAAATAAATTAAATATTAAATAAATAAAAAAATTATAAAATTGAAATAATTGCATGGAACTATGGAACTGCGCAGCTTATATTTCATTCATATTTTTGACTATGAAGAGTCATACTCCGGCTTCATATTTGAGTCATATTTAGGACATTTTAGAGTCGTATTTCGGACTCCAATCATGCCACATAAGACTCGTATTAGTTTTTTTGAGCTAAATGAGAGCTTAAAAGAGTCTAAAAAATGCAAGGTTCTGAAAAGCACTTCGAATGCCACACATAATGGAAAATATCAAACACATTTTTTTTCAAGTGTAGATATAAGCTGAAATACTACCGTGGATAAACATTCTAACTTGCAGATACTCACGCCGCGGCCGCGTATCTGAAAAATACATTCTGAAAATACATTCGCCGCGCATTGCAAAGCCAAGGAAGGAATTTTCGCTGAAAAAGTTCGTGCAACTCGTTTTGAATTTTTGCAGCTTGTGTGTTTCTTTGTTGTTTCGTTTTTCAGTTCGACGATACAAGATACAAACAGCGAATGAACACAAACCGACAAGACCAACAACAACAAAAAAATCAGTGCTCTCGCGTGTTTCTGTTGGAAAATGCAAGCCCCACAAATTTCGCCGCTGCGTTTCGTTTTGGAACGTTTCGCGTTTCGCTTGGATACGGACGCCGCTCGCTCTCTTCACAGACTGACTGGACTGCGGTTTCAAGACGGCAAGACCATCGCGCAATGATGTGAATTCTTTGCTTCGTTTCGGAATTTTTGTTGCCGCTCAAGAATTTCGCGTTGCGCTGCTGTAATTGCCAATGAAAATTCCAATTGTTTTTCCAAATAGTTTTTTCGAGAAATAAGCAAACAAGTTAAAAATACAAAAGGCAAACAAACAAACAAAAGGCGAAATTCGAAGAAACGCAAACTCACGTGAAAACCGGTTCGTCGGGCAGCCTAATTAAGCCCCACTTCACACCCCCCCCCCCCCATCCAGTTTAAGTTAAATGTGAAATTCAATTAAAATAACAACAAACGAAAAAATCGTAAATAAAGTGAAATAATTTTGTTGTGGGCAATTGCCAATTATCGCGTTTCATTGTGAAATCATTTTTTGTAAGTTCAGCGCTATTCTAAAATAAAGTAGATACTTTGCAACAAAGCGCAATTCGGCTCTGTTTGTTCTTTTTTATTTGCATAAACAATTGCAACAGTTGAATTCGCTGCAACTCTTGTTGTTGTTTGCTTTTTTTGGTGCTCGCAAATTGAAATCAGCTGCAGCTCTTTTACGCTTACAAAAAACACACATTTATTTACACACACACACCACACTCAATAAGTGCGGGGGCGGGCGCTCTCTACAGTGGACAAATATTAACTTTCTTTGTTGTTGAGGTAAGTGAAAATCATTTTTAAATTCGATAGTAGATACTGTTCATGCTGTTCCAAAACTTTTGTACCGATTAACAAAGACACCCCTTTAAGTAAATTGTTGACTTCCTCTTATATATTTTTATAAATACAGTCGAACTTCCCTATATCGAATTCGCACGGGAGCAGAAAATCACTTCTTTATAAAGAAATTCTACTGTATAAACTTAAAAAAATATTTTTTTTCTAAATAGTTTCTTTTTGGGATTTTAAAAATATTAAACATTAAAGATTTCGCATATTCACCCTATTGACCAAATTACCCTAAATATTAAATTGTGGAACGGTGTTTATTGTTTGGTCCACTGTTCTTAGTGCAGAAGTTCTTAGCCAATTTCCTACCGTCCCCTTTGATGCCACTGGCAATGTGTGAATTCGCCGCAACTGCGCAGTAACTTCGGTGGATAAGATATATTACTGCGGAATCATAAAATCAAAAGTGCAAACGGCAATGCATTAGATTCTCTCTCAGAATCGATTATCTCAGCGGTGGGGTAGGTTTTAATAAGCAGAGGCCAGTCAATGTGTTTAGCCAAACTGTTTATATTTTCTTTCTTCAAATAAGTTTAACACAAAATCACTCAATAATAAAAAAAAACAAATAACCTAAATCGAATATTCAATTCCATTGAAATCTCAGTCACTTCAGATACCACAGTATGCAGTTCAAGTCATCCAAATCTCTTCCACTTTCGGCAGAGGTGACTTCTCATCTGCAGCCCTTTCCTTGTCCTTCTCCTTTTTCTTCTGCATGCATACATATTTGAAGTGACGGTTTTTAATCACCTTCAGACCTTTCCGCAAATCATCCAGAAAGTCCTTGTATTTATAGCCGTCCCGGTCTGAAGCTTCTGAAGAGTGCAGAAATTTATTAAGTTGGAATCGAACTTAATCAGTTTGCCACTTACTGTATAGTATATCCATTAGGTTTGGATAGTCCAGCAGGCGCTTCTTGCCATGTATACCATCGACATTGTAATCCAAGACTATTTCCTTGGCCAACACATTGACTGTGTGCTTCAAAACGCCGCCCGATGCCAATAGTCTCTTCACACTGCTCACCTTTGAAATAAAATTAAGATTAAATCAAATGAAAATGTATTAAATGTGCAATTCCTACCATATCATCGCGGTTGTCATCATCAATTTCAGACTCTAAAGCGTCCAAGTCGCCTTGATTCAGTAGCGGGAAACGTGTTGCGAATTTTGTCTTCACCATACCCTTGATCAAAGCAAGTTGTTCCTCCAACAAATCGGTTACAATTTTATTTTGCTGATTAATGGTTTCTGCAGAAAAAAGGCAAACGTTTGTTATTACATATTTGCTTGCATTTCCTCAATTGTTTACCTTTCAAATGCGTAATTTCATTCTTCAGGGCCACAGTCTCAGCACTCAGCTGATCCACTTTAGATTCTAAATCCATTTTGCCTGAAACTGTAAACAAAGTTGATGATAAGTCAATAAAGCATGAATAGAATTCACTTACCCGGTAAGGCATCCACAAACGAAGTGATTCCTGTTCCAAAAGAGAATGCGTTTTGGGTAATGCGTTCTGCAAAATTTCAAGCGTATACACAAATACTATGATGAAAACACACACAAAACCTTCTGCTGAATGAGGCTGAATGCGACAGGGTTGCATAGAAAGGTATATTCGGTTTAGTAAAGATATGACCGTTGTTTGGAAGTAAAATCACGGAATTGAAGTGCAGATGGACAAAAATTGCAATTGAGGCCTTCGATAATAACTATAAGAAATCAATGCACTCTTCACTCTGCCACTCTTCTAAAAACGCATTTGAAGCAATTTTGTTTCTTTAGTACCTACCTTTTTACCATTTTAGCTCAATGCCACACTAAATTCAGCAATACCTACACATACAAATGTGCCGCTCTTCGACTAGCCCGTTCTAATTCGTAAAAGAGCCATCGCATCTTCTCGCTCACACGTTGGATACATTTTTTGTTGTTGTTTTGAATAATTTTAGATATTTTCGCCGCACATTCTTTGGCGCATTTTTCCGGTTGAATCGCCGAAGTTCTTCAAATATTTGTAGAAATTTTGTGTATGCCGTTAGATGAAGTTAGACATATTTTAATATAGATGGCGTTGCAATGCGCTGACACACAACGGGAGAGCGTAACAGAGAGAAAGCATAAGGAATGCTCTCTCTGGTAGTTTTGAGTGAGTTGTTTTGTTTTATTTGAAATGTTGTTGTTGGAAATTATTATGGTGTCGCACGGCGAATGTATCTCAGCAAATAAGCGGCGGTGTGTTTTTGCTATGGCCATTGCTGCTGTCGCGTTTAAGTTGTTGTCGTCCGTTTGCCGCCGACGTTTTTTTTTTTTTTAGTTTTCATTCACAAGAAATTTCTGATTAACTAGGTTGTTGTTGTTGATGGTGGTGTTGATGTGGGCTTGTTGTTGGCTATTGTTGTTGTTGTCACTTTCCGCAGCTCCATCACACACACACTCACATTTTTGTCCAGTTTGATTTGCAAGTGGATTTTCAAGATAGCTTTTTGTTTTTGTTGCTCTTCTTGCTGGCTGTTGTCTCCACTTTGTCAACATTTCTCGGAAAACGTAGTCGCTAAGTAGGAAAGCAGTAACCTGCTGCAAGTTGCAACAATTGCAGGTTGCTTGCCCTCGCTTCTTGGCTTTGAGCTTCATTTGCTTTTTCCATTCATTGCGGTGTGTGCTTCAGTTCAAATTATACAATGCTGCTGCTTCAGGTTTTAAATGATGGGGCAGGGCAGTCTTCTTCATGTGCTGCTCTCGGCACTTTGTAAATGTTCACTTTGATTGTTGGTTGGCTCTATCCGACCCTAAATGGGTGGCAACTGGAAAATGTTTTAATTGTTTTTGGTTTTTTACTTTTGTGGTTAGGGGTATTGTGATGCAGGGGTGTGTGTACGTCTATATTCGATACATGGCTTCGTCAGCTAATATGGTGTCGAATGTGTTCCGATAGCTTTTGATAGCAAAG
Organism: Heteromyza rotundicornis; assembly: GCA_951394025.1. Lineage (NCBI taxonomy): Eukaryota > Metazoa > Arthropoda > Insecta > Diptera > Heleomyzidae > Heteromyza > Heteromyza rotundicornis. Next base: position 14,043,508 of record OX596010.1, on the reverse strand, counting down.
ACGGCCCATTTCGTTCGATGCCGACATACACGAACATACCCTACTCGCCAAAATTAGAGCCCATGATGAATCGTAGTTAACTTAATATGCTAGAAGTTAAGAGATTACATAGACTGCTCAGGAAGAATGATCCCTGGAAAGCCTTTCACCGACTAGATAGCTCTGGACAGGATAAGAGAAGATGCGCAATTGTTTCCAGCTCCTCCTCCAATCTACAGCTTCTACAGACCTGTGATCACACCATCACCCTTGAGATAACAGTCCTAGGTATCGCAATGAGCGCTTCAGATCCAGCAAAGACAATGCCTGCCTTAGTTCAAGTAGTCCCAGAGGATGTTATTAGATTAGACCAGTCTTACGAGGAACTTTTGGTTAATAGTTGTGGCTACGATCTTCATATTCAGTGTCAAGCAACTGAAAAAGCATGAGGCATCATTAACGGTTTAGATATCTATGGGTAAAGACATATTGAGGGCTAAGAGGTCATCATTGCATTTCGTGCACAAAATTCCCAAAATTGAGAGAAAGAAATTAAATTAATAATTTTTGCTATTTCGATTTATGATTATAACAAATACAAGAGAGCTTCTCTTAGTCCCACCGTGGTAACGGTAACAACATTACAAATTGTCCTCGCCCAGTCAAAATTCAAACAAAACGCACAGATTCTTATCTTCGATTTTGCCCATTTCCTAATTGAACTTTGACTATAAATATGCCAATAAAAACTAAGTCCATCCAAACATAAGTCTTCGAACAAGCCCATTATTTACAATCACGAGAGTGAAGATGAACCCACACACAGCCACATCTACGCACACACACAATAAGGCTATTAAAATGCCAAGCCCCCAAAAAAAAAAGAAACTGAATTAAAATAAAATAAAAGGAAAAACTGCAAAAAGGTAATTGCGGCTTAAGGTACAACAAAAACTAAACAGTGCAAAATAAAAACTAAAAAAAAATGTTTCCAAACACATAACGAAATACCCGCGCACCGTACCGACAATTTACGCACACCCAAAAAATTTTACCTACTGACAATGAAGACGACGACGCTAACGACAAGCGTTCGCAAAGGCTTAACATATCTCCAGAAGCAGAAGAGCAAATACGCTTCAATTCAGACATAATAAAAAATACAAATAATTTGTAAAAAAAAAATTCTGAAATAAAACCAAAAAACTTTTCAACATGGCGTCACGTGAAATCACATAATATATCACACGATAGCCGTGTACGCCATTTGAAATTTCTTATAAAATAGCACACGAAAAGAATCATGCCCCAAACACTCAAGTTGGATAAATCCATCGAACGCTTGCCGCTCGCTAAAAATAGCCCAGGCACCACCGAGAGGCCAGCAGCGCTGATGAAGCATATACACTCACACAAAACACACAACTCAGCATGCGTACAAAAATTCACAGCAAAAACAGAAGAACATCGACGTTGAAAGTGTTTTATTTCTAATGAAATGGATTTAGAATCTAAAATATTTCTTCTTATTTGATTTGACTTGGCTTTGTCTGAGTGGCTTCATCGATTTGAACCCATAGAAGATGTAATAAATCGTAGCAAATAGTATCGAAAAAATGCCACCTAAAGCAATTTAGATTTTAATTTCGGTTTTACTATGTTTCCTGTAAAATTGGAAATTTTTACTATTAAACTTACCATGTTTCCTTTCAAAAGATGTAGAAAAATTATTTTTATAAATCACATAAATCACAGAACTATAATTTGATTTGAACTATTTTTAATACAGAATTTACCATGAAATTGTTCATGATTATACGATTTGTACGGTTCTTGATATTATTATCCTTGAACTTACCATATATATTTTTTGACGGATTGACGTAGTGGGTTTGGGTTTCAGTCTTTAGGATTTTCAGTATTTTTGCCATGTTTTCTATTCAATTTACGAGGTTTCCTGTAGAATATACTATTAATCGTCTTAAGTCTACTATGACAGTGAAATAGGGTTTCCTTTCGAATCTAATTTTGTACTATGCTTTCTTTTATATATGCCATGATCTGAAATGATTTGACTATTTAGACTTATACCATGTATCCTATTGAGTTTACAATGCTTAACTTTGAATGTACCATGTTTCCTTTATGATTTAATATGATCCTAAGTGGTTTTTGAAAGTCTCTGACCATAACTTGAACCTTCATAGACATTTACCATGTTTCCAATTGAATTTAAAAAACTTTATTTTATATTTAACATTCTTACTTTTTGAATTTACTATGCTCGCAAAATATTCTTTACAAACGCCGAAACATTCAGGCATAATAAATGGAAAACGAAATCGCTTCGGTATTCACATAATTATATTGTTCTGCCTTACAACCTTGTCTACTTAAAGCTTTTCTATGACTCTTTTGTTATTATAGCCGCAGCCTCCATGGCTTATCTTAACTGTGTATGAATCCGCCGCATTGTGTGCTGTGTACTATACAAATCACTTCAACTAGGAGGCAATGCGGCATACATAGTTCAGTTCGGGTTTTCATATTCGCTCAACATGCTGCTGCCGCTGCTGCTGGTTCTAGTTGCTGTTGCTTATGAACGTCACGAACATCGATGATTAATGAGCGCGCGCCACTGTCGACGAAATGCGAGTGTATCTATTTGTGCCTCCTCTAGCCTCAACTCTACACTTACTATGTATAATGTACACCATTTTATTTCAGCCAGTTTAATGGGCTTTCCTTTGCCTTGCCTCTTGTACACGATACACAACAACCACGCGTGAGTCGCGTATTATTGTTTGTTATTATTTGCTTAGAATTGTATTGAATGGGTTTTTGGTTTGGTGTCAGCGAGAAATGGTCATAAAAGTTCAAACTAACGCACTAAAATCATTATCGTTTATTTAATTAAAATTAATGACGCTTTTTTGGAGGCGGAAAGAAGCCCAACTGGAGGAAGACATTGACAATGACTGGCTGGAATGGTCCAAAAGATTTTAGTTTGATTTTAGTTAGTAAGTTGTGCGGCACGTATATTTCGTCATATTCCAATGATGAGTCCAATTTGTATGTCAGTTAAAGAACGTCAACAACTTTGAAATAGATTAAAGGCTATCCAAAGTAATTCTACTAAAATTAAAGTACGAGTATTTCGGTGACCACATTTAACTGTCCTCCTCCATCCAATCAACTTAACGAGCCTATAAAAAACGAATATGTCCAATTAAGTCTTTACGGTTTCATGAAATGTAGGAGCAGCTCATACGTGTGACAGTTTTATTGGCTCAGGTCACTCCAAAGCTGCTCACTGAACTTTCAAGAATAAATAATTAACGGAATAGAATCGTTTTTGCAGTTCATCCGAAACTATTCCTTTTGAAATTGAATCCTTTACGTCATCACTTCATTTATGCGTGTATGCGCCGAACTTACTAAAATAGGCTTATGGAAAATACAATTACTCACTTAACGGCGTCTCTTCTAATGACATATAGCCACTCTCGCGAAAAACCAAATAAGCATTAAATAAATATGAACTCAACTCAACTTGTTTGAATGGCACTCAGAATTATGCAAGCTTGCGCATATTAATTCCACTCAATCTGAGTGGGCTGAAGCTTTTCAATTTCCACTCGAGTCAGTTCGAACTCTTTCAAATGCTCTTTAGAGTCCAGCAATGGCAGCCCATTAACAAATGCTTGTGAATGTGTGTTTGTTGGTATGTATGTGTTTACATCCGCTCAAAGGACCTTTCAACGCCATGTCTTTATAACGTACAATTCCGTTTGTTGCTCTGCTCTGTTCCGTTCTACTCTGTGCTGTACTCTGTACTGCCGTGCGTTCGTTCTATACGGCACTTGTCGTCGGTTGCTGCCTGCGCTGTTTGTTGTTGCTGCTTCTGCTGCCTCTTAGCACACATTTATATGTGTGAACGTGACACAAACACTAGATTAATTTTTAAATGCTTTTTTATTGGTGTTCTTTGGGGAGAGCTTTTCTAAATGATGGCGGCAGACGATGGCAGGTCCTTCGTACAACATGTATACGGCAACGAAATGAAACGAAGCGTGCCGCTGACGCTGGCGCTGGCACGGAAGATGTACTGCGGTGTGCACTGGCCTGGGGGCTGGTGTTGAATTGGTTGGATTTTACCGAAGCATATTGTTGTCGGCACACAGAGTGGCATGGCCGGGCAGTAGTAGTAGCTTCGTGCGATAATGTGCAATTTCAGAGCCGAAGCGGAAGTTCGCCGAGTATGAGTATAATTTAGAGCGGAAGCGTAGCGAGGTTGAGAGGCGCTGACTTGATGGCTTGCTCGAGCTTGTGCTCGGGATTTATGGGTGGCGGTGGTAAGTGTGTGTGCGAGTGTATATCTGCGCTTGTATTATGTTCAGTACAACCGCATATACACACAGCAACAACAACGACAATAATACAACACGGACAAAAGGGATTTTCTGGTATGTTGCGTTGATGTTGGTGTAATTGTTTTTGTCCTTGTTGTTGCTGCTTGTGCTGTTGTTGTGGAATAAGTTGTATGCTTGCCACGCTTAAGCTTGTGTTTTAGCTTGTGGGTTGTTCGCGTGGCGTGCGGCATGTGGTGCTGTGTCTTTTTTGGGCCAAATTAAATTGAAATTTTCGCTTGATTTCAATGGGGGGTTCGCCAGCCCGAGTTGGTGTGTAATTTGTGTGCGTGTGTTGGTTGTATATTACGAAAGACAACGGTTTTATTTGGGCTTGGAACAGGGTAATTCTGGTATACGTGCCGTTCTGGTTAGGGTTTGGGACAAAAAAACATTTTATTTGATTTGTTTCAACTGAGAAGTAAATATCTCAAAATTTCCTTTGAAAAACGAGTCTCTTGCGAACATTTTTACTATGTTGCCAATTGAATTTACCATGTTTCCTTTCGAATTTACCATGTTTTCTTTTAAATTTACTACGGACCAAAATGATTTCTTACAATCACCTATAGTTACTAACATTTCAATTCACAAATTGATACAATTCAGTTCAGGGATTCGATTGCTCCCATCTCTACTTTCCATTTCACTCAAAATATAATAACCCTGTAAGCCATCCATCCACCAAAATCTTTAACACTAAAGGTCATGTCGTCATGATTTCAAGCGATGATACTCAGCGTCATTGTTTTATTCAAATACGTGGCGGCGGCGATAGAAAGCTGAGGAGCCATTCAACAGGGAGTTTTCAACAACAAAAACAACAACAACGACAAAAGTTTCCAGCTAAAGCAACAACAACAATAATAATAACACCGCCAGCAACGTGTGATATTCCCGAACAAAAGACTAGAAGTAGTGGGTGGGGGCACAAAGGGGCTTGGTGGGTGGAGCGGCGGTTAGGCAAAGTGTGTTCCAAGGTTTGAGTGCCCCCACAGAGCAAAGCTATTATGAGCGCGCAGGGAGCTCCAAACAGCCATCCAACAGTGAAGTGGATTTTAATAAACGCCGACGACGATGAGGACGACGACGACGACGACGACGACAACCAACGACTCTAACGATGATGATGGGGAAAGCGACTAGCTCGCGACGCGTTCATGTTTATTGGTTTTGATATAACCTTTAGACGAGGTACAGCCTGGAAAGAAAGTGGGGTGGCGGATTAATGGTGAGAACGGGGGCCGGGGGTTTGTGACGTGGGGCAAGAAGGGGTAGATTACTTTTCTCTTTCTCATTTCTTGATATTTGGTATGAGTGGCATGACTTTCGACTTGTGGCGTTTCATTGTTGTTGTTGGTGTTTCGGTTCCCGTTGTATCCATTGAGAGGCTGCGTGAGTTGAGACGACGGGTTCCCGTCAGTTCGTTGTTTTTGTACTTGCTTTTAATAAAACCCAAGAGGGGTTGGATTACAAATTATCATTTTGTCGTGGTGATTAAGATAATGGGTAGGTCCTCGCCTTCGTGCTGTTGGGAAAGAAGGGGTGTTTGCCTTGGCGGTGATGATACCCTTCGATGGCACACTCAGAAAAATAAACGAGTTTGCAAAAGGGGGATAGTCTTCTTACCCTGCCCTCTACTGTTTGCGTGTTTCCGTGTGGCTGTGTGTGTATGTGCGCTGTGGATAGGGTAACTTTTATTGCTTTTTATTTGTTGAAGTGCCCGTTATCACTTTCGTTGAATGATTCTTCGGGACGTGATATTCTTTCTTCATCCGTCCGTCCGTCCGTCCTTCTGTTTTTATATTGTGTTTATTGTAGTGTGAAGATACTCTTCTGACTACACTTCTGGCTTTGGCGTTGGATTTTGTACCAGATATTGTTGTTGTTCGCTCATACAAGCGCCGGTGTCACGGTTCCCAGGCAGACTTTATGGTGAGGGGGTGGAGGGAAGCACGTTGGAGGAGTGGAACATAGAAGTTTTATCATAAATTGAGCGCGCGGCAATTCTTTTTTGAAATTGTTTTCAATGTCAAGTCAAATTTAAAGGTTTACCAACAAAAACAACGTCAGAGCATGCCGTACATACGCTTCGATGGGGTGGACTCCTTTATGGGATTTTTTGCTTTCGTTGTGTTTTTTTGAGTTGTTTTTGCTATAACCATTGACTTTCTTTCGATTTTTTTCGTCTTATCGTTCTTTTATTGGGTATATGACATACATGGATGTTTTTTGTTTCTTCCACGTCCACGTCCTTCTTCTTGTTTTTGTATTTAATTTTGAGAATTCGCTTCGGTATTATTGTTGATGCTGCCTGATGACGGTAAGTGCGGGAGCAGCGCATGCCTTGTGCGTTTCAATAATAGCTTCTTAAGTGGCGTATGGTTGTCAGTTGTCCTCGTCGTCGTCGTCTTACTATTATCGCTGCAGCATTGCATAATTTATATGTGTTTGGCTTATTGTATGACATTTATCAATGCCTTTCCTCAAAGACTCCGTCTGTCGTCGTGGGTGTGCGTGCGTATATGTATGAGCATTGGTGTAATTGATTTTTGCCGTTGGTGTGTGCATTACATACATACATATGTATTTGTGGATGGACGGAAATTGTATACGTGCCACATATGCGTTGATTGTGTGTTATAAATTAATTTTAATGTTTTTATGGAGATAATCGAAAATTAATTGATGTATATTGGTGCGGTTTGATTGAATGAATGTCAGGTCTTGAAGTCTTTAAGTTCGCGGTAAGTTCAAGAAGAGCACTGGACAAGGAACGACGGAGTTGAAAGCCTTATTGGACTGCATAACACATTCCTCATCGATATGTCGTGGAGGGCCATATTGTTCTCTTCCCTGTTGCATAGTTTTTGGTACGAAAAACCATGAAGTACTAAAATTTAAGTCAATAGCTACTGTTACAGTGTGGATGCAGGATTCCTAGCTCGCCCAAGAACGACTCTGGGACGATCTATACAAATATATAAGTTTGTCACAATAGGCCCAATGTGGTCGCAGTGACAAGCAGACTGGAATCCTCCTCTTTTGAAAATCTAATCTAACGTTCATAAAAGGTCTTCTTATGGACGTTACCTCTTATGGACAAATTTTCTTATTCGACCAAATCTACGCCCCTGGTACACATAATTTCCCTATGCTATATATCGGTAAGTTTGTCCCGATATGTGATTGGTGACTGACTCATCATAGCACAGTCCTGGAGCGTAACTTAAGAACGCTCAGCCCTGTGGCACCCCCACCAAAAATGAAACTGTAAATTCGGAATGGTTTACTAAAAATGACATAACTCCGGCCCTGATGGACCGATTTCGGTCAAATTTGGTGATTTGGAGAGTTCGGAGACACGAGTACTATTCTGAAAAAATTCAAAATGAAGGATCCAGGGAGGGTGCTTCTACTACTGTAAGTAAGTTAATATGGTTAAGAGCTAAATAAAGCTTAATATGAGTAATCCGTCAAAGCATAATTTTTCCTGCCCCAATCACGTGAGCTGAAATCAATTGAAAGTAAATGCACTTAAATATTATTTAGAAAAAACCTTTTGTATTCATTCTTTTAATGAAACATTTCCTTGACGCATAGGAACTTTCATGGCACACAGAACGGCACACAAACAAACGTCATTCGGCTAGAATCAAAATATTTACCCAACATAATTACAAAATAAACAAGAAACCACAAAATATCAATAATCAAATAAGCCAACCGACTTCAGAAACCACATAGAACACTTGTTCAAACAGCAACGGCAACGGCAACCGCAGCAACAGCAAATAGCACCGAAATTAAAAAAACCAGTTCTCAAAATACAAATTCACCTCGATGCCGTGGTACAAGTTGGCACTATTTTGGCTGCCAACTCATGTCAAATCAATTTTTTTTCCCGTGCCTTTTAATTTGGCTTTAAAGTTCTAAGCGGTTGAAGAAGGCAACCGCAACAACAGCAAGACCAACAAAAAACCAAGTAAATCCCAATATTAACAACAATTTAAACCACTTCAGTGAAGGGGTGAGCGGAAAGTGTCTATAGAAGTCGCAGGGGGGGAATCACAATAAAAATTAACTCGACAATAAACAAACGCTAATATTATAAAATTTATTTAAGCTCGTGCAAGTCAAAGATTCAAGCAGCAATACAGAACACAGACAATCGTTGGGAGGAAACAAGTTCTAACAACGCGTCGACATCACTTCGGTTGCTTGTTTGCTTCGTTGGTTTGTTGGTTGGTTGGTTGGCTGGCTAAATGAAAGGTCAATAGATGTTAACCCAAAGCGATTGTGTATGTTGGAAACACTGAAGAGGAGGCATAGCCACCACCATCACCACCTGATTTGTTGAAGCGAATTAAAGAATCTTCTTTTCTTCTACTCGTTGCCATCCTCTTATTTTCACTGCCACCACTTGACATGATTATGGACAGTCTGGGGGGGGGGGGGAAGGCTGCAGATGTTATATGAACTAATGCGATTTACGTTTGATAACGTTGCGTTTGATTAACATTTTCATTCATTAGAGGTTTTTTTCTTTTCTATTTTACCTTTTCTGCCTGTGAGTTTTTTTTCTTTTCTTTTGATTTTTAACTTTCCCATGCTTATCCATTTTGAGGTTTTGGCTTCAGCTTGAAATTGTAATGTTAGACAACTTTATATTGACTGTCGCCGCAAGCTGCAATCGACCACTCTGTTGCGTTTGTCTAAATCCATATTTGACCTAGTTTTTCGGTGTTCTTGCCATGGTGTCTTATGTGATATCAAACGATTGAATGTTGAGTGTCGGCAGATAAGCCAGAAATTCGTTTGATGTTGTGTGTTGAATTAAATGCAAATTTTCAATTGAAATATGCACAATGAATGCATCTATTTGTGGTTTGATTGGTTGATGCTAGCAGTCTATGCTAGTGTTCTATTAGTTTACAACGCAAACGTCAACCATGTACTTATTTTCTTATTTCAGTGAAGAAATATATTTGAGAACATTTGTATGGGATGTCAACCGGAAATGGGCTATTGGTGTTGTGAACAAGACCAATATTTTGGTTTGGAATCATTAGGTGTCTAACCCTTTACAAATTACTTTATTGTTGAAGGCTACTGGGTGCTTAAAAATAAGTTAAGTCGGGATTCGCTACAAAGTTATTAGCTTCCATCTAATTAAAACTTTCGACATACTCTGCGAACCAATTTCAAGCTAATATGGATTAGGCTAGTTAAATAAGTCAAGATTCTAAATTTGTTATGTTTAGCGAAGTGGTCCATCAGGTTTTTTGTTTGTGTGTAGTTAGAATAGATAGCGAAATGCTTTGAGTCATGATGCACACATTTTCACAGTTATCCAAATACTTCCCCAGTAGGTACGCGCCTTTGTGTGGATTTTCTTCATTCTCACTGAAGAATCTGCACTAGTTGTCGTTTAAAATGCCCAATTGCGTGAGATACCCCAGTCTGCAGCCGGTTAAATTTTTCAAGACAGCTCATTACCCAACATCACATACACAAATTTAAACGAAATCGGCGAAGCAGTGCATTTTTGCCACGCCCACCTCGAATGAATAAGCATTATGAAAGGCCAATGAAATTACTAACATTTTGATATGTGTGTCAATGAAAGCGGTCAAGTATTTTTAGAGTTATAACTTATAAGGGAACAGCCATACTCGACATACTCACAAAGAGTTTTATATAATAGTTTTATATAAAAAAAATAATGTCTTAAAGACAACGAAAATATAGCTTAAATATGTAAATGTAAACGAAAATGGTGTCCGTGAATTTAGACTGGACTTTGTATTTAGATCCAATAGACTTTTAACTCTGTAATCTTGATACAACGTCCTCAAGCAGAAAAGGCCAAGTAGACCGATAAAGAAGAAGGTTTTATCATTTTTATGAGGCTATAAATTCGGTAAATTCACGATCCAATAAGCCTCGGTAGCTACATATCAGTTCACTTAAACTTAGCATTATTTTTCCAACAATTCAAACTTTGCCACATACTTTTATGAGGGAGTTCAATGGATCTCGGGGTGATAGAATTAAATAGGTGTTCTTTGAAAAATCAATAATAAGTATTTAGAATATAATGTTCACACATCTTAATGAGTATTAGCCTGGACAATATTATTTTGTTTTGCCAAAATTACTATAGAATGACACATAATTTAGCAAAGGTTCTTCCTTCAAAACTCCTTACTTCTATATCACAAATTTCGGAACTGTCTTTTCTGCTAAGTTCCTTTATTATTCATTACACCATTTTCACTGGGTTTAATTCGAATTGCATGACTGTAATAAATAAATAAACAAATGATAATAATAAAAAAAAAACAAAGAAATCATAATTGAAATGCTGACAAAATGTACAGAATACACTAAAAGGCACACAAAAAAGACAAAAAAATATTCCAAGACAGGCATTTTTTTTTATTATTGCATTGTAATGTGTCATGAATAATTCAACTAAAGCAGCACCAACAACAATTACAGCTATTGTTGTTGTTGTTGTTATTATTTTATGCGTATGTTGTTGCTGTTGTGTGAATTAACGCTTTCTGATGATAGGCCCTAATATGTAGATGTGGTTTGGCCGCTGTTTGCTGATAATGACGCGAGCGAGACTATGACACCGCCACCGACAACTGATGATGATGAGACATGATATGAAATAGCCAGCAAAGTTTGTCGTAAATTTTGCATATCAAGACACTTGAACGATAAGAATTTAATAAACAATTTCACATGCATAAATAAATAGAAACTGCGAAATACATATGCCCGTTTGCGTAGAGCAACGAATAACTAATGGGCATGAGAATTGTTTGGGAAAGGAAGAGGAAGTGCGAAAAACAAATATATTGAACTTGGTTGTAGAAAATTTTAATTTGAATTGGTTTAAAAAAGTGTCAGAAGGTCAAAAGCAGTAATCGCCTAAAAATATAATTTCGAGATATTCAGGTTAGGTTAGGTTAGAGTGGCGGCTATATGCCTCACATAGACCAATATGGTCCATATTGCTACCACGACGCTCTGTTTTACTCGAAGTCAGCAGTTCTCCCTTCATGGTTCTCATCCAAACCGAAGGTTTTGGTCTGCATCGCGAAGTGTTTCAGTTGAGAAAGTTGCAGAGTAGTTACCCCCATTAACGAGATATTCAACATTTTGTAAACATTTTTGGTATGGAATGGTTTTAAAATGTGGTAGCCGTTGCTCGGTGAGTAGAACGTCTGAATTAACACTCACGCCCGGGGAGAGAAACAAAAGACAGTTTTTTCACACGGCACCACCTTTCGTCAAGCGATGCCAAACTTACGAGAGTACAATTTGCCGTGAAGATACTTCACTCGCCAATCGGAACAGGCACTAAACACTAAACGACTTCATGTCTGTGAATTAAAGAAACGAGTCATATTTGTAAGAAGTTGCCACCAGCAGCTCCCCCGATATCCCTCGAGAGTAGTGATGTGCCGCGGTCATGTGATCGGTCATATGACGATCACATGACGTGAACTGTTATGCCCTCTTTCAAAATCAAAATATTGGTCAGAAAATATTAAAGATGGAGGAATAGATAATGGAGGTAAGGTAACTGCCTTGGTAAGGTATAAGCTAAGTAGAGAACATGACAGTGTGGAAATTTGTAAAAATCTAAACCAAAATGTTTTTTTTTTGTAAAATTCCAATTTATTTCTTTGCAAATCTCACTCAGTTACTCACTTTAGCAGTGAGATTTATAAGCACGCTTGTGTATATTTTCGTTTCTTCATAATCTTAAGCAATTAACACCCTTGCGGCGAGGGCTACGTGCTCTTAATTCTAACAATAAATTTCTGAAGAGGAAATGCGCGAAAAAAAATCTTCCAGCTCCACAAAAAAAACAACAACATTCAGCTCGTTGTTTGCTCCCAAAAGACCAAGTAATAAATCCCCCAAGAAGCACATACACCTAAACATGCTCAAGTATCGAACGTGAACATGGCGAATAATCTAAAAAAAAAAATTACAGAATCGTGCCGAGTCGATTTGACTCAACTCGAATCGTTTTGAGTGAGTTCAGCACACTTACCCCCATCAACATGCTCCTGTTGCTGCTGCTGCTGCTGTTGCTACTGCTTCAACGTGTGTGTATCTCTTAGCGCAACAACATTGTTGCTCCACTGTTTCGGTGGGGTTTGGTGGGGGGCACGTTTTCGGAAAAAACAAACGAAAGAGATGCCTTCGCTCAGACTCGTGCACGAGTCACTCTTTGGCTCTGAACACATTTTTGGTTTGGAATCTCACTCGAAGCTGATTCATCGCACACACAGCCGCTCGCAGTGGGTCTTAACAGTAAAAAGGCAAAACGTTCGCCGAAGAAGAGAATAACAAAAAGGTGATTTTTGCTTGCGCGCGGTTTGAGCCAATTTTGAGTTGGCAGTTTTGTTTATGTCGTCGTCGATTGCGTCGCGTCTACTCACTATATGCCGCAGCAGCAGCAACAGCCGCAAAAACGCAGCAACGGTAAATGTGCGAGCGCTCGTCAATCGTACTAGCAGCAGTAAAAAAAGAACCACAAATTGTTTATAAAAAAAATGTAAATTTTTAAAGAAAAAATTTATTAAATAAGAAAAAAATTTGAATACTGAAAATGGTAAAAACCAAAAGCATTTGTATGTGGTGCAGATATTTCTATTTGCTTTCGGTCTGAAATCATCACAACTGTTGCTTGTTGTTGTATATTCCGTATGCGATACATGGGCGCGCGCGTTTTTTTTTTTTTGGTGTGAGCATCGAAAATAAAATCAAAACGCGATTTTCGATGATTTATTGGAAATTGTATACGGTTTGCGTGTGATTGGCTCGTATTCGCGTTTCCTTTTCTACACGAATTAACGATTAATGGCGATTTTAATGCTGTCGCTGGTCAATAATTAAAAGATACAAAAAATAAAATCGAAAAATAAAAACAAAATGAATTGACGCAAATTTGTGAATTTGAATGTGAACTGGTTTAGAGTTCCAAATTAACTCCTGTATCTTTGAGATACTTTTATTTTTGAGCATAACAAAGTTTTGCAAAACCATTTGCTTGAATTAGCAGAGACCGATAGTAACAGCCGAAGGCAACAAAAAATAATAGGCTCCAAACCACAACATAATTGTAACCACTTCGGTTTGATTTGCCAAAAGTGCGATAAGATACGCTGCACCCGTACGAAAAGATACAACTTGTATTTGTCACCTGTAAGGCCAATTCGTTTTTATCGCTTTTTTTGTGCGGCGATAACGAATTTTGAGCGCGAAACTACTTCATTAACTCAATAAGAAACAAATTTGGGTTGAAAAGAAAGAAAAAATGTTGAAGAGTGAAAAATAATGGATGCTTTATGGAAGGAATATTTTAAAAGTCAAAGTGTAATCAAAGTGCAATTTACTGAATAATATTAAAGCGATGTGAGAATTCCAAACCAAAGGAAATTGTAAAAAAAATTTAACTAAATAGCATATAACTCCACTGTGTAAAGGGTTTTTTTTCAAAAGTCCTGAGGAGAATACCAGGATTTGAATTGCGGAACTACTAACACTTTAATTAGTTTATAAAAAATATAAACACAAATTTGATTCGAATAGTTTGGCCGCCAAGTTCATCTAACTTTTAAATGGCCTTAATTCATTCTATAAAAATTCTATTTTAAAAAAACCACAAAAAAGTGTTGAAGAACTTTAAAATCTCACTCCAGATACAAATGAAAAAAGTTGTGAAAATTTATCTGCATTAAGCAAGTGAAGTCAGTGAATTTCCGTCGGCAATATCGGTTCGATTTGTGTTCACCTTAACAATTCGCTTAGAATTCCCAAATAAACATGAATAAAGTTAAACTGAAATTCACAGTGACCTTGTAGAAATTTACTGAATATTAAAAATTGTTTTGTTGTATTTTTATGAAGTTCTTGTAATGGCCAGTGAAGTGATTTGGTGAAATAGAATAATTTAATATAATTGCTAATAAATCAACGTGTTGAAATACAAGAGGCATTTCAAAAAGCTTAAAAGAAAAATCCAAGTGCAAGTGTGTGTCAAATTGTAAGTGAGTGCCACAAATAAATAACAACAAATTAATTTGTTCTGCGGCAAGTTCTACAAAATAGCAGCTAGGCGCCATAGAAAGCAACAACCCCAGCCACACCATGGATTGTGATTATTCGAAATTTCTATATAAACGTAAGTCTGATGAAGGATATATTTTGTGAGGCAGATGATAAAAAATCAATTTGTTTGGCACACGTTTGGAGCCAACGTTTAGCTTTTGAATAAGAATTTTGACGAAAAAAACGGCCTTTGATTACAAACAACTGCAGTGATAATTAAGCTCAACATAAAAACACAAAGAATTGTCGTAATAATCCCAACACAAGCTCAATAGCATTTTTTTTTCCTTAACTGAAAAAGTTTTCTCACAAACATTAATCCGATTTTTTGTTTCTCATAAACGCTTATTATGTTTCCTAGAAATAAAGCGGTTGTTTGTAGGAAAGGTTTGCTGTTGGTCACAATCGAAGTACGCAATTAGCCGAATTTTTCTTTTGGTATAAGGTACAAATTCTTCTAAAGTGTGCCTTAGATGGGAGAAAAGAAACACTAGGGGATGTTATTACTATTGGGCAGTGTCACAGGATAAGGCTCACTGGCTAAAAATAATCTTATGTGAAAGAGCCTGGTGTCACAGAGGAAATATAAACCAAAATTTATGGCTACGATATCTGTTTTTTTTTAACAATGCTTTTGAATGCGATTACGCTGAACGACAATTTTTTTTATTCCTCTATCAACTGCCTTTTTTGTGTGTCACAGTATTGTGTACATAGTGTTTTTTTAGTATAGCATATCTATTCAAATTTATTCGTATGAAAAAAAAATCCATTAAAATAAATCACTTACTCAATTAAAACATTCCATTCTCAAAATTCTCGAAAAATATCATTAGTTTTTTTTGTTGTTGGTGGTATGTTCACAAAATCATATTAATTGATTAACTATTTTTGTAAATATTTAAAATTTGTTCTAAAAAAAAACTTTCCACTAAACTTAAACCATAATTATTTGCCATAATTCACATTTGTAAAGACTCACAAAAAAAAACAACAACAAAAAGGAAAAAAAAACTTTTAAAAAAACCGCAGAAATTCATAAAAACGCAGAAATTCATAAAAACAAAGCAACGCCAACCCGCAAGACCATCACTAAAAGGCAAAAGGCGGGAAAATCATGTCAGCATAATCTGGCCACCACCACTGCGCTGCTGCTGCTGTTGTTGATGTGGGCTCAAAGCAAATTTTTAACTCAACACACATAGAAAAAATCAACATTTAAAAAAGAAAAACTTCCAAAAGTAACACAACAACAACAATAACAAAAGTAACAATGAGTATAGAAAAAAAAATTAACAAACGAAAAAAAAACGCCGCCTAATGCTAATTACAGACAAATTAGCGTTTTTTGGGCAATAATACACGCTGCTAAACTCATACACACACGCTTACAAGCTAATAACACACATACTTACAAGCGGAGAGAAGTCAATGGATACTTTTGTGCCCCAACAGCATATACAATGAGCTGTTGGTTTTGCCATGTGGCTTTCGTTGTTGCTCTTTTCTTTGACAAAAATTATGAATTGCGTTTTCTTCCTGCCGTCGGCATTTCATGCGGGAAAATCATTTTTCTTAATTTTTCACCTCCATTGTTGCCGTATGCCCAGAAAAGTGTTTGTGTGTGTTTTTGTGTACTTTGTGATTTATGCAAAAAATCATGCCACCAAAAATAAAGTGCCTTTAGCTGCAAACCAAATTATCTATTAGCCTGCGAAAATTGTATATTTCGTTAAATATTTCTGACTTCGTATTCGCTGCATGCCACATGCCGCACGCCGTCGGCCAGTGCACTTTAATTATAACCGTCGGGTTGTGTGCGGTCTTTTGCACAAAACGTTATTAGAAAGGAAAGAAATTTGTATTTGTTTTCGCATTTGAGTGTTACAATTTGGCCAAATCGAATTTGACAAAAAAAAAAAAAAATGTTTTCGTATTTCTCCAAAGCGTTTTGCCGTCGGCAGATGTTTAGACAGAAACTAAAAATACAAAAGTAGCTAGAATCGATTTGCCACAATTGATTTCGTTACTGGAAACAAACATTTCTGCGGCTGTTGTTGTTTTATTTTTTGAATGCTGTTAATATTTTTTTCACACTTCACTCTTCTCTTGCTGGAAATTAGCTTTTATCGTTTTAACATAGCGAAAGGTTCAAGTTGCAGTTGAAATCGGGCGTCACACTTGCTAATGTTTGGTCAAATATTCTTTGGTTATGGATAGAAATTTGAAAAAGCCTTTGCTTGGTTCGCAATACTCTTAAATGAGTCCACGTAGTTGATAATGGCTTTTTTATTTTTGTAATTTTCCGCTCATTTGTTCAAAAGCTGAAAAGCTGAATTTCGGAAAAGCTTATCGAAAAAATGTTTAAGTCTGGAAATTTTTAAAATCGGAAAAGTTGCGGCACAATTTACCTGCTCATTTTCCTTTCTAGAAATGTGATCAGTGTGCTTAATACTACTACAGTGAAAAATGCTATGAATAAAGAAGGTTAGGTTAGGTCAAGTCGACTACGGATATCTTATGATAAAACTAATGCACAAAAATATAAATAAATTTTCCGCTTTCATCACGCCTCCTTCTTGGCGTTAATATCACTCATACGCACAATTTGATTTTAAAAAAACCCAAATAATTGATCCAGAAAAGATGGTGATATACGGTTTTTTGAGGAAGTTGCTTTTTTTCTTATGTTGCCATACTTGGCGAATGAGTGATTTTCATAAATTTTTTTTATCGAACAAATTGGTTCTGAAAGATTGAGAAGACAAGAGTATTTTAATTTAAGCTCTGATTTTAAAATACATAAAAGACTTCCTTCCCTGTCGGAAATTGAACCCATTTACTGGCTATAGAGTCACTATTTCCTTTGCTACGAACTTAGTATTTTAACATGGGGCTGTCTTAGGCAGTAGTCAGTTGAGTTTAAACTTCACAAAAATTGTATTCGATTTTTTTTCCCTCATCTCTTTTTTCTATACATTGGGGCTGTCCTATTAAATTCCATTCGAATGAGTAAGCAGGACCCTTTAATCCGTTTTGGGCGAAAATTGACAACATTTTATCACTTTTATACCAGCTTACGAAAAACCCAACTTTTCAAAAAATTCTCAAAATTCAGGGGATTTTGTTTCGTATTCAAAACCCGTTTTTAACATTCTCGGGTCTTCGTTCCATAGATATAAAATAAGTGGCATTGGTACAGCTTTATTACGACCAAAATATTCTGAATGAGATGCCAGTACAACGTTCTCTTTCTTCTTGTGGATATCAAAAGGATTAGTTAATGACAAAGTTTATTGATTTCTGATAGAATTTTCTTTTCTTACAATAAAAAAAACCTTTACGAATTTCCACTGCCTGTGGCGTCGCTATTTCTCCGCTGCTGGCTGACCTCTTAACCCACTGCAGTAATGTGGGCCCTACACAATGTGGACTTAGCATGTCAACAAATTTAATTAACTTTTCTTATTTTCTTTGAATTTATTCTTTTCCTACCGACTCGTTCCTAACAAACTTAAATGCAACTTAAAGAAATGCAAGGAAAAGTAGCCGTCCAGCATATAGAAAATAGCAAAAAAAAAAACAAAAAAAAAAGACGGAAAACAAATGTTGACAATTGCAATTGCTGACAGTGAATTGTGAGGAACAACAACAACAACGCAACTATAATAGCAATACCAAAGCACAATGTATCGCCAATTGGTCTATTGTCTTGCCACCATGTGCCTAATACCTTTTGACAGTCTGCGCTTTTTGAGTTAAGACTTTTTAGCCAACACAAGCAAACCGATACCGAGCCACCCAGCCGTCATCGGTTTGTGTCCCGTCCAGCCGTCCAGTGACCCAAACAAATTCCGCTTTGGTCAATTTATGCGAAAAAGTAAACTAGAGAAATAAATTTGCATTTGAGAAAGGCGCGGGTATGGGAAAAAGAAAAGAAATAAACACAAAAAAAAAAAGTGGTCACAAAAAACTAGAAAGAGGGGCACTGAAATTAAGAGCAAGTGTTGAATAGAGGCGAGTGGGTTGAACAGGGGGGGTGGGGGAGAAAAGGGGTGGTTGTATGATTAGTGACAACAACAACAATTAAGGCTGTTGATGGCGCTTTGTGGGGGCCGCTATGTGCGGAATACATTTCCGGCGCCAAAATTATTTTGGAACACTTTATTCCACTTTATTGTATTTTCCCTTCTTTGGCTTTTTGTTGTCTTTTTTATGTCTTTGCATATGAAAAATTGACCCGGTTCATATTCTAATTGGTATGAGAAGAATTTGCCACTTTAGATTCGTTAAAATAAAAAAAATTGCTTCAAACGTTCATTAGCACCTAAAATTTTACAGAAACAAATATTAATATTGTTTTTGTAAAATCAACTTTGGTCTAATTAGCTTAGTTCTTTCCTTTCATATTTTATTCTGTAAATTAAGACACAAAAAAAAGAGTTTCTTAGATTTCCGGTGAATGTTTTGAACAATCTAAAATTTGAAATCTTAAAAAAAACTTTATTGCATAATTGTTTAAAACAAAAGAACTGCAAAATGAAAAAAAAAACCAACCAAAAACATGCTTTCAATTAGTTTCAATTTTTATCTTGATTGTTTTTTCTCTGTTTTTCTTGTTATTGTGTTATTTTTAGCTTATTTTTTGGATGTTTTTTTCCACCTTTTGTGGTTATTTTTCTTCAAATGTGTTTTTGTTTAGAAATTAATTTGTGTGTATTTGTATTGCCGTCCAGATACACACAACACACATTTTTCAAATGTTCCGAAATTAATTGCAAATGTTAATTTAATTTCATTCTTTATATTTTATTTTTTTTTGCTTAGTAAAAAGTACTCCATTGAATTCTAAGACAGTTTTTGGCCACTGAAATAATTGCATGGAAATTGTATATAAAACAATTGTTTAAAACTAGTAAGAGACCGAAGCTAAAGTACACTGTACGTAAGTGTACGTTACCTTTTTCGATAACACCACTCAACATACGTTTGGGTGCCGGAGATGTGATAACAGATTCTAACAGTCTTTGATAAGCTGATTCCAGACATGTTAACGGTTTTTGAGTTGTAGGCAAAAACTTGAAAAATCTGACCTTTAAGCCTTGACTATGAATTTTAGTTTTGTTCCGGTCCATTTCCATATTGTTCTGTTCTCATTCCTATCCCGAAATCATTTCCAAACAAATAAACCAAGTGTTAAATAATGAATTATTTTAATTATTTTTATTAGAAACCTCAAACATTTGAAAAAAACTTTTCTTTACTTATCTATTACTTATATAAAATTCTTTGTGAGTTTGTATGTGGATATGTATGTATGTATGTTTGTTCCCTTATAACTCAAGAAATACTTGACCGATATTAATGAAACACATGTCAAAATGTAGGTAATTTCATTGGCCTCATCATGTCACTTCATTAACTTTATGCGTTCGAGGTGGGCGTGGCAAATATTATTCTAAAATACTATATTTCATGCTATGTTAAACCGATTTCGATGAAATTTTATATGTGGTTTTGGGTGATGAATGGGTAGAATGTTTATTCTGAAAATTTGCAGTTCGCCCACTGCCACCCCTAACATTTTTAAAGCTCTGTAACTCGGATACTATTCAAGGGATTTCGCTGAAATTTTCGATTTAGTGCTGGGTGGTGAATGTGCAATGTGAATCCGCCAATTGCCACGCCCCAAATTTCCATAGAACTTTAACTCGAGCCTTATTCGAGGGATATTGAAGATATTTTGGATTTGGTGGTGAGTAGTGAATGGGCAGAGGGATGACTGGAAAAATCTATTTTGATTACAGTTGCTTAAATAATACTGAGTATAACATGGCACCGCCTTGTCCAATCTCGTCAATTTGTGGCCGGGGTTACTACTCAAGCCCTATTCATGATCAACAAAATTTCAGAAAAATCGATTCAGCTTGAATCCGGAAAAGACAGACGCACGTTGAACGTTATTAAACAAAATTTTAGTAATTTTTTTAATTTAAAAAAAAAATGAAATTTTAAAAAAATGTTAAAAAATTTTTTAGAAATTTTCAATTTAGAAATTTTTTCAACTGAGAATGTTCCAACTGGTACATTTTGTTCAATGAGAACTTTACCAACAGTTTAACTTTTGAAAAATTGCTGCGAATCCACCGCCACCATTCTGCACTTGAACATTTGCCGCAATCCTCCACACCAAAGCCCACCACCCAATTGAAAATCCCCTCCAGCTGATATAGCGTTTGGAAATGTCACAATCTAAACTACATTTTAATGTTACCAACTTAAATAAATGATTTATTGTGAAGCTTTTCATTAGTCTTCTGCTAGTTCCCTGTTTTCATGGTTGGGTGTTTATTAGACCGTATCACCTTATAGGGGGAAAAAAAAAAGTTAACCGCACACCATCTAATTCGAAGCATATTTGGAAGGAGATTCCGGAAAAAATTTTCTTTTTTTTTTTGGCCGATCGTAGAGGTAGCGCATCTACATATTTCTTCATATTGTCTCTATTTATGATCCGATTTTAATGTATAATATATCAAAATTTTTGTCTCGAGGAGACCTACAATAATGTCCTAGAGGTCCTTGCTCCTAAGTACACCCTTCTAGTACTTACCCACCAGATCTCAGTTAGTACCACCCTAATGTACCATTCCAAGAGCAGAAAATTAAAGCTCTCGAAAAATCATTAAATTCTTGCAAAGGAAGTATACCGATTATACCATTAGAACTATTTATAAAAAATATAATTAATATTTTTACCGAACGTAGGGGTAGCGCATTGACATATTTCATCATAGCGTCACCATTTATGATCCGATTTTAAAGTATAATATATCAGGAGACCTACAATAATGCCTCATACGTCATTGCCCTCAAGTACACCCTTCTAGTACTTACCTACCAGATCTCAGTTAGGACAACCATAATGTACTCTAATGTATACATTGGAATGTTTGCTTTTTCAACTTCTCAACTTCTACAACATGAATTAAAGAAATTAAAGTAAAATCGAATTAAGTGTTTAAAGTCGATGTCCAGCAACTCGAAGGACCTCCACTTTAATTTATTTATTAACCTACTTTTAATCGATCAAATCTCGACGTGATTCAAGTTGGCTGTATTTGTGCCGGCTCTCGAGTTTAGTTAAAATGTGTCCCATGCTTTGTTCATCGGTGACCGCCATGGCAGATTCATGCACTACATGAACAAAGCGCTCGGTGTTTTGAGAATGGCATGGATAAGCTGTGTAAATATTTAGGTCTTTCAATGCTTATTTATATTGCATCTTAAGGGTTTTTTTTTAGCAATTCTATAGTAACATTCACAAGCTTATCTAAACGTTTACGAATAGCTGATTCCGATAAAATTGGAATACCCGCGCGTTTCCACAAAATGATAAAGTTTTTCAAAGCTTCCTGTTTAAATGCATCCAACTTCCGCCTTCGATCACTGTTACGCTGCAGATATAATAAGAAATTAATCACATCGCTCTCCGTTGGCAATTGGGTGTAATTTAATTCACTAATAAAAAAAGACATTTTTAAACAATTTTGTGCGGTTTTTTAATCGGAATGAACAAAAGCAACTCTTGAATTAAAAATGCAATGAATTATGAGCTTCACCATTGTTTTCCCTTTTGAACAAATTTTCATTTGAACGAATTTAGTGGGGGCAAGAATATGCAAAATAATTAAACTGCACTCACTTTTGTCCAAGTTCTCTGATAAAATTAAATTACGGGGGGAAAAGGGAAACAATTTTGTAATCTTAGGGAATAATACGTTTTTTTTTCAGCCAATGTAGGGATTTTTTAAAAAGTATGTAGCATCACTGCTCCTATGTTCGGCAAATATATTAATGATTTTTCGAGAGCTGCAATTGGAATGGTACATTATGGTGGTACTAACTGATAGGTAAGTACTAGAAGGGTGTAATTAAGGCAATGACGTATGAGGCATTATTGTAGGTCTCCTGGAGACAAAAATTTTGATATATTATACTTTAAAATCGGATCATAAATGGTGACGCTATGATGAAATATGTCAATGCGCTACCCCTACGTTCGGTAAAAATATTAATTATATTTTTTATAAATAGTTCTAATGGTATAATCGGTATACTTCCTTTGCAAGAATTTAATGATTTTTCGAGAGCTTTAATTTTCTGCTCTTGGAATGGTACATTAGGGTGGTACTAACTGAGATCTGGTGGGTAAGTACTAGAAGGGTGTACTTAGGAGCAAGGACCTCTAGGACATTATTGTAGGTCTCCTCGAGACAAAAATTTTGATATGTTATACATTAAAATCGGATCATAAATAGAGACAATATGAAGAAATATGTCGATGCGCTACCTCTACGATCGGCCAAAAAAAAAAAGAAAATTTTTTCCGGAATCTTCTTCTAAATATGCTTCAAATTAGATGGTGTGCGGATGACTTCATTTTTTCGAGACGGTCTAGTGTTTATGTCATAAACTCAGGCAATTAATTTCATTTAAAATC
This sequence comes from Heteromyza rotundicornis, assembly GCA_951394025.1. Taxonomy (NCBI): domain Eukaryota; kingdom Metazoa; phylum Arthropoda; class Insecta; order Diptera; family Heleomyzidae; genus Heteromyza; species Heteromyza rotundicornis. The sequence continues at coordinate 14,020,474 of OX596010.1, read as the reverse complement.
GAAATAAAATTTCATTAACCAAAAATTGTCCAATGTCGCCCTCGGCGGCCCATTGGACATGGGCTGTGTAAATACCATTTGCAGTGCGCGCGTAAATTCCTCTACACAAATGTACAAATGTATGAGGGACTTTTTGGCCTAAAAGTTAATTAAATTTTCGGTGGATTGTTTATTTACTTTGCTGTTGTTGGTGGTGGATATTTCTGATGGGGTATTTGCCTGGTTCAATTTGGGTTTAGTTTTGCTTTTGACCAACTTCATTTTGTGGCTACTATTTCGTCATTGACAGTATTTAATTTAGTTTCAATTTTATTGCCAGTTTTTATGTTGTTTTTTTTTTTGTTTAATGTGAATACTTGTTTGGGGAGGGTGGGTTTGGCGTCTAGAGCGGGCAATGGGTAGTTTGATTGGTGGCACGTCTGACAGTCAGGGAAATGGCTTGACAGTGTTAATTCAATGTTAATCTAATCCCCTTAATGCGATTTTTTGTGACGCTTATTTGTTAGCTAGTTTATTTGAACAGTCATTTAAGCGCTTTTTTAAGCTTACTTTTGCTTATCAAACACGTAACTTATACTGTGAGGGAAATGTTGGTTGAAAGGAGGAAGTCTTGTGACTGAAAGGTGAATTCATTACTGTGGATTACGGATGAAAAGTAATGAAAATGGTATTGATTAGATGTGAGTGGTTGATAGTTTACATTCCGTTGAATCAATTCTGTTCAGTATGTCAGTGCTGCTCTAAAGTAAGGTTCTGGTTACTGACCGTCTCCAATTGAAAGGAAATTGCTCACTGTACGCAATATTCTTGCCTGAGTTATGTGGCTCAACTTTAAGTTCTTATTTCCAACATTTGACTTTTAAATTAATAAGAACCCCAAACTGTATCCAACTACCACTTAGCTACTTAACCGATCTAACTTTTCGATTGTGGAGGTTATAATTAAAAAATTAATTCAAATTCTAACAATTAAACGAACCAAGTCAGTTCGGCGGCGCTGCATTCAGTTCGCTTCGATGAGATTGACTTTGCTAAGTCAGTCAGTTAACGGAAAGGAAATCCTTGAAATTACAATTAAAATATTGCAGTCATTTTTTGTACAAGAAACAAATCCAAATTACATGCTGTCACGCCACATTGAAAAATTTAAAAAAAGGAAAAAAAATTAAATTCAGTTTCAAATAGAATTTGGTCGAAAAAAGCAACAACAAGTCGCCCAACAAACCCATCGAACAGAGAGACGGACAAATAATCGAACAAAAGCTTAATAGATTTTGAATGACGAAAATTAACATGTCGCCATGCCCGAAGTGTAGACTGTGTTGCTACTACAACAACGTGTCTCCCCCGCCAGCATGGAACTCTAATGAAAAGTAAAAGTCAATTTTTGTGTGTGTGTGTCTCTCCCTTCCACCCCCACAATCAATTCGATCCACATTGCACTTATTCGACATCTCGTTTATGCAAAACTTCACTTCACTTCAGTCCACTCAAATCCACACTTAACAACTCTTGAGCGTTCCGTTGTGAACTTATCCATAACTCGTATCGTTTTGGAAAATCTGAAATATGCTTTTTTTCCGTCTACTGCTTTTATTTTCGGTAGAAAAAACGTGATTATTTCGTTTTTTTCATTGTTTTTTTTTCGACAACGTTCTTTCTGTAAAAATTCATTGTAAAACTGCTGGCGGTAGAATTGCCTCAGATTCGGTTTTGTTGTTGTTCGTATTTTTTGAGTGGTTCTATTGGTCTAGTTTTTGTTGTAGTTGTTGTTAAAAATGCTAAATACGTGATTTTACGTTTCATTTTTTTTTTGGCGCTCACTTTCGTGTCAGTTTATTATCTCAGCCAAATCGGAAATTCAATCAAAATTGTAGCAATTTCGTTTACAACCAGAAAATGTTTGCCTCGTGGTGGGCTCGCATGTGAATTACTAAACGGGTTCTGCAAGGAATATACACTGGAAGAATTTTTAATGTTTTTATTGAAATGATATTACCTACCCTGTTGCCAACATTGTCACAAATACTAATATTAATAAGTTTTAAGGGTCTATCAAGTGGAAACTGCTTCTCTAATAACAATTTATAATAGCACTTTGAGCTACTATTTAAGATTGGAAGAAATTGTGCTAGATATAATTTTTTGCGTATAATAGTAGAAATTCATGTGAGGGTGGCAGATTTGAAGAAATAGCAAAATAGATGTAGTAGGGTATTTTCTAATATCAGTACAAAATACCTTCAAAGTAGAGTAATATAATTTTAAAATGCAACGCATGATTAGATCAAGATTAGATCTTAGCCTCAAAGGGGTGGGGCTAAGTTATTTTAATACAGAGACGTAGAAAATATACTCACTCATCACAAAGTTCGTAAAAGTCTAACCTCCGAATGCTGCGAACATTTCTCGAATTTTTATCATATGAGCCACTCAGTTCTCAAATCGATAAACTCCACTTTTATGAATGCTTTATATTATTGTGCCAGACATCCAGTTAATCGCATACAAGTTTATATTCTGAACAACTTTCCACAATATAAAGGATAAATATCACTAACGGAACTATTCTGACGAAGTTTTTTGAAAGCAATAACAAAAGGTCTCGAAAGTGACACGGAAAAGAGATCAAAAACGTATCGATTTCAAAACTAATAAACAATGTTTTCGAACACTGTGAGGTGTGTAGGTGCTGAAGTGATAAGAATAAAAGTGAAGAAATTGTTGTAATAAGGCCACATAATAAAATTTTTTAAAACGTTTTTCACACTAAAAAAATCGAGAAGATCCAACAGCCTAAGCCATGTTGATTTGTCTTTTTCATATTGTTCTTTACAAACACTTTAATTGTTTCAAAAATCTTTCATTGCTTAAAAAAAACTCCACAAAAAACCGTTCAACTACCAACCTTTCAATAAATTAAATTATTTGCACAATTCAAACCTTTTGCCTGCATTTTTTTCATGAGTACTGATGAGAATTTTGTGTCTAAAATCCGAAACAGCTGTACACTCTGCCAAGGCCGGTTTTTGCTTGTTGTTGTAACAACCTATTTTGCCAAAATAATTTCTTGGTAAAAATGAGCTATAGCCCAAAAACAAATAATAAATAATTTATTTGGAGCTCGATAAAATCTGAATTTAACTAAATGAAATTGTTTAAAATTTTTCACAGTGCAGTGGATTTTGTTTCATTATTCGCATACTTTTTCATTACAAGAAAAAAAATACAAATCTGCAGGAAAAAAATTAAATCACGAAAACTGACATAAATATGATGTTAAGCATTAAGCCAAACCAAAGGAAAAAAATCTAAGAAAAAAAACATTCATCATTCAACCCGCTTTTGACTGATTGTGAGCTAATTTCATCAGAAAAGAAAAACTGTAACGAACTTTACTGCTTGTTACACAATTTGGTTTAGTTTCTTTACATTTTTATTATTTATTTATTTGTTTGTTTGTTCGAGGTAAAATGGTATCAAGATAAATGGAGACATCATCACGTTTTTGTATTAGATGCTTGCTTTGTGTTAGAAAAACAAAATTTCAAAATAAAGCAAAACTCAACAAAATAACAAGAGCAACAAAAGTGTTCTAAATAATGCAAAATGCTTAAAATACATTTTTAAATTTGTTTATTTACACAAATTGTTAATACTTAATATTTTGTTTTTCTTCTCTTTTTCTTTTCCTTCTTTTTCCATTTTTATTATGTTTTTTGGTTACTTTAATAATTTCCTTGGAAAATCTGAATGCCTTGAAATTATTACCAATGAAATGCTTTTGTTGCTCTTGTTTTCCTCATGTTATTTTGTGAAATGTATGAAATTAGTTGAAATTGAGAGCACGTTGCTCTACACAATTGATGTAGCAGTTGCTCAATTTCGTTTACAGGTTGAGAGACGGACAATAATCTTTTGAGATTTGCATAAATCAGCAACCAGCTGATGGCGTCGATGGTGGCAATGCTGTTGATGCGATTTTAATGATTTGTTTGCAAATTTTCTTGATTTCTCAAATGATTTTGAATGGCTTTTTCGTCACATTACCTTTTCGCTAATGTGACAATTTTTTTCTTCTTTGCTTTGTGTGTTGGTGTGTGTGTGTGTGGTTTTGATTTGGCAAGTTTTGCTTCTTCAATGTGTTTTTTTTTTGTTTTGGCTTCTTTCAAAAGTTTTATTATGAAATTTCGGGAAAAGAGAGAAGATTGCTGATTTATTTCATTCAGCTTACTTAACTTTTTCCTTCCTCTTCCAGTTGCTGTTGTTGTGGCTCTGTTCATCTTTTCTAAAGTTTTCAGCAATTTATTGGCATGATGATGCAATATCACACATCTGATTGTTGCTATAATTTTGTATTTATTTTTTTTTCGGGGGGCAATTGGTGTGTGTATGTGCTTATTATTTTATATATTTTTTTGATATTTTGACTGTGGTTTTCTTTTTGTATTTGATTGTATTATTGTCGTTGCTTCTTTAAAGCATAGCAACAGTTGTTTTTCGTTCGCCTGTACTTCCTGAGCGTTTCCTCAATAATTTGTATTGCTTTCTTGTATTTTTTGTGTTCACTTCTTGTTTTAATATTTTTCTTGTTGTTCTTGGGTTTCTTGCTTTCATATTTTTCAATGTTCATGAACTTTTTTATGAGCTTTTCTTTTCGAGTTTTTTTCCTGTTCTTTGCGGTTTATTGCGTGTACTTTTTTTACGAGTGGTAAAATCTTTACATTTATTTCTCCAATAATGGCTAAATACGTTTAATGGCGTCTTGTCAACAAGTTGGCGATTGGCCATTAGTTGTAAAACATTTCAATAAAACTTTATGGTGTTTGAAAGAAAGAATAGCAATTGGTTAAGTTCTTTGATAAGTTTTTAAAAATACTTTTTTATTCTAATAATTAACTTTTTGTATGTACCTTTTAACAGTACATTTTATTGTACCTCATATACTCCCTTTAAAGAATTTACTTTATGATTTAAAATTGTAATTAGTTACTTCTTCCTAACTTGCAATCGTATTGCAAGAGATTGTAGAGATTATTAAAATTTTACATTTATTTATCCTTTCGATGTAACTCAATCTCATTGAAACGACCAAAGACTTATTTCGGTTCTGACTACATTTTTCTAAACCAAAAAGTGTTTAATGACGGGAACCGAATCGGAATATTTGGGATTCGTTGACGGTATTAGACTGAGAAGTGATCGAAACTTCCTGTATAAATATGAATTCCATTTTCTTGTCTAAACACCCTGGACCAAATCTATACAGTTTTTATATTTTTCTATAATTTCACGTTGCACTTTTGAATTTTTTTTATAAAAAATGAAATAAAATATAAATAAATATATAAAAAAATTAAAACGTTCAAATTCCGATTTCTCAACAACTAGTTCGATTTTCAATTCCTTAAAACTGGAGGAAAGATCAAGAAATTACCTTTCCAACAAAAAAAAAAGAGTACGGGATTATCTAAATCAGTTCAACCGCTAAACAGTTTTTACTAATGAAAAGATAAAAAATGCATTCTGACGTCTAAAAAAAAATTGTGATGAGGTGGAGCAAAACCCAGCTAGGGTTTTACTCCCACATACAATACTATCATCCCACAAAAATTTCGTTGAGGCCCTAAAAAAATTGCCTTAAATTGTTGCACAGTGTAATAAAAACCATAACCATCACTGCTCAAAATCTGCAACTTAATTTCAAGGAAGATCAAGGAGTCCTACGAAAAATCGAACTGGTCATTCCTTTACATCGATCAATCGAAAAAAATTTGCTGCATTACACAAAAGCTTAAGATTTAGAAACAGAAAGCGAAACCTGTTGTGACAACAGATTTTTACTCAACTGAATTTTTCCGTGTGTTGCAACATCTATTTTTAGGCGTTGCAACATAGACATTCAGTTGAGGCAACATTTACTCTTTTTTATTCGCAATGCATAGTATTTTTCGCTGATCGTTGTACAGTGCGTATGAGTAACTTTTACGATTTAAAATCAAACGAATTGATTTGGTCATGAATATTTTAAAGTTAGCACTGGTTCCAAAATGCATTTTTTGAGGGGAAATCACCTTTTTTCCCAACGGTTTTACACTGCATATATGACACATCGCTCTTTTCCTCTGAACATGTCATATGTAAGTGATTTTCATACAAAAAGATTTTTTAAACGAATTCATCCCATTTTATTAAAGCTTATTTTGATTTCAAGCTGCGATTTTAATTGAAATGAGTCAATTTCTATGTTACTAATGAATTTCACAAAACTACTCGTACAAAAGAAATTACTTTTCAGTTAAAATTTATTCCATTTTCGAAAATCTATTGACTTTTGCTCCACCTTCTCATGGCAACTTTTTCCTTATCAAACATTATTAATAACGTCAAATGAACTGTCAGAGATAAGCTTTGACGCACTATGACAAACCTCAAATGGTTTCTTTTTTGGCGAGAAACGAAGAAAAGAACAAATACAAAATCGAACTTAGCAATTGAAATCAATTAAATGTGAACAAGGGGAAAAGAAAAAAAAAACCAGAAAAAAACAAATGGAAATACACTCGAGTCAATCGCGGTGAAGTATTGGAAACACAACGCCCGCCAGCCAGTCTAACAATGCCACATTGCCACTCAGTCAGCCAAGGCGGTGCGGTTTCAAATCAGTAGGACAGCAACAAATAAAAGTAGTAGAAATCATTATAGAGTAGTAGTAAACAATTGGGCATAATCAGCGCAACTTTTTGTGAAGTGAGTGTGTGTGTGTGTGTGTGTGTGTGTGTGTGTGACCTTGCAATAATTCTAGGAATTTTTTTCAACTCAAACCAAGAAAACTTTTCTTTAAAACAAACAATAAGAATATATTAACAAATTACTAATTGCAGAAAGAAACAGATTTTTTCGTTCACTTCGCTTTAAGTTTAAATAATTGCAAGCAGCTGTTTTGTGGCTGTTGTTGCGGTTGTTGTTGCTATTACGCGACACTCTGAAAGTGTTTCAACAAAAAATTCCAGAAACGCTCACGCACACACACAAACACACACACACTCTTTTCCATTTCAATTAAATTATCTACAGAAATTTTATAAAATTATATATAACTTGCGATGACGTCATTTGTTCTTTCGTTCACTGTTCGCTTTAATTTATTTTTAATTATGATATCTTGCCGGACGGGTTGAGGTAGAAGGAGGTGGCCATACACTCGCATAAGAAATATAATTTGTGATTTGATAGATACAAAATGCAACGCAACAAAAAAAGGAACGTTAATGTGCATATATTAAAAATGAACTGTTAATTATCCGCAATTAAATATTGTGGGAATTTTATTATTTGCAATTTGAACTTGTCCTATAATATAAATGGTTAATGTCGGCATAAATATGTAAATTATTGTTTTCCCAAGAAATTTATCGGCTATATTTGAGTAAGTCCCACGCCCCCTCCGCTATCCCATACAAGTAAGTAGTCATTAATTAGGGGTTAGTGCTACTTTGGTGATTTTTAAGAATATTATAAAGTCTGTGGAAGTACAATTTGTTATGGCTTAATAAGATACGTATAAAAGTTCAATTGTGGGCAATAAATTTCCCCGTAGCTAAGTGGGAGAGGGTGCATGTGTTACAGAGGGTGAGAGTTGTTCATTCTTTCAGACGAATGATCGAACTAAGGCGGCGGCGGCTACAGTTGCTAAGTTAGATAAGATTGTCAGAGTGATGAGACACATATTGGTGTTACCACTGCATAATAAAATCAATAATGTGTAGGTGGGTCTTTATTAAACCTTGATTTTTTTATAAATTCGTAAGTAACCTACATTTTTATAAAATTTGTATCTATCGAATAGTTTGGTTAATGATACCAGGTACTCTTATCTGACTTCATAGGGAGCACCGCCATAAATTTATAGGCCTTGCAAATTTCTTTTATTTTATTTTATTTCTTTTTGTAGCAAGTGAGGTGTAACTGCAAAATTAAATACGTCGAATGAGTGTAAGTGATACATACTCTAGGCAGTGAGTGTGCCAATGTGAACGAAATTTTGTGTAACTCAAACCTCTTCGGTAATGATTCCCTGATGTCAGTATAGATATTTGTCGTACTTAATAGGTAAAGGCAGTGTTATTCACACCAAATTGTAACCCATACCTGATTGGTATAAACGCGGGTACTCGTAAAAATTACGTGCATAAAAAAACATTTTTGGGATATTTTAGCTGTATTATGTATAGAAAGTGTCTATGGCTAAGAAGAAAAGTTAATTGAAAAATATTAAATGGTAGCCCAAATTTGTCATTTTTATCAGGAAAATCAGTTTAGTGAATACGAAACAGGCAATCAGACGGACTTGAAATTTTATTAATATAGACAGACACATTCTCTACTCGCTCCAATGCCCGACGGGGCAGTACTAAAATAGAATGAAATGCGATTAATTTATTAAAGTCCACCGACTGCATACAATCCACGGACTACACCGCAACGCCGTCAATTAATTTCAACTAGAAAAAGTGGCAAAAGTCAAGTTGAGTTAATCATAATTACGGCCAGCAAACAATTTTCTGCGCCGCGAAAACTATTATTCTTAATTTTTTGCACTTAAACACTTTCGAAAAGAATAACCAAATGAAAGCACTGAAAAACATGTCCCCGAGCAAGAAAAATTAAATATGACTACACAACAACTGGCCACTAAATAAGAAAGAGAAAAAATGAATAATAAAAAACAATAAATGAAAAATGAAATGAAATGAAATGTGGAAAAAGTGTGCGCCGGAGCAAATTAGCACCAAGTCGTGGAGCAAGAAGATGAGGAAGTAGATGACAGATGGCCGCGGAGGCAGGGAAGAGCCAACTTCACCGAGTCATAAATTCTGGCAGCCACATGTGTGCATATACCGAATACTTATGGATACGCACTGTCAGAGCCAGAGGCCAGTTGAGTTGAGCCTCTGGCCACAACGAAATGGTACAACGATAACAACAACAACACCACATATAAATGATATAAAATGATCATTAATGATAATTAAAAACAAATTAAGACTTTCGATTTTTCTTTTTCGAAAGCAAAAAAAACAAATTGTGGTGAAAATAAAGTGAAGAAAAAAAAGCAGTGTTGAATTCAAAAGTTATTAATTCAATGGGAAGGTGTTGCTAATTTGTAGGCGGCTACTGGCGAAAATTTTAATTAATATATATTTTGAAGCTCGCTGTTCGCTGATTTGTTGAACATTTTTTGTATGGAAATGGGGGTCAGCAGGGGAGTGGACCAACAACGCATAAATCATTTCTAATTATTTTGAAATTCTTGTTGTTGCTGTGTTTTTGCTCGTGCTATAAATTCATCAGTTTGCGCTTTAAGATTCTACAATTTGCAAATAGATTGGTTCCGTCCGCCTGGCATCAGGCAGCAGGCTGCTTGTCTGTCCGTCCGTCTGCCTGTCTGTTGAGTTGTTCAATCTTTTTCTGTTTATCATCATCATCACCAGCGATTTGCCGATGATGTATGATGAACAATCATACTTAACATCAGTATTTATTTGTTCGACGTTTTTTTTTCGTTGCTTTTGCAATTTTTTAATATTTTTTTCGAATTTAAATAAATTTTCAAGTTTAATTGAGGTCAAATGTTTTATGTTTCTTAGTGATTCATTTAGAAGAATTCTGCAAAAATGTTAAACTAATTAAATGAAGAAAAATTGTCAATTAAAGATTTGCTTTTTGCCTATCTTGACTTCAATTTAAAGCTTAAAACACATTTATTTTAATTTAATAAAATCATAAAAATATATCCCTGATGAGGTATGATGACGAGCAGTTTGCAATCACTTATTGCCTACTTATTTGTTTTCATAAATTTAAGAGAAACCAGATAACATTTGCAATGATTCAAGATTAATTGTTGATTAGACTGGCCATTCAAAATAGACTTCAGATGAAGATGAAGGCTCCATAATAAAATTAAAATCTTGGAACGTTTTGGGGCTAGTTGATTGTTGTTGTAACAATTCGGATTTAAGAGTGTGTTTACCTTGGACGAACATATTGATTGATGCATGACTGGATTCCGGTGCAAATTTGCTACAGCCGTACCCTGTACTACCACAAGCGAAGCCCCTTTCTTTAGACCTGTTCTTTGACGCGCTCGGTAATGTCGATGCTTTCAGAGAGACAAAGAATTTTAATTTTAAAGCGTTCGATAAAGTATATGATCCGCTATAAAGTAGATGTGATAGGCGATCTGTCTACTACTTAGTGCATTCAATTTATTGTTTCCTGCGGCAAATTATAATTCATATTCTCTAAATGCCATAAAAATCCAATAACCCATTCCCATTAATTCAGACTTTTGTTCAACCAAAAAAGTTTGTAGTTTCCAAAATGTATCTCTCTTGTTCTACACGTTTTCAATTTGATAAAGTTCAATAAAATTAAATTAAACTGGTTTTTTTTCTAAAGACTCTTTTCATTTTGCCAAAAACATTGATTAAACCCAAAGATTAACTTATCTAATCAGTAGCGAAAAACAAGCCTTTACATTTCAATGAAAAAAATTCATATTTATTTCATTTCGTTTCTATATTGACAAAAGAGCAAAAGGTTTAAAAACAAAAAAAAATTAATTGAAGAACAGAATCAATAAAATCTACAAAATAAAAAATAAGTTACCCACCCGATAAGTACAAAGACTTGAACAGAATTAGTCACAGTACCTGGAGCCTGTTCCGTTGATAGCTTATCGTTTTGCGCAGAGGCCTAGAGCAAAATCGCATGGAAATTGATAAGTTTTTGTTATTGATAAGCTCACAAGAAGCCAACGTAATTAATTAAATAAAAAAGAGTGAAGAAATGAGTGAAAAAGAAATACAAAAGAACAAAAGAACTCAGTGCAGAAAATACTTACGAGTTGGCCTGCAGAAGATATGAAAATAAAAATGCAATCAATATTCTGTGCGCTCTTGAAGATAACATAACATTTTAAAAGGGGGCCAGCACTCGCCTATAATAAAGTATAGAACGTGGAGTGCAAAATGTCTGCGTCCTTTAGAAAAATTTCAAATATTTCATTTATTTCCAAAGCGTGTGTGTGCAAACGTTTTGCTTTCAATTCCAATAAATCAACAAATACTTGAGCAAAAATGTTGCTAATGATAATCTCATTCTTTCTACTCACTTTCTTATCTCTCAAATATAATTATTATTATTATTAATATTAAACTTGCTTTGAGTGTGTATGTTGCGTTTCTTGTTTCCCATTTTAATTGATTGCCTGTGATTAATTCCAGGGGCTAATTTCTTAGTTATAATGTTTTTTTCGTGGTTAAATGCTGTTCGTGCATTTACTGCCCGACCGATAAGATAGCACAGGCTTTGTTTTATCTTGAGACACTTTTGCACTGTGCGGTCGAAGTGTGTTTTTTCTTCGGGCTTATCTCACTCGTTCAGAGAAGCTGAATTGTGTATGATGACGAATCTATGCTTTATAGGATGATGATGTAATTGTCAATGATTTAAAAGTAAAGGGTAACACTCAGTGGTTTCTTGTTCACATTTCTTATCTTCTTCTGAACGAGTTTAGGTGATCGTACGATTGCTCGTTTAGTGGTTGGCATTATTTTATTTATTGCTAAAAGAAAAAGTCAAGGCATACGTTGACTTGTATCACTTTCAACAACCGATCAGGCCTTTTATGGTTCACAAAACACGATCAAAGTGAACGCCTTAACGCTTCAGTGGGTATCAATCTCTCGAGATCAGCAAAAGAAATCCCACGCTTGTCAAACGAAACATAAAAGGGAACCCCTATTTTTGTAGAGCAAAACAAAATATATATCAACAAGTAACCTTTCTTGTTAACCAATCGTCCTTTTTCCCCACTTATCACATGATCGCTATCAAAATTGTTGCTATAAGAAATATTTTAGTTTTCGGAATCTGGCAGTGCACAAAAAAGGGTTTTCATATCGATTTGCCTGCTAAAAGCCATTCCTCAGTTGTCATTTTGGAACTTTTAAAAAAAAAATTATTTACCATGTTTTTTCGCTCCCCCCTTTCTTTGGCAAAAGGCAAGCGGCGATCTTTTGCCAAGGGCTCCACTTTAATTTTGGCGACATTCGTTTTGATCGTTCTCAAGATTTTGCTGGTAAGTAGGTATGTATTTTCACATTCTTGTTGTTGTTGTTTTTTTTCTTGTTGATTTTACTCCTATTTAAGACTTTAGCGTATTTTACCGCTGCTTCGATTTCTACCCTGTGTGTTTGTTTCATTTCAGCTGTTTCTGCTTGTCGCGGCGCATTTTTCAGCGTACAGGAATTTGAAAAATTTTTTACTTTAAAGCAAAAATAAATTCCATGCAACATCCGCCATGTTGGCCGTCGTAGTCGTTGTCGCCGCCGCCGCCGCCATACGGACTCGAATCCAATCCAATGCGTTACGTATACGTTGGCCATTTGCTGCTTGGTGCTGCCTTTCGGTTCGGTTTTTGTTTAAAATTGGAGGGGCGCATTTTTCTGTTGTTTGAAATGAAATTTATGTTTCTTGGTGTTGCAGTTGTTGGTGTTGTTGCTGTTGCTGCTGCTGCGGCGGCTGCTTGAAATTGATTTAAAGGAAAATGTAGCAGTTTTTAGCGGTTCTTGTTGTGGTTATTTTCGTTGTCTTTCTTCAACCGGCAAATGTTTTTCGAAAAATGCGGTTTTTTGGCAAAAGAGTCACAAAAATACTATGAAAAATTGTTTGCGTATCTGATATTTTTCCAAATGATTAAAATTAAAAAAATAAGTAGGAATGTAATTTTTTTAATTGAACGTTTTATTGTACAAGTAAGGGAGCCTGCCCAGTTGTTGGACATGTTATCTTTTTCAACCCATATCTTTTTTTGAAATATAATTTTTAAGGGCTCAATAGCTTAATTGAAAGCTAAGGACAACTATAACATCATGCCAGATTTTCAAATTTCACAGTCAATTTAGTGAGAACTCCAAAAAACGATCCCCAAAAATATTTGCCCAGCTGTTGGACACATGGAACACCAGTGTCAAAGTTCGAAATTTTAATCAACACATTAGTTTTAGAAAGTTTGGTTTATTCCTTCAATGGCAATGAATTAGTGGAATAAATAAAAATAACTTAAATTAAATTGAAATAGGTTGCGTCCCCTGAAAATCGTTATGTACTAAGTTCAGATTTTGGGGTGTGGTTGAAATTCCTGGTATGTAATATTTCTTTTCTGAGACTATACTACAACATGCACTCAAGTTCTGGGTTTTTTTATGTGTGGTGTAATCTGCGAGGGCAATTGGGGAAGTGTATTTTGGGAGATGTATTTCGGGAGTAGGTTTGAGATTCGTAAAATCAGATTCTGTGTCCAACAGCTGGGCATCTTGAAAAATTATAAAACAAACTAAACATTTCATAATTTGCAAAAAAATATTCTCTTCCTTTTTTAAAATAATTTTTATCGTTTCCGCGAGGCTATGAGCTTCAGTAAAAGTGATCATACAATGAGATCAAACTTTAAAGCGCTGGTTCTAGCCATTGACCTAGTCAGAACTGTGACTGCTTAACAGCTGGACAGGCTCCCTTACTTTTTCAAACTAAAATAATAAAAATTTTTTTTTTAATTTTTTAAAAGTTTCCAAAAATTTCTCTTAGTGTATTTTTCAACATCGATTTTCTTCGCATTATCTACTCAAGCAAACCAGGCTACACTGCGGGACAATCTCCTTTATCTTCTGCTTCATGTTAGAGCCTCTTCCACACACATTAAAACTTTAAAGACGAAAATATTTTTAATGTTTTTCTTAAATTGAAAGTAATTTCAGGAATGTCACGTTGTTTCTGTTGTAGCTTGTATTATTTTTCATTGTTGTGGCTCCTCTCCGTTCAATGGCTCCTTAACAGCAGCCACCGAGAGCAACGGCAGCAACATCATCTTCATTTGCGTCACCAGCACCATTAGCCGGAGCCAGCAACACCGCTGCCATTGCCACTCCCAGCAAATGCATACCGCTTCTCCTTTGCGTCGTGGCGGCAGCAACAACAATTTTGTTTGAACAATTTGTACCCCTTTATGTAGCCATGCTGCTGCTGCATGCAACGACAATCTTACAAAAGACACATTCACGCTACTCACACAGCACAACTTTGTCGCGCCGCCATCGCATTCTTAAGTAAAAATACTCCAAAAAGCATTTCATCGTAGATATTGTATCTCTAAGTATCGGCAAGATACTCGCACACAAGAGATATGCCAACGTAAATGGAAAAAAGAAATAAAGTTTTTCCTTTTATTTACAGCCTGCCACATTTTAATTTGTGAAAAATGTCGTTTATCAACTCAAAGCAAAGGAAATGCAGCATAAAAATCGAAATGCTTTAAATGAAAACCAAAAAAGAAAAAAAACAAAAAAACGAAAACGAAGTAATTTTAATGCATTGCCAAATTCTCAAAAATGTACGGAAAAAAAGATGAAGATAATGCATCTGTTAGATACTCTTTTCCAAAGCAACGTCAACTAATTTAATGCAAATTTGGTAACACACAAAGCACACACAAGCACAGTCGACTTCAATTGCTTTTGAGCCAGTTTCAGTTTCGATTTCGATTTCAGTTCCACTGCCTCAAAGTGACTAATTTCATGGCGCATTTGTGCCATGCAGACGACGGCATCTATCAGCTAGCTCTGTGTAGCAATTTCAGCTTCATTACTCACATTTCGTTTGCGTTTTGGCAGTTGCTGTTATTGCTGATATGCAGTTGCGCTCCGTAATTTGTTGCGTTTTCATTTTTGTTACACATTAAAATTTTGAAATTTTTTTTATTTTATATTTGCTTTTAGTTTTTTTTTTAATATTTGTTGCGTTTGCATTGTGGTTGCGCATGTGCGCGCACATGCGTTGCGCTATAACTCGCCAAGCTCTCGCCAGCTGCTGCAGTGGTCTTTTTTTTATTGTTTTTACAAGTGCAGTTAATTCGCTAATTGCAGGCAATTAAAGTTGTTAATGTGTATTGTTTATTTATTTATTTCGATTTTTTATGAAGAGACCAATTTCAAAATCAAAATTAAGAGTCAATTATTTTTTTTTGTGGCGGTGGTTTTTGTTGTAAAATGTTTTGCCAATTGCAATCGAAGAATAAATATTTAATTTTTTTAAAGTTTTAGTATTTAATAAAAAATAGGCGCTGTAAAACTCAGTCATGGCCTAATCGCATATAGTTACGGCATGTATATTGAAGTTTGAATTTCATTTTGCACAAAAAGAACATGAATAATACACTTCTTATTGTGTAACAAGTAGTGTAACAAGCCATTCCAGGATGACTCGGTTCGACTACTTCCTGATTATGTTCCATGATGATGGTGGTGTCAGTAGGAAAAGCTGTCAAAAGCTGTCGCCTCATAGACAATATGAACATGGTTTTTTTTTGTTGGGTGTACTGCAATGGGTAGATAATCAGTACGATAATCTCGTTGAGATAATCGCTAAGTGTACACATAGTATTTATTCCTTTTGTTTTGAAAAACATACAATAAAACTATTAGGTCTGACCCTGCACATGCGAGTACTATACGTTCTTAGCCATTTTTCGGTAATTTTATCGACATTTATCAAAAGTTTTTCTATATTTTATCGATATTTTATTGATAATTTTTCGATACTTTATGATAATTTTTAAGCATGGTTCTTATCCGATGTTGTCCATTTTCGATACCGTCCAATAGTTCGCCAAAATAAGGGGAATGCAAAAATTTGGAAGTGATCAAAAGTAGTTATTGTGACAGACAGACATACCGACAGACAGACATACGGACAGCATCACCCCCAGACTTTATCGGCTCAGGAGGTGAGGCTGATCTAGAATATATGACATGCTCAGAGGAAAAGAGCAATGAAATGTACTGACGTTCCACACATTTCATCGCTTTTTTATTCTGAGCGTGTCATATATACTTTTCCTTACCAACGCCAACGCATCCTTACAAACGGTGTGACAAAAACAATTTACCCTTGGACACTTGTGTGCCATAACCTCAAAAGCAAATGCAACCCTGCCATACATATTTGCAAAATGTTCGAAATATTAACCTCCAAAGTCAATATTGGCGCATCATTTCCTGGTTTGTTTCGAGTTACACAACCCTCGGACTATTTGCAAGGCACATCCACACAAAATTCGCCTCAATTTTGCTCTCGCCAAAAACTGACAGCTGTCACAAGTAAAATACTCACACATAAATACAGTAGGCCACTAGCATCTTAGCTAGCGTCTAGCGTCTAAATTAGACAACGATGTGCGTCTAAATTCATGGCGATTAAGCGTGGCGGCGGCTAGCATGATTGACTGCGCGTTGGTGAGCGAGTGTGGCCAAAGCAACACAGATCACACCATCTTGTTAGTGGCGAGACAGGCGAACGGAGTGTGCAAATTATATACATATGAGACAATGGTCTGTGGTAGAGAACGTGTTAATAAAAACCACTTGTGTCAAGAATCATAAGCACATACACTAGCCCACATCATGCTAACTTCTATAACCGACATATGAAATAACTATTCTGTTGCGAGAGATAAACGAAATTATGCATAAATTCGCTTAATTTTTGCGCATGGCCGTTAAACTACTTTAGCCATATGCGCTTAGATAATAAAACAAGAAACAAGAAAAGCATCTTTCGCATAGAGCTGTGGCTGCTGCTCTTGTTGTGGGCTGTGTCACATATGGGGAAATTAATTCTCAAAAGCCAATTAAGCGTTTTTCTTTCTTTCTCTCTTATTTCTTTTTAGTATTTTTTCCACTTTATTTTGTATTTTTATTTATTTGGTTTTGTTCAATTTGTGCTCGAGATATTTTAATTTGAATGTCTGTCGCCGATGCCGCTCGACTGCACTGCTCCAATGATGCTTGTCGTTGCCGTCGCTTGGCACATGCATGGATGGCCCGGCCTGGCTCTCGCTTTGCAGGGGGGCATTTTTCGTTTGTGTTATCGTCAGACGAGGTGCTAATTTTAGTGTTGATGTTTTAATTTTTCTTTTGCTCTGCTTGTTCTCTGTTAATTGAACACTAGAACAACTGAAAGTGTCACATTGGAAATAATACGTATCATAATTGTTAATTATTTCGATTATTTCGATGTCAATTGACGTTATTGTATTGGAAGTTGACTTAAAATTTGAATTGAAGTAAAAGAGTAGCGAGCCATTCTTAGGTCAAAGTGACTAATTACTCTTAATAATATTTCGAAATATTACCGGCAATATATTTAATTTATTCGCTTCAGGTATATTAATGATGAACTGCAAATTGCATTCAGATAATAAATGAATTACTAAACAATTATTATTCAAAATTTATTTGTTTGAATTGCTTTGACTTTTTTGACACCAATTATTTTTTTTTTAATAGCTATCTTAAGTAAGATTAGGCTAGAATAAAGGCAGGCAGTTACTCGCAGAACCTTGAATGACTTTAAATCGATTCGACTTTCAATATTTTCATTTTTTAAAGGAGGTTGTGAATGAAATCTAATTGAAAATCAAATATTTTACTAGTTTCGAATACAAAATTAAACACTAAAACGTTGCTGCAAAAATCGTCTTTGATGATACATTTTGTTTTTGGCAATCTGTCGTGTTTTCCTGAGAACGCGTGTCATTTTGCCTAAAACATTGCATGTGGTAACAATTTTAATTTCAAATTTCAATTGAATTTGACAGACCGTTAAGAGTTGAGGTGACCAGCAGATTTTGTTTTTAAAAAGAAAATCACTTCGATTGAATTCATTAATGATCTTGAAAGAAAAAATGGTACAGTGACACTAAGGGCATAGCGTAGGGGTAGTGAAAATACAAAAAAGTGAAATTTTGTATTGCTGTATTAAATTAAAAATTTATTTTAAGTTTAAAAAAAATTTTTTTTAAAAATTCGTAGTTCCCATTAAAAATATATAAAACAAATTAAAATTAAAAAAATTGGTTGAGACGCTCTGGAAAGTTGAACACAATTGTGGCTAGAAGTGTCTAGCGGAGTGAGCTTATGAGAGCGCCACTAAATTGCAACTTCGGCATCAGAAGTGATCAACTCTTACCGTCGTCTTCAAACCAAATCCTATTTAGTTATGGCAGTTGTCATATTTGTATTTCAACTACAACCACAACTTCATACTGATGGGAAAATAAGTGGCTGCAATTGCGTTTAAATATTAAAAAATGCATTTTTGTAAATAAGTTAGTTAAATCAGTTTACTATATTCACATTTTGAACAAAAGCCACAAGTCTGATTAAATAACTTAATTACACTTTGATGGAAATGATACATTGTAGCAAATATGAATTAAATGCGTTCATTTGTTCTAAAAAAATGCATTCATGTGCTTTTAATTATCGAATAATAATTTTCCACAAGTAATTTGCACCAAATGTGAAAGTTCAATTGAACAAAACAAAACAAAAAACACAAAGTAAATCAACAAACACCCTCTCCACCATTTCTCCTCATCAATTTTCCATTTTCCACATGCCGTTGTATGTGCCTTTTTGGTAATTTCAGTTTCGCAGCGATTTTGAAGGAAATTGCAAATTTGTCACGATGCCATGTTTCGGAAACGTGAGCAAACGACAAAAGCGCATTGCGGTGCACAACAAAAAAACTAATAATTTTGAACAAAAAAGAATTAAAATTAAATAAAGTAAAATGAAATGAAAAAAAAAGCAATATCCAAAATTAACTGCCACACGAAATCGCGTAAATGACCACATTTCAAAGTAATTATTTATATAAGTTTTTCCAAATGCTTCAAGTACTTCATTTGAATTTTATTTCAATTTTTTGAGTACGCCTCTCATAAATTTCACGGGAGTTAGAAAAGCAGAAGACGAAGAAGAAGAACTGCAATTAAAAGCGGAAGTTAAACAATTTCGCCACTAATAAAAACACGAACACACACGGAATAACAATGGAGACTGTGTGTGCGAAAAGTGTGCGTGCGAGAGAGACACTAAAACAAATGCATTCAATTCTATACTATTTTTTGTGGCGCTATTTTCATAAACATTTTCCCCCACTGGGTTTTTCCCGCCACTGACGCTGCGTCTATTTTCAGCTTGTTTCAGGCGCGAAATCTAGAAAAACTAAAATGCCATTTCTAGCGGCAGGGGATGCGGATGTGGACGCACACTCAACTACAGAACAGACTACAACGCACAACCGAAATCGTGTTGAGGTTAAAAACCGCCGCGCAGCAATTGCGCCAAAAATAATAAAAACTTATAAAGTCAATAAAAGTGGCCCGCAGCTCGAGGCGATAGCTGTTGGTAGTACCGCTGCAGCGGCCGCACCAGTAAATGTGGTGCGTCTTAGGCGAATTTTGCATTGCGCGATTATTTCATTTTATTTTCGGTTTTTATGTTTTGTTGATTTTGGCCGGTGCGATTGTGCTCGGCTATGGCCCCAGGCGGTGCGGAGCATATCATTTGTGCCTGTGGCAGGCAGGAAAAACATTTCAAATGGTGTAAAAATAGTATTGGAAATTAATGCAGGAAACCGCGGCTCTCTTTTAATGGAACTTCACTTCGGGAGGAAACGATATTTAGCAAAGCAAGGCAATTCAAAGTTTCTATGTTGGACGATAGCGTCAAAAATAATACAATTTCTTTTTAGTAGACTAGAGATTCTCATAATTAGCTGGAGAAATAGTTCTTCACATAATTATATCAAATTGATATTAATCCACTTAAAGGAAATTACGAATTTACTACATAGAGGAACATACAAATATGCAACAGTTTCTGGATAGTTCCAGAACCGGTGAATTTTACATGTCGTTTCATGGGAGAGTATGATATTTCAATTGCACTGAATTACTGTGCGTTACCAATTGCCACCTCTTACAAATTTGAGAACCGTTTTTGAACGGATTCTTATGAATCGATTACACATTAACCCCAGCGTCTCTTTTGACCTCATGACCAATTGGCACTGCTTTGGCATATTGACCTCGTCTCTGAACTGGTTAAAATGTTTATATTCGTCGTTCATCGGAGTTCCCTTTTATGACAACCAGTCGAAAAAATTAACCGGTTCTCGTTACATATTACTTAGCTTAGGGTGATTAGTTATGAAATTTAGTTTAATTAAATAGTTTTAAAAAAGGCTAAATTCGCTCAAATGATAACCAAACACTCAAAGAATAGATGTATGCAATTTGCTGCAATGTGAAATTCGTTTGTGACAAATGTAATGACTTGCATTTGCCAGAACTACAATCGTGAACCAAAAGGAGAACTATTTAATTTCTTTAAATACAGCCCCATTTCTAAGAAATGCATTTAATTTTTCGCAAACAAAGTAATTTTCAAAGTAAAACTGGCGTCAACACATTAACTTTGTTTGCGATATACGAAAAATATTATTGAACGTTTGCTGCAACTGGGTACTCCCAAATAATTTAATTCTTTGTGTGAACGCAGTTATGTTCTCATCTTATTTTATAAATTTGTTGTGAAAATGAATGTGCCTTTTGAAATGAATTAGAATTCAAATTAAATTCTCATCACAGTCAATTGAATTTAAATTAAATGTTTTTCCATTACTTATAATATTTCTTATTCTTTTCATTGCAGGTAAGTCACCAGTCTCCTTATTAAAGCCTTAAATCTAAGATGTGAGATGTAAGTTCTTTTGCCTAAGTACCTTTCGTTTCAACAAGGTCGTTGACTTCTAAGTTTAATACTTTTCCTAAACGAAGAAAGTATTCCACTCTAATGGCCACAATAAATCATTTATTCTCTATTTTGATGACTTAATAGTTGAATTAGTGAACAGAAAAACAGCATTGCCCTTAAACAAATACAAGTACTTTTCTACATAACAAATCATTTCAATGCTAAAACGGCTCAATAGTCATTGACAACTGCAAGGCAACAATTTTCTTGTTCAAATCCAAGGTTTATAGCCCAAGATAGACCCGAGCCACAGTAGTGCAAAAAAAAAAACATTTGTATAAAAAAAAACCATTCCTTAAAAAGGTTTAGCAACAGCAAGCAAAATAAAAAAGGTAAAATAATAATAATGGGTTATACACTTTGTAGTTAAGTGGCTGGTGTGACATGCTCGGAAACAATTCAGTTGTATTTGGATACATTTCTGTTTAAAGCAAATGTGAAGACAACAATAACAACACACACTCACACAAAATCTCAACTTGCTGCAATTTGCAATAAAAGTTGTTTACAACCCAAGCGAACGTGTTTTTATGCTTTAAAGCAAGCAATAGCTTTACTTTTTATTGTATTATTTCGTTAAGTTGCTGTGTAATGGCAACGTTTTTGCCCGGCGATCGTACCATAAGCAATGCATTGCAGCTGCAGATTTACTATTCAATCGATTGAACGATTGAGCCGGAGAGCTCAAAGTTTCTATTAAAAGTTTTCTATTTGCTTAGCTGGCTCTCTTTGTATTTGTGTAATTTCCATTATCTCAATTGATTGGAGAATAACTAATTGCTAACCAATCCGTTTTCAAAGACGAGCCAACCACTTCCTATAATTCACATCTCCGCTGTAGTCTTTCGTTTATTCTTGTTACTTTTTAATTAACTATAATCAATATTTGACATGTAAATTAAAAGGAACCGGGAACCCCTTCATCACTTCATCATTCGCGCATCGCTTGGTCGTTCATTCTTTCGTCGTAGTGTAGCATATTCTGTTTCATATTTTTTCCCATTCATCTGCTTTAGTTTCTTTTATTTTTAACATTTTTTCAACTTTCTTCCATCAAGTGCATATGAAATGATTAATTTCTCTGCACCAATCTCCTCTACACATCAAATTTATAAAAAGTTTTTTCTCCTTTTGCCATTATCTCTGATTTTTGTTCTGTGTTATTACAACAAAGCAAGTACTACTGCATCTGGTCTTTTGTGCAGCATACAGCTGTTTCCATGTGACTCCAACTTCCAACTCCACTGTCCAGTTTCATAATTCTCAGTAAGCGTGGAGTACGGTGGAGCTGAAAGTAGCTTCAATTTATTAATTTGAATCTTTAAAAAAAAGTTTTTTTTTATTATTTAACTTTAAAAGTAGTACACTGAGAAAAAAATACTATTAAATACTGTAAAATTTGGTCAATAGGATACCCTTACTATTGAAAAAATGGTATAAAAAATCTGATTAAACGTGAATTTTAATTATTTTTCCGTATTGAAAATGAACTTTTGTATAAAATAAGGGATTATCCGTACACCACGTACCGCTGTGTTAGGGGGAGCAGTCTATGAAATGTCTATATGGCGTAACTTGGGGAAGGGAGTTTCATCAACATGTTACGTAACATTTTTCTCTTTCTTATTCATTCGCAGTTATTGCGTTTACAGGCAATAATCCCAGTTTCTAGAGGATTTCAGTTTGTTCTAGACGGTTTTTATTACATATACTAGCAAATAACCCGTGACGCGTCGCTTTGACCACTCGTCAACCCTATATCGACAGCCTCTGGACTCCCTTTGAACCTTACTTTAACTGCTATGCCCATAGCATGAATTGGCCCGCCACTTTCGAAAATCAAAAATCCTGAGCCAGAAATACAGCTTCCTAGGTCAGTGCAACAGAGGATACTATAATATTTTCAGCTAATACGCCCCTTCTGGAAAAATCCAAAGCGGTTCGTGTTCAGCTTCCTTGGTCCGTTGGTGGCTTCAGGAGAGCATACTTTTCACAATCCACCTTTAACTAATACACCTACATTTCGAATTTCCACACCCGTTTTGAAAAAATCCCAAATCTGGCTCAAGAATCTAGCTCAGAATATATAGGTGCAATTGCAGCGTCCTAGGTCCACTGGTAGCTTCAGGAGAGCTACTATATCTTGCGCCCATTTTTCTGAAACTATTCGAAAATCTAAAAGAGTTTTGAAATTTTTTTTTTAAAAAACGCAAAACATATTTTTCAAATAAAGTTCTTTGGAACCACTGTACTTTAAACGTTGTTTTTTTTTTATTTACATATGTCCATCTCCCTGTCCTTTTATACGCTTTTCCTCTGAAATGTTGATTCCACTTAGAGCCGCCATTCGTTCTGTAGTTACTGCTGCTGCACTTGGCATAAATTATCCTCAAGTGAGTGGCAAGCATTGTCCACTCTGCAAAATACTTACTTACTATTTGGTAAAAATAAAGAAAATAAAATAATGAATGGAAATAAGAAGTGAATAGGGAGAAATGTCCATACGTCCATTCGTGCAAGCGTTCATATCTTTTCGTTTATGAGTTATTTGCAGGGCTTTTGTGTACATTCATATTCTGCACAGAATTCTTTACACATACATTTCTTTATTTCTTTTGCGTTCTCTTTTTTTTCATAAATATTTTGTTTTATTTTTTGGATTGGCATAAAACGTATTTGTGCGTAGCTGTGTGTGTGTGGGAGAGGGGGGTTAAGATATGAAATGACTGAAATTTGTCATACGCATTCATACTTTATTTAAATATATAGAGGAGAGAGTGGTATGCTGAGTTTTATTTACTTCAGCACTGGACATTCTGGGAATTTTTTACCAATAATTCCCATTGAAAAATGTCCACTTTTATTGTTGAGATGTGGGGTGGCAGTGATAAAATACTATTAAAATACTGTTAATTTGAAATTAATTTTATTTTATTTAAAAATAAATCCTATAAAAAGCCTTTTCGTCATCAAAGTCTAAACTGAATAAAAAATAAAAATGCTACAAAAATTCAATTGCGGTTAAGAAACTCGTAAACTTCTGAAGAAAATTAAAAAATAAAACGAAATAAAAACAAAAACTATCGCACAAAATTGGGTCAGACACATAAATCTGTCAGCTCGAGCTTGAAGTGGGAATAAATTCAAAACATTAAAATGAGAAGAAAAAAATTTGCAATGCCATAAAAAAAGTGACAGTGTAGAGACAAATGAGATGGAATGTTTAGCAGAACAGGCACTGAACTTATAGGTCAGCGATAAGGGCGTAAAGGCCCATAGTTCAAAAATAAATAATTTGAAATTATAATTGAAATTTTTAATAAAGCAAAGAAGAAATAAAGGATTTAAATGCTGTACTTAGTGGGTTCTATTTTCAGTAGTGCTTCCAACACAACATTGACCTATTTCGGAGATACACAAAGAGAATATCACTCTGCCCCCCATTATTCTCCACGTAGCAATATAAAAATCTAAATTTGCACACAATTTGCCAAACAAAAAGGGAAAAATTAATTGAATTTCTAATAAAACATTTCCCAGAAGAAATAAAAATAAAAAAAAGGATATTTGGAAAGGAGAGAAAAAATACAAATTTAAATAACTAGGCAAAAGGAACATGTCAGCGTATGGAAAAAAATAAAATGAATAAACACACAGGCACACAAATCCACAAACAATATCTGTTGCGCACCACAGCCCAAGCACATTGAAGGGAGGAGGTTAGAGGATTTGTTGTGGGAAACGACAGAGTTGAAAATAAAGTATCACTGCGTGGAGAGGACTTGAGTGGTGGCGTACACTAAGCAATGAAGTCAATAGAGGAGTAAATACGCGGGGACATGTCTGTGCGTGTGTGTGGATTTTGTGTTTGTTTGCTTGGCGTTCATGTAAGCAGACGACAGCAAATGACGCCATTAAAATATAGATGACAAGAGTGTTGCCAGCATGGCAATATTGTTACATGCACGACTGGACAGCGGACAGAAAGGCACATTTATGTGTGGTCGTTTTTTCTGTTCTTTCTTTTTGCAATTTATGAAGAGACAATAAATTGAAAGTGTGCAGAAAAGAATGAAGTGAGTTTAAAAATAAAAAATTGAGTCTATGATAAAAGGCTTTTGTCACTTGCTTTGATTCGATTATGGAAATGAGGTCGTTTTATTGTGGAAGCAGAAACGAGTACATGTTTTGGACGCCTTTAAATTTAAACCATTTCATTTGAAAAATTCCATAAATTTTTCTATTACTTTATTTTTTCTCAAATTGGCAACCATTGCGGCCTCCAGTGCGCTGTTCGAAAACTACATATTCAAATAAGTATGTAATGAAAAAGTTGTCGCCTTTCAATTGTGATTGCAGACAGGAGGCATTGTGTGCAGTAGATGGCTTTGCGACATCGTCTGGCAAAAATTACACAGCAATAAATCAGCAATTGCACGTTTTTTTTGTGAATTTTTCAAGTTACAGCAGAATTGTCTCAGAAGAATGAACTATTTTGTTTACTATTGTGATTTGATTGATTTCAGATATGATGCCTGGCAGCACAGAACTCAAATATGTTTAGGAATAACTTACCTACTTTGAGTCGGTTGATTTTTAGGATAATGTTTCATATTTATGCTATAAGTAGTGCATATTTTATACAATTTTGTCTAGATGTGTATACATTTTGTATCAAAAAGTGGCACATATACCGTATAAAATGCCCAATGAGTAGTTATAGTTAATTCATTACATATATACATATTTGGCACAACAACCCTGGAGGGATTTGGGCCGAGCTTCTTAATGCAATTATCATGGGCAAGTGTATATGATAATTGTGCCGATTTCGAACGGCAAGGACTCCCAAAGAAGAAGCTTTTTCGTGGCAAGATTTACTCTCGCAAGATTGCCAGAACTTGGCGAGAGAGTGGCGGTGTCTACACAGAAAAACAGAAAACAAATTTCTGCCTTGCCCCAGGTGGGAGTCGAACCTGATACCTTCCGATCGTGAAGCAGAGGTCTTAGCCACTGCACCACGGCCGCCTTGTTAATTCATTAAGGTAATTTTTTGTATACACCTCTATGAGCATGTCCACTGAACCGTGAAATTTTTGCCTAGGCTCAAACGTTTTTTGAGATTGATATGTGCTGATTCATTTAAGAGTATCGAATTTTTAATTCTTTACTCCGAGGCGATGTACAAATGTATTATTTAATTTCCTCATTAATGGCATGTAAAACTATATCTACGCTTTCATAGAATTTCTTAAATATTTTCCAATTTAATTTATTATAATATAAAATATTACCAATTTCATCATAAAAGAAGCCACGAAAAAGGCCCCCCCCGGCCTTCATAAAAACACAATTCATTTGAAAACTTAATTTACTAAAAGTTTACCGGGAAAAAAAATCCAAATTCCACACACAATGCAAAAATTCCAAACGCATCATCAGCAACAGCAGCCCGGTCAGGAATGACCAACCAGCAGCCCGAACTAGTCGCCAACCGAATTCTCCTACCCTTAGACATAACCGCTGTGGGCTGTTTTTATGCTAATGCCTCCTACCCTCCCAAACCCCCATCCCAAATATGAGGGTTAATTTTACTGCAGTCGCATATTTTATAGCATAAAATGTACATGTGTCCCCTCCTACACACACACACACACATGGTCGCATTTTTGTTCATTTTGAAATATGTGCGAAAAATAGTGTTTGACCAAAATGAACTTTACCAAAAACGAAAAGCGGGAAAAGGAGGAGCCTTTTGTGGGGTTTGGAAAAAATAATTGATACACATGCACACACATTCATGCATTCACAGCGGCGAATTGGTTTCATTATTATTAAACAACAACACAAACAACAACAACAGCAAAAAAAAAATGGTTGGCCGCCATGTGGAAACTAACAAATCAAGTTAATTAAGATTTTTCACATTTTGACCAGGACCACACACACACACACACACGAACGCACACAAAGAGGCTTAATGGAAATTGAATGAAAAAATAACTAGCATCTGCACGTGTGTGTGTGGGTGTTTGTGTATGCTTGTGTATGCTACACAATGAAAAAAACAGAAAAAACTTTTATAATTTTTAAATACAATTCGGAATAAATTGTATTTATGAATTTCGAAAAAAGTCCTTTCTGGATAAAATTATGAAACGAAATTGAATCTTTTTTACATTTTTTTTTAATTTCGTTGAGTGTATTTTTATGGTGACTACAACAATTGCTCGCATATTGCAATAATTTCACAAAGTTGGCATGACCCACACAAAAATTTTCCCATTTTCTCTTCAGTTGGAGGGCATATTCTCCACATAATTCATACTTTGTAAGCGGCTGAAATTAATTTCAGTAAATGAAATTCATTTTAATCCGCAAATATTTTTCCAATTGAATGAAACGCACTCAATTGAAAATTATGCAAATTCAGTGGTTAAGTACCAGCAGTGGCAACACTGTTTTATGCGCAGTATTCGCCAATTCAGCTTAATTTAATATATTAAAGTGCTTTTGAGCACGAGTTAAAATTGTACTATTTTTTTTAATGAAATGTAATAAATGCCTACTACTTTTTCCTTAACTGAGTTTTTGTAGGTACTATTTTTTCTACTACTTCTTATTCACATCTAAAATTTCTAAATACTTTTACTTTACTAAACAAAAATTTTAAATTCGATTTTTGTTGCTACTCTTTTTTTTTTGGTAAGTACTTTTCTGTTTGCTACTATTTTAAAAAATTTTTATTCAATTTCAAAATAAAAATTTTAAAGATATTTGCTAACATTGGTATTTTTACTAAGTACTAAATTTGGTAAAATGTACTTTACTTACTACTAATTTTTAACAAAGTATAAACAATGTCCTACCTTTTCACTTTATATGAAAAAATAGATGCTTTCCATTGCCTTCGCCCACAAATCCGATTAATTTCCATATTAATCCGAAAAACGAGCAACACCAACCCTACCAACGACAACTGACAACTCCATTACAAAAATCCTCCACATCAATCTGGGCTGCATAAAAAATGCAACTGCTGCGTAAAATGGAAACATATTTCGCTTTTAACCACAATTCGGGACGGCTGGCGGCCAAAAAGCCAATTTAGCATTTTCGGCGCAATCAACAAATGAAAAACGGATTCCGAATTGTTGTTGCTGCCGTTGGTGGTCCATGGTCCATGGTCCACCAAAGAATCAAAACAAAAATCAAGGAGAAACAAACAACAAAATTCGGGAAAAAAAACGCAGCCAGATAAACGTGAAATGTTGCATTTCCATGCCCTGTACTGAACTCAAATGGACTGATGACTCCATGCAACAATCGCAACAAATGACTGCATGACAAAGTGAATGAGTGAGCGCATGAGTAATTGAGGGAGTGCGGCGCGCCGCGGCGGTGTCCGTGTGAGTGACTGGCAGACAACTACAGAAGTATATTGAATGCACTTTTGTCATGTTGACATAAGAAAAAGGCATGGCAAAAAAAATGAAAACAAACGGAGTAAACAACTAAATGCAACACTGTCGGGCACAATTTACTTGCTGGAAAAAGGGTTCGAAGGCCATGGCCACTAGCATTTGAAGCGAATGGTTTGCAGTTTAGAGTAAAGGTTATATTTTTTAAAGTTCTACAAGTGTATAGGTGCATATATATCAGTAAATACTATGGGCACTACTATATTATGTTAAAAATTTTTGTAAAAATATTTAGTACTAAAAAAAGGAGTATGGATGTTGTGTGTAAAATTACACACCAAAAGATATTCAAAACAGTAAAAATTAAAACCTTTTATGAAGGGTTTGAGAATTCAATTTCGAATACTCGGAGTACAATGGTGCTGCGACAGCTGACTCTGCACTTAGTCATTTATTTTTTCATATCAGTGTTTTATGAATTTCTTCATAATTCTAATTTAAAAGTATTTCTTTCATTCGGACGTATGACTAATATGCAAGTTGCCATGAGTATGTGGCATTTGACATTAAAGTTTTATGGTGAACAAATTTTAAATTTCTGTTGTGTTGGTATTTTATTTTCACATTTGTTATTAGTTCAAATAGTCTAGCAAAGCGATACGAAGAAAACATTTAACTTTATTAATTCCCATTCATTTGGAAGTTAGGGCGATGCAATTAACAAGTTGTTCTGCATACTTGCAACTAAGCTATGAAATCATCCAGTTCAAATGTTTTTTTGAAGTGCTTATATTTTGGGTATTGTCAGAATTTGCATTTGCCCCAATGTTTAGTGAAATTTAATCCCCCCTCACAAATGTAATCTATTGAGCCCTTTCATCATTAATGCAATTCCTAATTCTTCTGGTTATTTCACTCTATTGCAGCAATGTGCTATTAAACTTTCAAAGTTTTACTATAGATTTATTGCCAGAAATATTTCACTAAATCGTGCCAAAAAAATAGTTTCCATTTGATTGTTCCGCATACGCCATGGTAGACATTTTCAGTCCGTATTACAGAGTAGCCATCGACAAAATTTTATTTTGTGTTTTTTTTTCGACATTTTACAATTCTAAACTATTTGACACGAAATATCTAAACAATTCTATGCCAAATTGTTTTATCCGAAATGTTATGGCCACTAATTGACTTTATATTTGCCCCCCAATAAAAAAAACGAGAAAATTCGGAAAAAGCGAATCGAAAATTCCAAATTTTTCAACTGCTAAACTAACAACATCATTGCGATTCATCACACAGAAAAATGCGTATTTTTTTGCATCTGAAATGCATTTCTACTGTACATATATGTTTCAGTGTATGTGTGTGTGGAACAAACCGAGAGCAACGAAATAGGAGGGAAAAAATAAACCGAAAATATTTGCAACATTAATTTCAACACGGACACACAATCAGAACGGCATCCACATCAGCATGACCGTAGTCAGCAGCAGGAGCAGCAGTATCATCATCAGTGGCAGCATCGTCAGTAGCAGTAGCAACCACTTCCGTACGATATCAGTACAGTGCAGCATTTCGGATCAACTCCCACTTACAATCCGAAATTCCGTGCCGTAGTTGCAAATTTTCCGAATCAGAGAAACACAACCGAGAAATTCCATTCTTGTGCAATATGAACAAAATTGTGCATTCCTCAGTTTGCGTTCAGTCGTCGGCTTCGTTCGTCCTGCTATCAACCAAAGCCACCATCCAGCCATTCATATGTTCGTTTGTTCGCTCGTCCGCTCTCTCCGGCCGTACCTCGTTTCATTTCATTTCCCGTAGTTGCTCGAGCATTTTTTCATTTTGAATGAAATTCTTCATTTCGTTGCAGGATGCAGAATTGAATCACTTTGGCGCGCCCTCGCCTTGCCGGTGCTCCTTTACCCCATTAGCAGATAGTACTTTGGAAATCTGTACATTTCGTACGAAAGTTTTGATATAATATTCATTTGGGTTTACTTATGAAAGGGGGGGGGGGGGGGGGGAATACATTCATTTGAATGCCTCATCGAATTTTCAGAATTAGCCAAAAATCGTATCAGTTCCATTTTTCAATAGTTTCTGTCTGGCAAGCAATAGTTTTTTAGTTTACGATACGTAAATCGTAAATTAATTTTATGAAATTTTTTTCATTAGTAAACATAAATTCATCAATTCACTAGTTTGTATCCAAATATATTTTTGGAAATACCCCCACTTGTATGATATTCCAATTTCTGTCCACAGTACACACACAACTGGAAAAGTTCGTGCGGACAAACGAATGAGTGAAACATGGCAAATCTGAGTGCATGTGATTTCACCACAACCCATCGCCACCACGTCATACCACCACCCAAGGCCTCCACACAGTCTCTCTGCACATGTTAATTAACAATTTTGTTTGAATTCCAATTCGAAATGAAATGTTTTGGCTGCCATTGTATGCCACACACACACACAAACACCAACGCATCCGGAAGTCAGTTTGTTGCTTTGTGAGTGCGCCCGTGTTGGCGTAGTCTCGTAGTCTGTGCTAGAGCTTGTGCACACTTGCATGTCTTTGTGGAATGCAGAAATGCAAAAATCAAGCGTACTGAAAACATTTCGTACCAAATGAATTTTCACTCCACGCATGTGTATTCACATTGGCTTTTAACAATTGCGGCTCAGGGATTCCAGGTGCGACTTTTAAAAAGCATGTATATGTTATTAGGGATAACATAATATTATTAAATATAAGCACTATAAACTTGGTTCCCTAATGTGGTAGTAGCATGAACTGAAGACCCGCTCATAGAACAAATCCTATAAAAATCTGTCAATGGGATACCTTTACCTATTGAAATAACAGTAGAAACTAAATCATTTCATAGGAAAAACTGATTGAAATTTGTAGTTAATAGTATTCATGACATTATATGTATTCCATTTACCGATCGTAATAGGATTTTTTCTGATTGCGTGATAAAATGTTTCCTAAAAATTTTTAGTATACAAAAACGAGTGCCCACCGCGGCAGAGTATTAATGTATTTCCATGTAATATGTTTTTGTTATTTGAAATTATTACAAACCTGCAAGTCTCATCGTGGCGTATGATGAACTTAATTTCAGCATTCAATACAATGTCACTCATACGCCTTGGTGTACGAATTTGAAAAAATATTTTTTATTTCCATTTCGCCTTCAGATTCTGAAATGTCAAAAGTCAGATTCAACAAAAATCCTCTTCAATTAAGACTTGTAAGCTTTTTTTGCAGCCTAAAATGAATTGAGTTGCCTACCCACGATTGGCCTGCCTCAAAATCGAATGTGGAATTTCACTTCATTTCACATTCTACGATTTCCATATTTTGGCTTTCCATTTTTTGTGTCCTTTCATATTGGAAGCTACACTTCCGGTTCCGGCACCATCTCCACCTTCTTTTCTTTCCGTCCCTTCGACATATGCAGTGCCATTTTCATTTTCATAACGTAATCATTTTTAATTTCAACAATGAAAAACGCAGTCGTGCATTGTTTTCGTCCCTGTGCGAGTGGGTTGGGGAATAAATTGCTGTTGACTTTAGCATTTTAATAAGTTTCATTCATTGTCTGTCGTATACAAAATGAAAATAATAAAAAAAAATATTAAATTGTTTCTGCTCATATTTTCGGTGGAAAAAAAGTGCTCAGGAAATCTATACAACATTCCGGAAATCATTGAAAGGATTGTGGGGCGGCACATGTATGTATGCATGTGTGCAGAACAACCAGCAAGCAATGACAATAATAGCAACAAAAAATAACAAAATGACTATACAAATTGACTCAAAGGAGACTCAAATGCAATTGACAACATGCCACCTCGAATTGTACAGATTCGGTATGGAATACATTTTTGTTTTTATTGAAATAAACTAAATCATGTTTTTTTTTGTTACCAGGCTTCCTTTTGTGTTAAACTGACTAACGAAAAATTTAATAAATTTAAAATATTATTTTTTTTTAATTCCCTTTGAGTTTGTTTGTCAGCGTATTACTCCTTTGCAATTATACCGGCTGCAATTATAATTTTTGCATATTTTTTGTTTATTGCACATACTTTGGCCAGTAATTGTTTGTATTTTTCTGGAATTTTATTGCATTCATAATTAACTTCATCATTAATTTGGTCATACGAATGCTGGTGACGATGATGAACTCATCGACACTCGTTGTTTGCTCCTTTACGAGTGTAATTTCGTTCGCTCTGTAAACGTACATTAAAGTTGCTGTTGTGGTTGTTTGCTTGTTTGTTTGTTTCAATAATTGTTCACATTTATGTATGAAATGCAGTTGATTTTTTTTCCATTTGCCCACGAAAGGTATTTTGTTTGATGTCGATGCATTCATTGCAAGGGCACTCAATTATTTTCTGTACTCTGCAAGTACAAATATTTTTAAAATATGTATTCATGCCATTGCGTGTTTTACAGTGGACTGTTTTTGTTTAATTGAGTTGCAGTTTTTTAAGTTGGTGGCAACCTTTAATTACTTCAAGTATATTTAAGCAAAGATCAGTTTATCCATCGCGGCTAGACATGTTTACACTAGAAAATATTTTCATTGAAGAGAAGTGACTCTTGTGTGTAGAAGGAGAACTCCTTCCCTTTGAAATATGTTAGTTCATAATTTGTATACCCAGCACAAAGGTAGAGCAAGGTAGTATGAGAGAATTTATTTTGCAGATATCGCCAACGGCAAGTGTGGTCAGTGTTACCCATATTTACAGAAGTTTGTTCCCGCTTGCCTCCTAGCTCGTAACAGGAAAGATCCAAACCCTCCTTTTCGTAACATGTCTAAAAGTATATATATATACTTTACACTTGAAGAATTCTCTTACAAACATTATCAATTGGAAGAAATTCTACCAAAATTTGCGAATCACAATTTTCATTCTATATCTGAACACGCGAACGAAATTTGCAACGTTATTGCGAAATTTCTACTTTATAGCTATTTTTGAAAATGTTCACTTGGCCAATTGCCAAGAAAAACGCAAAATGTTGCAAAAATTTTCACGCAAAAAATTTACAAAATTTTAATTTGAAATTTTAAAGTCAATTTCGTGTGTGCTCCTTTTTGTTTGTTTTTGTGAGGATTTTGGTAGTGATTTTTTTTGCTTAATATTCTTATACAATTTTAATGATAGGCAAAATGAAAGAAACACAAAATTTGTTTTGACTGAAATGTGCTATTAGAGCGGAAAGATTTGCTAATTTTGGTTTAGCATGAAAATTCAATTTTATATGGAATTGATGCATTTTGAGGGTTAGGGTGATGACGATTTTGGGGGCAATGTAATGGAAATTGAATTGAAGAGCGTTTTTGTTTGGAAATATTTGGAAAGCATATTGATGTCAAGTCTTTCGGGTGGAAAGAAAATGTCTAATTCGTTTTTAAATGTGAATGTGAAGAACTTCCATTTCGCTGTTTACTATAACACAAACAGACAGACGGACAGTTCTTCAGACACATACGTGCAATTTTTGGGCTTTTAAATTCCAAAGCTGTACATCTTCATAATCCAATAATGTAATCCATTAGGTTCCTGCATTTAATTGTTATACTTTTATTGACAAAGCTCAACCCAAATCGCACACAGCCATCATAATAAACAATTTGATCCGCCTTCCAACCGCACGCACTCAAATGCTCAATTAAATCAAATTTATGACGAAA
Organism: Heteromyza rotundicornis; assembly: GCA_951394025.1. NCBI lineage: Eukaryota > Metazoa > Arthropoda > Insecta > Diptera > Heleomyzidae > Heteromyza > Heteromyza rotundicornis. The sequence goes on along the minus strand of OX596010.1, from coordinate 13,986,595 downwards.
AATAAATGAAATGAAAATACTTGGCCACTGCCTCCATGACCCTTCTCTCATACACATATTCTACGAATTCACACATCTACACATACTCTTTACTTTAGTCATCGAAAAACGCCAAGAAAATATTCAAATTTTCAAATCAAAATTTTAGCGATTCCAAGAATTTTTTCAAGTTTAACCAAAAGAGCAAAAAAAAAAAAATTAAATTAAATACAACAACAACGCTTTACTACAACAACCATGTTGGCAGCACTCACAACTGCAAAAACCCACAATCCCAAAATACACACAAGTATGAAGCGAAAAGAAAAAAGGAAAAAAATAGCAAAATTTCAACGAAACAAAGAATGAAAGAAGAAAAAAACTTTTTTAAAACAAATCAAATAAATTTTGCAGATACACAACATCTCACATCCGCCGCCACCATGCCCGCAGTACTAGAAGAAATTAGCCAGATACGAACGAGCGATCGAACGCGCGCGTTGCCTAACATATTTTTAGATGCTTTTTTGTGTTTTGCGTTTCTTTTCCGTTTTTTTTCTCTCAATTTTATTTTATTTCGTACCCTTCTAGCTAGACAAACGTCATTTTGTTGGATACAATATTTTCAGTTCTACGTACGTGCTAGGAATTATGCATACAAATAGCAACAAAAATAGCAACAACAACAAAATACGCAAATGTTTTTAAAACTTTTCAAATGAAATTCAGTAACTTTTTGGTTTTTCCCGTCTGATCGGATGTATTGAAGCACAGCAAAGGCGTTCATCTGAGCAATCTGTGATCTTCCGCCCAGGCATATTTCGTTAGACGTTGTGTCGCGAAGTGTTTCGTATCATAATGAAAAATTATTCGCTTAGGAAACTTTTTAAATGAAAATACTCTTTGAAGGTAAGAAAGCTTAGGTAAGAAATGTGAACAATTGCATATTTAGTTGCTCATTAATCATTGATTCTAAATAGTCTCTGAAGGAATGTATTTTTAGCTATTTGAAGAAACTTGATAGCTTTTGTTGACATGCTGTTGACGTTGATGATGGCTGGAAGATGATTTCACTAAATTTAACATTGGTTTATGTTTAGATTTCGTTTGTTCTGCTTTCAAGTTTAAGTGAATCTGTACATTAGATCACTTTTTAAATTGGAAAAGATCTATTTATTTTTGAAAATCTAGTTTAAATTTAGAATCTTCACAGAATATTGATTACAGAGGTCTGCGTAGTTTAGTATAGACACAAAAACATAGGAAAACTTCCGTAAAAATAAAAAAGTATTTCGAGAATTATAATAATACCAATAATAAATATAATTTTTAATATTTTATATTGCCAATGGCTGTGGGACTATGAGGCGATAAAAAATCGTCCAAAATCTTAAGATGAAAGTAAAATGTGGGTATTAAGATTTTTTAAATGATGAAGGCATTTCAATCCGATTTACTTTATTTATATATACTTACTAGTACATCACCCGTAACTTCGAACGTATATACTTTCCTTTGACCAGCTATCAACCCCATATCGACACCCTTTGTACGCCTTTGAACCCTTTCTGAACCCAACTGTAACTGCCACGCCATAGTTATGAACTACAATGAAAACTTTCAAAATCAAAAACCCTAATCCAGAATCTCTAGCCATGCTTTCACAGAATATATATGCTGAATTCCTGGTTCCTAGAACCACTGGTGACTGCAGGAGCGGATACTATAATTGACACCGTCATATTTGGAGTTAACACTCACCCTTTTGGAAAAATCAAAATCTGGATCAGGAATCTATGGTTTCAAGCGCATATTTAGGTCACACTGGGGTCTTCTGGAATTTAGGGGAATGTTCCCCAGATATAGTGTCGACCTTTTTCCTTTTTGGAAAATAATTTCGACAAAATGACGTACTTTGGTTTTGCCAAAAAAATTTCATTAAAAGATAATTTTCTATTTTAGATGAAAAATTTTACATTTAATTACTTTGGTTACATTCTTTTTTGACAAGAAAAAAAAATCAATCATGGAAAAAAAACAGAAAATAATGAAATTTAAATTTACTGTAATCATTTGTTGTCTGATGCAGTCGTTAACTCGTTTAAAATATCTTAATACAGCTTTTGGTTGCGGCGTTGTCAACACTACAGACTCTTGTCATATCTTCTCTACTTTGTTTACTATTTTTCAGCTTTTTTATTGTTGCTGCAATAGGCAAACAAACAACAACAACATAAATTCACAATTTAATTTGTTTGAAACTAGCGACTTGATTGGAGTCTGCCTTTTTCCGGGAAGTCGTTGTTACGTAAAACTTTTGACTTTTCGGAGACAATTTCGAGTTGCATCTATTGTTTGCAGCTGTTATCAGTGAAAAGAAAGGGAAACAAGTCAACAAGTTAGGTACACGAAATGCATTTCTTCGTTTTTGATATCACCAATTTGGTTGGCTATTTACATACTTAGCCAGATAGATATGAATATGTAAATATTTTCTATTATGTTTCGTAAGATATGTTCAGCGAGGCAATTTGAATTTATCTTCCTCATTTGCATTTGTCTTTATGGCAATAAACAACACATCAATGGTTGGTAACCCAAATAGATTAGAGAACTTGAAAGTTTAGCGCCTCAAACCGATGGAAACCAATTTGTGTAAATTTGCTTCGAAGAAGTTCTAAGAACAAGGTTTGATTTGATAGCGAGTATTCACCCTCTCATTAATATTGCGCGTATTGCGAAAGCTTGTGTCAATTTCAGTCAATTGGTTCTGTGAAAGCTTTAAAATAATTTAATTCAAAGTTACGCCATTCCATCATTCCTCTGATCCCTACTTCACCCTTCGCACTGCACCCACCTGCGCTGGCCAGCATTCCCACAATATTACATTTCCAATACGAAAAGAACACAGCAGCGAATCAAACAAAAAGAAATAATAAAATTTAACCAAAAATATTTCATTCGTGAACGAGCAAAGAATTGTTATTATTAAAAACATAAAAAGAATTACAGCAGACAACAACAAAAATCGCATTGAGCAGAATTAACTGACTGCAGCAGTCAAGCGGAGGGTGGCCGAGGCGTCAAAAGAGATGAAGTTCAACATGAACGACTTCACTTGGGACAGGCTCAGCTCAGCATTAAACACACTCCAAATAATCAAGTGAGTAGTTAAAGTGGAGTAGGGGAGTAGTCAGTAGTGAGTAGAGTTGATCAGGGAGCGCAGCAGATGGGAGAGTGGTTGTTGCGGTATGGAGTATATTTTTTAATAATACAACAAGATTCACATTTTTTTGCCTTTGTTTTTATTTTAATTCATTGAAGCTTGATGGATGCGAAATATAAGCCACCACCATCATGCTGCCGTCGTCGCCACCGCACTCAATCGTTTCATCATTTCCATGACTTCCATTCATTCAGTACTGTGCCGTGCCGTGCCGAGCGGTTATGTTCCGTTCATCTTCACTGTGGCTTCAGTTTCATTTGCGTTCTGTTTGCCGAGGCTGGAATTCTGCTAGGAGAACCTTCTCTCGTTGTTGATGTTGTTGTTGTTGCTGTTGCTTCTTCAAACTGCACAAATATTTCAACTCTCCGCATTATTTCATTTTATTTTTCCACCATTTTTATTATGATGATTTTCATTTCATTTCGTATCAAATTAAGGAATTCCATGAATTTTTTCGCTTTTGTTCTTTTGCAAACAGTCAGCCAGCCAGCCAGCCAGCTACTCGCAGATACTTGAAAGTATGTGGATCTGAGGGAGGGGTGGAAACAAGGCACTGTTGATATAGACACAGATAGGCTGAAGCTGTCTCGGTCGCTGCTTCTGTCTGCTCGCCTGTCATTTTGGTTTTGATAAGTTGCGACCGTGTCAGCGTATCTCTGCCGCATGAGTTTCACCGATAATTTCACATGGAATTAAAACAAAAAAATAATAATACAAGCAAAAAAAATCATATGCACCGCAAAGGCAATGAAGTGTGTGCTGATGAGATGCAAATACAAACGCCTATACACAGGGAAAAAATCGTAGTGCCAATAATTTTATACTTAAGCGGTAATTTCATTCCCAAAAAAATCAATCAAAGGACTTGTGGCGATAAACGGCTAACAGATTCGGCCATCACTGGCATTATTGAACAAGCAGAAATTGAAATAATTGACAGTTTCTCACACTTATTATGCTTGGGGCAAATAAATTTGTGGTACAATTCTTCAAGAGCTAAAAGTATTTATTTTAACTGCGGTTTTTTTCTCTGTGTGTAGATACTGTCTGCTTGATAAACGTCAATATTTTTTCGATTTACATTTAAATGAGTTACGAGTGCAGATGGCGCCGCTGTCACCTTGTTTCAAATTGATGAAATTCATCGAATAAATTTTCAATTGTTGGATTTCGTAAAAAAGTGTTCATGAAATGTGAATCTATGTTCTTTAGATTAATGAATTTTGTATGCATTTGTTTCTATTCATTTCACACTTTAATTAATCGATGAATTTTTTATGAATTATTTGATAAACGGGGTGTACCGTCTCTCAGTGTAAATAATGAAGGATTCCATGGATCTGAACAAGAAGAAGGTTAAATGGTGGGGGGTCCATCTGATCATAGTTAGTATCAACAGATAAAAGTGTGTCGAAAATGGCATTCATCATGGTGTCATCAAGTTTTAAGCCATAAATATTGGATTAGTGCAGCTAGAAGGCTTTAGGCGTTAGTGTGTATTAAAAGGCGGGACATCCTGTATTTTGTGAATATTTTTTTCTTTTAGTGATGAATTGTTTCCTTCTGATGAGTTTAATGCATTTTTTCGGTTAGATAATATTTTAATGAAATTTGTCATTTCGATGAATTTCTATTAAAGTTTTTTTTTCCATAAATTTTTTTGTTGATGAAATAATTTTTTAAACATTTTAAAGTTTAAAAATTTCTTTGATGAAGTCATCTTTAAGCGTTCAAAAAGTGAAGAATTAAATATTATCAGCAGATGGTAACTCTAATGGCAGTCATACACACAAACACACACTTCCACATGCAAATCGTCAAAAGGCACACACTACACCAAATGTGAAAAGTGAATCAAAAGTGCGTAACATTTCGTTTCGCACAAAAACCGCACAAATGTGATGCTGCAAACGGGGGTGCGGTGGCAATTGAAGCTGTGTTGGAGGCCTCCTGCTGTGTGACGTCATCTCACCCCTCTGGCCACTTTGAGTAGAATTTCTCAGTTGGGCTCGTGTTTAGGATACATTCATCTAGCAAATATACTTACTTATGTTGTTGTTGTTGTTGCGATTGATATTTTTGTTCTTGTTGTGTCGGTTTGCTGTTTGGCGTATGACACATGTTCTGCTGATGCTGCTGCCGTTGCTGACTGCTTTCGCCTTCGGTTTCTGTGGTTTATATGTACTGAGTTGCGTTCTGTTGAGATGTGTGAGTGTATGTTCCTTTTCACTTTTGGTTGTTGTATTTTGTTGTTGTTGTTGTGCCCTCTATAAGGTTTTTGTGCTCTTTTTTTTGCCTAAAAATTTCGCAACGCCACAAATATGCTTTGTGTACTTTTAATTTCAGTGAAGTTGAACTTTCGTATTTCCATGCCCTGCTTTGCAGCAGGTAGAAGTTGAAAATTTCCAAATTAAAGTTGAAATTTTTTTTCAATTGAATTTAAATTTTTGCTAGATTTTAGATAATGGCCCGTTTGTATAGAAAGTGGTATTCTATTAAAATCTGCGTTTAATGAATCGTACAAATCGATTGAAATTTGATGGAGTTCAAATTATTTTTAGCCAAGTGAATTCCAAACTGTTTTTATTAAATAAAATGTTTGTCGTAGGGGAAGCCGGGTAGCTGTGACACACTTTTTGACATTCACAATATTCAGAAAAGTCTTAATGAACAAATTTTAAGAATCACATAAATATTCATATTCAAAAAAATATAATTGAGCAAGATTAGTTCACAGTGATGTTAATTTTACCCCGCCAGCTCGTGTCGAATATTTTGTTTAATTAAATCAAAATTCAAACAAAGATTTAGAAAAATTAAATTATTACATTTCCTGTTTTTACCAGTATTTCAATTCAATGCACTTCACTAGCACCTTACGTACGCATATAGGAAAATTACTCATATCAGTGTTCTGCTAGCACTATCAAACTTCTCCAGTCAATTAACTACACTAGGTATTTAAACTAATGAAGAAATTAGGGAGAGGACACATCAAAAACTCCAAGGCCGAATGCCCCAAAGTCATAGCTACCTCAGATTACCCTACTTTTTCGAGTTGAAATTGCAACAAAACACAACTTTTAATTTGATTCACACGATTTTTTTTAAGCGCAAATGAAGGTACAAACGCCTTTAAATCGGAAAATTTCCAAATTTCTAGCTTTTTAACTTTTCATCATAGAAATTAAGTCGATTATGGCTCAAACCAAACTAAATAAATACAAACAAAATTTAAAATCTGCTTAACTAATTATTTTGAACTGAATGGTTTTTCAACAATGGCTAATTAAACAATTGTTAACAAGTTTAGACAGTTGTTACAGTCAAAGAATCAATGTGTTTGGGGCATAATTGCTGCAAATGTTGAATACTTTTAAATGAATTACGCTTCATTTGTTCGTGACTGAACTCGTTGACCGCAAATGAAATGATAATTTGATGGAAACGTTTTTCAATTCTCACAAATCCATATATCCGTTTCATGCACATACAGCCTCGTAACAAACTTAGTTAATTTGTCTAAATTTATATATGTAAAAATTTAGACAAATATTTTAAATTTATTGCAAACGAGGCTGTATTTGAAAGAAACGTTTTTTGCATTTGTGAGAATTTAAAAACTCATTCACGATAAATACAAGCATATTTCCTCTAAAAGTGTTCAACTTTTGCAGCAATTACACCTTAAATACATTAATTCTTTGAGTGTATAATTTCGTCCACAATTTGCAACTTTATTATATTGTCATTAAGCAACTAAAAAAAAAACACATTTTATATATATTTTTAAAACAGATTTTATTGCTTTACTACTCACACTTGGCTACAATTACTAATTTATTATAATCTCTCTCTCTCTCTCTCGTTGCAGGTATGTACATTTGACCAAGTCTCAACTAAGTGCAACTAGCTAATTTGTAATTTATTGCGGCCAACACACAGGTTTTTCTTTCCCATTTAGTGTATTTGCCTCTATGTTCCTTAGCACATTAAGTGAATGTATCACGATGTATTAGAACTATGGTGAATGCATTTATTTATGTACTTGATTACTTGAATGAATTTCGATGCTGGTCTTTGCGGGCCGCCATTCGCGCACATGAAAATCCAATTAACTAATATGAATCATACTGAGCGAATCACTTGTGGTTATCGGCGAAATCTTTTTGATTTCTAAATGACTTAATTGCAGGGTTGCCATGCTAATGGCATTAGCATTCCCCCCCCAATTAACCAATCGCATTCTATTTAAATCTATTGCCATATTAACACTTTGAATCGTGGTGTCTTTGTATGTTGGCTGGCAAATTTAAAAAAGTAATTTCCGCAACGAATTGTGAGCATTTTCAACGCTTATTAGAATATAAAATAAAATAGTCAATTAGAATGCTACAAAGTATGGCAACCACTACATCACTGCCGCCGCCGCGTCCATCGCACCAAACAGTAGCTGCTACTGCTCACTACTTTACAAGCCATAAATTTGTCCGTGTCACGCCCATTTTTACAGCAACCACAACTTGCCACTTATGCCTTAAGGCCGACATCTCCTTGAATAGAGTCCGGCCGTCAAGAGCGTTCCTCTGCTCAGATCGCTTCGGCAAAAATGCTATTTTGAAACGTTTTGTTCAGCAACTCCTTCAGCAACGGGCTACCGATTCTGGCTTTTACTTTCATAAGCCGACTGCTCTTAGCCATTACCATGGCCAGTTTCAGTAGTGTGCCAAATACTGTGTACCCTAATCTTTTGCAGTTACTCTTGCCTCCGGGCTGTACTTTGACTGACAGACAATCAATGAAATGTTTGTTGTAATCAACTTAAGTTGTAGCTCGGCTTGTTGGCTGCTGTTTTAATGTCTATAATCGCTTTGTATTTTTAATGGTATGCTTTTCCTACACAACAGTGTGGTTGGTTCAATGTTTCAGTAGTGAGTGGTAATTTATTGTTATTATGTTGTAAAAGATTTAAGATTATAAATTACTAGCTTGTTTAATCCTATTAAAACCGAATTTAACTGTCTAGAGATGTTAGATAGAGTGAGTGAGGGAGAGAGTGAGTGAGCCATAAGATTAACAGGTTGATTTAATTTTGAAATTGAAATTGTGTTCATTAAAATTTTACAGTTTCTGTAGCCAAAAGTACACCAATTCAACAAGTAGATTCCAGGGAAAAGGTAGACCTGTCTGGAGAAGTGGAATTTGTCAACCTCACACTTTTAATTTCAAACACTAATTTCCCAGTTATCACTCAATAAAACGCAATAAAACTCCACAGTTCTTATGCACAAGACTAGTCTGCTATCTGAATAAATCTTCTGTATGATCGTTTGTTTACAGAGAGCTCTTCATGTCACGAAAGCTATGTCCACAATACACCGAAGTACGTACGAGAAAGCTTCAAGAACTTGATAAAAATGTTTTTTCTATGATTGCCATCATTCTACTGAGAAATAGCTCATGCCAGAAGAATTGGTCTTATCTAAATAGCGTCCAGTGTTTGATTTTATCAAGAAAGAAATATGTTAATTTTTTTGAGAGGAAACTATGTATCAATCTGTTACTTAGTTAAAGCACTAAAACAGACTGCATTCGTTTTTTTTCAGAAATTAATTTTTAAGGAATGCTTAAACTTGTTATTAACGTTCCTCTCCATAGCGTTTTACTGGATAAACGAAGTAAAAAGTTGTGGTGTGCAATGTGAAGATATCTCTGTTCGCCTGTTGATTTGAAGTAGGTCTAGGTGCAAACAGATCACCAACCCCAGATTGAATTTTTTCTGCTATGGACACTCCGTTGAATTGATGTCACCTTCTTATTTTAGCTGGAAACACCGTGTGAAGATCTTAAATACTATCTATAGGCATATTTCCTTCTAAACGACCATAACAATGGGCCAATAATGGCTTGAATGTTTATTTTTCTTCATTGTACGAAATGGTCCTTGGAATCTCCTTCAGAAAGTAGAACCTGCCCAGAACAGCCGCCAGATGTGCTTCCAATACTAAATCCTTCCATTGCGACTGGAAGTTCATTGAAATTTTTATATATCAAGAAATGTACACATGCATTGCAATAAAGAAATAAAAACCTCAACATCTTCATCTTCATTTAAAGCGGCTTTGACCCTCCACAAACCCAGTTACAGGTTTCTATGGGACATAATTGAATTGGTTTTTCCGGTTGGAGCAATTACGTTCATAGTCTTAGCTTCCCTCGTAATTCCTGCAATACAAAGTATTTCAGCTGAAATGTTTGTAGTGTAGACACCTACCATATCGAATTAAAGATGGCCTCTCCTGGTATTATTAGTCTGCATCTGGCCTATGTAGAGCAACAAACTAGACACATCCTATGATATCATGATATCCTATAAAGCAATGTCCAGTTATCGCTCCCACCGTCAGTGTACATTCCTCTCGTTTGCGGGGATAAGATGTAGTTGGATTTGTGACTACTGTAGACCAAAATATTTTTGAAGTTTTCCTGTGACTAATAATTTTAGACTAACTGCGCAACAACCTTAGGAATGCATTATTGTGGTTTTTCTTCCTGTATTTTTTCTTCTAAAATAATTTTAAAGCTTTTACCTGAACTCTTCTTGCATCGAAATGTAAATTTTCAAAAAGTATTGTGTTTGACTGTGACATTGGTCTATGTTCATTAATCATTAAGCTTCAGTGCATAATTGCAAAATATGTATTCTGAATATTCTAAATAAACAAATGATTAATAACTGAAATTTTTAACGATTTCATGTCAAGTGTGCCTGAACAGAAGGGAAGTTTTACAGAACAAGAAAAGACTCTTCGAAGTGAAAAGTGGGCACGCTGTGAAAGAATAAAAATTGCAATTAAACAAACGCCAATATGCTCACACAGCGCGTAAATAATAAACTATTTAAAATAAATATGTTCAAATCAGTTGGACTAAAATGCTATAAGCCAAGCAGAAAATTAAAAAAATGCTCTACAAGTGCTCCAGCAGCTCAAAAGCACAAACAAACACGCCAGGTGCAAAAATCAATGGATTGTGTCGTAGAAACCTGTTATGATTTCAAAGTGAGACTATCGCTTTTGTTAAAGCTCGTAGAGACTCTGCAAATAAAAGGGCCTCCAACGGTGCACAACTCATGCAGAGTACTTCCTTTGTGCTTTTGTACAGCTCAAGTGCTTGTGTGTGTGTGTGTATGTGCCAAAGCAAATGAAAATTCTATATTTGTGGAGCAAAATTTTTAATGATTTATGTTTGGTAGGAGATTTTATGTGGCATTTGCGTTAAGGCAAAATACATATTTTATTTATTAAACTTTGTTTTGCATTCAAAGCAATTTTATGCAAATTTTTTTCAGTACTCCTAAGTAGAATAAACTAACTTCTGTTGCTGCAATAAAATTCTATTTTCCTGTCTTTGTTTTATTGTATTTTACTTGACTGCATATGCTGTGGCCTTACACACTGTAGCGCGTGCAGCAGGTGAAAGGAAACGGTTACCCTACAGTCAAAGAACAGTAACAGCAACTGACCACAGAACAACATGCAATTCAATACTACCATTTCGAATACAAAGTCAATCCAATAATCCATGCAATAAATACGAGCAGAACAGAACATGCTTGGCACCTTTCTATACGCTATCTTGCAAGCTTCCCTCCAACTTCGTTGACTGAGTAAAGTGCTTAGGCAGAACATTTGTTAACTGGTAAAAGCCATAAACAAACATTCACCGACACTGTCAGCGATATTAAATGGGAAAAATCGCCCGGGGCATAATTCAAATTTCATATCAACAGTTTTTCCAACATTTTCATTAATTCGGAAATAAATTGTATTTTTAGTACAATTGAAATCCTTTGATTTGAGTGCTTACATGAACTTTTGAGTCAAACATTCGAATTGTAAATGAATTTGCGGATTTCAAGTTAAGTTGTACCTGTGTTCGAACTGAAGTTGTATTCGCTGAAGAAACATGCCTTCACTTCCGTTGAAAGTCTGCTCCGCTCGGAATTGTATAAAATCATTTGCATTCGAGCATTCAAAATGTTTCTTATGTTGTAATTAAATGGGGCAAGACCCATGGCGTGTGTGTGTGCAGAGTTGTGTGGCAAATCAAATTAAGGTAAATGCATTTTGAGCTTGGCTTGTTGGTAGTCTGGTTTTTGAATTTATGAAATTTGAATGGCATTTTTCACTAAAAAAAAAGCAACCATATTAATTATGACTTTTGACTTTAATTTTGGTGTGTCTTAAGTTGGAAGCTTGAAACGAAAGAGTTGAGACACAAACAGGTTTAATGATTCGTCATATGGAAGTTTGATTTAGTCACAGCAATGACAGTTTATGAGAGTGTTATTCGGCATCCAATGAAAGTATTTTTTTTGCCTATTTACCCATTCGAGGCTCAATTGTAAACAAATAAATATTTAAGAAAAAAAAAACCAATTAGACCAAATTTCCCAAATAGCATCAAAATTTGAAAACATAAAATCAAAATGTAAATACAACATACAACTCGTACCTCATAAATATTCATAAAACAACACAACATCCAAAGTATAAAAATCGAGCATCGTTTTATTTCGTGATCTTTTCCATGGCGCACACGTCAATTCGCCCATTTATGGCTGAAGTGGCCATATTTTGTAGCGAATTATTCAAATTCAAATCGAAACATAAATAATTGCGCTGTTCAGGTGTAAATTTGTAAAACGAAAATGGCAAATGCCACTTTGAGCTTGACGTGGAAACGAAAAACGAAATAAACGCGAGTCAATAACAAAATAACAACAAACAAAAGGCACGCGCATTAAAGTCGAGTTTCTGAATGTTTACCTTTTATGGGCAGAATATCAATTTCAATAAAAAAAAAACAAGCAATTTCAAAAGATTTCCTGCAGATTTAAGACCATAAAAAAAACTGAATCAAGTGAAAACATTTCCTAATGGGGAGAGACCCCCACGCACACAAACTTGCCGAATTTCAAGAGTTTTTTGTGTCTATGGAATTTTTAAAATTTTAATTTTATGTCCATTTCGTTAATACAGTAGACCTAAACTGTCATCGATAATTTGTATTGCTCAATAGTTAGTTAGTAGAAAAATTAAAAAACATTTATTTTGTTGGGAGTTTTTAAGCTCTAACTATAATATGATAACCTCCATTGATTGAACTAAGAAAATACTCAAGAGCTTACAGCTGTATTCTATCTCTGAAAGTTTCCAAATTAAATTGGAAACATCGGAAAGTAAGTTAGCACATCTTAATTTGTATTTATACATATATTATTATGCATCAGCATCGAGTACTGAACATATCTGTCTGTCCATCTTTCCGTACACACGATAGCGGTTGCAGTTTTGGAAATACCGATTTTAAATTGTTCTGAAGAGCTTTATGATCAAATTAAAGGCTGATTCAGTAGAGAACAACAATGTGAAACAAACCACAAATCAATAGGGTTTGTCTTTTACCCCCGTAATTTTATCATTTATTTCATTGGCCGAAAGCAGGAACAAATTTACCAAGTTCATTCTGAACATCACTATCTTCAAACTATTGATGAACATATACATTCCAAATTTGAGCAAAACATGCTACGAAATGTTATATTGAAGGCAATATAGGCACGCAAATGAAGCCCTCGGAACATTTTCGGTCATGCAGAGGGCTTCAAGTCAGTAAAAAAACACTGTCCCAACCAACCCGATTCAATAGTGAGAACCATTCTGCATTACATTTTCTATAAAATCAGGTCGGAAATGTCGCTGATAGACAGCAGGTAAAGCGGCCAAAGCATCATGGACTTACGAATTCAATCAATGCCTTCTGAAGGGTTCACCATGAGAACGGGAGGCATTTTGAATATCAAGAACAAGAAGTGAAAATTTGAAGTGATTGTTACCACTTTCGTAATAATTGTAAGCTTTTCCAATATCTCCATTCACCATTAACAAATCTCATCTAGTTTTCTAAAATTTTTATTATATGTGCATAATTACACTTACTATTCACTAATTTATGTGAACAGTTAGCCTCCATTCAGTTTTTTCCTTTTTTCAATTTTATGCTTTGCAAGACGAACAATTGGCATGCCTACCCAAGCTGTAACCATCAAAACCCAACCAAGCTGAACATTTAAATGTAATGTGCACAATCTGCATTTCAAAAACCAGTAGCAACCTGTTGCGCTTCGCCATTTCCACATTTCCCTGCCGAGAGCCAAGCAACAGCAACAGAAAAATAATAATACAACAGTTCACGAAAAAAAAAATAAAAACAATATGGGAAGGCAATTTCAGTTAATAGCTTGCCAATACGAACGAAACGAGAAAAAAGTGTATAACAAGCGCACAAAACCAATCAAGCCAAAAGGTTCTCTCTTGTATGCCCAGCATGAAGACCCCATTCTGAGTACTGACTGCGCCGTTTGCATTTAACACTTAAGTCGTTTTTTGTGTTAACCACTACGACCAGCACCACCACCACCACCACCACCAGCGCCATGGTCAACATAAAGGAAATCCAGTTGTATTCAAACTCGGTTCTCCAGTTTCTACGGCTGCACACATTGATTTCTTGCCTTATTGCCATAGTCTGATTTGTATCTCGCTTCAATGTTCATATCCGTTTTGCTTGATTGCTTCATTTGATTTGATTTGCAAAAAATTCGAAATTTTCTATGAATTTGAGCTGATTTCTCAGTGTTACGCTCGAATGGTTGTAATGGCGGTGTCAGCAGTGCTGGTGTTATTTAGACTTGGCCAGTACTCTGCTGGGCCTGTGGGTTGTATGAGGTGCACTTGAAATGGAACTTGTTACAGAAACTATTTTTAGTCTTTGTAGAGTTTATTTAAAGCGAAAATATGCAAAGAAGAGAAACTGTTACTAAGCAGGTAAATTTACAAAATATTTTACCACAAGTTTGTTGCTTTAGTCTTTCGTTTTTGAACATTTTCAAGTGTAACTATGAGTGCGAGAACTTTGAGCCCATAATGAATCGTAGATGCCCAGCATTAAATTGAGCTGACATTTTTGACTATCTTAGCTAAAGTACTATGAAAGGTACCAACTATGTACACTGGTAAAAATGAAGGATTCGAATGAATGTGCGATCGAGATATTAGATGAAACTTTCCACTGAATTTTGTCGAACTGCGGTATTTCTGAACATTTATTGTTCATGTCAGAATGGTTGCACAAACCTTGTAAGCTAAATTTTAGTCATCCTAGCTCTTGAGCCACTCCACATGACAATGAATTTCTTCTAATTTTTCAAAATTCTGTTAGATTGAGGGCATTTTTGAGGCAACTTTCGAACAGCCACAAGTGAAAAAATTCTAAGTATTATTTTGTGTGATGCGGTGAAACAAATTTTGGAAAATCGGACAGTTTTAATTGGACATTTTACGAAAATGCCTCCAAATAGTGACATGACAAATCATATAGACTGGGTACTTACTTTTCCTTTTCTAAACTTGGGTCTTTAAATTTTCAAAAAATGTTTTAATACTTAGGTATATACACTCGTCTTTTGATGCAACTATTGGTAAGAAAGTATCTCTGGTATACAAATGCGCCTTGATTTGTCCACAACCCATTAATTTACTAACTGCCAGGCGCTGAATTTCGGGCTTGCACCTATGATTTTGTCTGTTGGAAGTGGGTTCTTCTTGTTTCTTGTCAAGAAAAAGACACTTTTTGTATTTTTGCACACATAAATATTGACTATGAAGGACGGATATTTAAATAAAGAAAACGGTTTAGCAATAAAACTGGATGCATCTAAACATTCTTGAAAATAGGCATAATAATTGAATACTCGTATATTGTAGACTCCGCAATAGACCAGGAAAACAGATGACATATTTGCATCTTATCTTTTGTGGAGCACCTCTGCTTTTGATTAATGTATTTTCTAAAGAAATGGATATTCACATCAAAAAGCTCACACCAAAAAAATTAACAAAATTTTTGTAAATTTTTTGTCAATTTTTGTCAACAAAAAATTGGTATCGAATTTGAAAAACAGTTGAAGTTTGACAAAGAAGTTAGACAGGTTAGGACTGTTCGAGAGTTAGACATCTTATATTAATCTTAATAGTGTCAAAGTTTGTCGGAGAACTGTCGAGTAAAGAGTTATAACACCGTTCGACAAAAATCAACTTTTGGTAACGCACATGATGCTGCACAATACAAAAACGCCATTTAAACGGTTTTAAGAATTGATCCAGAAAAACTGGGAGACACAGGTACTCTTTTTGAAACCCCCTCTAACAGAATCTGGTAGTCCCGATCGTGTGCGTTTCTTAGTGTCGAACGGTGTAATTTGACAAGTTCTTAGTTGGAATTCTTTTTTGTGTGGTGTAACGAGGTAATTTTGGAGCCGGGGTGAAGCCGTCGGCGTCCAAGGTTCGTTGCAAAAATTTGTATGTTTTGGGACCGCGCGATGGCCAAAATTCCGTCAAATTGATTGTAAACAGGATTTAACTTGGAAATTCACTTTATTTAATTTTGATTCCTTGGAAATTCACTTAATTTAATTAAATTTTTAATTCATCTCTTAATTAATGTACAACTAATTATTTATATTATTTAATAATATTTTCTTGAGTTTATTATCTATTATAATTCTTCTGCTCCCTTCACGTTCAAAATCGCCTGCCTACCCAGAGTACTGGCCGCGGTGCGCCTCTTGGTGGTCCGTTTCACCAGTCAGAGTAGAACCAAACGAGAGGGGGGGGTTGCAACCATGCGTCCGTGCGCAGGAGAAGAGCTGACAGAAGTTTCACCGGGGAAAGGGATTATGAGGGGAGAGGGTCGATAAATGAGACTGATCGTTGCGCTGCCAAGAGAAAACTAAGCTAGGTCTACTATGCGGGAGCTATACATCACGAGCGATTAATGCGCTGGTGAGAGGGGAAAATCCTATACTATGTCCTCTACGGAGAGCTATGTGCCACGAGCAATAAATGCGCTGACAAGAGAAATTAAACTGGGTCTACTATGCGGGAGCTATACCTCACGAGCGATAAATGCGCTGGTGAGAGGGGAAGATCCTATGCGATGTCCTCTACGGAGAGCTATGTGCCACGAGCAATAAGTGCGCTGACACGAGAAAATCTAAACTAGGTCTACTATGCGGGAGCTATGCATCACGAGCGATAAATGCGCTGGTGAGAGGGGGACAATCCTATGCTATGAGGGAACTAAACTAGGTCTACTATGCGGGAGCTATGCATCACGAGCGACAAATGCGCTGGTGAGAGGGGACAATCCTATGCTATGAGAGAACTAAACTAGGTCTACTATGCGGGAGCTATGCATCACGAGCGATAAATGCGCGGGTGAGAGGGGACAATTCTACGCTATTTCTACTCAGGTTTGCCTACTAAATATCGGAAACACTCACCCAATGCCGCTGTCGAATTATCACCGAATCTCGGTGTGCCGTTTCCTTGGTCTAGTCGAGGTGCGACTATTCGGTTTGACCGCTGGCGAAGAACTGACTTTTCCTCATTTCAGAATTTCTAACTAACCTCAGCGCAGACTCCTGCGCCGTTCGAAACTTGTACTTTCACCACTCACCACACTTAGTGTGACCGGTGTTGCCAGTACTCGGGAAATCTAAACCTACCGTATAGGTGCCACACGGACATTTTACTTAATACTATCGTTTTGAGATCGTAAGTTAAATTTATTCTGTTGGCCAGGAATTCAAGAGCCAAAATAAATGGATAATTCAGGATAATAATAAAAAAAAAGTATAATCACAAAAATTCAAATGTAAAAGGAAAAGTATCACTTCTAAAGATAAAGAGAGGAAAAAACAAAAATAGCTGGTGCTGCCGTCGGATGTGGGTGGAAAACGATGGCCAGACTTTACTCCTCACAGTGGTTTATTTGACTTTTAATTGCTATTCTGTGGGATGATTGCATTTTATTTTCTTATTTTTTGTCTACACGAATTTTTAAGCTCTTTCATTTAATTAACTTTTGACACATTTATCCACTGTCAAATACTTTCACCTTTAGCCAGTTGTGGCTTTTCTTCCGTTTAACACCGTACAGATCAACAATTTGCCATACAGGCACCTGAGGCGTATGAGTGCAGCTAATTTCTCAACATTTTTCCACATCAATTTTGTGGGTTGAGGACGTTAAAGTGTTTCTGTTTCTATTTCTGTTGTTGTTGTTAATGTTATTCCACGAAAATCTAGCCGCGCAAAGTGTTAATTTTTCTTCTGTACAAATAATCATTTTATTTGTTTATAATTTTACACAAGCGCAGTTTTTTGTTCATAAGTTTTCATGCCCATTTCCATAAATTGGTTTTTTTGCTTCTCTCCGCTTCTAAGTTGAGTAGTTGTTGTTGTTGTTGTTATTTATTAATTGTAAACAATAGAGCGTTTTGTTGCGCAACATACAGAAACCCACACTTATTTGCGGCGGCTGCTCTAAGTATGTTGATGTAAGTATTGCCGATGTTGTTGGTGTGTTCGCAGTGTGCGTTGTTCTTGCGCGCGGAACAACACATGCAATGCAACATAATCGCATGATTGTGTCGAATTTCAAAATGCGCGCCGTTGCTGTTTTTTTTTTCGTTTTTTTCGTTTTCTTGTTTATATATTTTATTATTTGTTAAAGGAAAAACTTCAATTCAATCAGCTGCGCTTTGTGCTTTTTTCGCATATAAATTTTTTGTTTTTTTTCTTAATTTTTATTTATGCCAAAATAATGCAATTTTGTGCTTATTTGTCAGGCATTCGCAGCGTGAGAATTCACATTTCGGTGCATACATTTGGCATGCATTTAAAATGAAAACCCACAAAAAATATAAGTACAAATTTGATCCACATTTTGTGTGCATGCAGCAGCAAATGCTGTATGCTGTGTGTGTGTGTGCGTGTGGGGTGATTTATGCATGCTTATTTTTGTATTTGAAATGTTCCTTCTTTCATGCAAATTTTCTTAATAAATTCGACTTAAGTGTGTTGCAGGGCGAGCAGCAGTGACTCGTGTTAGTTTAATTGAGCGAACAGCAATGGAAATGTTAAATTTTCATGAAAATCACCTTTGAATGTCGACCCAAAACCCGCACAAATGCCGAAGCGCACTTCAACGTACTTATTGTTGTTTCACGAATAAAGCAATTTCCCGTATCCGAGATGAGATTAAAATAATCTGCCACATCCACTTCATCGCTCATCACCTTCGCCACTCAATCAAGGCTTTTCCATTCGCAAAACCGCGCTGGCAAAAAACCGCAACAGCAATCAACATGATTATCAACAGCATCATCATCAAGAGTATCAGCAGCAGCAGCAGCAACAACATCATCATCACACCAGCAGTAATCGCCACCAACAAACAAACGACGGCAACAACATCATGCCGAACTGCATTGCAGTATTTGTGGCATGCGCCCAAATTGCTGCTGCTCCTGCTGCTGCTGCTGCGCAAATCGTGCATCGCCAAGCGACGACGATTATGTGCGGTTTACGAGATGTCATGGCAGCCATGTCGCCTTGGCACGCCAACCACACTTCACGAAGAGCGACCGCCACAAGCAGCAGCAGCAGCAGCAGCTCGAACAGCAGCCGCAAAATATAATTTGGCAAAATTGACGCACGACGATGTCAGAGCGGTGGTGCGGCAAGTGTTGCTGCAACAATTGCAATTGGAAAACTTTTAACGCCTACCTGCCTTTCTTCTTCGACTTGCGGTTTGGTTGTACGCTGAGTGTATGGCAGTAGCAGGAGTAGTCGCACTCAAAGCAACAGCCTCATACGACTGACATACAAACGCTGTCAGTCAGTCAGTCAGTCAGTTATTCAGTTAGCCATTAAGTTAGTCAGTCATTCAGCCAGTATGTGCAATGAAAAGGGCACAGCACACAGCACACAGCACACAACTCACACCTCACGACCCATGGCGGCAGGGGGTGATGTAGTGGTGGTTGCGATGGCCGCCGCGTCTCCCGGAAGCTGCCATTGCTACAAATGCAATTTCATGCTTTCACGTTTGTTGTTGGCTGCCGTTGAAGCACTTTTTGCGGTTTGCGCTGTTGCAGTTGTTTCTACTACTGTGCAACATGAGTGTGACGCTCGCGCGCTCATGCGGTCGTCAACTGTGATTTCGGGTGAAGTTGTCTGTGTGCCATAAAGTGTGTTTTACGTGATTTTAGAAGATTATTTTGCCATTTGTGAGTACCCTTCCCCTACCTTCCACCTCCCTCGCGTTTCTGTACGTTCTTTTGCGGTTTGCCACTTTTGGCAGACTTTCCTAGTAACACAAACAACAGCAACGGGCCGGGCCGGGCCACTACAACTACAACGATTTTGGCTGAACTTTTGTGTATGCTGCTGCAACGGTAATTTTATTGCTCCCTTTGAGTGTGTGTGTGAGTGTGTGTGTGTGTGTGTGGTGTGTGTGCTGTTGGACTGGAAACTAACAAAGAGCTTAAGCCTCCACTCCACTCCTTCGTAACTTACTGACTTGCCGATTACTGTTTTTATTGTTGTTGTTATTTGCTGCCACTGTCTGTTAGCCGCTTTGGTGCACATTTTGCTCATTACCGATTTCCTTCACACAGCTTGTTTTTTTGTCTTCGTCTCCTTCGTGCTGTTCACGTTTCCGTTCATTAATTTTTCTTGTCGATGCTTTCTGCACAATTGGCAATTGGCACACCAGCCAGCTAGCAAGCATCGTTTGATCTGAGTGTCAAATCCCTTGACACTTGTGCTACCGTTTTTCAATCGATTTCTGTCAATTTTCTACAATCGAATTGTTTTTTTTCTTCTTCTTCCTGATGTCACTTCGCGTGTTGAAATTGTAAAATTTATGTTGAGTGGAAAGGTGCACGGTTTTCTGTTGTAGGTATACTGGACAGGAAGCAGCTCAACGGGGGGGGGCATGAACTGGTTCGTAGACTAGAAAGGTAGGCCAAACCAATTATATCCGCTCTATTTGTCTCGCAACTTTTTCCTAAAGGCAGGTTTCCCATTAAGACAAATTAAACTTATATAGTCCTCAGATGCAAACAAATTTATACTTGGATAGGAAATTCCTAGACCACTCAAAATGAGTTCATGACCAATGTTTACTCTAAATATTGGTACTGGTTCTGAACATAGGCAGGAAGTGCTGTCTGCGCATAAAAATCCAATTTGAATTCCTCATCACATATTGCCCGACAAAAAATGAACTCACTATCCACATATCACCATAAGAAACACTTCGAAAGTAGTGAAGGAAAAGGGGCAATCAAATGCGAAGTTCTTATTAATCATTTCATTATTTTGTTTACACTCTACGGTCATAAGAAAAACAATGAAAATGCCATAAACCATAAACCAAACCAAAAATCAACACTGCACGCTGCATGATCGAATGACAGAGAGGACATGGATGACACATTTTAACTACCAACGGCCAGCTACAACAACAACGATTGTTTAATAATAAAACGGAGGCACACTATTGTCAGCAGATGATAACGAAACGCCAATAAAATTGAAAACTGAAACGAACGCAAAGTCGAAGTCGAAGTCGTGTTCATGAACATTTGTAAATTTTGCTCATTTACGCTGGTGATTTTTATGACAATTTTATTGTTTCATTTGCTTGTTTCATTTTGTTTTGAACTATAGCTTTTGTGTGCAACAAAAAACACACGAGGAAGAATCATATGTGCAGCCAAGCAAATACACACACATAATAAATATTTGATGACCACTATGAGGGTTACCAACTATGATCGACTGACGGGCTTTTGACTAGAACCATGATGTGCTTGATCATTCACAAGCTTCCTGAATTACTGTGGTTAGGTCTGGAGGTCCCTCCTCACCTTCCAGAAAATCTGTAGATCTGGAATTTCACATATATCCTGGGCATTTACGAACTGGCGTAACTCACTCGTCGGCAATATCACGAATTGACTTAACTCATGGCAAAATGTACAGGATTCGATCACTCGTGCTGGGTCTTTGATTCTCCCAAGGTCATGTGTGTTTAACATTTAATCGTGTTAGTTAAAGTAAGCCGTCTTGAAGCCACCAGCGAATCTAGGGAGTTAAACTGGAAGTCGGGTTATACAGAGGGATGTTGAAAGGGGGTCCAAAGGTTTTGTTTAACTATGGTATAAGAAGGTCCTTACGGCCTTAGGATCCGAGGGGGTCTAGTTGACTATTTGGGATATCTAAGGGAAACCTATTGAGTTTAAAATGGTTATAATGAAGGTATAAGGACTATATATTTTTATATATACGTACCAAACCCCGAGTTATTTAGTGGTTTTGTTAATATTTACTTAGAAATCATCATCACCAATAAATAGTGTTAAAGCTTGGACGGACTCTTGGCTTTTTCAACGATTCTTCTCCAAACAATTCAGTATTGAGCCTCATTCCTAGAGTTTTTAATGTGTACTTACGAAGAGTTCACTTCAACGCACTCCTGCCTTCGGGATCATTAACGACTCTGTCGCTATATGTAGAAATTTTGAAGTTGTTGGACATATTTTTAAGTTGATCATTGTCCACTCAGGCAACATGTCCTGCCTTATGCAACTTATGCATAACAGGAGATTTTGATATGGTCAAGCTTGTATCATCAATCAACACCAACTTTCATATAATCATGAGTTCGGCTAATCTGTGTTCGCTTAAATATACAAAGTATTTCGCCCAGAGACCGAACACATCCAGAATACAATGTTGTTTATTAGTGTCGCGGTAACGTTTGATGGATATCATACGGTAAAGTGTGGTATCTCTCAAGGCAGCACATGCAGGGTGAAGTCATTGACCGAACAGAGCTCTTCATATGTATCTGTCCAGCCTTTTCTAGAAGTAGATTTTGTTCTTTGAGAAATATGTGTGTATTGTCCTAGAGTTCAGTACCCGAAACAAGCAAAATAAATGTTTTTTTCTTATAAAGATCTTTTGTTAAGAAATGTCAAATATAAGGGAGTATTTTGACTGGTCAATGTTTTGTGTTTGAATAGTTTTTATTGTGGGGTTTTTTCCAAAAAATGTATATACTTGAATGGAAAAAATGCAGAAAAATATTTAAAAGGTCAAATGACGTAAGGTACACGATTTTTATAAAGTCATGAAGTCCTCGGAATCGCCGCTGTTGTGCTGATGAGCAGTTGCCGTTTTTATATGATTCGCATTAATACATTTTAATATTTCCGAAAGTGTTTTTCACTACAACAAAAACGTTCTACATACGGCATGCTCCGAGGAAAAGAGCGATGAAATGTACTGGCGCTCCATACATTTCATCGCTTTTTTATTCTGAGCATGTCATATGTTTTGTTCTTCCATTTTTCGGATTTCAGTAACCCCACATAACTGCTCACTGTTTGTAAACGAACGATAAGAAATTCATATTAATCATATCTAATATTTGTTTATTTCCCGGCATTTAATATGCCACAAAGTGGATTTCCCTTTGTTCAACAAATGTGACCAAAGATTGGCCCCCTTTGGCAACCCTGACAGTGACCGCAAAAAAGTCGTTTTGTTGACGTTTGCGTTTTGCTTTTGCTAATTTTGCAGTCATCGTGTGTGCTTGAATGTTTCCCCAGTACGTACGCTGGCATGAGTGCGGTGCTGGCTGTGATGAGTCAGTGCCTGGAAATATATAAACTTTTTTGTATTTCTCCATTTGCGTGTAGTTAAAATCTGTTTATTTGCATTTTTAATTTGAAGTTTTATTTTCTCATAATTCTGCTTTTTTTCCAACATTCAATTGCATGTACATTTCTCTTCATGTGAACTGACACGATCGGGGAGAGTGGTTTGAACTGAAATGTGGGCATTCATGGCTGCTCACGTTCGGTCTTTGTGTGTCGGCATCGACCAAGTGGCCTGGTCAGCAGTGGTCGGCTCTGGACTGCATGAACCACTTGTCACACTGACGTCAATTAGTGTTTAATTGAAAATATCTGCTTAATTTATGGAAGTGTGTGTGTGTGTGTGTGTTTATGTGTGCGTGGCTGCCGATAAGCATTGCGCATTGCGCGCGCTTTTCCAAATTTCATGTGAATGAAAATGATGAATGCGTTATTGGTCACGATGGGATTACTCCCTTTGGGGTTGGCCACACGACGGGTGTAATAACTAATCAATGGAGTGATTTGTAGTCTGGACAATCACTTGGAATGGGAAATGTATTGTGGTGAAATTAAGTGGCTGGAAAACTTAGTTGAGGAGATTAAGGCGATAAGGAAATACAAAGAAGATTTCCTTCCTTCAAGTAAAAAATTCCTTCCTCATCTTCATTGAGTTTCCATTACATCCAAATGCTTTCTTAGTGCCAGTAATTTCACAACAATACAAACTGACTACCAACTTTTAATAGCCACTGTGTTGGCTCCTACTTTCTCACCCACTTTACTCTCTTCCGCTGTTAGCCACCTCTGTACATTGCCTCTCCTCACACTTAGCATTTGACAACTAAGCGTACAAATATTCAAACAATTTCTGTTAACAACATTCGCCGCTCTCTGGCGCTGCTCTTCCTCAGCATATTCTACATTCCAATGCAAATGCCTTGCATACGCTAATAACAACAAACAACAACAACGATACAAATGAGAGCAACAAATGTCTCCAAGTCTCCAAGTAAACTTGTTTGCTGCTCGATCTGAGTTCCGTCTTGCCTCTTCACCTGCACAATGGCTCCACTTGTTGACTGCTCGCCCTGACCCCTCGAAGCACCTCTTCGCCATATGGCGTGTATTCGGTTTGGTCTTCTGCTGCTGCTGCTGCTGCTGCCGATCGCCGCATTGGAGCCAGCCAAATGGTGGGCCCTATTCGCTGTGCGCTCACTAACTCGTCGATCAGTCTGTAAGTTTCTCTCGCTTCTGCGCGTTGCGTTTGTGTTTAGGGCCGCTTTGGTTTTTAGTGATTTTAACTGAATTCAATTCAATTTAAATTTTTTTGCTGTTTTGTCATTGAAGAGCAAACACAATAAATCTTCAGTAGTCGCCGTCGTCTTCGTTGACGTTTACAAAGTTGTGCGGTCGTCGCGACAACCTCCCTTGGGCGTTTGGTTATCATTATTGAAGTACACAGTAAACTTGAGGTAGTAGTTAGTGATCAGTGGAATTGGGTTGCAATCGTTAATCGTTCGTTCGTTCGTTTGTTTTTGTTTTAACATTTGTGTGTAGATACGTGTGCTCACATTTATCAGCCTCGATTAAAGCCGCCACCGCCACCACCGTCTTTTTCTGCCAACAATTCTTCGTCTTTGCCGACCAACCCAATCAACCAAACGACTTCGTCATCATCGTCGTGCGTTTTGTTTCGTTTTCCGTTCGTTTTCGTTACCAACCCATTCAATTCGCAATTCGTTCAGTGTCGATCGTCAGTGGAAATGGCAAAATTCAATTGAAGCAACAACAAAAAATACAAAAAATAAAATAAAAATTTAATAAAATAAAACAGAAGAAATTGTGCAAATATAAATAAAATTGAGTGTTCATTGCACTCGCACGAACCGACGCACTCGTCGCGGGGATCGCGCAACTCAAACAAACACAAAAAAGTGTATAGAACGGGCGCGTATGCCAATCGCCAATCACGTCTATTTACAGACGCAGATACAAGATAGTTGTTGTTTTTGTTGTTGGTGCATTTTATTGTATCTGAGCTTGTTCTTGTTTTCGTTGAGTGTCGTCCGTACGCCGCATTGTGTTATTAGAAATTTACGTTTCCCCCAACTCGTTGCAACAAAAGTGCCAAATTGTTAAAGTTACAACAAAATTATTTAATTAAATTAAAAAAAAAAAAAACAACAAAAAAAATATAAAAAAGTAAAAGTTACTAACTTAAAAGTAAACGAATTGTATTTAGTTGAAAAGTGGCCGCATGAAAAACATCACCAGCTCGAGCACTTGCGGCAGCGGCCTGCTGCAATTGCAAAATAATCTCAATCTCAGCACAATTGACGAATCAAAACAAAAAGGTTGGTTGTTCCTGGTGTTGTGTTGCGTTGCCTTACAGGCGGTCTAACCGTATAACTGTTTGACTTTTTTACACATTTCCATTTCCATTTCCATTTATTTGTGATTTTTTTCCTATTGGTCTAAGTGGTTTCTAGTCATTTTTGCCACAGTCTTACCTGTTTGGCAGTTTACTTAACAGGAAAAGTGACTTCTAACTGGTGGCTTACACTGGGAAAAAGGAATGCCAAAAGAAAGTTGCAAGCAGTTGAAAATGGAATAGCATCGAAATTGTTGAAAATATATTACATAACAAATTCCGGAACTCTATTAACTCACAACCGGAAATGTGTCACTTTTGAATTTTTATTCACAATATATGCAAACATTCCTTTCAAAAATCATAGAATTAAACATAGGAAGTACATAAGCTTTCTGAAGTGTAAAAATTCGAGATTAGAAGTTCATCGAATAACTTGACGGTTGTTTACTCAAATAAAACCCAAAATGGCGGGAATTTCTAAAATTTTTTTTTAATTAAACCAGTTTAATACTGGATTAATTTCACTAAGTGTTTAAGGAAACTTTTATACTTAATGTATTATAGTTTCGATTCGACTGCACTCAATTCGCTATGGAACTGAAATGTAATGTATATTATACATGCATCGACCGGTTGAGTGCATAAATGTGTAAAGTGTAATTTTGGTTCATCATGTGTTAACGGCATTTCCTTATAATACGTTTACGTTTACGAGATTATCTCCATTTTCGAGCTTTTCTCTTATATCTCGTACGAAAATGCGCGATTATCCATACAAAAATAATCAGACAAAATGTTTGATATTAAAATAATCTTTATTTGTGCGGTTTATTTTCCTGTGCGGCTCTGTTTTTATTCTATTAATCTCATTGTATAA
Organism: Heteromyza rotundicornis; assembly: GCA_951394025.1. NCBI lineage: Eukaryota > Metazoa > Arthropoda > Insecta > Diptera > Heleomyzidae > Heteromyza > Heteromyza rotundicornis. Next base: position 13,960,515 of record OX596010.1, on the reverse strand, counting down.
ACATAATCTGTTCTCATTGAGATTAATCTCTATTTGTTAGCAAAGTATTAGCTTTCATCATATTACTTAACACATTTGAGCTCCTAACCATCAATAACATTGTTTGCATTTGATAAAGAGGGTCTTTAAAGAAGCTCGATAAAGAGTATTTCACATCAAGTTGACCAACTATAAGAACTATAGAAGGATGGAAACCAAATTTTGTCAAATACACAAATTTTCCAAAAACGATATTAAATTTTCCGGCCGAAACAGGAATTTACCGGGTCAGTCTGTAGTAAGAACTTAACATCTTCGATTTGCTAGAAAATGGGGCTACAAAAAAAAGATAGATGAGGCTCCTCTCCTGTAAGTCTCACATAGACCAAACCCTTATGTGTCCTTAGCGATACCACAATCTCTCTTATCCTTTGTATGAAGATTGCAGATGTTCTTCTTTGGTCCAAACTTCAGCTAGTAGATGGCTAACTGTTTCTCACTCGTTACTTCAAGATTTTTTTTGAACTGTAATAGAGATTTGCCTTGTTTTGGAAGCGTTTGTAAGTGGAAAGACAGGCCTTTCATATTTTGTATGCCTCAAGTTAAACTTTTGATGTTTCACAGCATTGTGCATGTAAATTCTATCTGGGGAAATTGAGAAAGCATTAACTGGTGTGACAAGTGTGAGTGCCTCAACTAAACTAAATGCTTTCATAAGAGCAAATGTACCCCATGAAAGTCCTAAGTAATATTTTTGTCTTTTCAAAAGAAAGGTTTTCTTGTTGTAGTATATTGTAACTTTTGAACTTCCGTCATCACTTCATCTTGAGCTGATTTTGGCCGGAGGCTTACGAAATGTTTACGGTGTACAATCGTAAGAAACGCGCGCGCGCACCTCGCACTCACACTCATTTCATTAAAGAGCAACTTTGAATGCCGAGCAGGTATACCAGGTTGAGCGCGGTAAGGTTTAGTTTATTTTTGGTTTTTTTGTATATCCACGACTGGATTTTCTATCTTTATTCAAGCACGGCTTGAAGTTGAATTCAGTTGGAGTTTGGCTTGTTCACCTTCTTTTGGCAGCAGCAGTAATGGTGCTCCTGCGCTGCTGCATGCACAGATTTAACCATTTTATTTTGTATTTTGGTTTTATTTTTTTTCTTTTTTTCTTTCTTGTTCGATCGCAAGACAAGAAGTTGTCCTACCAGTTTCGAGTTGCTGTAGTTGTAGCTGGTGATGTTGATGTGGTTTCTGTTGTATTCCTACCATTCGCCGTCGTACGACTCTCGTACCTATTCAGTCATTTCATTTTTGTATCTGAGTCTGTACTGAACTGTGCCTGAACACGCTCAGATACACCAGAGGAGACCGAAACGTGTGTTCGATTTCAATATTCACGAAGATACGTCTTCGGTGCGCCCGATTTTTGTCGGATTTTCTGTTCCGAGTTGGTTCATTTTTTTCTTATACTTTTTTTTGTAATTTTTTTTCCGTTTCGAATGCTGGCTGCGGCGTGTGTCGTTTTTTTTATCTCGCTGTTTTGCTTTATTTTTTGTCATTTAATTTTTTTATCGTTCGAATTGGCTTTTAATTTTCTGTGTTCTTTGGTGCCTGACGACGACAATCGCAACGATGACGACGAAATGCGGCGCGCGTGTAGGAAGGAGTAGTTTCATATCAAATTCGGTTTCCAGTGTTGGATTTACTATTTCGCCAATTTTCGTCAAGAGTTTATTGGTTGAATCCAAAAATTAAATAAATCATAAAATTTAGCTAAATTTTATGACATTTGCGAAAATGTTGTGCGAATTTAAATTTTTGGCTCTCGCATTACGTGACATGTCTGGATTTCCTGTTGCGATTGTTGTCGACTTCATCTACACTTGGGTTTCGCTTTGGTGAAAGAAAGTCTTTTTCGCAATGTGTTCTGTTCTTCTGTTTGTCGTTTTTTGATTTTTGTATTTTCCTTTGGCTTGTCTTCGATATTATCGCACTTGTTTTCATTAGTTCATTCTCTCTGATACATTTCAATTTCTTGTGTTTTTGTTATTTATGCTGTTGTTGTTGTTAATTTTTTTGTATCGCTGACGAATGTCACTGATAAGAAATTGTACAAAAGCTCTTGACTTGTTGAATATGGCGAAAAGAAAGTTGGCAACACAATTCGCCAACCAAGAAATCTGCAAAGAATAATTAATGGATTTCGGTTCTGGGTTTTTGGGTTTTTTAATAGTTTTCGCACCTTATAAAATGTTTACTAGAAAATCATTCCAATACGATTTATTAGTTCTCTTTTATAAGAAACACATTTGGCAAATGATTCATCCAACAATATGGTTGGTAAGTCTTTGTGTGGGCCAGATTTAATCGACTAAATATTATTAAAATAAAAAATTATTCAAAAAAAAAAAAATAAATACGAGTAAAGTTCAAACATTTCATTTATTTTTATACAAAAAAAAAAAAAAAAAAATGATTTTTTCAATTTTTTAATAAAATTTTTTTTCTAGTTTTGTTTAATTTTTTTTTGCATTTACTTTTTTTAGATTAAGAAAAATTACCAATTTACAGAAAAAACTAGAGAGTGCACACTATCGTCGGTCATGTCATGGCTAAAATATCCCCATTTAATGTGTCCCATTTAGAACCTCGGACAAAGAAAAGCTAGGTTTCAGAACCATATTTTGACAACTCTATAGATGGTTTTGAACCTCGTCCAAAGTCAGGTTCTGAACAGTTCCAATCGAATTCAAAAAAAAAATTGTTCTCTCAATACATATTTCCAATATTTCGGGAATTTGGGGCCTCGGACCATGTCCAAAATTCTTTTCTGAACCTTTCCAAACGAATCCAGATGTAATTTTATATTGGAGCTCCCCTTAGTTTGATTCTAGAACTTGATCTCAGTTTGTAGGGGAAAATGCAGTCGACAAATAATTTGGATTTTTTCCTTGTACTTTTCTCATTTCAAACAAAGCCATGATACTCATCGCATCACTCATGACCGGGCATTTGATTTGGCTGATTTGTTTTTTGTTGTGTTCTTCTCGGCCATCCTATTTTATGTCCGTCAAGAAAACCCGGAAAAGTGTGAATATCCTGAAAATCAGTCAAATTCTTTGGATACTTTCTGGGGTCGTCATAATTTATCTGTGCTATGAAACAGCAGGTTTAATTTAAATATCATGTTCTCGTTCCATCTGTTACTTGAAGATAAGTTGGGAAGCTTCGTTAAAAAAGGCAACTAGATGGTTTTGCAGTAACGTAATAGACCTAAATGTGGTATATGGATGCTTACAGCCGCTAACCCAACCCTTGGACAAAAACACATAGCTACTATAGTCGCCACGGCTCACCTGACCTTATCTCAAATCGGTGCAGACGGTTTTTAATCTAAAAATTCATTAGTGTGCAATTACTTGAAAGTTGATATGAATAATATCAATATACCAATAGTGCTTTCTATATAACATTTTCGTATATTTCGTAAGACACCGAAATGAAACACAACCATTTCTTCTAGTTGTTTTATCTCTGACAAGTTTCTTGCCAACAGCATTCAACCAACAATACAAAAACTAGTTTTTCTGCAAGTTGTTGATTTTTTTTTTCAATTTTCTTTCTCTGGCTCTCTGTGAAGCGGTGACATTACAACACTGCGTACAAACAAAAAAATAAAACTTTTGCATATAAGAAAATACAAGTAAGTGAGTCTGCAAGTTTGTACTCATATGTAGGCATTCATAAGCCGAGGCAATTCTACGCAAACAGCAAAGCAACCCAGCCCAGCCAACGCAGCTGAGAGAGTCGATCACAAAATTTATTACATTTCTAGTGGTTTCTGATGAAGTACAACTGAAAATTTCTACTGCCACACAAGCCTCCTTCTTTCATTTTGGGGAGCATCAGTAATCGTTTTTTCTTCTTTCTTTTTTTTTCCAATTTCTCCACACTCTCATCGGATAATGTTTATTTTCATTATTTTATGTAAATAAAAAGTTTTCGTTTGCTCAGTTTTTATTTTTTCCTTTGTGGCTTTCGCTTGAAGTGCGAAATGTATTTTCAATATTGTTTAACTTGACTCCATTCAGTTGGCAGCACTGATCCATACACCATACGAGAGAAGGTAGCACCTTCTCCACCTGTATGAGTCATCATTATCAACGCCGCCGCCATCCAACACAACCATTGTGTACAGATAGGCAAGGCTCATGCTCGTTTTTGATTTCTGAATGAGCGCTCGGGCCAGTCTACATAATTTATGGTCGACTATAATTGAGTATTTCTAGTTAATAAGCAGGTTTTTTTTGTTATATTTTTTTTTGTATTAATTTCTGAGAATTTGTCAAAAAGTTCATATGCATATAGAATTTCTCTATACGCCTTGAAGTGGCTTCGTGGTCTTTGCTGTATATATATTTTTTTCACAATTTTTATATATAAGATCTTAGTTCGTTATTATTAGAGAACAATTTGCTCCAGCTGATCTCCGATCTCAGCTGTTAGCTTTATACTCTCTCTCTTCATAGTTTCTCTCATACACTGTTAATGTTAACAGTCCCTGTTAAGTACCCACTAACTAAATGTTCTCTTATAAAATACAGTGTAGACTTATTTCGTATGCCAATTCGATCGTCGTGACTAGTTTGTTTATTTTTAATTTAGAATTCTGAGAATTCAACTTTATAGTTTTTTTCCTAGCCAATATTATTTTTATGACTTTCTGTTGGGTATAATAGAAAGAGCGTTTTGCAGTAGCAGCACCCATCCCGTCTGTTTCGAAAAGTTCTTGATCGTCAATTTGTGAACAGATGTTTTTCATCTAATTTCCTATAAATACGAGTACGTCAGTTTCATACCCAACGAGACAACGTCAATTCAATGCCAAAATATAAATAAAATCGCTGCCACAAAATCTTGTCAAAGTCTTGTAGTTTTGGCCACCTGTCAAACCGGGCCTGACTAACGTTTCGTTGACACCGCCACGAATTACAGTAGAACAAATGCTAAAAATAAAACAATTGTGGCAAAAAAAAGAAGTCACCTGATTTTTGATACCAGACTATGTGTTAAATTTATATTTACTACCGATTTCCTGCCACACAAAAAAAAAAACAGATAAGTTATGATCTCAGTTTGTTGCTCCAAAAAACAAAAATGGTAACTAGTTTGTTTATATCACGCGTACTTTAAACTTTTCAATCAGCTGTCATAATTATATCGCCGGGCTGTCATATTTGTTGTTGCTCTTTTATTTTTGACACTTAAAGCTTTTCGTAGACTGCCGGCATTGCACTTGTTGCGCGTCGCCTTGTTTTTATTTCCATAACTTTTTATATTATTTTTTTTTTATTTTTGTATTGTTTGTTTGGCAAAACAATTTGACGCTTTTTTGTTGCAAAAATTTATTTGGCGCTCATTTTTTGTTGTTGGGTATTTTGTTTATGTATTTTGTTTTTTTTTCTGATGAAATTTATGTAATATTTGAACTCTGCTTGCATGCGGGCTTCGTATTAAACGAAAAAGCTGAAGAGAAAATTAGCGTACATTTTTGTTGATATTAACCTTGACACTGACCTGCAATATTATTTCGGTTGTTTATTATGGCATTTCATTTTTATGTTATTTTTTTTTTGGTCGTGTGTGGGTTATTAATTTTCTTATCGGAATGGTTGGTTAAAAAAATTAAGTTGATTAAGTTTTAAGTGATGATGTTTAGGGTTTAATTTTAGAAGATTTTTGATAACAAATTCGCTATCAAAATTGACTTTGAATAGGCACCGAAATGTACTCGATTCAGTATCAGATACTAATCAGTTATACTTGACTGTTGAAGTATAGGACTAAGGGGAATGTATTTAGTGTAAGTTGGGGGCGCATTTCATAAATATATAATTACAAAGTATTTAAAAAAAAAAGTTGTAAAATATATATTTTTTTTTTTTAAATTTTGTGGTTGTTTTTACACATTTTTTTACACTTTGTTATTTTTTTAACAGCAGAATTTAGTCTGAAGCATTTTCACAAAGGGCCTGGTCTTTTCGCAAGATTTTTTATTACATTAGTAAATTTGAGTATTGAACTAAAAAATTACCTAATGCGGTGTTTTGCGATTTCAAACACTCAAAACTCTCGTCCGGAAGGTGGCGAGTATGACCTTACTACTTAGGGTTTCATTGGACCCCACGCTCTTTAGTTCGTTGTCTTCGCTAACGTCTTCTAGAAGATCTCTAGATGCGAAGAGACTGTAACGACAGACTGTGTGATTAATTATATGGACTCTGCTTAGTTTCAACAGTTGATGTTCAAATTAGTTGGGCGTGTAAGCGCTGCTGAGCAATGGACCTCAAGTCGTCTTTTCCTACACCTAGCCAAAGAGAACTTCTCTAATTAAAACTGCACTAAAAAATTACAATTTATTTGCATGCCTTGCTGTCAAAGCATTTTGGCAAAGCGAAGTGATGTGATGGCAGGCCCCGCCCCGCCTGCTATTTAAAATAGACAAATCGCTCACTAAAACTGTAATAATTCAAAATAATGCTTAAAGCGTATTGAAGGAATTTACTACGCCAAAATCTGCTCGCACGAAAGTTCTATAAAAATGTGTAATAATCAAATTGTTTGAATTGTTAGTTTGGCCCACCGCCAAATGTGCAATTTGTGTATTAAATCAAAATTTTATAATTCTCGAAATGAAATGAAACTAAATAAAAAGTCATTGAAGAAAGATTGAAAGGAAGGAAGAACGAATGACGGACTGCTGAAAAAGATCTTTTAAATTGATACGATTTTATTGGCAGACTTCAAATTTTCTACACGGCAAATTTAACTTTGACTTTTCGCTTAAAAATAGTTTTGCTTTTTTTCTTGGCTATTTAATGCGATCTAGTTTCTAGTTGAAAAAGTTTTTGCTTTAGTTTTTTTGTGTTTGTGCCCATTGCACCAGATGTTGCCAGGGCACTTTTGAGCGTATAAAAGAAATTTGCATGGCTTTTTTAGTTCGATTTGTTTTCTTGAACAATTTGCATTTAGACATTATTGGCATACGTTGGTTGAGTTAAACAAAACAGGTTAAATTGCACACATTTCGTTGACCATTTCTTTGCATATATATTTTCAATTGCCAAAATGTCAACAAAAAAGAAACAACAAAAAAGCGAACATCGACCAGATGCTAAACTTTTGGCAGCCTGTGTTTTTTTTTTAGGAAAAAAAGAACAGAATTAAATTATTTAGACAGTTTTTTGTTTACCAAATTGAACTTTTTGCATAGTAGTTGTTGGGATGTTTGTGGTTGACGATTTTTTTGTATGCATTGAAAGATTCTTTGTTTGTCTGTATGTATGTCTGTCCTTGCCTTCCAGGAGTGGTTAGGAGTGTATGTATGTCCTATACACTTCTAACCAGACTTTGTATTCAAAAAGCGGGAGTTGCAACTTGAAAAATGTGAGTCCCAATTAAAGTAGGCATTCCTGCAGCCACCTTGATTTTATGAAAGTTCTAAAGACGGACGGGTCAATTAAAGTCTCCTATAGATACCAATGGACCTAGGAAAGAAGGTACAACCCCCTTTTTTGCAATCCTTTTTCCTACTTAGCAGCTATAATATATTTAAATTAAAATTTTCTAAAATTCAGAGGGAAAATGACCGTTTGTTTTTGGCACCTGGGAGTGTATCCTTTAAAGTACTACAGTTTTTCTCTTTTTGTACATTCAAATTTTTCATATCAAACTGACTGTGCATTCTTTTTTTTGTTAAACTTTCATTGTGGACATTCCTTTATTTATCTTTTTTTAATTTTTACTATACAACCCACCAAATATTTGCCATCTCCATTTGCTCTTCAACTTACTGTTCAGACATACATTTTTTCACCGTGTGAAGTTGTTAATTATTTTAAAGACTCTCAGCCTAAGCGAGTCATAATTTATTTTAAAAAAAGCTTTGGTCGGTGGGTGATGATGGCCGTTGTGGAAGGGCACATTTTATTTGAATAATGTTGTCGCACTTGCAATGTGGCCATTATTTATGATTGTGGCGATAAGCTGCGACAGGCAAAAATATATTATTGTGTTATGCGATGTGTTCTGTGTGCCTACGACGACTGTCACTGACCACTTTATGAAATTAAAATTTAAGCGCATAAAAAATGTTGGCCATAATTTGAGTTTTGTTGAGTGTTGTATTTTTTTTTTTCTTATTTATGGTATTATCACTTAACTAATCAATTGCATTTTTTTTATATTTTCAGGTGAGTAAAATGATTTTGCCAAACTATCGAATCGGAATAATGGAACTTGTTAATGGATAGGAATAAGTAACATTGATGAAAATAATTTATTTTTAGGAATAAAATAAAATTTAAACGAAACACTTAAAATACAATATAAAAAATTTAACTAATAAAATTTCCATACAAAAAAATAATATCAAATTAAATAAAATATAATAAGAAAAACTAAATAAAAAAATGAATTCAAATAAAACCAAACAAAATTAACAACCTTATTAAAATATTGGCACTCGGTACTGATGTTTGCAGAGCCTTTGAATAAGAACCAGAAACCTTAGAGCGTTATCTATGCAATAGATGCAATAGTACAGCTTTCCCAAATTGTCGGCAGCGATTTTGGGAAACTTCGATTTTATTTAAGTCTCGTAGACGAAGCGAAAGTGGATTGGAAAATTATTAAACCTGTCATTGCTTGTTTCGGTAGGTGGTAAATCAAGTACGGTTAGGACTCGACTTCGTTAGAACAGTGTGACATCGCTGATAACGCTACCCCAAGCACGTCTCACATTTTCTAATTAGAGGTCTGCCACAGTGACTAATAAAGAGACTTGATTACTCCTCTCATAGCAAGCTAATCCAAAAGCCTAAAGGCTCCTTTGGGAGGCCGGTACATTGATTTGGGAAAACTGTATTTTTCGTAGTATTCAATGAAAACTAACACTGAAAACTAATCGTCTTCTTTTTCATTTCAATATCTCCAGCTATGGTTGTTGTTTTGTAATTGTCCATTGAAGAAATTGGACGAGGCAATTCCGTCTTTGTTTTGAGGTGTTTATAGAAATCAATGCATTAAAGTGTGGTTTGATGTCCCAGTTTTATTTATAGTAGAAAATACTCGCTGCACCGTTGAGGATAAACGCAGCATTTCGGGAAAAATCAGTATGCTGTTTTGGTGTCTAAAAACCGTATAATACTGCAAAATAAAAACAGTAAAGATACAAGTATTAACCCTTTGGGTTCACAGCATTACCATAAGCAACTTTTTTGATTTGTAAGACGTTCGCCCTTATTTTAGGGACTAAAACTAGACCACAAGAGTGTGTCAGATTACCCTACGGAAGGTCTTGAGTATATTTCTAAAATATACCATAGCTGTATCGTTCAAGCTCCACCACTTGTAGTTACGTACTCGAATATCCTCAAGTAAAATTGAATTTAATATTTCGTATTACAATCTGCCTAGGAACAGGCCCACACAAATTTTACAAAATAGAATTAAAACTTTGGTTTACTAACACTTAGCCAACCAAGGAAATAAATCAAAAAGTTTAAACATTTACAACAACAACAACCAAATCATCATTGCATAAAACACAATAATAAAAAAATAACTTGCTGTGGGTGTAGGATACAAGCGCTTTCGAGTGGTGTCTTCCATACGAAACACACCACACCCACCACATTATTAAAACAGCAATTGGCAGTTTACAAGCAATTGTGTTTGCATTTGTGTTTCTTTCTTGTTTAATATTTTCTTGCCATATTTTTTTCCGATCTAAACGATTTTCAATTAATTTTCCATAAAATATTTATGCAACGATGTTCAGAAACCGAGCAATTGCAGTTGCAACATTCGAACATTTGATTTGTGTTGTATTTTTGCGTTGTTGTTGTAACATATGAGCAATTATTGCACAGCAATTGTTGTTGCAACGACGACCAGTCAGTTGTTTGTGGGTTGCTTCTTCTTCTTCTTCTTCTTCTGCTGCATTGACTTTAATATTTTATGGCAATCTTTTTTGCTGTTGTTTGTATGAGGCATTTGCAGTTGCCTTTTGCCATCGAAGCCAATCAAAATAGTTGCACACAATTTTTTTTGCATTTTCCTATGTTTTGCTTGTGTGTGTGTGTGTTTTTTTTTTGTTCATTCGTTTAACAAATAATTTTGTTGCCACAACATTATTATTTAGCAATGTGGCATGTTGGCAGTGTTGGCAATTGTTGCTGCATTTGCTCATAAATTGTGCTGCTCTCCTCGTTCCATTTGTGCACTTTTTATTTCGTTTAAATTCGTTTTAAATAAAATCATTTTTTTTTCTTGTAAATTTGATTTTTTCCCCGTTGCTGTTGTTGGATTTTGCTTTCATAATTGGTTGCAATAGGGTTTCCTTTGCTGTTATTATTGTTGTTGCATATTTTATTAGTGTTGTTGTTGTGTGTATTCGTTTGTGGTTGCGCCACTTGTTGCCTTTCCTTTGCCTTAAGTTTATCATTAATGAATGAAATTGGCTTGGGAACAAAATTTAGCCATTATGAAGATGAATTAAATATTATTTGTCCCTTCTCTATTGAGAGCTTGAACTTTTAAATTTTAGCTAATTGGCGAAACTTGTGTTGAGGTTAATGGGTACAAGAGTGTTAGGAGTCCTCAAAAATTCGTTATGGCCGAAATACAGAAAATCAAATTCCGCTTTGGTGGTTTTTTTTTGCCAACACAGTTTGAATGTGATGAATGAGGAACAGGTCCACGTTTCGGGAATAACTGATCTTTATTTCATGCACAAAAACTAACAAATTTCAACAAATTTAAGGGAATCACAATAAGACGGGAGAAAAATCTGCCTGAGTTTGGAAAACTTTTACATTAAAGGGGATTTGCAATGCGACCGTTGATATGTTGTGCCCCCAGTTCCATTCCATGTTGGGTGAGGTTTCTAATTAATTTGAAAGAGTCCAATGTCAACGGCGACTGTAGCACAGTGATGACCTCTGCCTTTCGATCGCTAGGTATCGGGTTCGAATCCCGCCTGCGGTTCGCATACATTTTGTCTGTGTAGACTGCAAGATCCCTTAACCGTGATAATTGCATAAAGAAGCTCGCCCTAATCCCTAATATGGGCTGTGGTGCCAAATTAGTATCGGTAATGGGTTCAATTTCGGCCGCTTTGGTATAGTAATTACAGCAGGGTATCAGCTCCCACTCCCCCCTATGCTGAAGACAGTGAAGAAATTCGAACAAAAGTTTCAATCGTATTGGCTGATTTTTTTCGTTCTTAAGCCAACAGCAAAAAATACTCCATAATTCATGCTCCTCCTAAAAGCCGCCAAAAAAAAGTTCATTTATTTTTAGTCTTTTGCATTCAACAATAAAAATGCAATTCCAACTTAACACACAAGCCGCATCGATGGGTTTCATGTTCAGTTAACTTTTCCATATTGACATGTTTTCCGTGCTGCGCCGTGCCATGCCATGTGCCAGAAGACATGCATTTGAATCGACCATAACAAATGGCCGATTTCCAATTGCCATGAACATGAAATGCTCAATTCAATTGAACAATTTCAATTAAGATGGACCATAACATAAACGATATGCTTAGTTAGCTGACTGGCAACGGCGAACGAGCAAAAACACATAGCCGAAAGCCAATGAAAACAAACTTCTGCAACATGGTCGAATGGATGTTTTATATTCACTCTTTTTTTTGCATATGACTTCATTTGGAGCATAAAAATACCTCATTGAAGTAAAGCGCTAACATTCATATTAGCCGTAAAGAAATTAATTTATTGCAATTTAATTGGCCTCGAACGGAGAGGAGGCCAAATTACAATTTTGCAATTTGGCTAAAACTGTTAAGACATAAATTGATTTGGAATGGCCCGAAACTAGAATCTCACCAAATAAGCACTTGAAATTTGGCTTAAAGACTCACACCACACCGCACAAGAAAAGTCTATGAAAGGAACATTTAGCACGAAAAGACGAAAGTCGATAAAGGTACCACTTCTGGCTGCAAGTAAGTGAAGTGAGAATAACCAGTTTAGGCTTTTCCATTTCGCGGAACCACAAGCCCAAGTTCTAAGTAAGTGAACTCCACAACTTCACACACAGTAACCGGTTGTTAAGCGTGACTGTGTGTGTTGTGTATATTCTTTAGACTTTCATTTCTTCCTGTTGGTCACGCCGCGGATGCGTTTTAACTTTTAACTTGGCTTCAAGGCATCAATCAGCTCAGCTAGGCTCCCCTTTGGTTGTTCTGTTTCATTTGGCTTCATGCGTTCGTTCACACACAAACAATAAGGCTCAACAGAAAATCTTTAATCCCTAATGACGAGCAGCAGCAGCTGGCGCTGTCCAATCTTCCTACCGACCGTCTGCAAGTCTGTCCCGTCATCATTCGTTCTGCCACCACTCTGTGTGGTGGTGGTTGATGTCTTTGCTTATATGGCTGAAACTTTCGTGTGCCGTCTCCTCTTTCTCCCATTCCTACATTTTGTTTTCGATAAATGAAACTTGCAACTGATGCGGTTTGATGCAGCCTCCTTTTCTGTCTCGCCGTCGTCATTCAACATTTGAAAATTTTCTTGTTGTTGAAAGGCTGCACAAAAGTCACAACAGCTCGAATGACAACAACACCAACAATAAAGACAAATGCTGCCTTTACAGGCAGGTTCAACAGCTTCCAGATGGTGGTTTGGCGTTGGTATCCAAACCATGCCACAAAGCCTCCACTCCAAGAAGTGAGTGCCGCAAAACCGGTTCCTTTCAGGGCAGCACTGTGGTGGGGGGGGGGGTGGGTTTGGGGAATGGCAACAAACGCAACCAGACTAGGTACATTCGCTGATCCTTTTTTGTGTGTGTTTTTCTTGTATTGCCCAGCACTGTGCTGAATGCCCGTGTCTGATTTTATTATATATTTTTTTCCTCTCTACTCGTTCAAGCTGAATTAAGGTTTTTTTTTCCTGTGCAAGTACAAAAGTATGAGTCACCCATTCTGTTGTATGTACTCGTGTGCACACTCTCGGAAAAGTGTTGGTAATTGGTGATATGGTAGATTTCTTATAAGTTTTTTCTGAAAAGAACTGGAAGGGCTTTAAAGCTAAGATTGGACAGAAAGGGTTATGAATAATTTCATGCTATAAATTGTATTCAACAAATCAACATTAAAGTTTATCCAATTGAATAGAATACAGTGGTTGGGCTGTTTTTGTTTGACGATTTCGTTTTAATATTTGAAATATAATTAAATTCTTTTATCATAAGATTATCATGTTAAAATGGCAATAATCAAGAACGATTGATCACAACATCACGTAAACAAAAAAAAATTATATGATAAATTTGTTCACTAATGACGTCAATACATGCTCTTGGCGTGATCTCCATTTAGACCTTGAAGTAAAATATAAAAATATAAATATAAAAGTAAATTGTGACAATTTGTACTTATACTTATACTTAAAGAATTAGATATTGAAAGTTCTTACTTTATATAACAGATAAGTAGGTACTAAAGTTAAGTAGAAACTTTAATTTGACAGCGAATATGCGCCATTGTGTTCAATCTATGCAAATTACGAATTAATCTTAGCTCGATACTCAGTAATCGTTTTGTGAGCAATTAATCGATATAAACTGAGACTCTAAATTGAAACTTCACTATCCGAGATCCTGCTCAGAGTCGTATACGTTGAAAAATCAGATGTTATGCAATTTCATGTCTTTATTAAAAGAAATACAATTTTCTTGATTTTAAAATGTATTCAAATGAATTTAACATGTCTTTTGTTTTACAAATATGTATATCCTTAGTATTCATGACTATTATAGACTTCAGTATGGAAGGACTCTTTTTCTCTTTCTACACACATTCACCTAGCTCCGATATTTATCAGTAAATTTCGTATTAAAACAAAAACTGCTTTTAAACTAACAAGCGAGGGTTGCAATTTGCAAAAAATATACGCAAACACACACGAATACAGTTGACAATAGGAAATTTTGCAGCAGCAGCAGCAGCGGCAATGACGCCACCGAAATACGGAAAAATGTTCCTTTTCCCATACTCAACAATAGCAAATACAACACGAGCTACGTACGTATTTCTACTATTACTTATACGCGCTTGCAACGAGGACTAAAGTATGTCACAGAGCACACAATATTTACGATATTTTGATAACTCGCGTACACTATGGAATTTCAATTGTGCTTAGGGGTTGCTGTTGCCGTTGCCGTTGCCGTTGCTGCTATCTTGTGCGCCTTTAACGCTTTTACTACGCGACAAACAGAATATGCTTGGCAGCAGGGCAGGGTAGCAAGGAATGAACCAAGAACGTACGTACGAACGAGCGAACGGAAGGAAGCAAGCGAAAGTCCTTGCAGCAGGAATAGCGGGACTGTGAAACAACAAAAAAGAAAAACGCATTTTTCAAATTCCGTGCAACATTTCAACGGTGAAAAAAACAACAACCACAACAGGAATATCAACGATAACGCACATGAGCCAAAAATAATATTAATGCATTTGAAACGCTTTTGCACACACACACTCACACGAACACTCATTCATTCAAGGAACTTATGTTTGTGTTTTTAATTTTTTTTTTCTCTTTTATAGAAATTTTTTTTTATTGCATTAGGCAGACAGTGTTGTTGCCAGTCGACTGCTCGACTGAAAGGGTTCGCTGACTCTGGGACAGCCACTTCCGCAAAATACTGCTAGAAATTACGCGATTTTCGCAGTGTGTCTGTGAGTGTGTGCTGCGTTCGTCTGGAAAATCGTTGACTTTCTTGTTTGTGTTTGCTTAGCTGCAGTTGGAATTTTCAATAAATTTCCTCAACGCTTCTAAATTTTTGATTATAACGTTATTGCTCGTAGCCTTTTTCGGTTGAAGGAAACATTCAATATTTACCGTAATTCACACACAAACCATTCACACCCACGCTGACCACTTCACATTTGCAAGCAAAATATTTTCATAATCGCAGGTGCAATAAAGCACCACCGTATCGAACTTGGAAAATAAACTTCTTATTATTTATTGCCCTCTGTCGCGCTTATTTCAAATGCAAATAGGCGCACACTTTATTACTTAATACATATTCGGAAATAGTACAGTGGCGCAATAACCACCACCACACCATGTCAGTGAAATGCTTGCAACAAAGGCGAAAATAAAAACCCTTTCCCAATACAATATTTATGGAACCACTCCATTCACTAAACCCACTTCACATAACCTCAACGAAACATAGCCTAACCCGGTCCACCAATAATGAGGCGTAATTGTACCTCCATATAGCTTAACTGAGCACACCCCACACAGCCTTATGCACCGAACGGAAAAGGCAAATTAATATGCCACGATTGTTGTTCTTGTTCCCGCTGCTGTTGTTGTTGTTGGTGTTTGTCTCATGTTTGCCATGTTAAGGTAGTTTTCATTTACTTTCATTGTTCTAATAGTTGTTGGTGTTGTTGTTGTTGGTGATATACTTTGGTTTGGGTTTATGTCATGCATTTCATACTATTGACACTGTGTTACATGCACTCATACATGAACAGCTATCGTCTACTTTTAGCAAGTTGGCAATTGTTCAAGACTGTATGTTCATGCATCTGCTGTTGTCCATATCCTTACCCCATTACCGTTACTGTCCTGACAATTTGTTATTATCTAATATGAAATATTTATTCAGTGACATTACCTTTCTGTAACAGTGGAAGGTTGTTAATGTCCAGTAACAATGTGTCTACTCGTTAGTAGCGCTTTTAATAATAATTGTCATTAGTTCTGAAGGGGGTTACAGAATTATAATTTGATGTGTTAATGTACTTGTACAAGAATATACAGATATGAATAAGCGGGGTACTACCTAGTATTTATAGTAAATTTCATATCACAGTGTCTAGAATTTGGAATCCCTAATTGAGGCATCAGAAAACCAACTTTTTGCATATTTTGAATAAATTTGTTTGTGAATGCGGTAATAATTTTCATTGAAGTATGGCATTCATGAATAGTGCCTATGTTTGGATTTACGTGTGGCCACCTCATTCAAAAGCAAAATCTTTTGATTACGTGAAAAAAAAAAATAGACACAACAGTTAACTAACAAAAACTGTAACCAAATGTAACCGGCTGCAGTTGTTATCCTACCTACCTGATACACCCAAAAATGTTCAAGGACACTCTAGGTGGCAACTATCATCCAAATGACATGATTTACACAAAAAAGGTCAAAATACGCAACTGGAGCCAACCTAATATCACCCGCCATGATTCAGCGAAAAAATCACAATGACGCAGTTTGGGTTGAGCCAATACTATGTGACGTGATTCACTCTACAAATTGTTAATGAAAATTAAAATAAAAAAATTGTATTTTTTACTCATAAAATTTTAAAAATTTAACCAAAGACATTAACCAGTTTCGGTTCGGGTTCACAGACTTTCGAAAATATCGATTTCGGTTCCCTAAAATGCAATGGTTGCTGTTTCGGTTCCGTAACCAGTTCATGACATTCCCTGAGCTGAACCAAATTACCCTAAATACACTTATCCCATTTATGAGATTTTTCCAAAATTCAACATTATAAATTATAATTCTGTAAATCTTTCAAATGTCAATATCGGCACATATTCATTTCCAACGGATTGACAAACTGCTGCCTGCCCAATTGTTCACACATTTTCACATTTTTGCATTTCTAAAGGACATTCACCTTTCGAAAAATTGAAAATTCACAATTCAAAACTACAATACCAAAAAAAAAATCTTCATTCATCATCCAGGGGCAAATATCCCTTAACCGAATGGAAACCTTATTCTTCACGGAAAATACTGCTACCTAACCGATGGACAACCCCTAAAAATTCCGAAAATCCAACAAAGCGGATTTTATTGCAATTTCTAATTAGAATCGTTTTAATCATTAATAATATTTTCACAGTAATACGGCAGAATAGCTTAAATGTAGTTTTCACATATTCTTGATTTCTTCAAAAAACTTTGATTTTCTTTTAATCAAAAATTTGTATAGGTAATAAAAAAAACTGTTTTTATGAAAAATTTCTTTTCTCCAAATGTTAGTCCACCAAAAACATAGACCATGAAGTGTCTCTTCTGCATAGCTTAAGAGTAAAATTGAATTTTCGCCTAAGTCAAGTTAGCCCTCTGTGCTATAATGCCACCCCTTGTATGGATTTATAAGCACATCTGCACAGCTGAAAAATGCGTAGCCATTCGGGCGTTTGAGTTCGGAGTTTTCGGGTACGGTGTGGCAATTGGAATTTATTATTATTTTTATTTACGCTTGAACCGAACACAGCATAAGCGTTGGAAGTCGTAGTCGTCGCCATCGTCATCATCATCATCATCGGTTAAGAGCAGCTGAAACATGCACGCCGCAATTTTTCTAATAAACTAAAAGGTTACTCACAGCCCTGCCCTGTCCTGCATGCCATATAGTAAGCGAGTGCTACCCTATTCCGCTTGATACCATCCAGTGTAACGAGCCTTTTATGTCCTGTGTTCTGCCCTCTATCGAGGCAAGGTTACCTGTGAGTGAGTGTGGTGCGTATGCATTTTCTCAAACTGAGCCCAGTGTGTACAGCAGAACAAAACAATAATATGGCCACGACACTGAACGTTGTGCGCGGCGCGGGGTTGAAGTATTTTCGTCAAACATTGTTGGGAAAATGGAATTTTTTTCGGTAAATTCCTGAAATTCCAAGGGGGCAAATTATATTAATAGAAATTATGATTGTGTTCGTTAATTTCTGTTGATGGAAGCAAAGTAAGCTTCGGAAATGCCATTAATAAAGGGGATACTAAAAATATTTTCCGATGGGTCGTTTCATGGGCGCATACCCAGAGGAGATGTTGAGCGATTTTGGAGTGTGTCTGTCGTGTTTCTAGTTAAAATTCCTCAAATAATTTGAAGTTTTTTAATTTTAGAAAATTGACTACTAGTTGGGCGAATGAAGTCAATTATGTACGTTTGACTGGCCGTTGGACCGGAGGAAAGCTTTCAGGCAGTTTGAAATTTTCATTTGAAAAACTTAGGAAGTCATTTCTATTTGTGAGGTCCTCTACACATGATGTACTTGGCTAATCTTTGTTGATAAATTCTCTCTATAAATTCCCTGAATTCCACTCAAATATCTCATAGACACTACACTCAAAATTCACTCAAACTCATTCACAGGCTATACACAAATTTCCAATAGCATAGTGCACAATCCACGAGGGAGGGTGTGTGTAGCGGCAGCAGCATTTCTTTCGCAGGATCTCACTTTTCAGTTTCATATTTTACGTATTTCGTTCTGCTCCGTGTCCTCTATCCTTTGTAACGTTTTTGGAAAAAAACAGTTTCGTTGCTGAATTCAAAACAAGCAGACGGGTTTGGTGTGGTGTTTGGTGTAAAGTGATTTTTTTTGGAGATTTCGGAAAAAGAAGCAGCATAAAATCGAAGAAAAATTCAAAGAATTGAGAAAATATCACGTTTGATAACGTTAATAAAAAAATCTATAAAATTTTCCTCTGAAATTCATTTGAAAAAAGCAAGTACTTCTAAAGCAAATAAAAGTTGCCTTTGACCACTTTTATTGACAAAATAAAAAGAAGCAGCTGTCCTGTGCTGTACTCTCGTGTTCCTTGTAACCGCTTTCAAATTTAAATTTAACTCCCTTTGTGTATGTGTATTTGGTGTTGCAACCCTTTCATTGAACAATTTTTAAATGTATGACAAAAATAATTTGAAAAGTGCTCGGCTGTAATTTTTAAATACTTTTTATTCTGCGTTTTGTGTGTTGTGTTAAAGAAGAAATCAAAATTTTCATCAAAAGTTCAGAAAACGGCTCCACGGTGGCGCCGTTATCAAAAAATTTGGATTATCTTGAGGAATTCAAGGCCTTGGCCGGTAAGTTGGAAGAATACCTCTTTTAAAAAAGAAAGAAAATAGAGGAAATAGAGGAAAGAGAACCAACAAGAGTACAATGTACTCAGTACATACTTCGACCGAAAATCAATACTTTCTTTGGAAACTTTAAAGTATAAAATTGATTAAGATTGAAAAAAATACAATTTTTATTAAACTAATATGCACAAAGCTAGAGTCCCACGATTGCCGCAATGTTACAATCTATTCGGCCCCCTTGGTTGATCTATCGGACTCTCTGGTTGGCACTGAAATACATCTGCTCAACGATTCGCTTACGGCTTAAAATGCTCTCAAAAAAATGATGTGTTTGGGAAGTGTTTGCAGCAAAAATTTAACTCTTTTAGTCCAAATAGAGTAGCATTTGCCATAACTGAAATCGTGGCCCGCAAACGAATGAAATTTTATGAGAAAGTTATCATTTGAAGCAAATTCAAACCCGTTTCTTTCAAATACATGTATTACAAGTCGCTCATTCCCAGCAATAAATTCTGGTTTTTGGAGTTATAAATGCCCCAAGGATCCTCAGATATTTATCTATATGGTGCCAAGAGACAGAATACATAATGGATCATTTCATAAGGGAGGTATACTGTTTCTAATACAGGTCCAAATACATCTTTAGATCGCCTCATAATATGATTCTGGTCCTTTTGTGCCTTACAAATAGTATGGCAAAAGTCTTACATCGTTAAACTATTTGTGTGCAATGCATAACAATTGTTCCTTGAGGAAATATAAATCCATTTCGATACAAGGCAAAATATTTTTATTTCCTGCAGTTGTATGTTCTGCAATGTGTAAAGATAATTACAACAATTTGGAAGGTTTTGGGTGTGAAAACCCCACCCTTTGCTACGTCCCTGGATAACTTGTAAATAAAAAAAGTTTCAAATTGTTGTTCATGAATACCGGTACTGATTTTATATTCAGAATTGGTACTTAAATAAAATTATGATTTCTTTTCATTCTAGTGAGTAAAACACACAATTCTCTCCGTGTATTCTAAAACTCTTGGAGGGTGGAATCAACCAAACGAATTTAATTCAGATTATGCAAAAATCACTTTTAAATTCAAATGAATGCAAATAAAATATATTTTGAGAATAGTTTCAAAGCTAAACCCATCACCCATATGCATTTCAGAAGAAACCAATTTGCATATTCATTAAAGCAATCAAAGGCAACCCTTTCTCTCTACACACACGCTCCCACACACAAACTGATGTCCACTTCTGCAGGCACTTGTCACACTCAACCCTTTTCCAAAGAAATGTCAACTATTTTTTTGTTTTTTGTTTCATTACTACTAAATACAACTTTTTTGTAATAGGCAAATTTCACATCTCAACTCAATTTAAGCATAATAAAGGGAACAAAACAGAGAGAGACCTTCACTTTATTTCAATTCCTGCTATTGTGTGTGTGAGTGTGTTTTTTTTTTAATATAAACGCCAAAAGAGGAATTGCATACGCACGACTGAGTATCATTCATCAAAAATGATTTTGCCAAATGAACCGCAGCAGCAAATCACAAAATACAAAAACACAAAAAGGGAGCATTTGTAATAAGGGTGACCTAATGTTGAACATGAAATACACACGCATATAGTATATATGAAATATAAAATACAAAATAAGGAGCATCAGGCACTAGCAGCGACTGAATGACTGAAGGACAGCACAGAAGTGAACAGATATACGAACGAACGAACGAACGAATGACAGGACTGTCGAACTTTATGTACAACATTTGTGAAATTTTTGCAAGGACGAGAAGACCCTTGAAGGGAAAATTTCCAAATAAATTCTCATGAAATGCTGTCGGGCGCAAAAATTTCAAAAATGAAAACAAGTTCATTTTTTTATGTACTTTTTTTTTGCTGTGTATATGCTTTTGTATTTGCTATGAAACAACCAAGATGAACACACTTCAAACGCGTGTGCATTTATTTCGCATCAAAAGGATGATTTAATTTTGCGTTTCAATATTTTTTTTTGTTTGCTGTTGTTTTCCATTTTAATATGACAACAATGAGACAAGACAACAGCGCCACCCTTCGCTATCGTCGGCGAAAGAGGGTTGGGGTTGGGTTGAAGGTACACACAAAAAAAAAAGTAGGTAAATCTAACCAAAAAAGACGGTTAAAAATGCAGCAACCAAAAAACGTGGTAAATGGAACCAACTCAAAGTTGTTCGCGTACAATGAAAAATTGTTAGCGTACAATGAAAAATTGTTAGCGTACAATGAAAAAATGTTCGCGTACAATGAAAAATTGTTCGCGTACAATGAAAAATTGTTCGAGTACAATGAAAAATTGTTCACGTACAATGAAAAATTGTTTGCATATGAGCAATGAATGCATTCATTAGTAGTGTTTTGGTTGCAATCTTGTCGAAACTTGACGTTTTTTTATTTATTTGTTTGCAACCAAAACACGACTATTGATGTCGCATGTATTGTCTGAAAATATAAAATTTTAAAAATAAAAATCTGTAAAAAAGAAAAATAGAAAAATAGAAAAAAAGAAAAATAGAAAGAAAATTTAATATTACAAAATTGAAATCTAAAATGCTAAAAATGAAAAAAAGAGATAAACGAAAATCTGTAAAAACAAAAGAATAAATAAATGTAAAAATATATAATAAAAACCATTCTCAATATAATATTACATTTACTTACCCTTTTATGCACTTCACCCTTTGACCATACTGAACGCACTGATCGTATACTCGAATGACAAAACAAAAATCGTTGCTGTTGTAGTATGACAGACACGAAAGCACGCCGCTGAGCATGTATGAGCATGTGCTCATACATCGCAAGCAACCAAACTCAGCTGAGTTGCGTACCGCAATTTGGTCTTTACAATTTTTTTGGTTGGCGAACAAACAAAAATTTTTTTGCTTTACAAATTTTTTGGTTAAAATTTGAGATTTACAATTTTTTTCGATTAGCTAACCTGTTTTTGTAGTTAAAAATCATTTAACAATTTTTCGACGATTAGATTAACCACAAAAATTGTAGTTGTTGTTTGTGTTTTCCATATAAAATAAAAAATTGTTTTTTTACAACGTTTTTCGGTTAGATTAACCCATCTTTTTTTTTTCTGTGTATGAGATACGTACATATCATAATTTTGCCAAAATACAACCCACCGCCTCGCTTACACTCCTTCTGTTTTCTGAGGTTGATTGTGACTATGAGGTTGATGTTCATCAAGTTAAATTCATCAAATGAAAAAGCACTTGAGCGCTGCTTTTTCTCTTATTTTTGAAGTGGGGTTCCGTTTGAGGTGAATTTACAACAAAATGTTTCGGTGGTGGAATTAGGCTATTACATTTTCGCTGCAGGGAAAGAGTTGTGAAACTGTTTAATTTTAATACATGTTGCAAATTGAAATTTACATAAGCAGTTGTACCCGGAAATAGGAACAAAAAATATTGATATCAATGAAAGGGTGTATTTAATACCGTTCAAATATGGTGTCTCTGCCCTTTAACCCTTTAAGTAGTTCATGATAATTCAGGTTTGAAAAAGACTCTTTTAAGAATTGTGGCTTGTAAGAACTACTTGCAAGTCTGATATACAGACATATTCTAGTAATGAGTGACCGGAAAAAAAAGTGACAAAAGTCATCGAAAACCGCCGCTTCAAATCGCTGATGCAGAACTAAGAAATTCTAGAATAATTCCTTTCCAAACTTCGTTTGGGATCGAGCAAAATACAAAGATACATGTTGAAATCGTTACACGATCATTTAATTTCGTGATTATTTTGACTCTGTGACGTCACACGAATAGTGCGAATAGTAACATGCCAGAAATTGATGTCATGTTAATAATTCTGACTCTCATTAACGGTGTGATGAAAGGGACATTATGTAATGTCTTAAAAATTACGATCACCCGCTATGATGGCTTATTCACAGCTAGGAGAAACAGGAACCAATGACGATGAGGAATCACAAATTTTCGGAGAAAAGTTTGGCAAGTGATCGCCAAAATTCATATAAATAATATCAAAGAACAACTCAAATACAATTACTTGAGCATCGTTCCAGCTCGTTTTTCTGAATACTTTTCGAAAATTCTACCTTTTTTCATTGAAATTCAACAGGGCAACACTGTGCTACTTCCATCGGGCAAACAACATTGGTTTATTGCTGGTTACTTCAAAATGGATCAATTTGCAAAATTTTGATATTGAGAAATATTCGTTTTGACATTTTGCTTTCTCACCTGTCAAATAGTACTGCCCTACTACTATTTTTGTCGCCTGGAATATAATGAAATTTCCCTTTTGAGCGGTAACCTAATTTTTGCAATCGTTTAGTTTCGTTCACTTTTGATTTTTCCTTTCAGCGTGTATACAAGAAAATAGGTCAATTGTTGCCTGTACCCAACTGGAATGGGGTCGAATTGTATCTGAAGCCACAAATTCATTTGTTTTGTTTTTAATGAATTTACCAATACTCTTGCAAAACCATTGAGCTCAGTCACCTAAACTTACCTGTAGTGTATGCCTTTTCGGGTTTTATCTCCACATCTTCGGCTACCAAACAACGAGAAAACAACAAACCCATAAAATACTTGATTTAATGCCTTTTTTCATAATTTTAATTTCGGTATGCATGGAATTTTACAAAAACGTACATTTTTCAAATTCTTCGGTCCGCAGTCGAGAGTCTCTCAGACGGCACACAATTTCAATTTCAATTTAAATATAAATTTTGAAATTCCAAACAGCTGCGCCAATAACAGTTTTATATAAGTTTTTGTATTATAGTCGGGTCTCCGAGACGGTGTGGTGTGTGTCTCTCTTCTATTGTTGTTTTTGTGATTTGCATAATGTATTTAATACATTTTGTATTTCATTGAATGAAGTTAAGAGTATTTCGTGTTGATTTTGCTTAATATGCCGAACAGGTGTCAATTGACCGCACATTTTCTACGTTGCATTTTCGTAGTAGCGCTTTTTACCAGTTTCTGCTTTAGACTGAATATTTCCTTATTTGGCAATTGACGCATCAAGTCAAATGTATTCAATCGATTTCAGTTATTACTAAATTCAATAAAAAAAAATAGTACTTTTCTATCTACTACTATTTTTGCAGTATTTTTCAGCGCAGTCACTACTTACTATTTACCAACTTTCTTCAATTACTAACTTCATGTTTAATGAATTGCCATTTAATGACTTCAAAACTGTTTCACTTATCTTCTTCGTTCTCTCCACTTCATCGAAGCAGCAGTTAATCCAAGTGTTCGCAGAGAAAAAAATTGCATTTCTGCTATAAGCCGCTTTAAGCTTTTTGTTTACAATCGTAGCCTCTTCTACTCGGCCTGGAGGCCTGCTCTCACACACGCTTAAAACTGGAAACCTCAAAAAAACTGTCTTTCGTTCATTAATTAAAAATGTAAAACACGTTTTCCTGCGTTTCGGGTTAATGTCTTACAAATTATACGCATTTCGAAATACAAACTAAATGAAAAAAAAATAACGAAATGCCAGACAGACACATTGACTGCCTTTCCAAGTGAGTTTTCTTTCTTTCTTTCGATCTACGCATTAATGAGGCACAATGGAAAGAAATTTTTAATTTTATTGAGTGAAGCCAAAATGCAGTTTTTCATTTCTTCCCATGCCGCTCAAAAGCATTTTCTTTTTCTTGGTTGGCTTTTAATCCATTTTTATTTGCATTTTATTCAAATAATCTTCAATTTATGATTTTTTTTTCTCTCAAATAAATGACACTTTTGGTTGTAATTTGCCGCTATGTATTTGAGAATGAGAGGCGCCAAGATAGTTATCAGTGAGTGTTGTGAATAGATGGAAATACATGCATTTCCCATTGATTTGAGTGACACTTTTTTTGTCGGCAGATTATGGAAAAAAGGCAGAGATAATAGATGGGAAAAAGGGTTGGGAATATATTTACAAAAAATCTTTTCTTCGCTTCAGTTTTTTTTTATTTTTGAACCTTTTGTAGTACTTACAAATTTGTATTTTATTTTTGAAGAATATTTTCTACTTTCTATTCTATAAAACGACATTTTGGAGAAAAAAAATATTTCAAAAAAGTAAGGATAGATTTGTTGCTATTGCAATTTTCAGGCTGCAAAATATTTAAAATTATATCAATTTGTTTTTCAAAAATAAATTAATAATTTAAAAAAAAAAAATTTTTCTTAAAATGTTAAAAAAAAAAAATTGTATGCTTTTTTATTATTTAATGGACGATTTCTATTTCAAATATTATTCCATTTCCATTTTGTTCCGCTCTAGTTCCTTTCCGTTTCCGACATAATTTCAAACCAAATACAAAAAACGGTGTCCAAATCGGTTAAAACGGTTAAAAACGCTCCAACCCTCCAATGTTGATACGTTTAACCCAACAGATGGCAAATTTATTGAACCATTCTTTTCATTGCTAAGTTGTAAATTTTTCAATAGATTTGTGAAAAATTCACATTTAATCAAAAATTGTGGTAAAAGAACTTACAACAACAACGACCTTTTCGATTATTTGAACTATTTTATGTCGAATTTTTAAAATTTTTTTTACCAGTTCTTTTTCGGTTAATCCAACTTACGGTTAATAAATTCAGGTTTTTCATACATTTTGAAAAGTTGTACGTTAACAACCTTTTTCGGTTAATTTTACCGACGTTTTTTTCTGTGTACTTACTTATACCCTTTTCCATACATACCACGTCTTCTTTTGGGCATTACAAAAGGTGTGCCCAAAACCATATACCATTGGACACTTTTCATTTTTTTCAGTAGGGATTCCCATTTCCCGATTTGGCTCGATTTGGGATCAATACACTAATCGTATTTTCCCAGCCATTTTCACACATTTTTTCAAAATCAAAAATTGGTTAAACCAAAGAATTTTGTGGTTTAACCAACACCTGCTCGAATCCTTAGTTAACTAATTTTCATAAAATGACACATCGTCTTTTACTTTAAGACACCATACCACACTCATAATTCAAATAATCTCATAATTTAATCAAGGACTTGAAAACTTCCTTATGGAATAAAATATTACACAAGTGATCTTTCGAAAGCATCAACCTATTTCTTTTCTTTTCATGTCAAATGCAAAATTTTTATTACTGAAAAAATTCCAATAAAAAATTAACTTTATTACTCAATTTAAAATGCCCATACTAATAACAGCTATCCTTTAATAAAGCAAAAAGGACACACCACAGGACACACACACACACACACATGCATATAAACGTTCGCATTGTCCTCGCTCAATACCGTTGAAATGCCACGCACGTTTCCTAATTCGCATGCATTTGGTCATTTTAGAACGACCGCGCGCTGCTGCTACTGCTGCCTGCCTGCTTCCCCCCCTGATGTGAGCTCGTGTGCCATGACCGCCCGTCCAGCTAACCCTCTCTCGCTCCCTCGCTGGCATCAAAAACGTGCACATTCCAAACTTTCCGCACATAATAAAGTACTTGTGCCAGTGTGACAATGATGTATTGCATTTGCCAAGGCAATGATGATGGCAGGCAACAAACGCTTTGGTCATATTGGCCCTCCACTAGCAGCGGCACCAACGCTTCCAGAGGCCACTACTTCATCTAATGAATAAATTATAGCACATTGCGAATGCGATGGTCGACTCTAAGCGGGGGGGCTGGGGCGTTACAAAGTATTAGAGAGGACTGACGGTGGCCCAAACTCCAAACTCCAAAGACAAATACAATTTTGCATTTTATTTTTATTTATTTTTTCTAAATTTTTGCAATAATTTTTAAGTGCAAAACTTAAGCATAAATCAGTTGGGAAATGTGTGCATGCACACATATTGTACATGTGCGAGTGTGTTTGAGTGAGCATGTGTCCGTGTGTGTCATGATGTCCTTTTTCATGATATCAACCTCAGACGTACAAGCGTACACAAAAGGAGTGGCGCGCGCTTATTTAAACTCCAGTGGAAATAAATTTTTCAATTTAAAAAAACTTAACTTTGAAATAACAAAATGTATAAAGTTGACATTTTTATAGTCCGTGCGAGTGTTGTTGTTGTTGCTGTTGCCAGTTGCCAGTTGTTATAAAGGACATCCACTATTTGAGTTTATATCCTTGTGAGTTGCTCTAAAATGGGCGGAATTTCATACATTTTTTTGTGCCCATATTCAGAGTTGCTATAAATTGTAAAGTTTCCATTTCATATGCTCAAATGTGCAGTAGACGGGGAGGAGGACTACGAAAAGAAAAGAAAAATTGCGTGCCACGGCTGGCTTGAAGGATATATGTATTTTCAAAATAAACTTTATTTTAATTTTATTATCAAAGGCACAAATATTTCCACATAAAATATGGCAAAAGGTCTTCTGTCAAGTATACACATTCACTACCTTTTGAGTGAACTTACTAGTTTTCCTACTTTTCATTTTTGATACGTTAATTTCTTTTTGTTTTTCGCCCCCACTTTGAAAGCGCCGAACTTTTTGCCATGAATTTATGTATTTTTCCCTTTGATGTTTGTTTCGTTTGTCCAATTCGTTTGAATTTAATATTAATTTAAATAATTTCATAAAGTGAACCAAATGAAAAAAAAATGGGCTACAACAACAACAATAATGAATAGAAAAAGCCAACAAAGGTAATTTGATTGGCTTGGGGGCGTCAAAAGGGGTGGTGGCCTGAATAAATCTAAATTTCCAGCTGGAATTGTTGTGAAACGAACAGAAGGAAATAGAAAGTATGCGTGAGCGTAAACTTAATTTTCAAATTGAACTCTGAACTTATGCTGGGAAATAGCCGGAATATTTCGAGAAGTAAAAATATGCCAATATGTGTTCCTAGTATAAATGTGACTGAGTGGAAGAGAAGTACACTCGCTCCTTTAGTTTGGAATACAATTTTAATTTGAAGCAGGGTTGAGTTATTATGCTAAGCCTGAGTGAGACCTCATCGTTTTTTAACATTTATTCAGTGAAAAAAGTAAAAAAAATATATATTCCCTTTTTCCATTCCCTCCAATCACTTCCGCCGCACACTGTATCGTTAAACAGATTGACAAATAAATCAACGCTGAAAAGCGTCCAAAATGTTTGTGGCCGCAGCAATGTCACACTTCAATTACAGACACTACTACTATATGGCCACACCGCCCACCAGGCACACACTTCTAGAGGGGAAAAAAACGAATACGGGAATACCCTCAAACATGCCAAAAATGGTAAAATCACAAAAAGCTATAAACTGCAAACGAAACGGCAACATGATTAAATTTTTTCGAATTGTTTTTTTTTTTTTTTTGGAGGCGAGCCTGAATGCATTTAATAGTGCAGCACAGCAGCAGCAGCAAGGCAAAGTAAAAAGCCAAAATGTAAAACCTCAAACAAAAAAATAGTAGTAAATCCCCTTTAAAGCGTAGTGTGTGCATGAAAAACCCATTTGTGGCTTTTTGTGATGCTCGCGTGCCCTTTTTCGTTGACATTACTGCTGTCAGACGGAGCAGCGAGCGCGCCAAAAATATCAAATTGCACTAATTTCCATTTTTTGGATGGCAGCGCTGGTGACGTCGTTGTTTATATGTATGTGCGTGTGTGTTTCGCAGCAAAAGTGTACCAGGCGCTTGCCCCGTCGCCCCCATTTCAGCCTTACGTTTTCTGTTTGTGTCTATATGAGCTGTCACCGAAGTGGGTGTTGCTCGACGAGAATTGTCAAAAAAATGGTTGACAATTGCAGCGGCAGCAAGCACCACCACCACTTTTAAATGTGCGGACGATATACGCTCGTTTGGCTTAATTTGCAGCAATTTTATATATTTTTGTTATTGTTGTTGTTGTTGTTGCTGTTGTTTTTTCTGTTCCTGTTGCGGTGGTTTTATTCTGTCGGCTGTGTTGTCGCATTTTCCATAAAATTGAAATGAGTCGCTGCATGCGGTTTTTGCGGTCCTATTAAAAGTTATTAGCATGAGTTCATATCAGAGTGAAAAGTACTCGCGTAAAAGTGAAATTAAATCCGATATTAGATTTTATAGTGGCAGCGGCCGTGTAAATATTTGAAATTCCAACTTTGACAGTTTAGATTTGGTGGCTATATGGATTTAAAATACTTGCCAGCGACAATGAAAATAGAAAATTTTAAATTGGGTACATGAGCGAAATAGTGTTGAAGGATTTAAAAACATTAGCATTTGACGAAAATAGTAATTTATTGAATTTTAAATTAATATGTGAATTTAATTTAACTAACTTCCTTCTTTTCTTTCTCCGTCCATTCATTTTTGGAAGTACTCAAATTGAGACAATAGTACTTCAAAAATTCCAATTCAAATATTTCTGCTACTCCCTCCTACATATTCATGTCCAACTACCCACGTGCAGTTTTTCTCGCCACCCCAGCAAGCTAAGCTATGCATAAAAAGGAGTAACTATGTAGGCACATGTTTTCAAGCCTTTTGTGCAACAGTTTTTAAGTCAGACCACACTCTCAAATACCTTCAAACGACTTTCCCTGTTAAATCAAAACCCAGTCGGAAGCAATGCAAAAAAATTCCAACAAAAAAAACCAACTCCGGTGAACAGAATATCGGCAAACGAATTTTTCGTTCCACTAGGTTTTTCGTCATCGCCATCAACGTTTCGTTGCAATTTTTTTTGTTCGTTTCTACATTACGCCCATATTTCCTGCATTTTTTTAAATGCCCTACATTTTGTACTGGTGCATGTTCGATTTGATGGGATGTCTGCTATACCACGTGTGTCGTCGATTAGGTTGATTAAGATTGGCATAAGATCAAAGCAATAATCAAGTAATTGTGTTTAATAAAATGTTTGCACAATAGTTTGCTAAAAGAGCTCTACTAGTCAGTCGATTTCGAAAAGGCGAAGGTTTAATTTTTAGACCTAATTTTAGATCTTCCTCTGGTGATGGTTTCAACTGTTCAAGCTTATCATGCGATTAATCGTCACAAACATGGAAATTCTAATAAGACCTGGTCCAAGAGGCCCTCAAAATCAGCTCGATATTTCGAAGTCTTCGGCATATAACCTACTCCGGATGAACTAAAGCTCAAAGCTTATAAAAAAAACGAAATGTCCATGGCAGTGAACGCTGAAAGATATGAAGGAGGTCAAGTTCGATCCACAACATGTCAGACGACCAACTTTATGTCCCCCGGAAACGGAGCCCCTTCCACACACCGCCAAACGAATTTTTACGACTAGAAGAATATCGAAAGGTTTTAAATATTAGCCGTACTGTATTGATAATGTCCCCCAGACCGACTGCTACTTATTTGCCAAATTCATTTCTCTGCACAACTCCTGTTATGACTAAATTATACAAAATGCATTTCTGGCATGAATTTTTATTTGCATTTTTTTCTAACTCAAATTTGAAGGGTTTCGTGTGGTTTTCAAATGGAAGAAACGAAAATTGAAAAACCCTCCAGGGTGGAAAGAGTGTATCTTTTTGTTTTAAATATAATAAGAAACTGAAGACAAATAATGCAAAAATGTTTGTTACTTGGTCATTGATTTGTTGCGGTGATATAACTTTTTTCCTTTGCCCTTGTTGTCTACTGATGATTTTCTGTGAATCAATTTTGCTAATTTTTGTTTACTTTGTTTAATTTTCATTGCAGACGGCATAGTCGGACCCGGCACCATAACGTCGCCGTGGACACCAGTGAGTGCCGGTCCCCCAGGTCCATTGGGACCGGCAGACACAAATGGCAGCATGGTAGATAGCAAAAATTTAGATGTCGGCGATATGAGTGACGTAAGTAATTAATTTGTTATAAACTAATTTATATATTTTTTATTGTAAGATTTATAAGGTGACCATCACAACATTAGTCGGTTTCAATTTTTGATACTCACTGTCCGAACTTCTTTCTTCCAAGTTTCTTCTATGGTTTTTTGAAATCACAAAGCGCCTAAAATTATAAATGTTTCCCAATTAATTAAACAAAATTATATTTCTCCCCAAAACCTAATTCAGGTCCCGCAAATACTCAAAAGTTGGTAACAACGATGCGGGGGAGTCAGCCAGTTGGCTTGATTTATGAGATTCAAAACTCCTTGACTGACTTACTTGACTGTTGGTGGTGTAAACTTCATCAATGTAATTTGACACTAGCTGCTGCTACGCCTCATTGACAGCAACAACACATGACATAATACCGCCATTTCTCTTGTACGCACACACACACACAACATCACTTTCCCACTCACTCACACTCATTCTCGGTCTGTCTCTGTCTGCGTTTTTGTCTTCTATTTCGTACGTATTGCTGACACACTTGAGCACTGGCATACACTCAAATTGCTCATTAAAAGTCACTTACAATTAATGCCACTTGATATCGCGCTCAAGTGTATCACTTTTGACAGACTCTGTTCACCGTTTCAGCCTCAGAGTTGTGTGTGTGTGTGCGTGCGCGAGTGTGTCTCCCAAGGTATCAATATGCATGTGACACTTCATTAGTGTCAGAAATCAATGAGGGAACCATTCTTATTAATGAGACAGTGTTCTTAACAAATTCTTATTCCTTCTTGCAGGACGAAAAAGATCTCTCATCTGCCGATGCTGAAGGTGTCTGGAGTCCCGATATCGAACAGAGTTTTCAAGAGGCTCTCTCAATATATCCGCCCTGTGGCAGACGGAAAATCATTCTATCCGACGAGGGTAAAATGTATGGTAAGTGCAAGTGAATTTTAGAAATATAGAAAGGAATGAAGATAAAGTTGAGGAGAGGCGGGAGAGTCCGAAAGTATATAAATAATATTGTATTCGCTTCGGGACGGCCTCCGCAATGGTTGATAATACAATAATCAGCATAAAACAACTACTGTACACTCATAAATCAAAGTCAGTCAGCCCGAACGGGCTGGTATTCGCCTTAAGACTTGCGTGTCACATTGCGTTTCTTGTAAATTATGGCCGATTTTTTTCGTGTGTGGTTTTTTCGCTTAAGATTTTAATCGGCATTTTCTTTTTTAAAATCTGAACATTTTAAAATTCTTTAATGTATTTTTTGTTGTTCCCCGGCTGTTGAAAGTGCGTTTGGTTCTGCTTTCACTACCTGCCTTGGAAATTTATGATTTCAATTTTTGAGCTGCACTGTGGGTAGTCTCTCAGAAGTAGCTCTCGGTCTAACATGGTTTCCTGGCTTACCTTCTTCGCTTCTTGGTCATTAAGTCAACGATTGCGTGATGTCTGTGTTAACAGTTGGGTTTATCTGAAAATGTCTTCGTGCTTCGTGCGCTGCTGGCGATTAAAAGTTAATTTCCGAGATAAACGATTGATTTGATATTAATGATGTCGTCTGGAAAGAATTGTGTTGTTTGGAGTTAAGCGGTTCGTTGATCGCAACTTTCCATTTACTAAATGAGAAAGGTCTCAAGATGTTTACTGAAAAGGTTTTTGTTGTTCTCAGACCAAAGCTTCTGACAGAAAGTAATTTTCTCACAATTTTTCTCTTCTCATTTTAAAATCTTTCACACTTCATTCAATACTGCCAATTTGCCAATTGCCCAATGAGAACATTATTACATTATGAAAATGTATACAAAAAAAAAATAATAATAATGCAGATAACCAAAATAAATATCTTCCAACACTCGAAAATCCGCACAACTGTGGGAGGAAGCATGAACAAGGCATTAATGCGATTACACCACATTTCCTATATAACTCTAGGCTACTTTAAAATCCCCAAGCCAGACACATACAGTATTTTAGTGTTTTTTTTGTTGATGTATTTTTATTATTATTTGCAAGCATAGAAAATCCTGAAGCAAACAAAACACCCACGCAAATCATGTCTGTGTAATTTTTTTGTTCGACTTCATTGAGGCAAAACAAAGTCACACCACACCACACAGTACCTAATAAAAATCTAAACAAAAATTGTGTACCAAAAAAAATATATATATTTGAAACTATGTAAGTATACGAGCATCATCGGGCTCCGCAGACAAGCCAAGATGCGAGGAGGTAGACGAGACTCTCATAAACCGTAGGAACGTTCAATGTAAATAATTGCAAGCAAGCGCCATTGTTGCAATACCACAGAGTATGTCACATAGAGGCCGAGCTCAGCTAAAGAGTAGCTCACAGAAAGGCAAAGAAAAGAGGAACTTACGTACATAGATTTGAACGTACGCCTTCTTCCAGCCATTCACAAAATGCTTTACGCTTAAAAATGGAAATTATCAATTTAGTTGCAGATTTACGTTGCGTTTAACTACTTTTGTTGTGGCCATTAAGAGTTTGTGGTTTTTTTTTCTTTCTTATTCTCTATTGTTCCTGCTTTATCGCTTGGTTAACGCTGAAGCGTACTTAATCCTACGCCTACACATTTCCTTTACTCGTTCGTACTACTATTATTAAATTTTCTTATCAACATTTTTTTGCGTCTCTTTGAGTTTCCTTGCTTGCCTTGTCATTTCTACTATGCAGAAGCACTGCTAGGCAGTTGGGTTTATTTATTTTTTTTTTTTTCCTGTGACTCTGACTGACTGACTGACTGATGTAGTCAACATGTAGATTTATTTATGTAATAATACGCTTTATATCAAGTCATGGCAATTTGGGTGTCTTTTAAAATGGAAAATTTGTCATTTCGTTGGAGGATTTTCTTGGTTAATCCAAGAGATTTGAGCAAATTGATGGATTCTAAGAAGATTCAAAGTATATTATTCATTTTTGTTGTATGGCAGGCTATTTGTGGTATGATAAGTAAACTCCTGCTTTGGTGTGAGAATTTCCTGCTGTGCCCATTAAAATTTTGAAGACTATCTTGCACACGGAACAAAAGATAATATCTTTCAAGAACCAAACTCTATGTGGAAAAGAAAATTTGGGTCACTGACCAATCTGTAGTCTGATTAACTCTGTTGCGTACAGAATTTTTTTACTGAATAAAAATCAAAGTTCGAATATTTTCCAAACATAATAATAAATACTCACTGTATTGCTTCACAATTTTCATTTCTCTATTGTCTACGGAGACCATTGGACCTGACCTCACTCCAAAAGGCTGGCGAAAGCTAGTCAACAACATTTATGCCTTGATCAGATATTAATGGTTCCAAAAGAGTGTTTCATTTTATCGTAAGCGATAAAATTACTCATAGAGTACATAGAGAAAAATGTAATCGGTACAAGGTATCAATTAGCTGACTGGGGGCTAATGAAATGTCTACATGGGGAGGAGGTAATTTAATCAACGTAACGTACATGTTACGTAACACTTTTCCACGGGACAATTCATTTAAAGTGAGATACCCCTGCTACTGCTCTAAACCTCAAAGAACAACATGAAACTTTACTTACCTGTCATTACGTGAAAGTTCAAATCCCAGCTTTTAGACAAAAAATGTTGAACTTGATTTTTCTCAGATCAAAAACATAATTCAAAAATTTCTTTAAGGAAGTATAAGGATCTACCTAAGTCTTTCATATACTCTAAAAATTCTAAGCTCCATAATCAGCAACTTCTATTTTAATACAAATATTTCCAAAAAATTCCAAACTCTGTATCGCTTACTCGGAAAAAAAAATCAAAAATGTTTTCTAATATAAAAAAAATAATAATGAAGGGGGGGTAAAAAGAGAAAACAAAAAATTGCGCTGAACATCACCTGGAAATTCTTAGTTTAGCATACGAAAATATTTCAAAAATGTTAAAAACAAAAACTTTAAAATACACTTGCTGCCACCACCACCACCACCGGTTCTCGCTCGGCAAAACTAAAACAAAACATCAAAGTATGTGCCTTCAAAAGCAAAAGCAACTTAAGGGATATAACCACACTCGTCACCCGTCACCCCTCCACACACATGCACTAGCACACATGGTTGGCAAACTTTGTGTGCGTCTAACCACTAAAATATGGCAAAGACAAATATGCCAAAAGTAAAATATGTGCAGGTTGACTTGGCCCAAGGAGAAAGCATTATTTTTGTTGTTGCTTTGTTTCTATCCTCCAAGGATGCTCCAAGAATACTTACTGTACTTACTGCTATAGATATATGCGTGTGTGTGTGTATGTTTGGCCAGGTTAGGCAATACGTGAACAGGAAACAGGCCACGCTGTCACTTGTTTATGAAATACAACTTACATGGTTATTAATTTTGCATGCTGGATGCCAAAAATAATAATATAAATAATAATACACAAGAATTTCCCGAAGATATTTGAGAAGCACAGACTGCAAGGATCTTGATGGAAGGCACGATGTGTGCTTCTTCGCAAGAAAATCCAAAGGAAGCTTAGTTGAGATTTATGGTGATGAAATAGTTTAGAGTCGAAAAGGTGAACTTGAATTTGTAAAATATTAATAAAAGCGCCCCTTAAAGTATGCATTAAATTTGTTGAAAGACAAATCTTTCATAATCTTTAAATACTGCAAAAATCCCTTTTGACAAAGTCAGTGCCCTTCTGGAAAGTCAAAACTTTGCACATAAATAAATCCCCTCCATGTAGAAAAAGAATCCCAAAAGAAAGTGTCAACTCATTTGATTTAAAAGCGACACTTTCACGCCAATAAGTATGCAAATGTTTAAGGCCTGAACAAAAAAATCTCCTTTTCCGAAAGACAAACACTTTATGCCGAATAAGGTTAAGCAAACAATTTGCCGCGCCGCAGAAAGTGCCAAAAACAAAAATTATCACCCAACAACAAAAGGACCAAGGCAGCCTTGAGCGCTAGCCGGTAATTTTACCAGCGAATACAGCACCATTGGCTACAATTTTCTTTTGACTGCCAACAACACACACACACACACACAACATACAACACAGGCGCAAACAAAAAAAATAAGCAGAACGTACACACTCACATAAATCGGTTGCAAAGCAAAGCAAAGGAAAGCGCAAAAAACTCACAAAAAGTCCGTACGCCATAGGACCGACCGACTTTTGTAATTTATGTCCTACCGGATATTGTTTTCGGTCTTGCTTCTGCTTGCTGCTCCTCCTCCTTCTGCCGCCGCTGCTGCTAACATAACCACATTTAGCTTTGCAATTCATATGTACGTACACCGTCAACACACTCGGCCACGCCGCCATTCGCACATATTCCCTTCGCAGTGTTTATAGTTTTTGGCGGACCGCTCGCACTCTCGGCGCTGCCCTGCCCTGCCTTTCCTTTCTTTTTATAATATTGTATTTTTGGAAAGTAATTAATTGTCAGCCCCTGCGTAGCCGAGACATGTGACAACCCTAGATGGTGGCCTCTTTCTACCGCCTTCTTCTGTTCGGGCCAAAATCGAAAAACAAAAGCAACGGACCCTCTACCGCAAACGACCTCAAAAACAATATTTTGTGCAATTGTCGGCGAGAGTGTCCTTTTCCTACGAACGAGCCATGCTGGCCAAATTATCTCTCCCCCTCCCCTCCCCTCCACACCTCCACACCTCCAAGCGAACTTTTGCGTATGTTTTGTTGTCAGTGTTGTTGTTTTTGTTGTTGTTGTTGTTGTTGTTGTTGTTGTGGGTCTGTGCCAAGCCAACCGAAGAATCATGAGCCCAAGTAGTCAAAGTTCATTGCAAGCAAACTTATTATGAAATCGCTCCTTCCTTTGCAGTACGCTGTCGTCGTTTTTGGCGCTCGTTTTGTATGCTTTTGTGTTTGTTGGCTTGTTTGTTTGCTTGCGTCGTAGTCGTTGTTGCCTACGACATGCATTCAAATACAAATTGTTGGCAACACTTTTTATCGGTTTGCCCGGGGTGGGTGCGACGACGGGTGAGTGTATAAACTGTAAACACTTTTTCCGGTAAAATCGCTGTCTCTGTGTCTGCGTGTTTGTGTGTGTGTTTGCGAGTTCCTGTGTTACTCTTCTATACATTTGGCTTTTGTAAACATTTCGTTTTTGTTTACATCTCCCTTTTGTGGCAATTTTTGTTATTGTTCGTGTTGTTTCTATATAATTGTTTTTGGTGGCTTGTCAAGTGTTATTGTTTCGGCGAATTCGTTGAGAAAGCAAAAAAGAAACAAAAATTGAGAAGCTATCGTAGTCGTAATCGTTTAAATGGGATTAGGATTTTCTTGATTAGTATTTTTCTGAATTTTTGTGTTTGCTACAATTAAGTTTGACACAATTTCTTTTTTTGTGAGGTTATGAAGAGAATTGAGGGGATTGACAATAAAAAAAAACAATTACTTACATAAAAGCATCAATTGAGCTTCTGTGGCTGCAACGCCCACACAGGATTACCGTACAGCACTCAACACAAATGCCAAGCAATGCAAAAGGTTAGAACAACATTTCCGCCGCACAGCAAGGTGTGGTGACAAGTATTTTCTAACCTCACAAAAAAAAAAAAGACTCAAAACAAAAAGCCAAAACCAAGTAATTCAAAAACGGTATAAAGAAAAACAAAACTTTTCAAGAAAACAAACTGACATTCTGACCTAAGGCATTTGTCGTTGTTGTTGTTGTTGGTGGTGTGCCTTGTGCCACAATAATGACTTGAATTTCGCTAATTGGCTTTCAATGTTGTTGTAGTTACTATGGTTTATTTTGTTGTTGCT
This sequence comes from Heteromyza rotundicornis, assembly GCA_951394025.1. Classification (NCBI taxonomy): domain Eukaryota; kingdom Metazoa; phylum Arthropoda; class Insecta; order Diptera; family Heleomyzidae; genus Heteromyza; species Heteromyza rotundicornis. Next base: position 13,923,043 of record OX596010.1, on the reverse strand, counting down.
GCTATTGTTGTTGTTAGCTTCTGTTTTTATAACTGAAGCAGCAGCGGTTAATTAAGAATGTGCCCGCTGCTGTCAAAGTAACAACTCATAGTTTGTAGTTGTCGTAAAAAAACAACAGCAAATTTGTAACGGTACAAAATGGAAAAAATAAAACCTCTGAAATACCTCAAAATCATGCAAAGTTGGCAAACACTTGTACGTTTTGCATTTTCCCTGCCCACTCCGCAAATTTCTATTTCGCGCTTGTATAATAAAAGTTCAAAAGTTATTTCATATTTCACACTTTTCGCAAAAATGTTTAGAGCAAAGCTAACCCCTACTTTTTACGCTTAAACTGACCTCAGTTTTGGTTGCTAAACTCTTGCCTGCGGAGCAGCTCGCCGCCATTATTGTTAATAATAATATTGATTTTGGGAGCGGGAAAAATTCTTCATTCACACACACACACATGCTCATGTGCACATGTGGTCGCTGCGTGATGGCATCGCTGTATGTCGTCGTTACTGCAACCATGATTACCAACGTATTTTTGCAGTCAAAAATTCTTGGCAACTTTTTTTGGTTGGACTTTTTTCTCCAAGCGATAAACTCCTATGAAGCGTTGATGCTGTTTTCTCGCCTGGTGGGGTCATGCGGTAAATACTTTATACTTCCTCGCACTGAAACTCACACACACACACACACATATGCCAAAACTGTGGAAATTTTTGAAATTCATTATAGTCGGAAGCTGGCACAACAACAAACACACTTGGAAAGATGGCGTCACTGACGACACTATTTTTCACTGCATTGCCAGCACATTCGTTGATCTATTATCATGTTTGTGGAAAATATCGACAACAACAACAACAAATGCCAACAAAAAAAAAACAACAAACAGGAAGCTAAAAAAGTGGTTATGATGAAGTCTTTCAGAAATTGTTGATGGCAAACTAATTTGATGACACCCCATTATTATGGCGAATGTGGCGGTACTTTGTGGTAAAAAAAAGACATGGTTTAAAGCAAATGGATTTGTTCTTTAGTTAAAAGAAATTACTTGTGGGTTCTTTTTTTTTTTTAATAAATTCTAAATCAAGTTCAGATTCGAGTACCCGGTGCACATTCTTTACCTAGAAGGCCCCAAATTTTGTTGTGCATTTTTTCTCCTAATTTGGGGGATTGTGGAATTCTAGCGAACCAACTTTGTTTTAGACTACGCTATAATGCACTACCTACTCAACATGGGGTGAAGTGGAAAACATAACAAGTGAGTAAGTTTCAGTCGGGCAAGCCGACTTATATATACCCTAGACCTACTGGGCCATATAGTATTCGCCATCTTGAATTTGGAAAATGCGACATCAAATTCGAAATCAGTTGTTTTGATGAAATCTTAAAATTTCGGTAAAAACACGATTTTCAATTATATGGGAGGTAGGCGTGGCAGTCGACCGATTCCGCCCATTTTCAATACCAACTCCTTCTAGGGCCTAAAAAGGATAAATCCAAAATTCCCTAGCTTTCTTCTAGCTCCTGAAATTGTATTTACAAGAAAAGAGGACGGACAGACGGACAGACGGGCAGACGGGCAGACGGATAGGGCTAAATCAACTCAGGAGGTGACGCTGATCAAGAATATATATACTTTTCCATACCGGACACTTCTCCTTCTTGGTGTTACAAACATCAGACCAAAGTGAATATACCCATACCTCATGAGGTGTAGGGTATAAAAATAGCTAGGAAGTGTTTTTCAATTCTTTTGAAGGACCTATTCCACAAAGTGGAGAATATGCGGAAACACATTCTGATTCCTCATATTACCCCATGACCCACATTACCTCATTTTCCCCTACCCATTTAGATTCAGTAATAGTCCAGTCTTTATATCATTTGCAGAGAGTAACATTCTCTACAACTTTTTATTTCATTAAGTTAACTGTTGCAGTTGAGTTATAATGAAATAAATGTGGCAATAAATTCATCCTTTAAATCATTTGATTTCTGAATATTTTATTAGCAAAATTAATCGTTTTCTCTTGATCTATCTCAATAATTTGTCAAACACTCTCAACCGAAATGTGATAAAATCGTACGTGTCCACGTGAAATCGAATTAACAAAAGATTTTCTGATTCGTTTCGAACAACAACAAACACGGAAAGAGTCTTCAATCTAACAAAAGAGAAACGAATATAAAGGCAAGACTCTTCAGAAAGCTCGCCTACGCCCACAATGCCTCATTTCAATTTTCATTTTTCTAGCAATTAAATTCACACACACACACACAGCGTAATGGTGACAAGAAAGGTCACCACCATCAGCATTTAATATGACGCCACATTCTAATAAACGGAGAGTGAAAATATTTCAAAAACTGGGCGTAAGGTCAAAAGGGTTAATAAGCCTCAATTGCAAAAAACCATCAAGCTGAGTTGCATTGCAGGCGACTCTGTCGTATAGCGAAACAGACAGGCACAGCACGTTGCTTGAATGTAAAGGCAATACAATGGCATGACAGACCGACGCTACAGACAGACATACATACAGCTGGCTGTATATTGACTTTGTCGTGAGCTTTGACAACAGACGCTGGAATGTATTGAAGAAAATTAATAAAGAGTTTGTGAAAAATCGATGATGGAATTAAAGCATGGACAGAAATGAATCGAAAGTTAGACAATTTAAATGATGATTAAGTTGTTTAAAGACCCCTAACTAAAGTTTATTGAAAAATCCTAAAAGCATTACACAAAAAGGAAATTGTTCACTTCTCAATTTTGTTCCATGTGACTTAATGCCATCATTGCGTTCACTGTTCACTGTTCAATGTGCAATGTCCAATTTCTTTAAATTTTTCAGCTCTGTGAAAAATCCAATTTACATGCTTGTCCACTCGATTTATTTCAATAATGTCCTTTTTGCGCGCACAAATACACACACACACACTCGCTCGCTCACTCACAAAAGCGCACTTTGCTGCCCGGATCGCCTCACAGAGAAGCCAACGTTTCGTTGCCTCCATTCAATTCATGCAAAATTCATCACGTCTTGCACAGCGATTATGTCTGAAGGATTTAATGTCCCGATGAAACATGTCCCTGGCGTTGAGGACGACGACATGTTTGTCGCCTAAAACTGGCGAAGTGAAGTATGGCATAATCTAATGCGAAAAATTTAATTTCAATAAAGTGCACGAGTGGCGCGTTGCGACTTACAATTTCTTGATACTTTTTTCCACAGTTCTGCTTTTTTTGTCCCAAGCGATATGCTTTTGTGTGGGTTGAAAGTGCATTTTTTTGTGTTAGGCTGTTGCTAGAGATAATTTACGGCAAGAAATTGATTCCATTTAGTTTGGAAAACCAACTATGAGTATAAATGAGTAATACTCATACGCCCCGTAAAACAAGTTTTCCCTTGTACCTTTCCAAAGAGAATATGCCCTTACCTCATGAGGAATACACCAGGAGACATACAAAAAGAGTGTTTTGTGTTCGTATCACCGGGTACCCAAAAAACTTCTGGGTCTAACTCGTGACTATGACTTTGAAAGCCATTGAAAATGTACCTAAATGAAAATTTGCCAGGCTTTTCGGGTACCCATTTACTGCAGCCAACATTATTACCTTTGAAAATATTAAAAATTTTATTTAAACTCTAAAGTAACCGGGTACCAAAAATGAAAACCGATTGCTTGAATTGCATATTCGGTTAATAGTCGGTAGTGACTGCAAATTTTGTTGAAAGTAACCGAACTTTCCCAGTACCGGGTGACCATTCATTGTAGCCTATAGCAAACGAAAAAAATATACCTTTCTTTTTAAAAAAAAGGACTAGAAATTATTTCCCGAGATACCGTTATTGTCGGTATCGCACTTGCGGTCATATCCTTTGAAGAGCGAACCTTGCTAAACAGACACTGTTTTTCCTCCTAATGTTTACATTTGCTATAAAAGTACAAATAGCTGGTCATGGGCAAATCCTTATGCATCAGCATGTTTGAGAAGAAATTCATGGAATTCCAATGGACTAATAATACCCAAGTCATATCAGAAGACTTGTATTCTCTTCATCGATTGCCATCGAAATGGGAATCTATTTTCCAGAATTTACAACCAAACGAAAACGAGGCAAAAAGTTTTGTTTTCATTTCAATTTCCCATTTGAAAGTAGCACGAATAACTTCTGCCGAACTTTCCGAACAACAGCAAACTTCAAAATTTTATATGACAGCAACCTAACTGCACTCTTTGAATTCAGCGAATTCATTCGCCGTACCTTTTATTAAATTGCAACTAGTGCTTCTGTGCACCAAAAAGCACCAAAAAAAAAACACACAAAAAACAAGTAAACTTTCCTTCTTTACGCCACACAGACATGCACATTACCTTTTTTCCATTTGACCGATCCGCAAAACGAATGAGAAACCATGAATGAAGAGCAGAAACTTACAAAAAAAAACGTAGGGAAAAAGTCATCGACTGACGGACTGGCAAACTCCTGAACTGCACTTCTCAACTCCAAAACAACAACAACAACAACAACAGCAGGAGAACACAAAACGTTGCACAAGGAACAAATGCGAAAAACATGACTGCTGTATAAGAAAAGGCAGTAGTACCCAGCCCACACCCAAAAATACAAAGCAAGTAGTTGCGAAAAACGAAGGAACGGTAGCGCTTTTGCTACGCTTTTCACTAAAATATATTAAATTATTGCGCCTCACTCGACTGACAAGTCGAGAAACATAAAAATATACACAACAAAAAAAAAATAGACAAGACGAAACGAAACGAAACGACGGACAGGCAGACAACTGAGACGGACGACAAACCGGCAAATGGACGTACGATGAAATGAAAAGACCGTTGAAGCAACAGTACACGGAAATCAACTACAATAAAAGGGAAATGTACGAGCTGATGGGGGATGGTTTTGCCCCCCGGACGGTAGCATAAACGCTAGAAGGTAGTAGTACAACACGGGCTTGTGAAAGAAGAAGGTGGGGCGACAGATCACGACCTAAAAGACGAGTTGTACCAAAGTGTCGACAATCTAAAGTGGCGCGAAGAGCAGGGCAGACGGTTCGCTATGGTACATATTAAAGTCAAACTCCTCCAGGGTAAAGGAGGAAAATATGTGGCACACACACACACACACACACAGTCACAAGAAATAAATGTTAACACGCCGCAGAGAGGAAATGCTTTGCGCCGAACACCGAAAAATAGATAAAAGGGTTTCCGTCGACGTCCGCACAACACAGCACAGCACAGCGGTGCCCAGAAGATGAAATTTTGCACACAAGTCCTCTCGTTGGGATATAGTAGGTATATATTAAAAATAAAAGCTGAAAAGTTACGACTACAATGGGCGGGAGGCAAAAGAGGAGCCAAAGAAAGTGGAAGCCGTGGTGTTCGGGGTGTTCGGGGTGGAGGCAGACAACTTGGAGCAGAATGATATGTACGTAAAGCGCCTCAGGACAGACACAAGACACAATAGCATTGAAAGTGCATTGCAGTTGCTTTGCAATGACGATGATGTTGAAGCGGTGGTGATGATGGGCCGTTGGGTAGATTTCGCTAGTACTTTGGGTTGTGGTGTGGTGTGAGTGAGGGTTGAGAGAGTGAAAATAATTTTATTCGATTAGAACTGAAACTATGCCAAGAATGTGCAATTAGTGAACGAACAAAATGAAGGAAAGCACCAACCAACCAACGAACGAACGTACGACGGAGTCAACTGAAGTATACAACAAAAACAAACTTAGGAGGGCCTAGCGCAGAGAGCGAGCAGCTCAACTGAATACAACGCAAAATAAAACAAATGCAAAAGGAAAATCAAAAACAAAAACAACAAAAACGAGGCTGCAAAGTTTGTGAACTTTTCCCAACAGAAAAGCGGGAAAATTTAAGAAAAGTTTCGTACGTACTGTGTCTGTGCCGTGTTTGGTAGCGAGAGGGAAAATAATTCTTGTAGAATTACGGCATAATGTTGGTTCCCATGCATATTTTAGTCAGGCTTCAATTGTATTCAATTTGGAAATTAGAGAAGAAATTGACTTTGTACTTTACGTAGTTCGAATCGATTTGTGTTGGATATTGTTTTACTATAAAGTGATTAAGGCTACGCACTCCATATTATTCTATTCTCAAATAGTCTACTTTGTATTTCCAAAAAGGCCCTCTTGCATATCAAATTATAGGCAAAAGTTTACACCAGACAAATGATATTCCTTCACATTCATTTGCTTTCCTCGCCCTGGCCATAAGCACATGTACACACACAAAAGCAATACCATTTCAGTTCGTCTTATCGTCCTTTATCCTTCTTCTTAAAGCATTTCAAATTTAATAATTTCATCTGCATAAACCTACCTTTTGGACTCAGCCGAGTACTCAACAGCCAAAGAACACATCCAGGCAAACATTTTCAAATATATGTATGGATTTTGTTCGTTAAGCAGTGGAAAAAGGTCGTCCATCTTTTTCTTCTTACGTAAGCATTGGTCTTGTCAAGTGGGTGGTACTGAATGCTTTGCGTATAAAGTAAAAACTTTCCACAAGTAAGTTTTCTGTTGAATTGCCACGGCTACTACTATTTTGGTTGGGTCCTTGGCTGCTGCTGCCAGAAATTCAAAGTGAAAATTTAACTTTTTCCCCTGACTTTTCAACTTTTATATTTGTTTGTTCTTTGCGACAGGCGGATAGACGGCGTTGGGTTAGGTAGTTGCGGAAGTACCTACTTGTTTGTTGTTTTCATCATCATCATCTCGACCATGATGTATATACTCTCCCAAAGTATTTTTAGTAATATTTGATTTTTTTTTACCAAAAAGTACCTACATTTTCGGTACAAACATAAATACGAAAATATTTATAAATAAGTACTTACTTACTTATATTTTTCACTTTGGTACATTTCCATTGAGTTCTGAGTGAGTTGAGCGAGCTGAGCAGGTTGAGTGGACTTTGTACAGTAGTTTAATGCTTTGTTTGTTAGTTTTCTTTGAGATATTTTCGCTCTGTTCGGAACTGAATAATAATAATTACAAAAAAAATCATCATTTCAAATTTAGATTACAAGCAATTATAATTGTTCGGGGACTTGGGACTCTAAAGTAACCGGGGTAAAGTGTAACAACGTGTAAAACTCCCTTTGAGATTTAGATATTTCTCCACTCAGCGAATTTTATCTTTCTAGGAACTTTTCGTAATTGACCTCATTAGTTTTTGGTCAATTAGTTGCGATAGTGTTTTACTGTCTTCAGCTTAATCTAATAAACAAATTTCATGAAAAAACTGTACCAAAATAAATGACTTCTTGTCAGTTTTTTAGAGCCAGCTGTCGAATAAAAACCTATTTTTAAACCGATTATATTATCTTTGACTTAACGGTTGTAACGCCCATAAGCAGGGTTTAGCTGGTATGGAAAAGTATATAATTTCTTGATCAGCATTTGAACCGATTTTGCCATGTCATTGCAGTACTTAATTGCAATTTTTAATGCAGAAAATCGGCCTTAGTCCCTGTAAGGGTTTTTTTGGCCTCTTCATGATCTTTTATAACTTTAGGAACAAACTATCAGAAACCCTTAATTTAAAATGTTCTGCTTTTTAGTCGGTTAAAGTGTTATGTTGAAAAAATCATGTTTTTTTAAATAAATTTTTAGTTATTGCTGGACTCGATTGCAAATGTTTAGAAATGGAAACCTGAGTGGTATTTCAGCTTTGGTGTTGCTAGCAGTAAATAGTCCATAGAATAAATAAAATAGACCCCCTATGGACGGCCACCGAGCGGCATTTATGTTATGTTTCAAAACCAGAAAAAAATAAGAAAATAACTAAATTTTTTCAACCTGTCGGCCCAGCACTTAATATATTAATATATCCTATAGGATCCTTTTTGTATTTGAAAGACATCATATTGTCTTAGGACCTCTGTTGACAGCACAGAACAAGGGTATTTTTATATATTTTATTGCTGTTACCGTAATATGCATTCCATTTGATGGCTCATGGAGCTCTTTAAGATCTAAAATTTTTTTTTAAAATTCAGTTTGAATTTTCCGTTCCCACTTTATTCCTCATTTGGCTTTAATTTCCAAACTTTGCCAACTCTTCCAAGCAATGAAAAAAGTACGCAACCTGTACGACCATTGTCTGAAAATTAATTACAAATGTCATATCCACACATTAACGGCCGTAGAGGACAGAAAACCGAAACCACAACCAATTCAATATTGTTTGGCAAATAGCTTTGAGCCATTAAGCCTTAACCACACCGAACTACCTTTCCGCCGGCACGTACAAGCAAAAAAGAAATCATCTAACGGTCAGGGGTCATTGCTACCGAAATTAATGCCGCCTCGGTGACCGCAAGGACAAGACAAGTGATAAGTTTGGTATTTAGTTTAATTTGAAACGAAGACAATAAATCTCAGTGTGATATCAGAGAAATATTTTGTTTTGCTTGGGTGTTTTTTTTTCTCAGCTACTTGTCCCTGCCAATTTGAAGGGGCAGTAGGGGAATATTTAATTTCCAGCGAGCAGACAGGACCACCAAATGGCCTTAGTGTAATTAGTAAATGTGGCGAAATTGTATTGGATTTTTTTTTCTGTTGCTTTTTTTTTTTGATGAAGATTAATTTATTTTTCCCACTGAAAGATTTCATCTGAACTTGTTGTTGTTTTCTTCTTCTTTTTTAAATTTGTTGTAATTTTTATTGGATTTTTTCCTTGGTCTTTTCTTGTATTTTTCCAGGACGTAATGAACTCATCGCACGCTATATCAAATTACGCACAGGCAAGACGAGAACACGTAAACAAGTCAGCTCGCACATACAAGTACTGGCCCGACGGAAACTACGTGAAATTCAGGCGAAAATCAAAGTTGTAAGTAAAATAAACTTCTTTTTTTTTGTTTTATTCCCTTCGTATGTATCTTTCTGTAATGGAATTTCAATATAATATTCATAAATATATTTATTTTAATTTCGCGCTTAATCATCAAAATCATTATTTTTTCGTTATGAATTTTCGAATCATGTGTGTTGAAGAAAAAGCAAGGTTTAATCATAGAAAAAAATGCTAATGGGATTTGAACTTGGGACGAAGCAAATGAGTGGTGCGGAGCATGAGTGTGCAAAATCTGAAAATTGAATAAAATTTTAATAAAGAATTTATTTCTTTAAAAAAAGATTTCATTTGTTTTATAAACTCTCAAAAACCAAAGTTTTCTACTTTCTTTTGGTTTGTATTTCAACAAAAAAAAACAATAAGCTTTCAACATTTTACCCTTATTTTTTGTACAATTTTTCTACTCTCTTTTACAACGTTGCCATCTTGACGAAGTTGCATTTTCCTTTTACTGCTACTTTATACTTTATACAAATTCCAATGGAATCCTTTGTGTGTACTGGCCGATTTTCTTCTTTTTTTTGTACAAAAATAAAAAAGTGAAAAACAACAACAAAACATAGAAATGTTGCTGAAACTTTCTTTATTCGTTTTGACTTCTTTGTCGGTTTTTTTCTCTGTTGATGTTGTTGTCCATAATAAACTGCAAACAATTGCATTACAGTCAAAAGCTCTGACTGCTGCGCTGCTACCTTTGATATTTGTGCACATTACGTACGTCAAAAGGTCAAAGCTACAAACAAACAAAACAGAAAACAATTTTTTAAATGTTTTTTTTTTACGTTGTTGTATTTCATTGTATTTTTTCTCGCTCCACAAAGGCACACAAAAACCAACAAAGTTGACATTTTTTTTGCCACTTTTTTTCCTTGCATTGCGAAAAGTAGAAGAAATGCAGTTGTGAACAAAATTAGGAAAATAAAACAACGAATTTATTAAAAAGTCAGAGTTCTCCTCCTTTTGTCCAGCGATGCTTTGAAAAGTAAAGGAAAGTACAGCAAGGCAAGGAAGAGATGACATTGGTGGAAGAGAAGAAATTCCTTCCTTTGATGGTGGCATGAATTGCAAAGAAGGAGGATGTCACTGGTCAGCAATGATAAAGGGATACTTTACTTTTTGTATAAATTTAATTTAAGGAATTATTAATTCAGATGAAATAAAAGAAACTTCACTTTCCTAGCGCCCATTGAGTTAAAATAATTGAGAACCTTCAAAACAATAACAAATTCGCAAACAATAACAATGCAAGGAGTCAACCCCGCCCCGCCCTCTAATACCCACCCCACCCGCGCACTGTCACTTGAACGGTTTCATGTCCTTGTGTGTCTTTCTGTCGCATGTGTGTCGTTCAGGCATCCTTGTCAGCAGTTTGGTTTATTTCTTTCTTTCATTCATTCTGTCAACTCTCGCTGAAATACCGAAACTTTGTGGATTCTTGGCGTTCCTTGGGTTTATTTTTTTCCTCATTTTTTGGCCCTTACTTGTGGACTGTCATATGAAATTCTTGAGAGTTTTCTGGGTCACTTTGTAGTTTCGTACAAGTTCTTTCGGGAGATTGTGGGAAATATTTTTGTTGTCTTCTCATACATATGAGCTTGTAGTAGGAGCTCCGACCACAATAATGGCTGTAATGCACTTTATGTGCAAAAATACCCTTGTGGTGGCCGAGGCGAAGAGCCAGTTGAGAGATTTCGCTGAACAATAGAAAAATTGACATTAAATATAACTTTAAGGCAGGATGTTTACTACTCGTGAGCTTTAATTTCAGGGTTGGACAGGAAAAAAGAAATTAATTTACTTAAGTAATTGACCATTTTTGAAATTTAAAAAGAGACTAGGCTGTCCGGTCTATTGCCGAAAGTCACAGACTGTGATTTCAATTCAATAGAATCCTGTGTTGGCCTTTGGCTGTCAGTTTACAGAATTTATTCAATTACCTTTTGATACTTTTTTTTATTTGTATTCTACTCCATGTCTCTCGAGATCTCGATCAACAGTGAACCGCAAGGCATATACTAGCACATTGAGCACTTTTATATTGTACATAAACGAAATTTCTCATCATCTCATCTTACATTCCGCTAAACCATTAAACACAAAAAAAAAAAGAAAATTGCTGCAAATTCCATACCACAATTAAACTAAAAAAACAAACACAACAATAAAAATTAACCGCCACAAATGGCAACACTTAGCAGCATCATTCGACCACCACAAGAACAAAGAACAACCAAAACCAATCCGAACCCACACTTCACCCCAACCACTTACTTGCAGGAACCGAATGGCGGCACCAACGGTGTCTCCCTCCACTACCTCAGTGAAAAAGAAAAGGCCCTGCAGGCTCTAAGCGGCATGACAAGCTCACAGATCGTATCAGCGCAAGCGGCCAAAAATCTGGCAATTGCAGCCGCTTCAGCGCTGACGGGGATGCATCATCAGCATCAGCAGGGCCCAATTGGGCCACCACCGCCGCATCCGCATGCGCACCTAGGCCATCACCACCATCCGCACCTGCACCCGCACCACCATCACCATCACCTGCACCAACAACAACAACAGCAACAGCAGGCTGCAGCCACAGTGAACTCAGCCTACTTGCAACAACAGCAGGCGGCCCACCAAAATTCGGCCACAGCAGCCAGTGCAGCAGCGGCGGCGGCGGCAGCAGCAGGACTGCCCCATGCACATTCGACAACGGCGGCCGGACTGCTCAACCATCACCACCACCCACACCATCCGCCGTTGTATCCGGGCGTAAGCTTGATTTTGATAGTTTCCGCCATAAATGTGTGCTTTCATATGTGTGCCTTTTGTGTGTATGTGTTGGTGTATTGCAAGGCAATCTTTCTCTAGCTAGAAGAGATCTTATTCTCCTTGAGCAATATTTCCTACAGGTTAAGGCTAGGCTGGCATTCGTAGGTTAAGGCCTTAAATGTATAAACAAATTAATCATAAAATCAGGTTAATTGACTGACTCATTGCTCTCGCATACTCGCTTCGTTTTGTTCTAATGCAAACACAAAAATTCCCTATTTTTGTGCAACTTTTTGGTAATTAAAAGTATATAATTTCTAAATTGTTCATGGAACTCTTTAGGTACTTTGTAATGCTCGCTCTCGCTCTAGTACTCATTAATCCCTCAAGTTCGTATAAGGCTCTTCATGTAAACCTTGCTTTTTATTAGCTCTACACTTACCCTGTACAGATTCATTGCATAAATCTAATATTCATTTTCTCTTTCGCAATAGCAATTCTGGCAGCCTGGCCTCCAGCCCAGCACCTCACAAGAGTAAGTTATCGCGAATTTGTCATTGAAACCAATCATTGTCATTTTCATTGACCCCTTAGTTTTTACGATTACAGCATTAAGCCATTTGCACAGCCACCATATCCCGCCGGCAAACCATCGACAGCTGTATCTGGTGATATCGAAGCAGGACTTCCGCCAGCACAACTGCCCTGGGAGGGTCGAGCGATAGCAACGCACAAATTTAGGCTACTAGAGTTTTCCGCGTTTATGGAAATCCAAAGAGAGGAAATCGTAAGTGAACTTCACGTCCGAAAAAAAGTTTAGACTTCAATTCAATCTTTAACCCTTTGCAGTATCACCGGCATTTGTTCGTTCAACTGGGCGGCAAACCATCCTTCTCCGATCCCCTACTTGAGGTAAGTTTGTGATGAACCAATTTGACCAATTTCAGTTTGTAATTTCAACTCTTGTTACTCTTCCTTTCCAGACTGTGGACATACGACAAATCTCCGATAAGTTCCCTGAAAAATCGGGCGGTCTTAAAGATCTCTACGAAAAAGGCCCGCAGAATGCATTCTACTTGGTGAAATGTTGGGCGGATCTGAATACCGAAATTACGGGCAGTGAAACGGGCGACTTCTATGGCGTTAGTAGCCAGTAAGTACTCGCGTGGGGAAATTCCATCGAATGGCGAGTTAATCTCTTCCTTTTTGCTTGCAGATATGAGAGCAATGAAAATGTTGTGCTCATTTGCTCCACGAAAGTCTGCTCGTTCGGCAAACAGGTGGTGGAGAAGCTCGAAACCGAGTACTCGCGCTTGGAGAATGGCCGCTTCGTCTATCGCATCAACCGATCGCCCATGTGCGAGTACATGATTAATTTCATACAGAAATTGAAGAATCTACCTGAACGATATATGATGAACAGTGTTCTGGAGAACTTTACAATACTACAAGTGAGTTGAGCGGACGACCCCTGGACCAATACAAAAGAGTTCCAAGTTCATTCCCTTTGCCCTTCATCAATGCTTAGTTTGTAATTGCAACATACTCTCTATTTCAGGTAATGCAAGCCCGCGACACGCAAGAGACCCTGCTCTGCATAGCCTACGTCTTCGAAGTGGCGGCGCAGAATAGCGGAGCAACGCATCATATTTATCGATTGATAAAAGAATAGCATGAACTGCAACTACCCACTCTACCCACACTCAACGAATACAGTAGTAGCAGCGGAGGAGGCGGAGGCGGAGGAGGCAGTTCGGCTATACTGGCGGCCACGGTAGACGATGGCAGTCGGGGCGGCATACACGAGAGCAGCACGCTGACAAACGATACTAGTAGAGGTAATGCGGATAGCAGCAATAATAGCAACAACAACAACAACAACCGCTACTTGAGCAACAACATCAACGAATGTCAAAATGTAAGCAGCAGCAGTGAAGCTGCCACGGCCACAATCATAAAGCAATCGCCAACATCACCGCCCTTGATCGGTGGTAATCAGCTAGCTGCTGTACCGCACCAGCAGCAGCCGCAGCAGCTGTCAGAAGATAGGCTATATTCGAATGCAACGGCCGCTCACCCCTCAACGGGCGCATTAGAACTGCACCAACATCAACAGCAGCAGCATCTCAAACTTGGCCACAGTGACGTCAGCAGTTTCAGTAGTAGCAGCAGCAACAACAACAACAATAACAACCACTCCAGCCTAATGCTTCGCAACAATAAAAACGATCTGCCGCTGGCGGCATGTCAACTCACACCAAGCGAGATGTCAGCAGGAACAACAATCCCCGAAATCTCCAGCAGCAGCAACAGTGGCGCTCTACATCAGCTACCGCTAAACGAACGTCCACCACCGCCGCCCTATCACACATCAGCCATAGCGGCGGTGGCAGCCACGACGAGCGCCAAACTGTTTCATCCGCATGCGATTGCCTGTTCGGCGGACATGGACGCATTTCCGGTGAGTGCATCGGAGGCCACTGCTGCACCGGCACCACGTCTAACAGCCTATGAACAATTTCTGAAATTGTCGGCCCAAGAGTATTCAGCGGCCGAAAGTGCCGCCTTGAATCTGAGCAGTCTGGGCAAAGGAATGGTGGTAGCTGGCGAAGGCGATTTGATGCTGAGGCATGTGAATGTGGCTGCCGCCATGGCTGCAGCGGCCGTGGCCAACACGAGTATCGGTATAGGAGTTGGTAGCGGTGGCATCTCTGCGACAGCGGCGACTGGTGTGGCGGGTATTGCTTGTGAGCGTAATTGAATTGGCTCTTGGCAGGCGCATTTGAGTTCGATTTTTTATGTGTAAAGAAGGCACTCTTGGCAAGTGAAATTTGGTAGAAATTTGTGTTGAATCTTGTTTTCATTGTATGAAAATGGGCTTTACCTTAACCCTACTTAATACGTTCTTTGAAAGAACGTTGCAGGGTGGCTAACCTTTTCCTTCTTCGCTAAGAGTGTGTTTTTCATATCAAGCTTGTACTGAAATTCGAAAGGTGGCTGAAGACATTGAACAGACATTGCAGACAGACTCGAATTGTGAACATTTTAGTATCTTCTTACTAACTAGTTAATTCAATTCTTCAAGAGACTCTGGTCTGAATGAATCTTGAGTACTTACTTGTCTACCATTCCTGGAATTTAAATACGACTTTGATATCCACGCAATTGGACACAATTTGGACATAGAACAGAAATACAAATCAAAAAGAGGCTTAAATTGTTTAAACCAAGAAAAATTTTCAAATGCAAAAGGCACTTCAATAATAACTTGAGTTTCGAGTGAGAGAAGTGCAAATGTCCAACAGAAAGCATTTAACTAGTGAAAATGTGCAGCCAAAATCCAAAAACAATTTGAACGCCCCAACGACTGTATTTATATTTGAAAATAAAAACATTTTTTAATTTTAAATACAAAAAAAAACACACAAATGCAACAAAAAAACATTTAAATGATCTCAAAGAAATATAAACAAATTTTTTAATTTCTTTAATTAATTTAAACAAAATATAAAAAAAAAAATATTTCAAATATAAATACAAAAAAACAAAAACAAGCCACAAACAAAAAAAAACTGTATATAAAAAAAAATTAATTTAAAAAAAACATATCCCGCTAAGCACAGAGCCCGCTGCCGCCATCACAAGCATCCAATGTACTGTTAACTTTGACTTCTCCCCTCATAAATTTTGGTTTAATTATTACAATGTAAAATGATTTAATTATTAATTTTAAACGATTTCAAATCTGATACGTTAAAATATTATTTGATAAAGTTTATCAAATGACATGTTCTACCCACACACACACACACACACACCCACACAAAGGAAAAGTAATTATTGTATTTGTAATTAAATATGGGCGTAAGTAATGTAAAAAAGTTCACACACAGTTGAATTGAACCATCCACCGTTATTTAAACGAAATTTATTAAATATAATTAATTAATTAATTAAAGAGAAAGAAGGAAAAATTTAAATTTTGAAATTGCTATTAAACATTAAAACAAAATTGTATTTAAAGTAATTAATCGTAAATTGTAAAGTATTTGTTGTTTAAGTAAAATTTTAGATATTCAAAAGGAAATAAAAATAAAAAATGAAAAAAAAACAAATTGAAATTAGCTTTAAGTAAATTTAAGTTTAAGTTTAAAACAAACAAAAAAATATAATTCAGAAAAAAACATAAAACAAAACACAAAGAAGTTTTTCAGTACAGAAATACAAATAAAACTAAAAAACAATAATCATAAACAATAAACTTAAAAAAAAACCATTATACATAAACTTGAAAGGGTAAACAGCAACAATAATTAATACATAAAGAAAGCAGTAAATAATTTATTATTAATAAAGTAAAAAAAAACACAAAACAAAGAAACACGAATAAATTTGTTAATGTGAAGAAGGAAATTTTTCAAAGAAAATAGTGCCTACCCCCCCGAAGAGAGTGTAATTAAAAGCAAATTAAAGAAAAAGAAAAACCACAACAACAAAACAAACTCCAAAGGTTTACAACAAAAATATGAAATAAATTTTATGATCAGTGAAAAGTTTGGAAAACACAAAAAAATTAAATTAAACTGAAAAAAAAAGAAATAAATTTCTGAATTATAAAAATGGACGCATTAAGTAGAAAATTGTGAAAAATACAAAGTCATCAGCATATAAAACTTACTCCGAAACCATCATTTGCAAGATATTTCTAAAACAAACTAAATTGTTTTTGTTTTCCAAATACATAATTCTTTAAAATATGTTAAAGTGTATACAACAGACATGATCATGCAGATGTAGGAATTTGTGTAACTTATAACTTATTTATAGTGCAATACACTTTACTAAAGACTTTGAAATAAAATTAAATTGTAAATTTAATCCCAAAATACAATAGGGCCTCCTCAACTGTAACAGTAGCTGTTTCGAAATTTTAGAATACACCATTTTGTATAAAACTAGGTATTCACAATACATATTCCGATAAAATACATTTCAAGAAATGAAAGAAAAACTAATAATTTCCAGTTTATGATTTATAAAACTTAAACATTTTTAAAATACCACTACGTTCGCATATTTCTATAGCTCATCACTGAGTCTTGTTTTCACTAGAACATATACTATGTCATTGTCTAATTAGAAGCCGATTTCGTTACCTGCACAGAAAAAAAGGTCGGAAAAATCAACCAAAAAACGTTACTAACGTAAAAAATGTCCGTAAAAATAACCGTTGCTGGTAGGAGAACCCGAAAAAAAATTGTTAAAATTAATCTGGAAAATTCGACATGAAATAGTTCAAATAATCGGAAAAGTGGTTGATATTGTAAGTTCTTTTACAGCAATATTCGGTTAAATGTAAATTTTTCTCAAATTTACTGAAAAATGTATGACCGTGAAAGAAATGGTGCAATAAATTTACCATCTCTCTTCGGTTAAATCTACCAAATTGAAGGGTTGAGCGCTTTTAATCCTCTTTGTGTGTACTTAGAACAAGCTCAGCTTTTTCAATATGCGATACATACAAGCACAACGGGTTTTTTCATAGCGCATTTGAGTGCCAAGAAAAGTGCTTTCGGGCCTTTCTGAAACTTCCCTGTCGGAAATTAAACCCATTTATTTCTAACTATAAATTAGTTATTTAATAGTCAGTACACACTACAAAGTCACTATTTCCTTTGTTACGAACTCACTATTTTAACATGGGGATGTCCTAGGCGGAAGTCAGTTGAGTTTAGACTTCACAAAAATTTTATTCGAATTTTTTTTCTCTCATCTCTCTTATTTCTATAAATTACTTTTTAAAAATGTTTGTATTTATAAAAATTTCAATTGACTTTTCCGGGGCTCGAACCAACGACCTTTGCAACGTGAAGCCGACGCCTACACTCCAGGCTATACAAGCAGTATTTTTCAGATATCTAAAAGCAAATTTTTACTACGTTCGAATTGAAATAAAACAAAGCACAACACAGAAACTCTATTTTCAAACTGACTATCTCTGCACGACTTTTCAATCACTTGAAAATTAGTTCTTATATAGTTAGAAATAAGTTAGCTATTTTTGTAAATCAGTTGATTGAATTCCAACAGGGTTTTTAAAATTTCAATTCATTTTTGGAAAATTTTTTATTACAAAGTTTCCTAAAAGTATTTTTTTCTTACAAAGAAAAAAGCACATTAAGTACGGGTAATCCAAAATATTTCAACGAATTTCTGATATTATTCAATGGGTATTGAAAAGACCTTTCCATGTCTGAAACAGATTTTCGGAACAAAATCGAAAATTCAGTCGTCATAACATTGTTCACTTCCGAGTGAATTTCCCATTTTTCGTTTCAGTTTTGACTTTTTACAAAACTAATTGGCTAAAATATTTTGTTCAATAAATTTTCCCAGCAATTAACTGATTGAGAGTTAACTTTGAAGTTAAATGGAAGTGAGTTTTCAACTTGTAATTTTTTTCTATATTCCTAATTCTCATCGCAATTGAAAAGCAAACAAAATGTATACGATCATGTCTGTAGAATTTCTTATATAGCAAATTTAATAATTACTGAAAATAAATTAACAACCATTACCAACCAATACAAATAATTAAAAACAACAACAATTACATTTAAATTTAAATTTACCGCCACAAAAGCAACATTTTCCAATTCAATTAGCCAACAAAACAATTGTCCACATCAGGTTAATTCGATTCGAAAATCTTGCTCAAATTACACTTGAAATCAAATTAATAATATTTATTATCTAAAATGAAAGCCCATAGAAATCATTTTTTAAAAACCGAACTCTAAATGCCCTTCCCTATATAAGCAGAAAACAGTAAAAATTAATATAATATCAAAAACAAAACAAAAACAAAAGCTTTTCCACTGAACATTTTCTGTATGTGTGCCCACAGTCAAAAATATTTCTTCAAATCATCTAATGGGTATTTTCATTTACTGTATTTGTTTAAAACAAATAACAAAAAACCAAGCTTCTTTGCAAAAAAAAAAAAAAAACGAAAAACTTAAAACTTCAAAGATATTTTTCAACTTGTGCATATTTAATATTTAATTTCAGTGTAAGATTCTTTTTGTACATTACTTAATCTAAATGATAAACTAATAATAATATTAATAATTACAAATTACAAATAATAATTGTAAGTTGCATAAAAATAAAACTGAATAAAAATTTTAAAGTAAAAAAATTTCAAAACAAATAAACTTTTTACTCTTTTTTGCAATTCATTAGGTTCTTACCATTTTTTTTTTTCGTGTGCTTTGACTTATATTTTAATAAACACAATTTAATGAATTAACTTTATTTTTAAGTTTAATTTTAACGAATTGAGAAGCAATTTAATTGAGTGAAATTAATTAAGCACTTTACACAACGATGCCCCTCATCGTTTCGATCGATTAAGAGCCACTAATAAGTTCTAATTATAATTCTAATTCTAATTGTATTGTATTTGTATTATCATTATTATTTGAATACATTATTAAATTATAATTTGTATTTTGTTTTAGTTGTATTGAACTTGAAAAAAAGTGAAATTTGATGTCCTTGTTTTGTTTTAATTTGTAATGTAATTTTAATTAAATTTTAATACAATTAGAATTTTTAAAAAGTAAAAACAAAAGCAAAAATTGTGTCATTTTGATTTTTTTACATGCTTAAATATAAATTTTAATTTACAAACATTTTGTTTTCATTAGATGCACTTTTTTCTTCTTTATTTTGCTGGACATGGAATATTATAAAGTAAGTAAGTAACGTTCATCGACGGGTTCAAGTGAGTGCGATTGAGTGTGCATTTGTTCGAATCGAACCCAGAAATCAAAATCTGTTGTGCCAACAGACTTGCCACTTTTGATTCTTGTTGGAACATCATTTCAGCTGTTGCAGCATATGCGTTCGGCATAGATGTCTGCCTTCGCCTACGTCTGCTCTCTGTTGTCACATAACCACTTTCTGACCACGCTACACTCAGAAAACAAAATCAAAAACTGCCTGGGTTTGACTTGAAACGGGTATCGCTTTGAAAAAATCAGCACTGCACAGTTCTAAAATAGAACGTGAAACAGTGTCAATATTTGAATGTGGATTTTTATATATAATTCCGATTCTACAGAACGTATTGTATAAGAAAAATCAAAGTTAATTTCAAATAGCATATTTGCATGGAAAACTATTGATCGAATGGACAAAATTATTTAAGAATCTTTTTTTAGAGAAAAAACTTCATCAATAATAAAATAATTAATAACATATTTTTCTCGATAAAATTTTATTTTATCTCAATTCATCAATGGGCAGTTTCAAAAAAAAGTAAACGTTTTGTTGTCAAAATCAGAACATTCAGATTTGGCTGGAAATTGACAAAGGTTCGGTAAGTTTCGACAACGTTTCGTTTTGTTTTTTTCTAAGTGTACATCTGCTGTTAGAACTGCTACCAATATATTGACATTACTTTTATATTTGGGTGTAGTGCCAAAATAGAATTTATGTTGCGACATTAGAACATTCGGGGTGGATATTAAATTTCGGAACTACTCCGGTGGGTTTACCAATACGGCATATTCAGGTAGGCTCCAGAATCCGAATGAAAGTGCAATTTTAACTTTCATAGTTTACATAGAACTTCAAAATTAACCTTCTATCGACTGGTTTATAATTATCACACAAAGAAGTAACTAGCTGATACTAGCGTTGTATAAAAACTAAAAAAATTAATATAATAATCTGCCCCTGTAAGTATGCAATTCTGTGTGACATTTTGCGCTAAAAGATAAATACTGGCGACTGGAAGTATGCAAGTTTGCGCTGGATATTTCGGATTTTCTTAACGGACATAGAATGGCCAAGAAGAACACACACACAAAATCAGTCAAATCGGGCGCTCTGTTCTGGAGTGATGCGATGAGTAACACATTTCCCGACTTTATTTTATAAACCAGCTGTTTTTGAAGACTCCAAAACTACATACTACGTTTAAATTGTAGAACGAGTCTTTTCTGCAGTAAATGAAACTTGGAAGTTGATTTCTGTAAGTACCTCAAAACAAAGCCTGAATTACTTCGTTCAGTTTCTTCGGACAAAAGCACAGCTGGAAATATTGAAATGGAAAAAGACAATTCAGGTGATGGAAATGAACTTCCCGGTTGTTAATTTGATTTATTTTTAAAGATGTGAGTGCTATACATAATGCAACGGTTAAATGCTGAAGTTCCTCTGCTAATATTGACAATCGTTCGTGACGCTTTTTAGTCCTGTTTGATACTTACTTCACGCGGATTTGAATACACGCGAAAGTGCACCAAACTCCCCAATGGAATATGAAATTGCAAATCGATTTGGAATTTTCTAAAATCATCTTGACCACTTCGGAAGTATGAACCGCCGCTTCTACCTAACCACATACATACACATTGAAATTAAAAACCGAAACATTATTATTTTTAATCATTTTTTATTGAAGCTAAATGGTATTTCGTTTAAAAAAAATGCATTTCTATTGTAGCAAATTCTCTTGGTTTTACTTTGAATTATTGTATGTAAATGTAGTGTATAACTTGAAATATCTTGTTGCTCTTTTGCTGTTGTCGAATATCGAATATCGAATACATACGAGTGTAAAAGATTAAGAATAATACAATAGTTACATTATAATTTACGAATAATAATAATCATAGTAATAATAGATAATAATAGTAATCGTAATAATAATAATAATAGTTATCCCAGGGATTTAGTTTACTTTTTCTTTCTTTTCAACTTGA
Source organism: Heteromyza rotundicornis (assembly GCA_951394025.1). Taxonomy (NCBI): domain Eukaryota; kingdom Metazoa; phylum Arthropoda; class Insecta; order Diptera; family Heleomyzidae; genus Heteromyza; species Heteromyza rotundicornis. The sequence continues at coordinate 13,901,608 of OX596010.1, read as the reverse complement.
CGATTTTACTTTTACTAGAATACAACGTTTACTTTAAATTGAAAACAAAGGAAACAAAAGAAGAATAAAAGTACAAATTACACAAGAAATGTTTAAGTTTAAATGTAAACTTAAAGATTTAACAATATCTTATGATTACATACAATACGTTTCATTATCATTGAGTTTACTCGCTTGTTTAATATAGATTTATATGTATATATGAAAATTTACTGGTTTACAAAAGCATTATTGATTCATTTGATTAAATAGAAAATTACAAAAAACTGCGTACAAAAACACACTGTCAAAAATTCTTTCTTCACATCACTATAATAAGGGGAGGGGGGAGTGTGGTGCCGAATTGCAATGCTTCGTTAATTTTTGTTGTTATTGTTTTTACTTTGCAGCAAAATTTCTTGTTAATTGTTTTATTTTAAATGTGATTTTTAAGACGTTTCTATAGTCTTAAAGGAGAAGTGACTTGCTTTGCTAAGAGTTCAAAGAACGTATTGTCACTCGGGACTTGATCTAAGTTTCTACTCTCATCAAACGAATCTCAGTTGTGTTGTTACAGAATACGCCCGGTGTTTTGTGTTTATTTATTTAAAAATTATGTTTACAAAGGCAACGAAAGAGTATAGTGGTGTGTTTGCATTTACAAAGGAAACTAGCATAAACGTACGTAAGTTCATTATCACTATTATAGCAATAAATAAATTGAATAGAAAAAGTGAGTTGAGTTGAGTGAGTGAGTGAGTGAGTGAATACGCAAGGTTTCGTCTAGTTGGAAATTGCATTTTATTGAAACGTTTCGTTCTGGTTTTTCTTTTTATATTTCATATTTTATTTAAATTATTTTTATAAATCAGTTTTTATATCTTTTAAGTTTTTTTTCTTTGTTCATTTCATAAACGCTTTAAGTTGTTGTTGTTGTTGTTATTGGTGTGGTTGTTGTTGATGTATTGAGTTGTTGTTGTTGTTGATTTTTGTTGTTATTTAAGAATTGTTGTTATTACAGCAATTGGCAGCAATGAGATTTGGTTTTTGTCGGCTGTCGCACATCGGTTTGACGTTGTTTCTTACGTGATGAAATATCCCTGATAAGATCATAAAATACCTGAATTTGGAATAGAAGTGCATGAGAAGTTATTAGTAAGAATTTGTCTTCAAATTTCCTAACAAATTTGGCTTATAAACAAGAAAGTGGAAATGATTCAAGGAAATCAAATACCAAAAGCTAAAAGTGGGAAAAGTATAAGTAGAACACAAATGAACCGATAAGTGCTAAATAAAGCAGAGAGAGAAAAAGGATAAATGAAAGGATTCGGTGGAGATTTGTTTCTGTGTAGATAAAAGCAGCTTAAATTTATACATATTCATACACATATTTACACGCTTAAATTAGTATGGCCTTGTGGTATGAATGTAGCGAATACCTTAGATAAATACCAAAGCTACTCGATAGAATTGAAGGTGTCAAGTGCAAATTCTTTCCATTGCCGTTAGTTCTTCAACGACATCAAAGTCTGAAGTTGACTCATTGAAGGCTTGCACACACTGAGAAGTTTTCCGCTATCTAATTTCAGAACCATTTCGATATTCAAAAACGTTAACTTCGAAAACGCCAAGTGCCTCACGCAGCCAGCGATTTCATCACAGCAGATTTTGTTTGTTATTTATAATATGGAAAAAGTCAAAGAGTAGTCTGTATAAAAACGATATATTTTCGAGAAGAAAAAAAAACAATGATTTTTGACCAAACTAAATTTTAAAAGCATTAAAGCATAAAAGATTATGTAGTCTTTATTAATTTCCTACTCGAAAATTCATTGATTCAATAAAATTTATAATTGTATCTGCAAGAGCGGATTTATATGTCGCTACATAATATATTGGGGAGACGTGATCGATAAACAAAATGAAAACGACACTTCGAACTGCTACTATCGAGTACTGGGTACTCACTCGATGAGATTGATTTTGTATTGGATAATAAATATTGAGAATTTCTTTTGCACCGTCTATTATTTTAAAATACACAATGCAAACGTAAATAAATAATTTCTTCTGATTAAAAAAATGAAATAGTATTCGTTACCCACGGGTACTAGTCAATTCTGAATTTTCCATCACTGCCAAATGGACAAAAGTACACAAGTGCACAAGATCTACTCAGGGTTGAGCTAGTGTACAAGTGAATTAATGTAAAAAACTATCTGGTAGTACATTTGGTTGTTGCTGTTAAGTTTTTTGGTTACACTTCTACAAAAGTGCACATTCAAGTAAACCGAACCGTGTAACCCTATAGTAAATTTGGCGTATTTCTGTTTATTCCTTGCATACGCGTTTGCATATAAACCCACTCTCTACTGATAAGAATGTTAATTCAGCAACAGCTCATAGAAGAATATTTCATCTCAATGTGACCCAAAAAGTATTCCGAAATAACCTCAAGCCTAATAATATTAGTTGATTCATACTTTTTTTGCATGCAAAATCTATTCACTCTGAGTTAGAAAGTTTTGTATTAGTATCATTTAAGCATTAGTGTGAGTGTGTGTGTGTGTGTATTTTGAGCTAAATTCAACGGAATCAAATTATAAGTATCGAAATAATTAATATTAAAGAAGCAACTAATAGCTACGAAATATTAGTAGATAAAAATCCAGACGAATGTATTTAATTATTGTACTAATTATAACTACGCTTGTATTTGGTTTTAATTGGTTAGAAAGTGTGTAGTTTATGCACCTATTGCCTAAAGTAGTGTACACTTAAGCCTCCGCTTCTTGCATCTATCTTTAGCACGCCCGCTTGTCGCTTTTGAATCTTCGGTTTTGCGTGATCTTATTTCGCGCATCAAATCAAAAAACACCTGCATGAGAGGAGAAGAAGAACAAGAAGAAATGTAGAAGCAGTGAATACAGATGGATACAGGGGGGCATCAATCATGTTTTACAGCAAATTACAGCAACTAAAAAAGTTCAATTTAACTAAAGTGTAACTAAAAGTATGTTTTGCAGAGGGTGGAGGGAATGCTGCTGTTAAGGGAAATTAAAATAAAATTAATTTAATATTTGTAAATTTCTAAAAATACTTAAAACTTTGAATTAATTGTATAGCATATTTGTATTTAGTTAGAAATGTTTAACTCTTTAAGGACAATTTTTTTTAAATTTAAGCTACACTGTTCTCTATTATAAATGCATAAATATAACAGGCTCCAAAATGAGTCAATAATACTTAATAATAAATTCACGATTTATCAAATATTGATAAATTTTCCGGAGTCTAAAAGGCCACACACTCAATTAATTTCTTTCTTTCGTATTTTTGATATTTAATTTTTTTTTTTATTTATCAAAAATGTGTTAATTCATTTTTTATTAAATACAGCAACTTAAAGTAATATAAATCAGAGTTGCAATTAATATGTTAATGTTTCACTAATGTAATACAAATTTCAGAACGGTTGACTTTCATTTAAAACAGGTACCGCCTAGAACCAATTCTGGAACCGAAACCAACATTTTTGTAAAGTAAACCGGAACCGAAATCGATATTTTCTTATATCTCAGAACCAAAACCGTTTAATTTTTTTTATTTCCAGTTCCTAATTTCATAAGACAAAAATATAATTAAAAAAGTACAAATTTTAATTACTTTTGCCTTTTTCCTTTCACTTTAACTTTTTTGATTTCATGGAACCGAAACCTATATCATTAACATCTAAGAACCGGAACCGAAACCGATATAGTTTTAATTCTGAGAACCGGAACCGAAACAATATAATTGCAAATCTAATTTTTACAAAAATTTAAAACAACCTTAAAATTAATTAAACTAAAAAAAACTTATTAAAATAAATAATTTGCCACTTTGTGTTGCGTGTGTGAATGTGCGGGAAAATATATGATTTAAGGACAAAAACGGATATTTTTATATTTAATTGGGACGACATTTTATAGCAGCACTAGCAGAGCAGCAACAATAACAATGAGAAGAACAATGATTACAAAACAAAACAAAAAAAAACAAACAAAAAATTATCGCACAGGCAGCTTTATGTGAACGGATAAGAGGATGTTGGGAAGACTAATAACGGCTGCATATATATTTTTCGTTTACACTTTTCCAATTTGAATAAAAGTACGGATAACAACAACCACAAAGCACTCACCTTGTCAACATTTTCGCGCGTCTTAGCCGAAGTCTCCACATACGGCACCTGCCACTGCTGGGCGCGTGTCTGGCATTCGTTGAGCGGCACTTTGCGCTTGTCATTCAAATCGCATTTGTTGCCCACCAACAGGAACGGTATGCTTTCGTCATTTTTCACGCGCAATATTTGTTCCCTAAGGACGGGAGGAAGAAATATAAGAGCATTAAATTCAGGGTAAAAGAAAAAAGTAGTTGGTAAGAAAGTCAAATTTCAACATTTTTTTTCGAATATGAGTGAAAGGCGTGAATGAGAAAAGGCAGTAAGTGAAACATGCCAAAATGGTAAAATGCGGAGTTTTTATAGGGGCCATGCCATGTCACTGCGCGGTAGAGCCGCTTAATTGCAACACTGACTGCTTTCAGTAACCTGTTTTTTGAAAGATTATTGAAGTTGTTGCCAAATAGTAGTCGAGGTCCTTAAAACATTGGTTGGGCAGAGCATAATGAAAAACAGTCTCTTCAACGTCAGTGTCTTCACAACAGTTGCAATGGGTCACCTTGATTGATCAAAATTTGGGTATGCTGTCAGATAAATAAGTGTTCAATACCTAAATTCTGTCCAGTGATACGCTGTTGACTACCATATAATGATTAGAAATTGTATATTGATGAAATGCAAATCTTTAACATTACATAAAAATAAATTTAAATATTCATTCAAAGCCAAAAATTTTTTTTTTTTTAAATTAGGTATCTGCCATTTTAAAGTATACGAATAAGTATTTTATAGTAGATTATGTTCATAAAACAAAATTCTGAATAATGTTTCAAGTTGCTTCAAATATTACCCTTCACTGGCTGGCATATTTGGCTCAGGATTTCAGTGTTTGGCATCGAATCAACGACTGATTAGAGAGTTCACATCAGGAGGATTCACATCAAATTCAGTTTGAGTAAAATATGGCCTTAATCCACTATGGAACTGGGCGCCTCATATATAGACTGTATTGTCCCTCTCCAACCTAATCATCTTCATCTGTATTTAACCATAACTGTACCTAAGCAAAATTGTAAGCTGTAATTTCATCGAATTTCCTCTACAACACACACTTCAAGCTACAAAAACAAATATATTTTTTCTTTTGTTTATGGAAATTCACAGAACACCTTTTTTTCGCAGCCAACTTAAATCGAAATGTGTAATTATATGCTTATTTGAAATACAAACTCAATGGAACGCATCCGAACAGAAAATAACAAAAACCGAAGAAGAAGAGAAAAAAAAATAAAAGAACAACAATTCACATTCGCAAGCCCGCCAGCAGCAGCAGACCGATACGATACATCAATGTGATTTGTACGAAAAAAAACTGATTGTGAAGAAAATCTCACAATTATGGAAATACTGCGGAAAATTGAAGCGATCGAGGCAATTTCATTGTGTGTGTGTGTTTATGTCAGCGAGTGATTGCTGGGAAGTTGCATTTGAAACCATTGAAAAATTCTCTACTATTTTAATTTCATTTTAATTGGAAATAAGTCACATGCCATTTTGTTTTACGGTCCATTATGAAAGATTGTAATTGAATTAACCATGAACTCGTTGGGCAGAGGTTGACATTTCCAGCGAAATTTCTGGGCAATTGTATTAACATTTTTGCCTTGAGTGTGCAGTGGGTTTGTTTATTTATTTAAGACATGCCCCAACTACTTGTAAATGGTGATAACAGGTTTCGAGAGAATGAATGTTTTGCACGCGACTCACTTGAGTGTTTAATCAATTATGTGTATGCAATATGAATCATGACGAAAGGTGGAAACATGCGTTTTCACATTACAAAACAAATGTAGCAACCTAAAGGTAATTGAAACATAATGGATAATGCAAGGAATATGTTAAATAAATACTATGGAAACTAATTACAGACTTCAGGGCTAGTTTGCGAGTTAAACTGAAAACCTGTTGCAGCAGAAAAAATGTCAAAAACCAATTCTCTGCGTAACTATTCCCTTGGCAACAAACGCAACTTTTCAAGTAAACTTTTTGCCACCCTCGCTTCGTTACAAGCACACCTTGAGTCACAAGTCAGTCAAATGTACTCTGGTCAGAGCCCAACCCTAAGCAACCAGCCAACCCACAAACCTATTCATTTGCACCTGTATTCCTTCTGGGCGTTGTGTGTGTGTGCTGTGTTGAGTGATGCATGGATCAATATTACTTGCCCCCATTACGCTTTCATATGCGGAAGTAAAACCAACTTAATGGCTGCTTTCGTGTTTTGCCAACATTAATTCAGTGTACCTACTACGTTTTTTCATTTTCGCTCAATTTTATTTCTTTTTTCCCTTTATGACAGTTTTGTCGTTGTGACCTGCCACGCCCTTAATGTTGTTGCGTCTCATAAATCAATATTTAAAGGTGACAAAGGCATAAACGTCAAAGTGGTGCTGGTTAATGAAAGTTATGATTGAGAAATGGCCAAGGACTTGGCAAGGCTCATTAGTGTGATGTTATCAGGGGCGTATACAGAACATTGATTAGACTTTAAGGGAGCACAACCATTTTCTAATGCAATTAAATAATTAAATTATAATTTGTGCAATCGCCATTGATGCATCAAACAGCTTTCATGCTTTCCCACTAAAAGTTGGCAAAATAGTTGTTCGCTTGGAAGATCACAAATTTCACTTGAGACACAATACTCTTGAGATTTTAACGACGCCACTTTAATTTGCATGAAAGTATGCAATTAATTCTAATTTCGCATGAAATTTCACTTGACCTCAAAGTTTACAAACTTCACCAGCAGCCAGCTTAGCAAATTAATTGATTTTTGGTAGATAAAAAAATGGAAAAGTTGACTGCAATACGACAGCATGCTAAGCAACGAAATACTATTAGCATGTATGTGGTAAAGTCCACAATCAATCAACGAAATCTTGACAACATTTGAGAATGTTGTGCTAATTTGTCATGACTTTTGAAATTAGCAAACATTATGAAGAGAGCGTCAATGATGAGATGACATGTGACACAATCGCCCGAATCTCACTCACCTGAATTCTTGTGTTGCCTGGAAGCTTTCATCGTCTGTGATTGAGAAGACGCAGAGGAAACCTTCGCCGCTGCGAAAATAATTATCTCTGATGGCAGCATAATCCTCCTGGCCTGCTGTGTCCAGTATATCTATTTGTACTTCTTCGCCATCTAAAACGACCTGAGGAGGGGAGGGTGGGAGCAAATGCAATTGTTATCTATGCGTTTTTCCCCAACTTAAAACGATAAGAAACTATCCCAACGCACCTTTTTCCTATAACTATCTGCTTTGGTTGGTTCGTAGTCCTCCACGAATTCGTCGTACATGAATTGCAGTGTCAGAGCCGATTTGCCAACACCGCCACTGCCCACCATTATCACCTTGTGGAGCGCCGGTCCGACTGCGGGTTTTTTGCTCATTTTGTTGCTGCTGTTGTTGCTGTTAGTGTCGGGGGAATAGAGTTGAGCTGGAGTTTTGGAGTGACGTTGAAAGTGTTCGTGTTGTGTTTAATGTTTGGTTGTGGATAACTGCAAAAAGCGAAAAAGATTAAGTTAATAAAAGTTTTGTTTGGTAGAAATGCAAAAAAATACAACAACAACAAAAATAATAACATAAGAGATTTTTTTTTATTATGTTTCCGCTTAAGACCACAAATGGAAGCTTTCCAAATTGCGTTAAATTACCACCGAAGTAGTAGGCAACAAACATTGAAAAACAACAACAAATGTCTATAATAAAATGATTGGACATTTGCCACTTTTTTGGACGTGTTTCGATGCATTAATGGGAGGTTCATGTACTGGCATGTGGCATGGAATGTCTATAGAAATATATACTTATGGAGTCAAAGACTTTTGATAGGAAGTAAAACAGACTGAAGAGACCACGGTGTAGTGGAGAAGGTAAGGAAAATATGCGTATTGCCCCTCCTTTTTTCGTTTTCAATTTGCACTCAGGCACAATTTTTTTCGGAACTTTGGAAATGTCCTTCTCTCAGTTTGATTAATTTGAGGAAATAACATTACCTCAACTTTGCTGATTACCAAACGCTAAAAATAAATGTCAATAAACCGGAAATGCTTTGTAGCTCATAAAATGTTATAAATGTCAAAAAAAATTAAATAAAATTAGCAACAATTTCCATTTCAACTATCGAAATGTCATAACTTCGATTGCAAAATCATCACGTAGTTAGCTATCGCAAATGCCACACGACAAGCTCACCCGCAAAAAATTGCAAATAATTATCTATAGAACTGTTGACATGTAATTTGTGTGTGTGTTTATTATACAAACTGACTGTCACAATCGCAAATAGTTACTTGCCCATACATACGACATGAATAATAATAATAAACAAAACTTATGCAACAAAGTATAGCAATTCTGTACAAGTTGTAAGTTTCATTTTCCAATTAGTCGATCGTTTGTAAGAATACTTGCAAACAGAAAAACTACACAGAAAAGTTGAATGAACTTTATGCTTCATTTTGCACAGACCGTTTTTTCTTCTTTCCCCCTTTTTTTGTTTTTGTCCATTTAAACTGGTTGCAGCTGCAGTGAAAACGAATTAGCCAACAAATAACATAAACAAAGGCGCACCATATTGGTCAGTGGTGCAGTGTCTCAGCCACACAGACTAGACTGGACCAATTTAATTGAATGAATAATAAGTAATGCAGCAGTAACAAAGTATGAATGCGAGCCAATTCAACGTTTTCCACTAACTAACTAAATATTCGAGTTTTACTTTTCAATCAACTTTATTAATTTCTGTAATTACTTCAAAAGAGCATTGGCTTTTGGTTTATAAGTGTGGCCATTCGTATACGAGCAATCAGTGGTGGTATAAGGACTTGAGGTTTTGAATATCTTCTAGAAAATAAAAGATTTTAAGCAAATGTACTGAATTAGGCCATTAATGAGCCAAATTTGTTGTTTCAACTAAAATTTTCCGAGTTGCAATTACGAACATTATTACGCGATCACAAATGCCGCTAGTCGGTGCCTGTTTTGAATAGAATGTTCAACCAAAGCTAAAACAAGTGAGTAAGATTCAGACTGATACATACCCTACACCTACTAGAATTAATACTTCAATATACCAAGTTTTATACTATTTTGATTAAATCTTAATATTTCGGTTGCCATATGGGATCCGCTCGATGAAATGTGGTAATTTCGGGAGCCACATTGGATCCCGCATCTTGAATTTGGAAATTACGTACCCCAAAAACTACCTTTTCTTTTTTTACAAGCTGTCAAAAGGGACATATTTAAATACAGACTAGCTTTTTATAGTTTCATGAACCTAACAAGTACTAGCTTCAAAGAAAAACTCCAGTTACTTATGGTGACAGTTGTATAAAGCTTGAGTTAATTGCAGAATCTTGACTAAATTGATTCAGAATGAGCAATACTATTAACACAAACAACCCCAAATATATGGCTGATGAAACGCCCTCAAACATTTATCGACCAAGGCTAATGTTTATTCAAATATTTTCATTGAAGTGAGAAAACACCTGTAAACATCTTCTTCATAAACATAAGTGAAAACAATAACAAAAAAAAAAGGAAAAGAAAAATAAACAAGAAAGAGTGAAAACCATATTCCATGAAGAGCGAACGTCAAGATCAAGAATGCAATGCTTCGAGACGAGCGGACTTGGACTGAAATGAATAAGCGAACGTATGGATGGATGGATGGATGGACAGTCGGGCGGCTAAATAAGAAATATGTTAAACAGAAAGAAGCATGAGCAAGCGAGCCACTGAAGAAGCAAATACGAAAAGCGGATGTGCAGTCAAAACATTTGAAAAAACCCATACGAAAAAGATAAATTACCTACAACTATGAGCAATCCCATGCTTGATTGAGACGAACAATTCGTCTAATGAGTCAAGTAAAAAAAAACGATCGATCTAGCAAAACGTTGCAATTGAACCGAAATGGTATTAAAAATCGATACAAAAAAATCATGCAAACATCAATCAAAAACTCGTAAAATCTTTCGAAGTATAACCAAACGCGCAAATTGTTTCAAGCCAAAAATTGACGAAAACTGTGTTAGAAATGTCAATGAGATAATGCGGTTTTGTGCAAATACGTCGCGCATCGCGCACGAAATTGCAGTTGACATTTAATATGGAATTTGCGGTCTCCGGCACAGGCACTAGAATGAATTTCAGAAAAGCTATTTCAGTGTGATAGCCTCAAGTTGAGTTAGAGAGCAATGACATGAACAGAAATGCAGCAACTACATGGGAAACCACAAATGGGACTTTACATTAGATGAATTGACTATGGAATATATTGGTCATTGAAACTGTGAGTAAGGCCTAAAGCAAGGACAGTAATTGTGAGTACATTTCGAAAAGCCTGAAGAATAGGTAACAATTCTGGTTTCTTTAGAAAAGTAAACGTTTGCTTCTTCCTCGAGGCTAACTACTGAGTAATGAACAAAAAAAACCTACCACGTATTTCAAAAGTATGAGCAATATTGTGATCAACAAAGATACGAAGTATCCACCCACCAAAAGGCATCCATTTCAATCTAAAAAAAATAAAAAATACACAAAAGATCACAAAAGTAAAGGCTACAGCCGGCAACGCATCGGAAAACACTAACGAAAAATAGAGAAACTGAAACGAAAAACAACAACAAAAGTCGTTGCCGCCAAAACAAAGCATTTACATAAGCTCCCATGGATCAAGCGAAAAATGTCCAATTGTCGAGTGGGTATGGTATGGTATGAGTAATAGGAAACGGACCGCGCGCATCACCCTCTAGCTACCACAATAGACGACAACGATTGGCGGTATATGTCAGCACGACACAGTTTCATTTCATTTTTAGACTACGCGTGAGTTATCAGCTTGTAAACAAAACAAAATTGAAAGGAAAAAAAAAAAGTAATTGAAACAAATTCAATTATTCTGACGTTGATGAGGCAAACACACACATACACACGCTGACATTTACAAGTAAACGAATAAATAGAAAAATGGCAAAGGGCACAAATTGTGCACTAGAAATATATTTTGCGTTTGTTATCCATGAACTAAATACTTTACAACAAAATCCAAATACATTAGAATTTTTTTTTAAATTTTCCCAATGATTAATTGGAACTCAGTACGGTTGACTCAATGGTCTGTCAGTTCATTCATTTGTAATCATTTTTTTTTTCAATATGTACAAACTACTTCCAGTTTATCAGCAAACACACAACAATTTGTGTGTGTATTTTTGCAAACTTTTCGGTGGAACGATTGTGGCTTGTGCAATCCACACACATAAAATTGGACTTGGCAAAGTGATTTGTTTTTGAAACAGAAAGATAATTTTTTTAAAAATAGCAAATGTTTGGTGGCAAAACTCTTTTGTTTATTCAATAATTTTGTAAAAACAAAGGCTGCGACTGGCTCTGTTCGCCAGCTGACCCTATTGTTGAATGGCTGAATTGTGCTATCATCAATAAATGTTTTGATTTCATAATAAAACGTTTATTTTATAATTTAGTGTAGCTTTGGTAAAATTTGTTGTTGATTTTTCAATAAAATGTAATGAATGACTTCCCATTGTTCGAAAGATTTCCTATATGAATAAAATTGTATATTATAAAAGTTCCTACTTTTTACGAAAAACCAAAAAAATCAAGCCGGAAATTGGAAAATATTTGCATTTATATCAGTGACTTTCCGTAATTTTTCAGGAAACCTATTTTATATTTGGCACCTTTGGCAGGATACAGCAAACATATGTAAATACAAATATACATTATTACTGAACCGAGAGGAATGCAGACTGACGGTAGGAGTGGTAACTCATCACTGTCTTATTGGACATCCAGCCTTTAGGATGGGTTCAGTGTCTAACAGTAACGGGTGTCGAAACTGTAACGAACTGTGTGAGGAAACACTTTAACATCATCTCTGCTTTTGCACAGCCCTGGTCAAATACAAACTCCAAAGGTAGTTGTCGATAAGGTAGGTGTCCAAACTATAAAACTTTCAACTGAAATAATTTGCAGTGCAGACCAAAACATTCGGATTGGATAGAGAAGAAAGGACTGTAAACTTCTAGTGATCAGAGAGTCGTGGTAACACTATGGACATAGTTGGTCTATGTGAGGTTATTCGCCGCCACTGTAACCTAACCTTTGTAACCTATTGCACGGAAACTTAACCATTGTTTGTCGATTTTTGTACCAAATGTTTTCAAAATAAAAGAGATTTAATGTTTTTGATTAAACAATAAGGCAAAAATATTCGAAAAGGGAAGGACTAAGAAGTTAGACAAAGGAACGACTATTTCCCAGTAACTGGAACTGTTCATCGGGCTCTACAATACCGCATAGCTGCCGTAGGGTGAACCGTTTGTTTAGATATTGAGAGAAAAGCTGTTGAGACACAACCGCTCAGTTATAAAATTTCAGAATTAAGCTCAGAATATAGTTATCCCAGACGACCGATTATGGAATGGGAAGTGCATCGCAAATGTATAATAATTTGTGTTTTGCTATTTCGAAATTCGTTTGTCCGTAGAATAAAATCGTTTGCTATTTTCTGGCGGATTTAATTTGGGAAGAGCTTGATAATCGCACTTTTTTGTTTTAATACAAATTTAGATTCCCAAACTAATTTAAATACATACACATATTCATACAATTTTGGAAGAATTGTTAAAAAAAAAATGAATTTGTTTGGCTCAAATGGAATTCCTCAAAAGGTATGCAGATCACTCCATCTGGCAGCAGTGCTTCAGAACTAAATATCTTCATAGCAAAGTTGTGTTCTATTATTGAAAATGACGCCAAGTCAAGTATTCAAATTTTTACAAAATACATAATTCCCGTCAACCAGTTTCAAGTCACATCGCTCCGCGCTCCTCCCTTTCTACCAACATACATTTTTGACAAATTAAGCAATTCTTGGAGAATTCTTCGCCAGCAACAGAATTTAATGCGTGGGAAAAGCACCAATACCAAGTGTAAAGCTAACGACGCTCTAAGAAAGAAAAAACAAAAGGTGAAGTGATGGAAGTGCCTTAATGTGGTGGCACTTCGTCTTGATTTTGAGACATGTTTGGCGGCATCGTAAACCGCGGCGACTCACCGTTACCAGTCCGGTGGCACATAACATAAGTTTGAGTTTTCACACCAATGGCCACCTTAATTTCACGCCGGAAACTTCCGCTGTGACCAAAGTACTTCTTTGATGGCTGTGGCTGTATAATAAATTTTAAAAGTATACGGAATAGAAATATAACATCTGTGCCGTAGGCCTAATCGGAAACTAGAGCAATTTGGTATTTATTTTTCCGAGAGAAAATTAAGTAAGTACGATTAATTAAAAGCGGTGGATTTCTTTTGAAGCGTTTTTTCGCTTTCTTTCGAAAGTAGTGAGTATTGTGCGTCAGTGGGCTTGACCTATTTCTGACTCAGCTTGAAGTTGGAAAAAATTCAAATGTTTATTTCGATAAAGATGCCTAATTAGTTGTATTTTATATATATATTTCCTTTAATGTTAATCTCTCAATTTCCCAGCACTGCGTCAGCTTCTACAGCGTAGAAACTTTTAACTTCCGCAAAGATTAAGTTCAGTAAACCGCATAATAATTGTGCAGCACCAACATCGCTATCATCACCATCATCATCATGGCACTGTCAAGCATCGGGCTGCGTTGCATTACAAAACACACTCGGCGTTCGGCGGGAAAAAATCAACACACATAGACACCATTTGAAGTATGTGAGGAAAATTATGCTTTTTCATGAAGTCACCTTTTTTTTCTGTGACTAAAGCAAGCTGTTTTTTGTGTACACCTTTTGTAATGCTCCACTTTTGAGAGTGAGACCCGTAAAGGGGCACAACTAAAAAGATTTTAAAACTCAAGAAGACTATAATTGGGAGACTATGATTTAAAAAAATGTAAGCGAGTTGGTGATGAACAGAGCTAAATAGACTCCCCTAGAGCTAGATAAGCTACTAACATTTCGATTAAGTCTTCTTCCCCACAGAGTAGTTTTCTTTCTGTCCACAAATTAATTTCTTTCTAAATATTTTTTCCAAACTTTTTCAATTGTGTCCGTACCCTGCAATCTCACCACAATCTCTCCACAATCTTTCCGCAAATGTGCTCAACTCAACTGAGCTCAACTCGCGTAAACATGAAAACGTCAACAACTGCCAAATGCATCTCCTCGCTACAACTAGTGTGCAATAGAAAAAAAAGCGGAAGCATCTGAAGTGCCAACCGTGGTGTGCCACAAAATTGTCCAACAAAAAGGCGTAACATCCCCCCTTTTGCTTCGCTGGCGACACAATGTATGGTGGTTTGGAGAAACATTTTTATTTTTTTTTTCAATTGTATTTTTTATGCTGAACAATTATTTATTTTAATTGTGGGAAAATACGTGGAAAAAATTGCATAAATTTACATGGTTTACATGTTTTTCAAATAGTTGTAGTTTTTAATAGAAATGGAAGATTGATTATGTCATCTTTAGTGGAAAAAAAAAACAGGTTGGTGCGAGTATATGTGAAAAAAAATACAAAAATTTATAATTAAACATTTTGAATAGACAAAACATGAAAATATTTCGGTTTCGTTTTTATTATAAAATACATTTTTTACAATTAGTGGAATTAAATTTTATTTTTATTTCATTTTTTATCTTTGATGTGTGCTACTAATTTTCTTGATTGTTCATTTGCTTGGCATCGGTTTAATGAGAAGACATTGCTTTCCATTTTCATTTCAATTGAATTCTTCGTTGTCCATTTCGCTTTTTAAATTGATTACGGGAAATATTCTTTATTTCGAAATTACGTTAGTTTCATTTGGCGTAATAGTTTCATTTCGTTTCTCGCACTCTGTACTGACGTCACACAATGCCGCCTTGGAAAATACATATTGCAAAATTACCTTTTTGTTTTTGGTTTTGCTTTTTTTTATTATTTGTACTATGGAGGAGTATAAACAGAAGCTTCCATAAATGTGTCTTCGTCTCTTCAGCTGGGTTTCCTTTCGCATTTCGAATATCGTTGCGATTGGCATTCAACAATTGCCATAAATTATTATTTTATTTGGAATTTAGAAAAGGAAGATGCTGTGTGTTTATTGTGATTCGTTTTTGTATTTATTTTGGCTTTCGATAATGCGAAAAACGTTTCTGAAACGTTTTCGGTACGAGGAAAATTTACAAAATATAGAAATAAAGCATATTTAAATAATACTACGCATATTTTTCAAACTTCTGTTCATAAATGTTTTGACTGCGTTATGTAGTATAACCAGGGACTGAAACCGAATCAAAAATATATAGGTTCCGGTTCCCAGACTTTTTAAAATACCGGTTTCCGTTCCAGAACCGGTTCTTGGCGGTTCCTGAACATAACTTATGTTATTCTTTTAAGCCAAATTGTAAATTATATGTAGTTGATTTACATAAAATTATCCTGATTTTACACTTTTTCGAAATTTAAATTTTTCGAAGTTCGAAATTTTTTCGAAGTTCGAATTTTTTTGATATTTATATGCATTTGAGTTTTTTTTTTAATTTGGAAAATTTTTTCCAACTGCCTTAGAGTAGAATTTTTGGAAATATAGAAACAAAATTATTTCAAAATGTTCGTACAAAATTTGTTAAATTATGTTCAGTAAATATTTTAAATAAACAACATTTTGGACTAATTACTTTTGACGTCATTCCCACAAAAAAAAATCTCCGAACTATTTCTGACTTCTACGTTTCCCATATGAAGCTTTAAAAAGTGTACTGGCTGGCTCCCCCTTTGAGCTCGAAAAACAATTTATGACTTCAGGCAATTACGTCTTAGCTTCTATGTTAAAGCATAACTACAACACGCTCGAACAGGGCTTCAGGTAATTCAGCTCGAAGAGGAAAATAAAGAATAATACAAACAAAAAACTGTTTGAAAAAGCACAACTGGCAAAGGTTCATTGTATTTTACCGCTAATTTTAACGCAACAAATTTTACAACACGTACAAAGACATAGGCTCACGCGAAAAGAGCCTAAGAAATTTTCCAACCAGCACATTTTGCACAGTCAACAGCACACAAGTCGAAATTCTTTCAAGCCATCTTATTGTGGTGGTACGATAAAAACTTAAGTTGAGGCTTCTTTTCGTGAGTTGTGTGTAACCGTTGAGATTTTCAGGGTAGCACACACTAGTATTTCTATTCACTGTTGATGATGTTGTTGTGAAGCAGTGTGTGAAGAACTTTTAGGCCGTCTTACGCTGTTTACGGTTAACTTAATTATGTATTTAAATATAATTTTGTATAATTTGAAATGGAACTGTTTTAGTTTTAAAAACGAATTTTGAATGCGAAACTAATTTTACGAAGCTGTCGTAAGATGTGCTTAATTAGTTTTTACTAAACACAAACAAAATAAACAATTTGGAAATGGAAATGCAATTCTGTTATTTGCTTTATTTTCTTTCGATTTGCTTGTCTATATTTAGTTGTGTGTCTGGTTTTTACTTTTCATTGAACGATTTTTATATTTACTTGTTATTTTGCTTTATTGCATGGCAAAGCCAATTAAAATAGAAAGTAAATTGCATTGTTTCATGGTTGAAAAGGAGAAGAGTCCACACAAAGGTTTTGTGGTCGGATGTTTTATTTGTGGAGTTTTAATCATAGTTATTCACTGCAAAGTTTATTTACGATTTCAATGATTGATTTGTCTTAAAATAGTTACCCTGGTCATCATGGAATGTTATGGAATGTCATTTGTAAGAAGGCAATGAATGATGGAAATTTGATTTGAAATGAAGTTTATTGTTTATTTTCCTCTACATTCTCGGATGATTGCATCATGATACATTTTAGTTTTGAATTCTAATCTACGATTTCAAGATGAGGTGTGACAGGAAAAAAAAAGTATATACCCATATTCGTGGTAAACATCACCTCCTCAGTCAATCTAGCGATGGCCGTCTATCAGCTAAGGAGTGATTTCGAACGATAATTGCTGTAGTTATTGAGCTACCACACCAATTACCTCTTATATTAACTATATACTATATTAACCCTTATTTTAACTTGCTTTGGGCTACATATATATATTTATATATCCTCAAGTCTGCGGCGAGCTTTTTCATACACTTCCAAATAAGATAGAGAGCTGAAATTTGGTACACAGATAGAACTCGGTTATTTTAGCGGTATTAAAAGGGTTTGGACAAGGTTTTTTTTAATTTGGCTGTATATTTTGTCGGGGAAGGAATGAAAAATAACTAAAACTTAAAATTGAAGTGGAACTGGAACGGGAATAGAATGGAATGAACGAAATGAAGTGAAAATAAAACCGAACAAAATGGAAAAAAATGAAACAAAATTAGAAATGATGTAGTAATGGGAACTATCGAAAAATTACCGAAAAATTTTTCCGATTATCAGATTTAAAAATATATTGACTTCGCTTTCGATTCTCAGATTTTAAAGATATCGATTTCAGTTTCGGATCCGGTTTCAGTTCCCCAAATTTTTTAAATATTGTTTTTGGATGACAAGAAAATTTATATATGAACCAGAATAAAAAAATTTAACGGTATCGGTTTCGGTTCTGGTTGAAGTTCTCAGATTTCAAAAAAATATACCAAAACTTCTTGAAATATCGGCTTTGGTTTAATACATTCGGTTTCATGAATCCGGAACCGGTTCTTAATGGTCCCTGATAATAAGCGAAATGCTCATTCCAATTATCTTTAAAAAAATTCTACACTCTGGTATAAGTTTAAAAATATTGCACTAACGTTTTTTACAACACTGAAATAAATCCGCAGAAAAAAAACGTTTTAAAATAATAATTCAAAAAAGTTATTCCGTTCCCCTTTTTTTGTTGTTGCCACCAAAGTTAATGTACCATAACTACAGCCTAGGTTTGTAGGGTAAATCATAATAAGCAAAAGAATACAATCTTACCGAAAAAAAACCGGCAAATTGCTTAACCAAACAATTTAAAAGTCAACCAATTCCAGGCAAGTTGAGTGCGCCTGTGTGTGTCTGTGTTGGTGTTATAACAAAACAACAACTTGAGCGTCGGGCGTCAGTTACAAAACTTTTCAGTGTTTTTTTTTCTCCCTGACATTGAAACGTTATAAACGTTATTTTGACATTAACAATGCACAATGGAGTAAGTGCCAGGGAGAAGAGCCCGGCTTCAACTTGGCATATGCCACAAGCTAAGTGACTAACACGCCACCGAACGCAGTGCATTTTACCATAGTAACCGAATTATGTATAGTTAAACTGCCGCAATTACTCGCTAGGCATTCATGGCCAAGCGGAATAACTGAATAACAGCGCCAATTTACGTATGACGGAGCGCGTTTCGTTTCGTTTATGGCATTTGGCGGCGGGCGTTGGTTACTTTTTTTTTTTAGAACTACGATTCGCATGTGACCATGTGATCGATTCTACTCCGCTGCACCCCTCTTCGGCCATGTGCTCTTCCCTGGTAATACTGCGGGCCAAAAAGAAATCATTTTTGCTTAACTCTCATACATATCGATGGGGCGAGTCATTAAAGCGTGAGTCACGGACGCTTGTATGCCAGTGTTTACACGCTCTCACAACTTTCAAGCAAAATAAAAATTCTCTGCGAAATGATTGCAAATGGAAACTCAGCGAAGCAGTTGAATTTCATTTAAAATTTTAACTTTTTTCTCATATTTTTAAAATTTTTTATAATTATTGTTGTGGTTTTTTCTGTTTCTTAAACTCGTTGTTTGTTCTTCTTATCACGGTTTAATCAGTGTACCTAAATGAATAATCACTTTAAAATGATGAGGGGGGATGGAGAGAGCTAAAGAAAATCGCAAAAAGGTAAACTTTGCAAAGATACTGCACCGCTTCGTTTGTACATTCGCGTATGTCAAAGAAAATCAGTTCAATAAACTTTTTGTTTGAACTGAAGAAGAAAAGATGCCACAATTTTGCACATCTTTGACAGTATGAAAACGTCATCAAAAACGTTGACGGCGTTTGTTGTTGGTTTTTTTTGTATTTACTTTTGTTTACTTTGTGCTTTGGTCTTGTGCGTTTAACCTGGTCGCCTCAATTCGCTTCATCGAATTGAGTTCATCGATTATTTCTTTTTGTGGCTCAGTTTGATTTGGTTTGGTTTTGATTTCGAGGCATCAAATTGGCCGTTTTAGCGTCGTCTTTGTTGTAAGTCAAAAGACATTATTTACGCTATTTTGAATTAACAATTTGTTGTTTTTGTAGCGCTTTTAGTAGTCTTTACTCATAGTAACCAAAGAGTCTTAAATTCTTCATTGCTAGCTAACAGAATTGTGGGTATTGGACAACTTTTTTTAGTGAAAGCGTTTTTTTCTATGTCATTTTTCAATTCCTGAGAAGAAGCTGCATCAGACAGGCTACAGTGGTTTATGGTAATCGCAATGAAAGTAATTGAGAAATGAAGAAAAAGCCGATTTCTATACAAAACATTACCAATTTAAAAAGTTTTTGTTAATTTTCTAAAACTGACATTGCCTCACATAGACCAATATGGTCCATAGTGTTACCCCGACGCCCTGTGTTACTCGAGGGTTAAAAAATGCATTTCCTAGTATCCTAATTCTAGCTAGAGCCGGACAAAATTATTCAAGTGTCTCCTCCAGGTTTTTAACATCAGACCCATTTTAAAGGCGTGATGACCAATACAACTCATATTGTCAGTCTGCATTCTTCACGTTTTAGAGATACGACGTAGCTCGATTGTTTTGTTGTTGTATTTACGCCAGAATTTCTTCGTTCCAA
Organism: Heteromyza rotundicornis; assembly: GCA_951394025.1. Taxonomy (NCBI): domain Eukaryota; kingdom Metazoa; phylum Arthropoda; class Insecta; order Diptera; family Heleomyzidae; genus Heteromyza; species Heteromyza rotundicornis. The sequence goes on along the minus strand of OX596010.1, from coordinate 13,881,619 downwards.
TACCAACTTTTAAAATAATTAAAAGGTATATTCAATAACTTTCGAATGGTTACCTAGCCAACTTAACCCGTTACATAACTATCAAGAAATTAAAATTTGTAAAATAACATATTTTTCGAACTTTTTCTGTGGGCTATAAAAATATGTTTTTTTATGCTAAAAGTTGCTTTGTGTGAAAACAAATCAAGTATTTTCCGAAGTATTTTCAGAACCATTTCATACGAAATTGCGAATATCTAAAAACTCATTTTTTTCAACTCAACCGATTGTTTAGAATCGTGCCAAATGTATTTTATTATTTTCATATCAAAATATTTTTAATCTTATCGAATGTTTTTTGTATTTTTAGTTCAAAAATGTTTTCTTTTTATTAACAATTGTATGTTTTGTGTATTGTTTCCACAAATTTAACAATAGTTCACGCTTATTTAACTCGATTTCAAGTTCACACTTGGTATTCCATTTACGAAACGTGACTAATGAGTCTTTAGTTGGAATTTTTTTTAATTTAATTTTTTTTCATTTTCAAGATTTTACTGACTGATGACACAATTCTGGTTTGTTGTTTTTTTTCTATAGTTGTGGCTGTGTTTTAAGGTGATAAACAGAAACGAATCATTTGAGGTTCTACACATTTTTGCATAAAATTCGAAATTGGCCGTTTCAATGTGGAACGCAGACAAAATAACTAATAGAAAGAGTTTCGCTTATGATTAACAGTTAGCCAAATGGCAACAGAAACGAAATACACACTTAAATTGTTTGAGACAAAGGAAAAAAACAAAAAATTTAATTTCAAACCAGTTCGGATTTTGGTCATTTGTCTGCTGCTATGAACAACGTTTATTTTCTCTTTCTTGCTGAAATGATGATTTGAAATTCAATTTTTTTATGTTGCCAAAATTGTGTTTTTTAATTAGATTTCAGTTGAACATTACCGCTGGATTTTTGTGGAATTTTATGGTTTTTCTTTTAGTATTCTTTTATTACTTGTGGCGGTTTTAGAAAAGATTTTTTTCGGCACAAACTAAATATACTTATTGGATTTCTGAAAAAAAATAATAATATTTTGAATGTTTCCTCTTTTAATAGAACAAAATATAAAATTTTAATCGTTTGGATTACCCACTAGACATTGGCTACAAGTAATTCAATTTTACTTTCATTCAACACCAATCATCGTCTGAGGCATTACTGAACCCAATAAAGCAAGCGCAAACAAGCGAAATAATTAATTAAAGAAACCCCCTGCGAACATGACAATACCAAGCCCACATGAGTCAACCAAAAGTAAACCACCCCAAGTGATGGAGCTGCATAAATACAATTAGGGTCTGCGCCACGACTGAAGGGCCAGCCAGAAGAAGCGAGCGACGACAAATGCAGGCGCTGGCGGCAGAGTTGATAAATTGATAAAAATTGATTCAAACGGAAGACGAAATTCCGCAAGAGGCGTTGTCCGTTGCCCGTATTTTCGCACAGCGAAAGCATGCAAAAATACCCCAAAAATTCCAAGTTCTGATAATGAAAATATTACTTTTAGACGAAAAACTTAACTTTTAACAGTCATTTTGGAAGTGGACTTTTCTTACCTTCTCGCCGTGATATTGTGCTTTTATAAATCCTTTAAAGTTTCCCTTTCCCCACCGAATTCGGAAATTGTTCAAACAAATGTATTTTTATGTTTTTTTAAACTTTCCCACGAAACAATTTCAATAAAAACGCGAAATTGGAATGAAAATTTTCTGCTTTTACTGGCACTTCTTCGTTTTTTGCTTTCTTTTGCACTATTTTTTTTGTATTTTCTTTGTACGTTTGCTTTTGTCACTTGCTCTCTCTATCTGTCAAGTCGCAAACAAAAAAGGACGCGCGATGAATGCGGCTAAAGCGAAATGCAAATATTTACTCAACACAGCAACACAGCGCAAATTTTATTGAAGTTTTGTATCTCGTTTGCACTTAATCGCTTTCATGCCGATTTTAACACACGATTTTTTTTTATCAAAGTACAACATAAATTCGCGTCCAACTTGTTTCGCTTTTGTCGAATCAATGAATGCTTTTCGCGCATTCGAAATTATCGTCAGAGTTCCAGGCCGTTTAGGCTTATTAAACTTAGCCGCCGCCGTCAGCACCAGCAAAACGGTGGCTCGGCTTAGCCGTTGGAAAAAAAACTTTGGCCCCTATTAATAGTCAAATTAAGTTCCAGCTTAACTTTAGTAATCTACTAAGTTGACAGATACATACCCGCATACATATACTTTTTTTATATATGCATACACGCATACGTGAATTAACCTTTTATAAGAATGCATTTAAAAAATAATTGTGCAATACTTTTTTATTTACTTTCACATATTTTTTCATTTTCAATCAAAAACGACTTGCTTCTTCAGCTGCGCCGCCGCCGACAAATTTCAATCGGCCTGTAACTCCTATTGCCATCTATTTGTTGTGTACGTGTATGAAAGAGAGCGATGTTTGGCAGGTGAGACAGTATGATGCCAGTTTTTTGACAGTTGGAACAAGTCAGCGAGATATGCTTCATATGAATAAAGTGGATTTTATCCGAAATATAAATACAAAAATTTAAAACGGATAAAAATCAATATTCGACTCTATCCTTATTATGTATTTCTGGTTCCTTCTCTAAATCATTCGTAAGCAGATCTTTTGTTGTTCCTATTTAAAGAATTATTCATTGTGGAACACTAATTTCTGATTGCCGAATTGATAAAAGATTCTGTCATATGGCATCGAGTAAATTGATGTATATTTGTCTTGTGCGAAACGAGATACAAACCAATTGACTCTCGTCAAAATAACTGCCGGAAGTGATGAATGGAAATTGAATTGAATTTCCAACCGCCAAATAACTACGCAAATAAAAATCCAAAAATTAGTAATAATCTCTCTTACGACGAAGTTTTTGAAGTAAACAAAAAGATAGTTTCTTCAGAATTTTCATTTTTTTATATTCACACTTTAATTATTACGTATTCTTCGGCTTGCTGTTTCATAGTCATGATCAACGCATATGATACTGACTAAAATTTTCGGCGCAAACTGTGCCAGTACAGATCCATTGGCAGCATTGTGTCACGTTGTAAGCAGCTTTGGTCGGTTAATCTATAAAAATAAGAGAACCGATAACACATGAAATTTATACCGCAAATACCGAAACACACACCTAAACTTGGCCTTCCTTAATCGTTCCAAATATCGATCAACAGCCACGGCAGGCAAAAATAGTCTTCTTAAATCTTTGGGCACTTTATCGGCAAGTTGTCGTGCCTAGAAAATTTGTTTTAAAAAAAGCTTATTAGCATACATTTTAATAACGGTGAATCCTAGTTGATGATTACAAGATTTACCTTTTCCAGGTGTTGATGTGCAGCTGTGGCCACCTCGAACACACACTCTTCCACACCCTTGTCGTTCTCATTGTCGCGCATCACACGCTCTTGGCTAACACCGTGCCTAATCAGAGTCTCTTGCGGAATATTCAAAGCCTGACTGCGCCCCTTATAGGGTATGGCACGCAGCAGCGTAGTAATTCCTGCAGCCTTTCCCAGATGTGAAACTGCATGATCGACATTCATATCCTTGCAGCCGCTCAACTCAACCAGCAAATAGAGTAGCGAGGAAAAGGACTGTTCGGCGTACTCCTCCAACTGTTTGACTGTCAAAAACTGTTGGTTTGGCGGGCGATCGCGCGCCGTAACCAAACGCTTTAAGTACAGTTTGGTGAGTTTGTGAGTATCAATTGTCTGCGAATGAGTGCGTAGATAAGCAATTTATGAAAGTATGTATCAAAGATAACTTACGTTTTTCAACTCTCTTAACACCGGATGGTCGGCCACATATGACTTCTCCGAGCCAAAGCATTTGTCTATCGAATCGTACCAGAATTTCAAACGCATTTTGCCAATATGCTCTTCGGAGACCTAAGAATTGCCTGCCATTACTGAAATGTGTTTTGTGTTTTAGTCGTTATACCTACATTGGAACTGCTCTTAGCCACTTCCACATTGAACGCCCTCAAGGCGAATGCATGTCGGCGCTGTTCTCCCTTCAGCAGTAGTGTACACAAGTAGTTTTCATGATCGTTCTTTCTGCAAAAGAGTTAATTCAAATTACAAGCTTTTATATAACCAATCCAAGACATCTTATTTACTCCACCAAATTCAGGCAATACTGCGCCCCGAACAGTTCATTTGCCAGTTGTTTCTGTGTGCTGTGCGTTCTTTGTGGCTGATGCAGTTGTTTTATGAAATTTGATAGATTTTTTGGGCAAAGTAATTTAAAACTTGTGTAAAATTGCCTCATTCTGATTTTTGTCTGGTTTGCCGACAAATTCGTACGATTTGTATTTTGTTTACATTTTATTTGAGGTTATGTTATATCGCTCTGTCAAAATCAGCTGCTGCTTAGCACGAAGTTTCCCAGCAAACAATATGATGAGCGCTCAGAATTATGATGCCGAAAAGAGTCTTATTTCTGATTATTTTATGAGTGCACAGAATTATGATTCGGAAACAACGACGAAATTTGGCAGATGGGTTCATATTGACAAAATCGAATGTCCTACCGATGAAACCTCTAAAAATAGAGAATCGGAAAATTTTCGTAATCAAGGCCTAAATTTGGTATTTAGGTTCGGGATTCGGAATAAGGCTACTGTTCCTCGGGCAAAAATACCCTACCAAATAATGGTAAAAATCACAAATTTTCAAATTTTTTAAAAATAATTGAAGGTATGGGATCCCTAATGCGATAAATAATTGTATAAATATTGTATCTCGAAACACAATTATTCCTCAAGTATAGAGGACTGATTCCGAATACAACAATAATTCTCCCTTGATTCCACATTTCAGATTCCAAAAGTGAAGAGTTTCTTAAATTGTTTTAAATCATTTATTAAAGGACTTTATTTGCATACATATTTACACACGATAATTGTGACTTAAAAAACTATAATCATATTTCGTATAAAAAATAAATGCATATCAAAATGAGAATATAATAAAAAAAAAATAGAAAATATTTTAGCATCGGTCATCAAAACCAACACTTTTCATTTAGAGAACTTTCTTTACATTTTTCACATAGATTTTACTACTCTTCAATACCAACGGATCAACGCGGTGTGTGCAATTAAAATTTCTTAAAGCTAAAAAAATCAATATAAGACTTCATCCTCTCATCTAGTCGAGCTCCTAGAACATGACCGTGTCCAGCAGACCATTCTCAATGATTCTATTGTCGATCTTGTAGTGAGCCTCACAAAATTCAGCCATCCTCGAACAGGCCTCCTCGATCATGGCACCCGGTACAGTCAATACGATGCGCACATAGTTCGGGAACTCGAAACAGCTGCCGGGCAAGCAGAAGACGCTCTGCTCATTTACCAATTCTTGGACGAAGTGTGTGTCATCATTAAACTCGGGAAAGTGGTCAATATCCACACCCACCATCATGTACATTGCTCCGTTTGGCATCACCGGCTTGAGACCCCTCACCTTTGACAGCATTTTAAAGGCTAGTTTGGCATTCGACTGTTCAAGGAAAATGGAAAATGCAAATGATTGGATTATTTCCACTTTTTCCAACGAACAATTTCAACTTACATGCAACACATTGATGACATAATCGAAAAAGCTTTGAGGAGTCTTCTCCAGAATGTCCGGTATGGCGCCCTGTACTAAGGTGTTCGAGCCCAAAATACGACCGCACATATTTTTCAGTCCAACTATGGCATCGCCGAAACGATTCTCGCGATCGTGTATGATAATCCAACCCATGCGCCATCCTGGCACAAGGAAACGTTTCGTCAGACCGCCGCACGACAATACGGGCACATTCTTCGACAGACTGCTAATGGCAATGTGAACCGAGCCAGGAAACACGAAATGCTCATAAATCTGTGGAATCAGAAATCAATTGAAGTGTGAGGTCAACTCTCTTCTAAATAATTCACTTTTCTTACCTCATCGGCGATTATGGGCAAATAGTATTTCTCGCAAATGGCTATCAAGTCCTCCAAGTGCTCCTTGTCGAAGACACTGCCACAAGGATTACTCGGATTGTTGATCAACAAAGCGGCAGTGTTCTCGTCGATTAAACTCTCCAGTTGCTGCAAATCGGCTTGCCATTGTTTCTCGGGCAACAGGTCATAGTAGCGCACTTCGATGTCCAGGCCCTCCGTGAGTGTGCTATACAAACAGAAGCCGGGCCGTGGAATCAACACATTCTGGCCGCTTTCGGCCAAGGCCAGTATGCAATATTCCAGGGCTGAGGAACAGCCACTGCACATCACAACGTCGTCGTGATGGATTTCTTCAGCACTTTGATGGGCGCTGTACTTGGCAATTGCCTTGCGTGCGGCCTCATGGCCTTGCGTGTGAGCATAACCGTTAAACTTGCCACTTTCAATGGACCGGACCACGGCTTTCAATGTTTCATCGGAAGCCTTCAAGTTGCCGAATGTGGTGGGATCACCTGTGAAAAGAAGAATGAAACGATCATTTCATATTCGATTGTGGTTCGTGTTGACCAGAGAATTGACTAACTACTTTGTAACTGTTGTTCAATATTTCCTATTTAACGCATGGGAAAATTATACAATGTTTCATGATTTAACGTTTGAATTGCCATCAAAATTTTAACGGTCAGGTTTCCTGCACCTGCTACTGACAGGCGCGCTGACGTAGAACAGCTTCGCTCGAATTACGAAATCAGAAATCAAGATTGCAAATTGATTTGTGTAAAGTTGAATAAATTTCTTTTCTATTGTCACCTGATACGCAAAAATCGTTCAGGGGTAGAATGAGCCGAAGAAATTCGTTAACTGGTTTGCTTCGTCGATTAATTTATTCGCATGATGTGGGCGCGTGTTCGATTTCAGAAGCCATTTTTTCAGAATTGTGTCGAAAACTAACTTTATAATGAAAGATAAGCCAGAACAGTAATTTCAGATCTTAATCGTTTGTTCATTTTCCGAAACCAGAAAATCAATTGCGGCGAAGCCTGGACTAGGTAATATTTCAAAAATTATCCAATAATATAAAACTAAGCCAGGAACCGCATCCAAGATTGCCATATTATTTGTATAACACGTTTAGTTCACATGATACTGTTGTTATTGTATATTATCGAATAACAACAAAAACTAAACTGTATCCTGGCCAATGCGCAAAAACATATATTGGGAAGAAGTTAAAAACACACGAAGAAAAAATCAAGCGCCAATCGACAGACTTGGGCCGATAACAGGTGGAACTACATTTTATGCAAATAAAAGTCTGTTAAAAATGTGAATTAATTTCTATCAGCGAAGTGAATGCGAATACAAGTACCAACAACAAAACAAGACGCTGCAGAGAAGTCGCTGGAATATTTTCTAAATTACCAAGTGTCAAACGGCTGCAACTAAGTGGCTAAAAATAACCTCTGCAACACGCTTCATCGTTTGAGCCAACACGTTGTTCTGTTCGATACGGTTCCAGTACAATTCGAAGTTCGAACACTTTTCTTTAGGCCCGAACGAAACGAATTGTGATTGGCCGAACGAAAGAGGTGTGTTCCGAAATAATGTCAAGTGCGTTGTTGGCAGTTGCAACTTTATTTTTTTTTAACTTTTAATTTAAAAATATATATCGAAAAAAAGGTAAAATAAACTCAACACTTTGATAAAAACATAACTAAAAATGTGAAAAAATCTGGTTTTTCAATTATTTGTATTCTAATTTGAACAATATTTGAATACTTGAATAATTTTGGCGAAAATTTCCATTTATATCAAATATTTCCAACACGCGCCCACAAAATAACAAAATGGCGACGCGTCGTTGACCGGAAAGCAGAATTTGGCGTTGTATGTGTTTCGTTGTGCGATTGTGTGCGATCATAGCCACTTTCCACCCAGTAGGAAACATTGAAAAAGTATACATAAACATATTGAATATAGAATGTAAAAAAGGTACTGAAAATGATATGAGAATAGTACTGAGAAAACAACCATTTCCTTCACAGGTAGTATTTCTGTTAACTATTTTTGTATTCTTTCTTCATCACCTTTTTTCCTACTGGCTGGATGTGCTGTGGTTTGCTCATGTATAATTTTTTGGTCGACATTTTTAAAATCTCGTTTTCGTTGTTTGCTGCGGCGTCGGCGCTTGAGCGGCACACGCCACACTTCATCACCTGTTCAAGCCGCTTATCACTAGTACGTATGCAAATTTTATCGTTATTTTTTTAAATAGTTTTTTTTCTCTTAGCCTTAGTAAAAATCTGCCTTCAATCGAATCTGGTTTTATGCTTTCTTATTATGACCATTTTCTGTACTAGACAAATTACAAAATCTGGAGAATTCTGTAACGTTAACGTACTTCGATCAGAGTTTAAAGAAAACTGGTCAAGTGTCTTAAATTCAATTTTAATTTATTCTCATAATTTCGTCCAGATATTCTTCAGAAAAATTATCATAAATTCTATGACAAATCTGAACTGATAAAAATAATTAAATTTAGTACAGTTTAACCCGCAGGGAACCGGAACAAAGAAATAATGGGACACTTTTATTTCCTAGAGGATTAAACTGTTTTTACTCACCAATGGACAACGGGATCATAGGCTTATTCGGATTCGGTTTGATCTTCAACGACTCTACAATGCCGCGTATACGATTGTGAGTATTCTTAGACAACTTCGAAGCCTTGACATTCCATCCTAGACGTCCTCTGCCCGAGGAGGCGGCTTCAAAGGCGTTGGCAGGGGTGTTGGCGGCACTTGTTGTCGATGAAATGAAATTATCCAAACCACTTGTGGGCATTATCACATACACAAACCGTTTAAAGATTGTTCGCGAATATTATTTTAAGAAAAAAAAAGCTTCAAGTAAAATTGACAAGTTCTTTGCTCTGGGCGACACTAATCACTGCACGTCTTTAACAGTGTATTGAACCAAAATAACAAAATGGTCTTCTTGTTCCTTTTTAACAAATCACAAAGTCACACCAAAAACATAAGCCTCAAATGAACTTAAAATTTGTATCCTGCTTATCGTTCCAAACGAGCATGAGTATCGTCGAATCTTCCCGTTCAAAGTGGAAAAATACTTCTGCAAAAGATTCTTGTGGCCGCTGTGCGTTTTTTATCAATTCCAATGATGAAAATATATACTAATTCCAATCACTGAGAAAGTGTTTGTGCTGCTGCTGTTGCTGTTGCTGCTGGTGTTGCTAGTTGAATTCTTGATGGAGTTAAACTGATCTACATGCCTGATCTGGTTGTGCTTTTATCGGTTTCTTAGCTTATTAGCTGTTCGTTCGTCCGTCCATCCGACCGCCAGACCGTCCCCTTTCAGCTGGATACGAGCGACATGTTGTCCAACAACAGCCGAAGCAGCACAAGCCAGCCATCAACACCAACAACAACCGCCATTGACACTTCTACACCACACCGCTGCCGCTTATTCGTTTATTTAAATATATTCAAAAATTTTATCTTAACCAGTATATTTGAATTTCTACACGGTGTAGAGCGGTCGCTCGATCGCTTCTCTGATCTCGAACTACACGCTTCGCTCCATTCGATTCGTTTCATCTTTCTCTGATTTTATTTCATTAAAACTTGTATATAATTATAATTTTAGCAAAACTGGCCGATATCTGTTTCAAATTGTGTGTTTTTTTTTTTGTTCAACTTTGTTTTTTTGGCCAGTCCAAATTTGCATTGATATAAAATTTTGCATAATTTTTATCACAGTGACCCAAACAGCACGGCCGGTGGATGGGGAAGAGTTGGGCCACATTTAATGAAGGACTGGAAAATGAAAATGATGCGCACAGCGTACGGCATAAAGAACAGTAAGCTCTCGGAAACGCTCAGTTCACTCGCATTTCCTAGATCTTTCCGACTTTTATTATTTTCAGCTAGAGCCGAATAAAATACACGGATATTGCGACCCATAATCTGTTTTGTGTGCTCGCATTCAGTGTGCATCCAACCTAATGACGATCGAATTGGCTTTTGAGGAAATGAAGTTTTTGAGCTTGAACGTTACTTCTTATCGATTGAATTTTCTTCGATGAGAACAAGAATTAATCAGACGAAACAACCGATTAGCTCGTGTCAAATTACTCAACTACTACGCCAGTAATCCAGCAACAATTGATGTATTTTCTTCTTCAGCTTTTATCTTATTCTATTCTGGCTTTCGTAGCTGAAGTTGTTGGTCCATATTACCTACGGTCTAGCAAATCTGCGTGTGCCCTGGGGGAGATATTGTTCAACTATGCACTCGTTTGGTGGCCGTAGCTCAGTGATTGGAACATCCGGCCTACAACCGGCAGATGTCGAGTCCAACTCCAGTCTGGGGCATATAATAAAAAAGTTCTGTGCCTCACGGCGTGCAATGGCAAACTTACGAGAGTATTTCTTACCGTGAAGATACCCTTTTTTTTGCATTTTTATTATACAGTAAAACGCTCGTTCTGAAAATTAACTTTTATAAATAAAAATATGACAACATAAAAAAGGAATCTGAAAAAAGCCGAACTTGGCTAAGAAGCACGAGCCTCTTTTGCTTTCCCGCCCCTAGAACCGGCCCTGGGTACTTTCTGCATTGGTTTCAGATTATGATACTATGATATCAGTTAATTGCGAATCGGAATCATGTGATTAGGCTGATAAACAACACATTTCATTCTAGTCATTCTAATCGTCTATTGAATTTAATATTTCAACATTTCTTTCACACAAAATTTAGTCGACAAAACTGGACCGTCCCTGTTACTGTGTCGATTTTAATTGATTTTAATTCTCAAATATGATCAAAAATTTGTATTTTTGGCAAATATTAATTTTGGATTTGACACTTGTCGGAATTGCACTGCGGTGCAATGTTTTGCGAATATTTTTAGATTATTGTATCATTGTTTGTTTACACTTAATTATTAAAAGTATTTAATAATTACACCATGCTATACATTGCTTGTTTTTTTGTATAAAATTCCTGAGTGTATATAAATGGGGAAAAAATTCAAACCTGAAAAGTCCAAGTTAAATTCTAGGCTCTTTCCAACAGTGCTCGCGCCACTTTAGTGTATTGCCCGCATATGTAGCCATTTCCCAGCACACTTCATCGATCCATTCAACTAGCAACAAAAGCAAAACCTAGTACCGATTTAGTAAATTAAAATTCAGTAAATTAGATTAGAATAAAATTAATAAGTACAAAAAGGCAAAAGAAAAAAACTTCTCACCTGTTGCAGCCACTCGAAGTCGTTTAAAAAGGTAAAACTGCTGACTCACAGCGACGACAAACTACGCATTTGAAAAGTAAAAATTTGCATGATTTCAATATGTTTTTGTAAAATTAAAAACACTTTTTACAAAATAGTGCAAAGTAGGATTTTAAAAACGAGGTTACCTTGTACTAAACTGTGACGTCAACATCGGTCAGCTAGTCGGTGGCGGCTCGTGGGAGAGCGCAGCTTTGTATGTTGATACATACTTAAGACAAAAACAAAAATATTTTTCTTGTTCGAGCCTCCGCGCACGAGCGAAGCGAGCCTCCTGTTCTACCAGAGGTAAACATGTTTACAATGGAAAATACTTTCAAAACATCACTCAACACAAAAACAACACATTCAATTGACATGAGAGTTTACACACAAGAATTTAAATTTATTTTATATAAAAACCTACTTAAATACTAAGAGCATAAATTACATAAAATTTAATTTACAAAACTAATTTCAAAATACTCAGCTTCAAAGGGAAGGTTCATATTTAAAAACAGGGGGGGAAAGAAAACATACAATACAAAGTTATTGTCAATATGCGTTTCAGTTGACGGCATAGTGATCATTTAGAGGCGTACTGTTGCAGTTCCGTAACCCATAACAGATAGTCATCACCGGTTCTATTATCTTCAAGTGTCCAGGCTACAATTTCAGCTACATTTTAACCAGGCAGAGAATCAGAGAACGTTATACAAACACTTTGTATTAGATCTATGGTTAAATTTCGTTAGCTTGTGACATATGTTTCATCTTCGAATGCATCACGACAACCAGTTATAAACTGCCTAATGGTTGTAAGTTTGCGGGAAATATGGAAGTATACATTCGACGCACTCGTGAGATGGTCTTGGACGAATTACTGCATTGAGATTGTTGTCTGAATGATTGATAAAATTATGTCAATATTTGAAATCAATTCCATGAACAATAATGTGCACTGATGAGGGCGGAATGAGACTCTTCGGGCTTCAATGTGGAAATCTACTTTCGTTTGAACATGTTGCTGAGGCGTCGTTTCGGTGGCGAATTCTGTAATAAGGAAACAAAATATGAATGAGTGGGATTTATAAAAAAGAAAATTAATATCGAATTTCATAACTTCTTTTGGTTAGGCCAGCTTTGTTGCTGTGCTGATTAGAGCGTTCTGAATTCACTTTTACTTTGAATCTGATTGGCTAATATGAATCAAAATAATAATATATTTAGTATCAACTTTCTAACGAATAAATCTTTGGTTCGAGTATTCCAAATAACAGAATTACTGTAGTCCTGTCTTTCAGTCATAATACAAATTCCTGTTAACACAATTGCAAACATTTCGTCGACAGTGTGTCACAAATTGACGTAACTCATGGATCAGTTTGGGCAGCTTGTGATACTGGCGACAATTTGTGTAGACATGGCATTAAATGTATGCTACTGGTCGACGTTGCACGGACTGTATGCAGTATTTTAAAATATATGGTGCTGTGATTTGAATCTCTACTTTTACTTAGTGCTGTTAAATGGTATTCTCACACGTTATTTTTATTATGAGAATTTTGTTTTTGTAAAATTACACTGTGTGCCAAAGTCGCAAAAAGGTTCTTCTCCATCGCTATAATTTTGAGGTCTGATAGATTTTGGGGTCCTGATCGCAATGGCGACTGATAAATTATGACTGGTCCAATTTAATCCACTGCCATTTTGTAGGTCAATGTTTCAGCTTTTCATCGGGACCAACCACTCCTTTGCAGCACTTTTGGTTGCCACGATATTGAAATTTTTCTGAAATGGAATTTCTGGGCGATACTGTAGTCCTTTTTTAATATACTGAGGGACACCAATAAGTTAGAATTGTCTCAACTGGTGAATATTGTTCACTACTGTTACCTTTATATCTACGTAGACGAAAGCAAGTTTTTTGCCAATAGCTTTTGAACCCGATGAGAGGATCCCAAAACCCAACAGACCTCAAAATTATAGGGATAGAAAAATTTCGTGGCACACAGTGTTATTGAACTAACGAACATCAAAGTAGCAGTCTGACAGGACTGACAGTTTCCCCAAGTAACTAAGGGTATAGAAGGCCGCAGTTCCATTCCCATTTCATTTCCGAAGTGGGCGTTGTAGTTGATGGTAAGGTTCTCGCGTGAACTTTTCGTATTTGTGGACGGGGGCAGCATGTCTCATAGCTTGTATCCTCTGGCTTAGAAAACATTGCTATCTTAAGAAAGGGAAAGAAAACCATTTTTGTTTCTTTTTTTTTTGTATATAAACATTTGCTTAAGATTTTGCTATAATCAACATATTTTGGCAAAAGACCACATACAAACTTTTGTAAATTTAGTGTAACAGAGCAAATTAATCAAAAACAATAAAGCAAAGAAACAAAATTCAGTACAAAATTTTCTCAAAACTAATTTTGGTTTAGCGATTCCCATCAACGGCGAAAGAACGTTACGAGTAGACACACTAGCGTGGTCGTGGAAGCTAGAAGCGCAAAGGCCACAATTAAACGCGTCGAACCGTCCATTTGCTTCCACATGCGCACCAAGTCGACAATGGTAATGGTCTGATTTGTAACGAGTATGATGTCGTCGTCCAGAGCGGTGGGGTCTCTGTTCTTAATGTATATGGAGGACTTGCGCACATGCGTGGTATTCACATGCGGAATGCGACGATTGTAGATGACGCTGCCGCCATAAATGGTGCGTGATAGGTGCGCGGAATTCGAGGGTGTGGCCGCCGAAATGGCTGTACTGCAAGCAACTAAGGCCAGACTCGAAGTGCTCGGCAGGGAATCGGAAGCTTGAGACGAGTGTGAGGCTTGCTGTGAACTGTTGGGAGCACACAACGGTATTGTGGAACTGAATTGAATGTGCTTGACTGCGAAGGGCGCCGCCGATGCAGTTTCGATGACAAGTTGTTCGAAATGTTGGCTATCACCGTCGTCGACGTAATCAATCGATTTGACAGGATCTTGCCGCTGCTGGTCGAGTCGCTGATCAAATTCAGCAAGATCCTGTGAGGTGACCAGTTCCTCTTTGATGTGTTCCATTTTGATGGCTTCATCGGTATCGTCGTTGATTTCGATGGCATCATCATCGATGCTATCGTCGAACATGCATTCGGAATCATCAATGCAATCGTCTTCAATATCGAGAGTATCATTTTCATCGAAGTAGTCGCCATCGCCATCACAATATTCATCGTAGTCGTACTGCTCTTTGCCACATTCTAGGGGCTCATCTTTAATTACCACCACGGTTTGGCCCAACACATAGTTGTGGTTGATGTGTGTGTAATTGTTGTTTTTCATATCGAAAGTGGCATTTTTAGTGTCTTCCGGATCGGTTGGTGACTCCACCTTAATTGACCGGATCATTCGACGTTTGTTGTAGTTTTCGGTGCGCTGCTTACGCGCCTTATTTCGATTCACGTCGCGTACTGTGGCACGCGTGGGAGTTCGGTATTTGGCAAAGATGTTGCCGCACAAATTGAGCGAAGGCCGCGAGCCACGTTCACGCTTCGGACGTCGACGCAGACGACGACGTAAGGTGACGAGGCGTCCGCCCGAACTGGTGGTACCACCTGCAGTCGGAGTGATGGCAACCAATTTGGAGGACATCGATTGACGAATAATCTGCGTACACAAAGAGCTGCGTCTTCTGCCTGAGGCGAGCTGCGGCAGAACTGCCTTTTTCTCTTGCGAACTTAAGCCACCCGCCGGCTCCGCTTCGACGGCCGTTCTAATTATGCTCACATCGGGCGGAGTAATTTGGACAAACCGTTCCTTTTCTATGGACAGGGGCGAGGGTGATGGCGAAGATTTGGCAAAATGATCAATCAGCCTACGCTGATCGTAATGAGTTTTACTTTTGCGTGGCGTAGACGTGCAAACGACACCAACGTCCGACAACAATTTGTAATTCTTCTTCTGCACGGCTTTCCGTAGATCGGTGCACTCAATGGGCTGCAGTAATTGTCATTTGTTGGTGTTTTTCGAAGGAATGCGAGGGGAAAAGAAAGAATTTCATGCAATTATTTGATTTGTGTGCTTTCAAGAACACGGCCAACATTACGATCACAGTAAGCACAACAAAGAACTCGTTAACGTAAATCAACTTGGACGTAAACACTTTTACTTGCCACCAAACAGGGGACGAGAAACAGCTCAATAACAACAACAACAACAACAGGAACTTTAACATGAACTCGCTTTGAAACAAATCACATTTGTATTTAATTAATCGAAGGAGTAAACAAATAAGTATGGTACATTCTAAAATTAAAACAACACGCCATCTCATCTACTTTGCACATTAATGCAAGCGAACTAGTTTCGAATGAAGCGATAGCCGCCCTGTTTAAAATGTGATCTGGTTTGTATTTATTCTTTCAATTCGTCGCAATGCAAAATGGGAACACATTTTTTAAAGGCGATTGGAACTAAATACATTTTTTTACTAACCATTTTTACTAAACACTTTATATAAAATTTGAGTCCGTAAAAAATTGGCCCAAAAATTCCAAACCGGTTTCGTTTCGAGTTCAAATGTTTAACCAGCAATTTGGAAATGTTTCAAAAATCTTGCGAGACCTGAACTCCACATACTATATCGGGTAAATTGTTTCGATACGATACCATCCCTACATAGCATATATTCTAACCGGATATTATAAAAATATTCAAAATTATATTCTATTCCGTTCAATTGAGAGTTATCTCTGTGCACGCAGACGTACGAACAACTAGACAAAAATTCACAAATAATAATAAAAGGTAAGTTTAAAAAAAAATACAAATCGTCCACAAAGTTAGCAACAAAATATAGATCAAACTTCGAAATGAAAAATGGCCCACAATTAGTGTTAATTTCAACATCTGCCTTTTACAAAAAGTCCCGATCTTTTCATAAAAGGTAAATACTCATCCTGGATCAGGATATTCAACAACAAGGACTGGAAGCGAAACGAATATCGGTTCCGGTTCTCAGATTTCAAAATATATCGGTTTCCGGAACCAATTCCCACTTTTCGGTTCCATTAAAATCAAAAAAGTTTCTTTGATGCCAAGAAACCCTTTTTAAAATTTATACATATTTTTAAATTATATTTTTGAAAATTAAACGGTTTTGGTTCCCAGACTTTCCAAAATATCGGCTTCTGTTCCATGAATTGAAACAGTTTTGGTTCCAGAACCGTTTCTTGGCGGCTCCTGTTCAACAAGAGTCCGCAGCGTTTACTAAACGGCGACACTAAACGTCGTTCTGGAAGCAGTTTATCTGTCGAATGTTCTCACTTTACTTTTTAATGAAAGAATTGGAAAATTAATGAAAATTTAAAACGTTTGATTTTTTTTAGAAATACAATTTTAATTAAATAACAAAGAAAATCAAAACAAAACAATTAAATAACAAAATTTAAAAAAAATGTACTTAAAATTAACAAAGCTTTTAAAAATGAAATTAAAAATTTAACTAATTGAAAAAATGAGAAATAAGGTTAAAGAAATGTTCTTTCTTTTAGTATGTCGCCTATACTTGAGTTAACGAGTTGGTAAATATGACCTTATAATTAGAACAGAATCGTAAAAGGTAAATATAAATATTGTAACATCCTAAAGAATGGGAAATCAATATTATTTTTTCATTACGGAAAGTTTGGGCCCGTGGAATACTTCATAAAGGAAAGGGCTTAAAATGAACACATTTGTGGGTCGTCCTTAATGGAAGGCATCGGATCAGTAAGGTGATAAGTCAGACGATTTTCAGAAAAAATGTAAAAAAAAAATATGATTACACTGTTCTACAAATTTTGGTAAAGGACCTCGGACGAAACATGTCAATTTATACTAATAAGTTTTGCTCTGTTACGTCACGGGTTTTTATGGCTTCACAAATCTTTAATATTAAAGATATCCCAAAAATATAAAACAGTTATGTTTTTTTGGGAAACATTTTTTTCAATGTTCGAATTTTTTTTCGAACATTTTCGAATTATTGCGATAGTTTTTAAAATTTTAAAATATAAAAAAATATTGAATTTTTTTTTTCAAAAGAAATTTTAGCCTCAGAAAATTTTGACGTAGCAGAAAAAACGGATTCGGAAGCGCACCCCCACCAATTCAAAGTTTTAAAAATTAAAAAAAAAAGTTTTTATATCTGACATATAATTTAATTAGGATTTATCACTTTACCGATCCGTTGTCTTCAATTTCAATTAAATCAATGAAATTCCATTGCCAACGTTAATTTTTGATTTTGACTAGCAACGAAAATCAAATCTCTTCCAGCCACTAGGATACCATAAAGCACTAAATTTTCAAAACACCAACGATAACATAGCACACAAACTAGAACATAGTTTACGCACGACAACGATAAGCAATTGTTTTAAAATTCGACTGACCTCATCCTTAGTATTGTTGCCCATACTAAACCGCGACGAGAAGAAACCGAAACGTGCGGGCGTCTTCGATGAGGAAACCATACCCGCTGCCGCATTATCATAGGTTTCTTTGAGTATTTCGCGTGCAGGCTCTGAAACGCCACCGAATGAGAGGCGTCCACCATTCTTGCTGGGCGTGGGTGGACCGGGACGCTTGTAGTGAGTGGCGCCAGTGACTTTTTTGCGTGTGCCGCCAGCCGTAGTGCTGAGTAAGGCACTCATGCTGTCATCGAGACTGTGAGGACCATCCTAAATGGGTGATAAAAGAAATTAGCATTTAGATACATTCTTGGGCAATAAAATAGTTAGTAAAGTACATAGTAAAAAGTTAACAAATGTTCCTATAACGTATAACGGCACGACTACAAAATGACATGAGACATGAACTGTGGACATGGTACAATGGACATGGACATTTGCATGCTTAAAGAATACAAGTGCAGCTGCCAACTTAAATGGTCAAATTGAAAAAAGTTTATTGCAATTTTCAAAATCAAAAAACATAAATTTTATGAAAAAAAATAAATAAAATTAACAAATTTAACAAATTATTTTGTCTCAATTTTTGTGAACATTATTTTACAACAAAATGTCAAGTTATTCATTTTCAATAATTTGTAGTCATGCCTCTTCCTCCAACTGTGTGGCTGTCCAACAGCGTAATTTTCTAAAAAACTTTCCAAAAAGAAATTGGTCATTTCTTCCTAAAAGTATAATTATTTAAAAATTTGGAAATATTGGGAGGCCGTTTTGGTGCCTTTCTTGAAGGCCTTGAAATTGAGGCTTGAATGGAGTCAGTGTTGGTGTTGCAGTAGTTGTTGCTTACTTTCAATTCGTCCTCGGGCAGGCCATGATCATACTGTGCGGCATAGGTGCTCTTCAGGTGAGGCGGCAGCATTGAGTTGCGATGCTGTAATTCTTCAACGCTGTAAAGGAGTAAAGGAAAATATGAGATTTGATTGACAACATACGATTTTACTTGAGTGGTTATTGCCCAACTCACCAAATGTCTTTGCTCATGTGCTCTGACATGCGTCCGTTTTTCAAATCGGTTAAGTACGTATTATTGAAGATTTCGCCCTCCTCATCTTCCATGGCCAGATTAGTGCCCAGATTCGTTGAGGCCGACGAAGTGGCAGCCGAGATCGTCGACACGTGTATGGAATTTGGACGCTTAAATTGCATGGTCTCGTGCTCTTCCAGATGTCTCAGTCGGGTCGAGAGCATGGCATTTTGTTTCTGATTCTCGAGTAAATTATCGTTGAGGCGTACAATCTGGCTGGACAGTTTGCGCGTGTGCTCTTCGTATTTGATGTTCTGTAAATAGCAAAGAAGAATATATAAAGAATGCACTTGGCAATGATCACATTCAATATGAATTACCTGGTTCTTCAGCACATCCATTTCCGATTTGAAATTGACAATTTCGCGTTCCTGTTTCGCTTTCATTTTTGTTATTTCTTCGGTGTAGAGGGTTTTCTACAAAATGTGCAAGACAATTTGTGACATTGGTTCAGAAAGACAATGTTGTTGTGTGGGAGAGTAAGTGAGTGTGAAGTGAAATTAGTTTTAATTTAAAATAGAAGACAATTCTTTGTTAAATTTCATAAATTATTGTATATATTTGAAATTTGTAATTTATATATATATATATATATTTGTACACATAATTAATATTGCTAAAATTAAAAAAATTAAGTTTTCAATTACATATACACTAAAAATGTAATATTTAAAAAAAAAAGTGTTCATAATATTGTATTGGTAATGGTGAAAATTCCTTTTTACGAGGAACTAGGACATCACAGCTGCACATAAAATTTAACAAATTGATTCCGACTAAATCTACATTAATGTTCACAATAATCAATTAAACACTATGACATTTCACGTGTATCATTCACACACAAAGAAACGTTTAATTACAACAAAAACATGCAAAAGTTTGTGGGAGGTGTATGGGGGGTGTATCAAATATTCCTTATTTGCACATGTATGTTGGACATTTGCCTTCAATATACCGCCGGTCTATTGCTTTTGAACAACAATTCCAAATCGTTTTTACTCATATAGTAATTCATTGTGATTGCAATGAAGACTTGCATTAGCATTAAAATAAGAAAATATTTAATACAGGAATTAAGTCGACCCTTCCATTTTGTGCCAGGTCCGGAGTTTTCCAAACTTCGACACTGCGTCTTTATTTGTGGTTGTTTGGTGTAGGAAGAGAAGAAAAATAAAAACGATTGTCAGAATTTGAGAGCATCACAAAAGCATAAATGAAAAACTAACAAAAGTTAATACTGATTTGAATTTAATGTAATTAATTATGAAATTAAACTGAATTTAATGGTAATGCAAAAAAAACGATTGCCCACATTTTGGAATATCTTTGATGTGTCACAATTTTGAGTTTCCGTTTAAATTTTCCTGCAGGATATAAGTTTTAAGTGTACCTACTGGGCAATATCCCACGTCCCCCTAAGTCGTAGTTATTAAAGTAGAACTTTCAAAATTTTAAAAGAAAAAAAGTAAAATTAGGTAAAGTGATTGAAGGAGATATCTTTCCTGCCGCTCCTTAATTGGTTCAACAAGAAGTAAAAGGAATCGCAAAAAAAAATCGGTCTACGGAAAGGATTAATCAATTTACCTTAAACAAAGACATTTTTATAATCGAGGTTTTTGTACTCAGTCACCGGGGGGTTTCTCACTGGTCACTGAAGACTATGGGGGACTTAAGAAGTGGGGCATTTTAAACGGAAATAAGAAGGACCGAACTGAACATTTGAAGTGTCGACCAATATTGTGCTTAGAATGGTCCATTTTTATATAAAAACTATACGAGAATATAGAAGTAAAACCATGTCGGCCTGTGTTATTCTACACACGGAAGAACTAAACACAAACTCAACTAAGCAAACGAATCACATTTATTCGAGATCAAGACTGAGGCAGTGTGATGCCCCATATAACTAACTACATTGTTTAGCTACTGCAAAGCTACTGCGCCAAATACAGAAATTAACCACTCACCATTTTGTTCTTCATTTTCTCCAATTTGCCTTCCAATTCCAAACGATTCTCCTTGATGCGTTCCTCGCTGGCCTTGCTCTCGTCCAAAGTGCGTTGCTTGGACTCGCGGTATTTCGCTTGCAATATTTGATTGTCCAAGCGCAGTTGGGTCGAAGTCTTCTGCTCCTTGTCCAGCACCTCTTCGGTGACTGACAAGCGCGTGCGCAAGCTATCCATTTCAGCGGTCACAGCAGACGACTCATCCGCAGAAGTGGCCTTCTCCTGAGCCTTGGCATGTAACAACTCGATTTCACTGTGCAGAGTGGAAATTTCCGCCTCTTTCGAGGTTAACAAGGACTCCAGCGTGGACACTTTCGTTTCCAAAGCAGCCACTAGTTCACGCTTATCACTGCGCAATTGGGCATTTATAGACTCAAAGTCCTTTAGCTTGGAGCACGTTGAAAGATGTTCACGTTCGATTTCGGATTTTTCCGCTTTGATGGAATGTAGATCAGCGCGCAAGCCTTCCATTTCCTTCGACAGTGTTTCGCACTTTTCCTTGGTGATTTGCAAAGACAGCGACAGCTTGGACAGTTGATCGCCAAAGGTAGCGTTTTGTGCAACCAACTCGCGAGCATCCGATTCGAGTTTCACACTCAGGGCCTCGTATTTCTGGGCCGCCTCTCTCGCCTCGTTGAGATTCCTCGAGATTTCTTCGACGTTAGCCAGATTCTGTGTGGAGGCAGTATTCTTCACTTCGATCAGTTCCGAATTCAGCCCACCAATTTCCAGATTCAAGCGCACATTCGAGTGTTCACTGTTGTTCAGCGCATTGTTGAGTTTGCGTATTTTCTCCTCGTTGGTGTCACGCATTTTTTCGAGTTTAGTCAATTTCGTTTTGACATCAATTTCAGAGGCTTCTAGTTTCTGTTTAGCCTCCTTGAGTGCGAGATTCGCTTGCTCGAGTGTTTGCACTTTGGATGAGAGTTGCTCCTGTGAGCGTTCGGCTTTGACGAGGCGCTCCTTCAGTGACTTGCCATCGTTTTGCAGAGAATCCTTTTCGCGTTGCAGAATCTCCACGCTGGCCTTGTTGGCTTCGAGAGACTTTGAGAGCTTGTCATTGTCACGCTCCAGCTTAGAACAACGTGCCTGAGAGTCGCCCAACTTCAAGGCCATTTTCTCAATACGTTTGGTTAGCGCCTCATGAGAGTCGCGCAATTTTCTGTTCTCTGCCGACAGCTTTTCTGCATTGGTTTTGATGGACTCGAGCGATTTGAGTTCGTTCTCCGAGGTGAGTAATTTCCGCTCCAGCGACTGCGAACGCTCTAGAATGGTCTTGAGCGTCGTTTCGGTGGCAGACTTGTACTTGCCGTTCTCTTCGAATTGCTGGATCAGCAGTTGATTCTCCTCGACCAACGATTCCTTCTCTAGGCGTATGGAAGCAATTTGCTGAATGAGCTCGCAGACATTATCATTGGCGCGCTGCAACTCCAGCTTGGACTCCTTAACCTGTTCATTCAGCTGCAGTTTGTCCAACTTCAGTGCATCCATTTCGCCTGTGAGTTGATCTATTTCACTGACCGCAGATTGATGCTGCGCCTTGGACAATTCATAGTCGCGCTGCAACTGTTCAAATTGCGAATTGAGTTTCTCGGATTTGCTCTCGCTGGCCAGATTCAAGGCAATGCTCTCATCCAGTTTTTGGGTGGTTTCGGTTAACTCGATTTCGCACCGCTTGTTGAGGTCGGACAGCTCGCCAATTTTGGTTTGCAGGCCTAAAGAGTCGCGGTTTTTCAAAGCCAACTCGGACTCCAATGTCTCATTGGAGGTTCTCTGCAAACGAATTTGCTCGTGCTTTTCGTTTAGAGCACGTAGCGTGGTCGACAGTTCCTGGTGCACTTTCTGGACATCCGACAGAGCATTGCTGGCTTTCTCATTAGACGCTTGCAGTTGTGCTCTAACATCGGTCAGTTCTCGGGACTTTTCGCTTAGCTTTTGCTCCAGTTGTAGGCATTTCTCTTGAACTTTCTTGAGGTTTTCCTCTTTTGCCTTCAGCGTTTCACAAAGTTGGTTTTCCTCTTGCTGCATGCGTTCAACTATTTCCTTATGCCTTTGCTGATCTTCCGCGGATTGATTCTTCTCTGCCTCCAGAGCATCACGGCTGATTTTGATGCTCTCCATTTCCTCTTCGAAGCTAGACAATTTGCATTGTAGGGTGCTGTTCTCATTGGTTAGTCGGTCGTTGACATTTTCCAGATTGTGCAGGTCATCGTTGAGACGCTTCACTTCGTGGTTTAACTTGGATTCGACTGCGGCCGCCTCGGCAGACATTATGTTTTGCAATTCTGTGATTTCAAGTTGGTTGCGCTTGTTCAGCTGACTGGTGGTCCTGGTGAGCTTTTCAGCAGTCTCCTTGCTCCTTTGTTCGGCCTTTTCGAGCTGCATATTCAGCTGCGATATATTAAAAATGAGCGCATTCAGAGCGCTCTTCAAGCGATTCAAATTGCAATCGATTTCATTGTCTTCAGCATTGAAAAGATTATGAATCTCAGCATTAGTTTTCTGTTCGATACAGAAATTGGCATTATTCTCCAGTATGGCCATAATTTCAGCCAAAGCCAAATCGTTCCGGGCCAATTCATCGTATTTCTTTTGTAACTTCGAATTCTGCTCGTGGGCTTCTTCGATTGCAGATTGGGCTTCTTTAAGCTGGTCGGCAGTGACTTCAAGCGACCGCAAGATGACGGCCTTCTCTTGCTGTTCACGTTCTAAGTTTTCGGTACACTCGGCTGCATTTTGCAGCACATTTTCGTTTTCTGCCTGCAAGCGTTTTAATTTCGCCTCGAGACAGTCCATAGATTCGAGTTGTTCGGCCTTTAGTTGCTCTAAATCGGCCACCTGCTTAATGGCGTTATTCAGCGTATCCTTTTGGCTGTCCAATGAGATTTGCAAATCATTCAGCTGAGTGGATTTCTGCTGCAGCAAATTCTCAAAGTGAACTTCATTCGCTTGGAGTTTTTGCTCCAACTCAGATTTGCTGCTGTTGGCCTCTTTGATTAGATCGGTCAGTTGCGCGAGAGCAGTGTCGGCTTCCGAAAGGCGATTGGCAGTCGCACCATGCTCTTGCTTGAACGTTTGGATCTCTGCAACGAGTCTCGAGTTTTCGTCAACGAACTTTTCTATTTTCTTCTCAAAGTCGGCAATTTTTTGCGAGTAAGTGCTCTGCAGTTGCTGAATTTTCAATTCAGAGGCTTCGAGTTGATTTTTCAAATCATTGTGCTGGCCTATGACGACAACCAATTCACGCTCTTTGCTGGCCAACTGTTCCCTTTCGCCTTTGAGTTCATGTTGGTGCTTTTCTTTCAGGTCACGGTCTTTGCTACTTAATTGCTTCCTTTCGGTTTTCAGCTCATGTTGGAGCTTTTCCAGTTGAGCCTTGTACTCCGCAAGCAGATCACACTCTTTATCGACTTGAAGTTTCCTTAGGTCGTTTATCTCGTTTCTGAGTTGCTCCTGCTGGTCGTTGTGCTCGACAGCGGCCAGTGCAAATTCACGGTTTTTGGTCTCAAAATTATCCCTTTCCGCTTCTAAATCTTTCTTAAGTTTAATATTCTCACCATTCAGCTCGGTCATCATTTCGAGCACCTTGTCATGACGCTCCTTGGATGCATTCAACTGCTCATCGAAGCTGTTCATTTTCTCTGTGTATGTAGCCTGCAAGGTGATTTTGTCCTGCTGAAGCTGTTTGACTTGAGTTTCCGTCTGCTTGAGTTTATGCTTCAGGTCATTGTGCTCGCCTATGACCACAAGCAGTTCACGCTCTTTACAAGCTAGCTGGTCGCTTTCGGCTCTCAAAGCATTTTCGATCACGAGCAAGGCTTGCCTGTGTTCACTTTGCATCGTCTGCAGGCTGTGTGTGTGATCGTCCTTTTGCAATATCAATTCTGTCTGCTTTTCGCTGAGACTAGCCTCTAGCTCAACGATTTTAGCAGAATATTCTTTGATTGCCACTTCGTGTTTTTCAATTGAAGTCTCATGTTTCTTCACGGCCTGTTGCTGGATCTCTTTAAGAGTTTCGACTTCATCGGACTGGGCAGTTTGTCTTAGCTCCAGACGTTCGATTGTTTGCGTTTGCACTTTGAGAAGCTCTTCCATTTTGCTGACCAAATCTGTCAAACTAAGACACAAATCGGCCTGCATCTCTTTGGTGGGCACATTCAATTGTTTGTACATCTCGTGGATGACCGCATTAGCATCGTGCAGCTTCTCCTTCGACTGCTTCTGTTCAATTTGTGTGTCCGCAATTTGCTTTTTCGCCTCCACGACGATGGACTCCAAAAGGACGCGTTGAGCTTCAATTTCTTGGATTCGTTCTTCCCGCTTGTGCAATGCCATGTTCGAGGATTGCTTCTCGTTCTTACTCTCGTCCATAAGACGGTCGAGTCGCTCCTCCAGCTCCGAGTTCTGCGTACTCACCGCCACAATTTCGCCACCCAACTTGTCCATTTCTAGCTCTTTTTTGGCTATCTCACTGCGCATTGTTTCGAGGAGACTGTTCGATTCGCGTGCACTTTTCTTGGTCTCCTCGTATTGTACGAGGATTTTTTCGTAATTCTCTTTGGCACTCTGCTCGGCCGTGAGATGGCCTTTCAGTTCTTCAGTTTGGTTGGCCAGTCTTTCGTTCAACGATTTGACCTCTAACTCACGCTCAGTGGCCGTCGACAAGAGCTTCGACTGCAGTGAGGAGTTTTCATTTTGAAGCTTTGAAAGCTCCGATTGCATTTGCTTGATTTGATCAAGTAAATCGTTCAGCTGCGCCTCACTGTTCTCCTTGTGCTTTTCCAAACTGCTGGTCATACCTTCCAATTCGTTGACCAAATCGTGTTTTTGTACACTAATCAACTCGAATTCGCTTTCACTGTGTGCCAGCTTTTTCTGCAACTCAGCCTTATCAGACTCCAATTCATCATTCTTGCTCTGAACACTGTGTATGGTACTTTTCAGCATTAGCAATTCCTTTTCACATTCCTCCAAGCGCCGGCTTAGCTGGGCATTGATTTCGTGTAGGGAGATTGCCTCCAATTGCATAGTGTTGACACGATTCTTCTCTTCCTTGTAGTCATTGGCTATTTTGTCAATGCAATTGATGAAACTGTTGAATCGTCCAGCGGAATCTAGCAACTCATCCTGCAGCTGAGCCATTTCACGCTCGTAGCGCTGTTGCGCCTCCTTCGAGTCGCAGTGTTCACTAATCAATTTATGCATGTGATTCATGAGAAGTGAACTACTCTGACGCATAGCGGTCAGATCGCCACGCAGATTCACGTTCTCCGCCTCTTTCTCACGCAGCTGCATATCGACGACGGAGCCGAGATTCTCCGGGCTGCTCAGATTACTGGATGTGTTGTTGTGTGCGGCGCGTGAGAATGACACGTTCAAACAGTCGACTGAGGAATTCAAATCTGGACGTGAACTCGTGGATGCGGAGCGTGTCTCCGAAATGAATTGCTCCAGTTCGAGTTTGTTATCGGTGAGGTACTTGATAGTGTCATTCTTGTGATCCAATTCCGCCATCAATTCGTCCACTCGATAGTCGAGCTCCTTGATGCGATTCATGCAAACGACAATTTGCTGTTCCGCAAAATTGAGCTGTAAGGGGAAATGTAGATTTGCTTGATCTTTGGCCAGATTTTGCTTAGCTTTCACTTACCTTCTCTTTCACCAAAATTTTCTCTTCGTGAAGGCCATTTAAGGTTTCGGTTAATTTGGATATTTCCTGGTCTTTTTGCAAGATCTCTTTACATAGACGTCTTTTGATCTGAAATTGGTTTGGAAAATGTTAAATTTTTGACAAAATTGAGTGTGGAATAGTTTTCAAGTCTAGTCTGCGGAATAGTCTAATGTAATGAAACATTGAACCAATATTTGGACATTACCGAACAAATGCAACCAGTTAGGATCTACAGATGAAAGTTTGTCGAAAAATTGCACTAGGAGGTGTCATTTCGTTTTAAACCATACATATTGAACTAGTGTAGCTACTAAGCAGGCCATGGGCGTTTTGGATAACAAGAAAAAAGTTACTTGAAAGCGAAAACATCCGACTGACATAAATAGTGTTAACTGATCATGAAATACAAAATATTGTGATTTTTTGTTTACAACTTTTTTATATTATCCATTTTTTTAACGATGCAGGTTTGTTCCTTGTTAAATTCTCTACAAAATAACTCTTAATAATTTTTTCTCTCCGATCAATAGTTTTTCCAATAAATCCGATTTTGTGAACATGCCTCTGAAAATTTCAACCTTTTTAAGATCAAAATGGGATTTAATTTTGCAGCATTTCAAGAATGAATTTTTTTATGAGAAAAATCAAGAGGCATATTGATAAAATCGGATTTGTAGGAAAAACTATTGATCCTAGAAAAAAAAACGACTAAATTTTTTCTTGTTATTCAATTGCCTTTCATCTGTAGATCACAATGCACAGTTTTTTGCAAAAAAATGCGATAATTTACAAAGTTTTTCCAAAATAGTTTTTAATTTTTTAAATTTGAAAAATTAAAAATGTACTTAAAACTAAAAAGGAAATATCGACCAAAAATTTGGAAAAATCGCTTAAAAATTTTTGAAGTTTTTTTATTTTTGTTTTTGGGTGATTTTGGGCCAGTGTAGTCATTCTACCATTTTTTTTCTCAAAAATTAGTGAGCGCTATTTTTTCCTGAACTCAATCAAAAGCCTAATTCCAAAATGCTTCAGTTGGTATAAGGAGAAACGCGAATATCTCGTAAAGGGTGCATGTTATGGGAAATCTCCTGCTATCGTTTTGAAGACATTTACACCGCCTACTGTTCCCATAAAATACGCATTTGCCATTTGAGTTGCACTAAAAAGGGTAGCACCTGTCGGAAATTGAACCCAATTATTTCTAACCATAACCACAAGAATTGTATTAAAATATAGGTAGAAACCTATATTCTGTATAGCAAGTAGCCATGGAATTACCACACTGACATTCAACTCATTTAATTCTTAAAATGTCCAGTAAAATCATGAATTTGCATATAAATCAACGCCCTAGTGATTTGATCGAGCATTTGTTGAGTTTTCTCGTGAAAATTTCTACCTGCTGCTTACAGTCACAATCGGGGAAATGTCCATACATCGATACAAAGCAAAGGTTCAAATGAATCATAAATCGGATTTATAGAAAAAAATTACCTGTTCGTCGCCACCGCGATTCGGAGAAGACGTTTCCGTATTCCGTGTAAGAATGTCATTTTTCAATTCCTGGATTTGCTGTTGCAGTCTTTTGTGGTCTTGATCTGGAATAATGGGACACACGTTTAGGGACACATCAAATGAGTGAAATTCCAATTTCAACTTACTCAATTTTAAGATTTTATCCTCATTCTGTTTGATTTGAACTTCCAGCACGCCCTTCTCATAGCGTTCCGTATCAAGTTGAGCCTGTCAATAATTATATTTTGAAATGAAAAACAAATTCAAAGCCACGTAGACCCAAAAATACTCACCCTTAAATTGTACAACTCGCGCGTGCGCTCTTCTAGCAGAAACGTCTTCGGTGTGGAGGGTGAAATGCGCTGCGCCGTCGCGGCCGGACGCTTTGGTGTCTTCATGGGTGACTCGAGGCGTGCAAAAAGGGGAGACGGCACACTGCCACCACTGCTACCGCTGCTGCTCGTGACGCTATCATTGTGCTGCGGACTGAGGTGTGTGGCCGCCACATTGGCTATGGCATGACGTAAATGTTCTTTGTCAATGGAAGCGCAGTCGATCAATTCCTTGAAGAACGAGGCTATGCACTGTTGGGACTGTTCGGAGAGTTTCTGGCAAATGTCATGGAAGTAGGGGTCGGGATATTTGACGCAGGAGAAGTGCAACAGCAGGGAGTAGACGTAAATGTAGTCCGCCGAACTCAGACCATTCTCATCGTCCAAATTGGTCTGGAAATCGGGGTAGTGTGCTAAGAAAACAATTCGATTATGAGGCTTCCAAATTGATCTCGAAACTTGTTTAGACTTCATAAATTGATCAAACTCACTTTGAAGAAACGCCGACAAACTCGTGTTACTTTGGTCTGCCTCACTACTTCCGCCCACTCTGTGATGATGCTTACAGAATTGTGTATAAAACACATCGATGTCCGATTGCTCAATGTTGAAATAGTTGCGCTCCACCAACCCGCATTCCTTGATCTGTACGGAAAGAAGGGGAAATTTCAATTATTGATTCATAGTTTACAAACAAAAACTATTTGCGCGCGCATTGCATTGCACTTACCCATTGCAGCAAGATCTTCTTCCATGCGCGCACATCCATTCTGTTGTGTAGTGTTTCGTATTTTGCTCGGAGAATTTGGAAATTTAATTTTCTTGGCATCCACAAAATACGTCAGACAAACCAAAAATGCGAAACTGTTTGTTAAATTTGTGTATCGAAATTCTATTCTATTTTAGCTGCGTTTTCTGTCGTAAAATTGTATTTGATCGCTTCCGTTCTGCGATTTCAAGCTGCCTTTGATTGAAATTTGACAAAAAATGTTTAATTTATTTGATCGTTTGATTTTTATTTATTTTTACTATTCACACAAAACTTTTACACGACTTTTCGAGTAGAAGCAAAAAACGCAACTCGACCGAACTGCCGTTAATATTTTTGGTTCGAATTTTCAGTGACAGACGACGCTCGGCTACCTGTATTTCCTTCGGGTTTCATTCGGTTATTGTATGGGTTCTCCTGTTCTTGTTTGTGTGTTCGAGCAGAGTTGCAATGAGAGCGTACCTTTCGATTGTGGTTTTTATGTTGATTTGTTAAGCTGTGGTCAGATTAGTCAAATATTTGCCCGAATACACTCAGATATTTTTAATATCAACTAAAATCGTATGTGACTGAACCAGTATTTTATTTTTCTGAATGTATTTTGAATATTTGAATATTTGCCTAATCTGACTGTAGCTTTAGACCTTTAATGATCGCTCGTTCTCGAACGAGAATAGAATTTGTATGGTCCCGGTTTTTTCGGAATTCGATATACATGATTCCAGCCCAGAATCTGTTCTGAAAAACGTTTATCGTAAGTTTAAGGTCCGTTGCTGTGAAACACATCATGCACAAAACATGTAAAAGTGCATTTAGACCGCACGAAACCACGAACAAAATGCCTTTCATTCGGCCGGTGTAAACTCCCGGTTCGCGAACTTGTGTTCGTAGCCAAATGCACTTAAAAACTAATAAATCTCTAGTTGCCGACGCTCCTTCGCGAACAAATATTCAGGCAGTGTAAAGGTGCATTTAGATCGCACGAACTCGCGAAAAAAATGTCATTCATTCCTTGTGTGAAATATTCTTAAGTTTTGCTTATCAAAGTTATATCAAAGTAACTGAGGGACAATGTTCGGCCGGTGTAAATGCCCGGTTTGCAATCTTGGGCTAGTTCAATATGTTCCAACAAACTCTGTATTCCGATGCGTGTTCGGGAACATATATACAGGCAGTATAAATGGTTGTGCGAACGGAATTTTCTTTGCGATAAGACTTCCAAACTAAAGTTGTGTTCGTTCGTGCGATCCAAATGAAATAGATTTTTACATTGAATTTGGCAACTCTAATAGTTTGGTTTTTGACAGCTCTCAGCTGTTATATGTTTACAAATTTAGTGAACGAATTACTGCATCAATTCACGTGGAACCTTTTGTCATCCGGAGTAGGAGCTGACGGAGTAACCAAAAAAACCAAAATAAAAAAATTCACGGGAAAAATACGAATTAGGGATCAAAATGGGAACAGATAGTGAGCCACAACCAAAAAAGCCCAAGGAATTCGATGAAGATGAATCAACCGAAAAGACGAAAAACCCTGGAGAGACGCCGCCAAATCCCTTAAGTAAAAATCAAATTAAAAAACAAAAGAAACTTGCACAATATGCTGTAATCAAAAAGGAACGCCGGATTAAAGAACGCGAACGCCAAAAGCAAAAGCGACAAGAAGCGGTAGCACAAGGCTTGCCACGAACAGGGCCTTCTCGCAAGGAATTAAAGCAACGACAGACAGTGGCAGTTGCAGATGCTCTACAAGTAGCCATCGACTTGGATTACGATGATCTGATGAGCGAACGCGACATTGCTAAATGTGTGAAGCAGTGCCTACGCATTTACACTATCAATCGTCGAGCGCAGCGGCCGGGCCAGCTGCACTTTACGGGCATCAAAAGTGAGGGACACATCCATGCAGCCTTCAAGAAGAACGATGGCTGGGAGAATTGGCATGTGGACTATCGATTTGATAAAAGCCACACAGAAGTCTTCGAACGTGAACAGTTGGTGTATTTGACTTGCGAATCGGACACTTTGCTGGAACGGCTGGAACCGAATCGCATTTATGTTATAGGCGGCTTGGTCGATCACAACCATCAGAAGGGCCTGTGTCATGAGCGAGCCATGAAAGCTGGACTGCAGACAGCACGCTTACCTTTGAGCGAACATGTGGACATGAAGACTCGTTCGGTGCTCAGCACTTTTCATGGTGAGTGATGGGTTGAAGAAGAGATTCTTAATAAATCTAATTAATTTTGGGTTTATTTTTTAGTTTTTGAAATTCTGGTACGCGTAGCCGAAGGCAAATCCTGGACAGATGCCATTTTAGAGACAATTCCCATGAGAAAGGGCGCCAAACCCAAGAAGGAAAATGAGGCTATGGCAGAAGGTATAAATTGTAATAAGCCCACTACCGAATCGAATAACCGACAGACAGTGGAAACGGAGCAAGTTAACGAAGTAGTAGTGGATACTTTAAATATGGGAATTAAATCGGATTCGGTTGCAACTGAAGCCACAAGTTGATACACAAATTGTTTAATTCTTTCATGACATACGTTTGCTGGTCTTCACGTTTTTAGCACGAATTGATTAAGGGAATCCGTTTGAACTAGTTATTTGGACTGAAATTAGTCTGCAAGTGTCGTATGTATTGGTTTATGAACCAACTGGAACCAATTATGAATTTCAATTGTTAATAAACGTAAGTGATATTCGCACAGGCATCGTTAGTTTGATACTTCATTAGTTGGAACATTTTAAATACTCATTAGTTCCATAATTTCCCAAAAAACATGAAAAAAAATAGCCAATGATCATTGAGAACATAGGCCAAATCTCGGTATTCATTTCGGACAGCTTAAACACTTCAGAGTACGCTACTCGATTGACGCAGTTCTTCTTTTGATTGTTAACAGCGTGTCCTGTTTTACCACTTCCACTTCGGTATATTTATACACAATATTGAAGGTCTATTCAATACCTTTCGAATGAGTACCTTGGATACCTCAATCCGTTAATTACACTTCGTGAAAATCCGGTTAGAAGAAGGAAATACTTTTCGAACTTTTTTCCTTTGGGCTATTCATATTTTTTTGGGATGCAAAAAGTTGCGCTATTTAAAAACAAGGAACTTTTTTGAATAAAAAAAATTTTTTTAAAGTGGAATTTTTTTGCTAAAAATTTCAAAATTTTATCATTTTCATACAAATTTTCCAAAAACTCAACTTTTAAAAAAATTCTTACAAAATCTATATTTTGGTATATTTTTCCAACGCTTTTTGAATTCACCGAAAATTTTAGAAAAAATTATGTTTTGCAAAATTTTGCAATATGCATCTTGTGCTCATCGGGTCCCCATGTTAGTTGGGGAAAAACTAAATATGCAGAAAGTCGTAGACTTGTTACCCCTTCAATCTCTGAATTTCAACAATATCGCAACCAGTTAAATAAAAGTGGCAAATTTTATATGGAATGCGCCATATATAGATACAGCATTTGCAAAAGTAAGTAGAAAGTCCGTTATGTTTTAGAAATGCCACATTTTTATATTTGAAATTGATTCTTTATTTTATATTTTAGATTGATTCTTCAGTTACATTTACATTTTACGAAATATTTTGCATTGAGCTTAAAAACTATTTGAGTTCTTTTTGATGCAAAACAAAAAGGGCCAAGCTGTTTTAGTTCAGATTTCGTTATATTTATTGAATATAATTTACAGCACATAAACCTGTTTTCTTTATTTTGTTTCTCTTTGTTATTATTTCTTTTGTAAGTTGTAAGTGTTTAGTTTCTTTAGTTTTTTTTTTTTATTATTTTTTTATAAAATCACATTTATTTATATTTTAATATTAAAATTCTTAATAAATAATGTTCTCTTTATTATTAAGTATAAATATAAAGTAGATTTAACGGAGTTGTAGTTGGTAGTTGAGGGAGTAGTGCAAGTGATTACATTTAGTTTTTGCAACCAAAAAAGACTTCAAATTAAAACGAACAAACTTAAAATATAAAAATTATATTTGTAAAATGTCAAATAAACAAAAAAAAATTTAATTGAAACATAAAATATATTTAAAAAAAATAGCATCTTTAACAAAATGAACCGAAAGAGAAATCAGAATCGTTAAGAGAATTAAAATAAAATATAATTTGAAAGTTTCCTCTTCGTAGTTCACAAAGAAGCTACTTTAGGCAGACGAAAGTGTGGCAAAGGATTTTTATGAATTTTCAAGAGAAATTATAATTTTTTGCTTTCGTCAAATTTAAAGTATTTTACGGAAGTATATAGAAAAAAGCAAACAATAAATACGAAATAGTTTCTCAAATTATACAAATTTTCTGTTTGTTTTTAAAGGAAATATTTTTTGAATATTTAAATAATTTGGTTGTTTGCTTCTCCGATGTTAACAAATACGAGCAAAATCGAGTGCAGTCAAATATCAAGTAAATAAAAGTTCATAAAATTTTGAATTGAAAAATTGTTTTAAAAATGCTGTGAAAAAAATTACCCCAAACCACAATCTGCTTAAATGCAGCTTCTTCGAAACTGTACGAATGAAATTTTGTATTGTGACGCGATCCCCCAACTGTTCGTTTCCACAAACACGATCTATTTAATCTATTTGAAATCATCAGTTTCTAAAATTTCGAAATCACTCTCATCGGACGAGTCCAGGGCGGTAACAACGCGACGTTGTCCCTCAGCGGCAGTGCTAGCACTCACACCGGCACCCCCCTCAATAGCACCGGCATTGCCCTTGCTCCACTGCACCAGGCCCGACATCAAGCTGGGCAGTAGTTTGCCGCTATTCGCCAGCAGGGCCTGCGTTTGTGACTTCACTGCCAGCGCCACAATATCGGTTGCCTCCTGATTGAGCGGCAGCTGTGCTGGAGCGGGTTCAATCTGACGCAGCGATGGACCATCGACTGCTGTGTGATCGGGAAAGTTCAGACCCTTCGAAAGACTCTCCTCGGAAGACGACGTAGAGGTCGAGAGCGAAGAGTCGCGCTTGAAGTGGCCCTTTTTGAACTCCATTAGCTCGGATTTGGTGGAAGGACCACTGCTGTGTGGTGAAGTGGAGACCCTGTCGTGCTGGACAATGGGCACTAGATCATCCTCATCCGTAGAGTTCTCGTCGATTTCCGGTATGGAATCTGGTATCAAGAGCTCCGAGGGAATTTCATCGCTCTTCTCCTCATCTTCGGCATCTTCGGCTGGTGAGCTGATCGAGGCCAAATCACTGGCACGCTCCAAAACGAATAGATTGGTTTCGTTCACTTCGGGCATGAATTCATCGTCGAGTTCGGGCTCGTGTAAGATCTTCTCGGCCCAAGCAAAATCTGCAGGAAAAGAAATTAAATTAGGAAAATTCCATTGGAAATGAAGGATACCAACGCACCTTTATGTTCGACTTTGACGAATTTGAAATTGTATTTGGTTGAGACAATGGCGGCCAGGACAAGGCCCATCAGCACCACAGTGGAGCCGGACAACAAATGGCCGAGAATGGCCAACGCTCCCAGGCAGCCGGAGGCAATGGCACAAAACATGGTCGGTTGGTTTTGACGCCAGTCACGCAAGCGCTCCATTGCTTGTTCGTATTTCTTTTGCAACTCAGGCGGTGGCACGATACGCAAATTGCATCGCGTTTTGTAGAACCAGAAGCCGAAAAATACCAAGAAGAATATCCCTAGTGGGCGTATGCGTAACCTGAAAATAGAAAAGAATACAAATTTTGTTTATCAGTTTTGGCGAATGAATCATTGTACTAATTGGGGGGGGGGGGGGGATTAGTTAATGGCAAATCGGTAAACACCTGTTGGTGGTGCAAACTACCCAAACCATTTGGCCCCGGGATATGTCTTAAACTTTGCTTTTCATGTACTTGAGGAATTTTTTCTGGAAATTACTTCCAATCACTTTCCTAAATATATTTGCAGAAATATTTTGTAAACACATTTTGTTGTTATTATGGAGTGTGAAGACCAAAAAAATTGTAATAAAATTTGGTTCAAGGCGGGTCGGTCGGTCGGTCGATCGCTTGGCCAAAGAAACAAACCAAGAACAGAGCAACGTATCGCCTTAAAGAGCGAGCGAAAAATACAACAACAAAAAACGATAAATAAATAAACAAAAAAATAAAACGCACGTTCGCCATAAACAAAAAAAATAAAAAATAAACAAAAACAAAAACTAGAACGAAATACTGCAAATAAATCAAATCGCAAATGAACGTTTGGAAAATGTGAAACTTGAAAATATTTAACTTTACACGATATGATTCTTGGGGGGTGGGAGGTTGGTGAAGTTCTAAAAAGTGGAGAGAATAGTAAATGACTCTCTAAATAGCATAAATATGTATGTATGTAGAAGAAAACAAGAAGAAGAAACCATTTTGGCATGCTGCAATGGATTTTGTGGTCGAAAATTTATTTTCGTTTTTATTTTTTTTTTTCGTATTTTTAAAATTAGCACATAGAGCTAAAATTGCTTTGGGTAAAGAATTTTCTCAACTTTTTTTAAATACAACAAAGTTGTTTGAGCCAAGAAAAAATAATTAAATTAAATTTAATTTTGTAATTTTAGACTTTTGGACGAAGATTCTTACACTTGAACAATCTTTTTACAGTGGAATGAAATTTTATATTTTTCTTCAAAAACCAATTGAATTAAATGAAAAACATGTGAAAAGCCAACATTAAAAAATTAACAGAAATGTTTTCTTAAAATATGAACTTTTATGGATATAAAAAGGGGGGGGGGGTGTTAAAGGGTTAAGATATTCCACAAAATAACAACTTTTCTTTTTACTTTATTCATACAAGTTGAGTTTTTTTTTTGTATCTTGCATTTCCCACAAGGGGCTTCTCATTTTTGGCGACTTCTAGGTAAGATTTCTGTAGAATTTTGTGAAACATTTTAACCCTTGAATAACTCGTTTGTAAGACTTTCATACGCAGACATTTTCGATAATTTTCCGTATATTTCCCAATCAAATCAATTACGAACCCCCATCATTAATTACAAATTACTATAGAACCAAGACATAGAATTAACTCAATCAGCTGATTACTCGCTGGCTACTGAATAGTTATAATTAAGAATTAGATAATTACTTTTTTGCACTCAAATTAATTTGAGTGTGTATTGTGTGGTGTACTCATACTTGAATAATTTGCAAAATGATCGTTTATCACAGCAAGAAAAAAAAAAAACAAAAAACAAATACAAAACTTGTTCTTATCTAACAAAGACTTGTATTTCGCTGAATGTTCTCTAGCGAAATTGATCGCGTGATTTTATGGCCAAAGCAGGAAATGTTTTGATTTCGTTTTCGTTTTGTTTTGTACCAGGTTTTGTTTTGTGTTTGTGTTTGTATTTGTTTTGTTTTTTCCTTTCACTATTTTCTCATACTTTGCATTGCTAATTTGCTAATTTTGTTTAATTTGAGTAGTATTTTTTTTAGCTTACAGTGAATATATTTGCACATTCTTGAAATAATCGAACAAAAAAATTGTGTATTTACAACAAAAACAAACAACCAATATCTGCTGTTGTTTGGTTAGTCAGGAATTGATTTATGTGGTATTTTGCAAATCTTGGAGATCAAATCACTAAATAAATATTAGAAAATAGAGAGAATGGGGGAAGCGAAAATATAAAACCACAAATTCAATATCTATTGCTTGGTCTCTCTCTCTCTCTCTCTCTTTGATCACGCTGCTGATTTGTTTACAAACATTTAATGCGTAGTATTTTTTAGAAAAGTTGTTTATTTTTCCAAGACCAGCAACAAGTAGCCAGATAGTCAGCAGTTAGTTGAGTGTGGGTGAATTTCAATTAGTAAAAAATGACTCAAGCTATCGTATGCGAATATGATTGAAATTAAATAGAAATTATTTATGTAACTCAAAGGAGGTTTGTGCTTGGCAGCTAAATATATTTAGTGGCATTCACACATCCGTCGTTTACTTGATATTTCGTTAGTTGGAAAACTGTAATGGAATTAAATTCAAATTTGCCATTCAAAATCTGTGCGTATAGGCAGATAGAGAAAGTTAAACTAAATTATGCATACAATAAAAACGTGTGGGCCTGGCCAGAATACAAGAACGAAAAAAAAAAGCTTACAACTAAACTGACCTAACTCAAGATTTAAAAAATTTACTGGATTTGCTAAGAGCACGTAAAAAATATAAATCATTTGTCAGCTTAACATGATGATATTAATTACTTCAAGGTAAAAATAAAAGATTTCGCTAAGTACATTATGACTTAACTATACATTTTTTTCATTCGAATTCAAATGGACAGGGTAAATTAAGTTCTTTATTCTGAAGAAAATCGTAGCTTAATTGATTTAAGTTGCACTGCGCTTGACACCGACTATACGCAATATTCATTTACTTGGAAAATCGTTTCCGTGAAATGTTTCGATTTCGAACGGCAAAGTGAAGTTTATTCATGGCAAATTATACTCTCGTAAGCCCAATGCTTTGACTCATAGCGTTCAATCGACCACATTAGTTTTTAAAAAACTCTTTGAAATTTGAAGTTGGTTAGAAATTTGGTTTATGCAACAATTCTACGTCAATTCGGCTAATAAAGTAGTTGGATGCTTCGGATAAGCGAAACAAATGGTGTATTTAGATATAAAAATTACCAGGATTCGGAAATATCCACTAACGCTCACCCATGAACCGTTCTGTGGAATGATTCAGTTGAACTCATGAGTTGGCACTTTTTCCCTTATAAGTTCAAAAGTTTGAGTTTTTAAAAATAAATCTTTCTCACTCAACGAAAATTTAGGGTTTGTGAACGTTTTCCGAACCCTGAAACGTAATAGTAATTTTATAACAGCCACGTGCTAGCTTTACAAGCGTGTGAAACCCAAAATTCGTAAACTCATACCATTACCATTCTGTCGATGTAATGTAAGGAACGTTTTTTTTTCGTTAGTGCTAATACACAGTTAACTATATGATGTAATGTCTAAACACTTGAACAATCCACATCCGAATTGGATTTCGAAATCCAAACACACAACAGCTGTTCCGAGTGTTACTTTCGACCTTGCGAAAGTTCAAATACCCTAGAGGCAAGCTTACATATGTGAACTTGATAGTCACAAACTTGGTGCGAGCTCATTACATAAGTTTACATTACACACTGATAAGTTCGTAGTTTTGCTGTAAACGGGCGGACAAATAACGCCATTAGATTTCTTCTAGTCAAAACACAATCAATTGAAAAAAATCTTTTTAATAACTCACTTTCAATAAATAAATTCTAATAAATTGAATTGAATCCACAAAACACACGACGAGCGCTGAATAATTTGTATGGAAAAAAAAGCACCCAAACGAACTGAAGGTTATGACGAACGCCAAACAACTGAACTGAAGAAGCAACGATCAAATGAACTTCTATAAACAATAAAATTCCACATAAAAACAAAATAAAAAAAAACAAATAAATAAAAGTTTTTGACCGAAACCAGAACAGAAAAACCAAGCTAGCTAGACCATCAACACACCAGAGACTCGAGATTATCTAATTACCGAAATGGTGAAGAAAAACGACTAACGAAAATGCAGGAAGTGGTTTCTCGAAGAAGAAGAAAGCAGGTTTCAAAGAGAATATACCTAACTAAAAAATTCAAATTGAGAAGAGATACTCCCTTCTGAAATTGTTTTTATTTATATTTTTATGACCAACACCAGCTAGAAGTCCGCTACAGGCCAGCGTAAGTTGAAGGTTAGAGTGGAGTCAAAAAACAAGAAAAAATTAGAATAAATAATTTTGCAATTAAAATGCGACAAGATCATAGAAGAGCAATAAACCGTTAACAGAATAGATTTGCGAAATTCAATATTGAATGCTTAAAAATCTAAAAAACTTTTGAAAAAATATCTTCAAGGCTCTACTGAAATTTCAGTTGACGTAATTATCTACGGCGTGGGGAGAGGCTTCATTCGCCTAAAATTAGAATACTTGATATGCATAATAACTAATGAAATCCACCGTGGAGTTGACGAACTATGTACATTTTCTGCTTTAGTTCTGTGTGAATTCGTTGAGCAAACAAAAAATATTTATTTTGTTTATTGTTAGTTACTCAGTTGTCAGTATTTACTTGTTGGGCAGTCATATGGTACAATCGAAACGACGCCGCTGCCTGCCGATGCGGCTGTTTTTACAGTTTACAGTTTATAAATGCAAAAAATTAATAAACAAATTGCTCATAGAAAAATACAAAAGAAATGGTCACGTTTCATAAACAACACACCAGCTCGAAGCTAAAATAAACGGGGGCAAATATCAAATGATGAGATTATTAAAAAGAATTATTAATTGCATCAATTACATGCCGAAATGAATTACATTGTGCATATATATTATTATGAGAGATAGTAGTGGAGATTAAATTCCATACAAGTATGAAACATTTCATGACTTGTAGTTAACGGGCAGACCAACAGGCAGACTGATTGAGCGATGGATTTTTCTAAAGACAAAACTCAGTTGGTGATCTAAACTCAGTTGGTTCAGTAGAATCTTTTTTAGAGAATTCCGAATAGTTTTTCTTTCTTCTTGCTCTATAATTATGACTTTGTCTCATTGTTTGAAAAGCACTCAATTTGACAAGTCCCATTTGACCCATTTACTTCGACTTCTTCGCCTCACTTTGTAAATTCCGAATACACTTAGATTTGTTTAACTAAATACATAATTTCCTATGGAAAATAGAAAATGTATAAATATCTAACATCACCACACGCTGTGAAACCCGTAAAAATTGGACCACTCAAAAAAATTCCTATACAAAAATAGAATTTTTTAGGTGCCAACCAGTTGGTGCAACGAGGAAGATCTAAAAAGAAATCACACAAATGTGCATGTGAACATGTTTGTACATTTTTGTCAATATTTCAATTGGAAAACTCAACCAAGTCAACGGAAGGGGGGAGAAGAAATTTGAAAATATCTATCAACATTGTGATACTATTTGCAAATTGAATTGGCATAATAGTTTATTTGTTTTTATAAATAAACAGCAACAAATTGGGCACAATTTTGTCAAAAAAAAAAATGGAA
Organism: Heteromyza rotundicornis; assembly: GCA_951394025.1. Taxonomy (NCBI): domain Eukaryota; kingdom Metazoa; phylum Arthropoda; class Insecta; order Diptera; family Heleomyzidae; genus Heteromyza; species Heteromyza rotundicornis. The sequence continues at coordinate 13,841,419 of OX596010.1, read as the reverse complement.
ATTGATTCGCTGAATTTGGTTCTGACATTTTTCCATTAACTACAAAATCTAGACGAAACGTTTCACAAAAAATTAAGCATTTAATTGACTTATTTTTTGTAAAACTTCATAGCATTACAATTTGTCAGTTGATAAATAAATTCAATTTGCATTTTAGAGCAGCAATTTTTACAATAAACATTTCATTGGCACGCTTCATTGAATTCGGAAATGGAATACTAAAATTGAAATGAACTCGCTCACAGTTTATTTTCGTAGAGAGGATAGCCATTTCAAAACATTTTCATTTCATTCTGCATGAATACACTTCGTATTTGTTGGCGAGTATGAATATTTCGAAATAATGTTCATAAATCATTTTAACGAAAATGAAAAAAACTCTCAACCGAAAAGCATGCTTTCCAGATGAAACATGTTCACGTTCGACTCAGTGTAAATTGCGCGTTTTGAAATGTGTTTTTGGTGTTCTGCGTTTTGGCCAAAATAACAAATTTTCTACTAACTAGGTATCAATGTACACAAAAAAATACTACAAAAAATACTCTCTTTTAATGTGGAATTTTCTTTTAATACATGTTTTTTTTTGGACATCTGAAGATGGGCCAATAAATCGCACCATTTACAATGTGAAATGCAATGGAACGATCTTTGCACTTTATTTTGTGTGTGTGAAATGGTTACAACACCAATAAAAACCGAACTGACTGGGGTGAGTCACTGTTTTTGTTGTTTTTATTCTACAAATTCCACTTCTGACTCTATACTAAATAGCAGAAAATTTTAAATTATACCAGAAGTCGTATAGTTCATCAGTCTTTGCGCAGTTCTATTTTTTTCCCTGGCATTGCTCCCATTATATTCGAATGAGACCAAGTACGTAAGCATGTTTATATCATTGCTATTTTGCAAAAATTTTCATTTTGTTTGGCTTTCAAATTCGCTCTTCTTTCTCGCAGAGTACAAAGGCAAGGAAAATTGGGTAACTAATTACACAAAGTGAAATGTGCGGAAATTTGCCAATTGAATGAAGTATGTAAGTGCCAACGATGACACTTTAATAAGGTTTGCAATCAAATTTCGGGCATTACCCTTTCGCAATTTTAAACCAAATACACAGTACTTTCTGTGTAGAATTTTTAATTGCGTTGTCAAAAGTGTGTTTAGCATTTAAAATTCCGTTTTAAAGAGTTCATATTATTTTATTTAGTTTGTACTTTGTTTTCGTAGAGAACAATCATTTTTAAATACCAACAGCAGCCAGTACCCACTGTTGGCTCGAAACTACTTGAATTCCTATTCAGATTGCCTGCTTTTTGTTGTGTTTCAGTCAAAAGCTATGACCGGAGTAGCATTACAAGTGGATATCGATGCTTTAAAACAAAACTGGCAGAAAAACGGAATTTCAGCAGCAGAAGTGCAGAAATAGTTTGTAATTTTGATTTTAAAATCGTCCCTTGAGTTGTGCCAGTTCCGTTCTAAAGCTTCGCCATACATTTTTTTTTTGTTAGCTAACATGTAACGTGTATTCAGATAATCTCGCAATTATCTAACATATTTTAACGGCCTGTAACTAAGAGGTACTACATGTAAATTGCAGACTGTCTGCTGTCTGTCTCTGTTCGTGTGTTGTTTCGTTGTGAATGTAAATTATTTAGTCTAGTTACATATGAACTTTGGTATTAAGCGAAGTATAGTTAGAGTAGCTTTTACCATTATCGTATAATTGCCTGTCAGTTTCGAATGTAAATAGATAACTGTTCTGATTATAAAGTTAATGTAGACTCATTTTTTTAGAATAAAATGTGCAATGTCCAATCATTTCTGGTTCATGGTTCAGCTTAGGATGAAGTCATAACCAAGCATTCATAATTCAATTAGTCCGATTCAAAGGGTTCTTTAATGAAGCAATAAATTACAAACACGTTGAAAAATATTGAACTAAAAAATTTTACTCGTTTGAAAAATAAAAATTATTTTAAAATTTTCAATCGTTGACAAATAATGTTGTCAAGTAATACGACAGGGCGGAAAACATGCAAAAGACTTCATACAAGGTCGTGTGTTAAAATTCTCATCTAACTAAATAGGAGCAGAATATTTCATTTAAAAAATAAATTATTTTTTTAGTTTAGAAAACATACACAAATTACATGATCTTCCGGCATATGTTATCGTATCGCAATAAACTACGTGCCCTTATTCAATAAATTTGTTTAAATCTATTCAAATGCTTTGTTCGTGCGCACTGTGTAATGTATCTGTATTCGACAAAGTTTGGCAATCATTAAAAATCGAGCCAATAAACACATTCTATTTTGGTTATTTTCCTTTTCGATTTTTCTCTTTTTCAACTCAAATCGTAAAAGTTTTTAATGAATGAACAAATGAATTCGAGGGGGTTCAATTCGTATTAGCGTCAGCAATAAATTTTCGGCTTCTAAATGTGAGGTAACAACAGCAACAACGGCCAACGTGTGCAAATTGATTTAGATTAATGAGCTAAAATTGCAGAGAACGTGAAAATGTTATATAAAATTTGTGTGTAGTGCATAGTTAGTCAAGCGTAAAGTACAATTAACTGGCAAATAGATGGAAATTTTTAATTTGAATTTTTTTTTGTGTTCTTTTTAATTGCAAATTGGATTTTTGCTTTTAATTATTCTTCACTTTGTTTAGAAGCTGTTAACAACTTTATTCAAATTATTGTCAAACAGTTACTGATTGCAATCTACATTTTGGGCAATTAAAGCCTTTAACAATCTCTACTGATTCCATCTATTAAATTTTGGGGGGTGTCTGGAGGGAACTTGGTTGTTTAGTGAACTTTTGAATGATTTCGTCAGCTATAATTTGTCTCATTTAATGAACGTCTGAATGTGTAAAAACTGGTCATTTAGTTGTGTTTCATGTGGTTCTGTTTTTTGCACAGTAATAACTGTGTCTGTCCGTCTGTGTGTACACTTTTTTTTTCTCTCATTATTTACAAATGAAAAAAAAATTCGCAAAGTCGAGCGTTGTCGCGATCACAAATTATTCTGGCCTCAAAGTGTTGACGATAAAGTAGTGCGAAATAGCAAAACAGCAACAACAACAAAGCAAGTATTTGCCAAGAGTTGAAGTAACTTCTACTAGCTACACATGTGAACGCGAGTAGTAAAATACAAATAAATAAGTAATCAACAATAACAACAACAACGTTGCGCGATTCATTGAAGTGCATTGAAGGACATTGCCGCGGAGGCCTAACCAGGGTTAATAAACGTTGTATACTGATTAAACTGAAACAACTGTGTAGTATGTTGTAACATCAGCGTCTAATCTATCTGTCCGCTTGTACTATAAATAGTGAGTAAGGAAAAGATCAGCCGTAAATATATCATTCTTCAAAATCAATATTTGGTAGATTATCGTTATCGATATCTGTGCACCGAATTCGATATCGACTTCAAGTGTTTAGTGTACAATAAACGTTATCAGTTCATAATACAAAACAAACGTATTTTTTCTAGGAAATACGAGATATGCGTCAAGAGCCTATCAACCCCCCTCGGCGGATTTGTTCTAGTAAACTTTTTTTTAATCAAATGAGGTCAGTGTTGCGATTTTTTTGTGGTCACTTTTCTATTTTCAATGTTTTGATAGCTTCCGATAGTGAGTGTGCGAAGCACATTTCTTTTCTCATTTGATTTGAGGCGTAGTAGTTACTATTTGACTACTCACATGAGGTTACTTAGCAATTGTGGCTGTTATCACATGAATTGCTCTCACTCTCTCCTCCGTACCACAAGTAGTATTTGTTTTTTTTTCTTCTATTATTTTGCTTTGTTTGTTAATTGCTTTGTTGTCATCATATTTGCTGTTGACACGATAACTTGTGGGCATTAAATGTGTGTTTCTATAAATGTAAATAAAGTTTGCTTGCTGGCACGTTGTTGTTGTTGTTGATTTGGTGGCCGCTCTTTCACTTCACTTCAGTTCATTATAGTTTATAATATTTTCATATGAATTTATTTATTAATATTTACTGTTTATCGTAAACAGGAAGAGGACTAGTTTGTCATAAATATAATAACCAGCTTTTCCTAATACGTTCAACCCATGTCTGGCATGTGTGGCGTTGTGACAAAACAATATTGAAAATTTAATATTTTGCAAGCTTTTTGTATTAACAATTTATATATTTGTACGTTCAGCTGACCCAGTCAATCTTAATTGTTTGCTTTTTTTAAGGTACAACCAATGGGACGAAAAAGTCTGAAATATTCGAAAGACTCGAATACCATAAGTTTTATTAACCTAAAAATCAAAAGTCACAAAACGAATATAAATTGTCATCAAACATCCGCCTGCATGTCTAATGCAAAAGGAATTCACTTGATTGTACAGAAGTATCCAAATTAATTACTTCTGAAATGTCTTTTGATGTGGGGGGAAGAATTTCTCTTTATTGCGCGTTGAAAATTATGCAAAAAAAAAACTGCAAGTGTAGCCACATGCATGCTTCATGGTAGACAACTTCGATGAGGTAAGCAATGCAAAGCAAATTCAATTTTAAATACTAACGATGAATGATAACTAATGATGAAATACTAACGGCGCCGGACCAACAGCCACTGCACAGTTTCTATTTTGTGTTATTTGTTGTCTTTACCGAAAACAGGTTGTCTTCATTGAAGAGTTCATGCACATCAATTCTGAGACAACAACCAAGGGGCGAGCTGAGACAACAACCAAGGGGCGAGCTGAGACAACAACCAAGGGGCGAGCTGAGACAACAACCAAGGGGCGAGCTGAGACAACAATCCAAAAATTTGTATATTGGCCCAGTAAACAGAGAAGTAGTGGCAACTTTTTAATATTCCACACATCAAATTGTTTATCCGCGGGGACCGCGCGACCGCCTCGTTGGACATAATTTGTCTGCGTCTTTTGGCTTTTTAAGTTCTTTGACCCAAATTTTCGATTTTAAAAACGAAACGAAAATAAAATTGAAATCTTTGTCATCGTGTCGGGTTTGTGGTCTTTTTTGTTGGTGGCTTTTTCTTCATTCGATGGCGTCTGTTTTGCTTGAAAGCTATTGCTGGGATTGCATTTGGTTGTTGTTCTTAATATTCCCTGTCACATTTATTTTTAATTTACATGATTTGTTTATTTAAAATGGTGGACCAAAAAAATAATTTCAAAAGGAGAAACCATTTTTGTATAAGAAATTTTAAAGATAAAACGTAATTAACCTATTTACGAAGGTGTGGAAGTCATCCTTGGAGAATTTGTAATGTGCAATGATTTCTTTGTTAATTATTTTCATTTTAACGCTTCACATATCGTAAATTTTATGATTAATTTGCAAGCACATTTTTTCAGGGTGAATTTTAAAATTTTACTTTTATCGCTTTCTACCCCACACTTTCTCACATTTTGAGAATTTCACAAGAAACGAGTTTTTACGAGGTTTGTAACAGTTTCTCAATGAATTTAAGCGTTAATTTTTTTCTCAGGAAGTATAGATAGAAGACTTTTCCCAAAGTATCTAGATTCTCAAAAAAATTCACATTATAAAAAATTGCATATCTTTCAACTTTCAACCGTTGAATGTCACAATTGAAAGATCTGATCTAAGGAACAGCTGTTCATTAACATTTCTGTAAATATTACAACTTTCAAAATGTTTTTTGGGATTTTTTTGGTATTTTTTCGTCATAACCTAAAAAAGTAATGCATTGATTCTTCACCTTAGATATCACAACAATGGGCTTATAAATTATGCATGTAAAAATCAATTTTCCAACTCACCACGACATCAGCAAGACGGATATGACAGCAGCCGAGCCGCACTGTAGCACAGTGCGTCTGGGCATTGAAATGTTCAACATTTTTGTAATTGCAGCTCCAACGGCGGACAACGATGTCAAGCGGCAAATGTTTTACCCAGCTGCTTCCTTACCAAAACGAACAGGATTCACGGAAAATTTGAATTGTCCAATACAGCACCCGGAAATTATTTCACCGTTTTAGTTTAATAGTTACGGAAAATATATATTCGCTTTTTCTTTGTTTTCCTTCTTATTTTTTGTTTTGTTCTTCCTTCATGAAACTAACAACACACTGTCGACGACAGATTTCACGCGATTCGTACGATGTCACTTTCGTTTCTAAATAACAAAAATTATGAATGAATTAGCGGAGCTCGAGCGCACAGGAAAGCAAAAACCAAATTAACAACAGAATCAATAACAATGATCGGGCAAAATCGTTGCGGAAGAACTCTCGAGATGGTATCCCAAAAAGAAATTTCCGTCACACACAATTTCAGTTTTTGGTCTAAAATTTCGTATTTTTCAGATTCGCAAATTCGCGGACGGACTTTTGTCGGCTGGTCTGATTTGTGTTTTTATAAACTTTTGAAAGGCTTTAAATACGGCGTACTCGCCGAAAAAAATATGATGGCATCTTACCAAAAACGCAAAAACCGAAATATTAAAATCAACAGGGCAAATGCAGAACAGCAGTGAAAACATTTTAAGAATTGTACATATTTAAGAAGAAAAAAAAACACATATTAAAAGGAAATAATGAAAGAAGCAATCACATGAGAGAGACACTTGGCCGAGCAGCAGTGAACATTTATTTATTAAAGCGCAACACGCAGTTTCGAAAATTCACATTCAATTTCCATTCAGTTACTCGAAAAATTAATAATCAAAGACTTCAAGCCCAAGGCCACAACTTCACTTCAATCCATTCGCTTCCTAATGCAAATTGTACAACTTCGGAATCGTTGTCATATGATTAAAATTTAGATCTTTTGCAATTGCGAACCAAGCCAGATTTTAATTTGAGATGACGCAGTTGTTGGCATAGGTCATCATGCAACATGACTTAAAATTGAAAAATTCCCACATTAAAAACCTTCTCAATAAAATTCTTTTGGACATTTGACCTAGATAGGAATGGAACCATAAAATAATATTTTGCTGTCTGCCTGTCTCTTAAAATACTATTTCTTTGTTAACTAATTGAAATACAAAAAAAATGAGGCTACCTCTTTAGTTTTACAAACCAAATCACAGTGATCAAATAGAAGCGATAAGTTTCATAAAGAAGCCAATGCAGAGGAGAGATTTCATGGGAATACTTCGCACAAGCATGTCGGAAACCTTTTCAAATGTAGTTTTTTCACGCACGCACACAATATCAAGTACCTCCATGTGGAAGTGTTGCGACGCAATTCAAAGTAAAATTTACTACACTTATTTCACTAAAGGAAAAATGCTTTTCACCATTTTTTGTTCGCATTTAAATAGGGTTTTTCCAAGATAGTTTGAAGTGAACTTAACACGTTTCCTTGCCGACTCGACACACAATTAGCACTTGCGGGAGGTGCTTCTCGTCGGCATTCAGACTTATTTTGAGCCAAGCACAATCTTCTGGGGAAAATCCGCAACGAGCTGAGCGACTATTTTCGTCGTGCTTATCCTTGCCAGGATATTTTGGTACAAGAGCGGGTGTGTTTGGTGTATATGCGTGAGTGTGTGTGTGCTGAGTATTTTCGAAACAAGTAAGAGTGAGAGTGTATGTATCTACAAATACAAACTGTATTGAGGAAGGACTAAAAGGACAAAGACCGAAGGACAGACAGACAGACATACCGATTTACGCTGGCTTAGACCAAGAGAGATGCGAGAGGTAGACACAGAAACCAGGCTGGCAAAAGGATGCACAGACAGACAAAAAATATACAACGGCAGCACCTAGAGGTAGATAACTAACTAAGCGTTAGGCGTCCGTCGTCGGTCTGGTGCCGCCAAGCCGAAAACAAACAACAAACTAGGAATAAACTAAATTTATAAGTAGCTAAAACCTTTTTTTTGTCGGTATTTTTTCGGATTGTGGTATTCATCAACTAAACATGATAGAATATTAATATTTTATTGATAACAAAAAGTATAGAGGAAATGGGAAAACACGTTTTTTCTTTCTTTGCCAAAGTTCCAAAAAATAGTAGGAGCAAAACCGAAATGCGAAGTATGTATTTTTTTCCACTAACTACCGAATCAAAGAAACAATGGCGAAGGCCAGGGCAAGGCTTGGCGAGGTGGTGCGGGAGTTGATTGAACTGTCGTGTGTTGCAGTGTGGTGGAGGGAAAGGGAACATGATGGCTGGTGTATGTGGTAGCAGCACTTACTGGCGAGGCTTTTCGGCCTTCAAGGCAATTCTTTGGCAATTGCGTCGCAAATATGTTACTGTAGAGAAACATACAACAACAAAAAGCGACAAAATTGAAGCGTACAATCTTTCATTTCTATAAATATAGAAGTAATATGGGAATAGAATATATTAAATTTGAATAGCAAATACATAGCAAAGAAAGAACAAGTGAATTCGCAAACAGCGATGACGCGATGATTGTTCCAAAGGAAGGTATTGCTAAAAATTGCAATAAAAAAACCATAGACCATAGAAAGAAAGAATCGAATGGCGTGTTGTTTGTTTTGGTTTTGCAATCTTTTGTTTACCAGCCATACAACGAACAACGAAGAAGTCATTCAATGTTCGTGGTGTGATTGGTGGCCATCGATGATGACCCTCGGAAAAAAGGGTGGTTGGAAGTAGATACACAAAGCAGGCTTTTCAGACCTCCTTCGTAGCTGGAATCGCAACTGAAAGACTCACGATGTACAAACCCAAAATTTTAAAACTTTTCTTTTTGGTTACACATCCACGAATTCAACCTTATGCACTTTAATTTTGGATTTTGCTTTTCAAGGCATGTCAAATTTTTCACTTTTATTTGCAATTTTCTTCTTTATTTTTGCACAATGATGTTTATAATTTTTCACTCACAAGAAACTAGAACGGACACACGTTATGCTGCAACACGTTCAAAAATCGAAAAATTACTGAAATTTTTGCTTCGCTACACCTCAGAGTTCCATGCCGATTGAAATAAGTCGGCGCCAGAATTGTCAAAAGCGAAAAACAGCTGATGGGAAGAAGAAGAAAACACGGTAGTGAAGATGGTTACAATGTAGCTACGTAACCGGTACTTTTGCTTTGGTGCTGACATTTTGGTATTACTTGCAACACAGCTGATTCGAAATTATTCGAAGTTGTCAGTGTTGCTGTCGGGTTTTAAAAATAGGACTGTAATGGAACTACAGAAACTGTTAGTTTCGGCCAAAATAGCAGTTTCGCATTTGGTCGAACGATAAAATATTATTTTCAGTAAAATTTCGATCTCTCCTAAAGCCTTTTTAAACATTTTTCATTCACAATAGATGTTTTCCCATAGTAAATTGGAATTTAACTGGCAGATTTTCCCCATTTCAGTTGTAATTAGTTGTAATCATCACACTAAGTTAAAGGGAATGAATAAAGCTAACCGCATTTATCCCTTCATCTTAACTTCCTGCACAATATTTAAAAAAAAATAATGAAAATGGTTTTATATTTTCATCTACAGTCAAACCCGCTTAACTGAAACACGAATTTTTCAGACATTTTGTTTCAGTTCAGCGGGTTTTTCACTTTAGCGAATTCGGATGAAGGCCACCAAAAACATGGGGATTCAATTTTTGTTTCACTTAAGCGGGCTCGACTGTATACAATTCGATTCTGAAATTAATTTAAGTTCCACCCGACTGACTGTAATGACTACACAAATTTCCAATAAAAGTAAATTTCAATGTTTATTTAAAGTTTAAGTTTGTAAGCGATATATTATTATTCGTACATATTTATTTCATAGTTTAAAACATTTTAATAAAAAAAATTGTTAAGACAAAAAAAAAATGTATATAAATTTTGATTATTTCGTAAAAGTAGACAAAATATAATAACTAATCGGTTAAATAATGATAATACTGAATACTGCTTAAAACGTTAAGACATAAATAGAACTTAACAGGAAGTTATTACAACATAGTTCTTGCAACATATTAATAGTCAGTACAACCTCTCAAAAATTAGATTAAATCTTATAGAAAATGCACATGATTCACAACATTATTATGCGAATATTTTCCAGTATTTATAAGATAGGACATTTCACAAATGTGATTGGAATATTGGTGGGTAAGTTGAAAAAAGTAAGGTTAAAAATAAAATCTTTATTTTGAGTATTTCTTGTGATGTGGGAAATAAAAGAAATTCGTATGTATGTTTATGAACTAATTACTCTTAATACAGCAAAAATAAAAATTTACTCTTGCGTTACATTCGCAATACGCGAACTATAACTCCCAAGGGTCTACGTTCTAAATAATACAGAGTTTAAGCTTAATACTATTTTGTTTCTTCATTGATATGATAAAAACCCTTCTGAAAAACTGCATCAAGTTGATGTTTCTCCAAAAAGGTCATTTATAATTGTAGCACAAGATTTCGTCAAAGAAAATCAAAACAAAAAAGCGTGTAATTTAGATTAGAAAAAATTAGATACATTGCTCCTAAAATCCTATACAGGCGAAACCTATTTCCAAAACACAAGCACCAAAAAATATGCTAAAAATTGCGTAACAAATGATTTTAATAAAATTTTAAACTTAATTTTGTTTTTCATTTTCGTATCACAGCTTTTTGCCAATTATCATTCGTTAATTCAAAATATCATAGCCCAAAAGTATACTTTTACAAACTAACGGAAGAAGCAAAGGAACACACTCGGGGAGAATTACATAAAATTATGTTTAAAATACTGTTTGCGCGCGTGCGTGCGTTTTGTGTGGGTGTGTGTGTGTGTATGTGTGGAAAACATCAGTCGAATTTTAAGAAATAACATTTTGAGTTCAAAGTAGATGGCACAGAGAAAGTAAATGTAAATTTAAAATACATACATGTTATCTTATGTATAAGCTTAAAATAGTAATTTTCTTAATACGCTTGTGCTAATGGGGAGAAATGTGTGCGGGTTGCTGCATCAAAGTTTCGATTTTTGTTTAAAATAATAATGCATAATACTAAATTCAACTTGCGAGTCGAAATTGCACAAAGTATTTAGAGGTTTTTCAAACCGATTCGAAGAAATATTTCCATATATTCATATATGGATGTGTATGTATGTATGTATGATAATATGTATAATGCGAGTACTTTTCTAAAAACTAACACTAAAATGGATTATTTTTTTTTTTTACTGGTTTTCGTAGACCTGAAGCGATTAGAGCAGAAACTTAAGCCTGAAGCCCATAGAATATTTCAACATACGTAAATATTTGCCATATTATTGTACGTTGGCGGTTTCGCAGTGATTTGGCAGCACTGGTTACATATTCATGATGTGCTGTTTTTATGAAGGACTTGAGTATTCTATGGTCTTCAGGCTTAACACCCATATTCCAGCAAATCTGACAGACAGCAGAGAGTGGCAATACTATGACAACAATGTGTTCAGTTCCGCCACATATTTATGTACTCCCACTAGTCACATCACTTTATATTTGTCAGAATACGGGTTTAAAACTATGCATTAAAGAAGAATTTTAATAAAGACAAAAGCAGGGAAAAATTTCACTTCAAATCGGGGTACAGAAAAATTCAGTCTGCGAACCGAAAAGTAAGTTCAGTACATATTGCAACTCAAATAATGAGAGTAATAGAAAAAATACAATTCAAAATAAAAATGTTTAAACTTATTTTTTTTTTAATATGTAATTTTTAAAAAAATTTTATTTAAAAAAATTGTTTTTTGAATTTATATTGGGTATTTATGGGAATTTTGAAGTTTTGGAAATTCAACATTCAAGTTGGGAACAGAATGGAATGTAGCTGTGGCAATGTCTGCTAGCTTTTAATGTATCAGCGCATTAGCAATGCAACGCCAGGAAATATGTACATCCATAATTGCGATACACTATGCTCACTTTTTTCTTGCCCATCCATTTTGAAACATTATAGAAAAAATCATGTTTTCGAGAGAAAAATGAGTTTTAATTTCTAAACAAACTCATTTTTCTATGAAGCAGCATGAATGTCATGTGATATTTTATTTTATATCTTCGCGATGGCAACTGATTTCGAAAAAGTTTTGATGCAGAACTATTAAATGGTCATTGAAGATTCAGAAAATACATCCAAAGGAAAAACACATCATAGGGATGTGTTTTTTCATAGCATCCCTTGCCGAATATAATAATGAGAAATTCGGTGTATCCCGGACCGGAGTGCTGGAAAACTTTTTGCAAGCAATTATAACGCCATCACCAATTATTTTCCTTTATGGAAGTTTGTTTCAAAATAATTGACTACTGCTTACAACGCATATGCAACAAATCGCATCTAACCTCGCTTTTTAATTTTTAGAAAAACACAAGAAGCAAGGCGTCCCAAACAGTAATCGCTGGAAAACTTTCACGTTATATTTTCGGATTCTGCGTAGCAAAATACGTAAGAATTTGTCTATCAAATTTCGAATATCGAATTTTTCGGCAGAAATATCGAAATTTCGGCCGAAAACCAATCCGAAACACGGCCGAAACTTTTGACAGCTCATACTACTCCATTCTGTTCAGCACTTTCCGGTTGAAACTTAAACGAAATAACCATTTTTTAAAAGTAAAATCCAACTAATATCCACTTGAAAAATTCGTGGGATTATTACGTCTTAGTTCGGTTCGCGTAAAGATTTTTTCTACAAGCTAACATGAAAGTGAAAATTGATTTTCAGACTGTTTTGGATTCGAAGAAGGAAACCGTGTAACTGTAGCTTTTCATAACACGAAAACGTCAGACTAACGTTAACGAAAGTCACACGGTCTTCTCACGTTCGTTTTACATAATAAGGATCTAAGACAGAATCGTAAACAATAATCTAATCGCTGATTTGCAAAGAACCATTCTACGTACCCTGCTTTGAATGTAAATTGAGATAAATCGAAGAGAAAAAAGCATTTCAAACACGGACGTATTCCTCTAATCTACGAAATGTTTATGTTTCTGGTTTGATATTGCAGATCATTAACTAAAAATAGAGCGATTTGATAATTTCTATATCAACACGCTCTCCGCTCTTAGCCGGAATTATTCATACAAAAACCTATACATTTTATCGCGGTGTCTAAGGAACACCGAAACATTTCGGCCGCAAAATGCTTTGGTTTCTAGAGAACCCAAGTTCAGGGCCACTGTAACGTAGTGTTATTTTAAGCCTTGCGTGATGAAAGTGAACGTGGAATGAAACTGAATGGGAAAAGTGAGTAAATGTTCGTGTAAAATCAAACCTTAGTAAATAAAAAGGTTCCGTTCACTTTTGAAGGGGAGGAGTTTCCTGCCTTAGTCGAATCCAATTTAGTTGCTGAGATTTTCCACTCTAGTCGGTACCAGCGAAGGGCCACCCGGGCCAGTCACAATATTGCCTGGTGCGCCGGAAGTGCCACCTTCGCTTTCGCTCTTCCATGAAGTGACTGGAATGTGCGGAGCAGGCAAACAATTCCGCAGCGTTTGCACAATTTGTATAGTGTCCAAGAGAGCTGAAACACGCAAACAGTTAGAGGGGAAATGGAGAATTCAAATTGAACACGCAAAACGATTTGAATTACTTTTTTGCAAGCTTTCGCTTTGCTTTCCGTATGGCTTGCACATCGAAGGGCGTATATACGTTTTCATGCGCGCCATGTTGCGCATCAGTTCGGCGAAGACACGCACGATCTTGTCCTGGCCCATCGGCATCACATCGCGGTTCAGATCTTGAACGCCCCAGGCGCCATTGTGCAGAGCCAGCAGATCCTTATTCGATTCGAGTGATTCCAAATTGGAACTATGAAAGTAAGAGTTGTTGGAAATAAATTGTGGGGCAATGCATTCCAACTCACCGCAAAACCTCCACGTTTTTCTGCTCGGCCGAGTGCGAGGAAGACGACGACGAAGAGTGGGCCGAGTGAGCATTCGGCGATGAGGGTGGCGGCGGCAGCTGATGCCCGGAGATAATGCCCGGGGCCACTCTATTGCCACCCACCACAACGCCAGCCGGTCCTCCGCCACCCACCGAGCCACACGATGACGACGAAGAGGACGAGGCTGATGAATTGCCGGCAGCGGCTGCGGCCACAGCAGCCACCTGCGATTGCATTATGCCCTGCATCTGCAAATTGGCTGCGGCCGCCGCCACGGCCATCGGATCGAAATGCTTCGGATCGAGTTGCTGCAGCACTCGCTGCTTTTCGAGAGCACTCAGATTGCTGAATTTCTCCAGAGACTGCTGGGCCAGAGCTCGGTTTTGCTGCTGAATGAGGGCCGCCGTCAGTTGCTGCTGTTGCTTGGCCGCTGCCGCTGCTGCTGCCTGTGCGGCGGCTTGCTGTTGAGCTGCTGCTGCTGCGGCAGCCTGTTGTTGCAATTGATGTTGATGCTGGGCGGCAGCTACTGCTGCCGCTTGCTGCTGCTCGCGTTGGGATTGCTGGGCCGCTGCTGCTGCTGCAGCAGCTGTGATTTGCGAAAGTTGTGATTGAATACTGTTCTGTTGTTGCTTGGTCAAGTGCTGGAGTTGCTTTGCTTGCTGCTGGGCATGGGATTGCGATGGCTTGGTCAAATCGACTTCGCCACCGCCACCGCCAGAGCTACTGGCAGAGCTGCCAGCTGATGATGGGCCAACACTACTGCCGCCGGCTGAAGCCCCACCACCACCACTTGACAACGGATGTGGCTGCGGCGGAGGCAGATGGGGCAAGTGCTGGAGAAAATCAGCCGGATTGACGCCCGGAAAGGGCAGCGGCGACATGCCCAGATGGTTCTTGTAGTAGCGACAGGCCGGACTGGGACACGACTGCACCACTTCAATGATGAACTCCTTCTCCATGCCGAAGTTCTCGCGGCCGATGGTGTACGATTCGATGACGGCACGAACAGTGGCCTCGACGCTCAAATGAAGGCCGTGCGGACCGGACATGTGTTTCAGCATTACTGCATTCGCAAAGTGCTCAAAGGGTAGCACGATTTTGCCATTTTCGCGTAGGATAAGCCGACCCTGTGTGTCCAAAGTCAGACGATTGGCAAGGACCCTGTAACGTAAAGTAAATTATCATTTTCTCATTACCCATTTCCTACTATCGATTTCAACGGTTCCACTCACTGCAAATATGCTGCACTTGGTAGCATCGCATTGTCCTTGAGGTCGGTGAAGCACTGCAGCAACTCTGCACTGGGATTCCAGCCCTTGTTCTGCAGATACAACTGCAACAGCATGTAAAGCTTCTCGGTGACATAGCCCACGCCCGTGTTGCCTTGCTGCTGCAAGTCAGGCTGCGCACCTGAAGTTCCACCCACGCCCGAGCTACCGCTCCCTGGGGCTGGACCTTTAGACAGAGCTGCTTTCATTGTCTCGGAAAGATCCAGTTTGTAATTTTCCGGATAGAAATTCTTCACGTGATCCTGTGCAAATCGAAATCACCAAAAATGTCAACAGTCTTTCGCACTTTTCCTCATTTCACTCACCAAATTCAAATTGTTCATTTTAGTGTTGGCCGAATTTGCACCCGGTGAACCGTTTTCACCCCTCGTCCACCTCCACGGACTTTGAGATCTGGCAATTTTCTTGCTTTTTCACGTCAACTTTTTCGCAAAAAATTCGAATTTTGTGTTTACCCGTTACCCGACGAGTCTGAAAATCGAGTTGGAAAATTTTTTCTTTACAATATTCTTACAAGAAAAATGTTCTCTGCACCCACTCACGAAGTTGGAAAAATTCTTCTGGATTCCTTTTGTCGTCGTCTTCCTTGTTTCAGGATTTCTTTTTTCTTGACATCCGAAAAACGAACCCAAAAGAAAATTGCGCAAAATCCTCGCTCGCACATCTTGATGCAGTGATGCGTAGTGTGTCGATACCTTTTGTTATTCGATAGTCTATAATCGATTGCTATTTATACAAAATTAAATATCTCTTTTTAGAACGTTTAGGCAAAACGCTTCTTATATTTTCTAAAAATTACAAAGCGAGGTTAAATGCGTTTCACATATACGTTGTATATCAAATACTTTGAAAAAAACATTCAATAAAGGAAAATTGGTGATGGCGTACAAATTGCTTACAATTGACCAAATAATTCTCATTAGAGACCTTCAATCCTTTCCAAAAGGAAAATAAAGTAACAAGATACCAACAAAGGCTCCATTTTTTTTAAATGGGCATATTATCCTTTAAGGTCTTTGCGTGGCTTATACAAAAATTTTTTTTCTCTTTTTTCTTCTACATTTTTTTGTTAGAGCCATACAGAGACACATTTTTTCTTATATATTTCTAATTCTGAAACGCAATTTTAATTAATTCATTTTTGTCCAAATTTTTTTTCTAGAGTTATCCAATTTGGATAAAACTTTGGGAATAGAATTTTTGGTTCTCGGTTGCCAGATTTGTGAGATTTATCTCATGTCGGGGTTCGGGGACCTTAAAGAGTACTTGTCAATGAGCTTGATACCTAGTAACGAGTAAATATTAAAACTTACAACACTACCACGGTCCAAGTGCAATTTATAGAATCCCTGGCAGGAAGGATTTTTTTGGTACAACTGTACTTTTTAGGTACAATTTTAGGTACACATTGATACAACATCGGCATTTTGGTAGATGCGACCTTTGGGAAGAGATCGGATTAATAAATGTTTATAAAATTCCGTAAGGCATATTGTCAATCCCGCATTCTTCTGTCATTGTAGAAGCGGTTTTTTCAGTACAGAATTTGATCAAAAAGAAATGTCGAAATGGTCTACAAGTAAAAGTAGTTGGATCTTTCATACAAAAAAAACACCTATTAATGGCCGCATACCTCTTGCAACGCTTAATACCATTACTTTTTGAGTACGATTACAGTAAACGTACTTGAAATATTTTGAGTACGATCGTAATCGTAGCTTAATGTGATTCATTAAAATTTCTTTGTTAAAAGCTTTATGAATTAAAGTATGATAATAAATATATGTAACTTGTTCTTTTTTGAATATTAATAAACTTTTCTGTTCATATTATAAATTATTTTTTAATTACAAAATAGTTACATTGAAGTGTTGGCACTTTTTCGACAGATTTGATACCTTTTTGTACAAAATGGAAGAACTCAAATACATCCCTGGTTTCTGCACGTGTGAAGAAGTGTTTTTGTTTTCATGCGTAGTTTTCCAAAAATATTTGGAAATTGATGGTTGTTGGTGAAGTTTTAAGTAAAAATAAATTCAAAACAAAGCGCCATCGAAATGAAGGTGAAAATGATTAGCCGTAATCCGGACAATTACGTCCGAGAAACAAAAACCGAGAATCACAAAAGTAGGGGCAAAATAGTTTATAAACACAATGAAACACAACTAAAATTTAACTTTGTCTCCCACAACAGTGCCACGCAACTATGACCCGGCGCTGCATCCCATGGAGGCTGCCCGAGAGTATGTACGCGCACTGAACGCCACCAAGCTGGATCGCGTGTTTGCCAAGCCGTTTGTGGGGAACCTG
The DNA here is from genome assembly GCA_951394025.1 of Heteromyza rotundicornis. NCBI lineage: Eukaryota > Metazoa > Arthropoda > Insecta > Diptera > Heleomyzidae > Heteromyza > Heteromyza rotundicornis. The sequence continues at coordinate 13,823,990 of OX596010.1, read as the reverse complement.
AGTGGTCATCGCGATGGAGTGTCCTGCTTCGGCAAGCATCCCAAGCAGCTTTCAACGCTGGTAACGGGTGCGTACGATGGCGAAGTGCGTGTTTGGGATTTGGCCAATCGTGAAAGTTTGCGCAGCTTTGTGGCCCATGATGGCTTTGTGCGAGGCATCACTTATTCGGTGGATGCAGAGCGTTTCTTTACGGTGGGCGACGATAAAACAATCAAAGTTTGGAAGGCCGCGACCCCAGAGATCGGAGAGGAGGAAGAGCCGGTGAACACGATACTGAGTAGGACACTGGTCACGGGCATTGCACATCACCGAAAGGAACAGGTGTTCGCCACTTGCGGCGAGGTTTGCTCCATTTGGGACGAGAGTCGCAACGATCCGCTAAAGACGCTTAAATGGGGCGTCGACACACTCCACGCTGTGGCCTTCAATCCAGTGGAGACTTCGGTGCTGTCGTGTTGTGCCAGCGATCGCAGCATTATTTTATACGATCAGCGCGAATCGCATCCTCTGCGCAAGATTGTACTGACCATGAAGAGTAACAAATTGGCGTGGAATCCCATGGAGGCGTTCAACTTCACCGTGGCCAATGAGGACTGCAAGTAGGTTCATTTACAGTTAAGTTCATTGCTTTGGTTTATATCCAACATACAATTTCGTTCCAGCCTATACACCTTCGACACACGTCAACTGAAGAATCCGTTGAAAATCCACTTTGATCATGTTTCGGCTGTTACAGACGTCGACTATTCGCCCACTGGCAGAGAGATTGTCTCCGGCAGTTACGACAAGACCATACGCATTTACAACGTCCATCAGAGTCATTCGCGGGACATTTATCACACGAAGCGAATGCAGCATATTGTTTGCATCGCTTGGTCCCTGGACAATCGCTACATTTTCTCTGGCTCCGATGAGATGAATATACGCATGTGGAAGGCCAGGGCGTCGGAGAAGCTGGGCGTGGTGCGGCCGCGCGAACGTGTTACCTTCAACTACCAGGAGGCGTTGAAGGAGAAGTATGCGGCTCACCCGCAAATCAAGCGAATTGCCAGACATCGCCAAGTGCCGCGTCATGTGATCAATTCGCAGCGCAAGATGCGCGCCATCAAGGACAAGGAGAAGCAAAAGGAGGCCAACGTACGCAAACACTCAAAGCCCGGCACAGTTCCCTTCGTGGCGGAGAGGAAGAAGCCGGTCTTGCGCGAAGACGTTTAAGAGTGGGCGAAATACTTTTTGTTTTTTTCTTGTCTTTTCATTTTTAGTAAAATAAACTTATATTTATAAACAATAATCGGCTAATCGTCTTTTATTCGGGTTGTTGTAAAATCCGATCGCTGTGGTAAAAGCAATCAAAGATGTTAAACTTAATGCAAAGATTTTTTTCCGGTTTACTGTGATATTTTCTTTTTAACCCTTTAACCGATAAGACCATGGCTCAAGAAAATCATGGATCATTAAAACGTTTAAAAAAAGACCGCTTCAGCTTATTAAATTGTTTCCTTTATTAAGCAACTCAAATTCATAAGTCAATAATTTTAATTTGTTTGCCTAATTTTAATAATTTCGAATCGTATTTCTACTAACGACTAATTAATACAGTAGAAAATCCATTAATCCGGTAGCACTATTACGAAACCAATTAGGCTAAATTTGTGGCAACGCTTGCATTTTTCCGCCAAAGTTACAAGAAGTATCTGTTGACGTCATGCTAGATAACGGTAAACGGCCTCATGTCGTTATCTAGTATTCTATGTGTCTTGATTTTTGACGTTTTTCGGCTGATCTGACAGCAGTTTTTGAAAAGGACGCCGTTTTGTTTGGATTTGAAGAAAAGCTGATTTTATTATTTTCGTTGTAAATAATAAATTAATTTATAGAAAATAATAATGCGTTACACAGATCTCGGCGACGCCGACACGGACTCCTCATCGTCCGCAGAAGAATTTTATTCGCCCGATCGGCCCGTAAGTCAAACTGCTGACCGTTTGAACTACACAAGCAAACGCAATCCGTACGGCGCCTCCACAAGCCGGCAACCGCGACCGATTCATCCCACGGTTCGAAAAAGTACATCCCGTGGCCCGAAAGGCCGTCCAACAGCTACCCGTAAAAACAGAAAACAGGCAACACCACGGTCGAAAAGGCAGCGAGAGTTGCAATTACTGAGGGAAATTGCCAAATTACAATCAAGAACAGGCAAAGTCACAAGAAATGTCCATGGCGTTCAATAATATGTTAATTGGCCTTTCTTTACAGACAACCTCGTTCCAAAATTGCCGTTCGCACGTTTGGTGCGCGAAATTATCCATCAGCGCTCAAACGAAGTAAGCCGAATTACCGAGGAGGGCTTGAGGGCATTGCATGAGTGCACGGAATTGTACATAACACAGCAGCTAAGTGATGCCTACTTGCTGACAATGCATCGGGGCCGAGTAACATTGAGTGTTAAAGATTTGGAGCTGCTTCGACTGTTACGTCTTTCGATGTAAATACATACGATGTTTTCCTACCATGTAGTTTAAGCATTTACATAGTTTGTTATGTAATGTATTCGTAAGTGTAACACAGTTTTAATTAGGCATTCAAAATGCATTACAAAAATGTCTTAGGTGTTAATTTAGCTAAAAAGTTAGTTAGTAGGCTCAAAAGTCTTAGAATATATTCGATATCCATTAAACATTGAATGTGTAACAAGTTTTATAATTCGGAGAATCGATTTCGCATCATTGGAATAGAACAGAACTGGTACCTATGTATAAAAAGATTTAATTTTTCAATAAAATGATTTTAAAATTAAAACATTTCTAACTTCTGCTCATTAATCATTAATCAAAAAGTAATCAACCGAGAATTGTGAATTTTCGCAAAGTGCTAACCTGACCATATAAACTCATGTTTAATAAAAAATTCTCTTGGAAAATTTAAGGAATATATTTTGTATTAATACACGAAATTTCTCGTTGAGAAAAAGAAAAAAAATTGTACTGGACGGGGGACCGCTAATGACCCTGTAAGGAGTTACAGGGTAATTTGTACGAAAAAATAGAAAAAAATTGTTTTCAATGCTTGTTTTTTTACTGAAGCTAGAACGCTATACTTGAGCGGGTTGAAAAGCTAATTTGATATCAAAAACAACTGTCTAAAATACGCCAAATAGCGTTAATGACAAAAATCGTTTTTTTTGTACCTAATTAGAATCTTTAAAGTTTAAAAAAGTCCTTAATTTCGCTAACTCAGCGAATCCCAGAATTTTTATTATTTGGTATGTCCATTCCACTGAACTTAACCTTGAATTTTTCTATAAACTTCGCAGTGAGAAAAATTCAGTTTAAATTAAGATCGATTTTAACTTGTTTATTTGATTGGCATCCACAACTGCGCTGATTTTGAATGAATTTGAATATTTAATTTTTCTGTGTGTATTTAATAATAATGCATCGAATGTGAATGGCAAAATAGAAACAGTGATAAACTAAAGTATCACAACAGAATTAAAAACTATTCGGCGTGGAATAAGAATGTGTGAGTTTGTACGCAACACCATCCCCCCCCCCTCCCCCTTTAACATGGAACCACAAAGCGAAAACAAAATCGCAAAAGCTTCATTGGAGTGAGCTTCACACGAAACAGATTGTGATGTGTTCCAATGAGCAGAACAGCTGAGAGCTTCTGATCCCCCACGGCACACAGACGCCACTTTTCTTCGTTGGTACGCTTTGACCAAATTCCAGTGTACAGCTCAATTGCGGTGCGACAGGCAACGACTCGCGTCCGTTTAAATTTTCGTTTCTTTTTCTAATAATCTTTTAATTTAACTCATTTAGGCGAAATAAAATACCGAACAAAGCCAAAATTAAAATAAATTGCAGTCAAAAATTCTATGTAAGTTTTTTTAAAAAAGTTGCTTTGCAAAAATTTTCAAGGAATTTTTTTTTTTTTGCACAAAATTACCAGTGAACAATCAAATAATAGAACGAATTTCAAATCCACAGAAGATCTGAAAAAAGAAATCCATTTCGGTTTCAGAAAAAATCGAAACGAAAACAACAACCGAAACAAGTTTGGAGAAGGGAGGCAACCGCTTGAACTTGACCTTGTCGTTTTTTTTCTTGACACAATTCCGTGTGAGAGGAATCAATTGGCAGCAAACATCATCACATAATGGATGCGCTTGGAGAGATTTTGGAGCCTTACAGCGATGATATCGGCAAATTTGCGGGTGGCGTAACCTGTCTGCAGTTTCTGTCCGGTGTTTTTCTGATGAACGACATTCGCAAGAAGGGCAGTAGCGATGCATATCCCCCAGAACCTTTCCTCGGCGGTATTGTGCTGTAAGTGTGTTCAATTATAATTTGAATAATTTTCCATTTTCTATATTTTTCATTGATTAAGTGATTAAGTAATCGCCCATGCTCGCGGCTGTTACGACGTGCGATGACTTTGCCTTTTTTTTAGGTTTATTTTTTGTTTTGTTTCGAGTGGGAAATTACAATACAATCATTCTAGGGTTTAGGGGCTTTGATTACAATCGCGAACATTGATAGTGGCAATACAGGGTGATGTGTCCGTTGAAGATAGTGTAGGGCTGTAATCAATAGAGACCACGTCAGTAAAATACTTTGCTAGCATAAACTTTGCAGATACTTATTGTCAGATAGAGATATATGCGTTGCATAGTTTATGCTAAGTATGTCCGCACAAATGTGGAACTATTTTAAGATATTCTCTTTAGATAAATTTAACGGCTGACGTGTGACAATTCTTTTAAATATTGTTTTGGTCTTAGCACTAGTTTATTCACTTGAAATGTAATCATTTGTTGCTGTTATTAGGTGCCATGTTCTTTCCTACAATTACGATTTTCCAATAATTGTCCGGTTAGCTACTAAAAGCACTTTACCTGCAAAATTTAAATGCGGCTAACAGAAAGATAAATAAAAAAATCCAACCGAACTGCCGCAAATCTTCTTCATTAGCTTGGACTTAAAATGCATATCAAAATTGACGCCAATGAATAATTTCACAACATTGTTGGAAAGGTTTCTTATCGAAATTGTTAGGAACTTAAGTATTTTCATAAATACCAAGTACTCTTTTTAAGTTACAAAACTATTAATTCAAACGGACATGTCAAGAGTAAAAACAGGCAAGTCACCAAGCAAAGTGATAAGATAAACAAATATATGTGAAATAAATTACGAAATAGGTCTGGTTTTTTTGCAACAGCTACTCACTTGAATGTCTACACGTATTTTAGCAAACATTTTCACCCTGTACATTTTTTTGGTTTTTAAAAAGTTATCTTAAGCACATAAACACACTTCTCTAACTTAGATTAGCTTTTAATGGATGTAAATATTTGTATTCAACTGCACCTAAATACAAGTTTATTTACCAAATACTTGCATAATTGCATAAATTCTAAAATGCATTTCAAATTCATGAAACGAAATTGCAAAACATGGCATTCTGCATACAAATCAAAGCCTCAAGAAACTTTACGAAGTTGTAAAAACAATTTGCATAAAGCTTGCCGTAGATTTTCTGTACACGCTAGTTTCTTTGCTGTGTGCACTCTCTTTGACCCTCTCCCCACCCCAACACAGTGCTTTGCAACCGGAATAGTCGGAAAACTAAACTTGTTGATTCAAACTACAGAACACCGAACACCTTGCATTCATTGTAGAGCACCTATCTCCAAAGTGCTTTTGTCTTATTAGTAAGGTCAAATGGTTTGTTGTGGGTTGATGACCACACCAGTTCACAGTTCCAAATATATAGTTTGCATCAAGTACTTTTATTTTCGTTCTTCATTGTAATGATGTAAATTTTAAAGTGGTTACAGATTACTTTTTACTAATTGGTTTTTTCTTCTTTTTTATCAAGTAATGGATAAAAAGACGGACATTGTTAGATTCTGATAAAAAATACATATCGCGAATTTATCGTGATGAGGGTGATGAGGTTTCCGGGTACATTCAATAATTTTGATTTTTTTTAAATTTTTATTCCTTATCAAAAATTAAAGCATACTTTTGGGAATTACGTTTTTTTATGGAATATATTTTATGGGTTTCTACAATAAACGTTTGCCTCTGCCAGATAAATATGGAAAATATGTACTCACGTGATTTTATTAACATTCTTGTCCATTTTAGATCGGTCCTAAGTTTGAAACTTGCTTCAATAATGGGCGATGACGCCATGATCAAGACCAACATTATTGGCTTTGGTATCAGCATTGTCTTTGTTGCGCTCTTCTACTACTACGCCTCGAAAGAGTTTAGGACAAAAATCTGGTCGAAGCTCGGCATAGCTGGCGTCTTTATACTGGCCTGTTTGGCCTACGCCAACTTTGAGGATCCCGCACAGATTGAATTCCGCTTCGGCATGTTAATAACCGCCATGTTGGTGGCTTTGGTGGGAATGCCCTTGCTGAGTGTTGGCAAGATTATCGAAAAGAAAAGCACCGAAGGCCTGCCGTTCCCCCTTATTCTGTCTGGCACAATTGTTGCAGCGTCGTGGGCTCTGTACGGCATCTCAATTAAGAATTCTGTGGTTACGGTAAGTGGCAAATCAAACGTATTTAATTTGATTAGTCAAAAAAAATTATTTTCTTGCCGTTTGCAGTACCAAAATCTCTTCCTCTTGACGCTGAGTTCCATACAACTGTCGTTCTTTGCAATCTACCCGAATACACCGAGCAGCCCTGCGAAACAGCCCTCCGCTGGCATTGACAAGAAGAAAAATTGATTTTTTTTTCCAACATAACATCAAATAATATTTAAAATAACAGCCTAATTAATATGCAAAAAGAATCTAATTTGCAATTGCTACAATACATTTTTTGAACATATAAAGCACGTTTTGGGAAATGCTTACATTTTTGACAATAATTCAAATCTTCCAAATGTAATTTTAGCGTTTAACGTAATTTGTTTAATTGTAAAATAAAATCTAATATAAAAACTCCATAGCGCTAGTAGTGAATAAAGAAATTAGTGAAATATTTGTAAATCTCTACTATTTTAATTGGAGATTCGAAGAAATCGAAACATAGCCTCCCACGAAAATCCCCAAATTAGAAAACTTCTGGGGTTAATCTCATTTTTTGGTTGACCACCAAGGAATATGCCGAATTTATTTGCCAATTTATATAAAATATAAAGCAAAATATGACAAAGGATCGGCATTCAATTTACTGCAGCAGCCAGTAGCCTCGTTCGTTCGAGTCTCGAGCGATTTTTGGAAATGCATTGCCAGAACTCGTCGCACTCTTTACGCCACTGCAGCTCGCTGTTCGCCCTCAAATGCGTCCTCTTCGGCCAACTCCGACAACGGCATTGTCGAATTGTAATGCTCGCCCAGGCTGTACATATGGCGATGGTAAGTGATTAGCAAATTCGGACCGGGAAATTCGTCGGCTCCCTGGACGGTTGGCGGTCCCACAGCCTGCAGTACTTCTATGGGCACCTTCAGCACTGAGGCTAGAGCCTTCAATTCGATCTGTCCACCCCAGGCTGGTGTGGATCGTACTGCTTCGCAGTATTTTTCAAATTCCGCATCGTCGAGTAGTTCGCCCGTGCGCGGATGTGTCATGTAACAGACGAGGCTCTCCTTGTTGGCACGTATATAGTTGGCTGTCTCGTTGCGCAGTGCTTCGATTGTGTATGCTCCCAGGCCACTTTGCATTAGCTGATGCCGTATGGCGTTGTAAAGACAGTCGCCGTCCGAAGCGATTTGATGCAGAGCCAATTGGCGCTCGCGCAGTTTCGTTTTGAGCGTCTGAGCCTCAATGGCCTTCGGAGCGAATTGGGCATCTTCCTCTGCACCGCGTATCTCATCTTCGCGCTGGCGTGCCTCGCGCGCTTTCTTGTCGCGTCGCTTTTGTGCCTTCGAAACGCGCTGTTGGGATCCAGCTGTGGCGTCTGCGTCTCCGTCTGCTAAATATGTCTCCTCTTCTACAGAGGTGGTCTGCAGGGGTTCCGTTGGCTGCTTTCCTTCTTCGTCGTGCTGGTTTTTGGTTTCATTCTCTTGAGCTGCTTTCAGTTCAGCCGCGTGACGTTTCTGCAAAAAGCAAGCATTAAATCGCGCAACTGGATTGTGGCCACACCAAAATTACCTCCATTTCGCTTTCCATACGCGCCACTTCCTCCATTGCCTCCTTGCGTTTCTTTTTGTCGGACTTGGGTGCGTTCTTTTTCAGTCCTTGGATTTTTGCCTGCAAATCTTTCCGTTCCCGTCGATGCCGGCTGACAATATCGATTTCCAAAGCGGCGGTAATGCTGCCGATCAGCTCGACTTCAGTGCCCCCAGCAGCAGCCATTTTTTGAAATTATTCTATAAAATAATAAAGCTTTACTTCTTTTTCGTTCTCCCAAAAGAATAGCAACACAATCAAGAATATACTAGTGACAGGTAGGGATGCAAACGAAACATCGACGTTGTGGCATCGATGCTAAAAATTTATATATCGATGTCATTCGACAAAGTTTGCATCCCTAGGACAGGCAGTGATGCCAAATTGAGGGTAATTTTCTTTTTTGAGCCTAAATGTACTTTTTTTAACCATCTGAAGAAAAAAAAGGGTAATTTTTTAACTTTCATTATTTTATATATATTTATACTTATATATACGTTTTTTATCTTATCAATAATGCAGTTTTGTTCCTTGGAAGTTTTTCTACAAAGTTTTTTGCTTGTAATACTACTTTTGGAAAATAAGTGCTTGTGTCAGTTATGCGCTCAAGCTAATATTTATTTTTTTAAACATACAATCTTGCATTTTTGAAATATAGTTTTGTGTTTAATATTTTTTTTTTGGTTGTTGGGGTTTGTTTTCAAATGAAGAAAAAAATTCATCGAAAAAAGTTTTTTTTATTAAAAAAATATGTATCGAAACAAATTTTTGTTGTATGTTTACAATTCAAAATTGTAAACCAACAAATCATTAAAATAAATCAACCACTTCTCATCGGTTAGATTAACCGACGAAGAAGGGTTGGAGCGTTTTTAACCGTCTTTTTCGGTTAAATCTACCGACTTTTTTTTTGTGTGTGGGTATTACCTCGTCATCCAAATCGCTGATCAATAAAAAAAATTACAGTTTTCCTCGCTTTCTTTTGCGGAAGTAATTGAGATTTTGTGAATTTTTAACAAATGTTTAGTGGTGGAAACGTTTTATTCAAAACAAAAAATGGATATTTTGCATTTTAAAATCCATTTTTGACTATTTGGGAATCTCTAAAATCGATTCCGAAATAATCGATTCTGAAAGCCTAAAATCAATGGAATCACATGTGGAAAATAAGGATTTTAAACTTACAGCTAAAAAAAAATGAACACTCCATTTGTTGGTGTTCTCAGTTTCACACCCCAACACAAATATTGTAGCAACAAAAGAGAAGTGGATTTTCCAAATTTGTTTGCCTCCACACCAAGGAAACACCCACACCTCGAAGCATAAAATGTTCACCAGCAAAGCACAAACTTATGGACATGATGGTCCGCGCTTGTGGCAAAAATAAACGAAAAAGCTCACACTAACAACAACAATAAAGTAATTTTCCGGAATAACAGCAGGCGAATAAACAGCATGAAAATGGTAAAAGTGGACACGCATGTGTTTTGGCTATTAGGCTATAAATGCATTTGCTGGACCTGCAAATGGACGAGGAGGAGGTTAAGTGTCGTCCGATTTACCCATGGGCTGCACTTACGCGCAAGAAATTATCATATTTATGACGGGCGAGGAAAATGTTTCGATAATTTGAGCATCATGTTGTCGTATATGTTCGCAGAGCCGGATTTAGATAGTAGCAGCGCCCTAGATACAGTCAAATTTAGCGCCCTAAAAATTTAAAGGCAAAATCAGCTTTTCAATTCAAGAAAATTATACCCTAGCTACTGCATTGCTGAACATCTTAACCCGCTAAGCCCTTTGGTTGGGGCCCATAAAATATTGAGTTTGGAACAATGGTAAGTATTTTTTGTATTTATGAGTCATAAATTAGGACCACTAAATATTTACTTTAGCGGCTAAGGTGTTCAGTAATACAGTATCGATATTGTATTTCGGGCTTAAACGGCGCAATTTTGCCGGATAATACGTCATTTATTAGAGGGACGACCGCTCCCATATAAACATCGCGCTGCGACGCAGCTTCGTTGAATGCTTTCGTGAACGTAAGCTTTTGTGGTGCCGATTGGTGCACCACTAATTGGTGCGCCGCTAAAATTCGCCTGTCTAAAAAAAACAAAAATTTTAATTTTATCACTATTGGCTAATTTTATTTTTACTTACTTCAACCGCACATAAACGGCAGACTATCAACATGCATGTTTCCATTATCAGGTTTTTAATTTGTTTGTTTGCTTTTAGGATTTCACTAATAATCACAGGTTTAGGAAAAACAATAACAATTAGGAAACTGGAATCTCTTCTTTTCAAAATACCATTTGAATCAGTGATGCCAAATTGAGGGTAATTTCCCTTTTTGAGGTATTTTTTGGTTGGATTTTGTCTAAAAGGGAAAAAATGTCCTTTTTTATAACCCTTATATTAACTTGCTTTGGGCGGACTATATATATATATATATATATATATCCTCAAATCTGCGGCGAGCTTTTTCATACACTTCCACATGAGCTAGAGAGCTTTTTTGGAACACTGATAGAACTCCGGTGACAATGCATTCTATTAAATTTTGGGGTCCATCAGAGCCGTAGGGGGCCGTGGGGAGACTCAAACTTTTTTTTTTTAAACATGGCATAACTTCCAATTCCTTCAAGCTACAATGTTGAAATTTGGTAGGTGAGTTCTTATTGACAAAATGAAATTTTTTACCCTTTGGAAAGGGGGGTGTGGGGGCAAAGGGGAGCGGGATGGAGCCAATTTAAAGACCTAACTTTCGTATTTTGTAAGCTACAAGGCTGAAATTTTTTACTTAGGTTCGCATTCGGGAAAAAGAGTAAAAAAGGGGAAAAAAAGGGGGGAAAAGGGGGGAGAAAAAAATTTTTAAAAAAAAAAACAAAAAAAAGAGGAAAATAAAAACAGAGTAAAAAACAAGTTTTTTAAAATAAGGGTTACCTTTAACCGACTTAAAAGCAGAAAATAAATTTTCTTTAAATTAATTTCAGCAATTTCGATTTAAAATTAAGGGTTTTTGGCGACTATAAAACCTGCAATGATATTCGGAGGAAAGTACCCAAAAACCCTTAATTTTAAATCGAAATTGCTGAAATTAATTTAAAGAAAATTTATTTTCTGCTTTTAAGTCGGTTAAAGGGTTATATTTTAAAAAACTTGTTTTTTACTCTGTTTTTATTTAATCCATCTGAACGGAAAAAGGGAATTTCTCAACATTCCGTCTTATATACATATATGTTTATAGTTATATATACGTTTTTCTCTTATAAATGATGCAATTTTGTTCCTTGGAAGTTTTTATACAAAGCACCTTTATATAACAGTAAACGGCCTAATGACGTTATCTAGTATTCTATATATCTTGGTTCGGTGGTATAAACTGATGGACCATTAGGAACATTAGGACCTAAAAGAGCTTAAAACATATTAAAGTGAGGAAATTGAAAACTAGGAAGGATAATGGAGTCTCTCTTATTTGTCTTTAATTCTCTATTTCGCTGTATCCATGAGTATAGTTGCTTATCCATTAACTCCAGGTAGTTCTTTATTAAAAACAGAAAAATTGCAGAAAAAACCTTTCAACTTTCAATCGCCAAATGAATAATTTCCATTGCACTACCCTAAGCCGAGTGCTTTGGTCACCTCTAAATTGTCACTTCCATTTGCATTGGCTTTTATGCCCGTCATCTGGCACATTCGTAGCATTTGTGTGTTGACCGAGCGTTTTTTTTGGGCTTTGAGGTTTTAGGAAAATGACATGAGCACAATTTTTTCGATCACAGTTTGAGGTTTATTCATCCAAAAGCGGCGGACTGGTGACTGGCCCATCTTTAACCACTTCGAATGGTTTTTGTCATTGCAGCTGCACGTTGTGTAGTATGTGCTATCGGTGCTTTTACCACACAGCTTTTGCCTGATGGTGTTGCTGATGAATGTTCACTGTTTTATGCAAACTTTTTAGTTGTTGTTGTGCTTCGTTGGTGCCGTATTTCAAGTTAATTTGTTTTCACCAAATTTTTAATTAGCTGCCATTACGTGTGTGTGTGTGTGTGTGTTTATGAGTGTTTCTGACAGTTTTTCGTTTAGGTGCTTCTTTGTTTTGCATTATCATTATTCCCCAATGAAAAAAATAATAATATAGGAGGAATATTAATTGAGTTTCTAGTTAATTTATAAAATTTGTTTTTAGTTTTTGTTAACATGATAACGAGTTTTGGTCTACTCCCACACAACTATGTTGTCTTTGAATTGCAGAATGAATTGCAGGAAATGTTACTGCACCAGTTCAACATTTAAATATTCTTGTCTTCTCTTACCCTCATACAAATAATTTATGATTTTAAATCGATTGAAACGCAATATTCCCTAAAGATTATCTACTAAACGAACTTTCATGAAGACAAATCGGCGTCTATAATTCCTTTCCCATCTGCCACCTGGTGGTTTTTGCCTCCACCAATTCCCATTCCATTTTTTTTTGAATTTTACAAAAATTCCAAGTAGTGAATGTACAAATTCCGATAACTGTCATTGCTGTTAATATTTACATCTGACAACGAAGTGTGTCTGCTGTACAGATAACGCGACTAAAACCGCGAGTAATTTGGTGCTGCTGAAGTCGACTCATATACATACAAACATCATCGACTTCCCTTCGTGATGATGAAGATTGTGGTTTTGAGTGTAATTTTCGTGATAGTTATGCGAATTCGGGGAATGCGGGTTAGTGTGGTTGGCTTGCACCACAGTCTGTTCGCACAAATTAAACGTTACTAAAGTTATTTGTGATGTGAAAGTAAAATGGATTCAATAAAAATTGAGATTTACAAATATTGGTTTGTAAATATGGATGCCATCAAGACATTGCCTACCCCATCCCCCCTCCCACCATCGCAAGAAGGGAGGGAAACACCTTCTAGCCACAAACTCTTATTTCAGTCATACTTTTTTTTTTGCAACTTTGTTCTTCGCCAGTTGCCAAATTAACATGGTTGATCTTTACACATACGAGTAGCTCATGAAGTAATTTTACGCTGAATTGCTAAAATTTATTTCTGACATTTTTTGAATTTTTTGTAATCTCCAGTTGAAGTTTTTTCATCGCACAAGGACATGTTCTATTTGATGAGCAAACTAAAGTCAGACATCACGTAGCGTAATGTGTCACTCTGCGGTTGTATTGAAATGTCAACATTTCGAAAGAATAGTAGGAGAAGAAGAATACAGAATTGAGGAACGAATATACACATATACATATGTGAAAAGAGTGGATTTGGAGATAAATAAAGGGATATTAAATTTATGATGTGTTTTGTATTGAGTTGCTTTAAGGATATGACTTTGAAATTTTTGATATTTGAATTTTCGAAATATCCACGAGAAAGTTATTTCGAATCCGTACACACGAGGACAATGTCATTACCAGGAATAAATTTTAGAGAAGCGAAAGTAACTTGCCATGACTTGACATGACTTGCCATGAAAAAGCTTCTTTAAGTTTCATCGTTCGGATTCGACATTAAGCTGAAGGTCCATTATAATTGCACTAGAAATCTAATAATGGTAATACAGTAACACAGGCTATTACCAAAATTTTGTACTCATTACTTTTTAGTTAGCTTAAAATTTTGAAGTTAATCCTTTTTCAGCAATGAACCGCGATGGAAAGTGATTAGTTGTGATAATGTAGTATAAATCGCCTTGGAAAACTAAGTGTTTATTTTTCAATAAGTTCCAACTGAATTCAGTTTACTAAACTGAACGCAACTTAAACGACTTGCAGCACTAAACCATTTCTCCACTAAGTCCAATCGAAATCAAAACAACTGAAAAAGAAATCGAACTGAAAATAAAACTAAAGCCAATCTAACCAACTTGAAATTCCAGCGGAATATTCAATAATGAATTCCCCGAGCGCGCTTTCAATTACATTTTATGATTTCACTGCAAATTCAATACAAGATGAAGCCATCGAAAAAAATAAGAAATCGCATTGAAAAAAAAACGAAATATCAAAAATGGAAAAAAATACATTTCATGTTAAGTAAAATAATATGGCAGCAGCAATACTAGCGTGGAGGAGCGAAACATTTTCTCAAATCGTTTATCGAAGCAATCATAAGCAATTTATTAAAACGGATACGGAAGTTAAAGTTCTGCGCCACGTTCCTGCACGAAATTCTTTCGACGACTTTCGCAGGCGTCCCCAGCAACGACTATAATCGTTTCAGCTGCAACCCAAACCATAATCATAATCATTTTTGCACAGAATTATGCCACGCCACATGGCAGAAGAAGTTGGAAGAAGATGAAATAAAAAAAAATAAAAAGTCCAAATTGGCTAGAGCAGGTACGGCAGGGTAGGCCAAGTTCGATATGTGCGCAATATGAAAATTCAAATGAATTCAAATGGCTCATGACAAGGCGGTAGGGCGGAATGGCAAAAAAAAAAATGAAATAAAAGTCGACAAACCGGAAGTCGAAGGTGCAAAAGTCACATTGAAAATTACCCGATTTGAAATTACAGCAAATGCGCAGGATAATCCCATAAGAAACGGAAATCAGTTATGGTATGTGCACGAGAACGCACACGGTTGCGAAGGATGTGTGGGTAGAAATTTGAAAATGTTCAAAATGCCAATGTTTGGTTTGCGAATGATAATTTCCAAACACGTTCCAACGAAACGTTTTTTGCGGTGGGTTGGTGCGGTGTGGCAGGCGTCGAGGTGTGGGGTGAATAAAATACGTGAAGCGACTGGAGTTGGCTTGCGCAAACATCGAACAAGAAGTCAAACGGAAATAAGTCTATTTATGTCTTTCGCCGTTTGTGTTCATCGGTTCGCCGTTAACTTTGCCATATTTTACAACAGAAAATGTGTCTCGATATGAATGTGAAATTCGTAAAAAGGGTACTCAAACACACGCAAATGTGAGGTTATGCGACTTTTGGGTTGATTGAAAATTTTCACTGTCGTCTGGTTTTGAATTTTATTACCATTGTCAAAGGAAGGAAGTGCGCCTTGTAGTCGGCTGCTTTTTCGCTCATCAGTTTTGATAGCGTTTTTCCATCGAATTTAGGCTTTTTTGGGGGAATTTTCATGCACAAAAGGATGAAGAAAATTCCGTGCTATTTTTAGTGATGTTGAATTCGATTGATGAGTAATCGTATGGATAATGTTCTGAATAACATTTCAATTAGAAAAATTTCAATTGAATAGTTTTTGTATATTAGATTGGCTTAGATCATTTAGAAAAATTAAATAAATTATTGAATTTGTCCATTAGCTCAAGTAGTTCGATGACTTCAGGGAGTTGAAGAAGTTCATGGAATGTAGTTGGAGGAGTTTGTGAAATTCAAGTAATTGCAGGAGTTAAAAAAATCAAACTACATGCAAGTACTTAAAGTAGTTGAAGCACTTAAAATAGTTAAGGTACTTAAAGTAGTTAAGGTACTTAAAGTAGTTAAGGTACTTAAAGTAGTTAAAGTAGTAAAAGCAGTACTTGGAGTACTTAAAGTTAAGTTTCTTTAAGTTGTTAAACTAGCAAGGTAATTAAAGTAGTTAAAGTAGTAACAGCAGTACTTGAAGTACTTAAAGTTAAGTTTATTTAACTTGTTAAACTGGAAAGGTAATTAAAGTAGTTAAATTAGTTGAGGTTATTGAAGTAGTTAAAGTTCTTAAAGTACTTCAAGTAGATAAAGTACTTAAAGTTGTTAAAGTACTTAAGGTAATTACAGTATTGAAAGTACTTAAAGTACTTAAAGTAATAAAGGTTGTTAAAGTAGGTAAGGTAGTTAAAATAGTGAAAGATCTTAAACTAGTTAAGGTACTTAAAGTAGTTAAACTAGTTAAAGTTGCTTAAGTAGCTAAAGTACTTGAAATACTTAAGACTGTTACAGTATTTTAGGTAATCAAAGTATTGAAAGTACTCAAAGTAGTGAAAGTATTTTAAAGTGGTTTAAGTACTTAACGTAATTGAAGAGTTGAAGTAATCGGTTATAAGCCCAAGTGTCTCGCAATTGCTTTTCCAGCTTATAAAAGTGAAAGGACTTCATTTAAAAGACCTAACCCCTCGTTGTTGACTGTTTCGAATTATTTCAATGACTGCTTTATCAAAACTAAAAAAGCAATTCAATAAAAACTATCATAAAGTGTCTACAGGCAACAGCACTAAAAAAAAAAGGTTGAGGAATCCATCCTTTTTGTAACTTCCTTCGAAACTGGTAACTGAATTTAACGTACACCAGAAACTGTATCCAAACGCCGTAACCTATTCAACTCCAGAAACGGCGAAACGCGTTGGATTGATTTTTCCATCATTGCCAGGATATGTTGCTGATAAAAGTTGTATGTCTGTCTGTCTGTCTGTCTGTCTGACTGCCTTCAAGCTGTCTTATTTCATTTTCTACTTCTTTATTTCTGCACTACATACATACAATGTGAGAATGAAGCTCAGTGATGATAACAAAACATGCTTGGAATATTGATGAATGCCTTCGGAGCTGCTTTCCTTTAGTTATTTATTTTTGGACTTTTGGTATTTCAAAGATGGTGGCGAGAATGCGTAGTGTTGCCTCTGGATCCGCTGACATTATGATGATAATGATGTGACGTTTATGTTATACATTTGTGTGTAAGTGTGTGTCTGACAGTGCCTTTTTAGTAGAGTTTTTTTTTTGATATTCTTAAATAGAATTTTTTTTTGGACTTTGGGTGATGAAGTCATCAACGTTTTCTCTGAAGCTTTTATGAATACTTGATTGTGGAAAATTGTAGGTTCATTTAAAGTGTTGTGAAATATAAAAATGTTAAGAAATTAACAAGTTTCGTTTGATATGCTAGAATATTAAGTACATCAAATTGACAAAAATATTATGTGAGTTGCCATCTCCAAATGTTTGAATTTATCTATCCTTTCTGTATTATGCAAGTACCTTGTGTATTTTTCTCTCGCTGCTGCCAATCGAAATATTTGCGCTGACATACGCCAAATCCCTTTCAATTATTCAATAGCTGTCATCATCTAAAGTCTAATCATGTCAGAAATACTTTATCCTATGTTTTACATATCAAATGCGATTTACAACATAATAAACAACTACAGCAACAACAAAACATATGCCATTCGCCAAGCAACACACTAAACTATACAACATCATCAACATCGTTGTCATCATGACATCAAATATTCCCCCCCTTGCCCTTCTCACTCTGGCACTGTAAATCCCGCATTGACAATATAAATCCACCGAAATTTCGCTGAAAACCCACGCGTCTCCTTGCTTAGCCGAAGGAAAAAAAAAACGTAGAAAGGCGCCAAAATCACAGAATGTGAGCGAAGCTCTGTCATTCTTCAAAAAGAGATGAAAACAAACAACAATGTGCGTCAGCTTCTGTATTGCGGTTGGTGAAAAATACAAAACCGCCAAATACTCTGAACAGGCAACGGAAATATTAGAAGCCATCTTGTTGCTGACATTTTGAACTTTTTCTTTTGCATTTTACATCTGTAATTTCGAAGTGGTTCAAATGGAAGGGGTGGCATACTTTTTGGCGCTCTTTAGTAGTAAATATAAATTAAATTATAGCATAATTTGGCAGGCATTGCCGTTGTTACTTATCCAGTTGTCTTAGGCCCAGTAAACCAAATGGAGATATCGACTTGAAACTTTGGGAACTTGTTTTTCACTTCAAGCAAGTTCGAGAATCAGCCAAATCAAGGGTAAGACAAAAAAAAAAGTAATAATTTTCCAACTTTTTTTATTGCAGTTTTCGATTGGAAATGTTTTGAAATGGATTTTCGACATGGTCCAAGTCTCCGATTTTTTTTGGATTTTATTTTCAATTTTTAGAAACGGATTTTGGACGTGGTCCGAAGCTCCGAAATCACCTATAAATTGCTCAAAATGGGGACTCGAGAAACAATTTTTTTATGTTCGAGGTACTTCTAAACTCCTACTGTGTGGGGGTATTTCAGCTTCGGCAGATAGTCCACTTTCTAGTTTCATTATCATTAAGTAGCGGATATTTTCTATATATCGAAAAAATATTCCGTTCACAATAGATTTTAAAAATTTATTTCGTTACCGCTGGAGTCGAAATTTGTTATTAATTATCATAAACCTCCAGTACCATCAATAACTTTTTTTTTGTAAAGAGTGTGGATCTTGACATTTCTTTTTTTATTTTTACAAAACTTTTCTAATTCTAAAATGTTTCGTTTAGATAAATCAGAATTGACATAGACCAAATTGTGGACCAGTTTCACAGACACCATTTCCATGAGATGGCTATAAATGGCCAATCTCGTGCATTTAATGTCTATTTTTACTCACTGTGAAACTGGCCCTAAATACTGCAAAATGGTTTATTGGGTTATGGCAGGGTAGAAGGAAGCTGCATGGAAGTGACTTGTCATGCTCCATTTTCAATCATAATTTTCCACATCACACTTGCTTGTATTTGTTTCCATGATATGCGTGTGTGTGTGTGTGTGAGTGAGTCTGCTGATTGACATAGTTAATTAATTTTCCACCTTTCCCGGTCTTGTTTATACATAATTCAGTATGATGTGCTTTTATTTATTTATATTGTGTATGTATTAATCATTTTTAAAATTATGCTTTTAATAATAAAATGTTTAATATTTCAGAGACCATAAAAATTCTACCAAAATGTAGACTTTCGCCTCATAAAATGTTTCTTATCTTTACGACGCTCAGGACACAAACAGGACGTTTGGGAATACATTACACGTTGTGTGGAAAAATATTGTTGTTATAAATTGATATCCTTGCGTATATCCTGGGCAAATCAACTAACATCATCAACAAGAAAATAATAATAAAAGCCAGAGGCAATAACAACGCAGTCAACCAGTATGTCTTGGAAGAATCCTTTTAATGGCCCACAACCGAATGGTGGTCGAAAAAAAAAAAGAAAATAAAGAAATTATGTTAAAAAAATAAAACACTGTAGCTAGTCTAACGAGCAGGATACGGCGAAACAAGCTGCGTGCTTTCAGCGCATAAAATTGCTTCTTCTGCTTGTGTTACGCAGGATATGAAGGCGTACATAAAAAGGATAGGGCCATCAGGACAAAAATCAACAACAAGAAAGTAGAAGAAGCAGCCAAAACTGAGAAATCGTTTGGTGAAAGAATTTATCGAAGAAGGACATGGACATACGTGGGACAATCATAACAAGTGACTTTTGGCGGTGGAATAAGGGCACCGCAACAACAAACCGACCTGGATTCCATGGGGACTGTATACATCGAAGGCATGTGCCAGGGTAAGACGAAAGACATTATTGTTCTTGAGGGAAGAGGAAATCGTAAGTACTTCTACACATGCAAGGATGAGAAACTTAAAGGTTGCGGCGTTGAGTACTCAAGGGACTACTTCAAATGTTAGAGCTGCGCTTTTCTTGATAGCATTTTTGCTTAAATAGTTTCGATTTCTTATAAGAACGGGTATTCGGATAAATTTATTAAACGTTACAAATACTTTTTCTTTTTCTTGGAACTTTAAACTTTTCAATGCAATTTTACATTCATTTAGTAAAGTTACAAGTGAAATACAGTAGCTTACTTGAAATTCTACGTTTAAGCAGAGTTTTGCCTATCAAGTAATCTGCCTCACTCGTTACTTTATTCCACTCCACTCCATTTGATTCTACTTAAGTTCCAATAATAAACTTCTTTACATTGTTGCTTGCTTCCGGACAAGGAGAACCCTTCAAATGTCAACAGGAATGTTTTTCCACCACCCCTCACCACACCCACAACTCACTTCCACACGTACTCCACACACCCACTTTCACCCCACACACACATGTCTTCATTTGGGGTTTTCGTTTCGTTTCTTTTTATTATTTTTATTGAAGTACTTTACCCATGGCGAAAAGAAAGAAAAGAAAGAAAAAAATGGGGAGCAAATATTAATGCTTATCCTTTTAATAAAGTACGAGTACATTTTTTGTGGCCTCAGTGTGGTATACATTCGCATGGGTGAGTGTGAAAGTCTCTAGGATACGCACTTGTGGCGTAGATATTTCTGGAGACCATGTCGTAAGTGCTTTTATGGGCAATGTGTGAAAACAATGAAAATTATAGCATAAATTTTCGAGAATAAATGTTATCTTTATTTTGCGTGTAACACAGTGAAAGAAACAGAAATGTTATGTTGAATTTTCCTAGAAAGAGAAGGAAAGTTTCACTTGATTTTATTGACCACAAAATTGTTATAAAATTTCGTATTGTATTTTATTTTTGGTAGCATTTTTATTAAATTAGTTTCCTATGCAAAATCATGCTCATTATTTGGTACTCCATTTCATTGCTTAAATGTCCTTCAAGATAGTAGTTTTTTTTGCAATCACAAAACTAAGGACCACTTGAAATTGTCATAAATTGTTTGAACAAAGGTAAATACACTCATAGAAGAACATAAAAAAAAACACACACTCACATGTTCATATAAAATCAATTGATACCAAAAAGCCACACAACTGCTTAACTACTGCTTAAATCAAGTGGAAGCAACAAATGAATGCATTGGCCATCAAGGCACACACACAAGTACACACTCAAGGATACACGAAAATAAAACACAATCGAATTGATCGAGTGCAAAACGACCAAATTGTTTCAAAAAGTCAATTTATTTACACTAAAAAAAATTCACTGGAAAAAACCCTAGCAAATTAAATTCTAATTTTAAAGTTAGTTAAAATGTAGTTTGGCACTACAACCCTCGAGGGGTTTGGGCCGAGCTTCTTCATGCAATTATCATGGGCAAGTGAATATGATAATTGTGGACCTACAGTTTTAATGCCTGTTCCAAACTACGCGACTCCCAAAGAAGAAGCTACACACAAGTTACTCAAGTTACTCACGCAAGATTGCCAACTACTTGACGAGAGAGTGACGGTCTACACAGAAAAACAGAAAACAAATTTCCCAGGTGGGAGTCGAACCCGATACCTTCCGATCGTGAAGCAGAAGTCTTAGCCACTGCACTACGGCCGCCATTTATGTGCTTCGATTAACCTAATTTGGCACAATTGGGTCGTTTTTGCATTTGGTTGGAAATTATGTCGGGAACGGAATGGAAATGGGACTGCAATCAAATGGAAAGCGGAATGAAATTATCAAAATAATATATTAATTGATCAAGAATAACTCCAAACAACATTTAATTTTGGGTGTATATTAACGCCATTCAAGTTGTATACACTGAAACAAAACCGCCACATGTGTTGTCGAGTCAATGGAAGCGCACCAAATTGGATACTGATGCAGTTGAGTATGCATGTGTGAGTAAACCTACAAGTGTATGTGTCACTGTATGATTGTTGAGAATGTATATGTTTGGTGTATAAGTGCGTGTGTTTGTGTGTGGTACTGAAAGGATTGAATGACATGGAAGGCATCAATCAATAAACCAATACATTTGCGCTTAATTTATGCAATTGCGAAACGAGCTGTTGTAGTCATGTACTGGTATGTGCGAGAGTGAATGTCCCTTCGTGTGTGTGTGTGGCGACTACTTTAATGAAGTGCTTTACTGCTCTTTATGGCGAAAATACCACATTATTGGTTACTTTATGGGAAAATTGTTTGATAGTAACAATCCAATATGTCCAACATGAACACGACCAGCAAAGGACACATACTTATAAAATTAACAATTAAATGTTAACTTGGACGTTTAGTGGCAGCTCCTCGAAGTAAATGTGAAATTATAGAAAATATTAGTCAATTTAGCTTAGTTTCGTGGTTAATTTCAATAAAGGATAAAATAAAGGTGAGAGTGGTTGGACGGATGGGCACAATGCTTAGAGGATGTTAAATATTTGACGTTACAGACAGTGAGTTACAAAGATTTTCACTAAATGTACTCACCTATTGAGTGGCTTGATAATCTAAGTGATTGATTTCGAGAATTGATTGGGATTTTCAGATCTCCTTTAAAGAATAATTTTTTTTCACTAAAGATCCTTTCTATTAAATTAAAAAAAAAAAAGGTTCTTCTTTAGCGGCCATCTTCAACGTGAACGCACTTAACGCAAATCAAATAAACTCATAAAACTGTCATCACAGCTAATTGCAAAATTATGGCAAAAAGCATTTTGCAAAGCGCCATAAGACAAAAGAACAACAGAAAGGCAAATGCAATGCAATGATAGACACCAGCAAACAACAAGAGCCAGCAGACAACAGACAATGGTCGCGTGCGCTAAATTTAATTGTTGTACCAACTAATGAAGATGAAGCAGCAATTGTGAGAGTGTGTGCCTGTGTGCGTGTGGTGCAGCAACTTTGAACTTAGAACAATTGCACTGCCAGACAAACTGTTGATGGTTGTTGCAGTTTTTACGATGGACACTAAAACACAAACAAAAACTTTGGTATGAAAAACCAACAGCAAAATTTAAACGAAGCAATAAATAAATGCGCTTAAGAAAATACATGTTGCAAGCATGATGTTGCTTGATGCGTACGATGACGATCAAAATGATGATAATGATGATGATGCATTTGCACCAATTGGCCATTAGCCAAAAAAAAAATAGAGAAAAAACCTTTATAGCTGTCTGTCTACTCTGCTCGCCGTTCAATCTCAATTGTCGTTGGTGTTTGGCTTCTGTTGGACGCTGGCATTGCGTTTGTCAAAATGTGAAATGTTGCACATGTTTTCATGCCTCGTGATGCAATATTTTTTTTTATAGAAAAAAGAAATGTTCAATTTCAATTTTTGCTTGGAAAATTGCAATTTAATTTTAGCTCTCCGCCGGAGTGAGACATTTTTTGAGCGTGTGTGGCGCACTTAGTTCTGCCTGAAGTGAATTTCATTTCCATTTCGGAATTCAGGAGAATTTTTTTAATTTTGGTAAAGCATAAAATTAGAATATAAACTTAGTTGCAATTATACCTAATGCAATATTTGATTGAAGCTGTCTTGTACATGATGATGAGACAGACATTAATGAACCTTTTTCTGTTTTCAGAATTAAAATGAACTAGCTACTTACTTGCATTTGTATTTGAACTATTTAATGGGACCTTCGCAGGTTCTTCATATTTGGACATCATCTAGCAATAAAAGTCAAAAATGATTTTTGAGATACCAGGCTATATAACTCTTAAAATATTCTCCATACTATTTCAAGAACTGTAGACTAGAATGCAGGATGCAGGACCAACAATACTCCAATTTTATAAGTTTTTCTGGCGGTCAATAAATGTAATTTTTGCAATCCCAGCCACTTTTAGTAGTTGGAGAACAGATGGAAAAATTAAAATAAGATAATTATTGTTTAAGGGAGAAAAAGGGAGAGAAACCGCGTGGCAAGCAACCGCAAAGCAATTGATATCGAAAACCACAATCAATTTGCTCATCTTTCACCACAAAAGACCCGCATTTGAATTTATTAAATTTATTGCAACTTTTCGCGATAAAAACAAAACAAAAGCATCAGCGTTTCATTCATAGCTGTCACATGTTCTTTTTTCGTGGCTTCTTCCGTTTCCGTTTCCTTCTCCTGTGACGTTTGAGCTTGAAGCGAGTGCAAAGCATTAGTAAAAATAGCTGCGAGGTTTAATTTCGTAAAGTGTATTTGAAATGGAAAAAAAATGACGAAAAGAAAACACAATAAAAAAACAACAACAAAATATAAAACAACAAAGACTGAGATTTGGAAAAAAAAGCAAAAAAATCCACATTTTGTATATTTTTTTGTTTGTTTGTTCTTTTTAAAAGCGTACTGAAAGAGAGCTGGCGAAAGCGCCCGCATAAACACCAGTGAAACAGAAAACACAATAAAACGAGCGCCATAGTGCGCGCCATTTTTACGCGCGAATTGGGCTTCAAGTCGAGCAGCCCTTGTTGCCAGCTGCTCCTGGGGCCCAATGATATTGAAAACTCAGCTATTTACTTGAACCTCAATTAACTGTTATTGGCAAACTGTCATGTCGCTGTACACAATACAGTAGCGCCTCAAGCGCCCAGCCCAACTCTGCATTAGTATTTTGAGCTGCAATCGAGAATTCCAGCATTGCACTCAGGTGTTATTTATTTGTCATTGGCTGTATTAACACTGGCCAAAAATGCACTATAGAATTTCTATTTCTGACAGTTAGGATCCACAGATGGATGTATGTGGAAAAATGACATGCGGAGGTGTCATCGCGTTTTAAGCCATAAATATTGAGGTACTGCATCTAAAAGGGCGTCCTTAAACATGTTAGAAAGGTCGTTGAATAACAAATAAAAATATTCTATAATGCAAAAAAACCTGATTAACACAAATCAAAGACAAAATATTTTATTTTCTTCTCAACTTTTTGTTAAAACAAATATTTTACACAAAAACGTGTGGTTATTTTAATACCCTGCAACCTAGTGTCCAAGGGTTTATGGTTTTTGTCAGCATCACCTCCTGAGTTGATTAAGCCATGTACGTCTGTCCGTCTGTCTGTCATTTCGCTACTGCCGTAGCTTTCGAGCTATCGCCTCCTCTTAATTTGGCGAATGATTGGACGGTATTAAAAATGGGCAACATCGGATACAAAATCGCCTATACAAAGTACTGAACTGAAAAATTATAGATAAAATACCAAAAAATTATCGATAAAAAATTAATAAATTTTGGAAAAAAAATCGATAAATTTTTCAAAGTTAGTTCATTGAATATCGATAAATTGCCAATAAAAACCATACTGTAAAATTTCTTTATTTTCCTTTATGTATTTCTTATTTTAAGTATTTCTATACTCAACCGATTTGGACGCCGTTTTTTTGTATTTGATTGGAAATGATATCGGGAACGAAATGGAACTGGAACAAAATGGAATTTGACCGGAACAAAATGGAACTGGAACAACATTTTGAAATGGATTGGGAATGAAGTGGCAATGGAAATTATCGATAAACAATCAAAAAATAATGATAAAATATCGAAAAATTCTCAATAAAAATATCCACAAAAATAGAAAAAGTTTTTATAAAATGACCAAATAATGTATCGTTCTCGCATGTGCAGGGTATATTAGCTTCGGTCAGACCGAAGGTAATTCTCTTACTAGTTTTTAATGAATTATGCAGTTTTGTTTCTTGGAAAATTCTCTACAAAATACCTTCTGGTCATTTTTTCTCTCCGGTCAATAGTTTTTCTTTTAAATATGATTTTGTGAACATGCCTCGGATTTTTCTCATACAAAAATGCACAATGCACGCGATTTAACCTTCATTAAAGACCTTCATTACTAACCCAAATTATGATAGGTAGTAGCCGGAGGTGAAGAGATTTCTACCAAAAAACAACATAATAAGTAATGTGACAATACACGTTTTCGTTATTAATTGAAATTATGTTGGCATTTTGCTATTGTTGAAACCTGTATATGCAAAAGGGGTTCCCTGGTAAATGAAAAAAGTAAAGTGCCAAAATGAAATTGCGTCAATCACTTCATTGGCGAAGGTGTGTACCAAGCTGTGCGACGCGTCGTCTTGATTTGGCACTCTAAGTCATTAGTACCTACGAAACCAACAAACGAACTCGCGAATTTTTGTGTTATTTGCTTATCAAATAGAAATACAAAAACGAAATGTAAACAACGAAACAAAACAAAAAAATGCCCAGCAAATTAGACAAATTAGTAGACAAACCGGCTTCAAAATAATCAAAGAAGTGAAAGCAAAATAATCTTCAAAAAATTGTATATGGAGTCAAGAGGTTATCACGAATACTAAAAATTAAAAATTCTAATAAATTCCAGTTTGAGGGTAATTTGAGGTTCCCCCGAAGAGTTGCGGAAGAGGAACCTGTCCCAGTTCAAAATGCGGCTTATCAGGAGGTTTTGTCTTCTCAGTGTAATTGCGTTTAGGTCGATTTGATATTCGATATTTTGTGCTACTTTTATTGTTGACTTAAATGATATGCCATACTCAATTCGTTTTTTCCCAAATATTTGCAAATACAAAAAATCAACAAAAACTATTTTTTACAAATAATTTTTATTGTTTTATTCTTACCAGCAATTGCCAGCTTGTTTCAGCTTTTAGTTTTCTATTGTTCCGCTTTTATGCTTCGCAGTTTCGATGCGATTAATTTCGACTTTCATGTGTTGGCCCCACACACAAAAGCTGCATCCTTTCTTTTTGTGTCAACTGAGCATTTTTCGTGTTCAATGTATTGTCAATGTATTGAAATGGGAATTGTGCAATTGTACAACTTTTATTTATATATTTTTGTATTTATATATTTTTGTAGCAGCATTTGCAATGGCGTACATTTAATAAAGCAATTAAGTCCATAAAAATTTTAAATTTTAAGATTATTTATTGCTACGTAATGCCAAGAGTAGATTTTGAATTGTCTATCGTAATTCCGAAATTTAATTGGTTTTATAACATGTGAACGTGTCAGCCTCAGGAAAATCCGTTAATAATAATTAATTACTATTAGGTACAATTTGCGAATTGTAGCACACTGTGGATTGCGTGATCAGTTCGTCTCGATTTTGAATGTATTTTAAAAGTTTTTTTAAAAAATGTTATTTTAAATTTTTAAACTATTTATAAAAAAAACGATTCATGTTATAAACTCATTAACATTTATTCCTTTTCCATTCCGTTTCATTTAAAAGTCTATTCCAAATCCATTTTGTTCAGGTTCATTTGGTTCCCATTCCATACTCGACGTAATTTCCCACCAAATGAAAAATGACGCGTCATCAAAATCGGTTCAGTATGTCTCAAGATAAACGAAAATAAAGAAATTCGGGAAGACATTTTGTAGGGGAGGTAGGCGTGGTTCTCATTATATGTTGCTTATTTTTAATACCAGCCAAAGAAGAGGAGTCATTAGCTCAATAAGACGGATATCGCTAAATTTACTTAGGAGGTGATGCGGATCAAGAATATATTTTCTAGACCTCTCATGCCTCGTTTTAAGCAGAAATAAATTAAATTTTGTATCTAAATTAGCGAAATATTTATACGTGATTTATACGTGTCAAGTTACGCATCAAAATTTTCTATGATAAAAGTAAACTATTCCCTACAATCGTTGACCAATCGTTTTGGCACAAAAAATAATTTCCGAGGTAGTTCTCAAATGTGGAAGTGCTTAAAAAATAGATTCAAAAGGAATTTAAGAAATAATCGAATTACCAAGCACTTGCACTTCTGATTCAATTGACTACTGGGTATTTGTGCCTCATTCCCACATTACTTCCTCATTTAGTAACTTGCGGCACTTGCAGGTCCGCATTAGGTCGTGAGTCCTGAATATATTTCAATTATAATAATTTCACAAATAATTCTTTAAATACAAAAAATATTTTGCGGTTTGGGGTATCCAATCAATTCCAAGGGGGTTTTCCCCACACCGAATGTCATTACTTTTAAATGCGCCATTTGACTTCTAACAAAAGAATTTCTAATTTAAAACTTAATTTAGCGTTTGTAGTAAAATAAATCAATAACAAATAAACCCTGGACACCTTGACTATAACTTAGTAGTAGAGAAAGTTACGAACTGATGTACCCACATGATATGTCAAAACTTCACACGGTAATTAAATATTATGGCTCGATTTCGGTTACGCTGTATTATATTTAATTTGAAATTAAAAATCACTAATATAAATAATTCCTTTTCAATAAATTCCAAACGTAAATACTATGGAAATGAGAATATTCGCTCACACATTGCCTTGTTAGAATCATAAAATCACGACAAGGCGCTAAATTTCCTCAAATGAGACACTGTTAATCGTTAAAGCCACTTAACGACGTCGGCTACGAAGCACCGCTCCAAGCTATACGATTACATTTTGTATTCATTTTGTTCTTTCTTCATACATATTTGTAAATAAATAAATTCATAAGCAAACATATTCCGAAGTTAATGTGAAAAAAAATCATATTGGAAAATTTTCACAATAATTTATTAAGTATTAGAAAAAATATTAAATAAATAATTAAAAATAATAGGTGGGTACTGTGTTCATAGCATAATGCTGTATGCGATGGCAATCAACGCAGGCAGACTTGGCGGCTACAGTCGACAAGGTCTAATTTGGGCCCGCAGTTCGATGCACGAAAGATTTTTGCATCTTTGCAATAGAAGCCGAAGTCGTCATCCGTAGCGCGAACCTGTTGTTGCGGAGCGTGGCTTGGCGTGGCGCAGTAATGCTCACGTTTCTTGGCACTTGCATAATCGCTGGCAAGTGCTCTTGGCTTATACAAGTATTCGAGTACATACGCTGATTTGAATAAACATTAATAAGTTAAGACTCAAAATGAAATATTACACTAGAATATCCGATACCATCTTCACTCGAATGCGGTAAATGGGGTTTTGCGTTGTGGTCGTTTGTTTTTTGCACATCTGTTGGCGCTTCATATTGCAACTCGATGGGTGCTTTGATATTTCTTTGTATTTAGTTCTTGAACGAGCAAAAAAAAACTTCTTCACTATTCGTTGCTGTTAATGCTGTTGGTTAGCGAAAGGTTCGAGAGAACTCCGATGCATTTTCTTTTAGTTTTTAATTACCGGTTCCACCGCTTGTTAACAATTGAAAGTTAACAAACGACATTGAAAAATGTTGGCGGAAAAAAAAAATCTTGCAATAATTTTTGTAATTTTCCAATGGTTGGTATTGAATTTGAAAGCAGAAGAACCTTACAATAAAAGTTGTGGGAACTAAGCAAATGGTTGAATGATCTTTGAATGTCATGAGCTTTTTTCAAGTGAGACCTTTATTTCAGCATAATCTAAATTTGACCAAAAACGTAAAAAAGAAAATAAATACAAATGTGTTTCAAAAACACAAAAATGCAGCGAAAAATATTATTTTCCTACGGTCGCCGCATTCCCTTTGGTATCTTAAGCCCTATTTTTTTTTGTTTGGCGCTTGGTGAATATCATGGAAATGGCCAAAAAGTTTAATTATAAGGTGTACTTTTGGGACATTGGACCCCCTTTTTGTACAACACGATTTTATTTTTTTTAAATTTTGGGTTTTTTTTGTAGTGTTACTATCACATTTTCTTTTATGTAGGTCTCGTAAAATAAAAAAAAACGGAATTCCAAAAGCGATACCCAAAGAGCACATATACACAGAGAAAAAACATGGTTGTTAGAATCATATTTCAATGGAATCATGTTATGATTAAACCATCTTCAAAACACTTCAACTATATAATTTAAACCGATCATTATATGATTGTCATTATCATTATTGAATATGTAATCATATTATATTATTGCCTGTATCATGTTAAGACCTCTAAAATCATTCGCTTCGTCACCCCAATCATAAATGATCGCTACAATCATACACTATCATGCTCCAATCATATATTTTCTCTGCGTGTATGAATAGCTTTTTGAGTGCCTGATTTCTCAATGTGCAATAACTCCATTATTTCCCACCATAATATTGAAAGTTCTGAACAGTCTATTTCTCTTCTTTCAAACGATTTCCGAACGAGTTATATATCAAAAATAGGGTGAAACCTCTTACTCCTTATTTTGGGAGTGTATTCGCAATTATTGGTATACAATTTTGTTTTATTTCACTAGAACTACACTAGAACACTAGAAGGATGCTCGTCTCTGCTTTCTTAAGAATTTGACTAATTGGATTGAAGGTAAAAAAAAGTTATTAAAATTTAAAATTTTAAAAATAACTTTTAATGTTTTTTAATTTAATGGAACATTAGGTACAGTGTACATTGTACAGTAATGCATAATTTTACAATCTGATCAGCTGGAACAGTTTTCATTCGTTCTCAATCACTCTACACACCACTAATCACAATCTAAAGTTAGAATGAACTCTTTGTACTTGCACACAATAAGATTTTCATATTTTGTAAATTGATATCACTAAAGTGAATGTGCGTGCCGCGAAGGCGGAGTGACCAGGCGTGGAAATCTGTGAAATAATATCTTCATTCATTTTGTATTTGAATGAAAACTAATTTGAAATTATATTTGAAAAACTTGTTGCTGTTAGATTAGCAATTTGCAATTTAAAAAATTTTTTAATTTAATTTTAATTATTTATATTGTCTAATTTCTTAAAGAGCTTTTAATTATTTTGAAGTCTAACTTCATCAACCCTGAATAAATAATAAGGTCAATGTCTACCTTGGCTGATACCAGGCCACCTTTTAAGGTAACCAACCATCTGCTGATATTATATGAAGCTAGTATAACAATTGTGTTCACTGTGCTTCCATGTACTTAATGCAGGTCGTTGACAATTTATTGCATTTTTTTTCTTCTTCTCGTACTTGGAATTTTCATGAACTTCTGTTTTCAATTTCGATTTCATTATCATTTTATATTGTTTTTTTTTTTTATTATTATTATTGGTCTATGTTTGTGCTACTTTTGTTTATATTCAGAAATACAAGGCAGTTGACGTTATTGTTGTTGTGGTTTTCGTTATTGTGGTTGTTGTTGTTGTACTGCTTAAATGTCTATTACGTATTTAAATTATATAGTATCCATTTGTTTTTTCGCTTGTAAACACTAAAATTTTTGTTCATTATAATCACGTTCTGAGTGGTTGAACTTCAACTTCACCAGCGGCGTTTCAGCGTCGGTTTCACTGTCACACTAAACGAAATTTCATTAAAAATAGGCAAACGTATTTGTGTTTGAATTAATTTATTAGTTAAAATGTGCCAAATCAAGATATTTGCATACGTTTTTTTTTCCTAAAATATATTTTATTTATAATACTGTTTGAATTAGTTCCGCATTTGTACAGAAATGAAATGTTAAATTTTACTCACTTTGCAAATAAGTTAAGAGAATCCTAAATATAATTCAAATTATTTGCCATAATACGCGAATGAGCTTTATCAGCTCTCAAATTTTCAACCATGAAAATCGTCATAGAACTGGAATTAATCTGTAGGTCTGTGTTTTTTTGAGCTCTGAATCTTTTAGATTTCGTATCGGTTACTGAAAATTTCTGGAGTTTGTCTGTTTCAACTGCAACTTTGGAGAGAGGTTTGAGAACAAGATTAAAGCAGAACGTAAAGAAGGTAGTTTGTATTATGTTGCGGTAAATGTTATTGCCTTTCCACAGCTAATAGACTGGCGTGGATGGGATATATGTACATTGGAGTGGTTCTTAGGAAAACATTTTCTTAGGATCAATGATTACCCCCCTCTTGTTTGGTTCTTACACATAGATTAATCTGTAAAAATTAAAAAGAAATATTGGTTGAAAACGTAATCATTGATCTGCAAAAAATGTTACATAAGAATTTTCTCCATACCAAAAATATCGACTCTTATATACACTGGGTCAAAATAGTTTACGTACACCCCTTTCATTATGTGTGGTGGCTCTCTGACACAATTGTCGATATTGATATCAATGGAAAGGTCTATTCAATACCTTTCGAATGAGTACCTTTGACACCTTAATCCGTTAAGGACACTCCGAGAAAATCCCGGTAGAAAAAGGGCCTACTTTTCGAACTTTTTTCCTGGGATACAAAAAGTTGCGCTATTCAAAAACAAGCAACTTTTGAGAATTTTTGCCGATGAATTTTGTATGAAAGCAATGAGATACGATAAAATTGGCAGCTAATCGTTTTACTGTTTCATGTATATTTGTATCACTTTCCTGGTCTCAGAGAATATTAAAATTTATGTGCAATTGCAGCTTCATAAGTCCACAGGTGGCTTCAGAAGAGAAACGCCCAGTTTTTTGAACTTCCACACCCCAAAGCTTTCAAGGTCAACTGCGGACTTCTGGTAGGTGAGGACAGTTGAGAATTTTATAAAATTTCATAATTTCTTAATACGTAATGTAACCAATACTTTTTGTTTAAATATATTTTTTTTCATTTTGGTATTTTTTGCAACGAGCACACCTGCCGCAATTTCCGGGTCTAATAACACAGAACAACACTTTGCGACTTATGCATTTAAGTGTTTCGCAACAGACTTAAATTGTTTTGAATATAAGAACGAGAATCTGTAAAAATTCAAATTAACTCAAATTTCTTTCAATATTTTCCAATAAGTTGGCAGCTTCTTTGTGTATCATATTTCATCGTATTTTTTATGGTAATCATTTCTTTATGTATCTGGAAATTATTAATATTTTTGCATTTTAAAAAATCGATATGCATGAGACAAGTGTCTCCTCGAACCGTGTCCAAAAATAAGGCTTCACAACCGACTAAGTTCGAAAACCACTTAAATTTGATCCGGTATGGCTAACTTAGGCTAGACAGGAGTAGGGTGGGATGGCACATGGAGAACAAGTGCCTGTGCCGTGTTGTGTACAATTACGACATCAACTGGATTAAGATCAGTATAGGATGTACTTTCCAAAAATAAAAACGGTTTAATTAACCACGCTATTTTTAAAATTTTTTCGTGTTCGAAAATAATCTTCATTCATTCACTAAATTTAAAATTACTTAATGGCTAATTAAAGTTTCCGACTAAATTATAGATTAATTAGAATAAATCTGTCTTCATTTATCTCACTAAATATTGTAATTAAAGCGCGACATCACGATATGAATATTTGATAGTTTTGAAAATTTATTTTCTCTTTCGTAGTATTTGTGAATTTCGGCGTTTGCCGTATTTCACTAAATGTCAACATCAATGAAGCGGCGCGCAGCGCTGACCGCCGTCCATCTTATATATTTATTGTGCGGGTGGTGGTGGTGGTGGTGGCAGTGGCGGTCTAACAACAAACATGACAACTGCCGTGAAGATTATACAGAGAACGCAAATGCAACAACAAATAATGGCAAGCAAACAACAGCATGTACAACAACATTGTCACCAACAACAAAAAGAATAGCAACAACTGGCAGCTAAATCAAAACAGCAAACAAAAGCCCAAGCTCCGGCCCAGCTGTAGAGCAGTGAAGTCGAAGTCGCTGCCGCATCGCAGAAGCTTCAATCTATTATTCGTATCTGTGAACTTGGCTTCGCGCTTCGGCAGCTCAAAACGTGAAATTCGAAATTTAGTCGCTGAGGTAAAGTCGTCGTCGCTGGATTGGAACACCAAATCAAAATAATCGAAATCGAAATCGAAAATAGTGAAAAGCCAACCACCAACGATTCTAATGAAGGAATACTAAAAGCGGCCAAATCGAGTTTCAGCCAACCGAGTGCGCGGGCGCCGTTCGCCATAAAATCCAATAATTTCCAAAACCAAATTGATAATAAAAAAACTAAATCGTCTCGAAACTAATTAGACTTGCATGCTGCGAAATAATTAATATGAAAATCAAATAAAAATCTGTTTGCACAAATACTTTCCAATTCATTTCAATTCAATTTGTTTGTGCAGCGGCAATTTTATCTTTTTGTGAAAATCTCCACTTGCTGAGCCGGGGAAATGTCGCTTTTCTGTTCGGAACAAAAAAAAAATGTTTTAATTTGATGTTATAAAAAAATAAAATTAAAAAAAAAAGCTAAACCAACTTCGAAAAACCCCACCGAACAATTTCCAGCGCTGTCAATTATTACTTTTTTTTCGAGCAATTATTTAAATTTTTTCTTGTCAAGCGGTTTTCACGAATTAGCAACTATTTAATTTTTTTGCTGCCTGTTCCTTGTGCGGACTCCACACAATTGGTAATTGTGGCGCGAGTGTCGGTCGCCGTCTGACTTCAAATTCCAATTTTCAATTCAAATTCCAATTTCAATTTCAATTGTGTTTGCGATTTGGCGTTTTTAGTTGCGTTTTTTTTTTCCTGTTCCGAATTTGTGCTGCTGCTATTCATCTACGTTCAAAAGGTAATTTTAGCTAAATTTCTACTGTTAATTCTTGTTTTTATTTTGTAAAATCAATCTTCATTTGGGGCTATTTAGTTTATAGTTTTGTGTTTAATCGCCGACAATTTGTCCAAGTGCGGCGATTAATTTGTTCACTGAATCTGTTGATTGTTCAATTTGATAAATAAGTTTTGGTGTGACGGTGCAATATTGAAATATATTGGGCATAATTTTCACGAATCGTTAGTGTTTTTTTTTGGAATCTTAAAATTCTTGAAGAGTAAAATGTTGTCCATTTATTGGTAATTGAAAATTGTGCCTAAAAATTAGAATTTTCTAAATTCAAGAAATACTAAGTTTTAAACCTTGCCTCTTTGCTTCTTCAGAAAGTGGCATGGACGGTTGATATCAGGCGTTAGGATTCTTATCGAAATCATTCAAAATGTATTGACCCTTTCGTTGGTATCGATATCATTAATTTTTACTTATTTTTAATAAATTTAAAAATGGCCAGAGTTGTAAAAGAATGCAATCATTTCAATTGCATTCCCCTGAGGTCACAATAAAATTATGAAAAAACGTAGTTGCATTCATTGAATTCTATTTAAAATGCTTTAATTCTGTTTAAGTCTTTTTTGGTAGCTTGTCAAATGTTAAATGAAAGCATCCTTTCAATTTCAATCCTTTGAAGATTGCATTCATGTTGAAGTCAAACGAATATGGAATCTTTTCGATGCAATATTTTAGTGATTTCAATTTCTTCTTTCAAATTACTTCAAGATAGTAAATTACTTCGATACCTTAAAGCTCAATCATGATATATTTTCAAAGATGTAGAAGATGAACATTAAGGACGGTTGTGCTTTAAGGTGAAGACGAAGAAGAGAAGTATTTCATATCGAACAAAAAATATCATATTTTTCATTGAAAATAAACAATTTTTTTTATCAGAAAAGGTGAGTTTTTGCCGATTTGCTTTACCTACTTTGCTATGACATAAGACTTTACATTTTATTTATTACTGAACTGAAATTTTTTTACATCGCAAAACTGGTAGTTTTGAACGGTTTTTTTGTAGTTTCTGTAAACTTTTGGAATTGAAGCATACAAAACAGCTTTTCAATCTAGAATGGGACCAAATCAATTAGTTCAACAATTTCCAGGTGCAAAAAAGGTTTGAGAATTTCTCTACAAATGGAAAAACAAACTTATTCTTAATTTCCAGGCTATTCGTAATTATAATAAAAGCATAAAAATATGTTAAAACGAAAGACACAAAGCATTGCTATACCTCAAGTGGTGTCATTTTTCCTGCAGAAACAACATTTTCCACTAAGATTTATGAAACATTTTATTGAAATAAATGATGTATCCATTTCCACTTCAACTGATTCTGTAAAATTGTAATGTTTCCGTTCTTGAACAAATTATTTCGTATAAATTTTGAAGAAGTTATCAATTTTAGTACGAAGATTCAGTTACCATGAAGACAACTATTATCAGAAATTGGTTACGGATGTATAACTAATTTTTTTCCGTAATTGGGTAACATTTGTCTTGGATATGGACACCTCAAATATATATTTTCTTAATTTAGATCAATTAGATTTAGAATTTTATTTCGTAAACAATATGCAAAAAAAATTATGGTATATTTATCTGATTACAGATCTGATATTGGTTTTTTGAGGGTCGTGGGCTTTTTTTATTAGGTCTAGTGAAAATAATTTACTAATGATAAGTCTTCAAGCAACAAATTTTTCTACTTAACCCACAATCTCGCTGAACATCTTCAGCCACTAAAGTAAATATTTGGTAGTCGTAAATAACCCAGAATACAAATATGGTCACAGAAGGTTAACACAGTCCATAGTTGTGTGGTGATCTATCCCCAAAATAGACTGGTGTTTTTAAAAAATAAAAATTTTCGTAACTAGTACAATCGTTGTGCTTTGATCTATTAGTTCCGACATCCGTTTCAAGTCAAGCACTGAACTTTGAACTTTATTCAATTATCTTGTGATTATGTGATTTCTTTTCGGTTTCAATAAATTGAAATTTATTTCAATTCAGTTCTTTTCAATTCCGGCAAAACCCATCAGATAATTATTGGCGAATATCTTCGTTGTACAAATGTGCACGTATTTATCGATATTCGAAGCTTTAAATTATTTACTTCCGGTAGATTTTAGTTTCGCGTGTCTACTTGCCTATTCATTCATGAAACTTTATGCACTGCGAGAAATCAGTTTGGTTGGGAGACTAAATGTGTTAATCTGCATCGGACAGAAGACTCTAAGGAAAAGAAGTATTGCACAGAAGGTGGTTTCAAGAATATCCTTTTTTTGCACTATTCCCTTTAGATCATTCAACAAATTCTTTGAAGATGAAGGAAAGTGTATAGAATCACAGTACGAAACTGCCATTTCGTAACTCTACATAGTACCTAACAGTACACTGTTTTTTTTGTTTGTTTTCTTTTGTTTTAATATGACTCGCATGTGAGATAATCTCAAAAACCATTGGATTTAATTGAAAGAGGAAAAGTTACAGAATAAATTAATGAGTTTATTAATTTTATGTATTTCATATAATATTACATCAAACTAACAGTCTATGGACGGTACGGGAGAAAAGAAAAATAAAATACGAATTCCTACAAATGACGTTACTAATTCAAACTAATCTAAATTGCAAAACTTGCTAGTTGTGCTCAGCAATTAACAAATTGTTAGCTTAATTCGAGCTGGAATTGTACGTACAAGTACTTACTAATTGCTACTTAAAAATAAAAAAAAACGTGTAGAATGAAGAACGAACGACTATAAATTGGAAATTTGAAAAACGAAACGAAAAAAAGAACACGGAAAATAATAAACTATACTTGACCGTAAGCCATAAAGCTCAAATGAGTTTTCCGCCCACAAAAATGTGGCGAACTTTTAATTGTAGAAATTCGTATTTGAAATTTGAGTGGCAGCGGCGACAGTGACAGTGAACGTGGAAAAATGCAACTGAAATTGAACAAACAAAAAAATAACAAAAACAGACGCAAAGAAAGTTTCAACAAAAAAAAACAGCAACAACTACTAAGCATAGCAAAGTGATCGGTATTTGTTACAAGTTCATGGAAATGCTGAACTGGCGTTTAGTGTTTCTTTGGCTTGGGCTAATTTAGTGTGAACTGCTGCCAGCTGCTGTGTAGATGACACTTCGTTTAATTGTTTAATAACTTGTCTGTATTTGCATTTATACTCTTGTGTAAACATTTTATTATTAGAATTCCATTTTATTATTAATAAATAAATTCTTGTAAAAAAACACGTTTCCGTTGATAATTTTAAAAATAAGTTAGTATTTTTGTTGTCATATTTCACAGTTATTTTCATTGTAGCCCGCAGTAGACTGTAAAGAGAAGAAACAACTGCATCAACAGAACGCGACTAACAGCTGAAACGATCTTGAAACGCATTGTTGGAAACATTTACAAAAACAAACTTATTTTATATACACGAAAAAAAATAGCGACAAATCAAAATTAATGTATGTTATTTATTTTAAATGGCAGCTGCTCATGTGCAAATGTAATTTCCTCAAACTTTATGACAAATTAAACTTATTTTCCAATTTGGGTTTACTTGGCGTATGAGTGATTTTTATTCCAATTCAATTAGCTCATATGTATTGTTTTACTAAATTCTGTGCCACTGCTTTTTCTATAGATGTTTTTGCTTCGAGACAATAGCTATCGTTGTCAAGAATGATAACGCAGATAACAACCCTGTTTTTGTTGTATCCTATATAAGTGCTAAAGAATTATTGACTTAAATGGTCACAACTCCAGGCCTAGTTGACCGCTTCGGTGACCATCGAAAACAGAGTTAAACTGAAAGCCTAGTCAGTCGACCATACAAACGGGCGCCATTTGCATTAGCAAGCATTTTTCGAAAAGGCACTTAATTAACTGTTTTTGCACACCTCATAAAAACCGTTCGAGTCGACAAAAGAAAAGCACATTCATCACCTTATGTATTTGCATTTTTAAATCTCAGCCATGTTGGGTTTTCCTTGATTCCGAGAGTCAGGCATCATTAAACATTGAGCTGTGTTGTATTCCAAGCGCTAGAAGCGGCTACTGTTGTACATTGTTATTTGACGTTCTTATTTAACGAGAAATTAAATAAAATCGAATACAAAGGGCTTTGTGATTACAGTTTCTTCAACGTTGCTGAGTGTGTGTGTGTGTGTGTGTGTGTGTGAAATTTGTACCTATTTACAAACACGTAAAAAGACTACTGACAAAGTTGACCATCACTTTTGCGGAATTGTTTTTCAAAACCAGATAAGGCCGCTGTTTGTGTGTTTGTGTGCGGCATGAAACACATTAAATTCTAATCTGGTAAATTGTTTTCCAATGCAAAACATTCGAATGGATCTTGTCCTGCCTCAAATCGTGTACAGTCTATGTGAAGTCAGTGACTGAACAGAAAAACAATGGAAATTTCTAAGAAAATGCGTTCGCTATTCAATCACCAAGCCGAGATATGATAGAAGATAATATTCAAAATATGATGAAGATTTTAATGAAATTCTTAAATTTACTTTTTGTTTACTTTAATGTTTCCTCAGAAGTAGGTTATAAACTTGGGATTTAAAGATTAACAAAAAAAAAAAAAAATAAATAAAAAACATTGCAACAACTAAAGTAACCTGAACAAAAGATGCTCCGCTTTTAACGAGCGGGAATCGCGTTGGAGATTCACAGACAACAAATAAAAAAAACAATTCACCTCACACACAAACCTGCTTTATTTGCCCATTTATCAATTATTTGCGTTTATTTGTTTTGTTAATCATTTTTACTGTCACACTCAAATCCGCAATGAATACGTCACAATCAGCAGCGACGACGACAACGACGAAGTTCGCTGTACGAGTATCTCTTTATGCTTCACTGCAGACGATACACTTGGAAAAAAACAATTGAGTACAATTTTTGTTTAGCAAAGACACAAACCCAAGAGGGCTATGAAGAATTTTTTTGTATACAGAAATGATTTAATTTAAATTAAATTTAATACAAATTTTAATTAAAAATATTTTGAAATATTTGGGGAAATCTGATAAGAAGAGAAGAGTCCATTTGAGTAGCTTGCTTGGACAGAGAAACATTTCAAGTTCAAAGGTGGACAAATGCTTAATGTAAACTTCGCGGAACCAAATCAGATTTTAAAGGCGACACGTGCCACCATCAGTCACCGCGTGCTCATACAGTGAAGGGAAGACGGATGCTATTGTTGAAAGAGAGACGCTTTACTTTCTTTTATTCAGTCGATTTATTCATAATTTCATCTTTTCTTTTTCCTTTCATAGTTCCTTAAAATGGGTGCGACTGGCGATAAGAAACCGCCGCCAGCGCCAACATCCGAGA
Source organism: Heteromyza rotundicornis (assembly GCA_951394025.1). Classification (NCBI taxonomy): domain Eukaryota; kingdom Metazoa; phylum Arthropoda; class Insecta; order Diptera; family Heleomyzidae; genus Heteromyza; species Heteromyza rotundicornis. The sequence continues at coordinate 13,784,623 of OX596010.1, read as the reverse complement.
AGTCGGAGAAGCCCAAGCTCAGTTGGCGCGAGAAATTCCAAAAGGTGGCCAACAACATTACCGTTGAGCCGATACTGGCCGCCTATATTATGCCCAGTGTGCTCTCCGGTTTGGCCACGCAAAATCTCAATTTGGAGAAGGCCTGCCGCGTCAATATGGACTACGGCGAGGTGGTGTGCGACGCTCTGACTCGCAGGGATACGCAAAATTATACCCTGTAAGTGATGGAATGCAGCTCACTCATTTCTATGAATTATTTTCATATTTCCTAACCTCCTAACCCCCTCCAGCGAAGAAGAGACCGTTCAGCAAATGGTGGCTCGCATGGCTGCCTGGAAAACTGTGATACAATCGATGTTTCCCTGCCTGCTCATTTTGTTCTGGGGCTCGTGGTCGGATCGGCATCATCGTAGAAAACCATGCATTCTCATACCCATAGTGGGTGAATTTCTCGGCACGATCGGCCTCATTTTGTGTGTGTACTTTGAGCGTACACCCATGGAGGTGGCCGCTCTCACCGAGGCCATATTTCCCTCGCTAAGTGGCGGCTGGTTCACCATGTTGATGGGCGTTTTCAGTTACATTGCCGACATCACCACCGAAGAGGATCGCACGCTGCGAATAGGCATTTTGAATGTTTGCTTTTCAGTGGGCGTGCCCATAGGCATGGCCTTTAGTGGGATCCTTTTGAAGTGAGTAGTTTTAAATTCGAAATTTTACTTCAGTTTAATTGTGTTTTTTTATTATAGAAAAATTGGCTTCTACGGGGTCTTCTCCATATCGGCTAGTCTGTACCTGTTCTCTTTCATTTATGGTGTGTTCTTCTTGAGAGAGCCTCGCTCGAAACCGGAAAAGGCTGTGGCCAAATCGGAGCGCAAGAGTCTGTTGGCTGACTTCTTCGATAGGGCTCATGTGGTGGAGACTTTCAGGGTGGCCTTTAAGCGTGGCGAGAATAAGCGGCGCCAGCGTGTCATACTGTTAATGATCGTGGTGATGGTTGTCATTGGGCCAATGCATGGTGACGTTTTGAAAAAGTCTCCTTTGGGGTTTCATTGTTAAAACTCTCTCCTTTTTTTGTGTATAGGTGAAATGTCCGTCACATACCTCTTCACCAGATATCGTTTCAACTGGAGTGAGGTGGAGTTCAGCATATTCTCCACCTATGCCATGCTCACCGGTTTAGTGGGTAAGTGTAGGAAGACGCAAGTCTTCTCCTGTACATAGTAACCCCTTCACCCTGTTTCAATTTATTCGCAGGTGTTCTCTTCTGCGTGGGCATTCTCTCGCACAAACTCAAGATCGATGATGCGCTCGTGGGTGTGCTCTCCAGTATGTCGAAGATTTTATCTGGCTTCGTGTACGCCTTCGCCACAGTGCCTTGGCATATGTACGTGGGTGGTATTGTGGAGATTTTCAATGGTACTGCCTTCATTGCCATGCGTTCAATTGCCACCAAGTTGGTGTGCAAAGATGAGCTGGGCAAAGTCAATTCACTGTTTGGTGTGGCCGAGGCTCTAATGCCCATGGTGTTTGCGCCCATGTACACGACGTTGTATGCGGCCACACTGAGAGTGCTGCCCGGAGCATTCTTTATATTGGGTGGAGCCCTAACTGCGCCCGCAGTGATAATATTCCTGTAAGTACTTTAAGCTCACTGCATACTGTACAGACTCTAAGTATTTCTCTCTCCCTCTCTCTCCGGCAGTTGGATGTACAACTTCCAACGTCAACAGAATCGCAAGAAAATGCTTTGTGATGGTGAAGCTCCCAAAGTGGATTGTGCCAAAGACACCAATGGCAATATCAATACGATTGAAGCCATTGCCATGGCCAGCGAGGCGAAGGGCCAATTGAATGGCATCGTCACAAATGTGATACATGATAACTTGGAGCACGCGTCGTGTGAGGGCGTGGAGAATAAGGCGTATGTCAGGGATGCCGAGGACATTAAGGAGGCACAGCTCACGCATTTCTAGAGCGCTGCTTGTTAGGTAGTAATGTCAAGCAAAGATCATCGATTTTAAGTGATGTGTAATTTAGTGTTTAAATAAGAATTTGTATTTGTAAATTATTTAAGCTTCTACACCTGGTATTTAAAAGAAATTCATAAACTTACGAGTATTGAACGTATCATAAAATTAGTAAGGAAAATATTTTTGTTTAATAAAAGTATTCAACAATTTGTGTTCCAAGCTTCGAAGCAAAGTCCATTAAATTTGCATATTTAATTTGCTTTGGTTCGAAGGATTTCTATAATAAATGAGGTTTGTAAAATAGGGAGAGCAATACGAATCTGAGAGTCAACAGGCACCAACGGATTACGCCTGTCCTAGCTTGGAATTCGACATGGGTATCTAAAAACTCTTTTCATAAAGAGAAGACTGGTGTAGAAGCACACAGTAGGACGGATAGGTAATGTTTTTTATTAGAGGATCAGTTTAGCCTTTCTCGACCCATGGTTCCATGTGACACCAATTTGATACCAAATACTAGGTAACGAACTCGGGTCCTAATTAAACCCTTTCTTTTCTCCTCGTAACATAGTCCACACATATAATACATGGTTAATAGATTATTTTTGACCCTACAGTGTCCTGTAAGCAATTCGCCATGTAACAGTACTGACCGATCCGTTTCCCTCATAACCACTATGAGACAAACTCTGTTATGAGTAGCTAGGCTGATTAGTAGTTGGAGGCAGTCCAGAGACAGCTTTAGTGTCGGAGTGTATGAAAATGTTTTTGTTGACATTAGGTCTGTCAATATCAGGAACTGGAGCTGAAACGAATACCGGTTTCCGTTCTGGTTCTAAGATTTCAAAAATATCGATTCCAATTTCGGTTCCGGTTCTCAGACTTTCCAAAATATCGGTTTTGGTGCCGATTTAGGTTCCATGAATAAAAACGGTTCCGGTTTCGGTTCCAGAACCAGTTCATGGCGGTCCCTGGTCAATATATTCTCTGAGCAGTAGGGAAATGGTGTAAAGTTTTCTTTGATACCTCCCTACATCCTTCATGACATATTAAATGATCTGAAGATTAAATGATAGAATGACTTGAATGAACATAAAAAAGTGTGATCCCATTTGCTGTTTAATACTTGTTGTAATCTGTCCTGGATTTTCACCTCTTTCGATTTACATTCTCTTCAAAACTTTGGCAAAACTTAAAAAATTGCTCAGATTTCATAACGCTTGACTCCAGTCAACTTTCATAATTGCTTAATTTGTGCGAAATTCGAACTGACAATGAAAATTCTAAAAACTTTATTAATTTTACAAAATTTTCCAACGATTACTACCACCACCAGTCTCTACCGTCCACCCCCTCCCTTCCCCTCTCCTCCGTACACTCCTCAGTTATGTATGAAAATGTGAAATTTAAGGCCAAACTGCTCAACTGGCGGCTTTCGGTCTCGTGGCGCCGCATTAAATTCCGAAATTCGCCTGTTAGTAGAGCGCTCTTCATGCCACGCACAAATTGTATATGCCGGACAGATACGCGCACCGATAGCGTATCTGTATCTAACGCAACCTGTATTTAACTTGGCGATTGAGTGAACTGCTCATGTTGCCGATAATTGGCGTTCATGTCGCCCGCACCGCATCCATCGTTGTCCGCCTCATCGTTGTTGTCGTTCTCGTTGTTCTTCCTGTTCTTCCTGTTGTTGTTGTTGTTGTTGTGGTGGTGGTCGTCATCGTCGTTTTATGGCGCTGTCGATTAAGCGTATCGTTTATCCACTCGATATGCGATATACCAGCCAACAAAAACAAACAACAACAACGAAGCCGCCTGGCCAACAAGTGCATTTCGAGTTTTTGTGATGCTGTTATGGTTGTTGTTTTTGCTTTTGCTTTTGTGTGGCAACGTTGGCGATTTTTTCATTAAAACGCACAGCAACGCCCGCCAAAATATGCGCCGCCGATACTTTAATTAGTTTTCGTCCGTCGAATGTGTGCGACTGTCGCTGATAGAGAGGAGAGTGGAGAATTTTGTAATTAAGATTTTTCGGCGCGCTTCAACTTAAAAAGACTGAACACATTTTAAAGGAGTGGACGCATTTCTGTAAGTTTATCTCTTCGCTTTGGCAATTTTCAATAGATTAAAGCGAATTTGTCATTATTTGGCAATCCATTATGGAATATGGTCGCTATGAAGATAACAAGTTAAACTGTGAAAAGTTCTCGGTACTGAATTTGGTAAAGGCCATTCAACTCTAACGAACATTGACCATGACTATTTCCACATTTTATACCAACACCAAATGAGGCTAGTCACCACATCGTCTTAGATTTTATTAATAGTGACACTGTTTTATATTTGATGAATTGCCATAAGCATCGTCTACTTAATATAGACGTTCCACAGTGGATTGAATCCTTATGTTTAAAGAAAATTTAAATTCACTATGGGGCTAAGAAAAAATTGTACATAATGAATTTTAATATAATAGAGCCATGCTTTCTGTACATTCACTCAAAAGCAGAAAATCTTCCTTCCTTCATATTAGAATAATTTTAATTACACTGTTCGACAGCCAAAAACTGGAACAAGAAGAGTCAATTTCTACTAACTCGAAGTCGTTGATCACGAATCTGAAGTTTGTTTTGCACACAAAGTACCCCAAACATACAAAATTTTCGTTTAGTTTTTGTCCGATTGGGCTGATTTTCGAACTTGATCTGCCACAGTGTGTGTTGGGGTGATAATTGCTACTATATTAAAACATTGTTTTTCCAATAAAAAATTATCTAAAAAATCGCAATAGTTTTATGATAATTTTTCGATATTTTTCATTTCCACTTCATTTGCGTTCCATTTTAAAATTGTCTTCCATTTCGTTCATTTTTCATTTCCATTCTGCTTCCGTTTCAATACAAAGTTTGTTACATTTCCATTGTGTTCAGGTCCATTTCCATTTCGTTCCAGTGCAATTCCCATTTCAATTGAAACTAAGTTGTAGGTGGATATTAATAGGGATTAGGGTTTCCAATTTTGGGAAGTTTTTGTAATCCCAAGATTTCTGGATTGAAAAATTACAATCCCAAGATTGAAAAATTACAATCCCAAGATTTTAAAAACTGAGAAAAAAATTTGTTTTGCCATAAAATTAATTTAATTCCATGAAAATCATATATTTTTTATGAAAAATTGTCCAAAAAAACCCAATTCACTTACATTTTTTTTAATAAAAAGTGGATTTAAAAATTTAAAAATAAACCGACATAAAAATGCCTCCCTAATCGCCAATTTATCGCATGTGGTACTTCTACCGAAAATCATCACAAAAGAATATCTTTCACATAAATATAATATGCAAATTGTGCATGAAACAATGAAATAATTAGCTTCCAATTTTATAGTAACTCATTACTTTCATTTTCATTCCATAAAATATCACAAATCACACATATTATAAATTTGGCGAGTTTAAGTTTCCTGTCGCCTAACCAAAATATACAAAAAACTAAAACAAAAATAAAATTCAATTCAGGTTTTTGTTCAAAATATATGGAAATATTCGGAAAATTCAGGAATTTTTAGGCTTTACCGGGACTGTCGGGACAAGAAGAAGTCCCGAATCCCGGGATTCCCAATAGGGATAATGTTGTTTGTGGCAAGTAGGCAACAAATGGTCGGGAAAAAATAACTTTTGTTGGTAGATTTTCTTATGTGCAGTCCTAAGAATACAAATTCAGACATCAAATGGGAATCCATTCTGTTATTTTATGATCCACAAAATGTTGACAATTCAAGAAGAGTTAAAAATTATATAAAAAGAGAACAATTTGTATAGATTTTAGCAAGAGAAGAGCATAGCAAAGTTTCAGAGTAAATTGCGAACAGCATCCACTTTTGGTGTAGCAACAATGTTGCTACATACAATGTTGTTGTACGACTGAATGTTTATATGCAAAGTTTATAAATTTTAAAAATAATTCGGAATTGATATGGCAATCGTATCAAACAGAAGTTGAAACTTGAACTTTTTAAACAATTTGATGGATTTTTGGGAAATCGCTTATGAATATATTTAGTAATATACATTGCACATGTAATCTATTAAAATATATACCTACAGAAAAAATCCTTCTAAAAGCTTGAAAAATTTTTTTGTTCCAATCAATTCCAGTCTAAGCCGAATCACACAAAAGCCCAAAATCCATCAAGAAATTTATTGACCCAAAAAGTACACCAGCAGCAATAGCAACAACAACAATTAATTAAAATTTATTTCAGTCTATTGAATCACAACAAAAATGCCCAAAAATGGTTTCCCTTTGCAACATAAATCTGAAGACAAAACAGTAAATAAAGTAGAGGCCAATTTGCCTGAGCCCTGACCGGCCCCGCTTCGTTGCACAGCTCTTCTGCCACCTTATCATCAATTTGTACTGGTTTAAGTCAGAAAAGATTGTCAACACAATAAATTCATAAATAAAAAGAGGAGGGAAGAGGGGGGCATGAAGGCCTGAAAAAAAACGAAGCAATGAAGCAGAAGATGAAATGCCAAAAACAAACTTAAGTTGGAAAAATTGTGCTGTGGCCAGGGAAAAACAAATCTCGTCTAAATATAAAAGCAGTTTTGGGTATTTAGAAAGTCAGGAGGGCATATGCCACATCAGAGATTACACACCACTACAGTGGCAGACAGGGCGAAGCTGAAGTAACTTACAAGCATGCTTATTTCCGTTTCCGCTTTTCGTCGTGGTTTTTCTTTTCCTCACGAAAAGAGGAAATTTGTTTTTCCTTCTAATTTTTTCCCATGTCTTCCCTTCGTCCATAATGTGGTAGTAGTGGAATTATCGCACACAAATTCAAATAGTAAAATGATGCGAAGCACCCTGAAAAGTTGAGACTTTAGTATCTTGGCCTTTCTTTGAGCTAGCCTCATTACCCCGAGACATTTCCTCATATCCGGTTGGGTATTTTGTGTTTTTCTTTCTGGTATTCTTATGTATGCATGATGTGTGGAGTGTTGGGGGCTTGGGTACTAGGCAAAGGTCAAATTGTACACATTAACCTAGACCGGTTTTTTTTTTCTTGACCAAGCCACTTCAATAAGGAAAGCCAGCCATTTCCTTGCATGTCATCATCATTTGCCAGCAGTTGATGAAGCTGCCGCACCCTTCTCTGAACACAAAAAGCCCGGCCACTAAGTTGCTCACTCCTACCAAGGCACACACACACACACATATGCATACGAACTGGTGCCTTTATTCGTGAATCTGATAAATGAGTTGTTTGCTTCTCTGCTCGGGTGTTGTTCCTTTTGAGTTGTGTTGGCCAATTTTTTGTTGTTGCTGCTGGGGTCCAGATTTCCCTCATTCAATTTAGTTATAATGCGTCTGTGTTTGTGTTTGTGTGTGTATGGATGTGCATATGTGTTGGTTTTGGTCCTTCAATTCAACAGTTCATTTAATTGTGTTTTGTCATTTAATCATTTTCAGTTCTTTGCTTTCCTTTCATTTCGTCTTCTTGGTTTTGTTTTGATCATAATGACCCAAATGTCCCACTTACTTGTGTTATTTTTCTATTATATGCTTATCCCCCATACTCCGTCAGTTCTAACGGAATTGCCTTGCTTGTACTTTATCGTGTTGTTGGTCATTTTTTATGGTAATTGCATTTCGGCCCGTTTCTTCGTTGGAGTACGAATGTGTGTTTCTGTGTCTTGTTACATTTAAATGATTTATTTGTAATTGTTTTGCTGTTGGCAGGCTTTTGTTCAAAAATTTAACCAACCATGACAATTTGCATTGTTTTGCTGCCTGCCCAAATTCGGACGAGGCATGTTGTGCGAAATGTTTGGGATTTGTTCTAGATTTGGGTACATGCTGTTGATGTTGATGATGATGATGATTGTTGTTGTTGTCATGCTTGTCCATGGCATTTGGTTTATTTTTCTAAAGAATTATTTGACTTCAGAAGTCAACTGACCATTTGACATTCCTGTTGAATTCTATTTTGAGCGGTCCTTGGGAAGGGGTTGCGAATGGTCTGGTAATTACCATTTTGTGGGTTTTACAAAAATGTTCTGAATTTTTACTAAATAATTGGAATGAAATTTAGTTGCACACAATTCTGATATTCGAATTCATTGCTGCAAAATGTAGGTGTACAACACGAACTGAAGTGCAAATTCACAAAATTTGAACAAATTTCAGCAATTTTGATTTTGAATTACGGGGTATTGGCTGGTTTGTTCCTAATGTCATTGCTGATTATGAAATTCCCAACGCCCTTAATTTTGCATAGAAATTGCTGAAATTAATTTAGTCGGTTTAAGGATTATATTTAAAAAAACTTTTTATACCCCCCACGTTGACACAACGTTTGTAACGCTCATAAGAAGGTGTGTCCGGTATGGAAAAGTATATATATTCTTGATCAGCATCACCTCCTGAGTCGATTTAGCGATGTCCGTCTGTCTGTTTTGGAGACTTGAAACTTTGGGTACATTTTTTCTACCTTGAGAATCAAGTTCGAGAATCAGCTCAATCGGACCAAAATTAGGAAGTTCCCCCTAAAAACGACAAAACCAAAATTTTCGAAGTCATTTTTAATTTTTTTTTATTGCTGTATTCGATTGGAAATGTTTAGAAATGGACTTTTGACATGGTCCGAAACCCCATATAATTAGGTCAAAATGGGGCCTTGAGAAAGAAACATTTTTTTTGGAATATATTAGAATGTTTTAGAAACAGATTTTGGACATGGTCCGCGGCTCTAAAACTACCTATAAATGGGTTCAAAAGTAACGTTTTGCTTTATTCGAGGGTACTTCTAAATGGATCATATTGTGTGGATTTATTTTAGCTTCGGCATAGCAGAAGATAGTCCACTCTCTAGTTTTTTACTCTTTTTATACCCTACACCTCACTTTGGTCTGATGTTTGTAACACCAAGAAGGAGAAAGCAGCACCTCCTGAGTTGATTTAGCCCTATCCGTCTGTCCGTCTGTCCGTCCTCTTTTCTTGTAAACACGATTGCAGGAGCTAGAAAAAAGCTAGGGATCCCAAATATTGGATTTATCCTTTTTAGGCCCTAGAAGGAGTTGGTATTGAAAATGGGCGGAATCGGTCGACTGCCACGCCTACCTCCCATATAAGTGAAAATTGTGTTTTTACCGAAATTTTAAGATTTCATCAAAACAGTATGAAATTTTGTATAGTGGGGTTTTTGGGGTCGGTGATTTCGAATTTGATGTCGCATTTTCAAAATTCAAGATGGCGGATACAATATGGTGTTGGGTATATATAAGTCGGCTTGCACGACTGACACTTACTCACTTGTTTATTTTATTTTTTCCCTTTTATTGTTTATTATACCCCCACACACACTGTGGCAGGGTATACTCACTTTGTCACAACGTTTGTAACGCCCATAAGGAGGCGTGTCCGGTATGGAAAAGTATATATATTCTTGATCAGCATCACCTCCTGAGTCGATTTAGCGATGTCCGTCTGTCTGTCCGTCTGTCCGTCTGTCCGTCTGTCCGTCTGTCCGTCTGTCCGTCTGACCGTCTGTCCGTCTGTCCGTCTGTCCGTCTGTCCGTCTGTCCGTCTGTCCGTCTGTCCGTCTGTCCGTCCGCACGATAGAGGTCGCAGTTTTGGAGATATCGACTTGAAACTTTGGGTACATGTTTTTCTCGTGAATACTGAGATCAAGTTCGAGAATCAGCCAAATCGGATAAAAACTGGGCGTGGCTCCCATACACCGAAAAAAAAGGTAAACATTTTTTATTGTTGTATTCGATTGGAAATGTTTAGAAACGTATTTTTGACATGGTCCGAGGTTCCGAAGCCACATATATAAGGGTCTAAATGGGGTCTTGAGACCAATTTTTTTTTTTTTGTGGATTTAATTGGAAATTTTTAGAAATGGATTTTGGACATGGTCCGGGCTCCAAAATCACCTATAACTGGCTCAAAATAGGGTCTTGAGACCACATTTTTATATGTTCGAGGACAAAAACTGGGCGTGGCTCCCATAGACCGAAAAAAAAGGTAAAAACTTTTTATTGTTGTATTCGATTGGAAATGTTTAGAAACGTATTTTTGACATGGTCCGAGGTTCCGAAGCCACATATATAAGGGTCTAAATGGGGTCTTGAGACCAATTTTTTTTTTTTTGTGGATTTAATTGGAAATTTTTAGAAATGGATTTTGGACATGGTCCGGGCTCCAAAATCACCTATAATTGGCTCAAAATAGGGTCTTGAGACCACATTTTTATATGTTCGAGGTACTTCTTCCTACTGTGTGGGGGTATTTCAACTTCGGTATAGCCGAAGATAGTCCACTCTCTAGTTTTTTTACTCTTTTAATTTCCTTTTTTTTTACCATTTTTGTCCCTATTCTTGTCTCTTTTTCCTATTTTCTTATATTTGTCACAATTGAGGGAAGTGTGGCCAACCTTTTTACCCTTTTTTACTCTTTTTCTGCACACGAAAATTATTCCATTCGGAACTAAAAAAGGCTTTACCCTCCCTTCTGACAACTATTTTATTATAAATTTTATAAATTAAAGTAAATTAAATGGCCATTTCACATTGTTGTATTGTGGCTTCGTTTCGTTTTACTGTACCAAAGATCCGGAATTCTATAAAACTATTTGTGAAGGTTTGAGACAAAAGTCTCGTATATGTAAATTTTTTAAACTTTGGTCGTTTTCTTTCTTATGAAGTGTGTAGTTTTCCATTTGATCTTGCCCTGGATTTCAGGTCCTTTTGGGAGAGAAAAACATCAATAAGAAACAAATGAACCAGAAAAGAAACACTTTGGGTTAAGGTTGACTTATATCGTCAGGAGCCTCGATATACCGTTTACGCTAAATGCCATGAAATGTATTTGGACAAAGGGTTACTAAGAAAATGGTGTAGCTTTTATTTCTTAATTTTCCCTAAAAGTTTTACTGATAAAGTAAGTATCGTCATCCATTTCATCATTATAACTTTTATTATAAACATTTTCATTTGTATTATCATCATCATCATCATTACCACTTCCATTACCAAAACCATTGCCGTCGTCATCGTCACCATTCGAAGCAAGCAATATAAAAGCTATAAAAAGTTCGAAAGCTCATTAAGAACACGTTGAAGAAGTTCATATGAAGTAGTGAATGGGAGCAAATGGTGGAGGTAATTAACATACGCGAAGTTTCAAACTGATTGCCGATTGTGTTGAGCGCTAGTAACTAGTACCCTAATTTCTGCACTTAATTTGAAACTGGCACACGTAACTATAAGTAGGGCTACGGAAAAATTGGTAAATGTTAAAGTACAGAGTGAAGTGAAGCATAAAGACAATAAAATTTGATTGAAATGGAAAATTTAATTAAAATGTAGAATTGTTTGTGAGCGATTGAAGCGATGAATGGAATTTTATCATTTGAAATACTTCAATACAAATTTAATATAATTTTTGCAATTTTCTCCATACACTCACTCACATACATACCTGTGTGTACTAGACACTTTCCTAATATGGATTACAACACTAAGAACGTTTGTTCGATGGCAGAACTTACACGAAAAGGTACTTTATCAAAAATACAATGAAGAATTTCTCAAAAATGAAAACTTCTCACAGAAATCGGCTTAATTAAATGTTCTTGCCATAGAGCACGTACAAATGGAAAACAAACACACAACACACAAGTGCATTAGAGGCAAACACTGCACTCTATTGATTCACTACAAATACAAAATACACAAACAAATAAAATATACTCAAACGAATCAAAGAACATAACAATGGTCAAGACAATAACGAAACTAATGTAAACCTGAGAATAACAAAAAAAATCTGGATTTAAACAAAAATCCCAGAGGAAGTCGAAGGACAGGCATTTCCACCCCACACAGACACATACACACAAATCAAAGCAGAGGTAAGAAAATGCAACGAAAAGCTTATTAAGCACGAATCTAACCAAAAATCCACAGACGAAAGCCAATTGCAGTAACCAGAAAAGAAACAAAGGCGAAGAAGAAAAACAAACTCACACACACATACAACTGCATGCCAGCCAGCCCAACTTATCAATTCTTAATGCAAAGGAAAACACAAACAAAAAGGATTTTCAACACTTGCTCAGTGTTGAAGGTAAAACTGGGGGAGGGGAAGTGCTGATGCCAGTGTTGAGTGGAAAATTTTAAAGTCGATTTTAAAATTGGATAAAAAAACAGCAAAAAAATAAAATTTAACCAAAGCCAAGCTGTGGGATTACCCCCCGCCAGCACCTCTGTACTTTCTGTTTCTAGCAACTGAGTCATGAGATCCCACACAAACTCATACACACACACACACGATAAACCCTAACTATCTGCAATGGGTTAACTCAAAAAAGACCGGAAGGCACACCACTCAGCCATGCAACCTGAAGTCAGCTCAGTTCAGAGCGGGCTGAAGCATTTGAAGAAGAGATGATAGAAGAAAATGAATGAATGCAACCGCACCAAACTCAAGTGGGGCTCAATTGCCACCGACAACAAGAACAACAACGACAATGGAAATGGAAATGACAAGAGCAATAAGAACAGCAAAATAGGCACGTAAAGATAATATTTGTATTCCTTCGGTGGCTGTCAAGCGTGCGTAGCTACACGACTCTATATGGGAGCAGAACATCTCTGGGAGTTTAGTTATTTTTTTTCTTTCTTTCGGTACTAGGTGATATTCTATTAATTGATGTGGTTGAGGTTTTTCCTTTCCTCTGCCGATCTGTTGTTGTTTTTTGGTTTGACTTTTGGAGTTCAGCTTCAGCAATCAGTTCTTAGTTCATTTTTCGTTAGCCACTTCAAGCAGACATTTTGGGTGGCATTTTTTTTCCAATTGGTTAGAACAAATATTTTCGGGGGGCCTCATTTTGAACTAAACACGTTATATACTCTCCACGTCGGCTTTAGGGTGGCCAGCACAACACAAAATAATGTGTTTCGTAATTCTTACAGTTATCGAAAAGCTAACAAATATTTATCGAATACTTATCGAAAAAATACTAGAAGTCTTCGAAAAAGTTATTACAAAGTTATCGAAAATTCATAGAAAAGTTATCGAAAACTCTATCGAACAAGAGAGACACTAGGAGAGACCTTCTTTAATGCGATAAGGGAGGTGTCCAAACTACAAATCTCTCACCGGAAATACTTTGTATTGCAGACTGAAACATTCGGATTGGATAGAGGGAAGGACTGTGCATTTTAAGTGAACACAGTAACACAGTGGACCTAATTAGTAAAACTATTCGCCGCCTCTCCAACCTAACCTAACCCATTGATTTGTTATTGTTTATAGAAATTCTTTAAAACCAGATCGTTTCATTTAATTGGATTTAATATATTCATTGGCACGCTCATGGGAATCTTTTGAGTCTTATCTGTGTCCTGAAGGACCTAGAGCATATCATGTAACAGCTTCTCAACTGGCTCCGATGTTTAGATATTTCTAGTCAGTTGGCATTCCTGTTTGGATGAACCTGCTAATCTACTCGGGTTGCTGCATTGGTTTTCCTTCATACAACTTACACATGAAGGTATTCACACACTCTTCACCATTAAAATTGCAACAATCTGTCTTTAAAGCTTCCAGACTAAGGCCATCAATAAAGTCCATAGACAATCTATCAATTTGTTCACCAACTCCTTAAAAGGGCCTTTCAGGTGTTGGACTACCAACACTTTGAGTCCGTCCATGCACTCAAAGGTGCTTGTGTGTGTTTATCATTTGATTTTCAAAAATACCACACAGTTGCCTTTTCGGTCAATCTTCACTTCACTCGACTGCCAATTAGGCTTATAGGCATTTTAAACTTTTTTGTTTTGGTTGGTTGGTCGGTCGGTTCGGTCGGCTTGGTCGGTGCACTTAATTTCACTTCGATAATTCAGTAATTTCAGTAGCATTTGTTCGTCGTAGTCCGTCGATCATTTGTTGCTTGGGGCCTTATAGAACGGAACAAGTGCATCTGTTGTACAATGTAAATTATTCAAGTTGAGTCAGAGTTGGCCTGTGTTTACAGTTGAGCAGTACTCGTACACAACACCCAGAGGAAATAATTGGTGAAGGAGATGTGCAAGATGCATATTTCGAGAGAGAGAGAGAGGGATTTGCTAAGCACTAAGACAATCAATGAAAGGAGAAATCAAGTGAATGAATGGACATATTTTTTTGTATTAAGTATTTCGTCTATAATAAATCAGATTCAATCTGAATCAATGCCTAACCATTTCAATCCTGAAAACTCAATCCACAAATAAATTTAAAAAAAAAAACCAACCAAAACCGAAACCACAACCGTACTCCACTTCTACAATCAGTGTAGCCCCAAAATTAAAGCATAATTTGCTCTAAAGACTAGCAGCTACCACACCGTTTTTAACGGCCAAGCAGAACGACAAGCCGAAACCGAAAATCGCCACCTTCAACTTATCGGCCACATCAAATCACTGCCAAAGGCTTAGTGCCACACAGTGGATGGTTAAATTACGTTTAGTTTTTCAGCGAGGAGGGGAAGGAAAATTTCGGCTTTCGCACAAAATTACTCTGCTTTCAGTGGGGCAATACATACCAAGCAGTTGGAAGTTCTCTCTTTTTGGTATTCGCATTTAATTTTTGGGTGGGCAAATAACCCAGTGAACTTTTGAGGAAGGATTTTTCGGTATTCAGTTTAGAATAAAATAAAGTTAAAATAGGGTAATATTTGTTTCCTTAATATCTCATTAATGTGTCCCAGAGGCTCCAGATACATTTTAATTTTTCTTAAAACCAGCTGTTTCCTCCTTTTTAAGATCTGATACAAATGTTAGGTTAGGTTAGATTGGATGAATATTAGATCAATAGAACTTATAGTACCTTTGTAGTTCATCTCTCGGAACTTAGTTATGTCCAGACGAAGTGATTTCGTGGTAGATTGCCCACATAATGCTTTCTAACCATCATACACATATTTGTCCAGATCTGTTTGTTTCTCTGTCTTTATGCACTTCTCTCTGAGCCAAACGGATCAAATAGATAATTGCCACAATCTCTGTGGAATATCAGCGGCTTCTAAGTGATTGTAAAAAAGAGCTTAAAAGCAGGCATATATGATATATGATGTGATCCATATGAGCCCTACTTAGTTGCTCAGAGGCTTAGTTGCTTTAGTGAATCTAGTGTGGATAGCATGTGGCTAGGCATTAATGTTAAACTTGGCGACTACATGATCCACATGCATCATAATTGTGAAATTTTAAACATTTTGGAGCGTTTTCGGAATGCTTGTTTCGCACTTTAATCGGTACTTACTTTAATCAACGACACTTTTCTAGGCAAACAGGTGATTAAAGTGTCAATCTAAGTGCTAACCGGACATTTAGAAAACGGCTACTTTAGTGAGAATTCTGATTTATTAGGTTAAGGCTATTCTCCGTATAGCTGACCTCTGTTAAAGTACCTCCTTATATCTCGTAACCTTTATTAGCATAAAAAACTTTTGAAATCTTTTATCGGAAAATTTTTTCAAAATGGTTTACTGGGTTGGACCGAAATGATGTGCCTGGTATGATACAGTGTTCTGTTTGTGCGTGTTTTTGTGCGGTTGAACGCCACTCAAACTCAACACTTTTGGTCAAATTGGAATTGTGCATCGTGTGCAGAAAATAAAGGCCAAAATGAGACGTCCACGCCAAAGCCAAAGCCAAAGTCAACGCCAACGACGACGACGACTTCATTTTGTGCTGAATCTGATAAATGGTGTTTCGCTTTAATATTATTTTGTTGTCTTGCAGTCGCTCAATGGCATTCAGGTCTTCAAAGGAGAGATCAGTAGCACAGCAACGGCCAGGTGCAGGCCAGGCGTCTTTTGTTCGTGGATAGAAGTGGGTGTGGCTGCCAATTTGCTGACTGCGTTGATAATATATTGGAAATGCTGGTGTAAGTGTATCGCGTTAGAGGTGCTCGGGTGTGTTTGTGTATTGGTGCGCTCCATTTGTCCATTGTTGTGGAACTATCAACGATGCCATTCATGCTGATTCAACCAAAAGCAGCAGGACTTCGGTGCCAAGTGTTGCTCCTAATTGTGTTTTGTAATGGAATTGGCGCTATTCACACACACACACACACGCACACATACACCTCACCTGTGATGATTGTAATGCATTTGCACCCATTCATATTCATTTCGAAATAGCTCGCATTCAGCAGTGACGGTAGATGCTTCGCTGTGTGTGTGTGTGTGTTGCGGTGACTGAGAGAATTTAAGGCTTTCCACTGGCTTCCAACCCAGCGGCACTCCCGTCTATAAATTTTCATTTGGCTAAATGTGATGCGATGGTGGTCTGGTGGTGGCGGAACTTCCACCCATCAATCCACCATCAGGCTTTCATCTAGCCAGCAAATGAACCAACCATCCGTCCAACCATTTGTACGTTCGTCTGTCCGCACGTTCGTCGCTCGTTTGTTCCTTCACCTGCTTTAACGCTTTTAATGAGGTGGAAAATACCTGCGGAAATTACATAGCATTGTTATTATGTTGTTCGTCTCTCGTCATATCTCGTTCCGTGTGCGTCCACATCAGCAGCTCAGCTCAGCTCAGTTTCACAGTTTGACTGTTTCCAGTCGCGCTCCACGCTTCGCTCGTATCCCTTAAGGCCAAGTAATTATGCCAAATTCGTATTCGTACAATTTTAAATTTCAATTATGTTTGTGTGAGTGTGTGTGCCGCTGTGCCGGTGTAGATGCCAACATTTCGATATTATTTTACGGTTTTTTGGCGCTCATTTATTATCCTGCCGCTGCTGCCGCTGCTGCCGTTCTACATTCATCTTTGGGTGGCTGATTCACCATCTCGGCTGTGTTGCGTGTTCTTGGGTGTTTTGGTTTGGCCGGCGGGTGAGCGAAAATAAAGCATTTAAATTTTTGTTGTATTTTTTGGGTGGGTTCCATTCAGTCGCTCGTCACTATTGATGATTATGGACAGTTTAAACTTGAAAATGGCAGCGTAATTATCATCTTTATTTGCTTTGGCATTACCGTCGTTTGAGTTGGGTTGGGTGGAGTGGCGTGGAGTGGCGTGGCGTGGCGTTCGGTTTGTGTACACATCGGTTGGTAGTATCATATCACGATTGTACTTTGTGGCCTTTGCTTTAATTGCAAAATTTACTTTAATTTCTGTGTTGATCTGGCTGTTAGCTGGGAGGAGCTCCTCTTATTGATTTTAAAATCACTTTAATGACTTTCAGTATGTCTGCAGTTTTTAAAGAATATAATTAATTCAAGGTCGATTGTTGTTGGTATGTATTTCGTAATTGGCTTTAGACATGCATTTTGGAGAGGCAAGCAATTTTTGATAAAAAGAAAGGAGTTAGGATTCATGGGGAAAATGTGGAGTAGGAAGAGAAAAACTTATATTCTTTTAGTGACAGGCAAACTATTTTCATTACGTTTGCAGATGCTCGTCTAATCGTTTGTATGGAGTTCGGGTAAGGTAGCTTCAGTCAGCTGATTTCTGCGCTGCGGTTTTACGATTTGACTAATTGGGCCTTTTCCCTATTCGTCAAACCAATTAGAGTTCATAAGGAATCTACATCGATTGTTGGTTCTCGACTACCAACAATCGATATAGATCACGTACTACATAGGAAGAATGATTCCACCCTTGTTCGATGAAATACCGCTGGACAAGAGGACAACAGATGCTCTACTGTCTCCTGCCCTTAAAATTTGTCATAATTTAAGGCCCAATTGGGTTTTGAATCCGGAAAATGGCTGGATGGACGAAGTCATCAATTACCTATTTTCATAAACCGATGTTTTCCACAATTAGAAAAGGGAAAAGATTGTGTTTCCTATCCAAGGAATAGATAGTCACTAGAACGAGCTAAACCCCAAAACATACGAACAAATTTGGGCAGCACCACGGTGTAGTAAACCAGGTGAGGCAAGTAGCATTTTCCCCCGCCAGACGTCAGATTTTCTCCCCCGCCGTACGTCATTGAAAGAGGAATTGAAATGAATTGAAATGATTCAGGGCTACCGTTTTCGGCATATTTGTTTGGAAATGTTCTGAAAAATTAGTAATATGCTGACTAAGGCAACGCTGATCACTGATTTTTGAATTGGGAAGAACGTCATTGAAAACAAAGGCAAAGAAAATCATAGAGATGACAGAAATTGAAGTGAGAGCATTATTCCTACTTGCCTCACCTGGTTTACTCCACCGTGGGCAGCACAAAATAAAGCAAATATATTTGGAAATTGAAAATGAAATTGAAATTGAAAAGGAATGGAATAAGTCTCGAATGACTTGTCAGAATTCACTTTCCACCTCATCTGTAAACTAACATCACTTCCGGTTTTGTTTTTCCGAAACAACAGCAACAACAACAACAGCATCGAATATAACAAACAAACAAAGATTAAATTAAAATTCCATTACTTGCAGCAATTTGAACCCAACTCAATTTTATGCCTACCGCACAAGTCCAAAAACAGACGAGAGAACCTACAAACATAAATATTTATAAACAAAGGTTATAAATAAAACATAACGTACACATAACGTACACATAAGAGAAAAAAAAAAGATGGAGGAGAGCAAAAAAAAACAATAATACCAGAATTCGCAATACGACCAGGCATACACCCACAAATGAAAATCCCGCGCGCAACTAAAGAAGCTGGCAATGCGTCGCAAAATGAACCTGAAACCGTCCACGGCAATAAATCAGCGGCCTAAATGTGTCCCAACGAAGCGGACGTAGAGCAGAGCAAAAGAAACACCAACAACGAAGTATGTGTCCCTTGGAAATAAATTCAAAAGCATTACAAATTGGAGGCACTCGCCGTCGCCAAGAAGCAGCAAACGAAGAAGAAGAAGCAGAAGCAACCGAAGAAATTGAAGCATAATAATATTACTACAAGTAACGTTATATGCCAAAAGTCACACACAAAAACCAAACGAAATGAAACGAATTGAAACAAATTCTGAAATAATTTCACAGAAATTCAGAAGACGGCAGACTCGAGCTGGAGACTGACTGCAAATATATTATAATACGTCGAGAATGGGGGGAAAGACCCATTTCAATTCAAGGCGAAACGAAATGCGGTCAAGCATTGAAAAATATTACGTAGAACATTCATACATACACCGGACGGCGGTGAGTTGGCGGTAGTAGGGCAAATGATACGCCAGCAGTGTGCTTTCAAAAGGTGTACTGTCGTCCATATTGTTGGTCACTGTGAAGGCATTAACTGTGCGTTTTAATTTCAAAAGAAGGCACAGTTGACTCTGGAGGCATGGTGGAAGTTTCATTTTATTATTCTTTTTGATTGCGCGGGGAAGTGCGTGTAAAGGGGGGAGAGATGGCTTTTAATTTGAAAGAAGTAATTTACTCCAGTGTTGGATCTGACTTTATGCTAATTTTAGGTTCAGTTGATGTCTGTTTGGGGTTCGAGGTGTTCGTGTACATGAATTGATGAGGTACACAATGTGTAGAGTGTCGATTTCGCGTTGAAAAGAGAGGATATTTCGAAATTCCGTTAAGTAGAGAAAATGCAATTATGAAATATGAGAACATCTTGAGTTCAAGGAATCTATTTCCCATTAGAATGTATCAAACGACTTTTGGTATAAGATGGCCACAGGTGGTTTGAATATTTAATTAAATTTGTAATAAGTAAAGGAAGAAAGGGAATATCAACAAAGCTTGGAATTGAAAAACTCATTTCCTTGGCTGTAGCTACTTCGTTAATTTTTTTCGACGGGACCAAGCCTTAACTGCAATGAGCCTGATGAGGAGGAAACTCGTAGAACACTTACTCTGCAACTGTCCGACTTTAATCAGAAGCAGATGGAAGATTCTTAGTAGAGCAACGTTCAACACGCTAGCAGAAGTCGCAATCACTGAACTTAAAAGTCGAAAAACCTTCGCAATAAAGTAAGGCTCGTTTGGGCTAGATGCATACCATCGAAGAAGGTCTACAATCTTCACATAAAGGATAAGAGAGCTTTGTGGTATTGCTATGGACCCAGTGTGGTCTATGCGAGGCTAATAGCCACCACCCTAACATAACCTAGATACAGCAGTCACTGGATTATAATGGACCAGAATATGTCAATATCGATATGCAGTTTACCATTAAGTCGTACTCGGAATACATATCGGATCGTAGACCTTACGCACGAGATGCCTCTCGAACGCAATTATCAGTCCATCTCAGAGCCAAGGCAGACAAAGTCCAGTCCATCTATAGATACAGCTTCGGTCGTAGCAAGAGCCTTGACTGCCCTTCCTGGTTGGAAGGGTCGCTGTATGGTGTATGTTGCGCTAGATGCCATCGGAGTACTCAAGAAACTTTTGACAGAAAAAAGTGCTGACGATGTTGAGGTTGAAGCATGTGAAGACTTGCTCCAAAATGTGATTAATCGCTTTTCATGTAATCCTACTTAATACCAAAGGGCGGGGAGGAGGCATTCACGATTTTCACTATTTCTAAAGCCCGATATAAGAGACAAATCCTTCGGTATTTTGGGCTAATTGTGGGATAACTCTTCTTAGATATTGGGCAGAGAACTCTGAGGTGGGCATCCGCATTGTAACCCATGAATGCATCTGGTTACACTCCAAAAAACTAAACTAAATATTTCACAAAATTAAAAAAAATAAATTTTTATTTTAATTGAAAAAATCCACGGAAATCACCTGGGTTTTCCAAACGCTCTACCCGTTAATTCAATCCCTAATTCAGTAATAAAACTTATAAAAGTGAGTTCTTAATCGTTTTACTTTACTGTAAACACGAAACTGTATACAAAAAGAGTAGCTCAATAGCCTATCCAAAAAATTGAAAATGCTCACATACCTGATGCTGATACGTTCCACAAAACCTGCTTCAGTAGTTCAGCAACAAAAAACAACACAAACCCACTTACACTCCAAACGACCACATCGACCGAATGCGAGAGAGCATCCCAATTTTCCAACCAGCAAACAAACAAATAAAAAAAATAGGGAAAAGCAACCAAACCCACCTAAACGTACGAGAGCGAGCAAGGCAAAGGCAAACAACCAGACCATTCAGTATCAAAAGAGCTCTCGCCCAGTGCACATAACGGAAGAAACGGCATCGCTGTGTTTAACGAAAACGATTTGATATACGAGCGAACGCAAAAACGAACGAACGGGGAACTCGGCTCAATACGGAAGTGGAAACGGCTTTTTTGAGGAAACGTGGTGAATTTTCGGTGTAGTGTTTGTTGCCTGTGTCACCCTACGCAGGAAGAGGAGTTTGTTGTTGTTGTTGTTGCTGCCGGCTGCATACAAATACTCAACACTCTACTCGAAGAAGTGTGTAAAGTGTGGCGTTTGCGTTGCGCTAAGTTCGACAAATTGGTTCATTTGGCCTTCTTCAATCCGAAACGGATCAGAACTGCAACAGCATCTGACTGTGATGGTCCACATTAAAGCGTATGCGGTTGACAATTAGAACGTCACACCAGACACTCGGTGAATTGGTCGCACAGTGGTAAAGTGGCATTAGACCACAGCCGGCGTTTCGGTTACGGCTGATTGCTCGGCTCGCTTGCACACAAAGTGAATCGGAAGAATTGCAAAACAAAGGCGAAAAATTCCAATAAAATGCATTACAAATCGGACTTGTAGGTGTGATTTGCAGTGCTGCTCGTGCGTCTCGTGTATAATTTTCTGCTCGCCCAGACTGAGTGACGCCGTCCGCCGTCGAGTGATTATTTGTTAACGCGCGCGTGATTCCTTTTAAGCAAATATAGAAGGAAAAAAAAAGCCGGCAAACGAGCCAACGAACGAACGTTGTGTGTAGAGCTACGCGCTGTTTCGAATCGGATTTGTTTCGAACGTGTTTTTTTTGTGGCTGGTTCGCCTAGTTTGTGAAGGCACATCCATAAAATCTAACACCCTGCCTGCCTAGTTACACCTTCGGTGTCGGTAGTGTTGCTCTCGTCCGAATCTGCATATGTAAATTGGCGTGAATTTCAACGCGAGTGGTTTGTGTTTGCCTGGCTTTGTGGCTTGGAATGCATTAGCAGCGGAAAACGTGGCATGCATGTGGGACCGTGCACCGACTCGAACCAATATTCCGCCAAGGTGTGAATGGGAAATTCGCTGCTCTTAGGCTGAAATCTGAAATACTCCGCGCCGAAGTCTAGTCAGTTTCGAGGCAGACTGACACTCGCATTCGTCAAAGAACACTGTGCTGCAATTAGCGTACGTTCGTGTTGTCGTTTAATTAAAAACAAGAATTCCATTAGAATACAAATTAACCGAAGGAGGGCGTTGTTGTGGTTGCGGCCAACGTAGAAGGCACTCGCACTCTAGCACGTGTTGTCTGTATCTAGACTTTTAGTCTACAACAACAAACCACATTAACTGCCTTTCGAAGTGTTAAAAGCGCGCGTGTGACTCGACTGCATAAACGCAAACTGAATTATTTATAGCCTCGCGGCACTCAAACTAATATTCAAATAGCAAAAAAGAAAAACAAACCAGAAAAACCCCCAACATGGCTAAGCACTTGTCCAGTCTTGCACTGAGCACGCTAGTGTGCCTTGTGGTCGTCATCTTCACTAGTGGCAGCAGTAGAATCTCAGTCAGTGCTTCCAGTTCAAATTCAAATTCCAATGATCCCTGCTATTTCGAGGGTAAGCCGCGTAAATGCCTGCCCAGCTTTGTCAATGCCGCCTATGGGAATCCCGTGCAGGCATCCAGCGTATGTGGCACCCATCAACCGGAGCATTTCTGTGAGGTAAATCGTGATGGCAGCATAAGCGACTGTCGCATTTGCGATGGCAGCAAGTCAGAGTTGCGTTTCCCGGCCAACGCCTTGACCGATTTGAATAATCCGAACAATGTCACCTGTTGGCGGTCGGCCAGTGTGCCCGTGCCCTTGGACTTGGATACTGCTCCGCCCGACAATGTCACCCTAACCTTGTCGCTGGGCAAGAAATACGAATTGACCTATGTCAGCCTCTCGTTCTGCCCGAAGGCTCCCCGCCCCGACTCGCTGGCCATTTACAAGAGCTCCGATTACGGTCAGACCTGGCAGCCCTTTCAATTCTACAGTTCGCAGTGTCAAAAGTTTTATGGCCGCCCCGACCGCGCCAAGATAAGCAAATTCAATGAACAGGAGGCACGCTGCATGGATTCGCACCGTGACGGCTCTACCCACCGTTTTGCATTCAATACGCTCGAAGGACGTCCGTCCGCCAATGATTTAGACTCGTCGTTGGTGCTGCAGGATTGGGTCACTGCCACCGACATACGTGTGGTATTTCATCGACTAGAACTGCCCAGCGCGTTAATCACAGCCAGTGACAAGGCCGAACTGAAAGCGGATGCTAATCGCTTCAGCGACGAGATGGGCGCTAGTCAGGAAGACTATGACTATAATCTGCATGACAACGATAGCGCCTACGACGAGGAGGACTACGAAGAGCCAAAAAAACATCTCGAACTGGACGACGATAATTTAGATCTGGACTATGCCAGCGATGGTGTCGTCGCCATGCCAGGCGAAACCAAACGCAACGGCAGGCCGAAACCGAATTCATTTGAAAAACACTTCCTGGGCAAATCGCAACTGGCCACAGCCACAGCAACAACAAAGCAAGCGGCCGCCTCTATAACAAAAGTAGCAGCTGTCGTGGGCAAAGCCTCGGACGAGCCATCAGCCAAAGATTTGCTAGCCACATCACAGCATTATGCCGTCTCGGACTTTGCTGTTGGCGGCCGTTGCAAGTGCAATGGTCACGCCTCGGAGTGTGTTGCCACTACCATGACCAGCAAGGTGGCATCCAACGATGCCATGCTGCCGCATAACATCGACGGTGGCAGCGACAATGGCGGTGACGATGATATTGGCAATTTCGTACGGAGCAGTGGAGGCAGTAGTTCCTCGTCATCGTTGCACGCCAACTCGCCCGGGCACGGCTTCTATGCAAAGTTGACAATGACATGTGCTTGCAAGCACAATACGGCGGGACCGGAATGTGAACGCTGCAAACCATTCTACTTCGATCGGCCGTGGGGACGTGCAACAGACACCGATGCCAATGAATGCAAAAGTAAGTAGACTTTTCCGTTTTTTGCCGTAGTATGAATGAAGTATCGTTTCACCCATGAATTGCTGACGATGATGATGAGGATGGAAGAGGTAACAGTGGCGCTGCTGGCACATATTGCATGTGTTCGTTCCGTGGCCATTTTCCTGGGCTATAATCGATCGATGGGAGTCGGGAAATTTTTCGTTTATTTTTCTTTGTTTGTTTTTTTTTTTTTTTTTTTTTTTGCTAAAATTTATGATGCGAAAATCGTGCTTCATTTGTGGTTACTTTGTGGCGGAGTGCAATGCTTGCATGCAGTTGGTTCGGCATTTAGTGGTTTGACTCTCTGCTGGCAATGCGAAAAGTGATTAGGAAGCTTTGGCCTGGCATTGCAATGTATTTCTGTGTGTACATTAAGCGGTATTTGGGCTTGGGCTTGGAGTGTACTGGAGTTTCTGGTTTGTGGGCTTTTCATCTTTGGCTGGTGCCAGGCGAAATGTGTCGATCGAGGAATTTACGGTGTGCTTTTGTATTGGATTTATGGTTGAGAAAGTCGATTGTTTGTTTAGTCGTTGACTGGCTGGGGTCAAATGTGAGCAGAATTATGGCGGAACTGCATTTGGAAATTTAGAACAAAGGCTTTGGCTGTTGGGCGAGTGAAGGTCTCCTTAAACTTACTTGATTGGACTTTAGATGTAAGCATATTAAATGCATGTACTGCCCCCTTTCGAAATCAAGACTAATCCAATTACCTTGCAATCAACCCCTCAAAAGAAAAAACCCGACCTAACCGACTTTTATCCAATGTCGATAAATTACGGGCGATTAACTTTTCTTTCTTCAAAATTACAAATTAAGGAGGGGAAATTAATCAAGGAAACAAGCATAAAAGCCGACCTTCACCCCTCAACACACCCTCACAGCATGTCACATTCAGCCTGCTTAGCCACCTCAGATCTGAAGGTCACAAACTCCCCCGAGAGTTGGCCAAACAAGCAACTGAATTCACTTGGGGAAGCCTACAAATGTGGGCATTTGGCGATATCCTACTGTGTGCCAGTGTGTGTTTGTTCCAAAAACCTCATAAACGACAAAATGTTGGCATCAAAGGCCAACAACCGCGTGCACAAAACAAACAACGGAGCAGCACACAAGGCAGGCAAGGCGAATAGGACTGTAAATTCATAAGGCAGGCAGGCAGGCAGGCAACCAGGAAACACTGTCAACCAAAGCGAATGAAATTTTAAATTAAAAAAGCTGACTTTAAAAAGCCAAAATTTTGCAACAACAACCACAACGCAAGCAGCTCTAAACAAACTCCCAGCGAGTTTATAAACATTGGAACGCCTCTCACAAAAAAAAAAAAACAAATTGTCATTTTTATAGCCTTTGTCGCGCCTCGGCTCACTTTGCACTGAAATGAAGTCTATTGGGAAATTCCCAAAGTCCTCTTTTCCCCCCACGGACACAAACACACATTCACCCAAACACCGGTGGTAATATTTACAATTTCAACATTTTCACTTTGGCGCGCGAAAAAGTGGCAAAAATATTTATGTTGAACGAAATTCCATGCGACTGCTTGGCCTCTACCCCAACCGTTTGAATGCTTAAGGGATGCAATGCTCCGAAAGAAGAAAGATTTATGAACATGGCAGCGACGGTGAGGCAGGCAGCGAAAGGAGTTTGGGAACGAACACACTGTGTTCTGTGTGGTTTTGTGTGCTACTTTCCATAGAGGACTTGCGTTTGTCGAAGGCGATGGTGGTTGTGGTGGTGGTGGTGGGCGTTTGTCTAATTTTCTACCTTCGGGTCGGGTGTTGTAAATATTGAAACACCACACACTTCGGGGTTTTTCTTCTACTCCCTGCTTTGCTGCTGATTTTATTAACATTTTTACATTTATTGCTTTTGCTTTAATGTGTCTCGTAGTGCGGACCATCTCTTTGTCCTGTCCGTCCTTCCTCACCCTCATCGCTTTCATTTCCAATTCATTGGTTCGCACATTAATATTTAGATTTGCTCTATTCGCCAGCGATTTGTTTCGAGTTCAATTTCGTTACTCCGTTCTTTCGTTGGTTGGTTGTCTCCTGGTGTTTCTATCAACTGATAGCTAACCGAGTGCTATTGCGGACATAATGTGCGGCATCTGTTGGTCTTTCGAATTGAATTTGAATTTTCGGTTTCAATCTGGCACTGCGACGATGATTATTGCATTTTGTTTGCCACTGACAATGGCATTGATGGTGTATGGCCATCAATGCATGTTGTTCTTCCTCCTCCTCGTCGTCGTCGTCGTTGTCAGTGCAGTGTCATATTTGTATAGCATTCATGGCTTAGTTTGTTCGATGTGGTGGTGACTTCAGTTTTTGCCAAGTGCCTTTTATCATTGCTAGGCAGGCGGTCTCTGGTCTGTCGCTCTGTATCGCCAGCGTGGGCCATTCATTCATTGTCTTTATTTGCATGGGTGTATGTGCATAGCAGTTATTGAGCTAATGCGGCAATGAATAGTTTGATTTGTCTGAACAAATTGTTTGGAATTGTGACAGCTGCTGTTGATTTGATTCGGTTTGATTTGGCTAATGGCGATTACCGGAGGGTTTGTGAATGTTATTACAAAGATTGGCTCGATTGGTTGGATTATGTAGTTGAGCTCACATTGGAGTTGTTGTCTTCGAAGGTAAAGACTAGTTTTTTTACACTAATACTAAGTAGTAATTTCGCATGTGCTTTATGAGATAATTGCGAATGTAGTTTTAATGATAGTACATGGAAAGGAAATTTCAAAAAATCCATTTTTTTCGATTAACATTCAACTAGCGGCTTCGCTTTCAACAATTTTGTATTTAAACGTCAATATGTAAAGGTGATAGACAGAAATAAAAATACATTTTCACAGTCATCCCTCTACCAAATCCTAAATATAGCCGATAGTCCAAGTAAAAGCGCTTTCTAAATTAAAATTCGTGGGCGTGGCAGTGATAGTTAACCTTCAGCCCATTCTTTATCCAATACGACCCAAAATTTTATTGAAATCGTGGAAACAGTGCATGAATTAAAGCATTTTGGAACAATGCTAGTAAATTACCCGTGTATCCATGGTCTCACAGAATATGTGTCTCTCAAACTCCACTATTTGCTTCAGGAGAGCTTACTTTCTAGAGTCCACACGCAACCGTTTCGAATTGTCACGCCCCACTTTGGAATAATCCAAAATCTCGCTCTGGAATCTCTAGCCATGGTCTCACACAATATTTATGCGCAATTGCAGCTTCGTGGGTCCACTGGTGAATCCAGGTGAGCTCTTTTATTTTTTGGAAAATTAAAAATCCAGGTCGAAAATCTCAAGCCATGGGTGCATAGGACATACGTGTGAAATTCCAGCTCTCTAGGTCCACTGGGGGCTTCAGGAATGTGAGGACAGACATCCGGACAGACACACAGACAAACAATGGTATTTTATATATTGTGATGATTTGCCACGCCAAAATTCAAAAGTTTATAAAAAGGCATATAGCCTATGTTGATGCCAATAAAAGTAAAGATAACTCTTTGCGATAACTTCCATTTCTTTTCATTTTCATTTTCATTTTCATTTTCATTTCCGTTTCATTTCGATTCGATTCTTTTCCACTTATATAAATAATTTTTAAACAAATTAAAGTTATTATTTCTAATAACTAGATTGTGAATTTATATGCAAATTCAAATATTAAGCATATTTTTAGGCCAAGAATCAGAAAGTGCCAAAATTTGAAGTCAATGGGTTAAAATTATGTTGTTTAGTGTACCTTTCTGCCATTTGCCGTCATATGTGCACGATAACTTCAAAACTATTGACTTAAAATTATGTCACTTTTCGATTATCAGCCCCAAGAAGTATGCTTCAAATTTTCATATACATAAAAATCCGCAGTCTACTGATAGCCGTAAATAATAATTGGTCGGCCATTTTATGTACGAGGTAAACGTAGTTCTTATCCAATGTTGCCCATTTTTAATACACATAGCTCATAGTCGATAGCTCAATTATTATGACAGTTTTACGTGTGAATTGACAGACTATACTGACCATTCTATGAGCAGGTTATAAAAAGGATCTCTTTTATTTCCATTTTTCTTTTATACGAAGAGAATATTTCTACGTCAAATGGAGACTTAAAGTTTCTCTAAAGTTTCACTAATTGAGTCGAAATGCAAGTCATTTCAACCCCCGTCCCGCAACCACCTCACCCAATTTACAAAACATCATCATCATTTGCAGTGTACGAAATATAAATTTCAACAAATTACCCTCATTAAATGGAAATGCCAAGCAAATGTTTATAATCCGTAAATGCAACAAAAAAAAAAAACAACAACAACATAAAAACGAAACGAAACATTGTGGCATTCTAGCATTTTGTATATATTTTTTTGTATTGTTGTTAGCCAAACCATTTATCGTGTGAGTATACAGCACAGCCAGTAAATCGTCGAACCACAAGAACACTTAATTTGCCCAAGTGTTGCACTGGCGGCGGGCACTGAATGTGCACCATAAGCAGCAGCAGCAAGCAGCAATGTAACGAGCAATTGCAAAAGCCTCACTTTTACTACTTGGCTCGATGCTTTTTGCGCACATTGGCAAATTGCAGCTCATTGATGTTTTGGAAATAAATTCGCTTGCTCCAGGAATTGACTTGTCGGTGTGCGGGTATTAATGTGTGCGTTTATTTGAATGTGTTTCGTATGTGCTGAATGGCGCCTGCAACTATGCTTCCTTATGACTTGCCACACATTTGTTAGTCTTTTTGTATACGAGATTCTTTTTTTTCAATTATTTTTAATTCCAAAGGATACTGGCGGATTTTTATTTCTTCGTGTATTGGTTTAACATTCTGCAGACCGCAATCCGCTTTGGAGTATTTAGCTGCGCTTTTCGCAAATATGTACTTTTAATGTTTGGCTATTCTTTTGCGTGCAAATTAGAGTCCGTACGGTGAAGGTACATTGGAGTGGATCAGTTCATAATTTGGACCATGTTGTTTGTTGGGGATGGTTTTAGGGTAACCAATTTCTGCTAAACTGCCTTTGCTTTCTTAGTTTTGGACATGATCGGCGTTGCCAAAATACATTTTACTGCTCATTTACCCTATTCTGCTTATGACTGTCTTTGCCTGTAGCCAGCTGCACTGGCTTGGAAAACCAAATCCCAAAGCGCTTAACTACCATGGGTGGTAGCGAGCGGAGGTTTCTACTGAATCTTTTGGCCACATTCGTAGTATTTGCTGCACCCAAGGAGCTAAAGAATGTAAATTGTTGTATTTTGGTGTTTTCTTTTTTTGGTGCAGTTGCCTGGGTTTCAAAGTTCTCTTATCTGACTTAGTTGTAACTGGCAACCAACAAAAAAAACAGTTGCAAAAAGGATTAAATCAACGCCCTTGGCAGAAGATTCAAACGCATACATGGACGAACACCAACACAAGCATGGCCCAACAAGACAACAGATGCCATTAATTAAAGCTCGACACTCTGTTATGGCTCCGTGCACAGAAACACATACAAATACATACAAATACACATAGAATCACACAGACAAAAAGACACTTGCTGATACTTTTGTATCTTAACGGTGGCATGGCAACTATTTTGCATTTTTTCTCTTGCCGGCCTTCCTTTGGCATCATTTTTTTATTCGCCCATATAGTACATTCATACACGTTTCCATTTCGTTTTTATTTCTTGGCATTTTTTCTCTTGTTGTGGCTGTCAGGAGTTGTGTTTTATTTCGCTTTTCAGTTTGTATTTGCATTGAGTTTTGCAAATTAAATTGCAAATGTGTTTTTTTCCTATGCCATGCCTGCGATAGTCTCTTTCACTAGGTGTGAGAGTGTGTTTGTGTCTCTCCAGGCATGTCTGTCTGTCTGTCTGTCGGTTGGTGCAAATTGCAATTAGTGCTGACTTATGTTCCGAGTTTAGGCGAAGAGCGCTTGTGTGTACAGGATTTTCGGTTTCAGCTTTCGACTAGATTAAATGGAGATTTGCTTCGTCAACCGAAAAGAATTATTTTCTGGTGATGCGGAGCAGTAAGAAAGATCTTACCAACCACCCAATCCCTCAAAAATCACTTTAAAGCCAATGCTAGCTCTTAAGTTTATCGCCAAATTAAAGAGGAAGAGAGCACTCTTACCGCTAATAAAGTACTAAAATCAAACCGAAATGTTTAATGGAAAACATGCCACTATCACATCACATTGTAATATAAATGCTTTTGATATTTATGCAACACACACGCAACATAAACAAAGTATAGAATGCGGAGTGTAAGCCAACCGACTTCATTAATGACAATTTCCAAAAAAAAAAAAATGCATATTCCTTTTGCGTGTGTAAATTCGTATATTTATCACCTTTACGTCATCATCAACAAACAACAAAATAGCGAAGCTCCCCACCAAAAGTGTGGCAACTTCATTTAACGGCAATTTTCCACAGTTGTGCCGCTTTAAGGTAGTAAATGTCAAATTTTCATAAATCAACGCCGAACTATTAAAAATTGTGTGTGAGTATGTTTGCATTTTCTCGCCCCCACAGTCACCCTCTCCACCGATAATGTCTGAAAGAAATTTCAAGAAGTTTTGGTATTTTGTATTTATTTGTTTTACGATATTCGTTAGGGAGCGCGGGAGAATGGAAATTAATGCCACACGCGAGACTCGATTGCGGAGTTTTCACTCGCAAATGAGATAAGTTTTGAATGGTAAATGAGGTGTTTTTATGATCTGCGAGGAAAAATGTATGTTTTTAATTAACAGTGCACGCATACACTGAGCAGATCAGTTTTATTTAATAAAAATAAATTTCCGAGTTCGGTCATGCAATTTGCAAGAGTGGAAAAATATAAGTATGTTTCCCTTCACATTAACTTTATAAACTGTAATACACTTGGAGGTACTGATTATATTACACCTTTTCTTGATTTTCCTTCGGTATTACAATACCGGTCAGTGTCGATTGGAAACTGTTGTGTAATTCTGATGGTTCGAAAATGTAAATAGGCACGGGATCGGGAGTGTATTCTATAAATTTAAAACTTGCTAAATCTTACAGTCTTCCAGTGATATTGGCTCTGACTGGTCTGGCAAAAGACCTATGGGATGCATAAAATTCGATACAGATTTACGGTGCCAACATGAAGCAAACCATAGATGGTTAAACCTTTCAACCTGTGTTATCTCCAGATCACTCGGGCCTTCCTTTAATGCCAAACGAACCAGAGTTGCAGTATCACTGGACAGAACTAACTTACGAATATTGACCGGAATAATTACTGGTGACTTCTTCATCGGAAGTCATGCCCAGAGGCTTGGCCTTGCCAACCAAGGCGATCTTTGCATGAGCTGCAAAGATTCTAACGTTGAAGAGACTTTTTTTCATTGCCCTTTTGAATTTCCGGCGCTGGCAAACCAACGTTGTCGGGCATTCAATTGTTTCTATTTTAATAACCTTGATGATCTTGCAAAGAGTAATCTAAAATCCATCATGTATTTTATTAAAAATTGAAAATGGTTTACTTAAAGCAATCAGCGTTGCAAGTGGCCGGGTATACTACGGGCCTACATAGCGACCTATGTTATGATATCGTTGTTACAAAAAACATCTACCGATATAACCTAACCTAACCTTCCCTTCAGATTCAATTTCATTGTTGTATCTTGGAGTATTACATACTTTTGCAACATCAAATGACAAATGCTATACCACCTCTAACATGCACTGAGAATAATGGAGCATCAGCAACGCAGTGACACCCCATATCTTGAATTAGACTAATGCTTGCTCATCGTGAAGTAATACTTTACGGTTGTTCTGCGGGGAAAATGGGTCAGTGATATGGTGGTGGTTTTTAGCTCGGATTAACGTACTTGCTGAGAGGCAGTGCCTTTCAAAGGTTTTCCAACCTAAACAAATAACAACAAAACACTCACTAATATCTTTAGTTCTATACGGTCAAGCTTGTTGGTTTGCTACAACAAATATCTTTAATTAATTCATAGGGAAACGATCGATGGACGGGAAAAATCTAAGTAATTCTAGCTCCATTTATGCTTAATTAAATTTAGTACAAGATACTACAATTACTTATTATGTAAACGGTTATATGCTACAACATTTTCATAAAAGAGACAAAATGTAAAATAAAAAAAAAATTTTACGAAATTTATTCTTTAGTTTAGAGCTGTGCTTGCACCCACTTAAAACCATAGATAATTTTAGCTATTTGAAATGATCAGACTAACAATACCACTCCTTAATATTGCTCAAATTGAATACGATAAGCCTCTTCATAGGCTATATTAATTAATAAATTAGTATTGTGAAAAATCTGTGAATGGATGAATTTCGTCTCAGCTTAAATAACTTAGCTTAGAAATTGTCAAGGTTAGATGGTGTTACAATGTAAATTGATTTCAACTTATCCACACAAATTTCCAGTCTTTAAGTCATTAAAATCTGTAGTCTGTAGCCCTTCACTATGTTGGTACGAATTATCTTAATTCCAATTCGAACAAATTGCTTTCGCCCTAAACTGTCAAGCGAAGCCAAAAAACATTCCGTAATTGTACAAAAGTTTAATCGCATTTAAATTAAATCAATGCAAAAGAAAATGAAACACAATATGCGGAAAGAGAAGACAGAAAGAGAGAGACAGAAAGAGAGAGAGAGGGAGTGAGTGAGAAATAAAATCACTGAAATGGAGACGTAAAGGAAAAAGTGGTTTTAACAAAATTAAAAAGCTTAAAAAAAACAGATGCAAATGCAAATGCAAATGCTACACCAACAACGGAGATGGCATTGAGCATTGCGATTGTCACAAAAGCTATAAGTGTGGGCACTTGTACAACAACAGCAACAAGGTGAGAAAATGAACGGATTCGATTACCTTTTGATTGCGGCAAACGAAAAAAAAAAACCCCCGTGAACACAAACGAATCGAAACCAGTTGAAAGTTCATTGTGCAACGACAAAAGGTACTTCAGAGAGATACAATTACATGCAATGGCAAAGATACAACGAAAAGTATATAAATGCAACGAAGAGATACAATCCACTGAAGTGAGGAGTGGAGTGCACTTGGAGTTATACTTGAGGTAGTTTGCCGGATAGGAGAATTGTTAAGAAGTAGGTACAAGTAGACGAAGCAGATGCTTAGCGAAAGTTGCTGCCAAAGCCATTTGCAATTTGCATCTATTTGACTGTGAAGTCAATTCACCTACTGACACGCCATCATCATACTGGAGGATGGTGGATGGCAGGGGAGGCACGAACAGTTTATTGAAGTGTATGGCTTTGGTCACTGCGGGAAGCTGTCAAAGCGTCTTTGGATGGCGTCATGAATGGTGGCGACTGCTCGAGCCGTTGGAGTTTGCACATTCCATGTGTGTGTGTGTGTGAGAGCTCCTGTCTGAATGGAAATTATTCAAATGAACGCCACAAGTGGTCGAGGCGAAAGTACGCACATTGATGGAAGATATTGAATGGAATGAGTGTGGCGCGTCAGTAGACTGACACCTAATGAATTTTAAGTTTATTTCTTGATTAAAACTTAGATCCTGTTTAAAGAATCATAAAAAGTATAATAGTGGCGCTGCGAGAAGAGTAGGCAAAAAAAATCAATGAAAATCTTTTAGATTTTTTCTGAATTTTTTCAGCTGTGGTTTGAAAGTTTTTTGTTCTCTGAGAAACTTATTGAAGCTGAGGTCGAATGCGTTTCAATTTCATACAGTCTTTTCTCTTGGGACTCTCCATCAATAACAAAAAAGAATGAAGGCCTCATTAAATTATTCATTTCCCCTGCCTACCATTTGCATAGCCCCACCTAAGCTCTTGCCGGACTTTATTAAAATAAATCGCCTCATTAAAAATGCTTTCGAAAATTATGTACGCAAAAACAAAACGAACTTAATCTGCCACAAATAACTCAAATGACAAATTTCCACGGAATTGTAGCATCGAAAATGCAGCAGCTAATTAAAAACACAGACGCGGTAATAAATTCCAAATTATTCATATACTTAAATTACCAAATACAAATGCAAACCGAAAAAAAGAAAAAAAGAAAATAAATAAATGAAATCATGATACAAGCTTAAATTAACAAAAACAAATGAAACAACCGCAACAAGAAAGTGAGCAATAAAATATAAATTACACACATTAATTCTGAAAAGATCGAGAAGAAAAATTGATGCTTTCTGCAGCTACTTAATTGCGGCAACACATTTTTCAAAGTGCATTTGAAGACGTCCGAAGATGTTTTCGGGGATTCCTTTCTTATGTTGCCAGATGAAAGAGTTCTAATTGGAATTAAAAATGTTTTTTTTGTTACCGGAAAGTATAATTAGAAAACTGTAAAATTAAGCATGAAATATGCAAAAAATAATTTGCCCACCCAGCTGTTGGACATGTTTTCGTTTTGAGCCATTCCTTCTTTTTGTTGAAACACAGTTGTACGGAGTTCGATTGAAAGCTAAAGGATCCAAAAAATGACAAAAAAAAATGTTGGTCCAGCTGTTGGACACCTAAAATATTCAAAAAAGGCAGTTCAAACATCAGTTTGAGAATGTTTATAATGTGTCCAAAGTCCACAAACATGGAAAAAATTTACACCGTGTCCCGAACATAAAATCAAGACAACCCTTTGTTTGAGTGAGTAAATAAATAAATAAATATATTGTCTGGAAGTTGGAACCTATAAAGCAGTTCGGAAGATGACGTGAAATAAATGTATGCGATTTTCTTTCAGGCAGATGCACCTACCTCATTTATCTCCGTGCTCTCTTAATTTGAATCCACTGGTTTTGTTTGTACTAACTCAATAACTCGGCGTTGTTCGGACGTGTACTTACAGTTGTGAAATTACCATCCCATGAACCTTCCCTTGAAGACCTGTGAGGCCCTCGTGAACCCCCCGGAAGTGTTTAACGAATTTCGGCCGCCATATTGGATCCGCTTTTTTGGTTTTCCTCATAGTAGTACTCGTGACGACCTTTCCGAATCACACAGAATTTCAGTAAAATCAGTCCA
The DNA here is from genome assembly GCA_951394025.1 of Heteromyza rotundicornis. NCBI lineage: Eukaryota > Metazoa > Arthropoda > Insecta > Diptera > Heleomyzidae > Heteromyza > Heteromyza rotundicornis. Next base: position 13,749,488 of record OX596010.1, on the reverse strand, counting down.
CCAGGGCCGGAGTTGTGTTGTAGTAAACCATTCCGAATTTACAGATGAAGTGTCTAAAAATTCTTCTTAAAAATTCCGAACTCTAGGTGATATGTCAGTCTATCATCTCTTTTAAGTACATAGATGGGTATTCATGCTAGAGCAACTAAAAACCATAACAGTTCTTTCCTTTGATACCGTTGAGAAACGAGGCTGACAAAAGTGTCATTCTCCTAAATAAATATAAATAATCTAAAATCAATTTCTTGCTAACAATTAATGTGACATTGCCCAATTGGTGGTATAAATTTCCCAACTATGTATCCTGATTTATTTTGAAAAATGACTTCCTTTGTAAACTATTGTTAGTTGGTAATTTAGCCTAAATATGTAAGTACATAGGAAATATACTCGATTAGTCTCTTGCCTACAAAATGTGGCTATCCACAGGAGTATCGGACACACAAAATGTACACAATTTTAATAGACCGTTTCGGGCACTTCATCACAAAATTGCATCCACTGAAATAGTAAAACTCAATTTGAATATAAATTTGTATAATAAACCATAAATTTAACACTTGCCGTTCCGGCAAAAACAATTTTCCCCATAATACAACAATTTAATTTACCATTTGCAATTACCGTCCACTGCCAAACGTCAATTCAACTCGAAACGTCAATTGTGGCAATTTAACAATACTTTGTGTATGGATTTGTGTGCGGTGACTGGGTATTCGAACGCACGAATGGGTGACAGTGTTGCCAATTATTCAATGAAATTTATTACCTATTGAAATTTGAACTGTTTTTCCAGCAAATTGCTTTTAAATTAAATTTGCATGTACTCCGTTACGTTCGGTTTGAGTATATTTTTTTTGTTTTTAATTCAATTTAAGCTATGTCATAAAAAGCCAATACTTTGTTTTTGGTGGATTTCATGTTGACAAAATTGGCAGCTGCCTTTTGACACACCACACCACACCTCAATTCGTATTTATTGATTGGCGTTTCATTGTTAATTTGATACTTTTTTTTGTGAAGGAAAACTTGATGATCACATAAGTTGTCTGTTGTTGTTTGGGTGTATTTTTTAGATATTTTTGTTTTATCACAAATTTATGTAAATTTGACTTCAAATGTCATAATTACGGATTAGCAACCGAAAATTTATTTATACAAATATTTTGCCATTAGCCTTTGTGGGGATTCGGCGTGTGAATAATATTTTTTTTATTGTTAATAGCTTGAATTCAAGTTAAATTTAATGAAAATTTGTTTTAAATTTTAGAATGTAAAAATGGTAACTTGAGTCAATCAAAGTCCATGCAATGAATTAATCGATTACAAAATTTTGGTGTCATAGCAATAGAAAATTAATAAATTTTTTAAATTCCTTATACCGTAGAGCAGATTCGAAATTTTTTCACTTTAAACTTTGCCCACAAAATTCCACTGTCTCAGCTCAATTTCATCGAAAGGAAGCAACACCTTCAGGCGGTTTCTTCCATCTCTATCATCTCACCACGCAATTGTCTCATGCAATGCAACCTTCCCACCAACAAAATTTCCAATTTAGCCTAATAATTCGAGTTTGAAATTTTTTCTGGCATATCAAAAAGAAAACCAAAAAAAAAAGTAGCGACAACAGCAAACGATTTCAAAATTAAAAATCCGCGAAATTGTTTTATTCTAGACATTTGCCGCACAATGAACACCCCTCGGCAGCCCACTCTGAAGTTGGAATTGTTTACTTTTATTGTTGATGTTTTCGCTGCTGTTCTGGTTGTTGTTGTTGCTGTTCCATTTCAGTGCGTTTCCGTTTCCGTTGTTCGCCCGTCATTTCTTCGGTTTGTTCGCAACAATGCGTTTATGAGGCCAACATTTGGCAAATGCGAGATTTTTATTTCATTTTTTGCCCGCACATTCTTGACTTTGCATAAAATTAATAATTCTTCATTTGAATAATTTAGGGCATTTTTTTTTCAACTGGAGTGGGCCCCAAGTTGGGCACCTTCATTTCATTTAGGGGACCGCCATTCGTTGAATGTGCTTGGGTTTTTTGTTGTTGCTTAGGTGCGTGCCAGAAGTGTGGATAATTTTCATTTTTTGTTGGCATTTCAGAAGCGCTTGAAGCGGCCATGGAACTGTGAATAATGAAAAAAAGAAATAATAATTCAAGTTATGAATTTCAGCGAATTATTTTGTTGGGAAATAGCGTTGCGTTAGGGGAATCCTCGGACTGTCATGATGAGGTTTATGGAAAACGTAGTTGGATGAATTGCTCGAGGCATTAGATTAAGCTCAAAATTAAAGCTTATGTTAATAAGCAATTTAGTTTTTAATTTTCAAAAAGCTTTCAAAAATACATTTTTAATGTTTAAAAAAAATATGTATGAGGACCTGATTTCTTTTCAAGTTATCACTCTTTTTTAACATCATTTTACGGAGCTTAAGCTTTAAGGACAGCAGTGAACAATTATAGTATGCGAGATTTTCGAACCACCAATTTTTTACAGTCAATTTTGGTGAGGACTCAAAAAATGGCCCACCTATTGGACACCTGAAACACACCGCAGTCAAAGTTCTGACTTGAAGTGAACACATTCTAGAAAGTTTTTTTTATTAAATTCATTTTATTTATTGAATTACAGGTACAAAGTTCACATTATTTTTACTAGTATTTTTACTAGATCAACAACATGCTCTATGTGTCACCAAGTTGTGGTATTTTTTTTGTTGCGTAGTGTAATATCACAGTGGAGTCGGAGAGGTGTATTTTTGGGAGGAGGTTTGAGATTTGGTAGTAACATAAAAATTACAAATAGATGCTTGAACTACGCTACAGCCAGTGTCCAACAGCTAGGCAGATCCAAAAATTTTCCAAAAATCTGAAAAAATTAAACAAAATCCTTAATTTCCACATAAGCATGCATCATTCAATTTGCTCCACTGTGTGTGGTCTGGAAATCTTAACCAGAAATGGGATTTTCTGTTTCACAGAATTTTTAAACGAAAAATTCCCGTTATTATTAATTTTAATAAATGTTTATATTTCCTCATATTGTCCTGTGCTTCGTTTGCCGCTGTCCTTTCCCAAATTGTTAGCCACAACAAAGCGCAAATATGAACGTTGTCGCGGCAGGGGTTTGCTCACTTTTCCTCGTTTTTTATTTGATTGTTTTCGTTTATTGTTTTTTATGCCAACGTTGGGGTTTATGCAAAGCTTTTAATTTGATTTGGCTTAAACCGCCGCCGCCATCGTCACCACCATTTTTTACTTCCGTTCCGCTCCGTTCGTTGGCCACATTCTATTTGGTTTTTATTTTTATATTTCCGTTAAGTTTGGCATTTGCTTAAATAAAGTTGCCCATATTCTTTACAATTTTATGATGATTTTGTGTTTATTTTTTTATTCTTTCTCGTATTTATTTTCATTAAATTTCGTATTTATTTCCACTTGTTCATTTGCATTTTTGCTCTGCTTTCGACGGGAAAAGAAAAATCGTCAAATGTTAATTAAATTTTATTTGCCTGCATTATTATAGGCAAATGCTTAATCTCTGCAACGCTTATGCGCTTTAAGCAGTTTTTGTTGTTGTTGATGAGGCTGCTGGTTGGCATTTTGAACTGTAATTTGTCAATTTTGAATTTGAAATAAATCAAAAATGGCGGCTTGTTTCTGATGTTGTTGTTGCTGTTTGTTTACGGCCATTTTGTCTATGTGCGAATTTGATGTTTCGCTCTTGATGTTTGCTCATGAATATGCATGATTGAAACTGTTAATTATTTGCGAGTTTGCATGGAAATTGAAATTAGCATACATTAATCCTGAGGGGAGATTCCACAACTGTGAACGGTTTTCTGTGTGCATGACTTTTTGCTAGCATGCAAATTAAAATTCATAAGTCTGTTGACTGTTTTTCTGTTGAAAAAGAACTTTTTTTTTTAATATTTTGGGGCATAGCTAAAATTTAAGATTTTAGAATTTTAAATTTAAGTTTAAGAGGATACAAGACTCTTATAAAATCCCGAAGAAAATAAATTTGCTAAAGTGGACAATTGCTGACCAAAGAAAACAAACAAACTTTAAAATGAACACAAAAGCAAATAAAAAGTAGCCAACATCTACAAAATGAAACAACATAAAAATGAAAATAAAACCAGGTACATACCGGCCTACAAATAAAAACAAAATGTTTAAAGTCATAAAGAAGAATTCTATAAACAGAAAACACCCAACATCATTCGGCCAGACAGACTATCTATAAACAATGCGGCTGCAGCAATTGCAACTGCAACAGCAGCAGCAGCAGCAATAACAAAAACAACAGAGCAGAACAGCAACTCTGCTGCTTAACAAGTACGTGCAAATGATACTCGAGCGTACAACGTACTTGACTTGCTGCAGAGAAGATGTATTTATTACACGCCAAATGACAGTTCTGAGACCACCAGCACCATGCCGGGGAGTGACGAGCGGACGAAGAGACACATCACTAAAGGTAGTAACAGCAGATGCAGAGACAATTCGACTTTGTGTTTACTGACGTGTGCACATTTAGGGGCCTTCAATTCGAAAATGTCAAATTGTAAAAGGATTTGTTTGGCGTTGGTTTATTTTCATTTAATTTTTTTGCTTCTAAGGTAGCTGTTGCTGGAGAAATACAAATGTATCTATTCATAGAATTTTTACTTATTGATACAGAGAGAAAAATTTTAGATTTTTTTATGCCAATTTGATCTTATAAAATAATACAAAATTTTGAATTACTTAACCCATTTTGTGCCGCAGCTCAAGTTCTCAAAATTAGTTTAAAAAAATTTTAAAAAGACTTTTAATTACATTTTTATTAACTGAAATAAAAATTGGTCCAAAATCGGAAAAAGAAAATTTTAAACAACTTTTTTTGGGAAAACTTTGTAAAATTACGCCATCCTCTTGCAAAAAGATTTAGGGACCGCCAAGAGAACCGGTTCTGGAACCGAAACCTTTTTCATTTATGGAACCAATGGAACCGAAGCCGATATTTTGTCTGCGAATCAGAACCGAATCCAGTTTACTAACTAAAACTTTTGACTTTTTCCCTTTCCCTTAGCATTTTACCAAAAATTAAGTGAATAACTTTTCTATAAGGGAGTTCACAAAAGTCTCATATTGGTCATAAAGTTCTACATTGAAATATGACAGTGTACTCACAAATGTCATATTTTTTCAAATATAATTTTACGCCATAGGACTTTTTGAGACCTTTGTGAACTCCCTTTATGAATCAAGGCAGACAATTTTCAGCATAAAGATTAAGTATATAAATTTTAAAGTGATTTTTCCTATTTTTCCCCCTATTTTGAATTTTTTTTGGTCGTTTTTCATTTACATTTTTAGTTTTGTTTTTCATTTTTGTGCGATATAGCCAATCTTGCTTGCTGTTGTGGAAATTTGTATTCCTTTCGATACTTCTCTCGTGAATTTGGAATAATCTCTCCAGCTCATCATATGCTTTTTCATAACTATTTACACTTACTATTTACTATTTATATTTTATTTGTACTTAATATTTACAGGTTTTTATAGAAAATTTAGTCAGTTCAAATAATATACTATTTATCTTTTTTTTTCTTACTATTTTCATAGTAGATTCGAATTTTTGTATAGTAATCCCTACTATGTTCACATTTTATTCAATAAATTTGTAGTACTTCACCTTCAAATGCCTTTTAACTTCTTGCTGTGTAGATTACATTCGCTCACTCATTCATTTTTAATAAATTAAAAATGCAAAAATGTATTCGTTCGTACTTTTGTGGCTTTATTTTGTCAGTTTCTAGTTGTGACTTTAGCAGCAGATTTGAGTTATTTTCTCGTCTCGTCTCGTGTTTGTTTAATTTAATTTTCATTTGGTTTTTTTTTTGTTTTCAGTTGTCTTGTGTTCTCTCCTTTTTTTTAATTTCCTTCTATGAAATCCTCTTATCTTCCTGGCTGCTAGGTTTTGTTAGTTTTGCTCGTTGGTGGCCTGGTCTCCTTGCGGTTGATGGCTCCTGCTGCTGTTGGGTTTTATATGGTTTTATGTGGCAGTTGCTGTTGTTGTGTTTTTTTTTATATTTTTTATTCTTTGCCTAACATGGCACTTAGCCTAGTTGAGCCTAGCATTACCCTATCTTGCCTTACCTTACCGCAACACAACTCAACTCAACTGAACTGAACTCGACTCACCTGTACCTCTTCTACTCAGCACTTCGCCTCTCCTTCTGTGCATTTCATAATTCAAATTAACCTGCAGCTAAAATGTTATCACAATCGCATACATGCGCCCATACTATTAACCCGCTCCACCGTCGTCGCTGTGGTTGTTGTCGTCTTCTGTCTTCTGTGCATCCCCCCATTGGTGTTCTTCGTCTTGCATTTTCTATGCCTTGCCTTTGGATGCTTGCCAATATGTTTGTGTGTGTGTGTTTGTGTTTCACTATTTCAGTTGGGGCTGGCACTAGTTTCATTTCGGGCTCCAGGCCAAAGTACCTTGTTTAATTCAGTTTCATTTTTTTTCTCCTTCACTCGCTCCTTGTTTCATTTTTGTTATTAGAGCGCAGCGTATTTATTGTGGGAAATTTTAACTTTTTTGCAATTCTTACATGCAACATGCAGAGCAATCTCTATTTACTGTTTAATATGAAAGTGGCAGGTTTCATTAATTTTGTGTTTGAACATTTAATATGAAATTAAGTTTGTTGCCTTGCAAAGTGAATTGTTCAAATGACTCGTTGAGGAAATTTAATTCTTTTGCGTAGCAGCCAAAAACCTGAAGTGTTGGAAAAATTGGAGCTAATCCAGAAAAACCATTCATCAATATATTATCAGATCGGCATCAGAAAAATTTACCCCTCATTTTGTCGCATAGTGTAATTTTTTCTCACCTTTTTCTCTTTTATTTTGTAAATCAATAGAGCTGTAGCCACAGTTTGCTGGAGTAACTTGTAACTCTACAAATTACCTTAAAAATGTGATGTAACTAATTTTAATCAAACAAGGGGCAATGAGAGAAAATTTAAATGGTTTCATTTGTCGAAATCAACTGTTTTAAAGCTAAGTCCGCGGGGGTACAACTTATCCTTATCCGAGATTTAAAAAGTATTTCTTTTTTATGAATTCGAACCATTTTATGAATTGTTACGTAACAAATTCGACAATTAATAACAAGAGCCATGCTAATATATACCTCACATCTACTGGTACCCTGAAATTATAACCGGAAAGATATGGAAATGTAATGGAAATGAGTTTTTGGCATACTATATTTACACGCATGTGTGTTTTTTTAAAGCACTTTAAGTGTTTTTAATATTTATGCAGCATAAGCGTGTAGCAAAAATGGTACTAAAAATGAAAACACGCTTTATGTGTATCGACAGTATGCACAAAAGTGAGGTTTACACACAAATGGCATACAACACACTTATGAAAATACACACGTGACCCAAAATACACGGGTGTCGTGAAATTTTTATAATTTTCTTTTATTCTCAAAAACAGTTAAATTAACACATGTTTTCCGCTGTTTAACTGCGCTATAATTACACACAGAATACGTTTTAGTGCGTTACATAGTACACGATTAATATTACACATTTTTAGCTGCTCTCTTGAGCTATAATTACATTATGGTGCGCTATAAATAAACATATTATAAATGATAAATTTAAACACTTTTTACTTATAAATACACGCAAATTTGTGTGTAAATAGTGTCTACAAGGTTTTACAAACTTTAGGTGTATCTGAACAACGCATTTCACTTTGCAGTATAAGCTTCAGACCTTACCTCATAAGGTGTGGGTATAAACCTTAAAATTGCTATTTTCCCTTTATTATGACCGTATTAATCCACCTAAAAACAGTGATGACAACTTTCGAACAGCTCAGACTCGGAGATTTGATAAACCAAATTTTCTTTTGGAATACCTATGCAAATTGACAATTGCATTTTTTGATATTTATTTATTTATGTATTTAAAAATACATTAAAAATGCCCGAAGACGAAACGTTGTCATGTCTAGCAGTAACTACTTTTAATGGATCTTCAAAGCTTCTTTTTGTTTTGAACTTGTCAATGCCAAACATTAAAAATTAAAATTGTTAAAACTACAATGAAACGGCAATGTTTATATTTGCCTTCTCATATCACTAACTAGCCTGACACTCAAAAGACCTTGTGTGAGAATTTTCCAGCAGGCCACCTCCTCCTTGTACTCCTCCTTCGTTTAATATGTATTTCACCTTAAGTAAAGGTCGTGAAATTCTTTGCTCATTAGCGTAACCGACTTTTGCACCAGCCGCTGGGCGTCTTCGTTGTCAGCAACGTCGACGCATTTAGTGTCGTGGAGGGGCCCTCCCCACTTTTAACCATGTTACGATGCTACATTAACAATTGTACTTTGTTGGCACAACAAACACTTTTCATACATTATGCAAGCGAGTGCCTGGTGTCATAAGAAAAATAGAAAGACCATGGCAGCCGGTGGCAATGGTAGTGGTGGTGATGGTGATGGTGTCACCCGAAGCAAATGAGGCGTCTAGATGTGAACCTAATATAAATACACACATGCATACATTCGAATAAACCCGTGCTTACATGTGTGTGTGTGTGTGTGTGTGTCTGTTGTCTTGTACAAATCATTAGCAGACATTATTTTGTTATTTTATTTTGCACACATGCTCCGAAGTACAACACATACAACACAGCAACAATGCGGAGCTTGTTTGGCGCAATGCCTAGCAGGCAAATCATCATCATCATCAGCAACGGCAACAGCAGCAGCAACATCATCAGAAATAGCAACATCTCTCCTACATTAGATCGTTCAGTCCGAGTGGAAAATGTCGTTGTTGTTGTTGTTGCTGTTATTTGCCGGCATCTAAGACTGCCACAGACGCAGACACGGCACGGTTAATTATTATCTATGAGATGCGCAGATACTTTCGTAGCCGATGTTGCTGATATGACCATCTCCTACTCCGCCATTTCGGCGTTGTCGTCATCAACGTCGTGGTGGTTGTTGTTGTTGTTTGCCCTTCTCGTGGGTGACTTCGCATACATTAGCAGCTACTACGCCCACTTACACACATAGACACGGCACACACACACACACACATGTGTTCGTGTCGTTTAGAAAATCACAGCCACATTTTCATTTTCCCTTCAGTTTAGTTTTGCTCTTGGTTTGCTGATGGCAAAGGATGTGAGACAGTCATCGTCCTGCCTCACTGACTGCTGCTGATGCCTGCCTGCCTGCCTGCCTTTTGAGTTAATTGCATTTTGCTCAATTTAATATTGAATTTAATTAGGGAAACAATTTTTTTTCATGTGCCTAGAGGTGGAATAAAATTAACCAAAAGGTAAAATCAGCACAAAAAGCTTTTAGCGTAAATGCACAAATTCGATTTTAGTTTTGGTGGAAGCGAGTGGCTTTTGTTTTAATTTTGTTAAACACTTTTTGTGGTTAGACTTTTGTTTGACATCTGCTGGCGTTTAAACGTAGTTATCGTTTTAGAGAGGACATTGATCTTTGACGGTAAGCCAGCCAATTTGTTATTGCAAATTCGTTTAATTAAATGCAATAAAACGGAACTAAACAAAACTTATTTAAGCAAAAAAGGAAAACAATACGTAACCGTTGGGGTTCAACAAAAAGGCATGACCGAAGAAATTTTCTCTTACTAGTTTTATAGTTTTTTCACTTACTTCGGATGAAGTCCCGAGCTAAATGACCAACATTTAAAAAACAACATAATTTTGTTTGTAGCTATAGCATAACAAAAAAATTAATGGGGTTCATTTAAACCTGTAAACATGTAAACCATGTAAACTTTAGATGGCTGCTGAGGTTAAGGCTGTACTTGAATATTCTGCAGTCAAATTCTAACATTTGTACCCTTTCCATCCAATTTAATTTCAAGGTACAAACGGTATATTTTAAGTATTAACCTTTTAACATTTTTATTTTCATTTCTCACAACTTGATAATTTTAAAATTGAGATTCATCCAAAAAAGGTCCAAGGACGTAATTGGTGGCAGATTTTAATAAAATTTCAAACTTTTCAAAGGATTTGAAATCGTGTTGGTTCCGGTACGTACTTACGTACAATAAGTTCCAACTTAGCTTTAGTACTCTACTAAATTGACAGCTACTAAGCTAATACTTAGGTTTAGTAGATGCTAAAAAATAAATACAAATTTTATTTAATTTAGCAACTTCTGGTATGTAATGGTTTGCGTCAAAGGCAACCCTAGATCTACCTGGTAGTTTACGCTTGGAAAGAGCCTCGGAAAGGATGTAAACTTTTCCCCATACGAATTCTAACGGAAAGCTTACATGCATGTAGATCTACAAGGTTTACATTGTTTACGGGGGTTTTACAGGTTTAAATGAACTCTATTTTTATTTTTTCCTTTGATTACATTGTTTGAATCTATATTTCATATATATAAAAAACAAGTCGTGAAATGTGTTACTCATCGCATCACTCGAGAACGGAGCGCCCGATTTAACTGATTTTTTTGGTTGTGGCCGTCAAGAAAACCCGGAAAATTCAGACGAAAAAGTTTTTTCACTTTTCCCGTTCCCCATTCCCCTTTCCGATTCCGAAAGGACATGATTTATTTTTTTCACGGGTACCAGGGAAGGTTTATGGAAAATTTCACGGAAAGATTAATGGGAGGGTACTTCTTCCACTACTGTTGACCGGGAGCTTCACGGGGGTTCAAAGGAAGGTTCGTGTGAGGGTACTTTCACAACTGTAACTACATGTCCGAGCAACGCCGGGCTATTACCCATGTTTGGCCTTATAAATTAAAATATGAAATTTTTTCTAAAAAAATCATGATTTTCTCTTATATTTTTCTGGTTTTAAATATACTTATTCATACTTTACTTAATACTAGGTTTAACCCATGTTGGACATTGTTAAAAAGTTTGGGGGTAGCCTTGGAGTGGTCCAATAACCATTCACTCAATGAGAGCTCTTTACTCTCGAAGTTGGACGAGGATGGAATTGAACAGGAAATTAATTTAAATATTGCAATTGATTTCACCATAATGTAATGAGCCGTTTTAATATTTAATTTTAATATTAATGAAACGACGTATACATACATTAATGGCTTTACAAATTAATTAACATAAAATTGGCATTACACAACCTTAAACCACTCACACCAGCAATTGACTTACACACACACAAGCACAAGCACACTCACTCATACAAAAAAGTGATTAACTTATTAAATTTACATTGAAAAATGATTTTGGAATTTTTGTATTCCGCATGCGAACACCGCATGTCGAGACTTGAGCGCGCGTCTTCATAGTCCCAGCGGAGCAAGTGCACATTTGTGCACCAAAGTATGCAACACATTTTTGTATTACACCATAGCAGTTTTTACAAGTATGAGTGTGTGTGTGTGTATTGTTCGATTGCATTTGCCACAATTAATTTCTCATTAAAATCGTGCAGCGACAAAAACGCTGCTGCGAAATTCCATTCATCGAACGCCCCATGCTGCATACGGCATTCGGCTTGAGCCACAAAATCATCAACACGTTAATTGAATTGTTGACACGCTGTGCCATGCCTGCACATAGGACCAAAACCGACGAACGTACGATCGTCCTTCGTTCAGCAATGCACACATTTGCATGCTGAACGCATCATGCATCGGTGTCCATGTGGAATGTGTTTGCCTTTGTCGAAGTGTGAGTGGATATATGTACGTATGTGTACATGTGTGCTGAGCGTAATTAATGAAAATTCATTGCATTTGAATTTTAATTAAAACAAAACGTACAAATTACACACGTGAGTTGAGGCTGTGCATAGGACGTTCTGTTCCTTCAATGCCAGCCGGCGGCTCGATTTGTTTCGAACTGTATTGTAGTGCACGATTTGTGACAATAGGGACAAGGAAATGCATTTTCGAATAATTACAATTTTGCTCAGGTCCGAGTAAAATCAATTGTGAAATTTGTCTCTGGACATTTTTTAATTGCCTCTCGACACCCAAGTGCTTTTCAATTCACTCAAAACTGTCATCAAACCGACTCTTTTGTTTGCGAAATACTTCCTTTCCGAAAATCATATAGCCACTTCCGTACACAATTTCCGTATCCTGAATACCAGCAGGAGTTAGCCTGGATCCCCCCTTCGCTGAGGCTCTTCACCGGTGAGTAAATTTTTCTCTTCCGTTACGTTAATTTTTGTTTCAAAAACTTTCGCCATCCGCCTCAACTGGACAATTACGTACACAGCTCAACCATGACACTGCCTCCGCCATCCTCACTTGTCCAAGTACACCTACGCATAACAGCACAAAAAAAAACGAAGAAGAAAAATCTCGGCAAACTCTGCATTTGTGCCCTGCTGTTATGCTCTTATGGGAGTTTGTTGGCATCTGTGTGTGTTTGTGTTGGTGTGCAATTGCGTTTGTGTTATTAGCCCGAAGGACTCTTCAATGTTATGTTGCTGTAGTTGTTGTTTTTTCGTTTGCTTTTTTTGCTGTTTTTGTTGCTGCTGCATATGTTCAATTTGAATTATTTTCATTTACAGTTACAATTTCCCAGCCTACTCATTCGACGGCATCCTTGTTGGTGTGTTACATTTTTTCCAAGCATTGTTACTGTTGTTTTTGTTTTTGTTTTGAAATATATCCTCAATCAGCGCAAAGGACCACTTTCAGCGTTCCGGCCTTCAACTCCACCACCCCAGACTTGAGGCACATCAACCTTGTTGGGTGCCCTGCATCAAGGGCACACAGACACACACACACACACACACACACACACACACACGCCACTTGAGACGAAACATCCTTTTCACATGCAATTGTAGTGGTAACAATGCTTCTGCATTTGAGCTTGTGTTCTGTTGTATGTGCCTACGTGTGTTTGGAAAATTTAATTTGCAATAAATGAAATTTGCTATTTTTTGTGTTTGCCTGGCAGCCAAATTGATTGAGTTTTTAATTTGGTCGAATGGCCATTTTTGTTTCTTTTGTTGCTGTTGTTGTTGCTGCTATTGTTTTCTGCTGCCTGATGGAATTTTCAAGCATTCATGGTTTGGGTTTTGCTCTTGTAGCTATGAAAATTTCATAACATTAAATGAAATTAGAAATTTTTGACTTTGAAGGAAAAATTATTAAATTTATTAAACAAACCTAAAAAACTGAATATTTAAGTATATAAAATATATAAGATATACATTTGAAAGTTATTTTTTAAAGTAGTAGAAAAATGGTAAAAAGTAGTAAAAAGTATAAAAGGTAGTAGAAAGTAAAAAAAGTAGTAAAAAGTAAAAAAGGTAGTGTGGAATACAATTTTTTTATTGCTAATAATTTGTTTTGTATTAAAAAAATAATTTTATTTATAAAAACAAAAGTTGTGACTTTTTTATGAGAAATAAAAAAAATTCTTAAAAACTAAAAGGATTAATAAAAAAAATAAAAAAAAAATATTGCCCATTTTTAAAATTGAGACAATTTGTTGTACTTAAAAAAATTTTTGTTTTGTTAAATTCTTTTAAATTTTCCTAAACTTTAAATAATTTATTCAAAAAATTGTTTTAAAACTTGCCCCATTAAAAGTTTCAAATGCTCCGCAAACACATCTACATCCTAACCTAGTTTGGCGTGACCCACTTTCCGGGAGCATCTTGAAAGAATCAAACAATAACAACAACAAAAAACCTTTTAAATAATTAAAACTAATAATTCCTAGTTGGCAGCATCAAAGACGCCACTTAAGAAGTATAAAACTGCGCTGCCACTAATTAAAACGAAACCGTGTTGCATGCGACAGTTCTGCTGCTACCTCTAGGACCGACAGCAACAACCACGAATGCTGCTGCTCATTATAAGAAAGGAGAGAACAAATGCAAATTTAATGAAGAAAAATGTGGTTTTATGAGGCGACAGGCGCGACCATGAAGAAAAAGATTCAAACGAATAAAAAATTGAAAAAAAAAGAAATGGAAAGGAAAGAAATAATAATGAAAACGAGCAAACCACAGACTGCATGCTGACAAATTATGATTTATGCGCCTTTGTCGTCTGCGAGTATGTTCGGTTTGTTTTAGTTTCAGTTGTTGTTGTTGTTGTTGCATTTGCCTTTGGTCATAAAAACACAATGTGGTGTTGAAGTTAAAAAATGTGGCAACACTTTTGGGAATTGTCACATAATTTATACTCGTGACAACGGGTGGGGAGTGTTAGGCTAATAAGACTGCTAATTAGTGAGGAGGGTCTGTTTTTTTTAATGGAAGTGATTAAAAAAGAGAAGAACAAGAAAAAGAAGTAAGGAGTGGAGATTTTTATTGAAAAATTCAAGGAAAGATTTAAGAGCATTTTCGAAGTAGTGTAAAAAAGTAGTAGAAAAGCATACTAAAAAGTATTTTAATACGTTTTGAAAATAAAATTTGTGGAAGTACAAATATTTGAAGGAACAATTTTAAACATGAAATAAAGAAGTGAAAAGGTAGTAGAAAAAGTAAAAAGTAGAAATGGTAGTAAAATTAGTACTTAAAAGTAGTCAAGCTCATTTTGAAGAAAAAATGATAACTACTTTACCATTTAAGTACCCACTACTAAGAAAATGTATAAAAAGTACTTAAACCATATTTAAAGAAAAAGTTCATACGAAAAATAGAAAAAAGGTAGTAAAAAATTGCTCAGCTACGCCTTGTAAAAAAAAAAACTGTCCACACGAAAATAAATGAAATTTTCTCCCATATTAAATCCATTTCTAGTCTACTACTTCGATATTCTCCCCTTGAGGCACATGTCAAGACCAAACTGTGAACTTCATTTATGAAGAACCAAAAAAATTATGACATAAAGCTCAACATGGAATAAAAAAGGAGGAATCAAAAAAAGACAAGAGCCCATTAAGACACATGCTCGCCTGACAAATTGTGTCTAACGGCAGTCTGGTGGAGTGCGCGCGCGCCCAAAAACGAAGCTGCAAGACGAAACTAACTTCAGAAATGAAGATTTCAGCTGTCAGCTGGCTGGGCTCCGTGCTTGGCCGTTGGCGTTGAACGAACGGATGAACGATTTCTAGCCCTCCCCCCTTTCAGCAACATTGCGGTACTTTAGCCACCGCCTAAGTTTTCATGCAACATTTGCATGGCTCTCTGTATCTGTGTGGCTATGTGTGTGTGTGCTCATTGTACCGCATGATGCCGCATCCGCAGTGTTGATGATTGCAAAATCTTGTTTTCCCTCACATTTTCGTCTCACAGCTCTTGGTGAAGTAATCTCATTGCCCCGAAGGCTGAAAAACTGAAAAATCAAAAACCATCGGAATCAGATTCAGATTCAGTGGGCTTTCGTGCCGGTCGGTCCTTGTATCGCCACAGTCTGTCTGTTGGTCTGTCTTAATGTGTCTGCCTTGTGTGAGTGTCTGTCTAGAAAATATTATTATATTTTGTGTGGTTGTTGTTGTTGCTGGTATTATTTTGGCTGCTTTGCGATTTAATCAGCTCTTAAAATACTTTTTTGGGTCAGTGACACACAAATTGGTTGTGGTACATTTAGTCTTCACATTTTGACTTATGCGTATTTATGAATGTGCGAATTGACAACACTAAAGTGCCGCCAGTCGCTAGTCGCTGGCAGATCGTCGTGTACGGACACATTCTCGTAACAGAAGACTTGATTTGTGTTCGCTTGTCATTAGTTTTAAGGTGGCATAAAATTGCCTGCTTAGCTGTCCAATTATAGGTCAAGAAGAGCAATAAATTTTTCTAGCCATGCACTGAAAATATTTTTCTTTAAAATTTGGCAAGAAATTTAATGGACTTTCCCCCTTTTTCTTTTCAATTTGAATTTACATTCTAAAATTTAAAAATCTTCTAAGGTACCAGGTAAATTTTTCCTGTACATTTTTCTGTTCTTCTCTCTGAATAAAAGCTTCTAAAATTAAATGAAACTTTCCCTTTACAAATCCATTTAATTTTCTTCTTTTTTTTCCACCAAAGCACATTTTTTTCTGGGCTATCTATAAACAAATGGTAACTAGGGAAGAAGACAGATGGCCAGAAAATAAAGGTAGTAGGTTGGAAAAGCAACAAAAAGAAACGAAGAAAACTGTCACTGTGGAAAACAATATTTTCCGCTACGACAAAGTGAATTGGAGCGCCTAAAGGTGTTTGCAAATTGTTGCGCTTTTTGCCAACTACATTCTACACTCCCTTTCATCTCGCCTTCCCTTTTAAAGCACCTTTTGCACCGCCACAAAACACCATTTGAAATGAGACCTTTTTCAGTGCACAGTTTTTTTTTGCCAACTTGCTTCTATTGCTTTGCTCACATTCTCTAATTCCCTGAGCTCACCGCTTCGGCTTTCAACGCGTCTTAGCGCTAATGGCGGCTACATGTCAACTCATCTTCACCGCCGTTTGCTATGGGGCTTTTTTTTTGTTGTTTGAGCTTTACTACTTTTTTGTACTACTATTTTTCGACATCAGACTATTCCGTCTATTCTATTTTATTCTATTTGCGTACATGTTCTCTCTAAATAGTAAAAGCAAAGCAAAGCGCAGCGCAGCTCGTTAAGCGTAAAATCGCTTTGGCAACTTTTCAACCTGTAGCCAAAAGAAAAAAAAACCAGAACATAGTTCGGTGTAGTAAAAAATCACTGAAACAAAAATAGAAGTCATCATATTCCGTATGTCCTTTTTCTTTTTTTGCTCTTTTTCACCGCCTTTTCAAATCCGCTTTTGTTCATGTTCACTCGGTTTGTTTTGCTTCGTCTATGCAGTTGCTCTAATGAGTTTCCGGTATTCCGTTTAGCGCTCCAACTCAATAGTTCTACTACTAAGTACTGCATAAATAGTAGTGGCAAAAGTGGAAAAGTGTGTCTATAATAGTGGCTAAAAGGCACTAAGTATCAGTGCCAGTTGTGTGATAGTCTGGCCGTCGCTTGACTGAATGCTTTGCGTGAATGCAATTGTTCGCTTTTTGCTCATAATTCAGTTGAACTTGTGGGCTGGGCTTAGAGCGCCCATTCAAAAGGACGGTGGAAGTGGGGTGGTAAAAGAGGATACGATTATTAACTAATATTTGAAAAGCTCCCACCCCCACACTGACAATAGTGTTTAATTATCAAAGCGGTAGCTCGGTGCCATTAGTTACAGTTTACGTTTACTGTAATTTGAGTACAATGTTGGTTGATGACAGTTTTTTAAAAAATATTTTTCTATAAAAGTGATTCTGTTAAAATAGTTGACGTTGCTTGAGGCAAGTTGAACTTTAAGTATGACAACTTTAAAATTTTGTATTTAATATGTTGCTAAAATGTCATCAAACTTGTGAACTTCCAATCAGCAATTCTCCAGATAATAATTTAGTATGAAAAATATTAAAGTTTTTTGTACTAGCATAGACTGAAGACTACTGTTCGTATCGATCAAAGTTGTTTTTAGCACGCGGGCATAGGACTGATGAACACTGGTTTAAAGAAAAAGTGGATTGGGGTTAAGTCAGTCAGTTCAAAGCATAATTCTAACACGCGGTAAAAGTGGGCGTGTCAAAACCTATCCTAGAACACGACTCACGACCCATAGATCACATATATAAATTATTGTGAGAATCTGTGAGGTAGTTTTGGCTTCTACTGGTCCCAAACATACACGTGTCTTTTATATTTATAGATTTTCAGCTGGGTTCTAGGCAAAAATGACAGTGACAATACCATGACAATAGTGAGATTAGCGTGAATATATGGGATTCTGTGGTGGAATAAACAAATTGTTTTTTTTTCGAAGAATTGTCCCTGTCAGGTTTGCTAGAATAAAAAGTGCATGTCTCAAAATCTCTCTCATAACGGAGAGATCGTTTTAAAAACCCTTGGTTAATCGATACTTACTAGCTGATGACTAAAGAAACCAAATCAAGCACTTGAGGTGATCAATATCTTAGTCAGTGTTTTCGTATTAAATGCCTTCTTTGAATATTCTAAAATCTGCCATGTTTGAAATCGAGCTGGAAGTCCTTCCATTTAATAAATAAATACCATTAAAAAATTGTACATGATAAGAATCCACCTCCTTCCATACACCACCACAAACCCCACTCAACATTTAAGCTTATTACTTAAGTAAGTAGTTACAACAAAGGACTTGAGATAATATTTACTCATATTCGAAATTACATGAACATAAAATACACTGCACAGTGGGTACTTGTGCCAAATAAAAGCGCCAGTGCAAATATTTACGCAAAAAAAAAAAAAAAAGTACACCCAAACCCAAACCCAAGACTCGGACGAACCAACACAAAAATAAACTAAAATCCACTGCCAACAAACAAGAACGATTTGAAGAGGAGCAACAGCAGCAATAAATCCCATTTATGCTGTGCTCGGATGCAATTTTTAGAATTTTTGCATTCTACTAAGGATTTGTTGTTGATAGAAGGGAGTGAAGTGATATAGAGTGGGCCAAGCCATGAAGGTCCATTCCAACTGGTCCGTCTTCGGTTGGATTCTCGTTGTGTCTTGCTGTCTGGTCGTCTGTCTGTGTGTTTGTGTGTTTATCTCTGCCTTTATTGTGATTATTTATTTTGCTTAGACTCTTTATTGTGCTGCATTTATGTACATTTACGTTGCTATGTCGTACGAGTGTGAACTGCCCAAGAGAAGCAGAAAATTTAAGATAGTCTTGGGAAACAGCATTCGGTGCATTATTTCGTCTTCTTGTTTCTTCTGGAATCCTTATGATATTCAAATTGCTTTTATTTTTTAAATCTTTTTCTTCTCCAAGTTCACAATGACCTGTATGTTGTTTTGCTATTGCTGTGGCTGGTCTCCACTGTGTGGTCAATGTTCGGCTTGGTTCAAGTGTGAAATGTGTTTTGTGCCTCCTTTCAGAAAAATGTGGTTTCCATGATTGGGGATTGTGTAGTATTGAACATGTTGAAGCGTTTGCTGTAGAATTTAAATTTAATTTGAATTTAATTGAATTGTTTATGGAGATCTTTGCCTTGGCACATGGCTGATGGCTGGCTGTTTGGATTGTGTGTGGCACCAGGAAATATCTTTTAAATGATTTGACACTTTGGAAAAAATTAGTAATTGAATAAAATTGCATTTGTGATTGGGCAATTACACTGTAAACGTTTCTAAGAAATTTTCGAATAACTACTGAAAAGAATATTTGTTTTAAAACTTTCGGGATATTTCTAGATATTTGCTACAGCAAACTCTGTATCGAGAGAGTTCTTGTAAGAAATATTTTCTGCATTGTGCTACTTTCTTGCTTCACTGCTCGCACTAATGATCAATGACCTGATTTCAACTGTCATATCATTTATCTCCTTAATTACACTCATGAAAATGCCACACAACTGATTGCCACGCATCGCATACGGCTTTCACGAGACCACACTCGATGATTTGCAGCTTTAAAGTTAATTAAATTAATTAAAAACCCGAAACAAAATAAATAAAGTCGGTTATTAAAATATTTTCATCTGCCATAAGTCGCTGCATGAGTCGATGTCATTTTCAAAGGCAGCAGAGGCCCTTGTCATATTTAAAAAATAAAAAAAAATCTTGAATTTTTCAGTGTTTTTGGCAGGTCCATGCAACAACAATGTCTGTTATAAACGAAAAAAACAAATATGAAAATGAACATTTTAAGGTGTAGCTCAACTCATTGCGGTATCGATGGCTTTGTATGGCGTCTGTCCATCCGCTGACTGTCTGTCTGTCTGCCACATCTGCGCGTACATCAATCTGCTTGTCATTTTCGCTGTCAACGTTACACACACACACACACACAAATACATAAAGCCAGAAGTCTATAAGCCTCATTTCCACGTCAGGCAGTGCTCATGTTTGGGCTTTCAGACAAATTTTTCGCCTTCAGAGTTAATTTGAATTTAATCAATGTAATTGCACGACTGCCGCTCGCTCTTTTTTCTTTTCTGTTATTTATTTTTTTTTTGTTGCTTTGTTTGTCTATTTGTTTTGTTGTAATTAGTGTTTTTGTGTTGTTGCGGACACTCCTTGAAATTTCGTTGTCTTTTCTCTGTTGTTTTGTTTTTATCAAATTGAAATTTAATTGTTGGCGACAAGTGACTTGGGTGAGTTGAGTTGAGTTGAGAAATCTCAAAAATGCCTCCAACTGACAGTTGGGTGTCTTTTCCCGTTTTCAAAAAAACAACAACAAAATTAAATACAAAATTCAGTTTATCTCAGCATTGAGATGCGTGTGTTGGATACACGCATTCCTGCTGCACATAAATAAACGACGCGTTTGCTTAATTAATTTCGTCGTTGCGCTTGAGGTGGATAATTTAGTTTCTTTTTTTTGAAATTTGGGTTTTTTTTTCAAAATTTCCATCGATTTGTGGTGTGTACCCGAAAAATCATGTTTATACAGTTTGTTGTCGTTCTATGTGGCGGCTTTGAGGCTCTGTCACGCGATTGCGTGTCCACATTTTTACTGTTTTTGAATGTTTCAGTTGATCACCACACCGCCGCAACGAGATTCAATTCAATTGGCTTGGATTCGCTGGGAGGCACAGCCTCCAGAATTTCGTGTTATCGACACCGCACAACATTTTGGTGTGTTAATCATTTGACACTCGTTGGTGTGGAAATTTTCAGTCATTATCGGTGGTTTTTTGATTTTTTTTTGTTAGAGGAATGGCGTAATATTTGATCAAGCCTGTTTTTAATTTGATTTCATCAAGGTTTTCTTGAAAAATTAAAAATATTTTTTTTTATTAAATTAAAAGTTTTTGAGCAATTTTGCTCAGCCCAAAGAATGATAGATGGATTGCTAATTTATTACTAAAGTGTTGAAATAGCGAGCATGAGGAAGATACAGGTTTCGTTTGCTGCAAACAGACATTAATTTGCTGGAAACAGACATTCGTTTGATCTAGCAAAATATTATGAGCAGAACGTTTGCGGTAAACCAATTTTGTTTCTAATAACATAATTAATTTTTTTGTGTTGTTTTCTTTTAAAAGTATCCTCACTAAACAGACAGATGCTTTTCTACTTGAACATTTTCATCTAATATTTCCTTTTCATTTCACTTAACCATGGCATGGAGAAATTTGCACCAATAGGTATTTTCAATTATTCAAAGTATTTGAAATCGTAATATCTTTGCAAGTATAAATGATGAGGCCTGTCCGCAAATGTCTACGAAAAACAAATTGACGCTTGAGGCGATGCAAATCGGTGAGATTTTTCTGCTTCTCATTTTGAACAAACAAAACAAGAAATTAATACCTTGAAGGAAAATTGGGGAAAATGGAAAACTGTTGGCACCTAGGAAAAAGTATGGCTGCAAGAGTATGAGAGAAAATTTCAAGCTGCTGTAGACAAAAAGAAAACGAAATCCTGCGTGAAAAATGAAGCTTCACTTCATCAAACCAACCAACCAAATGTACTGCTGTAGGAAGAAAGGAAAGAGTGGCTTGCTGCCATGCAAGTAGGAGGACAGTCATAAATTTTACGTTAATAAAATAAATGAAACAGCGCGACAGACGGCATATTAAAGAAGGCAAACATACACACAAAAAAAAGATGAACAAAAAACGAAAAATAAACAAAATGAAATACAAAAAAAAAAGAATTTGTACTTGTATATTATAAATAATATTTATACGAAGGCTGTTGAAGAAAAATGAAGCGAAAGCGCAAATGAAGCGTCAGGCGAATCACACTCCGGAGAGGATGCGGCCAAATCCACTTGAGATTTATTCACACGCGACTCGAGGACGTTTGCATGCAGCTATGCTTTTGTTATTGCTTCGTCAGTGGCGGTGGCGGTGGTGGTGTTGTGGTGGCGGAGGCTCAAGTGCTGTTTGTTTCGATTCGTTTCGTTTGATTTCGTACGCTGAGGTAACAATAGTGTTGTGATGCGAGGTTCGCTGTGTTTTTGTTTATTTTTAATGGTTTGTGTTTAGTTCGAGATGCTGTTTTAACGATATCGTCAGCAGACAGTCGTTGCTGGGGCTCCTGCTTGTTTTTTTTGTTTGCAGGCTGTGTGAACCGCAACGGAAATGCTGTTTTCAATAGTTGTTTTGGTTGAGTGTTGGAGTTTATGAGTTTGACTGTATATCAAGGAAGCAAAATGCATGATATTTTTTTTTGTCAACTAATTGTGGTTTATTTTATTAAAATAATACATTTTTTCCTACGTTTAGCATATTGTCAGAAATAAGTCGATCAGTTGCCTCCAATTAAAATGTTCGAAAATACACTGATTACACGCGGAAGACTAATTTGATTGCGTTGGGGTTTTTAATGTCGCTACTTTCATATGACTAACTAATGCTTTTGTTTTTAGTGACAACTTACCCGAATAGTCGGCTAATGCACGCAAATGAAATTTTTTTGTCAAAGTTTTTGTTTCCTATTTTATATGAAACTATTTTTTTAACAAATATAAAAAATTAAAACATCATTTCTTTTATATAAATCTATGCAAGTATACTAATCTTATATTTTTCTCTTTCTTTTTAGGTAAGTTCAGACATTTTATAATCAATCGGTCGCAGTGAGTAACTATTTAATAAAACACATCTTCACCCTTGTATAAAAATCTTTGTAACGTGTATACGTGTTAGTGTGTCAAAGAAGTTGATACTATCCGATAGCGATAGATAGCAGACTCTGTGTATCAGTGGCAGAAACGCCAAAACATATTCGGTACATGCATATGCTATACTTAAATACAAAATTAAAATATACGATATCAACTGACATGATATGTCTCGTAGAATACCGGAAAAGGAACTAAAACCCTCGCACGAATATAACCAGCCACATAATATTGTTCGATTTAACTAAGACCTAAGTATGATATTTTATTAATAATTTTTCGATTGTTTATTGAGAATTTCCATTTCCTCATCGTTCCCGATCCGATCAAATTCCATTTAATTCCAGTTCCATTCCCATTTCGTTCTCGACATAATTTCCAAGAAACGGTGTTTGAATCGGATAAGCATTTCTCAAGATCTAGGAAAACTAAAAAATTTAATGGCTTTCTTGTATGGGAGGTATGACGGTTTTTGCGAAATTTTGTCGAAATTTTTTCGATATTTTATCGATAGTTTTTCGAAAATTTATAGATTTTTTTTATCGATAATTGTTCAATATTTATCGATAATTTCCATTTCCCGATCAATTTTAAAATTTTGTTCCAATTCCATTTTGGTCCGGTCCCATTCCATTTCGTTCCAGTTTACAAATTTGGCGGTTATATTGCATGGGAGGTATGCGCGGTTTTTATTCGATGTTGCCCAATACCGTCCAATCATTCGCCAAAATAAGAGGAATGCCAAAATTTGGAGGGGATAGCTGAAAAGCTACGGCAGTGGGAAATGACGGACAGACTGATCAAAAATATATACACTTTTCTGCACCAACCTACCACGCTTCCTTATGGGCGTTACAAACGGTGTGACAAAGACAGTATTCCTGTGGATAGTAGTGCGCATGGTATAAAAGTAAAGCAAATAACCAATTTCCCATGAATTCTTCTTGCACATTTGTTCCATAAAAGGATTACACTATCTTTTAAAATGCCTATTCAGATTATTGCATAACGGTTCATTCGATTTACTAAAATCGCCTCATTAATAAGCCTTAGCCTCAATAGCATATCATTTCTAAAATCTCCTCAAAATCTAATTGATTTTTCGATTGAAAATAATCAATATTCCGCCGCTCCTTAGGCCCCCTCTCCCAGTGAACACTTAACATTCACGCACATTAAAAAGCAGCTAATCCAAAAGTGGCGCATAATTAATTGCTTCCAGATACACTAGTAACATTTGTGCGCTGGCACACTTTTGTGTCTTGTCAGCAGAAAACTAGCAACTGCTTCAATTATTACAATGAAAAAGGAGGGAAAACGAGTGCGAGTGTTGCAAGCGCGTAAAAGCGCCTGTTGAGGCTAATCGCCAGAAGCACCAGCGCCAACGACCGATGAGCGCGCCCGAATGTCTCCGATGCCAGTGGCTCAAGTGATTAGCGTAATTTATTTGTGGCCATAATTCAGGCAGTAAAACAGAAAAACTAAGAACGAATAAGTGCACAGGCAAACGAACGGATGAGGTACACGCTAGGAGCATGCCTCGATTGGGGGCAAAAACTTGCAAATGAATTGAAATGAAGACATTAACATTAATAACTGCTAAAGTGCAGTGCTGCAGCATTTTGCCGATTGCCATAGCAAAGTAGTTGCTGCTCGCTACCTTGGCATAGAGTTGGCTGCTACTGTTGCAACGACTATGACAGCGACTACTGTTGAATGCCGTTTTGCTGCATGTGTTGCATTTGCTTGCCCATTCGTTCGTTCGTACGTTCGCTCTGCTCTGCTAAATTTATGCGCAATTTTTATGCGCGCTTTTGGACACAAAGTGAAAATGCGCTGCCTGAAAATGATATGCCACGGGAGACGCTGGCGACATTTATCACAGAGTGTCACGCAGTTGGCGTTGAGTTGCATCCAAGTGGCAGAGCCCAGAGGAGTGGTTCGAGTTGGGCGAGTAATTTGCAAAAAATAAAAAAAAAAAATGTAAAAACGGTGCACTTTCGTTGAAGCAGCTGTGAAAAATTTGCAACATTGCACTTTGAAGTTGTGATTTGATTAAGCGCATTAGTAACTGTTTTATGGAGCTGAGGAGTGCCTCATTTACTCTCTCTCTCTCTCTTCCCATTTCATCTTATTATCTTTTTGAAGTTTCTCATTTTAAACTAATTATGTCAGTTAATTTGAAGTGATGGAAATTAAGTGTTCGTGTACTGCAAGTTCTTGGTAATTAAATTAGTCAACACTAGCACGAAATACGGTTAGTGCTCGTGTACTTGTAATTTCAAAGTTTTTGTTGGTTCTTAATAAGTTGATAGGTAGAAAGATATTTTACTTGCACAAATCTCTAAAAGGCACAAATTGTTACATTTTGCTTTGGTAAAAACTACAATTTAACCCATTACGAAACTATTTCATGTCTATGAGAAGGTACAATAAGAGGGTCGTAGAGCTAAATATTTTATTTTTACAATTTTGTTTAGAAGGTAACGTCCTTTATATAAGAATCTGATGTGCGATAAGCACAGATAATTTCATGACATTTAGTGTAATAGTAATTTTCTGAACAATAACCGACTTCTCCAACTGTTCATCACTACCAGAAGATCCCACTGATTACTACGTTTTTAAACGATTAATTGAAATAAATTTATGCGAATAATTTCCGTAGTCACTGATAAATCCTAATCGTAATTGTTCCCTTCACTGATACTCTGCATTATGGCATTTTCTTTTCATTTCCACCCCTAATCCTTACACACAATCTGCGTAAAGCTCTCCGCGATAATTCGGAAACCTGTTTGAAAGATTTAAAAGTTTCTGTTACCAGCCCGCCTCCACCTCCATCTCACCCCACAGCCAGCCAACGCACCGGCACATAATTCGCTCCAACTCCAACACTCAAAGGATACGAACGCACATCCTGGGCTACACTAATTTTCTTCACATTAAATTTCACACGCAGCAGCGCTACTTCATAATTCCACTTTGTTGTCCCCGAAAAACCCCCAAAAAAAAACAACAAAATTTCAGCATGAATACATTACGTGTGAGCGAGCGCTTTAAACTTCCGCTTCCGGTGTTCCTGTGTGTTGGTGTGTGTGTGTGTGTGCGGCGGTATAAATGTTGAAAAGTGCAGCGTTGCGCATAAAATTCGTTTTCCATTTGCCATGCTGATACGTTAAGCTTTTTTCCTTAAAGCTCATTGAAGAGTATTCAAATTTAATTTGCATGTCGTTTGTAGCTGCGGCGGGGGGCAGACAGGTCGGTGGGATTTGTGTGCCACAGTCCCCTCTAAAGAATATCCAAATCCTCTGTAGATAGTAGCAAATAAAGCAGCAGAAATACAAAAACAACGAAAATATAAAACAACAAAACCTGCCGTCAGTCATGATGAGCATGAAGCAGGAACCAAAAAAAAAAGGCAACCGTACAAATTGCACTGCGGCTGCGGCACGGCCAGCTTCAGCAAATAGTAGCGAAAAAGTAAAGTAAAACATTTTATATATATTTTTTTTGTTATTATTTTTGGCACTGTGGGGTGTACAATAGTGGGCGTTAGTGTTTGTGTGTGTGTGTGGTGCGGCTATGCATTGTATTTGTATTATGTGGAAATCCCGTCGACAAGATGAAAGGTTTCACGCGCATAGAAGCGAATTTTGTGTTTTACCTTAGCGCGTCACTGAATTTTGATGAGAAAAGTTCTGTTGTGGTGGAGGCATGTCATGGCGTTACAGCATGTAGTTGCAGTCTATGGGTTTTTTTTATTTTGTTACTTCATGTGTAAGAGCCATAAAAGTGATTTGAATGCGTAGAGCGAACAGTGGAACAAACCGGACAAATTTTTAGATTTGAAAAAAAAAATGTTTAAATCTATTTTTTAAATACTTTTGTTTTAAAAAACACTTTTGTTTTAAAAGACACTTTTTTAATGTAAAGCAATTTTTAAAAAAATAATGAAAAAATTAGAATATCATTTAAATATTGAAAAATATTTACCAGGGGAAAAAGAGGTATGTGGGAGATCCCAACTTGTGAAAATATTTGATTTCACGTTTTATTTGATTGACTTATGGAATAGATCCTTCCAAAAAATTTAAAAATTTAAAAAGCAATTTCCAGGAATTTCTTTGAAAGTGTGTTCTGTATACTCTTTTTTCAACATTACATTTTTTTAAAAGTAGGCCTACATTTGGTTCCTTTTTAAAATTTCCTTTATGAGATTATATTTTTTAAAACTTTTTGTGCCACTGTGCACCTACACTAAATACATAAATGTCTTCATGATGCTCCATCTTCGAATGTCGTTTTCACATCATAACAGTTGTTATGTTTTGAACTTATGCGTTGTTCCTGCTTCGTCTGTCGTTGCTGGGAAATGGCAAATTCGCAATTCGCCTCACCTGTACCGCAAAATCCTACCAAGTAGTGGTAGGCTCTGCCAATCCCCACCTCCTCCCCCCCTGCGCTGTGGTAGGTAATATGGTTGCTTGGAATGGATGAGAAGACGCATTTGGCTGTAAACATAAGAAATGGATTTGAATAACATGAATAAATCAAACATGAGTTTTTCGTTTTCTTTACATTACGCTTTAGTTACTTTCATTCGGCATGCTGACTGTTATTTTATTTCACTTTTTTTTGTTTCTGAAACACATTTCGTCTTAGCATTTGCATATTTTTGTACTTTTTGTTGTGATTTTTTACATTTTTTTTAAAGTTTTTTTTTTCATTCTTTTGTAACTTCACCGAATTCTGTGTTTTTTTCTTCTTCTTCTTCTCACGTTTCTTCCTTCAATTTGTATTGTTTCATGGTGTCAATTGAAATCCGCCGGATGCGGAAATAGCAGAAAATCTCTCATTGTGCTTGAGTTTGAACTGCTGCTGAAGCTGTTTCCACTGTAGTGCGCCAGCATTTCCGTCTTCTGTGCAATTGTTTAGCGGGTGTTGTTGCTGTTGTTGTTGGTTTTATTGTTATTGTTGACTGGATTTCCACTGCGAGTTTATTTTTCCATCTCTACTTTCTTTTCGTTTCGTTTTCTTCTACTTGAATTCGATGTGTGTGGGAATTTCACATAATTCGTGGATGGCGGGTGCGAGGGAACCAAAGGGAGCCGCTCCTCGTCTGACAGTTGTCGTAAATAAGCAGAAAATAGGAATTTCCGCTGAATTGTTTTCCTATTTTGCCGCTTCAATGGCACATTGAATGGAATTGGAATTTCACAGTTGATAATGTCGCCCCGGCAATGTGAAGAGATTCCGCACAAAAATCTGCAGGAATAAAAATGAAATTAGTTTTGTCCTTTTCAATAAATGATGGCACAAGAATTTATGGAATATTATTCAAGAACAGGGTTGTATTTTGTCGAAAGTATTTTCAATTTTTCGTTTTTTCTACAAATACTAAATCGAAAATTCGAAAACTTTCCAACTTCCATTTGCAGAACTTTTCGTTTTAGTCGAATTCTTGAGCCAATAATGTATAAAAGTAGGAAACTTTTCATCTTATTACTTATACATTTTCTTACTTTAACTTCTACTTTAGTTCACAAACTTTTCGATTTAATACTATTTCTTGCATATTCGCTTTATCGAAAATGAAAAAATAAAGGACACAAAAAAGAAAAAAGAAAAATGAAGAAACACAAGATGACATTGCTCCGAGGTAGCTATAAAATTTCGTAACTTGATGCAACACATTTTTCAAATATTTGCGAAAATTGCTTGTGGCAAATACAGAGAATGACAACAACACAATAAGCACAAAAAAAAAACAAAAATAAAAGCACGTAAAAGTAAATAAAAACCCTGCGACACTCTTTTGCGAGTGTCTCTGCTACTTTGCAGCTGTTTTATTACTTTGCCGCCAGGAAGAAGTACGCTGCGATGCTCCAGATAAGCGTATTTTGCGTCACATCAATTTATGTCATTACAAATTGAAGCGGAAATTTTTTTTTTGGGTGAAAATGTAGGCGTCACCATGCAGTGAAATTGTGAAAATTGATTGCCGGAAGAAGATGCTGCCAATAAAGGCGTACGCAGAAGACACCGAAAATAAAATTGAAGTTGAATAAAATTTGTTCGCCTAAATACGATAAAAAGTTTTCCTTTTTGTTTTCAAGCGAAAAAGTATGTATAATTGAAGCAGAGAGAGAGAGAGGGAGAGAGGAGAGCAGAGTATTGGAAACAGGGGAATTTCCTTGAGGTTGGCAATAAAAATTCATAAATTCTATTTTGATATTCATGAGCTGATGCTGCTGCGTTTATTGTTTTGGTAATGATTTTGTATTAATGAAAATATTTTGTTTCTACGAAAGAAAAGGAGACAAGGAAGGGATATGATTTATGACATTTAGCCAATGGCGTAAATCTGTGGAAAATTTTTCCAATTGAAAAAAAATGTATTTTTAAATTAACAAGAAATTGAAAGATGAACAAATCAGAATCGAGGCTTTTAAAAACCCCCGGGGATTTCATTACTTTTTTGTTTATTTTCGGGGCTACTGATAACGAATATGTCATCAGTTTTTTTCGGGTAACCCTTAGTTAGGGTTTCGAGAACCTCCAAGTTTCAATGAGTGTACCAAGCTAAAAAAAATTATTTTAAATGAATCATTGTGTATAGCCCGGTTCAAGCTCAGTGAAGTAAGTTAAATGCATTTCACTGCCCACTGAGGCAGAGTACCAAAGTAGATTTCCAGGAGGTGACCCGGTCAAC
Source organism: Heteromyza rotundicornis (assembly GCA_951394025.1). Classification (NCBI taxonomy): domain Eukaryota; kingdom Metazoa; phylum Arthropoda; class Insecta; order Diptera; family Heleomyzidae; genus Heteromyza; species Heteromyza rotundicornis. The sequence goes on along the minus strand of OX596010.1, from coordinate 13,720,180 downwards.
TTTTTTTTCGATTCGGTTTACTATACAGGGTGTAACAGTCGAGATGATTCAAAAGGTAGGAATCGATTGGGGTCCCAAAAATATGAAGAAAATGTTATGCACACTCACTTGCCGCGAAGATACTTTACTTGACGTTCGAAAGGGGCACTAAACTGTTGAGCCCCTGCAACTCACAGAAACAATTTCATGTCTGTGAATTACAGCAACGAAGTGGGAAGTTGCAGCTACGAACTTCGACCTAGATCCCTCGATGGACGAAGTGTCAAATATTTAACTTTTCTTTGCTTTCTTTACTATTTAAATATTTTAGATAACCTTTTTGATGAAACATTAGGAAACTTTTCAATAATTTAATTTTATTTTAATAGAAATAAAATTGTTTATTGTGACTAAATTTAGATCAACCGCGAATTCGGGCAATTCAAAATCAACTTAATTTTCTGGTTCCATCAGCAATTGTACACCTCTACAAGTTTAAAGTAGTAACTTTCTGTGTTTAAGTATTTTGAAGTAGCCAATTTACTACTTTATTTCCCATTTGTGTACAAAATTCGTCAGTTAACTTCAGAAACCACTCGAAACGAAAATTGCACAAAACAAAAGTTGAACGAAAGAGCCGAAATTAATATGCGCATAAATTACATGATTAAAAGGGTAACTTTTTTGTATTAGCAAAAGGGAAAAGTTTTTGAAGTAGTTCGTTTGTTTGTTTTTTTTTCTTGTGGATGCCATCTACTTTGGAGGGCATGCAAAAAATCATACTAATTCAACACATACAGAACACGGATGACAACAACAATAATGATGAACTTACAGCAGCCACAACAACAATGAGAACTTTCCTGTTGTTTGCCCAAAACGCACGTGCTTCAGTGGATGTGTTTTACGCCCTTCCACCGCGTCTTAGTCCTCCTTGTTCTATGACATTGGCGAATGAAGCCACACCCGCACCATTGACATGTTCTCGAGCTAATAAATGAAATGAGGCAGTAGGTATTTGCGTATGGCAACGCTGATGGGCTTGATGAAGTGTTGCTGCGCACGTTCGGTTGTGTGTGTGTGCATTGGGAAAATGTAAAAGTTATGCTTGTGTTTTGTTGAGGAAAAGTTTTGGTGCGTATTTATTTGTGTTTCTGTGTATTTGTTTGTGGGCTTGTTTGTTGTGAACATCGTTTGTTGGACTTAAGCAAATGACAGTGGATGAAAACGGAGCAAAGGCAGTCAGTCAGACCTAAATAAATATTTGTGAAATATTTTCGGAAGTGATATTAACATTTTTTGAGTATTTAATAAAATTGCTAAATAGTAGCGAAAATATGCAGAATTTAATGGAAATTTCATTTAATTGAAATTTAATTTGTTCCAATGTTTTCCAGAGGACATTTCGTTTAAACTGCAAATTAGTTTTGCTTCATGTCACATTAAGTAATTAGCGGCAAGCCGTGCGAAAATTTGTCAAACTCATTAAATTAAAAACTTTTTGCAAATTTACAATAATAACAACAACTACAAGAACAACAACAGCAGCACATGCTTAAAACAGTCAAAAGTTTTACTTGAGAAATTTAATCACGTCAACGTTTAAGAGCATGAAGTATGTCAGCCTATGCACAACTTTTCACAACTCCGACTAGGAAACAACGGAGCTTACGAAGGGCAGGACAGGAAATGCATCGCGCTCACACTGCATACGCGCAGTACGGCTGCCTGGAAGTCAAAAGTTTGCAACCTTGTTTGTACCAAAAGACCAAAAGAAAAGGAACTAAAAGTACTAAAAAATGAAAAGAAAACTTTTCACACTGCAACAAACATTGCAGCAGCGACAATGAATGGCAACAAACACAAGAAACTAAATGAAACAAGAAACTAGTATGGCGGCAGCAGCAAAAGGTTAAGAACTTCTTTTATTAAAAGCCCAAAAGACGAAAGAGAAAGCGATGAACATTTTTTCTTCTCTCTTTTTTACCATTCACTATACGTGCATGCCATCAGGCAGGAAATTCCTTCAAAGGGCAGTTTCCTGCCAGTTGCAAGTTGTACAAAAGTTGTTAGCGCATTCACAAAGGCAACACTGTTCCGTGCAGAGTCATTAAATTACCTGCCGCAACAACAACAAACGGGAGTTTTTCAATTCACTATTACTTCAACTGCCACTGCTGGAGTTTCTTTCGCTGCCAAAGATGCAGAACAAGTTGAAAAGTGGAAAAAATAGTCATTGCTGCCTAGTGATGTGTAATGTAAGAAGCAAACGTACCTACATACAACAACCAAAACAACAACCAAAAAACAATAAGCAAAACTTTGGCTTTCCATTTCGGGGAAGTGCAAGAAAATGTGGAGAAGTCAAGCAAAACGTTTTTTGCCTTCCATACGAAGATGGCAAACCGGAAGTTGTTCGTATTGTTTATTTCCTTTTTTGTTTTTTTTTTAGCAATTTTATTTTTTGTTGTTTTTTACAATTTTCACAATTTGTTTTGCTGTAGTTAGTCGTCTCTGTTGTTGTTGTGCCAGGAAATTACGCTTGTTGCTGACAGCTTGTAAGTAGCAGTAATGAAATTACATTAAGTACAGGAGATGACTGCAGTAGCGTAGCTGTCAAACTCGGAAATAATTTGAAATTTAAGGAACAAATAAAAATTTTTACCTGCTTTAAGCGTTTTGGAAATTTTCTTCAATTAATATTATTTAATGGAAATTCTTTAAAGTTTCTAGCCAACTGAGAAATAATTAGAAATCATGCACCACTGGTCGTATGAGTGACATTATTGGCAATATCACTCATACGACCCGTGGTGCATATTACGAATGCTTTCAAAGTTTTTATACGCAAAATATTTAAAAATTCAAACAATGTCCACTGAGTAAAATATCCAAAGGAGAATAAAAAGCTGTAATCTTGTTAGAAAAAGTTTAATTAATTTTTCAGAACTGTAAATAAAAATATATATATGTGCCAATCAGTCTGTCGTACAGTCCTTCTGTCTGATGTAAACGTTGTTCTGTTTTTTGCAAGGGCAAATAAATTTAAAAAAAATTGTATTATAAAAACGCAAAAAAACCAAAACTAGAAATATTGGTTTCTTTGTAAAAAAAATTTCTCAAAAACAAAAAAAATGTTAGCGTATTTACATAAATTACTACAAAAAATTTTTGTTGCAAAATTAAAATTTTAAAAAGTTTATTTTGTTTTAAAAAAAAAATAAATTAGCAACAAGCAAAAAAAAACAGTCCTAATCAGACATTTCGTTAAAAAAAAATTTAAATCAAATGTTACAAAATATGTGTAATATGTGTAACAAACTGTTTTTCAAAACAAATCTTCATTTGCCAGATTTTTTTTAATTCTAAATTGGTTTTGCTGCGTAGTCAAGATACATTAGTCTCGTCCATATGAATTTTCAATGTTATTTAAAAATTAAAATGAAATTCAAAATATAATTAAAGTTCAAAGACACTTGCTTTTTAATTAGCTTTTATTAACATTATTTTTTTATTGAAGAATTTAAGGTTGAAATTAACAAATAAAAAGTACGTATATATCAACTAGTTTGCACAAATGCAGTGTTTAATACTACATGACAATTGTTACTCATGGCGTATGAGTAATTTTCATAATTTGATTTTTTTTAATTCCAAAGAATTAATCTAGGAATGTTAATCTATCTAGATGGTAATTTATTTGATAGTTATCCTGCGGAAATTACTGGCATATTACCTGTTTCATTTTTATTTGGTTTCAGTCCTTTCCATTTCCAATTGCACCCAATTTAATATTATATCCACCCATTTCCATTATATTATGGTGCCATTGTCAAGTTTGTTCTGTTTACATTTGTTTTCCATCCTAGTTAATGTTAAATATTATTGTTCGGTAAAATTGGAGATAGACATGGTTTTGACATGGAGTTTGACCAATTTCAATACATACCATTTAAAACACTTGAACACTTAATGTGCACGGTTAACATATATTTATATCTGAGAAGAGTGAAATTGTTTACCAAACATTAAATATCTCAAAAACTCGAAATTTATATAAATATTTTTCTTGCTGTCTACTCCAAAGAAAGTCTCAGCTGCCAAAAAGGGCTTTAGCAAAGCCTTTGTCCCACAAAACCGTTTCGTACACTTGAATTATTATCCGCCCGTCCCCACTCACATACGATTTGGATAAACCATATTTTTCTGTAAACTACTTTTCCCAGCATTAGGGTCTATTTCTTTCTTTTCGCAAACACACTGCTACTAAATTCATATTCTTATATTAACTGAAATAAATCAAAGTTTTATGGCAAGTAAAATACCTCTAGTGGCTGACTCACTCACCTACCCAAAAATGAAAAAGAAGAGAACAATTCTTCAAGCCCAGCCAAAGTAATATAAAATATGTTTGCCGCTTAAGTTCAAAACATAAGCGAATAAAAACACTTGCAACTTGTACTCAAACTCCAAATGCTCAACTCAACTTAAGCCCAACTCTGCCGAAACTCGGTGGAGAAAATGCAAAACTTTTTTGTCACCGCAATTGAGGCAGGTACCTGCTGAACGAAGAAATAAAGTTTAATCGAATTGGCAAAAGCCGTTGCACAGTTGCTCTATAAAAATGGCGCGACAACACATTTGCTCAGCGACGTTTAGCCACATTGTAGCAATTGCAGGGTATTCTCGTTGCTAAGCAGTTGTAGCTAAATCGCTTGGAGAAAAAAGAAATTATTATTATAATAATAAAAGGAATGGAAACTTTTTCCCACCAACAACGTGGTTGCAAGGGTGCGATGGAGTACATAGCACGGGCTCGAAGTTGCTCTGCATATTACCACCCTGCTGCAGACGTTCTTCTGTTACTTCTGCTGGCGGGAATTAAATGCATGTGGCAAAGGTGCTTTTTATGGGTAATGAATTTTCATATTGCTGGCAGTTAAGTGCAATGTAGTGCAATGCAAAAAATGTGTGCATTACAGTGTGTCTCTGCATTTGCGTATGTGGATAAGTGAGTGTGTTGTCTTGATGCATGGAAATATGTTGGCGGGAAATGCGGTGCAGGAATGTTTGAGGCAGTGTTAAGGTTTTTTTATTTCTTATTTTAAAGTTGTATTGAGTTTGAGACAATCTTGCAAGTAGCAAAAGGACATTGAGGAACACCGGTTTTCAAAAGAATTTAATGAAATATTGAAAGGATACTTCGTTAGAGTCGTTTAAATGTGCATTTCGACAATGTAATACAAAACATTAGAAAAAATTACTCATACGCCCTAGGGGCATCGAATTTCATTTATATGCTTACCAGATTATACTCACTCAATTTTGCCATTCTGTAAGATCGCCAGCATTTCTGAAGGTTGTGGTCTTAAAAATGCTTGATTCCATAATAAATACAATTTGAATTTCGTTCATTTTATTTGCATTTTAAATTTTGCACAATTTTAATTAAAAGTTTCGCAAATAGTCAAATTGGTAAATGAAATAGAAATTTGAAGAATTCCATTAAATATTCCATTAGACTCTTTAAAAGTGCGGGCCAAAAATATTCCTCAACGCATGTGTGCTTCACTTGGGCAAATTCCATGCTCACAAAGCCATACGTTTCGGCCAAATTTGTCTAATGAAATAAAAGTAATTTCTCAAAAATCCCACACATGCACACTCAACACAACGCCACAAGGCAGAGTCGAGCGTACCACAGGTGCAACCGAAAGACATAAGCATTCATAAGCATGTAGTATGAGGAGTATGTATATTTGTATGCATGTGTGTGTATATGTTAATGTGCACATCTGAAAATGTTAATAACTTATATAATAAATATTCATGCGTATCCGTAAGCACACACCGAAAATGCTGAGTGACTTCCGTTGCCGGCATCAAAGCCACAAGGTGCGTAATAAATGCCAGCAAATAAACTTTTACACACTCAGTGGGAAGAAGAAACTTGAACACATTCACACATTCACACATACACACACTTATACATTGTTCATACATATAAACAAAGGCAAAAAGGTGTAACTGTCATGTTGTGTGTTCCATAATCAATCATTGTTTTATGGCAATTTTGCTAATTTCTACCAATTTTCTCCTTCGGTATAAGTTGGCTTTGCCTTTTCCCTTGGCTTGAATAATAATATTGAAATAATTTATATTCAAGCAATTTGCATAAGATTAGTTTGATATTTATTTATTTATTATTGTTGCCATTGCCGTTGTCGTTGTTGTTTTTGTTTTGTGTATCAGCAAAACGTTCTTGTGGCCTCCACTTGTCTTCTGAGTTATTAGAATATTCTAAGATGTTTTGATTCAACTCTGAATGCCTGCAAATAGCTTTGACATCGCATTGGCACAACATGACGTATGAGTGATTTTGTCTTTAAATTGAATTTAAGGAAACTATTGAATGGTAATTAAATTGTGAATTTAACACATATTGCTTTTAAAATTTTACTATTTTGAGAAGAAATTAAATGATTTAAATGGAAATTCCATATGGTTGGGAATAAATGACAGTTGAATGGCCTTCCTTTTTGTTAAGTAATTAAATATTTTAGCAATGTTAGATCAATCGGAAATTTAATAAAGCTCAACTATAAGTTAATATATTTACTGAAACGCCGGTGAATGCCTTTTCCTTTCCTTCCATTTCAACAAAAGTTAATTCAAGCAAGAAGCCTTTGCCCTTTCCCCTTGTTGCTAAAAAACACCATCTCCGAAACATCAGGCTGCTAATAACTTGACATATGTAAAACACTAAATGCAGACAAGGATGTTTACAAAAAAAACAAGGATCCCTTCCAAGAAGAAAACAAAATAAATAAAAAAAACTCAACAAATCAAATGAGGGAACAAACATAATACGACTACGTAACCGTATCCAAACTTAAAGCTGTGCTCATTTATCCTTCCAACAAGAAGGATTTAAAAAAAACTAAGACTGATTGATTGCCCGCATCAGAGCCAATGGTGTCTGCCCGTCAGTGCCGTGGGATGTGCGAGGATATTTCAGGCTCAAGCTCATCAGTGTCACTTCTCACTACAGTTGTTGTCTTAAGAGTTGACACAGAAACGCACCAACACCCAAAACACGCATACAAGTAAACATATCAGCACACAGCAACAGCAACAGCCAATGTTGATATTTGCCACTCATTCACTCACTCACTCACCCGCTGTGGGTCCATTCGTTCCCTTGCGCCTCCTTCCCTCCATCAAGTGCGTTGTTTTTGGCTTAATTTTAGTAGGTCGTCTACTTCATCTTTATCTTTCTTCTTCCTCTTCCCCCAACGTTGTATTTTTCCCCCTCCAACGCACTAATCCTTGAGCATTAATTCTCTGGAGTATATGTGTATGGCTGCAAAAAGTCTAACCCGGAAACGGAAGCGAAATTTAAGCAGGCGCCTAAGGAAGCATCAAATTTTGGGGAAATGATGAATCAAGGAGGTGACTCCACGTACAAGCCCCCCTGTGTGTGTGTGTGTGTGTGTGCATTTGTGCTTAGAACATAATTAATGCGAACATATGATGTTGATGTGTGATTAAAGCACAAAGGCACAAAGCTTCCGTTTCCGTTGAAAAATATGCCACTGTCTTTGATGTGAAAAATTAAGAAAAAGTAGAAGAAGAAAACGGAAACTTGTAAATTTTATTAATTACACAAATTATTCGAAGGGGAAGCAGCTCATGAATATGTTAGCAACAAAGAAATAATAAAAGTCCCCATATTACCATTTAGGTTGTCGCTCTGTCCAACCTTCTGTCTGAATTGACCCCACGTAAAAGCTTAACAAGTACCGATAAATAACAAATTAACTGCAAATGCGTAGTTTATTTAATTCAATGAGATTTTATTTTTATTTAATTTTTCATTGCACGTCGCGACGTGATGCTTTACATTAGGTTTTTCCACCGTGGCACCTAGCGGGACCACCACGTGAGCGGTTCTCCGTGTTGTTCTTTCGCGCAGCAGTCACAGCTTTTATTTTCTTTGGTCATAAATTTTAATGTTTTGCTCCTTCCTTCGGTGGGTTCTTCTCTTCTATCTTCTACGCTACGTGGGCGTTGCAGCATTATGTGAAATTTATTGTTATTATGTGAATTTTATGCACGACGCTGTTCGTTTAATTAAATTTTATGGCCACTTTTTGTTTGCAACTGAAAAGGATTCCATTATTATGTGAAGAAATTGTAACAAATGCGCTGTAAGCTCAAGAGCTTTTTCCACTATTAATAGGTTTTTACAAAAAGTATTTAAAAAATATGATATTTATAAAAGTTATGTTTGTCGCGAGTGGACGCTTAAACTACTGCACCGATTTTCACCAAAATTTATACATGTGTGCTATGGCTCGTGAGTCGTGAGGTGGGATAGGTTGTGACACGCCCACTTTAACGATTTCCATTAGCGTTCTAATTAAATTCACTGCCAAATTAAAGCACTTTTGACTTCAATTTTGTAATTAAAGAGTCCTACAAAAAAGAAAACGACTCGCCATAATTTTCCATAAACAACTTCCACTACGTCAATATACATAATCCCCCCACCACACAGTCCATAAGTCGTTAATAACTCTCCAAGTTGACCTGACTGTCTGGCCGGCCCGCCCAGCCATTCCACCAAACCCAATTAAACTCACCTGTACTCACTGTACACTCTAAGCCAGGCAGATACCACTTACATTAAATACGCTTTTGGGAGTAAATTTCCACTCCCAAGTGGAAAATTTATTTATTATGTGCTCACATAACAACAGCAGCAGCAGCAATCCGCCACACTTTGAACTCTCCAACAAACAAAGTCCATGCTGCAACACAAGCAAAACAAACAAACCGACTCAAAACAACAACGGTTATAAATTTGTTTCGAACATCATAAATAAGTTAGCAACAACAACAACAACAACAACAACAGCAGCAGCAGCAACTGCAGGAACAAAAAAAATATAATAGTAGTTTAGTACGATATAAGTAGTAGAACAATAGTAGTAGCCGAAAACCAAAAGAGCCATTTCGACTTAAAGTTTTAATGTATTACGTAGCAGAGTTGCCAAACTGACAAAAAGTGGAATTGGCTAACTGAGAGGTAGAAAGGAAACTGAAAGGGAACAAAAACACTAGAACAAAGCTCTACAACGACGTGGCACATGTGGTTCGGAGCTGATAGCGTGTGGAGAGTTTCCTGCATTTTTTGTTTCGTTGGTCATAAAATGCAAATGAAACGTGCCAAAAGGTAAAATGCACACACACACACACACACACACACACACACACACAGGAAACAAAAAAACCAGAAATAATGTTTTATTGACTTTTTGCGGTTTCGTAGTAGTTTCCAAGTTGCCAGTTGATAGTTGAGTGTGGAAAAGTCAATGATGATGCTTGCGGGGGTCGGAAAAGTCCACCGACCAACAACTGAAAAGTCATTAGAGTCTGTGTAAGTGCGGATTGTTCGGGGGCGGCATGTTAGCTTGTGAAATTTGTAAGTTGTGGAGTTGCTTTTTGCGTTTATGGTGGCTTATGCAAATGAGATAGTTTTACAGTTTTAAATAGTTGCCTATCAAAATATTAGATCAGAGATGTGCATAGTAAAATTTGAGTAGTAAAAGTAATACAAAGTGATATTTGGGAAAGTTTAGAGAATTTTTTACAAATTGCTTCTCTTACAAAACACACATATTTTTTAAAAACTAATTTATTATTATTAAGATGCAACCCTGAAACATTCTACTTCGCTATCCTTCGTCTTTTCCTGAGAGCTCTTACATTTGTGTACGTGATCCTTGCATATTCAATTCTATTTCATTTAGTCTGAAAGAAAGTGAGAACGTGAACGGAAAATAAAATTAAATGAAGTAAAGTAAAATAAAATAGAACAAATGAAAAAAGCGTATACAAAATACAGAAACACACTCACACACCCAAAGAAACTATCTGAGAGGCACGCACAAATGCACCAAAGTTGCAGTTGTGTGCATCTATGGCGCGTAATAAATTTAAATATTTATGTTTCTGGGTTAAGAACAGAGCAAGTGCAGTGCATTATTTGCAGCAAGCGGGTGCATGTGAGTTTGAATAAATGTGTGTATTAGTGCCTTGCATGTGCAGCACACATTTGAGAACTCTGCACTTTTGGCTGAATCTACATAAACAAATATTCTTAAAACATGATAATAAAAAAAAACATTTTTATTGTTGAGTTTTCTTTTTTAATTTTTTTTTCTTTTTGCCATTAGATTTTGCTTTTGAGCGAGTCTTTTCTCAAGCGAAATGTTTTTCTAGTTGAAAGCATTTTATTTATTTAGAGTTTATGCTCTACACAGCTTTTGTCATTTTTAATGCAGCTACAAGTTTTTGCTGTACCTATTCCAGATATTCCAACCCTATTACCTCACGCTACTTCTACGACACGTAACGTCCACTATAATTCGATATTGAATTTATTGCATTGCATGTATCACCGCAGAGAGATGTGGCTCCAGGGAATAACCCTTTTTGGTTAATTAACAACCTTAATTTTTTTTCATTATGTATTTTTTATTTATAACTTAATTTACAACACATTGACTACCTGACGTTTTTGTATATTTTTTAAGATTAGAATTTGTATGGGAAATAATTTTTTAAAAATGATGGGTTTGATTTCTTTTTTTTTATACAATTGATGAATTGTTTTAATTCAATATGACGGTTCTTAGCGGTCCCATCTTGTACCACAGCAACTATCTAATGATTTCTTTGACTCGCCTTAGCTAATTTGCTGGACCTCTTTGACCAGTGCTGTCCCAAATACATCTACATATTCCATTCCCTTCATTATTACGAAATATAAAATCCCACCACAGCGTTATCAATCAATCTTATATACATTTTTTTCTGGGTGTGCAACGGAAGTTGTAATTACACATTAATAAATTTAAACTCATTTCACACCACAAACATATACACATAAATCCATTTAAATACAATGTTACTAATCATAATTTCAAAGTAAATAAATGCAAATCATAAGAATGAAATATGGCCAAAGCCAACTGCAACGGCAGCAAAGAATCATTTCTAATTTAAGCGATGCGGCTGCAGTAAGTGCAGCAAAGACTTGCAAACGAGAAAAATGCAAGAACAGTTTCGCGCACAAATGGCAAAATTTATGAGCCATGAAAATGCACAACAACAACAACAACAGCAACAGCCAACAACATTAGCAACAACGAATGAGTCTAATACCACGCCAAATTGGGCGGCTTTGGTGGGACCCGGAGGTTATAAGAAAAGTACATTTGTGGCATGAAAAACTTATGTGGAACTTAAGACAGATTTAGTGTTTCTGGTTGAGCATCGAGAAATGCATTTTTTTCCGTTCCCAGTTCTTAGTTATTGTTGCTTTGGGGGACAGTTGCTCTAAGCCGGTTTTTGCTGAAAATGCGTAGTTTTGTAATTTATTGTATTGATGTGAGTACACTCAACGCAAAGTGTTACTAAAATCGAAAGAATTTCTTCTAATTGATAAGTATGTGCAATTTTATTGAGAGCACATAATTGCCTGTACATAGTTACTATGAAAGAGATTTATGAAGTTGATAAATTACGCCCTTGGCTTCAGGCCCATTTGTATGCCATTCGACGAACGTAGAATTAAATTCATTACCGGTCGCACCTCTTCGCCGAGGGGCAACAGCTCAAAGTGCCGCAACATCTTGCTAATGGTGCTCTTCATTTCCAATACGGCGAATTTCTGGCCAATGCAATTACGTGGCCCCGCACTGAAGGGCACATATGCAAATGGATTGATTTTGTCTTTACTGTCGCTACTGAAGCGTTCCGGTATAAAGTCATCGGGCTGAGTGAAGTAATCGGGATCTCTGCAGGCGGCATAAATCAGCAAGTTGATGTTCGTATTCGCGGGTATCGTGTGGCCATCTGAAAGAGTCAATTTTGTAACGAAAGGAAAGCCAAAGGCAAACAATGTCTGAACTTACTGACTACAATATCCTGATCCGATCGGCGTCCAATCATGGGCACAGACGGATATAAGCGCAAACTTTCCTTGATGGCACACTCCAGATACTTGAGGTCCTGCAATTCACGCATTGTAACCGGTTTGTTCTTGTCGTCGCCTATGACTTCGCGAATTTCCCGGACGAGCTTAGCCTGCACTTCTGGATGGCGTGCAATCAAGTACAGACAGTAGGAGATGCCACTTGTGGTGGTGTCATGTCCCTCAAACATGAAGGTGTCCACTTCTTCACGTATGTCAGCGTTTGTTAGAGGCTGACCGGCCACAGAGGATTGAAGGAGAACATCCAGCAGGGCCATGCGTTTCTTCTGGCCCACATCGTTGTCCTCGTTGGCTGTATGAGGTGTGGAAAGTTGAAATAATAAGTAGCTTTAAAGCTTCCAAATCTACTTACAATACGTCTTATGGGTGCCATCAGCTATTGCCTGCTCCAAGGCGGCTCTGCGCTCTTGGATGACTTCATCAGTAAACTGATGCATAATTTCAATACTTTCATTCAATTTTCGGGCCGAACTTGGTGCAAATAACCTATGGATCCACTCGATGCGCATGGCAGGATTGACAAAACGCGTGGCTATAATATCAGCCACACTAAAATTCAAGAGAACAGAGAAGTTCAATATTTTTACATAATTTCTTTTCAAATTCACACGCACTTGGTCACTGCCTTCGCATAGGGAAAGTCCGGATTCATTTGGGCATTTACTTTCACACCCATGGCCGTTTCGGCGATAATATCCAAGGCAGCCAAACACACTACGGGGAAGATATTCACTGCGGACCGGCCATCGCCCTTGGCATGAAGCTTCTTAACCATCACCGCACTTTGTTGGTCGAATATCTCCACAAACTCTTCCAAAATCTTGAAATGAAATGTGGGCGTAATCACCTTCCGACGGGCATGCCACTTGGCGCCAGTGCTGAGGAGCAAACCATCACCCAGCCACACCGTCAGAAGCCTATAGAGAACAGTCTTCGATATCACCTGCTGGCTGCTGAGAATACCTTCAAAGTATTTGGGATCTTGCACCATCAGAACGCTCTCAGAGAAGAACCACATGTGCCACGTTTTGCCATAATCTTCACGGAGTCTTTTAAATAACAGAAAAATGTCTATCAAATACAAGAAGGATGAACATTTAGTTGTGAAGCTTCCACGTGTACTTGCCGCCTCCTCTACTCACTTGATGTATCATTGCCCACACCCGTCAAGGCATTACCCAAAAATGGTAAGCCTGTGGGTCTCTTTATGCCCGCCTTCTTGAAGAGCTCATTGCGGGTTTTCTTACGCAAATAATCCCAAATTACGAGAAAGGTTAATGCGCCCAGTAGTAGCTCGACAAACATGCTGTTACCTCTGCCTTTGGCTTGCCAATTCTTAATACAGATTACAATATTTGTTATATAGCAATGGGCAATCTTGTCAAAGACTTGGCAAGCTTTTTCTTTTTTTATAAACAATTTTATCAGTTAGTATTATTGAAAAGCTTTTGCTACTGATTGTAAATAGTTTGCTCTTTGTATAGCTATGACCCGCTTATAAGTATACTTGTGCCAGGAATTGTTTGTGGTTTGTTTATGTTTGATAAGCGTTTGCTTCTTATCTTTCCATCACTACAAGATAACTTCGATCGGCATACAAAAATTGCTTCTCATCATGACTTTTCCAAATTACTTCATGAATCAGTGGATTTAGCGATCGAACCATAAGCATGAGTAGACACAAATTGGCAATGGATTAAGGGTGTTTTTTGTTATATGGGAAGAAAATGCATAAGGGGGAAAAATTACAAAAAGAAACGTAAAGCCCGATCAAAACAAAAACCGTTATTTTTGGGAATAAAAATGTTAAAAATGACAGATCCAAGAAACCCATCCCTCATTTTGTAGGTTACTATTTTACATTTCCAACATGAGCATTATTAGTTACAACGATATTGCCATTTTTTTGGCTAGATTTTCGTGCTTTTTTTAATATACTTACTGCAATGAACTGTCTCCACTGCTGAATATTACTCACTCATGTTGCGTTGAGGTGTACGTATACAAAATCACGTTTGAAATGTTATTCCAAAAAGTTTCACATTAAAAATGTTGCACTTCCTGTCATTGCGATCAGGACCCCAAAATATATGAGAAATGTCATGGTGAAATGTGGCGCCACACTGTGTAATTTTAGAAAATTATACTGAGTACATTTACGCAGCTGGTAGTTCTGCTTTGGAAGGAGCTATGGTTCTCATCCAATTTTGGCCAGTATTGAAAATAATTAATCGACTAGTATCGCTCATCATTATCTGAAACAACACAGCGTCCTTCTATGCTTGCACCGATTAGTGAAAAGTAAAAAAATTCCCATAGAAATGTAGAAAATGTTTTACAAAATAACTTCACTAATTCCAAAGACTTTGTTTCTCCACGCTAAAGTCACAGCCAATCTTGTCTTCCTCCTTCACAATATGTTTTGCCAATTGTTGCTTATAAATCAGCAGCGCGGCGAACAAAATCCCATTTCCGCCCACTGCATGTTTTCGGCGAGCCAGCACACACACACACACACAGCATTCCAGTCATAGTCTGTTAGCCTGTTATAATTTATGCAACCAAATTGCTCTGCCAAAAAGGAAAACTGCAATTTCGATTAAGAGCAGCAAATGTGCCAACAACAACAAACAACTTTTTCTGTTCCCTTCGGTTGTTTTTAGATGCACTTCCCCTCCGATGGAAAATTAAAAGATGAGAAAAAGCAAAACCTCAACTGAAAAACAAATAAAGCCACAACTCGCTGTATACTGTGTCGAATGAGTGTTGCATCCGCCCTTGCAATTGCTGTACGAAATTGTTTTTCCATGCAGCCGCCAGTTTGCTTTGCTTTTCTTTTCTTTTTTTTTTTGGTCTAAGTTTTCTGTGGCAGTTTAGTCCAATGCATTACAACCGCGAAGATTTGTGCAATTTGTACGCAAATTTGCAGATCGCACGCAGACTTGTCAAGTCAACTTAAATGAAACCAGGAGGTGGGCAGGGGGCACAGTGTGGCAAGATTAATTGCTATTGCAAGCATATTTTTTCCGTTGTCGGTGGGTGAAATGGTTTTGTGTTCAATTTTTGTTTTACTACGGAATTGAATTTTGCCAGCTTGAAGAAATTGGAAATTTGGAAGAAATGTTTTATTTTAAGACACAATTTTTTTTAATTAAAAATGTTTTCATTAGAAAATGTTGTTTTTTATTAGCATTTAATTAATAATTTATTTTGTTAATTTTTTTAAATTTATTTTGTTTTATTTTAATTTAGTTTTTATTTAAATATTTTACTTTATTTTGTATTTTTTTTAAATTTTATATTCACTCTAATATGTTTCCTTTCCAAAAAAAAAACTGCAACAGCAAATGACAAAAAAAAAACACGCAATTCCCGACATGTCATTTATCATTTTACAATGACAACATATGTATACACTGTTGCCAGTTTTACTCTACCATAGTCTACCCAAAAAATAGAAAAAAAACTTCACAAAAAGTAGCCAAAAAAAAGAATCAAAAAATGCATTCACTGCCAGTGTTGTCAACGTCACTTGTCGAAATGTTGCAAGTACATGCAACTAAATTTAGCAGCCACAAGCGTTAAATTCTCTTTGCGCCAAACAAAAAAAAACAAAAACAAAACAAGTGACATATTCTGCTGCAATTGTTAACAACTCTGTATATTTTGACATTTGTTTGACGCTTGTTGGAATTCGCTGCACTCCCATCTTCAACCAACACCACCGACACCACCAGCATCACCATACTAGCCACAGTTTGGCTTAAATATGTCATGTTGTCGCATTCGTTGCAATGTCTCTGTTGTATCCGCTGTTGCTGCTTGTCATTTAATGTTGTTGCTCTGTCAACAATACGGCTCGTACTTGAACTTGGCTTGCAATGCATTTGTCGTTTTGTGGTCGGTCGCATTGTAATGCCCTCTTTCCCGGTACACATTTCCTTGTCTGTTCGTCTATGTTTTGTGTATTTGATGCACATTCCTTTTTTTTCTTTCATTATTTATGCCAGAAAATTTAGTAATTTGTTTTATTGTCGCTCGTTGGCTGCGTTTGCTCTTATATCTATTGCTTGTTTATGTCTTGCAATAATTTTTTATTTACATTTTTATTGCTCGCGCGTTTAGTGCGAGATCATTTGGCAAATTGCTTTCGCTTCGATTGGCGTCCAATGATGCGATATGGCAGGGGGAATAATGGGTTAGAGGAAAGGTTACACAGATGAAAGCCAAAAGGGTGCTTTGATTTGGTGGGAAAGGTGAAGAACGAAACGATTGCGATGGCGATTTCGTTTATCTGCTCGATTAGTCTGCGTTTTTAATGGGGGATGCTAAATTTTGTAATACGAATTTTAATCAATAGGATAATTTTGAAAATTAAAAATTTGTACCCTTTCTGGGTAACTATGAACTTTTGAGGTTCACATTTATTTTAAATTTTTATTCCCTAGAAAATTAACATTAAAAAAACCCTTCACCTTCACCTACCTACTCACCTTATAAATCTCCACGCATACCCTCCCATTCCAGTTCGAAACTCTTTTCCCTTCAACGAACAAAATTTCAAAGGCAACCTTTAAATCCCAGCCCAAGGCAAAGAAACTTTGTATGATTTTTCCCCTTCTTCCATTTTGTAGCCCCAAGCGAAGCTCATTGAAAATTCAAATCACAACAAATCTAAGACACACACATACGCCTGAAATAAATAAAATTTTACAACCTTGCTAAATCTAGAAAGAATCAAAAAAGGAGAAAAAAAATCAACAACAAAAAGTGGAGCCTATATTTACAGACTCAGGCAATTTAAGCGATAAAAATGGCATCGAAGGAAAACTAAAGAGACGCGAGAAAAACAGAAAAAAATGCAACAGATTTCTTCCCTCGAACACCGAAAAAGGTGCGATATCGCTTTTTTATGGCGTGAATAAATGAAAATTATGGCAAACGTGCGAGTGAACAGCAAAAAATAAAAACTTTGCCACGGATTTTCTTTGCAGGCTTGGCCAATTGAAGTGGGTACTTGTGAATTAAAAAAAACGAAAAAATAACTGTGAACGAACGCACTTAAAAGTAATTATTTCACCCAAAGTTTGCCCTTCTTTTCTCGCTCATGGTTCGTAATTTTTTTCCTTCTAAAATATGGCCTGCCGCATTTATGGCAAGTGTCTGTTTTATAACTGATCGCGTGTGAGTGTGTCTTTCCATTCGAATGTGGGTGTATTTTGGGTGGCTGTCAAAGTGTGGCAAATTGATTGAGTGCGAGATTGAGACATGACAGTAAATTATTATTATTATTATTTGTTTTCCTATGTATATTTTTTTTCTATGCTTTATGTTATTCGTACAAATGTGAAAATAAAATATTCATTCGCACTGTTGTCTGTCTGCCTGTCTGTCTTTCACACCTCGTTTGGTTTTTGATTTTCCTTGTGGTTTACATGCGCCTAGTATGTATTGAGTTGCCTGGGAAAATATGAAAGTGTTTTCTTTCAAAGGCAGCCAAGTTATCAAGGAAATGCATAAATCAAAGCTTATCTGAAAAAGTGCTGGGAAAAAGTTTGGTACTTTTTGGTGGAATTTTTCAATTAATGTTTGTAATTTTTACGAGTGCATAGGAGGGAACCAGGCTTGAGTTAAAATTGTATAAATATGTCCAGAGTTGGTCCTTTTATTCTACCAGGAATTCAAAGCTCCTAAATCTGAACCGATACCGAATTATATTTGATTTACGATTAAAGAGTTCATAAATTCATGGTTTCTTCATTACGAACTTTAATCAGTCATAATGAATAGTCACGAATTATGCACTTTTATAGATAAATTATGCATATGAATTGTGAATATATTATGATTAAGGTTTATGAGTTTTGTGATTTATATTATTAATCTTGAAGAATAATTAATTGATGATTAACTTAGTCATAAAACGACATGTGTTCACATGAATTGTGATTAACTTAATTTTTTGTCATGACTTATAAATAAATTAAAAAAAAAAAAAAATGGAAAATATGGCCTCAAATTATGATTACGAACGATTCATTACAGTCACTCACCTAATCATAAAATTATGTATTATTGATCATAATTTTTGATATCTGTTTGCCATTTCATCTCATCATAAATTATGTTAAAAAAGAAAATCATAATTCATGTTTAAGTGGAACAAAGCAAGCAAACACAAATCACAACCTATGATTTTCCTTTTTATCAGAATTTATGACTAAGAACTCATGATTGATGACTACTCATTTATATATTAATATCGTGATTAATTTTTGCATAATTTTTTCTTATAACGTAAACGTTTCCATCCATGGGTAGGGGAGTTTTCTGGCCGTTTTCTGGTCCTAAAATTATTTAAAGGTTTCTGTTTTTTTTTGCCCCATATTAAGAACTTTCGGAAACATTTTAAGCACCGGCTCATCCAATAATTGTTATCCGATGGAGAATCGTTTTAGGCCAAGAGAACTCTAAGCTGCAGAATTTTTTTTTAACAGTCAATCCAACACTTTTTAAAATTTATAGTAAAAGCATCCAGATATTCTCAAACTTTTAATGGCTGTCTAAGCTGTTTATCCATCTACCACTGAAAGCCATTTACAATTCTGACCCAGCGTGCGGCCACGTTCTCGAAAAGTAGAAAACCCATAAAATAATAGTTTATTTGAAGACCGCCATAAAGAAACCAAACAATAAAGTATGGATTAGGAAACAAACAGCAAGCATTTGCAAACTTGTATACTATTGACCATAATTACCAACAAAAATGGCAACACTCGCACCGCAAGACAGAATATTTTTTCTCCTTCTCAAAATAGCTCGAATGATAAATGCGCACATAATTAATTTCTCTCAGGCAGCCCGCTCATGGGGCCCGTCGTTCTGCAAGCCAACTGCAACCAATTTATGAGCCCAAAATTAGCCAAACATTCGCTCAAATTACGTTTGGAAAATGCCATAAATGTCGACATCTGGCCGCGTGTTTCATAAACAAGAGGCATGTTAAAGTCAAAAACGAAAAAATGCCGATTTGTACGTATGCACAAGTACTTCTCACATTGTACGGTGTGGCATAAACATTCACAGTTTATGGCAGTGCGGTCTAGGCGCGCAAAAAATCTGCTCAATATTTTTTACGCAGAAATTTTCGAAAATGTTTTCCAATTATAATTTTGTTTTCGAAATGATTTTATGGTTCATGTGTTGCATGCATGCGTAGGTAAAAGTGGGTGAGTTTTTTTTTCTCTGAAAGGGGGGAAATCTTGAGAGTATCAGCCGTCTGCTAGCTATTGACTTTTGGTGAAGTTCATTTCGTAAGTGCATTTCGGCTACAAAAATAGATTTGGTTGAGAAATGGAAACATGAAAATTTATATTTTTCTCTATTGAAAATGGCAGGCGGCCACTTAATCGTTTTTAAATGGTTTTGGGTGGTTAATGGTGCCGGCTCCCATAAATTATGTTGACTTATCTGGGGAGATTAGCAAATCAAGTGATTTGTGTTGACCCTATTTTAAATGGTGTTGAGGGCGGAAGTCTGGAGAAAGAGGTTGACATCGCAAATTTATTGTCTGGGAAAATATTTTTTTTAGAAATGGAAGAGTTTTTTTTTTTAATCTACTCTGAAAATTCTAGTGATTGTTCCATTTAAATATTGCGTCCAGAGCAAGTTTGCATTAGCAGCTGAAAACAAAATTTAAAAATATATCCAATATGATCTTTTAAAACTAGACAAGACTCAGAAGGAAGTCAACACATTTGCTGTAGAACATAAGACAGAGGCATCATGGACTCAAATCCAAGTGAGGACGCCAACTTACGGTTTACTTAAACAGGCTTTTCTTAATCCAACTTAACCTGACCTAAGCTAATCAAGGATTAGTAATCATGAATAAACTTTGAATCTGTAATAATAAAAAATAAAAATAGGACTGGAAACGAAACGAACAAAGCCGAGACAAGTGTTATGCCTTTGAATCTCGGCAAGATCACTTTCTCTCTTTGCACTCTTCGATGTCGCCTGACCACCAACAATTACTTTTAAATCTCAAAGTAGAAAGTTAATTCATGTATTAAAGGAAAGGAATAATGAAAAAATTAGAAAAGGGTAAAAGCAGTCGAATTCGAACCCAGACCTAGCATGCTTCCACTAGACTACAGAGGACACCATTTTATTTTCATTTTATTTTTTCCATACAAAACTCTATGTTTCTTTCTTTTATAAATATTTTAATTTGAAAGGAATCGTGGGCAAGAGACGGGAACTTCACCTGTGCCAAAAAGTTTTTTTCAAGTTTTTTTCCGCCTTTTGTCTATTTATCCACTACTTCAATTATAAATCGTGAAAGTAAAAAAGACAAAAGTTAACTACCAAAAACTGGATGACAAGGAAAAATGTATATTTTTAAATTGTATTTTGGACATATGAAATTAGGAACTGGAACCAATTGAAATGGTTCCCGTTTCTGTTTCGGTTCCTGAACCAGCTCTTGGCGGTCCCTGGTTAGAAACCCTTTACTTGAATAATTCTTTTTTGAACCTATCTGTTTATGCCGAGGAGCCCAAAACATTTCATTAACTTATTGTTTCTCCCAATGTCATTCCTTCGGTGTGGTATTTTCATAGTACATATTTCGATTGCCCTTGGTCAGTTGTGTGCTTCAACTAATTACTAAAAAAATATCCCACAGCGTCAAAACGATAAATTAATAATTATTTCATTGAAGTATTTCCCATGCAAAAATTGTCGTTAAAAAAATACACTGCACTGAACAGTGCAACTGCAACTTGGTTGTATGTAAATCGTTGTCATATCATAAATAATAAATGATATGACTAAGTAAAGTCAACCAACTGACTGGCTGGCAGGCTTAACGCTTAAGTAAACTCATTTACAATAAATGTCAATAATAATATCAATATCGCAAATCTAAATAAATAATAATATTGTTGTCATTGGCATTGTCATTGTGGTTGTTGTTGTTGTTGTTGGCGATATCGACAACATGGCAGACCGACTACAAAGACCGGTAACTGCGTTGTACGGCAATCGAACTCATATCATCACAAAAGGCGAAATATGAAGACTCATTATGACAACGATGGCCTGAGCTGCTCGAAATGCCTGGACTGGCTGGACTGCCTGCCTGCCTGCCTGCCTGTCTGTCTGATTGCCTGTCTCTATCAAAGCAACTGCCACTTGGAAATTGCTAGTTATTATAACTTCCAACAGCTTCAGTGAGTCCACACCGATAGTCGATGGTGGTGGCGTTGCTGATGGTTGGTGTTGGCGCGCTTACCCAGTCAATGATGCCAACATGATTGGCTCATACTACTTAAATGCGGTGGATGTTGGTGTCGTTGGTGTTGCTACTTTGCTGCAAATACTGCAAAATAATTCATTGCAATTTTATGAGACCGTCTTTAATGACAACAACCACTACGACAAGATCCGCACGCAATGCAGTCAAAGGCGGCGAGACACAACGACTGTGAGATGGACAATAAATTCTTAAGCTGCCAATGTTGGCATTGTTATCATACGAAATTGTTGCGCTACTCAAGGATAACAATGCCAATAAAGTATTAAGCAAAAGTGCGGCCAGTTGCAGGCGACACAATGAAGCAGTGCCACCAGTAAACGGCCATAGTAGCAATATTTCTTATACGCAGTAGTGGGCGTCTTTGGGGGCGTTTGCAACTCAAGTGTTTGCCCTGCCAGTTCATTCCGTTGGGAGTCTGAGTGTCATCAGGAGGCAATAAATAACATTTAAATGGGATTATGAGTCCTTATGATGTGAACGACTTTATTTGTCGGCAGTGAAGTGAGTTTATTGCTAACTTGTAGTTGTGTGTGCGTATTTGTGTGAACGCTTTTGAGCTTTCACATTGCAAAAGCGCCAATTAGAGCGGAAAATAGTGAGTCGACTCACCCACCCACCTTCGAGAAATATAAGGCACCTACTCATTTGTTGGAAATTATGTTATTTATGATTGCTGATTGGAAGTGGCACTGCGCTAATGAACTTAACTGCTCTCATTTACCGTTTTAATTAGTTATTGCCATTTCACGTTAAGCACAGTTCACAAATTTAGTTACTTATAAGAAATTATATTTCTCTCTTTACCCACACTAGAAACTGGCAAATAATTAAAATGTTTTCACTATCGGAAAAGGGAAATAATTTAAAACTAAGCTGAGAACTATATTTAATCAGACTGAGTGTGTACCCTAGGATTTTCAATAATTTTCATAAATTAAATTTCACATTTTTTAAAATTATTTTTTTACACTTTCTAATCTTCAATTGCCCAAATGATCCGATCATTTTAATGTACTTTTCTGATGACAGTCAATTTGTCATTTATCACACATCAATCATACTCTTCTCCATTCAATTTTTTCCTCTTGCCTTTTGAAAGGTTGCCAACTCCATAACCGAAAATGTTTGTCAATTTGATGTTGGCACCTAACCGTTGCCATTGCCTTTCTCCTTGCTCAAGTGAGTGAAGGAAAATTGATGATATTTTCTTTTCGATAACCAATTTTGCATTTCTAATAAAGCAAATGGAAAAGATGTTTTCAATACTTTTAACCCTTTTTTTTTTTAGTTGATGGAATTTTCATAATGGCGCATTCATATGTGGTGAGGAAAGAGCTGAGGAATGAAATATGTTGCGGATGAAAGGGTTTTTTTTTTTGGTGATACTCAGGCGATTGTAGGGAATGAAAAAACTTGACATACAATAGAAAAAATAATTTTTGTTCCCTTTTGCCTTAAGTAATCACTCAGATAGTTTATTGTTATTGAAGTTATTTCTTATGAGCCTATCTGTCCCATTGGAGTTACTAATAGGCAAAATAGCTCCAAATACACAATTCTATATTAGAGGATAGTGACTTCTTCCTAGAATAACTTAAGCAATCACTTGAATTGATTGGAGTATTCAAAAAAATTTCAATAAAATTCCCCTTTCCAAATATAATTGTAGATTGCCTACATTCACATTTCATATAACGATAAAAAACACTTAATATGTATTTTGAGCATACGCGAAAGCCACATTTCAACCAACGATCACCTATAATTGCACTCCACACAGCCACCCACGTGAAAGTACTTTTGCCGCACTGTACAACCAATAATTTAATTCGAAACCGCAATTTCATTGGCAAGTGTGGCCAAAGCATTTCAATTCCAGCAATTCAGACGGTAGTTAAGCCATTTTCCCCCTACACACTAGCGTGTTTTTTATTCGATTACGCTTTTTGCGACTACTTTTTTTATTGCTACCAACTTTGTAGCCATACGAGTAGTTAACAGTTTTTCAATACTTTTCCAGCGAGAGAGAGAAAAAAATCCGAACAGAAATGTTGGCCCAAATGTTGGCTGGCATCACTTTATTTTCGTATTCCACAAAGCTTTATCCCACGGACATTTTTTTCCCTTTCGTCTATTTTTTTTCTCACCATCACCAACTATTTACGCCTTTTTTTTAGGAGTGGCTGTTGCTGCTGCTTTATATTTCGGCGTATTTAAGTATAGATTTTTTGCTGCTGCTGTTGGTGGTGTTGTTGTGTTGCCGTTGTCATCCTCAATAGACACTCGAAATCATTCCCTTTTCAATCTTCAAATAATATTGTTGAAGCTGAAGCATCATTGAAGGGGTTGTCTGAAGGTTGGCCCTTTTTTTCGTGCTCCGCTTTTCGCTTGAAGTGGGTACTCCTTCGATTCCATGCTACTTACTATGTTTTTTTTCTTTCTGTTGTTGTCATTTTTGTTGTTGCTGGCACTGGCATACAAAACGGAAATGTGCGAAGTGTGGCCTTAAAGCCTGATGCGGATTCGACTATCGAAATTGATGAAAAAAACTTCAACGTAAAAAACAACGAACAGCAACAAAAAATAAGGAAATAAGGATACCAACTTGTGATGGAATTTTCGTGTTAATATAAGGGACTCTACTATACAGGGTGGTTGGGAAAAATTTAAATTTAATTTCAAATAATCATTTGATCAGAAAAGTTTCAAAAGACACTTTCTCCATTCGGAAATTCACGGAAGCTTCCTCTCAATTCGAATTCGAGTTGGCTCTTTATGTAGGTCAAGCGTATTTCTATGCAAGTATTTCCTCCATTCACTCTGTGCAAATGTTGATCCCTTTTTGCATTTTTTCTGTAATACAGCTTATTTCCATCACACGTGCAAAAACACACCCACTCGTACACACACACACTTCTGGAAAGACAGAAAATAAACGAATTTCAGATGCTTCACTTTGATAACTGAAATTGCGTTGATTTTGCGATATCAACACTTTTCGGTTGTGCCCAACTCGTATGCTGCTGCTGCACCATTACCAGCAACAAAGTGTCCGTAGCCCATCAGAATACTTTGCAGATTTGGCCAAGCGATTTTGTCTAAAATAACACATGATTGCATGAAGTAGCATGAACCAACCATGATGAGAATCCGTTTGAGCAGTAGTTCAAAAGCGTATTTCACTCGCACAGCACTGGGCCAGTGAGTGAGCGTTGCTACTATCAGAGTCCGTCCTTGTTGTAGAATCAATTGAAAAATTTCAAATGAAAATACATTTTCGAACATCTTTTTTCTGTGTGCATTAGTGTGTTGTTGGAATTGAGTAGATTACTCACAATTGAGTAGCTGCATTTTAAAGTGCTGTCCCGATATTAAAGTTCTTCGATGATTTCATTGATTTTTCCTGGCTATTTTTGACATTTTCACTCGAAGTAAACGAAATGCTACTTTTGGCATAATCAAATTAAGTATTCAGGACAATATTGATTGGAAGGTTAATGCCATAATATCTATTTTGGTTTGTGTATTGCCAGAGCTTGGTCCTACGTGTGGCTGGGGAAGTTATATTGATTTAGCTCATTTCGGCTAGCCATTCAGCTACTGTTCAGTTGAATGACTTTCGGTTTTAGAAACAATATTACTTTCCCATGTTAGTTTATTTTTAGAAGCATATTTTTATTTAGCTGTATGTAAATACAGTAATCAATGATATGAGAGGGAGCTATTTAGGATAAATAAAATAATTTCGTTGTTGTGCTAAAATAAATAGTATACAAATACTATATTGATTAAGTAAGGGAGCCTTGCCCAGTTGTTGGACATGTTTTCGTCTTAAGTCACCACTTTTATAAACATAATTTCACGGAACTGAATAATTCAATAGATGGACAATAGCTAACTATTATGTCATGCGTCATTTTCAAATCCTTAATTTTCCCAGTCACTTTTGTAAAGGTGCCAAAAAACGACCCGAAAATATGTGTGCCTATCCGTTGGACACCTGAGGTTAACTCATCTCGAACACACTACTATTAAAGTCTCGGGGTTTTCGCGGAGCGTAGCCTTGATTTCGACGTTTTTCGAATTTATTTCGCTGAGATGATCGGCTAACAATCTCAGAGGAAGTGATTTCGGGAGAAGGTTCGGGACAATCATAATGAAATTTGATGCTTGAACTGCACTATACGCAGTGTCCATCAGACGGGCAGATCCTGAGTCCAACAGATGTTCATCTGCTCTATCCAGACATAATATTGCATAATTGTTTCCTTCCTCATAATAAATGAAAAAAATTATTCTATACTTAATAACTGTTTTTATGGCTGAAAAAAAAACGAAATTAGGAGGATAAAGGCGATGAAATGTACTGACGATCTTACATTTCATCGCTTTTTTACTCTGAGTGTGTCATATGAAACTGATTAAATGAATTTACATTTTTTTTCTCTTTTCCTCGAGATGAGTTAACCTCAATGCTTCACTAAAAGAGATCATACAATGAGATGCAACTTTGAGGCTACGGACATTGTGGTTCTGAACATGGAATACATCAGAACTGTCACTGTCCAACAGGGGGACAGGCTTTCTTAATGTATACCTTTTCGTGTTTTAGTTTGACATCATGATCCCACTTACAAGACTTTTTAATCGATTTCTGTGATACAAAAGTTCGTACCTTGAGTCCTTAATAGGTTTTAATTCGGTTAATGCCTATTGTAACAAAATATTTATTTCAAATATAAAAATATACTTATACGTTCCTTCCTTTTCTTTCAGTATGCCAATGCAATGGTCATGCCCGGCGCTGTCGCTTCAACTTGGAATTGTACAAGCTGTCCGGACGCGTATCGGGCGGTGTC
The DNA here is from genome assembly GCA_951394025.1 of Heteromyza rotundicornis. Classification (NCBI taxonomy): domain Eukaryota; kingdom Metazoa; phylum Arthropoda; class Insecta; order Diptera; family Heleomyzidae; genus Heteromyza; species Heteromyza rotundicornis. The sequence continues at coordinate 13,693,956 of OX596010.1, read as the reverse complement.
TGCTACAATTGCCAACACGATACGACGGGACGTTATTGCCACTATTGCCGTGAAGGCTACTTCAGGGATGCATCGAAACCGCTTAATCATCGTAAAGTTTGCAAACGTAAGTGTGAAATCCCCCAAAAGAAAAGTTAATCAATTTCGTATATCAATAAAAATCAAGTACTCAATAAAGAAAAAGAACACAAATTACACCCCACTCTTCACCAAAAATAAGCACAAGTAAATGGAGAACTAAAAGGAGCAACTCCCATAAAAGTTTCTCCTATAAAATGGGGGAGTGGGTTGCGAATTCTTTCTACACACTTCCCCCCTTACCTACTCTACGGCCCACTTCAACTTCATTCTCTGTTGACGAAACAAACTCATCACCAACACCAACACCATCATCATCGTCGACATGAACGAAACTTTCTCCTAAGTAATCTGTCAGACATCAGTTTCGTCATGGCAACAACAAACATTGGCGATTAAGGTGGATTTAAGTGGAATTTCATTCAATAATCCAACAAGAACAGAAACAAAAACGAAAACAAAACAAAAACAACAGAAATATGGACCGACAAAAAAAAACATTCACAAAATTCCTTTTTAATCGAATCCGAACTCGAAGTGACATTAACTTCGGAACTAATTTTCCGTTTTTGTTCTCGCTGTGAGTGAGTATTTGGCAGCTCTCTTCGCGTCGATTTATATTTGGAAGTGTTTATTGAAGCGTTTTTAATGACGATGAAGTGGAGTGGTCTGAAAGAAAAACTAATCTTTTCAATTTTACCCAGTGCCGACAAGAAACTGTTTCGGTTACGTTTTTGCTTTCGTTTTTGTCACTCAGTCAGTCGACTTGCATACAATTATCGAAGCTTTTATGCTTCTAAAATTACATTTTTCGTTTATTAAATTGTTGACTTTAATGAACCCATAAAAACGTATATAAACGTTTAAATATGTTTTTAATTGATTTTAAATTACTTGCACATTTTTTCAGATTAGATTCTGTTTGATTTTCGTTAAATACTTTTCATGTGCTGACAAAGCCAATGTGGCACAATTTTTACGCCATTTTTATGCTGTTTTTTTTTTGTACAAGCTTTACGTTTTTTTGCTGGAGTTTCGGTTTGAGTTCAAATTAATTAAGTGCATGATTTTAAAATTGTATAAAGCATTTTATTCAAAAAAAAATTATAAACATTTTTTGTATGGCAAGGTATGTTGCCATGGCGTGACCAAAAGTGTTTCGCATATATTTTAAATAGTGAAATAATTTTCCAAACAGTGTTTTTAAAATTGTAAATTTAATAATTCATCACAGTTAAAAAATTCTAAATTAAAAACTATTTAATTTACATTCTTTTCCAAATTCACCTAATCAATCCTCTTCCTTTCTTCACATTTCCAGGATGTGACTGCCACCCTGTAGGCTCGACGGGCAAAACGTGCAACCACCTCAGCGGTCAGTGTCCCTGCAAAGAGGGTGTGATCGGTCAGACGTGCAATCGTTGTGCGCGAGGCTATCAACAGACACGCTCTCATGTGGCACCCTGTATCAGTAAGTTGATGAAGTTCATTTTAAAAAAAAATAATCCCCTTGCCAATGAAATGTCAATTTGAATATTTCCACTTTTCCTTGTATTTATTTTGAGACTTTTTAACTTTTTGCAGAAGAGCCCACAAACGCGAATATGATACAAGCCGAAAGCTCCGGCAGCGAGTACCGCGAATCCACTCAACCAAATGAGGAAATGAAGAAGTGTGAGTAGTGGCATGCCTTTAAAAAATATAAATTTTCAATAAATCTGAAATTTAAAAAAATTTATTAAAAAATTTAAAAATTAGAATACCTTTTCAAAATACAAAATGTTTTATTACTAAAAATAATTCAAGTATAAAAGATTTTATAATTCACAACTAGCTTATAAAATATTTACATTAATTAACAAAAAATACACATATGTATCAAAGCACCTCACGCTCTGGGAATGAAAAAAAGGCCCATTTGAAAACGAAGTTGCGCAATTTTTGATTCCCCTTTTCGATAATTTGTATTTCCCCTTTATTACCGTTCCATTTCAAAATATGGTCAATTTCCATTCCTTTCCGTTTCTGAATATGTTCCAATTTCATTTTACCGACCGACCCGATTCCAATTCGTTGCTGTTCCACTTTATTTTCAATACATTCCATTCCGTTCCAGTTCCATTTCTAAGTTTGTTCCAATTGCATTTTGTTCCGGTCCAATTCCATTTCGTTCCAGTTCCATACCCATTCCGTTTCCGATATAATTTCCAATCACATATAATAAATATAAATAAATTTGGAGGGAGGTAGGTGTGGTTTCATTCGATGTTGCGGTAGAAGCAAATAGAAGAGGAATGGCAAAATATGGGGTCTAAACCTAAGGTAGTTATCATTCACAATGACAGACGCACGGACAGAAAGACTCAGGACATTATGCTGATCAAAAATATATATACTTTTCTATACCTTCCACACCTCCTCTTGGGGTTTACAAACGGTGTGACAAAAACAAAAATGCATAAATTTCTCAATACTAAACATTGAAAATTCCACTAATTCGAAATGTACATTCATGCACTCAAAAAATGGAAAATAAATTGAAATTGCTTTTTAATATTCAACAGATTGCGGCAAATGCAAGGCCAGTCCGAAAAAACTCAATCTAAATAAATTCTGCATGGAGGATTACGGTGAGTTTTTTGTTCCATTTATTCCCAATTTCATTTACAAAAATTCTATTCGCAATATTTTGCCAACGAGCAGCGAACAACACCAATTAAAATTTGTTTTCACGCCTCTTTCACAGCCATACTGGCCAAAGTCATCGGTCACGACCGCGCCTCGCAGGACATCAATACGGACAAATTTTCCATTGAACGGCAGAACGAAATTTTCAAATACGAAATCAACATTCAGACGATATTCAAACGCAATGCGATGTCGGGCACGACCAGTGCGCTGCTGGGCAGGGGACACATGATGTGGCTGGTGCCGCGCAAAAATCTCGAATGCCAGTGTCCGAAAATCAAATTGAATAAGTAAGTGAAGCGTGTGTCGGCACAAATGAAAATGCAAATCGAAATAAATCACATCAAATCAAATGAAAATTAAAGTTAAAAAATTTGATGAACAATTTACGAGAGAGAAAAAAGCTCTAATTGCAATTTTGCACTCTTCTCTGTGCTTGTGCCACTTCCAGATCATATCTCATTCTCGGCCGCGACTCGGAGGCTGCACCCGGCTATCTGGCCATCGGACCCAGCTCCGTGGTGCTGGAGTGGAAGGACGAATGGTCGCTGCGTATGAAGCGCTTTCAGCGACGAGCGCGCAAATGCAGTTGAATCGAACCGGAAACGGAATATGTCAGGACCGATTTTAGTTTCATACATTTGGCGCGATATCAGTTTTTGTATAAATTGTACAGTTTACTCAAGTTTTTGACTTTCTTCGGTATTATGCTATAAACATGCTCGAATTCGATTTTTTCCACGTAGTTTTTGTTTTTGTGTTGGTAGTTTTGCTATAATTATGTATGTATTATGGTAAAGTATTGTAGTAGCAAGTTATATATAAATTTTGAAACAGTCCATTCAAATGCATTGGAGATTAGTGCTTCACACTGATTTCAAATATTTATACAATTCGATATTATTACACTCAAGGGAAACGGATGAGTGGCAGATGGTCAAAGTAACATTTTCCTTTGAGTGTAATTAAGTAGCTTCTCATGTAAATAAGTCTGATAAATGCTTTTTGTATTTCTTTTTCATTATTAACTAGAAACAAAAATAGTTTTTATTGAATTTTATTATTATTTTTTTTTAATTTGCATTAATTATGTAAATTTTTTGTATTCAATTTTCATTTGCAATCAAAAGCCAAACTAAGCGAAATTTGATTTATTGTTTTGTTGTAAATATTTTGCGTTGGCTAACACTAGCATTAGTGGTGTATGTGTTGAAAAATGTGGAGAAGATGAAAAGTAATTGGTACCAAAAACCGATTACTCTATATAAATTGAGGACAATTCGAAATTACTAATATTTTGTACGACCAAAATGAAATTTTTAAAATAACATTTAAATTAAAAATTTTATTAAATACCGATTACTTGGACAAAAGGAGACAAATACAACAAAGTTTCATAGCTGTTAAGTGAAAGTTACTTACCTTTTTAAAGACTTTTGCATAAAATGTTAAAAATTTGTTCAGTAGTCCGAAAACCGATTACTTTAACTGAAATCAGCCAAATCTAAATTTCTGTATTGACTATATTAAAGACCATTCCAGCTTACTTAAAAGTTTTACACTGAAGTGTTCAAAGTTTTCAAAACAGTCACTACGAAAAATCGTTTACTTGCATTAAAGTCATTTTAGCACTATAAAGTAATTTCAATTGAAATATTCAAGAAAAGTTCTTTCTGGAGAATTCATAAACTCTCAATGTAGTCGGTACTGAAATGTAGTTGGTTTACTGTGACTAAATTGATTGTTAGAAAACTGAACACTAAAACCCAGACAAAGCCATAATATATTCAAAAATTAAAAGTTTGGCAAGTGATATTTTACTGAAAACCGATTACTCAAACTAGAGCTACTCAATTACATAATTTGCATATTGTAAGGGCGTTTTAATATACATTTTTTAAAAAAAAACTTATATGAATATTAAAAAATAGGCAAAGTAATCGGTACCGAACTCGGTTACTTTTCGTAAACATTTCATAATTCGAAATAATTGCAATAATAATAACATTTTGATCATTTTATTGCATTTCATTTCGATAATAGATTTCTTCACCAAAGCAATATCAATAATATGGTCTAATAGCCCATTTCAACATTTCAAATTAGTACCCAAATGGAACACTTTTATTTTAAATACGACTACTTTATTTTCTGACAACTTCCCATTAACTTGTCAAATTTAACTAACCATAATGACTACTGACTGGCGAGGCACAGGAGAAAAAAACATGCTGCATATGGCAATTGTCAAATTTGATAAATGTGTTAATAAATTTTTCAGATTACAAACGAATAGGCGAATGCAAACCCCATTAACGGCTACACCTACGTAGATAGTGACAGCAACAACCACACACGCACACATTTCTCAATACAATTACAACGACAGCTACAATGGCAATGTCAACCCATACAAAACGCGGGCAAAACCCAATTCTGATTGTATGAACCACCCGAAAAAAAAAAAATAATAAAAGAGAAAGAATTAAGATGACAAAAAAAAGTATGGCGAACGAATGGAACGAATGCTCCATTCACAATGACCGTGACCGTGATGTTGTAAATCACAGTAGAGGCTGACAGTTAACATGTTGTGGCTGTTGTTGGTGTAGTTGTTGCTCATAGATTCTACATGTCAACAATTTGATTTATAAAAAAAAATGGAAATTATTTTCGGTTTGAGTGTTTGAAATAGATTTGATTTGAAGTTGCTGATACATGAAGTGAACAACAGTTGAATGGGCGTTTTGTTTCAACTCGGACACTTACTGGTTTTTAATTACAATTTTTTTCAATTACAAATGAATATAACACCAGCGTACCTATGTGTCACAGCATTTTGATTTATTCGATTATTGAAATAGTCATAAATCAAACTGAAGCTCCTTCAAATTGAATGCAACTCTGTTGCTATACAAAAAATACAAAAATTAATAGTTTTTCATTATTAATTTAACATTTTTGGCAATAACAATAACAAAAACAATTGCAAGCCAACTGTCAAATCAATATGGTGAAAAAAGTAATAATAAAACAAAAAACCAGGTGTTATTACCATTGAGAATGCACTCATATTTTACTGGTCATATGTTGGCATTTATTAAAAAAAATGTAATTTTAAATTTAAAAAGGAAAATGAAAAAAGCGAATAAAAACCATTACATACTGTTTTTTACTACATTGTCATGCATATTTAAATGAAATTTGTTGCATATGAATTTGTTCGTCTGTCAGCAACACACGCTCTGAACAAACTACACGAGCAACAACAGCAGACATGCGAAAAGTGCTGTTGACACTTATTTTTCTCGTCGATTTTTGCCACAATTTTTATATAATATTAAATTTATTACATGGCGACTGCGGCTTTGCGGTTTAAAATAGGGTTCATTTGCACTCATTACAATGGCATGCGTGGAGGTGTGGATTTAACGCAATATTAACATATAAATTGGCAATGCACGCACAGCACAATGTTTTATTTCGAAAAGACACTCTAAAAAATGAAAGGTGGTCAGTTGGCAATGAAATTACTTCGGTCTTGTACAAAGGCACGAAAAGAAAAAAAAGACAGATGGACAATTTGGGACCTAGAGTTGACAATATTTAATGAGAATCGAATATTTTAAATTCAATTTCATATGAAAAAAAACTGATTACTTTTTAAAGTTTTTGAAATCATAATTTGTGTGTTTTGTTGGTACAATAAATGGGTACCCGTATACAGTAAAATTGGTTACTTTGCTTTTTCAACTATTTCTAAAAATCACAATCAAGAGATAGATATGATGTAGTTTATCCGGATAACTGGTTACTCAAATATGTATTGCACAAAATTTAACATATTAAAATAGTATGCTATAATATACATAAAGTGGCTACACACAAGTCGGTTACTTTGATGTTTTTTTTTAATTGTAGGTCAAAATCAAGACCGGTTACTAAAAATTCGCATTGCAAGTAATTGGTAATACATTTAACAAATTCAATTCTTAACGTTTTTAAAGTAAAAGTCTATGTGATTTCTTGGCTCTCTCGGTACCCGGCTATACTCGGAACACCCGAAAAGACCGGTTACTTTGTTTTTAATACAACCGGTGTTTGTTATGTATACCAACAAATTTGGAGTTATTTTGAGTTGAGTTAGTGAGGAAATGGTGTGAAGACTCCTACTGATCTGGAATTGAATTTTAAATATTTTCCTAATTAAAATTGACCACCAAATTTCTTTGAGTGTATACAAAGTTATGCAAAGTTTGCCTAGTTGTTTCGAATGAAGTCCTCGCCCAATTGTGGCAACTCTGTTACAATTGTTGCACTATTGTCATTTAATTTGTCTCTAGCGTGCAATTAAGCACTTTTGACACATGCCACAAAGTATAACAACAACAACAATAAACACTAATGCAAAGTACTTAAATTTAATACTCTCTTTTTTTAATTTAATTTTTGTTTTTTGCTTAATTTAATTTTATTAAATAGTATTTGAATAATAAACAAAAACAAAGCATATTACTGTCAAAGCTTGAATTCACCCAAGAAGAAAAGTCAAAATCCCCGAAACTGACATATTTTCTACCGTTTCCGTTTTCAAATTAGTTTTTTAATTAAAACACAAACAAACAAACAAGAAAAAAAACAATAAAATAATTTAATAAATTTAAAACAAAAATAAAACAAGTAGTAACCAAATTTCTAATCTAGGTGATATTTATTAATTTAATAATACTTTCGTTGTATACTTAATTTAACGAAAGAAAAACAAAAACAAAATGTAGTTTTATGATCAGTTTTAAAAAAACATATCCTAACAAAATGGTACTTAATACTCTTTTAAAATACACTTACAAAATAAAACCATAACAAACTTTAATAAAGTTAGTTTTTTGTTCAAAAAATCACTTGTGGAAGTGATAAGAAATTTTTTGTAAATATTTTTGAAAAGAAAAATTAGTGAAAACAAAATCCATAAAATAATATCAAATCCAGTAAAATGTAATAATTTTCTATGTATCATTATCGAAACGTCTGACATTATATATATATGATTAATTAGTTGATATTATGATTAATGGAAAAATTATATCAAAACAAAAATGATTATTGTGTAACTGAAAAACAAAATAAATAAATACAAATAATAAAAATTAGAAAGAAATAAAAAAGAAAGGAAACATCATTACAATCTCAATAAAATAATGCGTTTCATTTGTTCAATGGACAGCCAAGCCTCTCTAAAAGCCCCTAACAATGTTACTTATGAATCCACAGCAAGACTTATGAGATACTCCAGAGTCCTAGCGAAGTTAGTACAGAGCAATTAATCAAGGCTCACTGATTTAGAAGGGAATTAAAGGGAACAGGGGGTTCAATTATAAACTGTAAATTTTCTCTGGACCTTTCAATTTTGTCCATAGGAAGCAGTGTAATAAACTGCTGTCAATGCCGCAAAGCTTATAAACGAGTGTTACTTAGCCAGAGCGCTGGCCTCAGTTGATTCAAAAAAATTCACTCGTTGTGGTTTTGCATTTGGTACATTGTCTTTTCATTCCACTTAAAAATCCTCATGCCTGAGGATATCTGTCGCCCTGTGAAATTGAATGACTGTGCAAATAATTCTGTGTGGCGGCTTTGGTGCTCTGATTAAGACCTATGCCTTATGATCGGTAGGTACCGGGTTCGATTCTAGCCTGGAGCAAGCAGAAATATTTGTATGTGGACCGCCACTTTCTGACCAAGCAATCCTGGCAAGCTCTCGAGAGTAACTTGCCATGAAAAAGCTTCCTCAGTTTGGGAGTCTCGCCGTTTGGAAAGGCATTGAACTGTACACAGAAAAATTTTTTATTGATCTAACTAAAAAAATGGTAAGTTTTCTATCCCATAGAAAAGTTCGGAAAACATGAAATCGGAAACAATTTCCATCGGTTAATCTGAACGATAAAAAGTTTGTATTTTACATGTACGCGAAAGCATAATGTATGCATAGAACATATTCCATTTTTAGATTTAACAGACTGTACAGGTATATTCTGACGTGCTTGTAACAGCTTTGGTTAAAAAGTTGTTGCGGTAATAAAAGTTGAAAAAATTGTTACTGGCTAATTTCTCATTAGCCGGTAACAAGCAGTTAACAAAAACTCATTGACAAATAACAAAGATTGGAACTTTTGTCACCGGAACAAGCTTGTAAAAAGGTAATATAAAATAAACAAATACATTTTTTGTTTGTAATAAATGCAAAAGTATCAATTTTTGTCTGTTGCTAAACAATTTTTTTTGGTATTATAACAAATATTTAACCTTTATATTTACTGGATAGTATCCAGTTGATACTTTTATGAACTATTGCTTTTCAATTGGCGTCGAAACTACAATCTGATACTTTTATTTTCAAATCACAGCAGGTTGTCTTTTTTAAGCCATTAATAGAGGTACCTAATTACCACTCAATGGAAACACTTTGTTCTTCGAGAGGACGGCAGTACTGCAAACTATGAATAAAAAGAAAGAAGTGGTGAAACTAAGGATCATAATGATCTACGTGAGAAATTCGCCGTCGCTCTTAATTTTGGCCTAATAAATATCTCTACGGTACTTGTAGTCTCCGAATAAAATGTATATATTGATAGTACGAATTTTAGACACAAAAGACTACGCTGAAATAAAATTAAAATAAACTATTGATAAAATGTCGAGAGTCCATTGCAATTTTTACCTTAACTTATTTATAAAATATTTAACATTTCAATGGAGCAGAAAAAGGAAAAGAAAAAGATTTCAAATACAATACCTTCATTAACTGACCAGGCATTTCTGTAAGGCCAACAGTAATTTAATTACGAATGTAATTACAGCGAGAAACTTTCAACATTCTCTGTGCATTAAATTTATGCCCTCGTGCATATCCACCTGATGCCATTAAAGGCCCAACGTCGAGGCTCCAATGTTTAGGAGCGTAAATCAAATGAAAATTTAATAAACACCCAACAACGCACATTAATTTCTGGAAACAATTAAAGTGATTTTGAGCCCAGCATGTTTGCAACATAAAATCAAGGCGCGAAAAGGGATCAAGGCGGTATACGAGAGTGCTTGTTAACAGTCTTGGTTGTGAAATAAACGCCCACATGTATAAACACAAGCAACCCACCCGCTAATAAGATTGTGTCTGTCCGTACACAAGCGACTCGGTCCGACCTCATGTCTTGCCGGGTGGCCATTAGAAACTAAATACCATTATTATAGCAGATTCGTAATTAACTTTATGTGCGCAGTACTAATTAAGACATTTAACAAGGATAAGATTACCTTTTAACAGACAAACACACAGCGACCGCGACAGTGAGTAGCAACTGCACAGAAGGATGTGTCTTCAGCTAACAATATGCGAAGGTCGTCGCATTCAATTAACTTCACAACAGCGTGTATTTTCTACACAGAAAGGACTTAAAGTGAAACTACCTTAAATAAATCAAAATTAGACTTTAACCCCACGTGCGGCGTTGACTTCTGGCTAATAAAAGGTGAAATTAAAAATCGTAAATCAAATGTGGGCGAATTTTAATTTAATATTTCAAATAAGCACAGCACGGCCGCATGTTGTGTTGCTGTGCATAAATACAAAATTTTGTATTGCGTTGCATAATTTCAGGCGTTGCTCGACCAAAGACCAAAGACCAAAGCAATTTGTAAAAGTTTAACCAAGCGCAGCAAAATTATAATCAAAACTTTATTATTGGCTTCTCTGTGCGCGATTGTAGCCTTGGCGCGCTCTGAACATTAATTACAATAACACAGCGGCGGTGTTGTATTGGAAATGTAGTGAACACAAAATGGTAACATCGTAAATAATATGAAGTTATAAAGGCAGAGAGGGCCACAAAGAAAGTTTCGTATTAAATTATGAGTCTGATATGGGCGGCGATTTAGAGGAAATATTCATAGTGAAAGGGACAAAAAAGCACCATAGTAGGTGGAAGCCTTTCAAGTTGTGGATAAAATGCTGAGTACTTTATTTACTCTCAATGAATGGTAATCTTTCAAAATTCTACACAATCCACAAATTTCAAAATACTAAAAAGAGTCTTTTGAATTCTTTAGTGCTTTTGTAGGTTAGAATAGATTGTAATCTAAAGAGGTCCTTATCGCATTTACTGCCACATGTTTTTACTGAAATTTAATTTATTTTTATTATTCCATTCATTTTACCTTAACTCAACCCCAACTGTTAATAGCTTGAACCAAAGCCGCAAAAGAAAACCTTTAATAAACTCTCCCAACTCTCCCAACTCTCCCAACTCTCACTCCCTCGAACACCTTCTGCCCCCCCCCCCCCCAAATATCAATAAAATAACTAAGTACTATATTGTTTTTCCAATTCCGCCCAGCCTCAAGGGTTGAAAGTAAGTATAAATTTCATATCTTTCAGCACTTGAGAAAATCTGCGAGCCAACCGCAAACAACACACACAAAAAAGGAAACGTTCACCCAACTTTGAAAGTCAAATGAATAGGATGAGAACGGACGCGGAAGGCAAGTGGCACGTAGGCGGCTACAGCGCGTACCTTTCAATAACGCTTCATAAGCGCAACGAATGAGTTTTAATTCAATTAAAGCATAGAATTGAAAATTGTTTGTTTTCTCTTTTTTTTTTTTGTGCACAGCAATTTATTTCAACCCATCACACCCCACCCCTACACCCATCCATACTTTAATGCTGAACATGAAAAGCAATTTAGTTGATTTTTGTTTTAGCGGCTCATAGAATAATTTCCAATATTGCTTTTGATTTATGATATATGGGGCGAGAGGAAGGAAGAGCACAAAAACAACAACAACAGCAACGACAACATTTTTCACAACTTTGCAAAAATTGCAAGCTTTTCTATAAATCCAATTATTTTTCCGCTAAGGCGTTGAGGGAAAATTGAAAAGAGAAAAAACAACCAGAAGGCCTTACTTGTGAAACTATTGAGGCATCACTTAAGTACTGCTCACTTCAGGATATTGAATTTAGACATTGAAAAAAAAATGTTTAAAGTTTTCTCTTGCCTATATGCAAAGTTGTATTTCATTGAAGCTTATGTTGGATATTAGAAAATATAACAAAAAAAATGAGGGAGGAAAACAAAGGCCTCTTTTAAATTGAAAAACCCTCCATTGGCAGAGGCCCTCTCTACTTCAGCCTGTGCGTGACATAATGAAAGCGGAAGTGTTTCTTAGGCGGCGAACGTTCGGGTGCGCTGAATTGGAAAAAGTGAAAAGTTCGCAATTTGTTTGGAATTCCATCAATTTACCTGAGCCTTCCCCCTCTTGGGTGTTTAAAAGTTTTTGTCAAGAACTTGAGGTTATGTGCGGAAATTTTCGATATAACGTTTATGGAATCGACTTAATAGCAATAAAAGAAGGGTTAGAATTAAAGCGAACGGAAACATTGACGTGAGTAATTATTTTTATTCAACTTTGGACAAAAATTTAAATTGAGGTTAAGTAGAAAATTTTTACTGGAAACTCGACTAAAGCAACTATTCAATAAACCACCGCTTGATAAGTTTTGAAACCTTCAAGAGCTTAAACTGTCCTTATCATCAAGGGGTTAAATGACTAGTTAATAAATAATAAAATTTTCCTCTTGGAAAGGTACCTTCCATGCCAAGTTAAATTCTAAAAGAATATTCATATTTCCTGAAAATCGATTAACATAAATATTTGCCCTCAGCCCACCAACCACTCGCTAAATGTCCCACCTCACTTCAGTGCCCCCTCTGACTTCAAGCTCTTGAAAAATCAAGCGAAAAAAGTACTTAACTTTCATAGGGTTCTGCTGCTTCTTCTTCTTCTTCGTTTGCTGGCTACACCTTAAATCCGCAAGTTTGCCGCCAGTGTTGTCGCCGCTGCCACATAGGCTGCACTCGTGTAATACCAAAAGAAAATTTCAACCTAACGCCGGAAGGAATCTCGAGGCGCCGCAACCGTGGATGAAGAAGTAGAAGAGGAAGAAGAAGAAGAACACCACGACGACGACAAACAAAAAGTAAAAACCAAAGAACCAAAAATATTTCTGCGGCATACACCGCCCAAGGAAAAGAGGACGAACGGACGGACGGACGGACAGGCACGATGGCGTTGGCAACGTAAGCAGGATTAAGCCTTTTTCCCCTAGAGACGCTTAGTGAAACAACAAAAAGCAATATCCTTGGGGATATGCCCTGTTGTAAGTGTTGTTGTTGTTGTTGCTGTTGTTCTTGTATGTTGCTGCTGCTGTCGTTGCCGTCGTCTTCCGTACTAGCCAGGTCGCAAGCAATAGTAGTCAAGTATAACGGAATTTCGCTGAACCCTAAACTCACACACTTGAACAAAAAAGACGAAGAAGCAGAAACCCTAAGAAGAAGTAGCAGAATAAGATGGCGAAGAAGGGCACTTACATATACACAGACAAAACACACTCACACACACACACATACGCATATTACACCCATTCGAACGAAGGCGCTTTTTTACAAGATTTTTATTATATAAATGCGAAAAGTATTAAAAAAGTAAACTTTTTTATAGACTTTTCATTTTGTGTGTGTACATTTGGCGTACGGTTTACGGATTCTGCTGGTGCCCTGACTGTCGCTTTGATGCGTGTTAAGGGATTTCGTTTGCGGAAATACTTAAAAAAAACGAGAAAGAAAAGTTTTACGTTTTTTTTCGAAAATGTTTAACTACAAATAAATGCACCAACGGAGAAAAAACAGCGGCGTATGGAATTTGTTTGGTAGGCTTTTAAATTTGTATTTCATTGCATAACGACACATAAGTAGACGTAATGGGCGGACATAAAATATGCATGGCCGGGCAGCTTAGGTTTTAGTTGAGGGTAAAGATACTTTCTGCATACATTGGCAAGTTTTTGGTATCGGTTTTAAGCTGATTAGGCATAAGGCAATTGGGATTCTACACATTTATATAATAGAACAATTCAGTGCCTAAACTGGGCATCATCAGGTAAGTACATAATTGTTGATTTAATAAATTGGTTGGACCAAAATGTAATTGGAAACTAGTAACAGAATTATCATCTGTCTAGCTAGAGACTCAGAGGTGATGCTGATTTTAATCGGTATTGAAAATGATTTGTACAAAATACGAAAAAGTCGAGGCTGATCTAGAATCATCTTTGTTAAGTGAATTTTCAAGTGTTTTTCATCGATATAGAAGGGTAACTTTGAGTTGATGGAACATTAATGTGAAATGGGGATGAGGAATCTGGGATGATGTCAGAATAGCAGAAATGCCCACCTACTGGCTCCCTTGCCGCAACATCGTGCATACATCGTACTCTTCACATCAAAGGAGTGGTTCTGAATGTGAGGAGGAAGATGAAGACAGCGAAACATAATTTTAACCAATTTTTTTCATATATTTCTAAAATCTTACGAATAATTTCTTTCAGTTCAAATGGTCAGAGTGAACTACTGAAAGAATAAACAACACATACACAGGTTCCATTTACAACGTTTCTTGGTTGCTGCATTTTTAATCGTCTTTTTTGGTTAGATTTACCTACTTTTTTTTTGTGTGTACAAATTAAAAAAACTAGTGTTTATGCTTCATTGTCGATTTTTTACAGCCAATTGTAAATGGGTGCCAGTAGCTTTTGTGGAGGGTCGATGATTTTGGAGACTTTTGCTAGATCGACTGTTTTGGTTTTTTTAAAGTTCCGTTGAAAATTCTTGTTATCTGTTGAACTCAGTTTTCAAATGAACCCGAGATTTCCGCGAAATTATGTTTCAAACGAAGGTTATGGTCTCAAAACCTTAGGGTATCAGAAAGGTGCCCACCTCCCTTTCAAAGTTTATTTTATATTAAGTACATAGTTAAATATTTTAAAATATTTTTGCCTTCACGTATGTAAAGAAAAGGAAAACCAATGCATTTTTCTAAGCAAATAGCTTTTCAAAAGGTATATTTTGCTTCTAAAATATATATCAATAAGTAAGAGTGATTTATGAAATGAATATCAAAAAATGACTTACTCTTTAGGTATAGTAAAACAGATTCCAGATCAAATTTTTCCATTACTGACGAGAGTTTGGATCGCTCAAAACATGTACGATTTCATTAATGGTGTTGCCGTCAAATATTTTTTTTTTTTTTCCTTATTGATGTGTGCATAAAATTTACACTAACTATTTCTCAAAAAAATTACATTTTGTGCGAGAAAATAACTTATAAATAATGTCAATTGCGTGAGGGAATATATATTTGTCCGGTTTTATGACTACAAATAATAAAAATTATATATTTGCTTAAAATTATATCGACAAATTCGTGAAATTGTATTTCCATGTGCTCCATTACGAAATTTTTGAACACTGAATTTAAATTTTCCACAAACATCAGCATTTGTTGGTAGTATAAAAATTCAATTCAAATTGAAACATAGTTGTTTTACAACTGATTGAACATTAAATTACATTTAACTTTGAAGCAACCTTAAATAAATGTTTGAATTGCATTGATTGAAAATCGGTCAAATTTGTTTTAAAGTTCACTTTAAAAGTTATTTTCATTAGGTGGAAAAAATGAGGAAATAAATACGATAGTACTTGATTTCAAAATGTTTTTTTTTCTAGTGTCGTACATACAATAACGATATAACTCAGAACATAAAAATGTTGGGAAATCACGATTTAAGTTTGAGATTTTTATATGAGTACTTGAGCACTTGAAACGTTTTTAAAAAACAGTAAAAATTAAAAGTATAAATTATGTGTGTTGGCAGTATGTAGAATAATATTTGAGGATCCTAGTGGTATCCATAACTCCAACAATCCGACAACAATTTTGAGTTGTGTCGTTATTTGTAGGGATTGTGTAATTTTATGGAAACTGTTCTGAAAATCACCCGAAGTCATCGAAAAATTACTGATTTATGAAAATATAATGACGATTTTTGTGTTGTTGTTGGTAACATAAATTGAACATACTCTTAAGTTTATATAAATAAAAAGCTTCATATGTAAACAAAAATAAAAGTTGAACCTTTAAAATACAACGAAAAACGAAAATAACTTGATGAACCGCCTCTCTGAAGGGACATTAAGGTCTGCTAGTCCTAAAACCATATTAAAATGCACATAATACATTATTCGCTACCCACTTCACCGCATGCCATTGCCCTAACATATGACAGTCAGCCATACGAGTATCATCAAAACCAATTTAACACCAGCCAACCAACCACTTTCCAGCCAATTACATGCCAAATCCATAAACATTAAACTTCACACAACAAAAAAAAAACGAAACAGTACACAAAAGCCACATTAAAATCAACTTAAAAGTCCAAAGAAACAAAAAAGTTACCCAAGATGAAGCTACTTAAAGAGGCGCGCAGGCATTTAACTTTCGTCGTCATACAATAAAAAATGAGGCCCGGAAAAAAAAACTTTTCCGAAAAAGTTGGCAATTCATGTGCCAAGAAGAAGAAGGAGGAGGGAAATAAACCAAAACAACAGCAATAGCAATAAGAGGATGCATAAAAAGGCGAAATATCATAAAAATAAAAATGTAATAACAATGACACATTTTTCCAGCCAATTTGATAATATCAACAGTAGCAACAAGATGGATCTCACCCCTCCTTGACACACACACACGCACACACGAACACGGGGGCCAAGCTTCTCATACACTAGCAACACTCAAGGAGTCTCGTTAGACTGATAACGCAGAAAAAAAAATGTATATTTTCTTCCACTTCTGCTTACAAAATGAAGCTGCTCTGCGCTGTGCCTTCGCGTAGAAGAAAAAGCCAAAAGAGCAAATTGTTATTATGCGCAAAAATATTATTATCCCGAATTATCCTGGCATCCAGCATCAGCTTATTTGCGTATTTATTGTGCGACTAATGTGATAAATCGTTTGTGAAAATGATTGACAGAAAACTTTTGCCTCATATTTGCTTGAGATTATGCCACAGTTTATTTTTTTTTTACTTTTTGGGAATTTCTTTTTAATACAAATTGGCTTAAGTTGACTGTAGCAGTGGGACTCAGCCACGCGTCCTTTAGAGCGGTGTATGATGGTAATGGTGTCATTTTGGGGCCTGCTGGCAAATGACACTTGACAGTTGCTTGGTGGCGGTGATGGTGGTGGTGAATGTGATTTTTCACCTGTACACACATTTTTTATATCATTTTTTAGACTCGTTCTTTTGTACATTATTTTTACTTCTAGGCTAAAGTTTATTTTGCCATTTGTATGTGTGTGTGTGTGTGTGTCTGCGTGTTGGGAAAATTGCAAATAAACGTCGTTTTGGGAATTGCCATTGTTAGCGGAAAGTTTGACATCCTGGGGAGCATTTAAATTGTTGCTTAAGAAATGTCAAAAAGTTTTGTAAATAAAATAAATTCCGTAATGGGGATTGTGAGAGTTGTTAAATTGTAGTTAATTTGTTTGTATTGCGGAGGATGTGATGCGGAATTCATATAAAACCATTCAAAACACTGCATGGAAATGGATGTTGAATGTAAGGACTGCTTCGATTTAGTATATTTTGGAGCATTTTTACAAATTGACTGATTTTATATAACGTTTATATCACACCAGCACAAGTAGATACTTACTTAGACTCGATAAAAATAAATAGGGGATTGTTGCCATAATTGAGACACATTTTTTACTCATTTTTTACCCAAAAGTTTTGCATAGTAAAGATGTCCGTACATCATAAGGTTTGAAAAGTCCATTCAATGTGCAAGAATATTTGAGAAAATACCAGTGGTTTTCCAAAGACTGGGCCACTAGGTGTGGGTTAGGAGTTAATCCTCGAAAAACCGAGTGTGTCCTATTTCCAAGGGAAATAAAATTCCCAAAGTGCGAAACTACTGGGTGTCACGTTTGATCGCAAACTCTCCTAGGAACTTAATGTCGAAAAGTTACAGTGCCAATTTATCCCTGTAAAGGACTGCTTAACAATACTTGGGCTCTTTATCCTTAAAAAGTCTTATGGATGTATGAAGCCATTGTCGGCCTATCCTGTTGTATGGGACGTAGAAAATTGACATCGGTACGGATTTTGAACTTGCTGAATCATACAGACTTCTGGATTATTGTAGTGTTTTTCAAGCGGATATTGATACAGATATTTTTTCCGGTGACTTGTCTTACCTTGTCAACATAAAGCAATCCATCGAGGATCAAACCATTCAATATGTTTCATCCGAAGTCATGCCCAGAGGCCTTGCCAATCAAGGCGATTTTTGCAAGCGTTGCAAAGATCCTGCCGTTGAAGAGAATATGGCTGGCAAACCAACGTTCAAAGCACTCAATTTCTAATTTTTTTTTCATTATATTGAGAATCTTACAAACAAAGATCTAAAATCCTTTGTGAATTTCATTAAAAATTCCAAATTCAGGATTTATTTAAAGCAATCCGCATTGCAAGCGACCATATACCCGGTATAGGGCATTATTTTTAAAGAAATGAAACCAAAATCTTCGTCAGATTATTGTGTCCCTACCAAAAATGACTTACGATATTTTCCTTCCAATATATTTGAAAAATAATTACTTACTCCAAAAATTATTCAAAATAAGTAGTTCGAAATAAAATTTCAAGACTTATTGATGTTTATCATTTGATTTCTCAGCAGAAATCCTGTTGAATGGTAATTTTTGTTACGAAAAACTGTGCCCTTTATGCAACAATACAGAAAAAACGTCGTTGTATTTACTATAAAATGCTTCATCAAATATAAAAAAATGCAAAATTTATTAATGAACTGAACTCAATTCAATTAAAACAAACTGAGTGCAAAAAAGGATGAACACTTTAAAATTCCAATTGCCCACACCCGGGCAATTCAACTTCATTAAAAATCAATAAAAATATAATTTAAAAAAAAATATATTTCACACACAACAAATTCAAAAGCACTGCCAGAGGCCCACTCCTAAACAGTGCGCCCTCTTGCCACGTACTTATACACACACACTCACTTCCTGTTTGCCTGCTCGGCGTTTGTCTTCAGCACTCTCAACTTGGAATAGATGATGTCCCAGTCGAGGTAGGCGCCCACAATGTAGCGCACATTCGCCTCGGTGTCATCGTACCCGGTGCGACCGTGCAGCAGGCGGATATTATTGAAAGTCAAAACGTTGCCGGGTTTCGTTTTAAATGCATGAGCATCGTGGCGCGCCAAACGCACAAACTTTGCATAGGCCTCGTACCAGGGCAGCACCTCATCGAGCGGCACCGAGAAGT
Organism: Heteromyza rotundicornis; assembly: GCA_951394025.1. Lineage (NCBI taxonomy): Eukaryota > Metazoa > Arthropoda > Insecta > Diptera > Heleomyzidae > Heteromyza > Heteromyza rotundicornis. The sequence continues at coordinate 13,674,932 of OX596010.1, read as the reverse complement.
GACTGTCGCGCTGGGGTATACTGTGATTTATACGCGTATAATTTCCTTCCGAGTCTAGGCTGTGGCATTGGGGTTGGGTGGCAAAATATAAATCGAAGAAGAAGAAATACGATTATGAAGTCAGAAGTAACGGCGGAGTGTAGAGAGTGACGTGGAAGGAAGTGTATGTAGTTAATGAAGTGCCAAAGCGGCAAAATGCAACGATAAATAAAATTGAAAATCGATTTTTTTTCCGCTCAGTCTGTGACTGTTCCGGCAGAGTGTTTGAGGCAGCCAGATGAGTGTGGTAGTAGTTTGTTTTGTTTACCACGAAAACTTTAAGAATTTCTCAAGGATAAACTTGGGCGTTGCTTTGGAAATAAATCAAATACTATTGACAACAACTTCACTGCACTCCACTCCACTCTACTCCACACCACTTCACTCTTCCAACATGCCATTTACCATATCACTGGCGCTCGCCAAATGTTGTGAAAACTTTTGCCCTCCTCGCTGCCAATGTCATTCCAATCCACCAAAGTCTCTGCTAAGATTTTATAGTCCTGAGGATGTGCGGTTTTCATGCGATCTGCAATGTGAAAGGCATCCACCAGCAGATTGCTGCCACCTTTCGATTGCGACTGTACCATGCAGTGGAGTATATTGACGCTGGGCTTGTACTCATAGTAGGGCAGGTCTGTGTGCAGGGGCAAGGGATCGGAGAGGTAGGCATAGTTTTTGGCTCCCGGCTTGGATTGGACAATGAACTCTTCCCTAATGGATTAGAGAAAATAGTAAAGAGATTTTGATGGACAATGCTGCTAAAACCGTACTAACCCATAAGTTGTCTTCCGTATGAAGCCCACACGGTCAGCCAATTGACGCACCACGGTTTTCTCAATCGGTGAGTCTTTGATGATGGCCACCCCACGCACAGCGAGAGCCTCGAGCCAGCATTGAAGAGCTGGAAGATATTTGAAATTGATTTAATACAAGTAACAATATACAATTAACGTCCATCCCTCTCCACTTACCCTCATCGCTGTTCATCACATCTTGGAAATCAAAAGTCTCATTAATCTGCTCGAAATCCCCACCGCTCCAATGCTTTGGCTTGGGCCGATAAAACTCAGTCAAATACTTTTGCCTTCTTTCCGCCTTGAACTCGCGCGCTTTCAGCCATTCCAAGTCATAGGTGGACTGATGCTGATCGCTCCATTTGATTCTCAATTGCTTCGTCTCAACGTCTGTCTGAAAGCATATTTAATCAACAAATATTGAATTCCTCCACCTTCAATTTAAAAGTCAAATTTCTCTGCCCCACACACCTCCACTTGCGCCACTTTCACTTTCGTATCGAACGCATCCCAATCGATGCGACGCGACTTTGAACTCTGATGGAAACACTCCGAGCAGCAACAATTGTCGCGCAGCCAGACGCCTGGAAATTTCATAGTCTGCCCATTTCGGCTGTCCTCCTGCACCACCACATATTTGTCATTCTCCAATGTGGCCGTAAGCGTGCGTCGCAGTACACCTTGAAGGGCGGCCATCGAATTTGTGCCGCCGGTCAAATTGCGTAAAGTTTTGGCAAACATTTTGTGCTCGAATTTCGTACGTCTGCTCGGCTGAAATACTTTGTTGTGACTGTGGAACTCGGTAGCGAGAGCGCTCCTACTGAGCCCACCTTCCCAGAAGTTAAGTGTATCGCATTCATTGATATTCGCTTCGTGGTTGTTTTTGCAGTCGATGAAATGAAAACCAGTTCATTCGCGCAGACTTTGCAAAACAATCTTATCGCAACAAGTGTGAAACGATTAGGGCCGATTAGAGTGACCAGATGGGATGTTTTGTTAAAGATGAACAAATAATGGTTCCGACCGATGCTAAAATATCCTGCACACGCTAGTGCGATACGTTCTTAGACCATTTTTCGGTAATTTTATCGATAGTTTTTCGATGTTTTATCGATAATTTCAATAAATTTTCGATATTAAATCGATAGCTTTTTGATAATTATCGATAACTTTTTCATTCCCGATCCATTTCAGAGTTTTGGTCCTATTCCATTTTGTTCCAGTTCAATTCCATTTCGTTGCAGTTCCACAATGTTGTTCACGCGTCTGCTATAAAGTTCACCTGGCCACCTGAAATTCCACGCATTGCTAATGAGTCAATGCAAAAACAGCGATTTTACGTCACAGAACGTCTCATTAATAAACGATTAACAACAACAAAGTAGACACACATACACAACGTAAAGCCTAGCAAAACCTAGCAGCCTTATCAGCGACGGCAGCACAAATTAAATCGAAAAACCAGACGGGAGGCCGTCCAAAGTGCACAACTCGCTGGCTGTGTGCACTGCTCAGCCCACTTTCGGCGATAAGCAAAATCTCGCGCCAGCCAAGACGATGAGGTGTGTTGCTCAGCTATTGGTGGAAGCTTATCCGCAAAATTCTACTCCAACCGCACACGAATCGTTTAACAGTTGGTAAAAGCGAATTTATTGATTTGCCAATTAAATAATCTGGCAATTGAGGCGATAATAAAACTCAAAAATCAATTGTAATCTCGCCTATAAATAAATTTGGTGTTAAAATTTCAACTAGCAACAAAATTCTTCAGCGGCTTTCCACATCTTTCTCTTCGCATCGCTTTCACAGCAACTCATCCTGCCATCTTCAATTTTTCTAACTAACCCAGCAAACGCCTTAAAGTATGCTCAAGTACTTCTGTGAAGTGCACTGGGGTGAAGTAATTTGTGGTTTACACTACATTGAGGCGCGTCTTTTCATGCTGCAGAAAACGGCTGATGGCATAGCAAAGCATCGCTTCGCATTGCATCACATTGCAATGAAATGCTGCCGTATTTACTGCGTGTGCACGTCTCTGTTAGTTTGTGTGCTGTCTGCTGTCACTTTGCAATGTTGTGCGCGCTCTTTGCCAGTTGTGACAATTTGTTCGCAAAATGTTTGCCGTAAACATAGATGTGCGCTTTGACGTTTCATCGTCTCAATGTTGGCTGCGAACAAATACAGTCTGCCGAAGAAACAAAAAATCAACTTGGAAGATGTTGGCAACTTTACAAAAATGTGTGCGAAAATTCGGAAGAAGTGAAATAGTTGAAAATTCAGGCAAACGATTGAAGGCTTAGAATAACGTATAAGAAATAAGCCAAATCCATCTTTAGATTTAAAACTTCGGTTCTTAAATTTAAATCTAGGAAAATAAGAAGAATTCATTCCAAAAGAGGAGGACTGTATGCCAAGGCATTTATATTAACACAAATTATTATGATTAATTAGGTTAGGGTGGCTGCTGGAACACCGACACACTTAGACCAAATTAGGTCGACTGTGATACCACATGCATCTTGCTGCAATTGAAGCATAACTGGCAAGTTATACGCTCGTAAGTTTGTCAATGCTTACGAAAGGTGGCTGTCTTACCAGAAAAATGTTTTTCTTCTTTTTAAATTTCTAATCCATATTTTATGTGTATATTTTCGATTTTTGCATAACCAAAAGTTAATTTTTTTCAAACGGTGTAATGTATCAATAAAAATAATTTTTTTTTTCATATTTTCATGATTAATAAAGCAATTTTTTATATTTAGCAAGAAAAATGCAATAAAATGATAAAAAATTGTGGCGAACTCATCGAAAAATATTTAAAATTTTTAAATATTTTGTAAACTTTAATTGCATGAAGAACGATTCTCCTACTTTAATGGTATGACTTCTGTTTGAGAAATAATTAACAACTGCCGAAGTGTTGTTGGGCGTCATTTTGATTAAATGAAAATAGTCGAAATTTGTGGCAGATACACTGAAAAGTGAACCTATTGTTTGGTGTGTAATCTTACACACAACACACATTTGCAAGTGTGTATTTATTTTGATAAATAAAAAAAACACACGTTCTAGATTTTGGCATGCAATATTGTCAATATAGTAGCGTGTTTTTTTAAAGCACTTTCAGCGTTTATGCACGCCAATTTGTGTGTAAAATGTGCCTATAAGTTTTACACACTTTAGGCGTGTATGAACAATGCATTTCACTTAGCAGTTTGCCGATGAACCAAGTATTGGGAACTTTTTTATAATATCGCTGTTTCCATATGAGGTCTATGCTAAACTACAAGGGGGTGTTTGGGGTCACTGATTTAAATGTTTATGATCCATGGTAGGAACTATGGGGAATTCTTCCCCGCTCACTGCCACACCCACAAAGGCGACAACCGACTATGGTTAACTGATTTGGCTGGAAACTTCAAGGAAGGGTACTGAAAGGTTCACGGGAGGGTACTACGGGTAGTATAAATAGGAGGAAGGCCGAGTTATTAAGCTAGTGTAGTATAATTTTATTTCAGGATTGCGGTTTTTTGGAATTATTTTTCCTATTAATTCCACAATTGTTATAATTATTTCTTAGAAGAAGTACTTAGATAAATGCTTGCAGATGTTTCATAAAATATTGCACACATGATAAATTTTTAAATTAATTTCCATATCGAAGCCAAATCTAAATATATGGATTCCAACCAAAATATTGTTTACCACGAAAACCACAAATTTGTTTATAGTTCAGGTAAAAGCAAATATACCTGAATAAGCGTGCGTGTGTGCAAATTATCGGGCAAATCGATTAAGAACATTTCTGCTAAATTAAATTCAAAATAGAAAAAATAAACATCAAAAGGAAGCTTTCATCAATATTTTGGCAAACCGCAAATCTGTTCAATTAAATGCATTGCTAAGATCTGCGAAAACGTGAAATTCCCATAAACAATTTTGAAATAATTTAAAAATTATCGAAAAATATGAGAAGAAGGTACAACCAAAAACAAAAAGAAAATAAAAAAAATATTGAATAAAATTTGTACGCATATAAATCAACATCAATAAGAAATGTGCGGACGAAAAAGGCATTGACAACAACAACAAGGAAACAGTATTGTGCAGCAGGCAACATTATGCAGCCAGGCATTTTCAATGCACAAATTCAAATTCAATTCAATAAAAATCCAAAATAAACCGCTCAGAGGAACGACCAAAAAAGAAGACATCTCCAAAAGATATTTAATCTGATGGCAGCAGCAGCAGCAGCCGCAGCGGTGGCGGTAGCAATTGCCTGTTGCCTCATGCCTCGGACCTGCCTTCAAATGCAATCGAATTGAGTGCGTAGCTATGGAATTGTTGTGGTGCATCTTCTGAATTTTTTCCTTCTCCTTTTTGATATTACATATTGTTGTTGCTGCTATTTGTTCAGCTCAACAACAGCAACAGCGTAAAAAAAATGCGCATCCGTGTGATGATGGCACTGTCCCAACGAACCAACGACCGTTTGGCCGTTTCGCATTCAGCCAAAGGTATTGTGAGCAGAGACACTGCGAGCGGCTCCAGCATCTGCCATAAAAGGAGTTAAAGTACAAATCGTTGTCACATGTGAGTTGCATTTTTATTGCGGCAACTTGGGAATTTGTGGCTGGTTGTTGTTGCTGCTGCCACTGAAGGATATGAAGACCGCGTTGTTTGTTGCTGCTGATGCTGATGCCTGAATTTATTGCACAATCTTAAATGGTCAGAAACATTTTAGATTCCGATATTAACACTTGAAGGGGCGTGTGTTTTTCGAAAATTTGATGTTCTCTTTTCCATTCTTATGAACACATTTTGTCTAATTGTAAATTATGACCTCCTTCGAGTGGACTTAATTATTACACCAAAGGATAAGGACAATTGCCAATTGCTTACATAATATTAACACATTTGGCTATCAAAAGCGCATCCATCTCCAACGACAAGTACACCTCAAATGGCTTTAGACCAGTTCAGTTCAATTCAATTGCCATTTAATTACTTTTCGGTATTCCTTCCTGCTTAATTCCATGAGTCCAGTTCTTTTTTGGTTTTGCACTTTTTCTTTTTTTTTTTGTTGCCTTAACCTCCTTTGTGCCTTCTTTGTTCATCACTTTATTGTTATTGTTCTGGCCTGCCTTAATTCATTTTTTTGCGATTTTTATTGCTTTCGCGGGAATGTCTTCCATATATAGGCCGTACACGACAGCAAGCCAACAAACCACTTCGGGATCGTTTTAGTTGCAATTCCTTGCTGATATTTGTGAGAAAATTCAGTTCGAGCAAATAAACCATGCATGTAACAGTTTACATTATGTATACGTGGCAATTTCAACGATTGTTGGGAATTCTTGAGAAGAATTTAAGGAAGGGCAGAAGGTAAGAACACAGGGAAATTTAACTGTGGTGTATTGATAGCACACGCCACTTTCCTGAAGAGATCTTGGGTCTTTATAATAGGAATATTGAAAATTTTTACAATATGAAAATTTTATGTGTGTAGTATTATGTGGGAAATCGAGGTTTTTCATAATTTAACATTGATTTGGCCGAAGTGATATGGTAATATGGGTGTTGATATTTTTGTTGTCACTTAAGTCCAACTAAGGTGTTATTATGCCATAGGTTTAGACATCATGCTAGAGGAAATATACTAAAATAGTGATGAGGTATTCCGAAAGTGAATGCTCGCCTTGAGGAGACCTAGTCGCCAAATTTGTTCTTGCGTTGCTTGAATGGCATGTAGCGCCATCGCGTTGGAAACTCAGGTCGGATATGTCGCTGTTGTCTCTGGCTGTGGCCACAGAAAGTCGGTTAACATCGCTCGATACCTATGTACTATTGACGGTAGCCGTGGCTCCTTTCTCATATCGAAAGAAATAATGTCCGATGATGCGGCCGTGCCAAACAGCCGCAGCCAAACAATGCGATTTTTCGAAAATGAACCAAAAATCAATTTAAAAGACAAATTAATTTAATTATGTTAATGCTGAAAGTAAGACTACGAACGTCTGTATCGAATAGGGTATTCAAAAGCATTACAAAAAATGGAATAGGGTACTCAAAATTATTACAAAACAGGTGAGTTTGTTTCGGTCGGTGAAAGGAGTCTAATGAATACCATGCAACATGCTGTCTTGATGAAAACTTCCATTTTCGGTCACCATCGAATACAGTAAATTCGAAATCCCTTAAGTAACCGATTCCACGCCAGCTACTTACTATTAAAAAGTACATCGAACCAAACAAGAACTTTTGGGCTAATGCAATATTCAAAAGTTGTAAAAGGATTTGCATTTGTAATGCCCTTTTGCCCATTTTCCTGAATGCAGTTATGCATTAAAAAATTTTTACGATTTAATACTTTATAAACAGAAAACGAAATGAAGTCAATCTCATGTTCATTTCTTATTTTTATTTATAGCGGAAAATATTTTATTTTCCATTGAATCGATAATAAATTCATATGGACAAACATGGCATGGTCTCCGTCAAAGACTCAACAACGTAGAACAACTTATGCATTGGTCGAGTTGAGCTGAGTTGGCTGGTCAACGAACGAACGAACGAACGGTTCGAAGTCATTCGACTGTCACAGGGCATCATCGATCTCCGAATGAAATTGATGACCAAAAGTTTGCGGTATTTAAGTTTGTCTTTCGTTGTGTGAGCATTTCTCACGACCACAAGTGAAATGGGAAAAGAAAGAGAAAAAAACTGATTTTCGTTCAAGTTAAGAATTTACAAAAGCATTAAAACACTTTAATATGATATGAAATGCTTTTAAGCCAGCTGAGCTGCAGTTTTTATTTCACTTTTTCAGTTTTCATTTATTTAATTTTTTTTACAGTTTTCTTGTCGTACTTTGGAATTCCCTCAACACTGCATTTAAGCACTTTTGTGTTCTGTACTTCTTCGTGTATTTTTTGTTTCCTTTAATTTTTCTCCTGGCTGAGTCTCCAGCTGTCTTCTCGACTTGTCTTCTCGCCTTGACATTTCAACATTGCTCTGCTTTGGAGAGTATTTCCATTGTCATTGTCCCTTCGGAGCTTCCTTTTCGTTTCGTTTCGTTTCGCTTCTTTGGCTGTGATTCATTGCACTTGAGCTCGTCCATATCACATCCACTTGGCATTGTAGTCTTCGGATGTGTTCGATGCGTTTCCCAAGCAATCCATGTTAAATCAATGTCAAATCGAAATCTGTCCGTTGGCAAGTGAGTTTCTGTGTAGCTTGGTGGCGGATTATGGGCCAGTAGACAATGGCGTGGATGGTACAAATCGCTTTCGATTTGTTGCTCCGCAATTGCAGTGTAAATATGCCCAGCTTCGATTTTTTAAGACCCAAGGGAATATCAACCAAGATTCTGCTGAATTGGCTTGGTTTTAGCATTTAAAAAAAATGTTTAATATTTAAAAAGTTAAAGGTGCAACGCCATTTTTTGTCAGGAAAATTTACAGAAAAATATTTAAAAAAAAAAAATAAATTAATCAAAACTAAATCAATGTAAAAATACATTAAAAAGAAAACAATAAAAAACTATATAAATTAAAATTTTTAAATAATTAAATGATATAAGAAGAAAACAAATGAAATGAAACAAATATAAAAATGTAATGCAATACAAAAAAAAGTGATACAACTCAATAAAACAACAAGATAGGGGTAAATTAAAATAAAATGCTAAATAAAAAAATTATAAAATTAAATATAATAAAAATGGATAGAAAAAAAATAGTTTAAAGAAAAAAATAAAAAAGGGTTGTATATTTTTACAACCATATGACTTTATGACCAATATAACACGTTAAGTGAAGGGTATTTTTAAAATTAGTTCATTATCCCTTTAAAACTTTAAATGTTTACGTAATCTAGAAAACTGAGTATGCAGTTTTCCAGGCACATTTTCTACTTTCACGGAAAAATTGACTTTACCATGTATGAGAAACCCTGTCGCAGGGTAAAATAAACCAAAGAGAAATAAAATAAAAATTATTTAAATAAAATTTTAATAAATATTTTTTAAAATAAAAAAGGATCACAACAAATAGTAAAATGCTGAGTTTGGCTCCGTGGACCGCTAAAATCACATTGGCGTTCTCATTGTTTTCAAAATGCTTCAATATCAACTATTAAAAATTTCTACACAGGTACTTACTACGCAGTTTCTTTATACTTTCAACATATAAGCTCACATCCACTATCAGTTCATTAGAATCCTTTCACGTTTCACTTTCATTATACTTACAAAAGGAAACTCTTGAATTTTCCATTTACACAAAACAAAAAAAACTGGCAAACGCATTCCCCCAAGCAGCACAAATGAGGTAATTTAATTACAGGCCAAAACTGAACTCAACGCAAGAAATACGTGATGCTCGAAAAATGTAATTGGAATTGCATTACAAAACCAAAATGAGCTATCATGCCCAGAGAGCACGAGGACCACATCACAGATTCTAAGACTAAGACGAAGCAAAGCAGACATAACCAAAAGCAACATACAAAAACCTCAAAACAAAAACTTTTTAAAAGCACGTATTTGAAGCAAAAGGAACAAAATTTAAAAAAAAAGCTAAAAAAAAGCAAAGAAGAAAAATTAAAAAAAAAGGCAACGAAAACAAACTCAGCCATGTCAGCAAACAAGAAGGAAAAATTTCAAATTTCACCAATGTGCATCCACAGCATTTTTTTTAGTGTTTTTTTTCTGTGAAAACAAAAATATTTACGCCAAAAAAATTCTTTAATAAAATGTGGGGGAAAAAAGTCTTCTAGAAAAGGCTCCAAACTTTGACGAAAATTTCCAGCCAATTTGAATTTTCAACCGTGATAATGAAGATGGAAAAGCGCCAACACCAACACCAGCAGCAACAACAGCAACCACGGAAGGAAGCAGCACTGCTGCATTGCATGTCAGCGATGACAATGGTGACGGACATGCGATTCCAATTCTCAGCGCCTCTCCTCATCAGACACAACATGGGCTGAGCGACTGTGTGACTGTAGCGCTGAATGGTGTGCATTCTGTACGTGGTGCGGGTATCAGTAAAAACAACAACAAATACGATAAGGAACCGCAACAGACACACACCAACAAAACAGACACAAACACATACACGCAAACAAGAATTGGAAAAACCGAAAAAAGGACTTTTGGTATGGTTGCCGCAATGCGCGCTTGCACGCTTGTTCGCCTCTGGGGGAATCATGCGAGACGATGAAATGGGCCTGCAGAAAAATAGAAAAAAAAACAGTTTCAGTTGAAATGGTAAAAATTTTAACAGTAAAATAATGTTTTTTGATTTTGCTTTTATGTACGTGCCAGTATTTCCGAAATGATTCTATCTTTCATAGTCAATCCTATCGGACTATTAAGGTTCATTTAATGTAATCGAAAAGGGAAAATTATTTCGAGGAAATTCAAGTAGAACAAAAGCTTTTGATATATTTCGCCCGATAATGGGCTTGGTCGTGGAGTCCTCACATAACCATTTACCCTATATTTGAGTAAGTAGAAAGTAAAAATAAGTGAAAAGAAAATTTCTAGCAAATCATATCAAAGCACACGTGACTTATCTGAAAATCTGAAAATGTATTATTTGCATAGAATTTAGGTCATCCATTGAATACCGCACATCAAAGTGAACCTTATGAGGCGTACAATTAACATTTTATTTACTTTACCACATTCAAAGCAATTATCTGATTTGTCATAACAACCTAATGTCCTTAGAAATTAGCTCAATGAACTCTCCTTAGAATATAATCCTCATACTCGTATCTCACAGCTTTTAATAGCCTTTCAATCTCATCGAAGGACTGGTAGAAAGAGAAAACGACTTCCTTTTAACGGGTATTTTTTTATTTTCTATCTTATTTTGTTTTTTAAGAACTCTTATTTCGTTTTGTTTACACTGTCTGGAGTATGTTGCCTTAGTAGTTGTACGTGATGTGTTTGCAAAGCGAAAATGCTCAGCGAACATCTCTTGGAAAACTTGTTAAGCTGGCAACTTTTCTTCAAATAAACTGTAAATACAAGTAGACAGAGACGAACGGATTTTTTAATTTTAAATAAGTAGCATATCGTAAGGACGTATACAGAGTTTGGAAATTGTCTATACTTATGCGAAAGTTAGACCCGAAAATCAGTTTGGTGATGATTTAGTTTCTGTTAACAGTATCACGGAAAGTATGGGAGTCAACTGGCAAACTGAAGCATTTCTGAAGAAATCTATTCGAATTATTTTTTAAACTCGACGAAAAGTTAAATTTTAAGGGTATGCAGTTGTTAAGTTTTAGTTTAAGTGTTTTTTTTATTTTGGTTTTTCAATATAAAATGAGTACACCCAGAAAACAAAATCGGTTGCGCCAACAGATTCGTGACCAGCCGAATGTTACCGCTTGTTGAAACATCTACTTTCAGCCGTTGCAGCATATACGTTCGGTTGACACAGCACAGTCTGCTGTTACCCACGTCTGCGCTCTGTTCTCATAGCATCACCTTCTGACCTGGCAACATCAGCTTTTAGAACTGCTACCAACCAGTGGATGTTGTGTAGGACTGAGTGTGGATGCTGCAGCAACTGAAAGTAGATAGCTTAATAATACAATTTGCGAAAATAATGTTGGTACCTACAATTAAATTAAATTTAATTATAATTGAATTATTGTATCCAACAAAATAAATATTTTCAAGAGACGAGGAGAGACCTTTTTTTGAAATTGTCTTTTAGGAATTGTAATTAATTTCACGCAATTCTTCGCTTCACTATCGCAATATTATATAACGTAGTCAACACAATTCAAACTTATTTAAAAGTTTTTAAATTTGTTTATACCAAACATTTATGGTAAACGCGAGTTTACGATAGAAATGTCTAAGAATATAGAATAAGTTTCCTGAGATACGACGGATCCTATAAGGATGTAAGGATATAGTCATTCTCTGAAAAACTGTTAGTGACGATGTTTTGCCGGTCCAACACCGGCTCGACCGAGCTAAGCTGGAAGGACCACTCCCTATCGCGTGACTTATTCAGCTTAATGCTGCAAAAAATTGCCTGAGCTGTATGCCTATATTATAGATAGATGCCGCCTCCAATATCAAGACAGGCAGCTTGTGCTATTTTTTTCAGCATCACGCTGAATACGTCTTGCGATAGATTGTACATGTATACAAAATTATGTCCGGATATGTGATTTACAGGAGGGTACACAGAAAAAAAAAAGATGGGTTAATCTAACCGAAAAACGTTGTAAAAAAACAATTTTTTATTTTATATGGAAAACACAAACAACAACTACAATTTTTGTGGTTAATCTAATCGTCGAAAAATTGTTAAATGATTTTTAACTACAAAAACAGGTTAGCTAATCGAAAAAAATTGTAAAACTCAAATTTTAACCAAAAAATTTGTAAAGCAAACAAATCTAGTTGTTCCTTAAAAATTTTTGTTTGTTCGCCAACCAAAAAAATTGTAAAGACCCAATTGCGGTTCGCAACTCAGCTGAGTTTGGTTGCTTGCGATGTATGAGCACATGCTCATACATGCTCAGTGGCGTGCTTTCGTGTCTGTCATACTACAACAGCAACGATTTTTGTTTTGTCATTCGAGTATACGATCAGTGCGTTCAGTATGGTCAAAGGGTGAAGTGCATAAAAGGGTAAGTAAATGTAATATTATATTGAGAATGGTTTTTATTATATATTTTTACATTTATTTATTCTTTTGTTTTTACAGATTTTCGTTTATCTCTTTTTTCATTTTTAGCATTTTAGATCTCAATTTTGTAATATTAAATTTTCTTTCTATTTTTCTTTTTTTCTATTTGTCTTTTTTACAGATTTTTATTTTTAAAATTTTATATTTTCAGACAATACATGCGACATTAATAGTCGTGTTTTGGTTGCAAACAAATAAATAAAAAAGCGTCAAGTTTCGACAAGATTGCAACCAAAACACTACTGATGAATGCATTCATTGCTCATATGCGAACAATTTGTCATTGTACGCGAACAATTTTTCATTGTACGCGAACAATTTTTCATTGTACGCTAACAATTTTTCATTGTACGCTAACAATTTTTCATTGTACGCTAACAATTTTTCATTGTACGCTAACAATTTTTCATTGTACCCGAACAACTTTGAGTTGGTTCCATTTACCACGTTTTTTGGTTGCTGCATTTTTAACCGTCTTTTTTGGTTAGATTTACCTACTTTTTTTTTTGTGTGTACTTCCACAACTGTTGGTTGGGGGGGCTTCATGGGGGTTCACCGAAATGTTCACGAGAAGGTTCACGGAGGGTAGTGCTACTACTGTAAGTACAAGAATTTTTTATGCGCGAGTGGGTCCTTAGGAAAATGAGGACAAGACAAAGTACTTTGTCACATCTGCGACAATGTGTTGACGCTGGTGGCCACAACTTTGATGTAGTGGAGGACTAGGGGGTTAAATATTGAGGTGCAGAACCTTCTCTCGTTCGTGTAGTCCCTATCTCGCCTTTCATATTTCCATCTTTCGATTCAGCGGCACGACATTACCAATAAAGTGAAATTAGTCAACCTAATGATGTCTCCCCTGAAAACCAGATGACTATAAGTCGCAACTAAATTGGAAGTGTAAACGATGAAATTCCTGTGAAATATCAAAGAAAACTTACAAATCGAATGTGAATGTTTACTGCCATACAAAAACTGTTTAAGAAAAATTGTAAAATAAATAAACATTCACGAAATTACTTTCCTACGAGTATCATTGACCTCTACACTTCTAACACGAAACATGATTCATTAACACTCCAATTTTTTGAAAAAACCAAAAAAGAGCCTTTGCTCTTCAACAACAATAAATAGAGTCACTCGTACAAAAAGCAACTTCAACAAATGCCGTTCGACTTCTTCATCCAACAATTTCCATAATAAATTTCAAGAAATTTCCGCTTTCCTTAAAGTCTTCCGACCCGAAAGTGATCCATCATTGAATTTAGTTGCGTGTCGCTTAAACAAATAACACACACACAACTAATTTATGCCGCAACACGCCTCACTCCAATTTCCCTTGGAGCTACACAGTTTCTGCGTACAAGAAAAGAAAAAAAACAGAATGCAGTCAACTTCACGCCGCATGACACGATCGCCATTGTTGTTCTTTGGTGTTTTTCTGTTGACGATGACGACGCCGACGTCTAACAGCGGCTAATTAGGTGCGATACTTTTTAATAGGCGCATAATTTACAGCTGCCTACCTTTTACGCTGAGTGCAGCAAGAGTAGCATCAGCAGCAACAACAACAAAACGAAGCAAACAGAATTGATTTCTTCAGTCTTCAAAAGTTCAGAGGTGCTTAGGCGCTTGTTTACTTACCTTCTGGCAGCAATATTTATTTATTTTCCTTGCAGGAGCTCTCAACTCAACTCCGTTCAGTTCAGCTTAGCCCATGCAAAGGTGTGAAATTGTAAATTGTTGCAATCATGAAGAAAGCTAATATTACTCAATAAATACAATACTTACGAAGTCAGCATGGCAGACGTGCTTCCACGGGGGTTTGGTGTATGTTGCAATTGATACTTGTGAACCAGTTGATTGGTTGAGTGCTGCAGAGGGGACCTACTTAAATGGTTAAGTAAATATGATATTTTCTGAAGGGTTCACGTGTAAAGTGTAGCATTTCGTTAAGTTGCCTTGGTGCTTTTTAAAAGCGTCTTCGGTAGAAATCTACAGAATAAAAAATGTATGCCACTAGCGACGGTAGTATATCTGAAGAACACTGAATGAGAACAGCTTTTACAAAAACATCAAAATATTTCCAGCTTAAAAAGTAGTCATATGTGCAGCGAACATTTACATTTTGAATGCAGTCGCGAGTTATTAATGAGGTATTAATTCCAACGAATGACGCCTTCCGTCAACCTTATCAGTGTGGCTTCGTACCTGGAAAGAGTCAAGAAATTCTAGTAGACTCGTACCACCTTTTCGTCGATTATAAATATTTCAACCACGCGCTGTCAAAGATCTCGTTGCTTTCATATGGTGATGACATGGACACCATTGACAAAAGTGAGCGAAGGGTCAGCGAAGCATTCTTCAATGGTTGGACAAAGGTACCAAAAAAAAAAAAAAATAAATAAAATGTCTACGCAACTTGAACCACTGTGGACAACTTCAACATTGAGGTTTTGAAGAACTGTGTCTATCTTGGAACCAAATGAAGAATTGAAAGGTGCTACTTCAGGATCGGTAGACAATTCAGTAACACACTCAGAAAACGAAATCAGTTGTGCCAACAGATTTGTGACCAACTGAATGTTACCGTTTTGCGCTGTTGCAGCAATTATAAAATATTTCGATCTTGTTCTAAAGCCCTGGTCAGACTGATTAAAGTAAAAAGAGTAGAAAGCAAAATGCAATAATCTCTAAACACAAACTATGTGAATGCAATCGAACAGAAATCTGCAAGCATATGATTGAATTTTCAAACAAACCTAATACTAAAAATTAAAATATTTACCTTTGAAAATACAAAAAAAAAATAAATTATTCGCTTCTTTGGCACAAATATGATGTTTTAAAAAAATTATTAAAATCGGTTGGCTAGGTTTTGTACCCCCCCGTTTCAACCAAATTTAAGTCTCATTTTTATAAATAGTACAGATTACATATATTTGGAAAAGTATTTGCCTAGTCCAACCGGGGCATTAATAATACAAAATTTTAAAGAATTATTGTTTATAAAGTATATAATTCAGTTCAATTTCATAAAAATAAGCAAGAAAACTTTTAAGTAAGTATACTTTATTAAAATGTTTAATTTTTCCCCATAGTGCAATCCTACAAAATACAACTCTGCATTAAAAAACTACACCTCCGCTCTGTACCTCAGTTTGTAACTCAATTCAAACAAACACTAATTCCTTTTTAATTCACTTAAGGATCTAGTGCCCTCACCAACAAAGAACGCAAAGAGTCAAGTTCCTGTTGGAAAAGGTCAAACTGTTGGCATTAGCATTTTCCAACAACAGCAACAATGCCAAGAACTCAGTCAAAGGTCAAAAGGAAGCAACGTCCCTGAAGCACAGGTCCAAGAAGCAGACCAACCATATGACAACGAAAAGAACATTTATGCTCATGTACAGACATGATGTTTTTTGATTTGGCCATCCCACCATCCCACCATACCACCACCCCCCTCACACCCCCACATCTGCACAAACTGTTACAACTCAACGAGCAACTTCAGCAACTTCCGGGTGAAAATAAAATCTTTTAAATTATAACTTCAGTAAAATGTCATATTTACTATCAAAAAAGAAAGAATAATAAAACGAAGTAGAAGAAGAAGAAGAAGGAGAGAGCAAAGCAATGAAAAGGCAAGTAAAAAATTTGAAAAGTAATTTTTTTTTCAAAATGCTATTATACCCAGAACAGGTGTCAGTTGAGATTGCACTAGTGCAGCTTGGCATTTTCTTGGCTGCCTTTGGCCAACCAACAGACGAACAGAAAAGCTGACCTAAAAGGTATGCCACTTTTATATACACACACACACACATACACATACATACTTAGCCAGTGACAGTATAAAAACTATTAAGACTTGTCCGAGAGCAGACGGAAACAGTGCCGGAAGTAACCTGTGGCATCATCTGCATAAGGAAAATGAAAAATGGAAAATGTAGCCGAACTCGAACAGAAGAAAAGTAAATAGGAAAAAAGGGCACATTAAACGAAGTGGTGGAAAGAAAATGCCGAGTAACTTTCTCAGTTTGAACTGCCAAGCACTTAGGGAAATTCATTTCTATTTCTTCATTTTTCATTTTTATTTGCTGGCACAGTCAATGCCGCCACAGGTTGAGATTCTCGAATTTTTGGTCTGGTCTGGTCTGGTGTTGGCGAAAGGACTTGCATTTTCCGATTCACTGTGACAGTGGAGTGGCTGCAGAGATTTCATTTAACTCACTGCGCCATTTTTTGGGTTTGGTCTGCAAATGTGTACGTCCGTTGGTAGATGCAACTCTGCTAAAAAAAAAGAAGAAGACATACAGCAAAGTCGTAAAAATGTCTGCAACTTGGCTGAACTCCAAGATTTCAGCACTTCTTCTTTTTATTTAGCCCGGAATGGCTTCACTTGCAGGTGCATTGAAGAAAATTGGTACTACGGGAGAGAAAGTTCTTGTTTGGATTTCAGTTTGTTTGTTTGTTTGTTTGTGTTGTTGTTGTTGTTTACTGCTTTCTTTGGCAAACATAAAATAGAGTAGTTTTTATTTCGGAGGTAAGTACATCGCCTTACAAAATAGTATGGAACATCCTCATAAATAACACTAGAAAAACAATAATTTATGAGAGTCAAAGTGTCGACATTCATGTCATCATCAAAATATCATTTTATTTGTATGGGAAGTGTCGTATGAAATTGGCACAAGGGAATTTTGAATATTCAATTATGTAGTATACTCGTATTTGTCATTTGGAATACAAAAAATATTGTAGACTCTGTAACTACTCAGAGGTGATGAGCAGATGGAACTTTTACCCACATGGAACTTTTACCCACACCATTCAGCGGCCTCCCATGGAGTTCGGTAAGGCTCAAGGTAAAACTCTGGCTTAAGAAGAAAAAGCAAATTACTGGAGGGATATCCCC
Organism: Heteromyza rotundicornis; assembly: GCA_951394025.1. NCBI lineage: Eukaryota > Metazoa > Arthropoda > Insecta > Diptera > Heleomyzidae > Heteromyza > Heteromyza rotundicornis. The sequence goes on along the minus strand of OX596010.1, from coordinate 13,657,452 downwards.
GGTGCATTTATATCTTATACGGTTGAGATCTCATTCACAAAAACCTGAAAACATAAATTATATCATTTAAAAAGTTGCCTTTTTGGGTGGCGGATTTGGGTCCACAATCAATTCCTAACTTTTGACTGTTACACCCTGTATATATAAAAATGTTTGTCTCGATTGATAGACTGACTCGCCATCGCTCAGCCCACCATCACTGAACTTAGAGTTCTGAAATGTTTTTAGTTGTGCTCCGGTACACCCTAAGTGTCATTTAAGAAGCGATTAGGCACCTCGCATTCCACCACGCCCATCAAAACTGTAACTGTAAATTCGGAATGGTTTACTAATATAACTTCCCTGGTGGTCCGATATTTATTGATTCGGAAAGGTAGAAACGAGTAGGTACAAAGTACTATGGCGGATCCAATATTTACGAAACGTTGTACAGGGGGGGTTTTAGGGGCCGCTGATTTCGTTTTTATTTTTGTTTTTATTTATGGTAGGGATTGTCACGGAGGGGTTCACGAGAAGTTTCACCGGAACGTTCACGGAAAAGTACTTCTTCTACTGTGAGTATTTGTTAGAGCGATTCCGGGGAATTAAGCTAGCTTTAAATATATCCCTTGTATAAGATTTAGGTGTGGTAGTTGGCCGCTTTCGTCCATTGGCAATAAAACATCCTTCCAGGACCAAAGGAAACCAATTCCATTTTTATACCGCCTAGACATACCGCCTAGGCATGACCAAATCAAGTCTAGAATGTGATGCTGATTCTGAATATGTATATTTTTCGATACCTACCATGCCTTCTTACCTTCCGACTAAAATGAATTTGTTCTTATCTCATAAAAATGGCGATGTCTCACATTTTTTTTTAGATGTTTATTTTATTTTTTTTTTTGTGTAAAAATTTCAAAGCATTTGTTGCATTTCCATTTCATTCCAGGTAAAGGGAAAAGATCCATTTCTGAGGTTCTTCTAATTCCATTTTGTTCCGGTTCATTTCTATTCTGTTCCTGTTCCGTATGGTTGGACGTCACTTTCATCCGATATTTTTACATCAATGTACGACAGAATATTTTAATTTGAAGCGGAGCGGTTGATGGTCGATTTAAGCGATTTTAAGGAATCTGTAAAAAATTCAGAGAGAGCGGAGTCGGCCATCTATGAACATTCTACGATGTTCACTTCAATTAATGGTCAGCTTAGTTGATCAAATGCCATACAAAATTAATTGTTAAGCAAATATAAAGTGGTATGGCCAAATGTAATTTCTCCAATTAATGTCACACACAAAATGTTAACAAATTGCAACGAAATTTTACCAATTAACCGCAATTAAACCTGATTTATGTGCCTTCGGCTCATAAATATATTCTTGGACCCACAGAGCGCATTGAATGGCCACAAATTAATAAGCAATAAAAATGCACAACAAATTACAATTTGTGTGAAGGAGCCAACGCACAATTGCCAATAACTAAAAAGGACCAAAAAAGAAAAAGAAAAAAAAACAATAAGAAGGCTGAAGAAGAAAAGGACATGTGCGTGCATTTAACGAATTAATTGGGAAAGTATTAATGTGGAATTTTTCTGAATGGCATTGAACGGTTCCATGGGTAGGAGTGAGTGTGTGTTTGGGTGCTCATTACTTACACACGGTTTAACTTTTTCGACCACAGCCGCAGCCGTCACGAAAAATTACCCGGATAAAGAGGACATTTGAGTTGAATGAAATGGAATACGCTTCGGAGCAGAGAAAATCCCCGTAAGCGTAAAAATCCATAAATCGATGAATAAGGACACTGCCACACATACACACACACAACGGTACATCCACCCACGCACTGGTCAATGGTCTATGAAATTCCAATTACACCGAAACCCCACCACGCTTCTTAGTACCTCCACACCATTCAATGTTGTTTCAATATTTGTGCACACAAAAAACGGCAAATAAAGGAAAATTTTTGGAAAATTTATGAGCGGATATATTTCACCCTCAAGCAACTGCTGCTGCTGCTGCTGCTTTTGGGCAATGAGCAAGGACAATTTTTGGCGCCCAGCTCCCACAATATACGCAATGAACGTCCTCAATCACAGCGTACGAACGCCTCGTCTCACGTGAGTTTGATTTGATGCGTTGCTTTACTTTATCTTCCGTTTGCCGCCACCAGCACTCTGCTGGTGCTAGTGGCTGCAGTTCCATTCGTTGGGATAATTTTTTTTCAAAAATCATTTATGTCATACAAATCCCCCGAGATACGTTTTGACTTACGTGTATTATTTGCCTTTGTTATATCTTGCAAATTAAAATGATAAATCGCTTCTACAGAATTATTCCGCAAAGATTCCATTTGCGGAAATTGAGATTTTTCTTTGGCCTTACTTTCAGGTGGGTGGGGTGGCGGTGGTGGTGTCTTTGGTTGATGGGTTGCGGGTTGTGGCTGCTGGTGTTCGATGATATTTTATTTGGCAAGTGATGAATAAGCGAAAACTGTTTGCATTCCATTTCATAATAAAAACGAAATAAAAATCCCGTCATCTTCAATAAGGTGACGCGTCCGCTCTTGCGATGGCATCCATGACAGGTGATACGTTCCGTTGTGATGGTGGTTTGTCGATTTCATTTTTGTTGTGGATTACACTGGAAGAAATATACATAATCGCATAAAAAATGAAAAATAAAAAATCGCTCAAAATACAAAATGAAAAAATTTGCAAACATTATAAAAAATCAAAAAACTTAAAGTTGTAAAGAACCACAAAAATGTCAACCCAGTATAGGAAATCTCTTAGCACGCCAACGTGGCCTATCACTGGACTCTCTGTCATAGGATCGAAAACGATGGAGATGGCACGTAATGAGATAATGAGCTATACGTAGAGAGGAGGATGAATTGGAAATTATACAACATTTGCTCTGCCAATGTCCCGCTCATCAACCAAAGTGCCAACAGGCCTTAAGCTGATTTTCCACAAAAAAAAAAGCAGTTTCAAAAAAAGGAAGGATTTCGGATGGGCGTAATCGACACGCCTACCTCCCATACAAGTGAAAATCATATTTTAACAAATATCGCTTATATGGTGCCAAACTAGGTATAGGAGGGTTTTTGGTGTCGCTAATTTCGAATTTGATTCTGTAATTTAAAAATTCACGATGCCTCATCCAATATGGCGACCGAATTTTGAAGATTTCATCGAAATGGTATGAAACCTTACAAGGGGCTTTTTGGAGTTGCTGATTTCCAATTTCAATAAAACGGATCCCGTATGGCAACCGAAATTGAGATATTTCTTGAATAGTATTCACCAGTATTTGTACGGTGTATACCCAGCCAATAATTTTATCGTTAAAGAGCTCGTAAACGAAAAATGTTCAATCGAAATGCGGGCAAAACAATCGTAGGCGACACACGATAACTATACGGTTACGAGTCCGACTTCGTTCTTAATTTTGCATCGAAACGAGTTATCTCGTTATCGAACAAAAATGTGCTCGTTAACGAATTCGTTTGTTCGTTAAAAGGCTCGTAAACGAAGTCGTTAAAGAATTCGATTATGAAGACGTTAACGATATTTTATCGAGGAAATTACGACTATCGTAATATACAAGTGAATGTCGGACATTTCTCGAATATTTTTGATCGAGAAAAGTTCGTAAAATACGATCTTCGTAAAAAGTTCGTACAATTATTGGCTGGGTATGACTAGACATTGACCGGCTACTACTAGCTTGTATTAGCTAACATTTTTTCAAAATAAACCATTATTGTTCTCTATGTATTGAATGCCCAAAGCATATAGTCATGATTTACTTAAGTTATAAGTACACAAAACCATCTTAAGGATAGGCCAACCAACTCCAGCCCCCACCGAAGACCACAGCATCACGAAATGCCCACCAAATGCCACAAAGAACTGTCATATTTGATAAATTTTAAAACTAAAAACACTTAAGAATTTAAAAAAAAATAAAATACACACACAATGAACATGAGCACACGCCAAAAGGGATCAAAGTTGAACGGCTTTTGTACGCCTTAGAATGGCTACAAATACAAATGGAATTTATGAACGTTTTTTATTTTCCAACAATTCATGTTTATAAATTGATTCAATAACATTGTTAGAATATCAAATGTGAAAGGTGAACGTTTCTCAAAGAGAAATTTCACTGGGGGATGGTGTTTGAGCGTATGAACAGAAGGTGGGTGAAACTCTAAGATTCTACGTTACTCAGCAGAGGGTGCTGCATTTCGATATGCCTGTCAGAACTTGAATGAAGTTTACTTTTTTAATAAATGAATTTTTGTACATATTTTGACAGCACCACCATGGGCGTAAGGGAAGACTACTTAAACGATTCGGAGATATGATATTTCTAAGCTACTTAAAGTTTTGAATTTTCCTCTGATTTATTTCCCAATTCAAGTGACGGCAACTGCACTTCGCTTCACTTTTTATTACTCAACCATTTCCACATACACACGCACACACATTTAATGTTAACCGGAAGTACGCAATCTTCTTCATCGTCATCGTCATTGTCACAACAATAGCGGTAAATAATCGTAGTACTACGCATTGAAGTTCGCAAACAACCTGACTGCGCATATCCTTAGCAAATTAAAATTTCATTAAGAGAACTCGAAGTGAATGAGCGGCGCAAGCAGGCACCACAAAAATAATTAAACGCCACCAAATGACTGAACACACCCGCCAATGCAGCACACCACCACTGTTGGTGTATCGCGTAGGTGCCGCATCTCCTCCGCGGCCATTAGTTGTGCGCAATTTCCGGTGAGGCGAAACCGAAGTGTGAAACTATGCAAGCGCTTTAATAGCGCAGAAAGGTTCGCTTTTCGCTTTTTGCTTTTTATATTTTTTGTATTTCGTATTCTTTTATTATTATTTTTTGTATGAGATTTCCCCACACAAAATTTACTGCTTTCAGTCTTTTGTGCAGTGTGCAGTTACAGTAGCGACGACTGCAAGCACCAGAATAAAAAAGAACTGTTTCATTGTGCAAATAAATTTTGCTTTTAATAAAAACTGAAATACTTTTAAAGTGTTTGCAGTGTTTTGCCATGCAACTGGTGGTGTTGGTTGGTAATGATGTCTAGTGCAAAAAGCTGGTTGGTCGTGAATGCATTGTGTTTCAATATGAAAATTAAATAACAGAAAAGCACATGTGTGTAGAATTTTAATGGATTTTATTTATTTCCTCTGTAATAGGAACTATCCGAATAATTTCTTAGGTTGATCTTAAGTTAATGTCTTAAGCAGCTATCTACTTTTATATGCATTTGGTGCATTCGATGCCAGATCGGTCATGATACTGATTTCATGTGCCCCAATTTTAAACATGGTCCGAGGTTCCAAACCCACCTATCAGCGGGTCAAAATGGGGTCCTGAAACTAAATTTGTACGTTCGATGTACTTCTGAATGGTTCATATTGTGTGGGATTAGTCTAGATTCTATTATGCTCGGAAACAACGTGAGAGAAAAGAAAATATGTTCGAAATGCATTTTATTGGTTGACTTGAATCTATCTCTAGAACGTCGCAACAACTATGGCATAGACTGAAATATCTTAGTATACTGGATACTGTGTCGATGTTGGGGAGATGACATAGTGACCACAGATATATGTAGGAGCCGCGGAGATGTAGATGAATTGGACTATAGTTACAACATTTCCGCTGCCACTGTCACGCTCTATAAACTTAGTGCCAACAAGCCTCAGACTCCCTATGCTTTGAGAGCTAATCAGAACTGGTACACAGTAAATTATTTTAAAATTCATTCGAAGCAACAAAATGGTATCCATGACAGACCAGATGGCGTCCAAGTTGAAACGGTACATAGATACCACACAACCTTAAGACCTAATCTAATTTCAAACCGTTATGGGACTTTTTTGAACTAAAAGTGTCTAAAAGTCGCAAAAATAAATAAAGATACGTTTCAGATCCAGAAACACACTGAAAAAAAATATAGTTTTCTAAGTGTTTTCGAATTAATGCTTTTTAATCTTCTAGAAAAGATATGAATCAAATAACCCCTTGGATTGATAACCACATTACCATTTTCTAAATATTTCTATCTTCTTTTCAATTTAAAATTTGTTTCCAGCACTGCACTGAAGTTAAATTACACTCATACGAAATTATGCCGAAGTAATAATTTTGAATATTTCAGAAAAGTCTAAAGATTTGAAAGAGTGCAAGGTGAAACCACCAAAACTACAAATGACTTTAAACTAAATAAATTTTATTCCACTGAGTCCGACTCTGAAGGAAATTCAAGAAATTATGAAATCAAGCAGCACCTTTTGTGGTACATTAAACCCAATCTAGCTGCACAGCCAACCAACCACTCCTCAGCATTCGACTTGGACAATGCCTGCACCCTATTCGCATTGTGTTTGTGTGTGTGCATTTGGCAAAGTGTTCGTGCGTAACAAATTGAATGTTTCGAAATGGAAATTGTGAACTAAATGCTGCAACGTAGAAATTCTGAATGAAATTGCGAAACGTGCAACATGGCACTGCACTATAATTTCATGACAGCAACAGCAACAGAATTTAAATTTAGAGAAAATAAAAGGATAGAGAAGAGAAGAGAAAAAACCGTACAAATTGTAAGTAATAAAATTAAATGGTAAGGTGAGGTATGGTGTGGTGTAGTGCTTAGGGTGAAGCGAAGTTACAAAACTGGAAATTAAATCTTTTCGAGCTGATCAAAAGCACGTTTGAGACAGATTTTGATTTAATTTTTCTTATCTCATTTTACGTTATTTTATTTTGGGGAATTTTGACAGCTGCTAAAGGTAAACAGAGCAGAGAAATATGATGTGCAGGTGAAAATGTAAAATCTTTAATGACCAATTAAACAATTTTGATATGCGACTTAAGAGCTTTTCATGTAATTCTACTTTGGACACAAAACAAATTATCCTTATTATTACTAGAAATTGGTTTCATCCTTGCGCTCGTTATGTAACCCAATACATGTGCATTATCTTGAACACATGTGTGTGTGTGTGTGTGTGTGTATTTGCGACAATGTTTGTATGCATTAAGCATCATTGCCACAACAACATAGTCTACTCATATTACAACAAACATTACATCTCAGAACCGCACTTACTCGACGACGACGACGACGACGGACTCACACAACCATTGTTGTCCAGTTGGGCGCCAAACTCAACATATCCGCTAACACATCCTGCACCAGGAAGTCAACACACACAGACACACTCAAATAAACACACACTTACTAACACATATACACCTACTTGTATGTATACTGTGTTGCATTGTGCTTCACATGCTGCTGCTGCAGCATACCTCATCCACACTAAATAGTTACACTTGCCACTTTTCCCGCTCGAGTGCTTTATACGTTGGCTGCACTTAAACGACCACAGAAGCCCCTCGTCTTGGATTTTCCACCCAATGTTCACATGAGTTTGCTTATATTGTTGTTGTTACTACTACTGTTGCACGAGAGGGGGCCTTGCATTGTGTGTGTGCGTGTGTGCAGTTTGTAGTTTGCCATTGTGGCGGTAAAAGTTCCATATATTTTCCATGCAACATCACACTTAAGTGTCTTGTTCGTTGCCTTTGAAGTGGGTTTTAAAATTTTTATAGTTTAAGGTGCAGTTGAAGTCGACACATGTCCGGTTTGGTTAGTGTCATGTAAAGGGTTTGGTGGGCCGAGCCGAGCGGTTTTCACTATGAAACTTTAATGCTGATGGAATATTTTTTTTTTGTTGAAATACTTCAGGGAAATGAAAGTGGTACATAATAGAGTAGGTATATGGAACAGCTCTAAAATCTCCAAAGTAGCTAAATTAGGGAGAAGTATAAGATCTAGATTTTCCCTTAGGTGTCGTGTAACCACGTTGGTAGGCAAAGTTAATATTTGAATATAAAATAAACAGCGAAATCCTTATAGTAAAGCCAATTAGTATTACTTTAAACTCTGCTATGGTTGCCTCAACTAAAATTACATTAACACTCAATTGAATAGTTTGCTTTCAAAATAACTGCTCTGCGATAACAAAACTATAGTTTGAGGAGGCGCTTAAAACATGACATATGATTCATGGGATGTCATTTGATTTCAATTGCCAGAATCAGAACTTCCTTTGCAGTTACAGAAATCTGAAAAAATGTTTGCCTCCAAATAAATTGTTCTCCTTAAATCAAATAATTTGTACAAGAATTAGTAACCATGGCTCTTGTGAGAAAAATAATTCGTTTGTCACAAAATTTATTTATTTACTTTAAAGCAACTACGTTTGACTTGCTTTCTATCATGTAAGTATAAAATGAGATTGCTGTACTGTGTTGGTGTATCAAAGACCTCACATTTCAATAGAAAATCAAGCATATGAATAACAAGATTTTAATTGGCGGAAAAATAATTTAAAAGTTTCCGAAAAAAAGCTTAAAAAAAACATGTTGTGATAAAAATAACATTTGTCTTATATTTTCTGTCTAATCTGATCTTTGTTTTATACCAAAAAAAGTACTTTTGTGAAAAAAAAAATTCCTGTCCATAACCTAAAAAATCAGAAAATTTTCCATTATCCAAGACTGAAACGATAGTGGAGGTCCTGCATAGCGTCATAAAGATCGGTTCATATCGGAAGGATATGAAAAATGTCCTAGTTTTTTTCCCATGTACGTACATTACATCAATCAGAAAAACTAACCAAAGCAAACCGACTACTTCCTTCCTGAAAATGGCATCACAATCGGCCAAGCTTTTAATGGCTTCCAAACACGGCGAATGTGTCTAAGCTGCACATCTGTGGATGCATTACAAACATTTATCTCAAATTGCATACAAATACTCCTCCACACCATACACACACACACATGCAAACGCAGCTCTGTACAAAAACCCATGAGCACTCTCTGCTCGCACATAACAGAACATTAGGGCAAAAACGAACGTATGGGTGCCGGAGCTAAGCGCCGAAAACTATGCACAAGTATTTGAACAAGTTTTAATGTGATAATAAATTTAGGACGATGACGACGACGACGACGACTACGACTATTTCGACGTGCAAGACGATGCCAAACCCGGAGCACCAAAAACTATTTAAAAGTCACAAGAGCGGCAATGTGATGTGCGAGTTGCCAGGCGTTGGAGAATGTTGCAGCTGAAACTACAAAAACAACAGCAACAACACTTGATGGGCATCTGGGAAATTTCATAGACCTTGGGAACACCACAAACGCATAGCTCAAACCTAATGCCGACCAAGCAGCGCAGCAGCCTCACAACATTGCAAAGCCAAAGTGTTAGAAAGCTGCAGAGGCAGAGGCTTGCTTAGTGCTTGAACTAATTGTGAGGAAGAAAATGTGTGCAACCGAGCCCAGTCATGAATTTGAATTTGCATGAGTTGTGTGCAGTCCTTGACTGACGGTGAGTGAGTGTGCGAAATACACATAGATGGGCTTTTAGAGAAATTTACGCATGTGGCAGTGTCGACTGATACTGCAAGTTTGGTGGCTCGTACGAGTATTGTTGCTGGTGTCAGTGTCGGTGGTCCTGTAATTTATTTACATTGCAATTAGTTATCAACGTCGTAAACGATTATAAAGTGCTGCTCCTAGAAAGGATATTTAATGGTTGTGGCTGCAGAAATTCGGCACAAACGACGACAACGCTCGGCTGTGTAAAGTTTTCTAATATAAGAGCGCCTATAAATTATTTCATCGTAGACAAATGGAAACTAATTAAGTTGGTTTCGAAGAATTGCGAAGTTTTGAAGGGAAACAAATTTATATTTTGAGAGAATAAATTTCATTTTTATGAAAGACCGGAATTTATTTAAAATTTTACCAGCAAAATCGTAGAAAGTTTTCATACCATTAATTTCAATCAATTTATGTGACTAGATGCCAGCTTAATTATTTGAAAGGGAAGAAAAAGTCTTATGCGATACCTAAGCGAAAGCTTTTGAAAAATCAGTTGTACAGTCTTCAGAAAAAAGTCCACGGAAAGGGGAGCCATTTTTTTGTCCAGAATGTATTATATTTCATACAAGACACAAAAAAGGGGTACAAATAGAGAAACAGGCGGAAAAAAGGGAGACAAAAAACTAGGCAGAATTTTTGGTCTCAGAAAGCTATTTTGCACTATTTACATGTGGTTGTAGAACCTCCAACCATGTCCAAAATCTGTTTCTAAAAATATATACTTTTCCATACCGGAAACGCCTCCTTATTGGCGTTACCAACGTTGTGTCAAAGTGAATTTACTCTGCCACAGTGTGTGTGGTATAATAAAAAAGAGTGACCACTTCATATTCAGTCAGCTCTGTAGTCGGTTATATTTAAAAATACTTTTTTTTATACCCTACACCTCATGAGGTCTGATGTTTGTAACACCAAGAAGGAGACGTGTCCGGTATGGAAAAGTATATATATTCTTGATCAGCGTCACGTCCTGAGTTGATTTAGACCTATCCGTCTGTCCGTCCTCTTTTCTTGTAAACACTATTGCAGGAGATAGAAGAAAGCTAGGGATCCCAAATTTTGGATTTATTCTTTTTAGGCCCTAGAAGGAGTGGTATTGCAAATGGGCGGAAACGGTCGACTAACACGCCTACCCCACAAAAAAGTGAAAATCGTGTTTTACCGTAATTTTAAGATTTCATCAAAACAGTATAAAATTTTGTATAGTGGGGTTTTCGGGGTCGCTGATCAAGATGGCGGATCCAAAAAGGCCCAGTAGGTGTAGGGTATATAAAAGTCGATTTCCCGACTGAAACTTGCTCACTTGTTTTTTTGTAATTCAATTTTATTATTTTTATTTCTTGTCCTACTTAATTTAGCTATGTAGGTACTTCTAATGCTTATAATACTTTTCTCACTCTTGCCAACTTTAAAGGAACTACTACTTTTCCAATTTCTACTTCACGTCAATTAAATCATTCTTGCCAATTCCATCGTCTCAGACTACCATACAAATTCCATAAAATTTCACAATGAGCATATTAAGTGCTTTTCAAACTTTTTCGCTTCTTTTCGTTATTGTGTCTCAAGCCTTTCGTCCGCAAACTCACCGCCCAGCAGCTTACAAATAAATAACTAACTAACTAAAAAATGGAAAATCTTTCTTCCAGCACTTTCCTAGATCCACTTACAACTCCAGGCAAACATTGCAAAAAAACTGAGTCTTAAAATGAAAATTCTCTAAAAAATTGCTTCGAGAACTTGGCGGTCTTTTGCTACGAGAAAAAAGTCAGAAAAAAACTTTTGCCTAAAAAAGCCACTTAATAGTGTTGCCAATTCTGGGAATTTTTCTTCTTTTTTTTTCTTCGGGCCACTTTTACTTTTGGGTGCCATTTTCGCTTTATGCGAAAGTGTTAGCCAAATTGCTTTCAAGTTTCATAGAGCATTTTTCTTTTAGTTCATCGACTGCTCCTGGACGTTGAGCTTTTGAAATCAAGTTGATGAAGCCGTTTTTTTTTTGCGAGGAAAGAAAGACCTCTAGAGGAAAGGATGATGGGAAAATTGAATGGATGAAAACAAAGAAGCCATTAAGTTATTTCCCTCTGCTATCTTTATTTTCTCGTACTGCTGCTGCGTGTCTGAGGGAAATAAATTAATTTGATAGCTCCTTCGTTTTCGGCGTGATTAATTGCAAAGAAATTATGAATTAATGAGGCGCATTTTACGGTCTAAAATTCAAGTGCCAACAACGCACCGAAGAGAAATTAACTTTTTACAGTTCATTTGAAATGAACAGGAAATGAAACGGAGAAGAGCATTTTTGCGTGTCCTTTTTCACCCACTTCCATAGGCAACTTAATTATAATTAAACTCGTTTATTTGAGAAGGATTCAGATGCGACGCAGTGATTGTTGAAATTTAGGCAAATGCAATTATTGCTGCCCCATTAGAATCGCTTGTAATTTCAATTAAGCTCATTATTTTGTAGTAAGACAGGGACTATCCTCCGGACCATCTTCAACAGCTGCCCTACATTGGACGCAGCGCTGCTCTACACCCCACTGGAGCATCTTAATAAATGTCCTTTTAAATTATTTAAATTTAACGTTACTCTTGATTAACGTGATAAACCGAAAGTCCATTCACCATCAGTGGGTGCTACTGCCACTCGTCCTTCCTGTTGTCCTGCCTTCCTTGTCTTCCTTTGTCGTCGTCCGAGCGAGTGAATTAAGTTGTGTCATTTTCGTGTTGCCAATCTGATAAAACTTTTGTGTCTCACTTCTTCTTTTTTGCACTCATTGTTATTGTTGTTGTTGTTGCTGCTCCAACACTCGCCCGTACAATAATAACTTCAAGTGACTCCCGACGACTGTACATCATTCAACCTCAGCGTCGACATCGACTTTGTGCTATTTGCGGAAATTTATTGCGGGTAATTATTTTCAATTGTTATCTCTTTGGAGCGGTGGTGTGGCGGCAGTGGTGTCGTTGGACAAACTGAAACTTAAACGAAAAAAAAAATTGTTTAAAATAAATTAAACTTAAGTGGGTGAATGTATAAAAGGTAAATACTTGGGGAGAAGGTAAGTGACAAAAGGTGGCTGTAGCAAAAGTTGACTTCTCACTTTTTAGTTGATTACTTTTAATTAAATGGAGACTCATTCCTAAGTACTGCAGTATGAGAGAAACTTTAAACTTTTCCCATCATTATTTTGCCAAAATTTTATTAAAATTTGCATTTTGGTCCTAAGAAATTATGAACTGAAACCAACACGATTTCGGTTATCAGATTTGAAAAAATATCGATTCCGGTTTCGGTTAGAAGACTTTCCCAAATATAGCTTTCTGTTCCCGTTTCGGTTCATGAATATGTGACACATTTGTGGGAGGGACTTGTGAAAGCGACTGCGAATTGTTAATGTAATGTCAAACATTTAGAATTTGACAGTCATTGCAGAGAAAAGTTTGCAGTTCACTAGTAATTTTCCGGGTATGTGAATGTATATATAGAATGTTTGAAAATAACATATTTGGCAGTCAACTTAATGAGTCGATGATAATAAATCTGGCACATTTTGAAATAGCTATACGACTCAAGCCTTGCTTAGACAGTTGCATTTTCTCATGTTGCTACTTTCATGTTTGCTTGATCAAGTGATCTTTTCATTGCATACACCAAAATTATATACTAAGAAAAACTCACATTAAAAATGCATAAAATTAAATTTGGTAAAAATGTTCCGGAATGGGATTCGAATTTGGTTCGCTAACCAGCTAGATGTCTGCTGCGAAACCGCGGTTCAACAATATCGACCACTATTCGAATGACAAAACTTCTCTTGAACACAAGTTTCGGTTGCCGCAGCAGCCAACTAGCTAGTGCTCTAGCCGTAAGATTCAGTTGACAGAATATCCTGTTGTCGCAGTAGATTTTGTTTTAGGCGTTAAGGTACTGGTAAGTAGTTTTGATTTCTTCTTAATTTTCTTTAATACCAGCGATACATTCCCTACACAACTCAAGAAAATCCAATTGTTGGGAAATCACATTTTAGCACTTGGATAGTTTTCTGTCTTTTGGCAGCATTTAGCTTATTGTCTGAGGATCATTCTTCTCGGTCAACAAGGAGTTTGGCGCGGTCTGCTTGGAAAGTTTTCTTTTTGCATCTATCCGGGGTCACTTAATAGTTTTTCTAGACATGCTGTCGTCGTCTGTGGCTTTTGATCCAGATGCTTTTTTTTTCCGGACCGGTGACCGAACAGCAACAGTCCGGACTGATCTGCTTCGAAGAGTCAGGCGATAGAGTGAGTCCCTCGTTGGGAACATTCCACTAAGCATAAAGGCTTTATGGTGGAAGTAATTAAATATTCCTTGTTCCGCTCAGCATGAAGTTGTAAAGATCGACGTTGAGCTAAGCAAAAAGGACTTTTAGCCGTGTTTGTTCTGCTAAGCATTAGGGCTATAGCTGAAGTTACATGTTATAGATATAATAATTATTTATTGGATTTAGGTCTTTGAATTACTGTATGTTAGGAAAAGAAGAATTTCCGATTTCTGACACTATTTATGTATAGCAACTCCTCGGTTGCGATTGTGTTAGGTCATAAAAAATGTATTGCACTTCAGCGATTAGCGAGGACCTGCAGACACCGGGTTAGTACTTGCAAGTGCATCAGCCATACAGTAGGATCGATAATGAATCTAAACAACCGAAATCTGAGGTGGTTATTTTGCTACACAGAATACAACATACCAAGCGCTGCACTTATCCCTATCAATAGTTTCTAATACTTACTATCCAACACTAACTATCATATTTAAAAACTTTCAAATTGAAAATTTTTAAAGCTCAAACAAAGCAGATGGTGACCCTGATTGCACGCCTCAATAGACACTTTCAGGGTTTGCACAGCCAGGGATTAATTGCAATTTATAATTCGTCCTCTGGAGATAAGCTTCTCAACTGAATCCACTTACTTACATTTTACCACTGCTTATGTCCTTCCAAAGAGTTCAAGTTCTTATCCCAAACTTCAAACTCAATAAAATTAGAACTTGAACCAAACTAATCTGCGGAACATACGACCGGCATCTTCACTGAAGTACCCTAAAAACTCCTAGGCAAACAGAAAGGAAAACGTAAGGCCAACTTCGGTGCCAAGCACATACACACACAACTTGCCTGTAATCGTTCCAAAAAAAAAATTGCGCCCTGATGCGCCATTAAAGTTTGGCAACACAAATACATAAATGCGATAAAACGGGAATGCAACACGTGTGTATATTTGTATATTTGCATGCCAAATAATCGCATAAAAGCAGGAACACACACACACAGCAACACTCCCACCCGGCATAGCAAACTCACTGCATGGAAGTTCCAAATTTCGTACGGATTTCGCAGGGTTAGTAAGTAAAAAGCGACGACTTTCGCTTTGGTTGCGAGCGCATTGCTGTGCCGAAAAGTGCATTGAGGCGTTATTAATTTTTTAATAATTTCTGGCAATAAATTTGCGCTTCACTGAATGTGCGAGTGGTGAGCGCGCTTGCCAACATGCCGGCGCGTATACGCTCAGACCGAAAGTATTTTGTTTATTTTGTAATAAAAATTAAGCAAACATAAGCTTCCTTCCGCTAGGGCGAAAGTTGGAAAAGGTACGATTTATTAAAGCATATTTAGTGGCGTTTTCGCGTTTGTTTATGTTTTTTCTTTGCTTTCGTGGGTGGAGTGGATACGCCTTGGCACTCTCAGCAACATAATGAATTTGTAAGTACAAATAAGCACACACACACACGCTACTCCAAAAAGGGTTAATTGCGTCTGTACTTCCATTTAGATAAAACTCTCCACTTAAGGCTCAAACGATGTACGTACCACCCACCCACCGAGCCGTTTGTCCGTTTGTCCATTACTTTTGAGCATTTGTCTGCAAGCGGTCATTTTAAATTGCTTGGCAAATGTTTCAACTAAAAGGAGCGAGTCCAGTCGAGCCGAGCCGCACACAAACTTCAGTCGGTCGTGCGTTCTTTTTGGTGAATTGTACTTGTGTGTGTGTGTGTGTGTGGGTGGGGATTTTCACCTTTGTGCATACGAAATGTTTGCATTAAATGTTTGCCATTTTAAACCGCTTCTGGTTGCTGTAATGCCAAGGTTAAATCCTTCTTTTTTTCCTATTTTGTCTATTAGCTATCCACACACATGAATACAGTACTACATACACACACAAACACACACACACAGTGTTGCCTACACTTTCGCTGTGACAGGCTCTCAAAGGATTAGAACGTGTTTTACATTTCAAAATGGCTTTTGCGCTCCCGCCCATGCGGCAGCAACATATGTTGACAGTTGTTAACACACACCTCCTTTTTCCTATCCACAGACAAAATAAAATAAATGTAAAACGGTCTCACCATGGCAACTCATCAGATTTCTCCCTCAATATTTTGGCAAAAATGATGCCGCCACACTCGCATCTCGTTTAAATACGAATTTTCTATTTGCATTTAATCGTTTGACGACGCACTTTAAACACTGTTATTTCTGCTGCATATCTTCTTTTTTTGCTAAACGTTTTGTGGGTGTTTGAGCGTTTTGCGGCAACTGATTTAAGCCGATTACGGATTTTCGGTTTTCCGATTTCGCTGGTGGATGGGAATCCTTTTGATGGCTCGGTATTATGACTTGATCGTGCTATTTGCCCAAAATAACATATCATAAAGGCTTATCGCACAGGCCATTCATGAGCTTTGACTTTTGCGTGCGAGCTACTCGGGGGAATCCGTGCGGAAGTGTAAAAAAGCCAAGTATAAATTCGTTAGTTCAGGCACTAGTTTATGAAAAGTAATAAAAAAAAAAAATAAATATAAAAACTGTATGTATTTTAAATTATGTAAATGTAAAAATAAAAAAGGTTAAAATTTTTGATGATTGCTCACAAAGAAATGACCATGAATGGCCAATCTCATGATTCCGGAGTATCATTTCTATGGTGTATGTAAACTGTGTCGAAAATGGAGCTTCACGATATTGTTTGTAAACAACAATTTAAATGGATTCATTAAAAATTTAAAATTGATTCCGTCTAAATGACAACCACAATTTCGGTGGTGGTCCGAATTGATCAGTTTATCGTAAGTTTCCATGGCATTTTGATATGCCGTATGTAGCCACATGAATTGTGTTAGAAGATATTAACGTCCACTTGACCCAGCTTTATCGAGACATAATCCTTAAGAGAAATTTTAGACACTTTATTCATTACACTATGCAACAAATCTCAACTTTTTCTTATACGTAAAAAATCGTCCACACAAAAAAAAAAATCAAAATTAGACAGTAAGGCTCGGCCGAAACTAAATTACCCTCAATCAATAGGCCCATTTGCAACATTAAAAATATAGAAAAGTAATAGAAAAAGTCGCCCACGTTTCTAGGCACATTTTTATTGGAATTTTGAGGTGACAGTATAAAATCGCTCACAAAAATCGGTGAAAAAAATTTAGCCAAAAAACTAAAAACGAGGTTCCGTTAAAAATCGCACATTTTCTTGTCATACAAAAGTGGACGATTTTTCATATGAAGCCATTTTTGCTACTTTATGGGTGCTTTTCCATTTGAGTTTTTGTGTAATTTTTTACAAGGTTAAAAAAAATGGGCCAACCAAAAAATCGCCCAAAAAATTATTAAAAATCGCTAAATTTTTTGGTGAAATTTTTAGTTGTGGTTGATGTTATGTTGGGATAGTTTGGTTTTTACAATGTTAAAAATAACGATATGCCTGCATAAAATCTTTAAAACAACCATAGAAGATAACTTTTCTAATAACACCATAACGGCACAAGTCCGATCGGAAAATGTTCCAAAAGAATTCCTTTGGGGACAATCGGAAATTTAAGTAAGTACAAATATCTTTGAAATATCGCCCGAAAATGTATTATTTGTAAGCGATTTTTTATTTCTTTGTAGGCGATTTTTTGTTGGCCCAAATTTTGTCCATTTTAAATTTCCCGGGCGCAATCGTGTATCTCAATCTCGAAACACGTTTTCACCAAGAGTTGAAAAGAAATGTTGTTATGGATATTTTCCCTAAAAATACTTTTATATTCAAACTAGTTGCAGAAGTGACTCCCTCTGAAAGCTACTTTAAAGTTCGAGCTCGATAACTTAACATTTAGCACAAATTCACTTAATGCCTTTCGCAGTTGGAACTGGGCACTACCCAAGTTATTAACCCCACAAAACCGCCTCAATGACCGCCCTCTCCCAAGGAAACTTCACTGACAGTGCATGAAACGGAAATATGTTGGCTGCCAAAAGTGCGAACATGGCTGCTCAGCAACAACACAGACAAGTGTAACATCAGCCGGAAGAAGAAGTAGACCAGCAACAACAAACACTAACAACAACAACAACAACACGAACAATGGAGCACATTGCACATTATGCCCAAGAGATTTCACACCCCAGCAAGCAAAACAGCAGCCAACAACAAGAAGTGGAGAGCTGGCGAAGGAACAATAATTGCAGTACACACCAAGAAGATATTGCCGGTCGTGAGTTGAGCAACAGTCAAAACTGCAACCAAGCGAACCCACAAAGGTCCCAACACCACCAACGCCCAACACGGAAGAAGGCACTAAGGTAATATTGTATATGCAAACAGGATGGAAGTCAACGAGAAGACTTGAGATGTACATGCGAAGCTTGCTCACTTGTAGCCATGAAAGTCAACGAGCCGCCATTAAAGTTCGTTCGCCGGTTCAAAAGGCTTCAAAGTCGTCTCGCCATAAATGATTTATCATACACAAATTAGTGGCAGGAATTACGCTTGTCGCACATGCCAAGAGGAGAGCCTAAGCAGCTAACCGGAACCGGAATGGGCAGGCAACATAACGCAACGCAACTCTGCTCCCAACACACAACACAAGCGACACGAGTGAAGTTGGCCCTTACACCACAAATTCGTTTGCCAAAACCACCAAAAGTATGCAAAAAAAAAAACGAAGAGAGCGCAACCTCAACAAGGACGCGATGGAGAAACCAAGCCGATGAGGTTAGGCATTGGCTTTTTTGTGCTCAACTGAAAGTTCGTTTAATGAAAAACTTTTGTTTGGCGCCACTTCGGGAAATCATTTTAAAAATTCAAAGGATTAAGCAAATTTGCGTTGATTATGGCAAGGAGAATGAATGCAGAATGAAACTGAAAAAAAAGACAACAATAACATTTTATCTTGCTCTATCCTTGGCATCGACATTGTCTCTCCTTTCGCCTTCCCTCCCCTTGCCAGTTGATGTTCGTTGGTTTCCTGTCCTTGTGGTTTTAATTGTTTTAAGCAGAGTTTCCACACACACTCACACAGAAGAGCGACTTGCAAAAAAAGTAAACATTCCACAACTTCTTCCTGGCCGTTCCCAACTAAATACTTTGTCCCTCACACTTTAATCGTGAACTTTGTGCGAATGCGAAATAATTTTGGTAAGCCACAAAAATGTGTGCGAACATGGTGTAAAAATGTTTTTCTTTTCTGGATGCAGAATTCGCAAGTACATGGGCCCTTCCGTTTGCCATTATCTGTCTCCCCTTAATGATAATTGAAATATTGTGTAGGCTCCTATGTGTATGGCTCACAACTGGGGCGAGCGGATGCTGCCTAATAGCCTTTGACAATTTCCCTGGGATTTGAATTTAGATTTGAGCCTGAGCTTGGTGGTGATTGTCGTCTTCTTTTAATTGCATTAGAATTTTGTATGTTTCCCGGAGTGAAATTCGTTTAATGATGACGGCAGTTGGCCATAACGTTACGTGACCTTTTTGCGTAATTCATTATTAATTCAAGGGCATTCGCATTCGTTTTGCACCGGCACTTTGGTTGCTCGCCTGACGCTGATGAAGGCAATTGGCAGTTTGATTGCGGTAGCCGTTGAGCACGTGCACGTGGGCGGGGGAAAGAAACAAAAATAGGAGAGTGTTTGTAAAGTAGTTGGGAAGTAGTTCGGTTAGTTACGGTGGTGAATTGATAATTAAGAAGATGTGCAAATACTTTATTGAATGCGAAAGGGTTTTCGAGGACTTAGCGGTTGTTGAAGGTGGGAGTGGGATTTGTTGTGGCGAGGTGATTATATTTTGGTAAGGGCAATAGAATATGACGGGGCTGAATTTAATTAATTTAATTAATTTGAGGAATTTGTGGAATTTGAAATTGGGAATTCTTAATGTTCCTTTGGCGGCGCCTTTCCTCGATAAAATCAGGCAATTATGTATGGAATGTTTAGTCTATTTTCCATTTTTCATCTTTGACGAGGTCTGATCTTATTTTGAAGAGCAACAAAATTGTGCAACACTATATAAGAATAGCGAGGCTGCACATCTCTTAGACATAGTCTGTAGCCACCTGTGTGATATTGGATCCTATTTGATGGACATTCAGTTCAAGCATCTCATAGTCATTTTTGTTCTCCCGAAAACTTTTCCCAACATATGCCTCCCCGAGATTCCTAGCCGAACATCTCAACGAAATAAAGTCGAAAAGCGTTTAAAACACAACGGAGCTCAGCAGAAGCAAACAGATATGATTTCAATTAAATTGAATTTAATTTAATTTATTTTTATCAATTCCAATATTTTAGTTCATTCACTTCAACCGCGAAAATATGAAATGAACCTTATATCATTTGTTAAATGTATGGGGCGCTGTTGTCTATGGCGGAATCTGCTTTTAAGTATGGCAATCTCGGTTTTGACGACGGCAATTTAGATTTTTAAAAATATAATTACTCTCACTAAAATACCATACGAAGCCAATTTCCGAGCTATCGAAGAAAGTTACCAGAGGAACTAGACCTGCGCCCAAATACACAGAAAAAAAATTGTACATCAATATGATGTATATGGGTGTTTCTTGCCCCAACCACCGTATACATCAATATGATGTACGGATACGTCATATTGATACTTCGGTGTTCAATATAATGTATCCGTACATCATATTGATGTATGATGGTGGTTGTATTTCATTTGGGCACTTAAGTGTTCAATATGATATATCCGATCATCAAATTGATGTATCTGTACATCATATTGATGTATGATGGTGATTGGTGCAAGTAACACCCACATACATCATATTGATGTACATTTTTTTTCTGTGTATCTATTCTGTAAAATCCCTGTGTTTGTGGTGGCTGGTGAATGTTCATCCACATGCAGGAGCATGAGATTATACCCTTTTTTGCTATAACAATATTATGATTGTAGTGAGTCATTGATGGTTGGAGTGACAAAGCGAATGATTTCAAAGATCATAATATGATATAATATGATTTGAAAATGATAATCATATAATGATTGGGTTGAATGATAAAGCTTACGTATTTTGAAGATGGTTAAATCATAACACGTTTCCATTGAAAAATGATTCTGACAACCATGTTTTTTTCTCTGCGTGCAGTGCTTATTGACATACTTTCCGATGAGATAGTAGGTTGAAATTTGATATGAAACTTGGAAAAATGGGCGTGATTTCCTTTGACTAATCCCTGGCGAAGGCAGGACCATTAGCTAGTATTTAATACACTTTCTAAAACAGATGTGCTTACTACATTTCGAACTTTGACAGCAGTGTGTTTCAGGTGTCCTATAGGTGGGCTGAAATTTGTTACCATAAGATTTGGAAATCTTGCATATTATAATTGTTAGCTATTGTTCTAAGCCTTCAATCAAGCCATTTAGATTGGTACAATTAAGTACAATTAAGTTACGGCTTGAAACGAAAACATGTCCAACAGCTGGGCATTGGAGCTTTATTTGAAAGCATTTTCCAAAAGAAAATAATGTAAAATCTGTAAAATCTTGTTGGCAAGCAGATGGTTGGCCAACTTAGAATTAATTGATTTCGATTCTTCGCCTTCACTCAGAACTTAAATGGACATGTAAACGCTTTTAAAAGTTTAACATTCAATTGGACTTAAAATAAATATTAAAATCGAAATAAATATTCGACAATGTATACAGCTATGTATGCACGCATCCACCGAAGAGGAGAACCTTTTATCGAGAGGATTAAAAAATTATTAAAACAAAAAACATAACGAGCTGGAATTAAACTGAAAAGCGGATCAATGGACCAAAAAGTGCAACGAATATGAAAAAATTATATGGACAAAAATATATTTATAAGCGAACAGAATTTTTCCCGTGCTGCGAAATAATCCACAAATCCGGTCATAAATCGTTTATGCATTCCGAAAAAAAAAACGTCGTATGCGGCCGCGTTGGCTAAATGAAGTGGCTGCAAAAAACGGCTGGCAGACAGGCTGGCAAAAACAGAAAAAATGAAAGAGTATCGCTGAGGCTGTTCGTATAACACTGACCTACAGTTGGTCACACCACACCAACGGCGGCCACGATAACGTCATAACAGGCGATAGCAGCTGAGAAGGGCAGACACCAGCCTATGGCGGTGGCTCACATATTCCCGCTGCAGATAAGCTGAAAGCGCACTCGCTTGCATATTGTCACTTGGCCGGCTTAAAAAAGCAACAGCAATTTGTAACGGTGGCTAGGTGCACGAGGAACCGCAAATTTATTGATACACGAATATCGGTAGAAAAATGCAGGCTGAATTGATGAAGGGTTTCTGGCAAGGCAAAAAGAAAATAGAAAAGGATAAAGTAAAAAAAAAATGGGAAAAAGTTTTGGAAGTGGGAAGATTTTGTCCCCTCTCAAATATAAATTCTATAAAATTTACTATGCCAAAGTAAACTATGCTCAAATACCGTATTTTATGTCACTTTGGTTCAAAGTCTCACAAGTTGCAAAAAGTAACTACAAAAAACATATAAAAGGAAAAGCCTTTGATACACCACGTGCTCCATTCGTTCAGTTCGGCTTGTATAGGCTTGCCTTTTCCTTCCACTCTGCCGCTGCGATATGACAAGATTATTATCTGCAACAATAAATATAGGGAAAAAATGGAACATGAAAAATAAAATGAAACAAACATTCAACATTTTCGTTTAAGGTATTTTTATCTTTTTGCCAAGGCATGGTTGCGGTTGTTAAGGCCATTGTTTAGGTTTTTTTTTGTTGGTCTGCTTTTGGGTTCGTTAAGAGCGGAAAATCTGATTGTATGAGTGTCGAACATTTATCATAATTGTATGAAAGCTCAGGAATTTCACTTTGAACTTAGATACAAAATGAAATAACGAATACGAACATTCTAAAATAAGCTCCAATGCGAGCACATTTTCAGCCAAATCAATAAACAAATTAGAGTCGATTTTAGAGACTAAAATGATAAGTTTTTCGATATTTTTTGTACGAATATGTTCATTAATCTTTTTTACTGATTAAATTTTTTTTCCATTTTTATTTTGTTACAATTCAGTTGCATTTATTTTCCAGAAATGCAAATGTTTTTTACAGTGTCTTGCGATGAATTAAAATCAAGTTTTCCTCAGCTGTAACTCAGTTAATTTTAATTTGATCTAAATTTTTATTAAATTTTTATTAAATTGATCAGGCGAGTTATTTGCATAATATGGAGGCATGAGATGCCGAAAAAATGTAATAACTTATTTATTTTCTCTGAAATCATTTTTGATATTTTTGTGATGGCCTACCATGCTTAACTATCATGTCGGAAATCGCACTAATTTACAACACTTGCGATGGAAACTGGTCCAAAATCTAGTCCTATCCCATCAATTTGCATTGATTGTCTTTGGAACAGGCCAATTGTCTCCTTTAACATTCCATTGAATCTGACCCCTCTGCCATACTAAAGGGTATAATCCGGTATACTCTTACATTACAATCGGACCACAATCCAGATAATTGGTCTGATTCAGCAATACCAATGGACCAAATTTAATATCATCATAATTCAACTGAATTGAAGTTGGTCCACTTTTACATTACAATTGAACAATTATTATCTCACGACCGGAAGTTATAATGTTCGATCTATGGTGCAAGCATAACAAATTTTTTCTGTAAGTATGCAACCTCTCGTGAAGCCATATCGGACCTCTGGGAATATAATTCGCCGTGCGGATTCATCATTACACTGTCGTGCTTAACATAAAGTACTCATCTGTCAATCGTAGAGTTCCGAGTTATTAACCATTTTGCGTTTTTCAAAAGCGCTCTCACTTATCAGAGATGTATTTTTGAACACACCTTTTAACTGTTAAAGACTATTAAAAATTGGTGAAGTCCAAACTTTATGAAATATTTACATAGTCCACTTACCAATATGCCTCTAACTCAAAAAAAAAACAAATAAAAGAATTCCGTCTGACCGAAACTGAAATCCGAGTACGATACGTTGTTTGAACATTTTCCAATAATTTCTCGATATTTTATCGATAATATTTTATATAATTAGTTTTTCGATATTTTATCAATAATTTTTCCATATTTTATTGACAATTTTTTATTATTAGTTTTTCGAGTATTTTTCAATATTCATCGATAATTATCATTTTCCGATTCATTTCAAAATGTTGCTCCAGTTCCATTTTGTTCCGGTCCAGTTGCATTTTGTTTTAGCTTAGTTCTCATGTTGTTTCCAACATAATTTTCAAACAAATAAAGAAACTATTTCGCGAGATAAATGAAAATAACACAAATTTGGTGGCCATTTTGAATGGGAGATAGGTGTCGTTCTTGTACGACGTTACCCATTCTCAATCAGGCAGACAGACGGATTGTAGGAGGGCAAAACTACTTGGAAGCAAAGCCTTGTGAAGAAAATCATGGAGCAAAACAAAAATTATGGCGAAAAGCCGTACGAGGTGGAAATGTTTTGTTGAGTCCCTATGCTCGCCGGAGAGTTCCAGGATCCAATTTTACTTTAACGTAATCATTATAAATCATCACGAGCAAGAGTTTATTCTTTAGAGAGATATAAAGTTTGTTCTATGAAATAATGAGTGTAGATATCAAACTCTATAGGCTCAACTAATACAGATTGAGAAATTCATTATAAAACATTTGGACTTAAAACCTAACAAAGAATCAACTTAAGATTTTATAAATAGTAACTTACTATTCGTTTGCATACTTCTATTCCAAATACTTTACCTATACATGCATATGTCCTTCAATGTCAATGTGGTTAGTATTTGACCTGGCCCAACCTCAATCATAGAAGACATTCAATTATGAAATTTTCGGTAATACAATTTTGACCAACCGAAATGCCACAGACATTTTTCAATACTTTGAAATATTTTGCTCTACAAGAATTTTCAATTGCACACACACACACACACACACACCAAGTGGCCCAAAAGTTGCGGTTGGTAAAATAGTTTCGATGTCAGTGTGTTAAAATGAACAAAACAAAAGACAAACGGAAATAAATTTTGCATTTCGAAGCCAACCGCAGGAATAGACAAACATGGACCAACAGCTCACACACACACACACAAGCACACACGGACACCCAACTCACCAGGCTCTTTTAAACGGATGTGAACGAAAAACCGCATTTATTGATGTGGCTTTGAAGTTTGTCGAAGGGAGACACAGACGCAGACGCAGACAAACTTACGGTTGCACTCCATGGCGATGGAGAGGAGTTGGTACAATATGTGCCACCGAGCACGTTTCAATACTTTTGTTGTGAGGCCGTTTTTGGGGAGGTAATAAACCAAAAGTATAAATAAACGCACACAAACACACACACACGGACACACAGGCAGTGATGGGTTTAAGCCTAAAAACAAATAAACAAACCAACAAACGAATAAGCGAACAAACGATGTTACTGGACTGGATTGTTTTGGATTGCTTGGGACTAACTACAGGCAAGTCGTCGTCGGACGAGACCGGACTTTGTTTTGGTAAAACTGTCAAAACCACAAGGCATCAACAGCTACAGCAGCATCATCATCATCATCAACATTCATCGACTACAGAAAAAAACACAACCACAAGCACAAGCACAATAGTAACAGCCAAAACAGCCTCACTGGACAGGGGAGAGACAACGTCAACAGGCTAACGGGCAAATACATGGAAAATACTACAAGCTCAGAGAATGAAACTTCAAACGACGACACACACACACACACACACACACACACACACACACACACACACACACAACATCAAATGACTTTCAAATAGATTGTCTGCTAAACGACTTGCAGCTATGAATTTATATTGAAGATGCCATCATCGAGATAATACAAAGCGAAAATTTCCACTGACGATATATTATGGTCTGGACATATGGAAACTGGCAAACTGTCCACTGTATATGGCCAGAACGAGAAGAAGGCGGCGACGCCAATGACGACTGCAAGTAAAGTACACCAGAAACGAGTTGGCCACATGAGAAGTCTCGAAGTATGGGTCAGCAGCGTGAGGCGGTAAAAAAAAAACGTACGTATCAGAAGCCACACTCATAGTCATAGTCACAGTCATCCTCATCACCATCATGGCCATCAGTAACGCCATCGAACATCAGCCACAATTCGAGGCAACGTCATGCGTTGCTGTTGTTGTTTATTTGTTTGATATTCCGTATCGTATCGCAGCAATCAGCGCTGAAATATGGCAGACCATAAATACGCACGCTCAATGCAAAAGCTAGGAAATGGTCAACCCTTCATGGCTTTTGCACCATTTATTTTTGTTTCCTTTAGATTATTACTAAGGGTAATTAAGATAAGCTTTTGCGATATTTCGTTAACTCAGTTTATTTGTTTCCACTTTAATTTCAAACTTATTATCGCCAATAAATGCATATTTTCAGTCGCACATCTGCCCCATTCTTGGCAAAGAACCACAAAGAGTAACCAACCTCAAGTCAAGCGTTGCAAGGTCCTCCTCCTACAGATTACGTTGTCGTTAATGAAACTCATCAATTTTGGCAATTATGATGGTTTGATTAAACATTTTATGTCATTATCATCTTCATCAACCGCTGTCCCATCATCGCCTTATTTGCGGTCTTTATCGACTCTGGCAGTATTTCAAGTGTCGCGCATATGGTTTCTGCTGATAAGCTTTTTGTATGATGTAGCTACTGTGAGTGGCGTTGGCTGTGTTGGTGCATTCAAAGTTAATTAGTATTTTGTGGTTTTGTTTATTTACTTTTGGTTTGCGTTTATAATTAAGTTTGTTTACCTGTTAATTTTTGTATGCATGTGTGTGTGTGTGTGTGTGAATTCTTTTTGGAATCTGTCGCGGGTGTGAGATTCGGTTAATTGAATTGTTTCTCACGTTCGGTTATGATTTTTTCCCAATAGTGGTCAAGATTGTATCGGTAGAACATTACCTTAACTTGCCATGAATATAAATTTTATAAGTTTTTCAAAAAATAAAGCCAATATCAACTAGAATAAGTAAGGAGTCAAGAGGAGTTTAGGTTTGTCTTCCATATTTTCATATAATTTTACAAAAATATAAAAAAAACAATATATTTTTAATAAAATAAAAAATATATAAGATTTGTTAAAAAAAGTATAATTTTTTTCAAACTATAATTTTTTTATATTTTTTTAATACCCAAATGTTTTTTTTTAAATTTAATATTAATAAAAAAAAATTTTTTTAATTTTTTTTTTTTTACACAAAAGTTAATAAATAAATGCTTAGTTTTTTTTTTAACTTTTTTAGCTTCATAAAAACTTTCTACAATCAACTATTTCCCGAAAAAAGAATAGGAAAAGTTACACTGAAAAAAAAGACAGCTTTAAAACCAAGTAAATTTGGTGCTTGATTAAAGGACAAATTTTTAATTTAAGGAATTTTTCCTAATTTTAAGGAATTATTCTTGAATTTAAGTAAAAGTACCTTAAAACTGAAATCACCGCCTCTTTAAAAGAAATTTACAAAAACGAAGAAAAACTTCTTAGAATTAAAGAACTTTTTACTAAATTCAAAGAAATATTCCTGTTATGAAAGAAATTATATTATTAAATTTAAAGTCAAAATATATACTCATCTTAAGTAAAAGTGTTCCCTAATTTCAAAGCTATCATGACTTTAGTGCTGTTTCATTCCCCTTTTTTCTTTGGATTAAGGCATTTTTCCTTAACTGGAGTACACTTTTTTTTCAGTGTAGGAATTGAAGGTGCTGAGTCCAGTGCATCACCGTTAGAGCTCGGGAAATTTAGTTTTCGCTGGCTTCATGCTTATTATGCATATTTTATCTATTTTATAAACTGAGAATTTAGTATTGAGACTCGTTTCTGGCCAGGTGACTCTTTTCTCGAATAGAAGAATCTTCGAAAAAGTTGAAATTGTTGTGCCTACAAATAAATAAAATTCAATATGGCCGATAAAAGCAACAGTGGTTTATAATATTCCTTGGTTATTTTCGAATAAAACAAACCAAAAATATATTTAAAATATAAAAAAGAAAATGTAATTAATTATGGCTTAAAAATTTATTTTCATGTGAAATTATGAAATCAACAAATACATTTTTTTTCACAAAAAAGAAAAAAAATGTTTTTGTCATTCTATTAAATTCTAGGTAATTTATTTTAAAATTTTAAATTGGCATTTGAAAGTATTGCAATTGTTTTTGTAAATCATAGCAACAGTTGTTGTGTTATCAGCATCATGTTTTTGTCGTGCAAAAAAAAGTTGCAAGAATTTTGCACCCAAACATTTAAGAAAAAAAAATATCCATCATCCACAAAAAACAAAAGCAACAGCAACTATTTGAGAAAACAAGAAAATCAAAAATTGCACGAAATCTCTACCAAAAAAATGCCGGCAACTGCGCAACTCTTTGCAGAGAGAGAGATTCACTGCCACTGTGGTGAATTTCCCAGTGGATGCTGTGAGAGTTTATCATCAAAGACAAGAACCCAAACAAAAGCAAAGCAAATTTCACAGCACTGTTAATCGAGGCGTCTTCATTTAACATTATGTTGACTGTTAACAGTGCCTTAACAGGGCTTCGAATGCTAACAGCGCTGTTACCTTTAATTTGCGCTGTTACAGCGGTTTTTAATATTTAAAACAAAATGTATTTATGTTTAAATAAAATAAATCAAATTTTTTTAAAATGTGTGCTAGTTTTTAATAAAGAATTTGCCTTTTTTTGTTACTTTTTGAAATCGGCGCATTGGATTGTTTTGGTTTTTGTTGTTGGCGGCGCAGGCAGCAGCATCCGCAGATACGCGCTGGTCCGATGTTTTACTTGTGCGCGCCTGTATCTCATCGTTTGGACCAATTTTCAGTTGACTGTGAACAGGCAGCTTGACTTGACGTCGTGTACGGGTGAAAATATTTCGAGAAACGAATTGCATTTTAACGACACCGACCGTGAGAGTGAGTTCGTAGTGTTCATTTGTTGTAGGTACGCGTGCGGAAGGAAAATAGTCGCGTGCGCGCGTGAATTATAAAAACGTTTAGTGTGGAAATTCCATTAAGAGATATTTGAAAGAATTTTTGCAGGTGAAAAAAATATAAATTTTTATTAAATTGTAAAAGTGAAAAAAAGTGTCTGACCTAAAATTGAAGAAAAAATTTTATACAAAAAAACCAACAAAAGTGAAAAATTAAAACTAAAATTAGTAAATTGTGCAAATAAGAAATTTGAAAATTATTTTTGGGGTTCCATACCCACTCCTTCATGACTTCATCTGCAACTCCAAGAAATCCCTTTGTGACAAATCATCCCACTTGTTCAATTAATTGCCAACTCAAGTCTAACGCCAATATGAGTAAATCCGTCAATTATTAACTTCCTAACGCCAAGAGCACTCGTGATAAATCTTAGGCTAAATCACCTAGCCAACCCATTAACTAATACAAGTAGCCCCCACCCTTCAATTGGGGGGTTCGCTCATTACTCAAATCAAATCAAAAGCCTCCGTCAGCCTAATCCTCCATCAACCCATACAGAATGGCTAAGCTTGCGCTCACCCTACTTCTGTTAACCGCAGCAGCTCTTCAAACGGCCTCCGCCATACCCAACGATGTCTACTTGAAAATGTTTGCCGCCCAGGCGCCCACCGACCCCTGCTACGACGAGGACAAGGCACGCAAATGTATACCGGATTTCGTGAATGCTGCCTACGGCGCACCGGTCATTGCCTCGAGTACTTGCGGTCTCGAACAGTCGCAGCGTTACTGCGAGCAGACTTCGGTGGGAGCCTCGGCCAATCCGCAGGATATTACGTGTCACATTTGCGACGAAGCCAATCCGCAGCGTCGTTTTCCCTCGTCCGCCCTGACCGACTTGAATAATCCAAATAATGTCACCTGTTGGCGTTCGGAGCCCATAGTTCCTGCCGCAAACATAAACGCCCCGCCCGACAATGTCACTCTCACCCTGTCGCTGGGCAAGAAGTACGAGTTGACCTATGTGAGTTTGCAGTTCTGTCCGAAGGCTCCCAAGCCCGACTCGATTGCCATCTACAAGAGCTCGGACTATGGCAAAACCTGGCAGCCCTTCCAATTCTACAGCTCGCAGTGTCGTCGGGTTTACGGGCGCCCCAACAGAGCCACCATTACGAAGCACAACGAACAAGAGGCACGCTGCACCGACTCCCACCGGCATGCAGGCGATGTACACGCCTTGCAGGGTACACGCATTGCTTTCAGCACCTTGGATGGACGACCGTCGTCGCGTGACTTAGATGCATCGCCCGTGCTGCAAGATTGGGTGACGGCCACCGATATCAAGGTGGTCTTCCATCGTCTGCAAATGCCCGATGCAAGTGCTTTGATTGCCCTGGAGGCGGCCACCGAGGACACTGACAAGTCGGGCAAGTACAGTGAAGTGGGCGGCAGCTCCGTACGCATACAACACCTCGGCTCGAATGCCATCGATCAAACGCCCATTGCGAGTGCCTTGAGTGCGTCTCTTATCTCTGCGAATTCGGGCCAACACTATGCAGTCTCCGATTTCTCAGTGGGTGGACGCTGCAAGTGTAATGGCCATGCCTCCAAGTGCATCACCGACCACCATGGCTTGCTGACTTGCGAGTGTAAACACAATACGGCGGGACGTGACTGCGAACGCTGCAAGCCGTTCCACTTCGATCGTCCGTGGGGACGGTCCACGGCACGTGATTCCAATGAATGCAAAAGTGAGTAAAAGACTTGGTTTGTTTTTCTACTTACTGGGGGTTATCCAGGAGCAAGAGGGTGCCAAGTGGTGGGTCGTTACGACAGCCAAGGGGTTAATTAAATGTCGAAGACGTCCAACTATTAAATGGTCCGTTAGGTTAATTCAATTGATGGCCCGATGTGGTAATGATTAGCCTAGAGAACGAAACAGGCTTAGCTGTTGCAGGGGGTCTCTGGCATTCAAACTACTTCGAATGTTTTTTTTGTTTTTTAATTAAAGAAAATCCTTTAGTCTTCTAGCCTCACCAGTCCGATCAACCACCTTTTTGCTCTCAGTTTTCAATTACCGTTGCTCTTTTCGATGCACACGTCATCGTGAATGCTTTAATAATGTTTATGCATTGGATTAGGCTTATCCATCATTGAGTAACATTGGACACGTGTTCTTTACAGAGAAAAATACCAAAAAAAGTAAAGCTTACCACCCCCTACCCCCTGAAGAAATTTATACAAACTTTTACCTCATTTCCTCAAACACGCGCAACGACCCAACTGGCAACTGGTGTTGATTCAATTGAATTTAATGCCAAGCCGACTGCACGCATTTAACCGGCCAAAGCATCCAACGAGTCCTTCGTCTCTCCACCGATTCGCCCAGACTAAAACCGTTTTTAATCAATTTGCTGCTCTTAATCTAATGTGAGCCAGTGAGCCTTAGGGCACTTGCACGGCGTTCTGCACACACACACACAAGCGCAGACGACACACATGACATTTGCCAAATGCAAATAAAAACAACTTTATGATGTTTCGCTGATTTCAGGTTTCTCACTTAAGTCGTATTCCTTTGACGTCTAAACGTTGCCTTGTTTGGCAAATATTGCGGACTTTGTCGGTCGGTGGTTGGCTGGACCAAAATTGCAATCCGTTTGAATTCGGATGTTTCAGCAGCAGCAACCGGTGCAGATAAACGTGTGTGTGTGTATTTGGTTTTCCCGCGTGTAAATGATGTCTAATTAAATCAGTTCTGTTTGAATGTAGGATTAGAGATTTATTTAACGAGCTGCCATGTTTATTAAACTGGTGAACATTTTATATCAGACGCACGCGGAAGCTCGTTTGCCATGAATGCTTAATGGCCAAGAGGTTATAAGAAATAATAACGTTTTTTTTTTTTTTACTATTCGCGCAATTTATAGTGTAGTAGTTAATGCATTTAAAGTATTTGGATTTATTACATAAATCAAGGACAGTAAAATGAAATACTGTATTATTGTTTCAACCACTTTAAGAAAAATTTTATATACTTATACCACTTAACCTCCCAAGTCTCACTTCAATATTGTAGTATTAACTATCACTTGAAGCACTTAGGCTTATAATTGGGCCACTCAATACCACCGAACGATCGGAGATAGTTAGGACCCCTTGACTGATATAAATTCAGTATAAATTTAAAAAACGGTTCAGTTTCTCAACTGTTCGTAATACTTTCGGATTCACTGATCACGAAAATTTTAAATCAGAATAAAAACAGCGATGAAATGTATGGATCGTCAGCACAATTCATCGCTCTTTTCCTCTTAGCATGTCGTATAATCACTGGGCCTCTTTTGTGTAAATCATGCCAGGTGGGATTATGCCAACTAGTGATGTCAATTTTCGAGACCTTTGCCAATACAGTGATTTATGGGATTTAAAAGTGCAAAACCCGGGATTTCGGGTTTAGTCCCTGGATTTGAATTTTTTTTCACTTCAACCAAAATTTAGTATAAAAATGTTATATTACACCGAATTCAATTGCTTTTAATATACCCATACTATAATATTTTTGAAATTGTGCAAATAATCTGATAATTTTTAAGGTTTTGATGAGATTTTTTTTAAAGTGAATTTATCACACCTATGATTTGAAATTTTAGAAAAAAGTTTAAATAACTTTAAAATATGTAGAATAAAATACTGATTGGAATCGATTTGGTCCTTGTGGTCTTGGGTTTCCGACCAGAAAAA
The DNA here is from genome assembly GCA_951394025.1 of Heteromyza rotundicornis. Lineage (NCBI taxonomy): Eukaryota > Metazoa > Arthropoda > Insecta > Diptera > Heleomyzidae > Heteromyza > Heteromyza rotundicornis. The sequence continues at coordinate 13,624,916 of OX596010.1, read as the reverse complement.
GATCATTTTAAAAATGTGTCGTTTGATCCACATTTCTCGACCAACTCTTTACCTAAATATTTTGTGGAACAGAACTGGAACTTGTATTTAATGTCCCGAAGGAAGCTCGATCTTTTTTTTGAACCGATTTCCATTTAAACCAAATGGATTTGAGTGCTTTTTAGTCTACTAATTTGCAAACAGTTTGGAACTTTTTTTTTTCCTTCATGCATTGATAGATGTATCTGCAATGCGTATTGAATATTTTTATAAAACTCATATAGTTTATGTACGAGTATATCAATCCACCTTCAGCCCATTTTATTTTTTTTTTTTACTTTTTTTTTTTTTATATATAAAATTAAGAAAAAACCAACTAAACTATTTACAATTACATTGAAAAATTGTTTATAATGCAAAAAAAAAATTTCAAAATTATTTAATTTGCTATAAAAGCTAGTCGAACGAATCCAAATATATTTCTCCACATTTTGCATATAATTAAAATGCTGTTTTGTCTACGTACTTTAATTAAATCAAGTAACGATTTTACTTAGTTCAGAACACACGAAATAGATAGCTTAACAGTGGCTTTGTAAGATATACCTACTTGGAATTCAAGTGAACGAATTCACATTAAAGAGAATTGATGTTAAAACGTAGATAAAAATGACGAAAACGTGTGGTATTGTTGAACTATACGACAAGAAGTCGTTTTTGCCTAACATTTATTTTCATAACAATTTTCTCAATCAAAATAATATTAAATACAAGTATTTACTCAAAATTAAATTCAATGAATGTGTTCTACCAAAGCATTCGGCTTGAACTCTGTATTTTGATTGAAATTGCAGTAACCCGCAATCAACTCATGTTCCCAAATTTCACGCAGAGTGATTCTTACAAATTGCCACCCTTATAATTACAGCAAAAAAAAAAACTTGCACAAAATTCAGTAGAGCACAAAACAAAACCGAAACCGAAAAAAGAAAACAAAAAGAGTTTAACTGAATTTAATTTGATAAGCATGTCCTGGCAAATATCCTGAGCCGAGCACAGCAGGCGGATGCCAATGTAATGCTAGATTAATACTACAAATTACAACAACAATAACAACGTGTACTGCACCGAAATTGTGGTGTAATTCTTGTTACTCGAACTTGTTGTTGTGATGTGTGATGACGATGGTTTTTGGCAAAGGCGAAATAAGGGTTTCCCTTTTGTTGAACTCAAGTGCGTTGATTGAATTGCATTGCAAAGCAAAAACAAAATAACCACGGCTTTGATTTCTTTATTGTAATTATGAAATTCGTATTTGATATGGAATTCTACAGCCACAGCAAAATGTTGGATTGAAATGATAAACTGCAAAAGTGGCTACTCGAAAGGGCTTGCCAACCAGCTGAGCGGCACGACCACCATAAGCCAATAACAAGCGGAACATGAGTGAAAATATTAGCATTAAAAAGGATCATAATAATGCCTGCATGTGTGAAAAATAGAAAACACCAAAAGGTTCCTTGGCTAATTGGTATGGCCGAAAAGCCTCTTAATTTTAATACAAAAATATTAAATTTAATTTCCAAAAAATAAAAGGAAACAACAACAGGGAAATACTTTACAAACATTACAATAATAAAGCTTCCTTGAAATACTCGGCACCCATGTAAACATTATTGTTGAAATATCCTTTCTGGCTCTGTAAATTGCCAATGTTGGGCATATCCTGCAAACGAGCAAACACAACCATACGAAAATGCCTGCTTGCCTGGCTGCCTGTCCGACTTGGCGCGACTATGTGCCTACAATATTGCCTGAAATGTGAATTGTGAAATGCAAAATCACCTCTGGCACAATACGAATTCATATCCTGCCCGACGCGAGTCAATTGCGGAAAAGTCCTTTTCGACATCCGAGTGCATAAATCACGCCGCTACAGTCAGAAGGAGCGAGCGCGTGAGTGCGTTATATGTGTGAGTGTGTGTGTGCGTATGTGTGTGTGTGTGGATATTTTCCTGTTTATTAGGGGTAAATGCGCGCATATGTTGCATGCGCCTTTGCCGTTTATGACCCCGTCATATCCTTTTGTAGTCCGCAATTTGTGTTTTGTGTGCGGCAATTGCAATTTGCTTGCTGCACATTCAGAAAACCTAATTTTGAGGCAAAATCAACAACAACAACAGCAGCAGAAACACGGACAAAAATGCATAACAATAATTCCGCCCATTTTGCACGCAAATTGTGCATAATTTTCCCATTTGCACCCTTCGTCATTTATATGTTTATGAATAAGTGTGCGTGCGTGTGTGTTTGCGTGGGAAATCGACGGAAAACTGCTGACGTTTTTCCTACTTTATAAGCCAAAATAACAGTTATTAACGCTGCTTTTGTTATTAGTGCATTAGTATGACAAACACGTGTCCGTGTATGTGTGTGTGTTCATATCAGTTTGAATGAATGTCCTTGTTATTGTTATTGCTATTTCGTATGCATGACTTCATTTCAAACATATGCCTTGGCCACACACATATGTTGGCTTTGGAAAATCGCTTAATTTGCTGAACATTTTTTTTTTGTTTTTGGAAAATTCAATTAGTTTTCTCATTTTCATTTGCCACATCTCTTTTGTGAATTTATTAATTAAAAATGTTTGCAAAAAATATTGGAATTGGTTTTTTTTATTATTTTAGTATGAATGTGGAAAACATGTGGCTAAACATTGAATCAATTAAGAAATTTCACAAAGACGTGAGTTGGGAAAATTTTTGAGAAATTGACCAATCTCAATATGTATGCTCCTGAAGGAACTTTTACTTTTAATTAAAAATGTCTGACTTTGTTTGTTGGCACACAGAAAATAAAACCTGGGTAAAATTAACCGAAGAATGTTGCTACGTACATCTTTTCAAAATATATGAAAAACCTGAATTCATTAACAGTTGGTAGGTGGGATCACCAAAAAAAATTGTTGAAATAAATCTTCAAAATTTTACATAAAATAGTTCAAATAATCGAAAAAGTTGTTGTTATTTTAAGTTCCTTGGTACAATTGTTGGTTAAATGTGAATTTTTCACAAATTTTCTTGAAAATTTAACCGTGAAAATAAAAGTGCAATAAATTTACCATCTCTCATCGGTTAAACGTATCAACATTGAAGGGTTGGAGCATTTTGAATCCTCTTTTTCGGTTAGATTTACAGACTTTTTTTTGTGTAGTATCATAACAGTTGGATTTGCTTTCACTGACTCACATTCATTTTAAATAATAAGGTTGCACATTCATGACATTCTCCCCTTTATAATAACTTCTGCTTTGTTGTTGATTGGGCGAGTAACCGAATATTTCACATAACAGATATAATGGGGACGCCTTGGTCTGCCCGATAATGGCGACCTATGCTGAAATTGCAGAGACCCGGGAGTTTAACGGAATGTTTTTCATTTTCTCTTCGAATGTCCTGCAAAGACGACTCAGAGCCTTTGGTGACCATTTCCTTGACTCTCTTTTAAAATTCATAATACTGTCAATCTTTAAGTTAATCGGGTATAAAATAATAATAATGACTTTGTCATCTCCCGGGAATACCCAAACCTACCCTAAGACTTATTCGAATAAAAAGGAAATTATAAGTCCCTTTTGTATTTCTTTTTATAATCCTTTATGGTATTGATTTTATTCTAGACTAGACTCGATTTTAAAATTTTGAATTTAATCTTTTATTTCTCAATTTCATGTCTTTGAGTTATGGTTAATAGCGAAAAGAATGCAAATACATGTAAGATCTACAATCCAAGCAATAAGTGTTCATTAATTGTCCGGTGAACGTTTACAGATCGCTCTTTTGTTCTGTACAGTGCAAATGAAAACAAAGTAATCGCCATCTTAACAAAAGTCGCTGTTGAAGGGAAAAGTGACAAACCTCGAAATGCCTGGCAATTGATTTGCCTAATCATGTTGTTGCTTCTTAATCAAATTGGTTACAATTGTTTTTAATGACTGATTCTGTATAGTCGGTATAGTTATGTCACAAAAACATACTGACCAATAAGCCCACAAAAATAAATAAATGTCAAGGTTATCTTTAAACTCATGAGCTGATCAATGTAAATAAATGTTCAAATGATCATTAAAACTTCCTAGTGATGAACGAAAACAATTATTACAAAACTAATCTGTCAAATTTCCTTTTGTTTAATAAGAATTTTATGTGTCTTCTAAGAAAGGTTTAATTTACATCCTTTACATTTTTGTTATTTTTTTGTTTGTTTCGAATATGTAAAGCCTAATCACCACAACACAAAAGCTTACAAATGGTAATAAAACAACAAAATGAACAAAAGCCTTTACTCATTCATTTATAAAAATAGTTTTTTTTACTACATACCAGCAAAAAGAAAACCTATGAATCTATGAGTAGGCAACTAAAAAAAAAGTATGGTGTTTGTTTGATTAATGATTTTTGTTTCAATCCCCACTTTATGTGCGGACCGCACAAATTAGCAAAGCAATTTATCTAAAAAAAAATATATATATTTTGCAAAAGTAGAAAAATCAACACCACAAAATCTGTGAAAAAACATTAAAATTAACTTAAAGGAAACTTTGTAAAAACAAATAAGCAAAACAAACAAAGCATCAAAGTGATTTCGACAACGTGTGGCCGACAGAAATGTCAAAAAGAAAAGACAATCTAGCAAGATTTGTTTATAATGTTGCTGAGGCTGTGTAGTTTGCTGCTAATATTGGCTGCTCGGTGACGTTGGCTGTATGCAAATACATTTGCCAAAACTGATGAGTAATGCTTGGAGAATCACCAGCCAGTCAAGCCAATTAGCAATAAACTTTTCGATGATGCTGACATTATGAGATTATATCAAAAAGATTCAAATGTTTATTTATAAAAAAAACAATATTTAAAGTATCCACACTTGAAGTTGAAGTCCATGTTAATTTCCATATTTTATTTACTGTGGCCATTTGTTGACATTTTTATAATCTTCAATGTGTTGGGTTGTAATTCGATGCCATAAGTCACTTGCGATCGTAAAGTATTAATAACTTTTGCTTTATTGCTATCAAATGAGTGGAATGTAAAAACGAATTTCGTTTCAGTTTCAAATTTGGTTCCAGGAAAAGTTATAAAAGCTCAGAGCATACCAGAAAAATATAAAAATAATTTTTGAAAGTTTTATTACCGTTTAGTTTCAATTATTGTTAGTACAAATTCTCAGAATGGCCTAGAAGTTTTGTTTGATTATCCTTTGTGGTTCTTCCAACGCTCTGAAATGGGTAAATTCACCCGAAGCAGGTGCTCCAAAGCGGTAACATCTGAACGAATTGACAAAATTGGGGTTTGTACCATTTTGCCTGTGTATAAAATACACAATTTAATGGCAAACCAAAACAATTCAAGCTAATATCTTCAAAACTCGTTTCAATAATTCCATAAACCTAATAAATACCAATATTGTTCATCAAATTTGGAACACGTCTTACAGCAAAAGCCTTCATATCACGAAAAAAATGTAATAAAACCAATTTCATAAGAGCGTGTCCCCACACACACAACACGGCCGAAGAGACTTCAATCAACAAATATGCAAATAAGAACGACAAAAAAAAACACAAAAATTACTTAAAAATTTGTCTCAAGTATGACCACTCGAGCGCATAGCTCGCCAAAAAAGAAATATGAGCAAAAAAAGGCAACACAAAACAAAACGAAACCCTTTGCCATGCCTTTTGCCATACTTCATAGCAACATCATATTTACAAAAAAAAAAAAAATGTGTTCTGCTGTAAGCGTGCATGGGTGTGTATGTGTGACATTTTTCGTCCACTTTGCGCAACAATATTGCCAAAAAATGTCCTCAAGGTATTTGCGTATTCCACGGTGCGCAACTCCACCGATGCTGCTGCTGCTGCTGATGATGCTGTGGCTCTGTTAGAATTTATCGCTTTCAAGTTGGGAAAAGGATATGGGACTTTATGTGAGGGGTATTATTTGACTTGGCTTGTGTCCTGTCCTGTGGCGGCAATTTCGCTGTTGTGTTCTTGTTGTTCGTCAATTGTCTGTTTTGAGTTTTCTGTCATTTTAATTGTTGTTTGCCGTGATTGTCAAATGTACACTTGAACTGATTTTTTTTTTTGTCCATCATTCCCTCATTCGTTTGGGCTTGTGTATTTTTGTCCCCTACATTTCCTGCTTTAAAAGGCAAAGGCAAAGGACTCGGGTGTGATTTTTCACTGTTATGGGCGTGCAACAGCAGATTTTTTTTTTTTCAGTACACAAATGCCTTCTGCCCGTGCACATATTTCACTTGATTGTGGTATTGTTTTCCAGTCGTTTGCATTGTTATTGTTGTTGTTGTTGTTGTTCGTCCTGTGCATATATTTTTGCATTATCCTTGCTATGAATTATTGAAGGATTCATGCTTACTGTGCGTCTGTGTGTGTGTGTGTGTGTCGCGTTGATGATATAAATTGACTTTGATTGCTTTTGATGCCTTCATGTAAGAGTTTAATGCGTTGAATTGAATTATGCGATTGGACAATGGCCCAATGCGTTTCATTCTTCTTTAATGAAAAAAAAAATCCTTTTCTTTGCCAATGATCTCCTTTGTATGAAATTCCTTGAATTTCGCACCATTCTCTTCTTACCATTCATTCCATTTCATTTAAAATTAGCACAACATTTCATTTCGCTCAGCAAGCAACATATTTTTGTTTACTCTTGACTTTTCACAAGCGTGTCCCTTTAATCCTTATCAAAAATGCATGCATTCATCCTTTTCACTTTTGTTTGTTTCCCCTTTCCTTGCTTTCGAATACAACTGAAATGTGCACAAAGTGGGGAATACTCACAACGAATGGAAAATGATAAAAACGTCGCACTTGTCCTTTTACTGGTCTCCCATGCCAGTCCGTTCCTTTGCCACTCACAGGACCTCCACATATTTTGTTTATTTGTTTGTTTAGCTGACTGCTTGTTTGTTGTCCTTTTGGCGCTTGGCTCTCAAGTGATTATGATTATTTTTTACCCCATACACAATTTTCGAAATATATTCCCCTAGACGCATATCCTTCCCTGCCAGCAACAATAATATCCACAACAACAACCAGGCATATAATACTAATGCAACAAACAACAAAAAATAAAAAATAAAGGAGAAAGGATATGGCTTTAGACAGATTATATAATTGCCGCTCAAAGCGTTATAAAATGACACAACAAACATAAACAGAAACGAGAAACGAGAAATGGACTCAAGTCCTTTTACATTGAGACCCTTCATGTGGCTGTATGGATGTTATTGTTGTTGTTGTTACAGTTATTTTATCTGAAGCAACATATGAAACCATTTGCTGGGCCCTTTACTCTCTACTCGTTACCTCAACTGATACAAAGTTCAGCTCGCGGCTATGTCGGCAGCGTCTGTCCAGTATCTCTATGAGTTAGGACTTTGGCAGTCTGTTGTATTGTTATTGTGTTGTTGCATTTCGTTTTGTTGTTGTTGTTGTTACAGCAACTGTTTGTTTGCTTAGCTGTAAGCAGTTAATTGGATCAGTCCTCATTTTTTTTCGGCATATAGACTCTCTTGCGCTCATACTTATCAGAGAGGGTTGCATACTTTATGGCGCAGTTGCTGATGATTTATTTTAATAAGCTGCCATTTGTTTTGGCTCGTTTTAATAAGCGCGCATTGGCGTTTTTTCCCCTTCTTCTTCTATATTTGTTTATTTTTGGTGTTCTTCTTCTTCCTTACTCTTATTATTTTTATTTATTTTTTTTCTCTTTTTTTTGCTTTTTGTAATTTTGCTCATTTCTATTTGAATTTCTCGGTCTGTGTTTGTTTGTGTTTGGCGCTCAGTTTTAAATGCTCCTCGTAAAAAAATAAATCTCACTTTTAGTTTTTAAAAATTTATTTACTTAGCTTGGCTTCGCAATAACTCCCGCGCACTGACTCACTTCTACGCCTCTTTGATGCGCGGTTTTGAGTCCATAAATCTTTGATGCTTAATGTGGCTATATAAAAATAAAATTTCTATGAAAATGCTTATTTTTATTTAGTGTGGCCTATTTTTAGATCGAAATTGAGTAATAAATTTGTGATTTCTTTTTGGTTTGCAAAAATCAAAGTGAGAAAAACATTTTAATTGATTTTGAAAATTTTTAGGAAAATAACTATTTGGAGAAAAGTGCCAGCAAGCTGTGGATTTGTTGAAAGATTAATGTAAAAATATTCAGCGAATTATTTCCCAATTTTAATAGATTTTTGTTCGAATTTCATCTTTAAAAGCTTTCTAAGGTCGTATACAAAAAATATTTATTAAATAATTTCTTGAAATCTTAAATTGATAAACAATTTTTGAATTTGCAATATTTTATAAAATTTTTAAGTGACCCATTAATTTTGTCCTTGACATCACAGATTTTATTTAAAATTGTTGTTAAAAAATACAATTTTTCAAATTTCTTACAAAAATAAAAGGTTCCAAGGCTCAAAAAACTCCCCTCGACTAGTACACCCAGAGCAAAAAAATCAAAAATAACCACCTTAAAATAAGTAGAAACGTCATTAACAGTCTGTTAAAGTTGGAAATTTTAGAAACAACTACGAGCCAACTTTATTTCCATTTGAGACTTTAATTCAAAAAAAAACATACTTATTTTAAAGTTGTTTTCCGGTTGTTTCAAAAATTGTCCAGTTTATATTAAGTTTGTCAGACCTTGATTTAAAATCCGTTCTTAAATGTGAACTGAGCTATTTCCAGAGTTCTATTCGGGTAGATCCTAAGTCTCCACCATTCTGACGTAGTATTAAATAAATTTGTCCTTCTTCACAATAAAATACTTACTGAATGGTTTAAGAAGTTGTGCCATTAAAAAAACTCTTCGCAATTAAAAACATAAAATTTTCCTGAAATATTCATACGATATTTCCTTTAGCTCATTCGATTCTGTTTATTCCTTTGAGATAATGAACTGATGAAGAGTGGTCGTACACATAAACAAATGAGCAATCGAAAAGCATTATCTGGGTTTTCAAAATTTACTCAATCCTGTATGATTTTAGTTAACTCCAAGCTACACAAACCGCTATAATAGTCCTTGGTATTCTATTCTAGTACATATAATAAATATACCGAAGTGAATACAAGTTCTCATTCCCCTATGACAGTAACAACACAGAATGACACAAATACAATATTTCAACAAAAATTTATTTTCGTAAAAAAAGTAATAGGAAAAAAAAAACTCTCTAAACACCGTTCAACTTGTTCGCCTGCCAATTTTAAATATTTTTACCGCTTGTAACTGCAAACTGAAGTATTTACATTTGCTTGTTGCATGTCGCCGATTACAAAGGCGTTTTTAATTCCCCCTGCCCAAAAAAAAAAAAATGAAAAAAGCACACACAAATATCATCCGTTGAAGAAGAAAAAGTAGTTGGTACACAAACCACACCGTCCACTGGCCGTGTTAGTGGCGGCTTCGTTTCAACACTTTCGAGTGGTTCATTTGCGGCAAGTTCTTAACATGCAATACAAGAAACACACAACAGCAGCCGAACACAGCTTCCCTGGAAATTCATACTCGAAAACTAGAATCGCATGGCCGAGTACATTTTTGAAGCACAGAGTTGGGCAGGAGAAGATTAAAAAAAAAAACTAAACAAAAAAAACAAGACGAATGATCAGCAGCACCGGCAGCAGTCAATAATGTCCATGCAATTCATAAATCCGTTGCAAATGCAACTGCTTGTTGCCATTTATTTGTTGTTTGAGTTGATGTTGTTGCTGTTGTTGTTGTTGTTGCTGTTTAATGCTTATTTACATTTCGTTTAGCGGCACTTAGGAGTCTTGTTAGGATAGGCTAGTATGGGATAGTAGGGGATCCGTTGCGATGTGTTGTGCTGTGTTGTGCCTGCCCAGACACTTTGGTTGCGCTTGAACAGAGAACAGCAACAACAACAGTAGCAACAGCAACAACAACACTTCGCAGAATTATAAGCCATAAATTCGGTTGATGGAAAAACAGATGCTACAGCAAATGCATCAACACGATTTGCAGGTACCACATGCAAAATATCGCCTGGCTTCAGATGCCACACTCCTTGGTCTGCCACTCCCCCTTTGGTTGTTGCATGCCATTATTTTGGTGTTGTTGCTGCTGCTGCTTCTGTTACTTCTGTGCCTCTCTGCTATGGCTGCTGGGTCTAATGAAGTTGCATTTCATGTCAATTCAATTTATTATTTTTCATTCCATCATTGACGATGTTCAGCAATCACTGTGGTAGATAAGATAATTTTTAAGAATTTATTTTTAAATATAAGTTCTTGAAAATGTGACCAGTAAATGTTGTGTTTAAGTAGTTGCTGCAACACATTTTTTGATAAGGTGGAGTGATTTGGATAAGATTTGAACATAGACTAGTTAGATGAGTGAGAAGCGCCTTTACAGCATCAAATATTTAAAGGATGTGAGTCTCATCAAGCATTAAATAAAAAATATGCATCAAATGGAATTTGATTTCTCTTCACTTTGTTGGAATACTCTTGGACCCACAGGAAATTCGTAGTTGAACAGAAAAGATTTGTTTCTTGTTGATTTGATAGTTTTCCTGATCGGACCCTCATCACGACATTCGCTGATGTCGCCGCAATGTTGTGACTACACTCAAACCCAAATTTGTCATCACAGCATGTCCAACCAAATTTGAACACTTAGCAAGATTGGTTATCACAATGAAAGATAGAGTCAAAGAGACAAAGGGCGTTCAACTAACCTACATTCTAAGGAAAATTTGGTTGCCCCTAACTCAAAATAAAGACTCACTTGGATCGAGCACATCCAAGCTAAAATTACAAATCGCAAGTCTGGACTCAATGTCCCATATAAAATCTTTCTAGACAAAAGTTAAACCACTGCTGCATTGAAAGGTTTGTTTAAATTGTAGAGAATTCAGTAATCTACGTTCTGCGACAAATCGTAAGATATGCAATGTCAACAGAGCCTTAAGCCTGGTTCACAGAGGATTTTTTTAAGACGAAAATTTGAGACCAATGGTTTACTAAAAATGTCATAACCCCGACCCTGGTGAACCGACTTTGCTAAAATTAGGTGATTTGGAAAGGTAAACACGAGAACTCCTGTAGGAAATTCAATTCAATCCAAAAATATTTACAAAACTTGGTGTAGGGAGGTTTTTGTGGTCGCTCATTTCGCTGATTTGATGTTATTCACGGGAAGTTTTACGGTTGACGGAAATGTTCACCGAAGGGTACTTCCACTAATATTGGCGGGACTTCCACTAATATAGGGAGTTCACGGGCGGTCCACTGGGGTTCGTGGGAGGGTACTTCCAATACTTTAAGTACATTTCGGAGCAACACTTAATAACCTAATTATGTAAACAATTTTTATCTAATTAATCCAATGAAAAGACATTTCTAATCTTTACTTCTATAAAATTCTTTGTGAGTTTGTATGTTTTTTCCCTTATAATGGGCAGAGGGATGACTGGCAAAATCTATTTTTATTTCAGTTGCTTAAATAATACATGGTATATATAACATTTATACATTTACGTGAAAATACAAAATTACTGCGAGCGAAGCTGTGTAGTGTATAAGCTAGTTTCTTATAAAATTCCAAAATGTGATTTAAATTTCAATTGCAAATCACTTTCCTCTTAACAAACTCTAATAAAATAATGAAAATTATAAAGTTAATTACGACTGGCACAGCATTTAAATAACAATGAAGAGTTCAGTTGAAGTAGTCGAAGAAGTAGCAGTATAGGAAGCCCTCAAAGCAAGCCCGAAGGAAACTTCACCGTAAACACGCCACACAAACTCAAACAGCAGAGAAGAAACCAAAACTCGAAGAAATCGGACTCCGGCACGACCCGACCCGGCCATAAAAGTAAAGTTTAAAGTTGAAGCGCAATTATGAGAGCGCCAGTGGAAAAAAAGGCACATGCTGAAGAAAAGTTTTGCCACAACAGTTTCGGAAAGCACAGAAATGGCGAAAAAATATGAGTGAGAAGGACGCAATTGTTTGGTACAACAGACTTCTCCACTTTCCACAGCGAGGGCCGCCTACACTTACCTTTTTTTCCATCGATTGAAACAATTATTAAGGGAACACCAAACAAGAACAATTTCGAAAGGCGAACAGACGTCGGTCGTAGCCGTCGTTCGACCCTGAATACTTCAACTGGAAAAATCTGCAAAAAAAAAATAAAGCAAAAAATCTTTGAAGAACAAAACGATTTTTTTTTTGCAAGCGTTTTCACTGAAAAATATTAAATGTGCTTCGCTGCATTTTGGAATACAACAAAAAAATATTAAAATAATACAAATGAAAACAAACAAGGCAGCAACAACAACAACGAAACTTTGCGAGCCGGCACGTGTGCAACAACAAAAACTACAACAACAAATGTACAATCATTTAAACCGGAAATTGAATTATGTTGGCTGCAATGGGGAAAATTTTTAAAATGAAGTGTAAATACTAGCGAATTTATTAAATTTAATTTACTCAACTCCCAAATTTCCCAACACAATAAATAACATTGAAAAATTGTAGCCTCCACTTGTGCTGACTGCTGACTGGATAAAGCGAGTGCCGCCACTGTGGCATGCAATTTTGCATTTTGTTGCTGGTTTCGTTATTGTTATTGGCGAATAAACACTCGTAAATTGGCAGGCCAAACTAAATAAAGCGCGCCATTCGCACGAAAATTAGTTGAAATTAATTTGCGTTTTGTTTGCCGACCTTGTAGGCCAGGCCAGCCAGGATAATAATGTGGCGGATTGTTTTGTTTTGTCACCATGTGAATATGTGAATTAGCATACGAGCTTGTTGGTGGTGTTCCATGGATATAATTGGTGGATTTTGGTGGATTTGGAAACATTAAAATTTATTTATTTGCTTTTGAGATTAACTGAAAGTTGCTATAGCGCGTCATAATCAAAATGGGGCTGGTAGTATTTTAGTAAAATCTTTTCTCATCATAATGGAAACACTTATCTTAATGCAACTGACTGTACTTTCTACTTCATGTACTACTTCACACTTGAAATTCTCTAATGACTACTTGAATTACATAAACTGAGAGAAATCCACCCACATGCCCACGTGAAGCACAGTGGGTGATTTATGCTTATTACAGTGAACAAATTAAAACAAACCAACAATAAACAGAAACAAATTTTGCAATAAAATATTAAAAACGGCTAGTAGTTAGGAAATTCACAAAGAAATATATTGAACGAAAGCTACAACAAGCCACAAGCTCATGCAATATCTCAGTTCGACCCAATTCCAGACATTCAAAGTCTCATAAATATTCACAACAAAAAATACAAATTAGAACAAATCAAAAATGTGCGAGTTCACCTGAAAACGAAAAGAAAAAAAAGTAAACTCAAATTAAATGAGAACACGAGTGAAGCAACATGGCCAAAAAAAAAAACACTGAAGGTGTGATACGAGTTACAGAAGCCGAAAAAGAAGAAATTCAATTCTCACACACACCCTACCTGGTGTGAGGCACTCAATGAAATTCAATTTGTTTATTGGAACGCCGAAATATTGTATTCGCACTTGTTTTTCTTACAAGATACCAATACAAATTTGTATTAAAAATTTGGAAAAAAGAAATACAAACAACCAAACAACTGTGAAAAGTTTATGGAACATTTCGCACTCCAATGCGAAATATGCTTTATTTGTTTAACAATATGTATTAAGTTGAAAGCTAATAACAAAAATAATGTATATAATTCAAAAAACATGAGGCGTGAAGAAAAATTATGCTTACCAGAAAATTTAATTGGAAAATTTCAATTCACTTCTTGGGAATTCTAATGGTTCTCTTCATATCAATTTGCTGAATTTATCTAAACGACTTAATAATTATGAAAAATTCAAGCAATAAATATTTCAATTCCAATGGATTTTTTGAAATTAAATGTAATTTAATACACGCACAACTAAATTTCCTAGACTGTAAGAACTTGCCGCTTTTGGTATTTGGAATTCTTGATATTCATTTTGGCTTTTTTTTTCTTCGATTTATCGCATTCAATCAACAACATTTCGCCGATAAAAGAACCAGAAAAAAACCACAATTATTGGTGGAAAAGATGCTTCTAGATTAAAGAATTTCAAAGTAAAACACGTTACAGTTACTAAAAATACTTCTCAAGTGGGTGAAGTTTGTATACAAACAATCCGAATCGGAATCGAAATGAGAGACATTTCGACGATGGACATAACCGAAGGCAAGCGTTAGAAGACGCAACTAAATATAGGATATGAGGAGGTATAATTCTGTAGAATGCGTTCATTTTTGAAATTAAAATTAAAGTCTTTTTCGATTAAAACCAGGAGGGTATCTCTCCTAATGATAATGTAATCCAAGACATTTAAAATTTAAATGAGAAATTATGGACTAGAACACACAAAAAAACAATTTATCCAAATCATAAATTTTTTAACACAATAATTTCATCAATTAGATCTATTCTTTTTCAAATGTAAAAAATGTTTTTTTAAATTTGAAAAATTTTTACTCAATTTCGATTAAATAAGATACCAATTTTTATACCCCCACACTCACTGTGGCAGGGTATACTAACTTTGTCACAACGTTTGTAACGCCCATAAGGAGGCGTGTCCGGTATGGAAAAGTATATATATTCTTGATCAGTATCACCTCCTGAGTCGATTTAGCGATGTCCGTCTGTCCGTCTGTCCGTCTGTCCGTCTGTCCGTCTGTCCGTCTGTCCGTCTGTCCGTCTGTCCGTCCGCACGATAGCGGTCGCAGTTTTGGAGATATCGACTTGAAACTTTTTTTACATGTTTTTCTCGTGAATACTGAGATCAAGTTCGAGAATCAGCCAAATCGGACAAAAACTGGGCGTGGCTCCCATACACCGAAAAAAAAGGTAAAAATTTTTTATTGTTGTATTCGATTGGAAATGTTTAGAAACGTATTTTTGACATGGTCCGAGGTTCCGAAGCCACATATATAAGGTCTAAATGGGGTCTTGAGACCAATTTTTTTTTTTTGGTGGATTTAATTGGAAATTTTTAGAAATGGATTTTGGACATGGTCCGAGGTTCCGAAGCCACATATATAAGGGTCTAAATGGGGTCTTCAGACCAATTTTTTTTTTGTTGGATTTAATTGGAAATTTTTAGAAATGGATTTTGGACATGGTCAGGGCTCCAAAACCACCTATAATTGGCTCAAAATAGGGTCTTGAGACCACATTTTTTTATGATCGAGGTACTTCTTCCTACTGTGTGGGGGTATTTCAACTTCGGTATAGCCGAAGATAGTCCACTCTCTAGTTTTTAATTATTTCAGCAAATAAAAAGCGAGTTTACAAAAACACAATTATAAGAAGAACTGCTGATAGGAGAAAAAACTAATTAATTGTCTCTTGGAAATTATTTCTAGCGAATTTTTCGATGAAAAAAACTTTATCAATAAAAAAAATAGTAATAACACTTTTTTTCGCCAACAATTTTTTAAGGTCAATTTCACATCACATCAATTTTAAAGTTTTTAATGTTTGGGGGAGTTTGAACACACCAAACCCTATTTGGTACGTCCCTGATTTCATTTAAAAACCCTTTTCATTTTATTCACAGAAAAGTTCGAATAACTATAAACTTTCACAAGGTGTTTGATGTAAATGTCAACCGTGATATTCGAAGCTCAATATCGAATACTAAAACTGCAGCTTTTACATTTTTTTTGGTACACGCAAGTTGTTGGTGAATTCTGTTAAATTTCATAACAATTCCATACATTTTTCTATTACTTCATAGATTTCAGGGGGGATGGAACTAGGTTAATCCTACTCACCAATATATTTTCAAAAGTGGACTGTGAAAATTTTCAGTTCCCTCATATTTAAAAATCACTTTTATTCATAGGTCTTTCTACAAAATTTGAAACATTTTATCTGTTTTTGGTTTGTGAACAGTGTTACCATATTTTTTTCACCAAGATTTGTAATCTCCAAGGAAAAAATTTTTTTTTTCAAAATAAAATCTTTTTTATGAAATAATTTAAACTTTAGACCAATTCGTACATATTATATACATACAGTAACGGCCAGTTAATTAGGTACAGCCTACTTTAATATTTTGTATTGGATTCCGAAATTTAAAGAATTTTACCTGTAGTTTCTGGGAGAAAATCTTAAAAGCTCACAGCGCTCAAAAAATCTATTACGAATGGTGATACAAAAAATATACCAAAACATATTACAAAAAAAGAAGTTATTTTCCAAATATTTTTTTAAACTTTTATTACTTTTAGACATTTTATTTAAATTTAATTTTTTTCAAAACACATTACCATCAAAAATTCAAAATTTTATAAACACAATTATTCATAATTTTTGTTATTAAAATGGGTGTAATTGTATTTGAAAATTTCTGAAGTAAAATGTAAAATAAAAAAGAAACACACCTTCCATGTAATTTACTAGCAACTTTGTTTAATTGTACTTCGGAGAAAAGTCGAAAACTCCAACGGGGCCAAAAAGTTCGTACCTGAATAAATACTTTTAACTTTCAACCGGTTGCAAGTTGCAGACTGAGGTCTACAAGCAGGAAATACAATTGAAATTTGTAAAGTAAAAATAATATTTCAAACAAAAGTAGTTACGCTGAACGTTAAAGAGTTGGCTTCCGTCATGACAGCAGCCGCAGCCGACGACATAATATCCAAAAACAATTCAAAAACAAAGCGAAATAAACCAACAACAAAAAAATTAAAAGAAATGAACAGCCAACAGTGCGGATGACTCTTGAACCTGAATTTGATTTTGAGCCGCTCCACGAAAGAAATAAAATTGAAATTATAAAATGTTATGAACGACAAGCAAGTGAATGCATAACTACGCACAGCGTCTCCTGAGCTTCATTCATTGTTTCAAAGTATTTTTTTTTAAATTTAATTTTTGCATAAAACTTTTGCCACGCCGAGCTGCCCTGTTTGTTTGTTGAAATGCGCTTTTGTAAACTTGCAGTGGCGAAAGTACCGACGACAGACGTTAATTGTTTGGGCTTGAATCGGCTGAGGAAGTAGGGGTTAAAGTTAAACATAGTGTACGTTTAAGAGCTACAAGAAGCCACAATAGAACGAAATATAATAACAACAACGACCACCAGGCAGCAGGAAAGGACACTTGCGTAAATTGAATAGAAAGGAAATGGCCGGATATATTCCCGGATGTGTTGTAACAACAAACGGACGTACGTACGGGATGGGCAAACGAAAGTGCAGCGCAGAAGAAAGGACAAGGCTGTTCTGACTCTTGCCGTTATGGCGTTTATGGGGCTTAGGAAGGTTGTTGACGTTTTCGTGTCGCGCCAATCAACGTCATCATCATGACTGCAAGTTTAATTATTATTAAATGTTGGCTTTAGTAATTACTGGAAGTTAGGGTAGAATGGGGCGTGTCGAGTGCATTATATTGTACTGCCATTTGTTTGCTGATGTTTTTGTTGTTGTTGGTGCTGGTGCTGGTGCTGTTGTCTGTCTCAATGGCATCGCGTTTTAATGACTGCCATCAGAATTTACATTGTCGGTTGCAGCAACATTGTTTTGGCTCGAACAGTTGTTGATTGCAGACAATAAATGAATAAATGCCAATGCATTGGTGTTAATGACTACTTAGACTGTTAAATTCTGAGAGTAGTTTCAAAAAACATTTGAAATAAGATTGAAAATTCCTTAAAACTGACGATTTTAAATTATTATGAAATAAATTATGAACGCATGCTTCTTCTTTATTCCTATGATATCAAATGGTAGGGGTTTAACAAATATGGAAATGGAAAGTGAATGGTGTGGAGTGAAGAGACCTTTCTAAAGTCTGTGAAAGGTCTCGGTTCAAAACTAACAACAACTAATAACAAAAGAAAGCGAAAGTCTTTTCAAAATTTTTAGAAACGGATTTGTCACATGATCCGACCACATATAAATGGGTCGATGGGGTCTTGAAACCAACTTTTTTTTTATCAATTAGATTTTCTTTTTCAGACGAGGTACTTCTAAATGGGTCATGTTGTGTCACACAACTTGTGTGAGGGTATTTCAGCTACGGCATTGCCAAAGAAAATTCATAATTTTTCGATTGATTCCATTTGTATTTCATTCCCGTTCCATTTTCATGTTGTAGCTGTTCCACTTCCATTCCGTTCCCGTTCCATTTCCATTTTATTGCTGTTCCACTTCCACTTCTATTCCGTTCCCATTCCAATTCAAGCTTTCTTTAAATTCCATTTGTACCGGTCCATTTCCTTTTCATTGCAATTATATTCCCATTTCGTGATTTCCATATATGTAGACCAATCAAAATTGGTTCCGAATTTCTCAAGATAAACGAAAATAAAGAAATATGGGCGTACATTTTGTATACGAATGAGTGGCAGAAAATAATCTGTTTACACATTTTGATTACAATTTTTTTTAAATGGAGTACAATTTTTTTACATTGGTGCAATCGTAGAACTTTAGCTAATGTGACAGGTGGATTTTATTTTGTGAGATGTTAACGCAAATATAATAATCAAATACTGACAGCAAGCTCGAGATGACTGTGATTTTTAAATGTTTTTCAATTTAAATGAAATTTTTTCTTTTTTTATTAATTGCAATTTACTTACATTTGTTCTCCTTTTCATTTCAGGTAAGTGAACGAAAATTCTATTAAAATTCGTAAGTATTCAATATTTTCAAATGGATTTCAATACATTTGGCAAATATTTATGTAAAAATTTAAATTTAAAAGAGATCTTTCCTTGTAAAATTTTTTTCGAGGAACTCCATTAAAATCTAGAACCCTTTAAACTGTCACACGTGTACAAGTGGAAAAGCAGCACTCAAGTGTTTATGAGTATGCGTGTGGTGCATAATTTGCCAAAATAAAAACATTTACATTAATTCAATGCAATAACAACAACAACAATAAAATACCATATTAACTCCAACTGCATGGAGGGGCATACAAAAAACACCCAATACAAGTAAACACTTTTGAATATTCACATGTGGGTGTGCGTGCAAATGTATCGGATGTGAAAATGTTTGCATGAGTGTGTGTAAGAGTGAAGACACACTTTGAGAACTTAATTGAAAGTTCAACGGCTGCAGATTATTGCCAAGCCAAGTGGGTGCCTAAAAGCGTGATCAGCACACATAAGCTGTAATAGCAATAATCATAAATGAGTAGATAATTTAAAGTAGAAAGGACTGGAGAAGAGAAGAGAAGAGAATTTTCTTAAATTCAAGATATTTCCTAATTATATTTTTCTATTGAAGTCCATGAAGTTTTATTTCTTTGTAGTCTCCTAAGAACTTCTGTAAATTGATACGCAAAACGTACTTTGACCTCAAGTTATTTTTCCTTAATTAAATTTTATAAACTATTTTGT
This sequence comes from Heteromyza rotundicornis, assembly GCA_951394025.1. Classification (NCBI taxonomy): domain Eukaryota; kingdom Metazoa; phylum Arthropoda; class Insecta; order Diptera; family Heleomyzidae; genus Heteromyza; species Heteromyza rotundicornis. The sequence goes on along the minus strand of OX596010.1, from coordinate 13,605,459 downwards.
TATTTGAAGAATTCCACCCCTCCGCATAGCCAGTTGAGGTGAAAAGACATCAGCGAGAGATGCCCTGGTAGAAATTACTGTTTAAATGTTATTTTTGTGGGGTGTGTGAGGGCTAAAGCAAAATACCTTTGAGGCAGAAGTACAATTCACTTTGACCCTGCATTGAAATTCACCCCAAAATTAACTTGCAGAATTCTTGCCATTCTACAGAATTCGAAATGACAAGTACACCGAATAGATTTTGATTTTATTCAAATATTTCAAAACAAGTAAAAGCTTTTATGTTGCAACTTACATATTCTTTTTGATATCCCCTTTAAAAGATACCAACTTTTTTTTCCCAGTGTTCTTTAAAACTTTCGCTTTCAATTAAAAGTGAAAACGCAAAATAAAGCGTACACCAGAAATTACCCTTGTTCGGCTCATACAAGTGTGTTCGTCAGCACGACCAAAGGGTGGTGTTCTGTCGTCCTTCATTCCTCACCTTCAGTTGAAATGTAATTTCATTTAAAACCGCCAAATGAAAAATACTTGTAGCGTAAAAATATTCCACCCAAAAAAAAGTAGGCGAAGAAGAAGAAGAAAAAGCCAACAACATCATTGTTGTATTTTGTGTTTATTTACGATTTACAAACCAAACCCCATGCACACAACACAGTTCATAAAACTTCGCCCGATCAGACAATATGTTTTACATTTTACACAAACACACACACACACACACAGCCACACACACACCAATGAATAATAATAAATGTGAAAATGTAAGTGAAAGTCTGTGGAATTCTATGGAATATTTTTGCACTTGACAATTTCACTTCTTTTCTATATTAACACACAACACAACATAAAAAAAAAGGAAATCAGAAGTAAAAAAAAACAAGCAAATGAATTCGAAAGGGGGCCGCCTTCGCTGTAAAAGCATCCTTTATGGACGACAACAGCATTTGCCAGATTAAACCATTGAAGCGACAAAATGACAAAAATATTTATTTTATTTACTTTTGATTTTGATGGCAGGAGAGAGAGAATCTTTCATAAAAAAAGAAACTTGCCAATAGTCGGTACTCTGCCTTGCTGGAAATTTTACAAATTTCCTAAATTCCATAAATTTGTATGCATTTTATTGGATTTTCTATTGAAATGTTTGTTTAGGGTGGCTTTCATTGCATGTTTATTTATACTTTGGCCTTTAAGTTAAAGATTCTCTGCTTATTTTTTTAAGGTTGTTTGCATTTGGGTTTTTTTTTTTTTGTTGTTTACTTCATTTTTGGGTGGAGCTTTTTACTTTGGGTGCGTCTGTCCTGTTATTATCCTTTTTTGCGGCTCGATGACTTATTTTATCATTTTATTTGCTTGCATTTTTTTTCGACTCACATTTTTTTTCGGCTTCATCCCCCAGGGGTTGAAAAGATTTGTTGTTTGGGGTTCGTTATGGAAAAATGTCAAAATGATAATGATGATGTTTTATTGTTGTTGTTGTTACACCTACTAATTACCGGAAAACGGAAACATAAAATTCCGTTGAGTTCTCGTTGTTGTTAGGCCATTTAAGTGCATACTCCGCTTTTGTGCTTTTGTTGTTGTCTTTATTTAAAGGTCGCCTTTGCATTGTAAAAATGTTAAGGGCATGAAGGTAGAACATTTTAATGAGCACATAAACTTTGAAGTCTTTTTTTGTTTCTGTGTAATACTTGACTGGGTTTGAGTTTATTTTATGTTTGAATTTTTAATGCGTTTTTAATATTCTGAAATTGTCAGATTACATCACCTTTTCGTTAGTTTTGAAGAGACCTCACACATAAATCGTTAAAAAAAAAAGTATATAAAATGCCTACTGAAGTGATTAATGACAACTTTCGAATCAGTTTCAACACCAATTTTTTATCTTTTTCTCGCTTCATTTGCATTTTTTTTTTTACATATTTCTTTTGGCCAGTTGGTTTTTCATTGACAGCAGCACCCACATCTACACATCTTGCATCCCAGCACGCATCCAACTCAATTGAATTCACCTCAAGTCCACTCGCCACATGATTAATTCATATGCCAATTTTGCTCGCCGAAGGTGTCAAATTTACTATTCCCGCTGTCAGCGTTTGGCATGTGTGTGTGTGTTTGCAGTGGGAATTGGAGCGTGTCGATATCGTTGGCGAAATGTGGTCATGACGATGAAGCGTTAATTCTTCAATTAATATGAGCGTTTTTGGAATTTTAAGACATCGGATCAGAAAGTTGATAAGTCCACATATATTCAAAAATAGTGTTTTTACATGAAGAAAATTTTAAAAAAGTTCGACTCAATTCCTTTCAAATGAGTGCTTGAACTACTTAGCCCTGATAGTAGCAATCGACACAAGTGGGAAAGTTTCAGTTGGTCAAAGCTCACTGCTCCATCTTAAATCCGCCATGTTGAATTTTGAAATTCCAACATCAAATTCGAAATCAGCGACCCTAAAAACCCCCTTATACCACGGACAGACGAACAGACATATAGGGCTTAATCAACTCAGGAGGTGACGCTGATCAAGAATATATATAGTTTTCAATACTATGTATCACGCCTCCTTCTTGGAGTTACAAAACTCAGTCCATAGTGTTGTGTCGGACGGTGTAATAGATTAAATTGTGATAGAGCAGGTGAAGGTGCCAATCGTGGCAGCCAGATTTCTGTAAGATTGTATTATAAATTGGGTTGCGTTAAGTCAGGTTAGGTTAGGCAAGGATTGAGTTACTGTCTAAGAAAGAGGTACTGAGAGATGCATACATTCTCCTATTTTCAATCATTTGGTCATAACTGGATAAGCATGGTTATTTAAAGTAGAATACTTTTTGAAGAAAGCCAGAGTTGGCTATTACTCATTCCAGGGAAAAAAAATTCCTCCATCTTGTGCATGTGAGCCTCACAAAATAGTTTCTAAAATTAAAATTTACAATCGCGACATAAGAAATGTAAAATGTTCCACTAATTCAGTAGAAATGTTCACTTTATACAAATCTTCCATAACAGTCGACATGCAGTATGTACTAAGATATATTATACAACAATAACAGAACTAACAATAAAATCGTTATAAATGACTATTAAATTCCATCATTAGCATAATAGTGTAGCCTGTCAATAAATACGGAATCAATGACTTTATAATTCCTTGTACAAAAAAAAGCAGCAACTAGCAACGACAAGCACAACTAACAACTTCATAAATTGTTCCTTTCAAAGCCAGGACAGACAGACAAAATCCAACCATTTTCAATATCATATTACAAAAGCAACAATAAAATCGAAATGACATTCCACATAAGATGAAAACCGATGACAGAATGAATGAAAAAAAAAATTTCAGTAAAGAAAAGAAATCAATTGGAAAAATGCTATGGAAAGACAGCAAAGTTAAGCCTCCCTTCGCCCTCTGCCGCACACTCCACTCAGTTTGACACAACAACTTTATCTGAAAAAGCTCGCTTGAAAATATTTAGACAACAACAAAGAAGACAAGATTAAACAAATAAATAAATTAATTAATTCACTTAGATGGATAGATAAGAGAACAAGAGAAAAAAAAACAATTTCCAATATATTCAAATCCACAGTTAATTAAAATTCAAATGACGTAGTGAAATGAGAGCAAATCTCTTTGAATGCAGCGCTTTAGATACTATATTAGGCGTGTGCGGCAGATAATCCCTGCGTTATACGAGTGGGTTCATTGTGGTCTATATGCACCTACTGGGGAGTTATGGTGATCGTGTGAAACAAGAACATGTGGTAGATCTTTGTCATTGGTGAGCTGATTGAGACATGAGAGTGGGGCGTTGGTGAGTTGTCATGCAACGGTTTTCGATGTTAGTTGATCAAGTTGATAAAGGTTAAACGACATTTTAAGTAGATGTAAGTAGAGCTATAAAAAAAGTTGATGGAGTATAAATAAGCTAATGCTGAGCTAATGCTTATATTCTAGGCATATATTCTAGGCATACTTGATACCGTGAAAATTTTAAAATCTTGGCAAGTGGCTGCAAAAATACCTCAGTACTCAGTACAATTCTTTTTTCATTGAATAGTTGCTCTTCATTAGCTTCATTTTAAATTAAATTTCAAACCATTTTATAATACAAACAGACTCTTATCTACTGTACTATACACTCATACACCAAAAACAATTACCTTTCAAATTCCTAACTATTAACACTTCTAAGCTCGATTTGGTCTTCGTATTCGTCTATCACCTCTCCAGCGGATGATCACCCGCATTTAGCAAAATCTTCAATTAAATTCAAATTAAATAATTAATTATCTTCAACGTCAAATTTCAACACGTCAACAATGAAGCCAACTCCCCCTCATAGCACCACCTCTCAACTGGTTTTCAAAAATATTTGCACGTTTTTTTCCAATGCCATTGAAATTGAAATTGAAACCTTTTGAACACAAAAAAAAATCCTCATTAATCAAAAAACTCTGCTATAATGAAGCTTCTTTATGGATGTTTTTTTTTCCCGCAACCAACTGAGGCAACAAAGTTTAAAGGGGGGTAGAGCCACGGCACTCACCATCACCGCAATAATGTGCACTGACTCTGGCCGAGCTACCAAATGTCATTTTAATGATCGCATATCATCAACGGAACCAACGAAACGCACTCGTGAGTGAATGAAAGAAGCAAAAATGCAACGTTATATGCGCCATTATGGCACTGCTGCTGCATCATCGCTGCTGCACTCTGTTAACTCTTTTTGGCTTTACAGATTTTCAGCTTACTTGCAAGTTATTTTTCATTCACAGCTTTGATTTCTCTACCGATTATTGTTGGTATTTTTTGTTGCTGTTGGTGTTGTTGTTGTTGTTGCTTCCACGTTATTATATTTCTTAACTTTACTTTGTTTTAAACACGCTTGACCCACATTGTTAAAATCCAAAGGGTGTCGTTGAACAACATACATGCATTATGGTGTTATTCGTCGTTGCTGTTGTGAAGTCACCAAAGCGTTTAAGCGTTTTCATACATCATCTTATGCGGTGGTTTAATGTGATTTAAACCGCTGCGATATCCAACAGCGTGGAAGTTGTTGTTGTTGTTGCTGTTGTTGCTGTTGTTGGCTTTGTTGTGTCACTGATTGTAGATAGAACAGCTGAAATGAAAGTGTTTAGCTGGCCACAAGCATGCGTCTTCGGTTGTGTGTTGTTAACAACGCAAATATCTCAAAAAAAACAATAGCCCAAGTGGGTAAATAGATTGTTCCACATTGCTTTTTTTGTAGTTGTTGTTTTGTTTAAGCGGATTAAAGGAATTATTCGAAGGTTCTATCGGTAGCTGGCAACTTAAGACACAAAGAAGCATTGAGAGGAATAATGTGAATACCCACATGAGTCCATTAATTACAGAAGCATTCCGAATAGGATTCACAGCCATCTTCCAAAGTTTCTGATGGTTTGATTTTGTTGGAAAACAATTGAAATTATAATGTCCAGAAATTATTGGCGAGCAAAGCAAAAGCAGCAGAGATTTCGAAGTTGAAAAAATCGTATTCCCATTTTATCTGTGAATGTCTAGTATCTGTTAGCGAATCGAATGACCCTCTCAGTGGTCAATGGCACTTCTTCATCTTGCACAGGTATCACCTATCTTAACCTGTGATTTTATACTCATTCTTAACGATTCATGGACTGAGTACACAACTGTATCTACAATGTTCTACAAATGAATTATTTTCTACAAAATTAGAGCCATGTTCACAAAATCGGACTAATTGGATGAACTAATGACAACAAAGTCACAAAAAAAATAGATAAGCACTGATGAGCTGGAGCCAAGCTCAAGAAAAATTTACGTAAGTAATTCTGTGGCTTCCCGGCACAGAAATCGAGTTAGCCACGGAAATCGTGTCTTTGAACAAAAAAACCTCTTGTAAGTTTCCGCCACGAACTGGCTGGAAATCGGCACACTAAAAAACCAAATTCTCCCATTTTCCCGGCATAACCAATCAAGTCCAAAATTTGTCTTTTGATTGAATAGCATATCTACGCACAGCGCCCCAACCGCCGAACCTAGAACTCTGAAATTTTGTTTGTATACTCGAAGTACACCCTAGGCGTCATATAAAAAGAGATTATACGGTCGGATCTCTGTGGCAGACGTGGAACCAAAAATGAAAATTTTTCAAGTATAATTATTATACTTAAGTAGTAAGAGAGATATTTTAACTGAAAGTCCCAAGCAACATTTTCGGTTTCAACTCCTTTCTTTAATGTATTTGGTGTCATTTAAAAGATGTGTTCACTCGCTTTTAATGAGCAAATTTTCCGACAACAAAAATGCTAAAACAATTCCAATTACCAAGTGCCCAGTGCCCAAATGTACATGTCAAGGTACAACTCCGTATGATCAACTATATGGTAATTATTCCACGATTTATGTATGGATTGGTAACGGCACAAATCAAGAACTGTCGTAAAATATGGGATTAAGATGAAGTTCCGCTGATATTTTGTTAGTTTATTTTCCTATTGTGGTAACGTAAATCTTAAAGCTAATTGTGTCCAAAATATCTCTTCATTGTGACCAATGATATGAGTAGTTTTTTTACTATGAAGTCAAAAGGTGCGAACAAGTCAAAAATTTCTTTCAGTTCACATTTGCTCGAAGTGTGACAAGTATTAAATTTCCTCAAGTCGTATTCAAAGTGTAATTTGTTAGTGGTTATTCGTTATTTTTTCATGTGTATTTTGCGTTTGTAAAACCCACAAACTATCGGACCAATGAGCTTCAAATTAGTGAGCTGACATTGCCTGACAATTTATCCAACTTACGAAGTATCAAACTAAATATGCCTGTGTGAATACCACTATAGCTTCCTGCGAGTACTATACATCACAATAATTGCCTACCCAGGACATGTAAAACTTTTAAGAATTTCCCCTACCAAATCCATCAGACCTAGACCTCTAGGGTCATTCTCAGTAGAATTCTCATTAGAAGTCAAACACACGACACGCAACCCTTCTGTGTCGAAACATTAATTAGCAGCCTCTTAACATAAATTATAATAACAGCGCGTCGTTTTTGTTGGACTTGTTTGGCAAAGCTCATAAAATCTATTTACATTTCACTCCTCGAGTTTCTTAAAAGCATAACTTAAAGGATTCAACAAAACTACAGCAAATAATAACTATCAAAGAGCTTACACACACCAGGCTCCTCCAACACTTTCGCTTTCCAAATAAGCACCATACACATGCAATAAATTCTTAAGCGAGAGAATATCAAAGCAGCACACCACTGTTCACATCCAGAACAATGGAAACGCTAAGACCGACTGCTGGTATCCTGGTGAGAAGTTGGCATGTATGCCTTCTTAAACTTTTTACATTTCTTCTGCTGCTGGGGCACTCTTCTGCGAAGTGTTTACTTAGGATAGAAGTTTTGAGGGTGGGGCGGTGAAGTATAACTTTTAACATGTATTTAATTCATGGCAGCTTAGTTGTTGTAACTTGCAACAGCGAAAGTGTTTCATTTCAGTTACGTTTATTTTTCCTTTTTTCCCCACTTTTCTTTGTTTTATGTTGACAAAAGCAGCTAATACGCTTAGCGGAACAAAGCTAGTTGGACTACTACATGGTTAATATTTAAAATCGTACTTATGAGAAAGTAAACACTGTAGCGAAATAAGCGCAGGTATTAGGTTTTTCGTGTGGAGGGTGTTCCAAATCTATCTAGATGTGATTTGGCTGCACTTAAGCCGGTTTGTTTGTCATTGCGAGTAAGTATAATCCTTGGAAGTTTCGGTAGTTTGGCTTGTTTTTGATCTTATGAGTTACGATAATGGGTTTCGTCTAGGCAACTCAGTAAATACAATTTTGGGTAGCTCATGACTAGGTAAAGTGCAATGTTCACTTTAATTATTTAATATTGAATTAAATCAGCAGATATAGAAAATTATCTCTTGACTCTCCTTTTCCTATGATAATAATTCAAAATTAAAACTTCTTAAACTTCTCAGTAAATGAAGTACAAAACTACTAACACCCAAAAGTCCATTCAGCCATTACATCTTTACAGCCGGTCATGAAAAGTTAATTGTGGCAATTAAATGAACCGAAGGCAAATTGTACTCCGAGGAGTGCCAAAACAAAAGGGCTAAGAAAAAGATGGAGGGGCCATAGAAGTAGAAGACACTTAAGTACCACAAACACTCACACACACACACACACACAAAAGGAATATACGCTTGACCGTTACGTAGTATGCCTTGGGGTACGGTTTCCTAATCATTGCTCAGGCACTGAAAATAAAACGAAACCTGGACGGTTTCCAGCGAAATTTTCAGTTTCTTCTACTGACATTTGTTCTTTGCTAAGAGCCAAAAGATAAAAATTCTCACAATGCGAATTATAATCAAAGACCAGCAACAAACCAAAACCAAGTAGACAACAGAAAAAAAAAAGGACACACAAAGGAGTAATGCCATGGCAAAAAAAAAAATAAAGTACTCAAAATGCAGAAAAATAGAAAGAAAAAAATAGTAAGATGAACAAAGGAGAGTAAATTGCTTGCTGGGTTTAACGAAATTTACGCCTAAGTACAAGCATCAAACCCCTGAGTCCTTTTCTCCGCAGTCTTTCGTTTAAGTTGGCTATGTGTGGCTGGATGGGTGTGTGTGTGTGTGTGTGTGAGTTTATTTTTAGTGAAAAGTTGTTGGCTTGTTTGTTTGCTTGTTTGTTTACCTTTCAGACCTTTTCGGTGTTACTTTTTAGTGCGAAACTTAAACAACATCGCTCAGTAAGGCCACACCAACAATGCCAGCCCAAATGAAAAAACCAAACAAAAGGAACAACATCAGGATATTAAGGAAATTTTCTTACAAAGATTGAACACAAAATTGTCCAGCTGCCAAGGTGGTCCTGAGTTCCTTCCTGTGTCCTTTTAATTAGAATTTGTTCTTCTCCATCATCGTCAGCAGCAAAGTTGGCTCTCGATTGTCATAATTGTTATTATAAATGGTGCGGTTTTTTGGCTCGTCGGCAAGTGTCGAGCCTAAATTCAGTTTTCCTGTACACTGCACACTCTCGTGCGATGAGATTAACAGCTGCCGGAATGGCTTTTTTAATGATGGCAATTATGAGTTTCTTATCGTCACAACTGCGCTTTTAATAATTGTCTTTGTCATTTTTAATGGCGCCTCATTTTTCATGTGAAAAGGTAATTTTTTATCTCGCGCGAGCAGAAGGTTCGCTGCCTTTTGGGTGCCATTTTTGGTACATTTTATTATTTTCCGCCTAATCTTACGAGTGAAATCTTAAAAGTGTCCCCAAAAGTTCTTTTCCCCTTCTTTGTCTATTTACTTCAAGTCTTTAAAACTAAATTTCTAAACCAAACAAAAGGTATTAAGTCATTTTTTTCCCAAATTGCCCATAATCGCTTCTTTAGACGGAATTGTGTCAATGTGAAATAAACTCCACGTTTATGATGGAGGCGCACACACAGTTGGCTGTGATTGTTGTTGTGCATTTTCGTACCCACATTTGAGTACGTTAGCTGCACATGCGCTCAGCCGCACTGGGTTAATCTGTTGGCCGTTCCCAGATTTTGTAGTTTTTTTTTTTTGGTTTTCATCATATTCCGTTGATTACTTGTAATTTGTTGATTGCGAAAATTATATGCCTTCTTATGGCAAATTAGTAGTGGCTTAAAGTGAAATATGAGAACTGGGGAAAATGTTTTTATGGTAAAACTTGGGATTTTTTTTATTTTAAAAATGTTTGTTGCTATGTGGGCTTATCATTTTGATAGTTTCTCTATCTCTGTCATAAAAAATATCTACATTGAAGATAGAACAATTCGGACAATAACTATAGGAGGCTTCATGGACTAAAAAATTAGGTCGCAAGTAATTTTTTCGTAGGACGCGTCATTTAAGAAATATGGAGACCCCTGAATCACTCTCATTGGGCATTTTTGCCAAAATCGGTACCTAAATGTGGTACCTATATTTACAAAAATCGCATACCATTTGGTATATTTTTACTACCATAAAGTGTACCGTTGAATTTCGTTCGAAAATGTGTACCATTTCTAAAATAATTTTTTGTAAGTTCAAATTTGTATACCTGCGGTATAAGAAAACTTGGTTTGGTATACAAAATTGCCAAATGCCCAAAAAGTCCTACAAAATGAATAGAAATCCAGTGAGCCAGTTTTAGTCGTTCATAGCCAACCTTCGAGCTACAGTTAATGGTGCTAAAAATCCCAATTACCAAGATTCATACAACTCAACAGTTGTCCAAATATCGATCGTCGACCGCCATTTTGAATTAAGAAATTTTAACATTAAACTTAAAATCGATGACCCCGCAAACCTGCTTGAAAAAGAGATTTATCACTAGTATTGTACATAGGCGTGGCAGTTGATCGATTCCGCATATTTATTATACCAACTCCTTCTAGAACCTAAGACAGCCTAGCTTAGTTCTTGCTACTGCATTTATGTTTACAAATTAAGTGGACGGACTCACGGATGGGAATAAATCAACTCAGGATGCTGATCAAGAATATATATCCTGTCTTCTTCTTGGGGTTACAAACTTCCCAACAAAGTGAATGTACCCATATATCATAAGGCGTAGGGTATAAAGAGAAGAAATCGGACAACAATTATAAATGTGAAAATGGTTTCCATATTGATGTGTAAAATTTTCTGTGGGCAAAAGTGCGGTTAGAAAATGTTCTCAAAATGGTACACAATTTATGCTATAAAGTACAAATTTTATACCCTGTTTGCCCACATGAAAATATTTTTTTTAAATCATTTAAAAAGTCACTCAACAAAAATCCCAATTTTCTGCACCGCCATTAAATCTAACAAAAAATCACCTCTTCCGCAGCAACATTGTCGGCTGCTGGCACGAATTCCGCGAAATACTTATTTAGTACCATTTCAAATCGTACTCAAATCCTTACCATAGCGACGACATTAACAAAATTATTACGACAGCAAATACAAGAAAAATAAATAAATTGCGATGCAAAAAAAAAAACGCAAATGCAAAAATTGTGCAATGAGAGAAATGCAAACAATAGTTGCTGACATTTTTCCCGCATGCTGCTGTAGTTGTTGTTGCCAGGGATTTACTACAATTCATGTACGCCAAACAAAAGTGGAAACATGCAAAAAAAAAAAAAAAAGGGTAGAAAAATATAAATGGCGCTTATGCAAATATGCTCAGTAGACAGAAAGGCAAAACCAAAAGAAATAAATATGCAAAAAAAAAACGTAAATAAAATCATTATTAGCAACGCTACAACATACCTACTACCAAAAGCCATTTGCCCTGTTATATGCTAGTAAAAAAATAGTAGCATTTCGCAAAGAACAAAGAAAGTAGCGCATGTTTTGCGGTACGGTGAGCCCACAACAAACAAGCAAACAAACAAGTCAGCACAAATGGGGGAAATATGCAATTTCATGTTGCATATTGCCACGCTTGCGTACGGAGCAAAAGTAAAAACCAAACCAAATCAATACTCGTAGTGCGCTCGTTCGGTCGAACAACAAAAGGTCTTGGGAAGTCAGGCGAGATTCCCAGAAATCTGTGAAAAAAATAAAAGCGAGCTTCTATTTTATTTTCCATGACTGCTTGCTTGTTGGCTACAAATTCGTTTTTATTTTTATTTGACTTCAGTTTCATATTTTGTTCCCATTCAATCGACATGATCCTGAAAATTTCATGAGACATTTTTTAATAATTTTATTGTAAGCTTTTATTGTAAGCACATTAATATGCGCGAGGTCACAATGGTAATGGTGGGGGCAATTCTCCTCCACCGAGGGAAATAGTAAATAGTAGTAGTTTGGTAATAGAGCACCTACATGCTTCGGGTCGTTGTCATCATGTACTTTTAATTTTTCCTTTTTTTATTTGTAATTTTTGGGTTTTTTCTCATGATGGCAAACAATAAAAGTTTTCAAAATGCATTTAGCAAATTTGCATATTAAAAATGGTTATTGTTTTTTCTTTGGTATGGAATCGTTATAAGGAAGGCAGACGGGATCATGCTTCTTTTCGTTGTCAGTGGTTTGTTTAGTTGATGATTCTGGAGCTAAGATATGCAAAAGTCTGGTCATTTTTAAGAATAAACTGTGAGCATTGCTGAAAATGCCATGGAATTTTGTTTATACTCTGTATCACTTTGGTAATGGTAAGGTTTGTTCTTGAATTATGGTTATTTTTTTTATATTTTTTAAGATTTTGATCATGCGCATTTAGACATTTTCAAATAGGATTATGGAAAAATATAAAGGATGATATGCAAGGCTTAGGATAAGAGAAAAGAATAACTCATCGTACTCAGGTCACTGCTTACTACCTAACTACAGCAATGAAAGAATTCATGTAATTTTCCGCAAATGTTGAATACTTTTAGCACAAATAATAATTTATTTGCCCCAACTGAAATCATGAACCGCAAACGATATCTATTTGATGGAAAAGTGTTCCGTTTTCTTATAAAAACAGATCCATTCCCGTTTGTTTGTCTAATTTTTTGTCAAGAAATTAATTTTGTTTGCGATAGACAAAATGTATTAATTAGAACAGAAGCTTTATTTGAGAGAAACTGAAATTGCTTTTGTTTGAATCCAAAAAATGTTCCAAGTTTAGTTGGGATAATTATGTCCAAAATTAATTGGAGTTTTTTAATGGAACTTTATGACCGTGGTTGTTTCTAATGATTTTAGTTTGCGGTGCACGATTTCAGTTAGTGCAACAACAAAGTATTTGGTATGAAATTAAACGTTTGCTGCAAAAGTAACCCAAACACATTAATGAGTGCATGTTGCTAGCCTTGTGTGTTAGTACCAAACATGAACCTCAGACATGGAAAAAATTTCAAATTCAAATAACTGTGATGTAGTCCACACTTTAAAACCTACAAAGAACCTTAAATCAAGCTGAAACGTTAATGAAAGTCTTATACAATTAGTTGGCCAACTTTGACTTGTTAGAAAGACATTAGTCAGATTATTTAATTAAAATTAGCATTCATTTACAATATGGTTACTCCTCCATGTTGTTCTGAAACCATAGCACTTGTAATAAGATCCATGAAAAGTCAGTCGTACTTTTTTCTAGATTCCATTTATTTACATTTCCATGAGGAGCCTACCTACCTCACCAAGAAATATTTAAGATCCACAACATTAAATTCCATTGCCCAAAAGCTTATGCAATCGTTAACATTCAATAACATCCGAACAACAATTCAAAGCCACAACCACTTTAAGGCATCTGCCATGACCCTTAAGGTCAGGTGGCACGATACACAATAGACAACATAAGAATTAAATTAAATTGAATTGCATCAGAAATGAGAGTTCAAGAGCTCCAATGGAGATATGCATGTTTTCCCACAAACAAAGGCCAGCCAACAGCAACAACAGAAGACTTCCGTGCCCGCCAACAACAAAGTCAAACCTGATGCAACTCGGCCCAAAGAGGCTGGCACAGGAAGAGGGAGGGAGTCGAAGGAAGGCTTTTTGCGGCGTGTAGACCAAATTATGCATGCTTTTGCTTTTAAACGGGCAAATGCTTAGCACAAATATGAAAACTTTCCAAAAGGCTCCACTAGAGACCACAACATGCCGTAATAACAACAAGTACTCACAACAACAACAACAATTGTTGTCATATGATGTTGATAGTTTATTTCTTTTTCTTTTTTTTTTTTTGTTGGTTGCACTAATTTTTTCATAATAAATACAACAAATCAAACCAGGCAGACAGATAAATACAAAAGTATTACCCAAAAGGCATTTGCCATTACATTTATGCCATGGTAAAAGCATTTTGTGTACTTGAAGAAGGAAATATTGTTCGACCGCTGGGCAAATGTCTGTGGCAGTGGGAGAATTAAAATTCAAATGGAATTCATAGAATAATTCATAGAAGAGCCAGCGAAGACATTTGCTGTCAGTTCGTCTGCTTTGGCAGCAAGTGTTTCCTTTTAGGGAATTCCAAAAGGGATTTTCATAGTTAGAAATGACTTCAATTTTATTTTATTTCGAAAAACTATTGAAATTGCACTTGTTGTTGTCAGTTGCATACAAATATTTCGTACCTAGAAGATTTGCATTCTGTCCGTAGCTTGAATGCTTCCTCAATGAATGCCGTCACGGCAATAATGACTGGACTGACATTTTTTGGAAAATGTAAAATAATACTAAGCATGAAATGACAGATGGTATTTTTTTCTAAATTCCGTCTAACCTTTCTCTCTCTCTCTCTCTCTCTGGTCACCAGAGAAGTTCATTCAGGAAAACTGATTCACCCAACTCATCTTTAGCCAAAACGTTTTTGAAGGCACTAATTTGTTTAAATTGCTCGTACAAAGGATTTGAATTTCCTGCGCCATTGTGTCTCTACCGCCTGCAGCGTGAGTCTTGTAATGCTCACTCATTTTTACAACTGCTGCTTCTACTGCAAGTGTGACCATGACGAATTGCGTATCGCTCTGGTACTAAAAGGTAGCACAAATGCTGCATCTTCTCCTGTTGCCTTCGGTGGCTGATCTAATCTTTATTTCGCTTTTGTCAAAGTATTTAGTGTCCTTTTATCTTCAAATAAAAAAAAATGGTTATTTTAAATGAAAATAATCTTTCTTTACTTTTGCATTTCCCTGGATATGTGTGTGTGTGTGTGTGCATTTGTGCCATTTCATGTTTTTGACTATCCTCTAGGATATTCAAGTGATATTGTGATCATTGTGCCAAGATACACACAAGTGTTTGTGGTAACTGGCAATTGTGAGCGCTGTGACAGTTGAATTTTTAGAAACGTGTGAATTTTCGCAAGAAATTGCATTGTTTTGTGCACTGTTATTTATGACTCGTTGGTGACAGTGGCTGAAATTGTATTAAATTTGCGGAAATATTCGAAAATTCAATTGTCCCGTCAGAGTTGTTGGTGGAGTAGAGTTTTTGGTAATAGAAAATTTATGGTTTGACATTTTCACTACATTTTGTGGAACATTTTTTTTTAAAGGTAATACTACCTACTTTTGGAAAGTGGGGTAGATACATATTACACGCAGCATAATGTTTTGAGAGCCAACGTTGTCCTTAACTGTACCACAGGACGCAAACAGTGTCACATTATGAAAATATCGTTAAACCCGTTGACTCCCAAGCTAATGTGGCTAAGGACTATGGAAGATGAAGCACTTAACTGAAATAATTTTTTTAATAAAATAAAATCCTGCAGTCCTTGGAAGAAATCTTACAAAAATCATGTGGTACTTTGGCTACAAAGCGAAAACCTCTACCCCAAATATCATTCCCTTTTGTTGTGAATAAAAAACACATACTTCACAGTCTTTTTGTGCAGTGAGAAAAAGCCACTTAATCACAAAAGCAAAGTACGATCAGCCGACACGAGTTTTAAAAAAGAAATACAAAATAAAAGTGTGAATGATTAATTGGAAATTGTGAATAGCGTAATCTGTGGCATTACAAATGACCCAAAGGCGCGTATGGGCGACAGAGTGGCAAATTGCGGCTGACCACTGCTACCAGAGCGGACAACCGAATAAGGCAACATTATTTATAATTCGAATAACAAATTAAAGGCAATTTTTAATCGAAAACGATTATTTTTTTATTTTATTTTTCAAAATAAAATTGTAAAAGTTTTATAAATATTAATTAATGAACGATACAGCCTTTTCGTATGTTCCCTTCGGTGTCTATGACCCCACCTTAACAGCTTCATTCGTCCCATTACACATCATTCAAGTTTAAAGTACTTGAACGCAACAAACAATTCAAATTAATGATTTTTTAATAAACAATTCATACTCGTCTGATAAATTACAAATTATGGTGATTTATTATCGCAGCCGACTGCAGACTGCAATAAGTTGCAATGCACAAACCAGATCGTCGCCATTTTAATCATCATCATCGTTATTGTTATTGTTAACGATTACAAGAAATTCACAAGCTCCAGCACTCAATAAAGTTGTTAAATCAAGCAGCAAAGTTCAAGCGCAGAGTGGTCCCAAGACTGCCTCAATTTCATAATTGACGTAGGAAGGACGGACGCCCAGTTGAAGATCATCATCGCTCAGCAATATGACTGTTCAATCACATGTCAACCACACACAAACATACACACCATAATCACAAGCAAGTCATCATTTGATCAGCGCTTAGAGATCACCCACTGAAGCGGGAAAAATGCTGTTCGCTCTTCATTTCCTTGCCAACTTGTACGTGCGTACGCCTCTCATAATTACTCTTCATATAAAAAGCGTTAAAATAAACAGCGGCTAACCAACGCTTAGCAATTAAAAACAACAACAACCACAAGTATTTATGCGTTTTATCTAAAAACCATTCTGTACCCGTTCCTTTTACTGAAATAATCTTTACTTTTAATTTAGTTCCCATTTAATTGTGGAGGATCTTGCCTTTTTCCTTTTTTTCTCTCTTTTTTTTTGGGAAATTTGTTTCTGCTTTAATTCTTCATTAACTGCGATATTATCTCGCATAACGATATATACGATATCCATAAGATATCCCACTTTATGGCTTTGTTTAATTTACTGGAAGACGTTGTGGTGCAGCGGGGCTGCCTGAAATTTGGGTTCAGCCACTTGAGGCTCGATTGTCTTTTGATTGAGTTAGGTTAGTGTCTCTTCGCCTTTTCATTTCTCCCTGTCTTCTTCGCTGTATGGGCTGTTGGTGATTGTTGGTTTTCTTTGTGTTATTATTTTTATATGCAACTGCATTGGTTGGCTGATTGTGGCTTAGATGTTGCAGTTGCTGTAATCGTTATTGATAGTGTAAGGGCAAAGTTGTACGGTTTCAAGACCGAGACAAGAGTTATAAACAATTTTTGTTGTATCATTAAAGTGATTATATAATATTTTATTTTGGCCATTATCCACAGTTCCCTGGGTGTTCCATATGTTGTCTTGATGCAGCAATTACTTTCGATTTTAATCGCATTGCAATCATTAACTATCGTCAATATCGAATTATTGCTCATTGTTCGATTTGATTGTGTGATTTGATATCACTTTTGCCTGTATTGAGTTTTTTGTTGTCATTGAAATAGATACCATAATATCATTGAAGTATTCTCCAGTCATTCACCTTGTTGTGTATTCCCATTACTCCGACTGCAGGGACTACGACCTACTAGCTGCAACTTCTCACAGAAGCGATTTTTTTCGTTTATCTCAAACGAAGAATTATACAAATATACTTCGTTTGTGACCACCCCTCTTACAACAAATAATCAATTGATTACTGTTTGATTTCATTGAATATTGCAAAGTAATATGTTTGCTCCAAACGTACCCTAAACCAATTGATTCATTAATTCATCAAGATACGGAAGTCTTGGCTGTGACTCAGGTAGCTAGATAGACCAAACTGTTTATGATACCATATCTATGAAATAAAAGTTTGATAGGGTGAAGCTTCAGGCTCCAACAAAGTGTAAGACTCTCCTGGGAGCATCAGTAAATCAGCTAGGAAAAAGGTACCAAAAAAGTGCTTACCTAGCGACCATTGAATCACAATCCCACTATGCAGCATTAAACGTCTAGAAAAACAGTTTAGAGACAAGCAAATATTAGGTGGAGAGTATCGTGTGCCATGTGCGCAACCTCACCTGAACTATGACCCCAATACAAGGAAGGACGCAACTTTTTGTTAATTGGCATACTACCGGGTCGGTAAAACTAGGTCTACATATAAAGATTTATGTATAAGTTGCAGGGACTAGGAAGTATTTCCTCTGCCTCAGCTCAAGTCTACATCATCGAAGGCCCAGAATCCTGGGGAAATACATATTTTATGATACAACTGAGTTTTCTGGGGCACTACTTTGTGATATTCTTGCTTTTGTTAAAACTACTGGTTTTTTAGAGAACCAAAATGTGATTCCGCAAGTGTGGGACTCCATAATGTGCCTATATAGTCCCAAATATGACCTAAATATATGCCTTCAGACGTAACACTATAAAACCTTAAAGTATTTATCATTGAAAAAAAAAATCTGCCGAACAACGTTTCTTTCTGTAAATTCTACCTTTTTAAAGAATTCTTCCTTTCTCAAAATTTTACATTTAATTTTTCAGTCCATTTTTTATTTTCTTGGAAATATGTATAATATTAAAATACTTCAAAACGATCCTAGGCCATTTAGAATCAAGAACACCAAAAGAACACCGAGAAAAAGCAAGTTTAAAAAATGCATAAAATTAGAATTTAATTGACCATTTGTAATCAATTACCAACAGAACTAGCAACAGCAACAACAACAGCCAATAACGAATTTCAACTGTAAAAGCAGAAATGATAATAAGAACAACAAAACTCGTAAAATATATAAAAGCCCTTTCCATCCTTTCCATAAATTTACAAAAATAAACAAATAAAAAAAGTGCAGAAAAAAAAAACTCAACGCAACACAACATTTTTATGGAATAAGAAAAATAATAAAATTCAATAAAATCTATGGAGAACCTATATTGTGTGTACCTGCCTTCGAAACTGAACTGAGAACTCATAGAATTTAGGCTGGCACACATACAACATAAAGGCAGTTTCCTAATTAAGTCTTTCAACTTCAACAACAACAAAAAATTTGGAAAAAAAAGTATAGAAAAAAAAGAATTGAAAAAAACGCTCCCAAAAGCGCAACAAGACCAAACTATACAAAGAATGAAAAATATCTTCAAAAGATAAACAAACTATAAGATTGCATCGCTGATCAGGCGGCAATAGAGCAGCAATTCAAGCAATCGAAACAAACGCAGCCTTCGAACAGTAGCTGCTAATGTTGATCGCCCGCTGCGGCCGCCTCCAGCTCAAGTGGTCGTCGTCGTCGTCGGTGCAGCAGCGTTTGTTCGGTTTTGATCTTTGTTTTGATTGGGAATTTCGAAATATCACTACGAACTCCAAAAATGCAATTCCCCACCAAAACCAACAACAACAACATGCAACATGTTATTTTCCTAACGTCTTTTGTGTCTTGTTTTTCTTTCCTCTTCGCTTCGTCTCTCTTCTTCTATGGCCGCATCCCAAGTGTTTTTCTTAATTTTCCCAACTAATTTTTCTTTTCCACCAGCTTTGTCATTGTTGTGGTTTCTACTGCTGGTGTGTTGATATGTCAAACTATGCACATGGCCCTAGCGGTATCCTATCTGCTCTGCTTAAATGTTCATGGCAATCCGGCATTTGTGTTTACTCCAGTATGGCGTGAGTTATACACTCCATGCTGACTGCCAGTTTAGTTTAGATTGGATTGGATATTCAAGGTGTTGTTGTATTGGTTTCTGGTGTAGTTGGTTTATTGTTTTTTTTTTTTTTTTGTATATGCTTAGGATACATTTTTGGTGGTTGTGCTTATAATTGGCATATAATGAAAGTGTTAATAACTCTTTGGGAGTGCAACGGAAAAGGTGAAAGGCATAAATTTCATTTATTATTGACTAGATCGCTTTTCGGATGAAGCCAATCGATTGGGATCTGTATACAATTTGGTGGAAAATATAAGGCCACTCGGCTACATTCGAAAAACTGAATAAGACAAGGCCTTAAGGCCTTAAATTTAAGGGATATTAACATTCAATTGCAGATTTTTACATGGAACTATTAAGAGAAGTGAAAGATTGAACTTCAATCCTCAACATTCACTTTTCACCCAAAGAAGTGCTTAGAAATGCCAATAAAAGGGGTAAAATTTTGAGAAGACACATTCATTTGATTTTATTTATTACACCTCCTAAATTTGAAATGACACATGTAATTAAGAACTGCCATGCCCTCATTCAAAATCAATAACCCTGAACCAGAATCTCTAGTCATGCTTTCACAGAATATATATGTCCATTGACAGCTTCCTAGGTCCTCCGGTCATATTTTGAATTGCCAGAATATATATGGTGCTTTAGGAGAGCTGACTTTCCACAGTCCACAAGGTCACAAAGAGTGATGATACGGTTTAAATTGAGAGGATAGTCGTCCATCAATTGGTACTCAGATTGGAGTCCTATATTTCGATACAATTACGATCAGTTCCTTTCCTAATGTATGTATTTTTCAATGTTCCACTTCCATTTCCATTCCGTTTCCAAATTTCGTTCCAGTTCGAGTTTATCCCAGTATTTCCAATACGCTCACTTTCCATTCCAAGTTTATTCCATTTCCATCCCGTTTCTTATACAATTCCATTTCATTTCAGTTCATTGATTGTATCGGGTCCATTCATATTATGTTTTATCTATTTTTAATTTTATTGCAATTCCATTTGATTTCCGTTCCAGCCTTCCCAATATGTTTCCGTTCCATTTCCTTCTCGTTTCAGTTTCATTCCCATTTTGTTCCCAACTAACATAAACTCAATTTTTGTGGCCAATAGGACTTATTCAATATTGATTTTCCCAATGCCCACCAAACAACGCACAGATCATTCCTACAAGCAACCTATTTATAAGCAATAAATTTTTAGTGTCAAACCATAAATAATTTTACACACGAACGACTTTGACAAGTTAACAAGTTCAGTGTTGACACCTCAAAATCGGGTTTACGATCATCTCCCCTTAAGACGCCCAAGACGCAAGAAGACATAAAATTAGAAAACAAACAGATAAATCCAACAACAAAAATATTTGGTAGTAAAAAGATGGAAAAACATGAACAGCAAATACATAAAATACAACATTTGAGAAATCAATGCCGCCCGCAGTGTACAAATTGGAAAACAGCACCAATGGCGTTGAGTAGTTGTTGTCATTGCCAAAAAAAAACCATTTAAATGTGACAAGAAAATTTCTCCAAAACCAAAGGAAAAAAAAACTTTAAACAAATACGAAAAATAAATAAATAAAATCGAATTAACAAATTAAAAGAAATTTTTATGTCTTTAGCATAAAATCAAATCGCATCGAAATTGGAATGAAATGAAATGTAACATGCTGTTTGGTCAGTCTCGCCAACAGCATCAGCCACCACATCAAGTGTTCCAATGCGTTGGCCAAGTCATAGCAGACACCGAGTGGCTGATGTCAGGTTATCTTTAGTCATATTGACAAGTTGATGAACATTAATGCAGCAGAAGAGCAAACAGCTCGACGTCAACAAGCACCACAGTCCCCGCATCTGCATCTGCCTTGCTGACACACCACTTAAGCGTATCTCCCGTTTCTCTTTCATATAGATAACAACTATCGGCCGAAACGCCAACGTAAACACTTTTAATTTTATTTCTAAATTGAATTAGATGGCGGCTGCAGCAACCGCAATAGCAACAGTTGCTCTTGGCTATACATTTTGCGGTAGACTGTGCAGTGCAATTGCTGCTAATATCACAATTAAATTAGAAGTTGCTAATTTTTATTTTATTTTTTACAAATTTTTGTGGCTATAAAATTTTGTTGCTTGTTGCTCGTTGGCTGTGGCTGCTTGTTGGCGTAGCTGCGCCTTGGGTGTATAACGGACTCTGTGCTCCATAGAAAATTTGTTGTGGTTGGTTTTGTGCAATATTTCCTGTTCAATTTAATTTTGGGTGAAATTATTGAGAGAAAATTTTTGAATAGAAAAAATTTAACAAAATTCTCAAAAATTTAAAAAAAAAATTAAATTTTTTTGTTTTAGATTTAAATATTTATAATTAAAATTTTTTTTACTTTTTAATTTATTTACCTAAAAAATAATTTTAAAAAATGTAATTTTAAAAAAATTTGTATTTTAAATTAACAAAATTTAAAAGGAATTTTCGTCGTACACAAATTTGAATGAAAACAATTTTAGCCACGTAAAAAATCCTTTAAAATTTCCTTTTCCCCAAATACCAGTTAAATTCCCTTTCACACCAAAAGCGAAAAAAAGTGTAATTAAATTATGAAAAAGAGCTTCGCGCCTCCGCCACAGAAATTATCAGCGTTGCCGCAATCAACATGATTTTCGTATTAATTTAATGCATTTACATTGTTAAACAGAAATGGTTTAAAATCTCGCAAAAATGTTTCGCAAAATGAAAATGGCGTTAATTAAACATGCCAAAGAGAGGTGCTGAAAATTCATTCACAAGCAACACCCCGCTCGAAAGTACCGACAACGCCGCTAATTAAGCGCATTCGCCAAATTATGCAATTCGAAAAAACAACAGCGAAACATCGCAAAAATATTTCACACTCAATGGCCACAAAAAAAAGATATTTCGCACAGAAAACAAAAAAAAATTGCCCGCAATCATCACCGCAACAGCAGCAACATGTCGCATGTACGAATTCTTTACGTGCTGCAGCTGCAACATTTCACGTATTTGCCGTTAATGTTGTTTAATGAAATAAAAGAATAAAACGTACCGCCGCAAATAGAATACTTACAAATTGTTTTAAAAATATCATTTACACTTGCATAAAATTTCGCACACAGAAATGCACAGAAGCCGCGCCGCGCCGCCAACAGTCGAAACGAAAATTTCCTCAGACATTTGCATTAATAAATTTTGAAAAGCGCAACGATGCAGAGGCGCAATTTTTATAGCGCCAAGTACATACACGCTGTTCTTAGGAGTGAGCGTATGTAATCCCAAAAGGAAGTGGGCGGAATTTTCTTGATTTTAGAGATTTTGGTGGCAACTTAAATGAGATTAAAACTTTACACTCATAGGAAAGGGGAATTTTTCCCATAATCTCACTGAGCATTTTGTCTTCTGGTTTTGCGATGTGGCCGCACTTGGTCGCACTGCTCTGCGGGAAAGTGTCAAGAAATTGCATGTTTCTGTTTTGCTTTGTAAAAAGAAACAAAACCGAATCATGCCATCCGCGGGTGTTAAGTCATTTCGACGCCACTCTCCCGATTTTTCTTCTTTTTATTCTATTTTTATGTTAGCAAATTAATTTTATATTTGCCATTACAATACCATTAATTCTGGATTCTAAATTTATATAAATAGTTTGGCCATTAAATGCAACAAAACATTGTGTACAATTACTATCGCTCAGCAATGTTTGCTCCGGCATTAAATTTATATAGCATTGCATTTGCACATAATTTAGTTGAAAATGGGTCATTTTATGCAGCAGTTGTTGGCGTTAATTGTCAAACGAATGACAATTTTTTTTTCTGTAACGAAAATGCCTCTAAGTACTACTGATAACTGACAATTTTACAATTCAGGAAATTCAAAACAAACCCTTTAGCCTACCAGCATAAAATGTTACTTTCATGATTTCTCCAATTTTTAGGTTATTTATAAAATTCCTCCCAGTAATGGTACTCCCATTCGAGTACCACTACAGGTCAGTAATGATCACTTATGTCATCCGCATTAATTTTGACGGAATACAGAAAAGTCTTTATATCAGGGCTCTTGAAAATATTCGAGTAATGTAAAAATTGGTTAACCGAACGTGCGATTAGTAACCGTTTGTACGAATTCTGTCCGGCAGGGCGCTCACTCTACTCCTATTTCCCTCGCGTTGATTTTAAAATTTATATTCCAAAGCTAATTTTTTATTCTGCTAAGGGTATTTTCTACTATTATTGCGAGAGATCTACACCTACCAAATTCTATTTGAGTTTCATATGGAAATCTACTACACCGAAAGAAATGATATGTAAGAAATGATATGTACTCCCCTTTCTGTAAATCCACTCCCCTAAAATGTAATTTCTACTTTTTGTCCGGTTAATCATATTCGACTATAGTCGCTCAGCTTCGACTCTTCGATTAACCGATTCACTTTCAACTCGTCAGTTGATATTCGGTTAGTCGAATATTATGAGTGATTCGTGGCAGGTGGGATTATATGTGCTACTATTGTGGATGTTGTTGCTGTTGCTTTTTTTTTGCATGTTTCACTCAATATACTAGTCCATTAGTCGAATACCTCTAACCGAATATTATTAGTCGAAAAATTACCTATCCTCTAATGCGATTAAGCGAATAACAGGAGCCCTGGTGTATACCCTAGCTTACAGTGTACACATAAAGAAGTCATGTTCACTTACTTTAATTGGTTACTCGTACTTATACCTCAAACTTCTCCGCAAGTTGCATCTTAATGCAAACATTTCTGTTCATACAAACATACGGTTGTTTACAACAATTGTATGCTGTTTGCTGCAGTGAGGGAAATATATTTCGTGCAAATGGTTTTCAAACTCGACTTCATATCGAACTCTTGCGATAATAATTTACAGAAATTTAGAAAATTACGAATGTGAAAAGCTATTACTGATCACAGTCCATACATATTAAACATATTCCACAGTTGCAAATTGCGACACATGCAATGAAAGCCATTTGACCGAAATTAAAATTAAGGACAACATGTCTGCCAACGACAACCACAACAAAATGTAATTTTAATTTAGGCAAACAGTATTTTGACAATCAACCGTCAAAGCGAGCGTTTACAGGCAACTGCAAGTATGGTGGCAAAAAATCAAATGAGACATTTTAAATTTAATTACGGAACGCTGCTAATCTGACACTGATGTGCAGTTGCACAGAATAGTTGCAATACACATTTAATTAAATTCAACAAAAGCGTCAAAAGAATTCTGTACCGAGAGTGAACAAAAAACCATCACACGGTACATAATTACATTTTGTTACTTTGTTAATTTTCGTGCCTACAATTAATAGCGCAACTCGATTAATGCATTAACACGACAAGTGGCAGCACCGCCAAAGGGCAAACACACTTCGCGTTGGACACTCTGACACATGCGAAATATTTTATTTAATTCTTTTTTTTTCGATTGCTCTTTAAAATGTGAACATGTTCACCGAATTAAATACCACAGCACTTGTGTTCGATGAAATGTGCTCAAGTAATTATGATGTGGTCAAATACAAAACTTAAATTTACTATAGAGAAAAAAAAATGACAGAAACTGTGTAAAATGTCGAGGGGGCCGCCACACATTAATGACTCAATTAAATTTCAATTTCGAAGGCTTTTCAAGTCCCCACAGATTCGCATATATACATTGAATGGATGGCTCTCAAGTCATTTTGATTTTATGCTAATTACATTTTAATTGTGACGTCAACTTTGATTTATAGCGACTTTGTACTGGTGATGCCGTACGGCGGCGGCCAAATGTTGTTGTAAAAGATTTTAAAGCTCAAAGGCTACAATCAAACGTACAGCGGAAGTGGTCACATACAAAAAGAACCGACTGACATTTCAGAAGTGCTTGAAGTGGGCAACAATTAAAATAAACTGGAAATCTAGACAAATGGCGAAGTAAACGCTATTGTATATTTCAAATCATACCAAATACACAAATTTATTGGCTCAACATAACCCTACTTCAAAGAAATTTGTAGCCAACTTAAAAGTAAATAAATTCCATGTTTAATTCGATTGGCAAGTGTTGCCAATTATTTCCACAAAATTCAGCATTAAACTTCGCACTTTACGAGTGTATGTTTAGAGTGTCAAGTAGCAGCAGCACTCAGTGCAAATTCTCCGCCTCTAAAATGGCTTCCAAATACCTCAACTCCAACGCGGGTAAGAACCAACGCCAACCGACAAATGCAATCAAATTTGAATTAAATTATTTATTGTGCAACACGTGAATATTTTCGTTTACTTTTATTTTTTGGATTTTGTGGTTTTTTGTTTCATAATTAACCGTACAGCGCCAGTGACGCCATTTCGGGCCACCACACAGTGTTGCTTGCGTCAGTTGCACGGAGTTAAGAGTTGATGTGTTGCTGGCAATGATGATGATGATGGGAATGCTGTGGCTCATCTTCTTCACCGACCTGCGGCAACTTGGCAACATTTTAAGTCAAGAAATGACGTATCGCAGGGAATTTATTGTGGCGGCATGGCGGCTTAAAGGGATTCGGTTAAGTTTTTATTGCACTCTGTGTTTTTTTTGGAAATTTGCAAGATTTCCAGATTATTTTTGTAATAAAATTTAAATCAACTTAATCTAGTTTGGAAGTGTTTTAATGGAGATGGTACACAGAGACAACTTTATTCTTTTATTGGCCACAATTTTAGATTGTGGGAAGGTCACACGGAATGTTTCGTTCACATTCACTGAAATTGAAATTGAAAGTTTGGCTTGAAAGCTTAATGTTTTTAAATTAAAGAATATAATTCGTATGGATTCTGCCTTTAATGTTAATAAAAAAAAAATAATTTCCTTTAAATAATAATTTTGTTCGCCGTACACAGTAGCTCTGAACTGTCCGTCATTTTGAACAATTCTGCCTCAAGTTTATAAAAAAATTTTATAAATTGCATTTTTTTATTAACGTATCTGTGTGCTCTCATTTCACCGAACATGACGTTTCAACAGGCTCGAGGTGGTGCTCAGTGAGCGCACCAAACAAAACTACAAACTGACATTTGAGCTGAACACACTCACTTGTCAGTCAACGACAAAATGTCATACATATCTCAAAGGCGCGCTGACAAGTGAACACAAAAATGCTCTCTTCATTTCCGTCACAAATAAAAAACGGATGTCAAATAAATTTTAAAAAATTAAATGATTTTATTAAAATGTTAATGAAATGTTCAAATAAATTAACAAAAAAAGCTACTAGGTAACATTTCTCTTCCATCTGACAGTATTCAGGTGTCGTTTATTTTTTATTTTATTTTATTTAGTTCTAATTCTATGCTTTTGCCTCAAATTCCTTTTCTATTGCATTTCAAATTATATTTCTTAATTTTTTTTATTTTACTGTACTCTCACCCCATTCATCACCATCACTTGTGGCTGTTGTCGCAAATAATCCTCGTATATCATCACCATTTCACCGTTTCAATTTCGATTTCATTTTCATTTCGATTTTTGACAGTTTTATCGTTTCGTGGTCATGGCAATGATAACAAAAAAAAAATAAGAAAAACCACCAGCCACAAGCTTTGCGCTCAGCTTTCCTGTTCGTCTGTCTTGTACGTCTGGTGAACGTTTCCACTTGTGGCCACTGTTGATTGGTTTGATATTTTTCCTTTTTTTTACGTTTTGCTGCACTTTGGTCATATGGGAAGAATTCGATTAACTACGAAGTAAACGCTTTGAAGAGGTGTGGAAAGGTAAACGAGCAGAAAAGTACTGTTAGAATGTAGTAGAGATCCGCAGGAAAGTGGAACAAAATTGCTTTTATGGTAAAGGACTTTGTGAACATTTATTTATTTTAACATTTTAATTAACCAGGAACTTAAAACAAAGAGGAATTTTAATCTTGTCCAGTGGTACATTGTAGTATATTCAAAGTCTTCTTCTTTATTAAAGATGTGAAATCTTACATTGAAGTTGTATTACTGTGGCTCACGAAGGTTATTAAATAATGGAATAACTGGGTATTATGCCATTAACCGCTCTTTTATGAAAAGTGTTAGTCTCATCTTTGTGAGTATCTAAGAGGTAATGAAATGGATGAGTGTTTCAGCAAGAATCATAAAGATTATTTTACCAACTACTGGTAACCTCTATAAGAAAAAGAGGATGAACCCTGGTTGCAGGCATGCAAAATGTAATCCCTTAAGGAACCGTGGAAATCCCGCGGAATGAGTGACTTCCACAATGAAAATCGGAAAGCAAACGCAGAAACCTTATAATTCCATATCACCGAACTATAAATAGCATTTCAGAACACTCAGGAAAAAATTCTATACAAAATACTAAAAAAATTGGTCACGGCAATACAAATTACATAAATACTATTGACTATGAATTTTAATCAGTTTTTCCTATTAATTCTATTAGTTTCTACTCTTACTAGCTTACCACAGCATCGCTCGCAATAATTTTGTATTTTCACGTCAATTTTTAAATGTTATACTATGTAATGACACAACTGAAATAAAAAGAGATTTTCCCAGTTATTCTTCTGCCCATTCACTACTAAAAACCAAAAACAAAGTATCACCGATATCCCTCGAATGGGGCCTGAATTTAAGTTCAATATAAATTTGTGGCGGATCACACATTTTCACAATCACCTCTCTGCCGATTCACCACCCAGCACCAAATCTAAAATTTCAGCGAAATCCCTTGATGGGCGTGGCAGTGGGCGTGAAGCAAATTTTTAGAATCAACATGCTGCCACTTCATTACCCAAAACCACATATAAAATATATATGCTGTCTATGCGGAAACTTTTCTCAATTTATTCGCCTTCATATTATACTTTATTGTTTTGTAAATTTTAGATTTTCCTTAAATTTTGCATTGCAAATTCCATACAAAATATTTCTTCATAATTTTATTCAATTTTCAACCACTGTACGCAATTCAATTGAAGTCAATTTCCCTGTCATATCGCGTGCCATTTCCTCCACTTATTGCGATTTTATTTCTTTTTCCAATTTTCTGTAAAGTTACCGACCAACGCCGAGCTGCAATCAATCATAAAATGCCACGAAACGGCCATATTCACAGTACAAATCAAATTGGCAGGAATGCGTAAAACCAATATCAAAACTGGCTTAAAAACCGGAGACGTAAATGCTGAGGCAATGCCATCAAATGCGGTGTAGAGGCATTTTAGCTGGTGTCTTTTTTTTCATGGTGCTGGAGTTGGTTAGTTGCGTTTGATGACAATTTGTCAATGTCTCACGGAGAGACCGACCAGAGGCAACTGGCATTGGTCAGATCGGAAATCAAAGTCAAGTGACAAATTTTTCTGCTATTTTTTTGCTTTAATTTTTTGTATTACCCAAATGACAGCAAAACCTGTTATCATGGCTTTAAGAAGGGAGTCAGTCGTTGATTACAAACATACAAACAGTTGCAGCAAGTCATTGAAGGGTTAAGCAAATACAAAAAAAAAACGACTGAAGGTGAGAGTGAACATTTATCAAAATTTTGTGGAGATTTTGGTTTTGGTGTGTTTCACTGCTTTTTGGCATAAGTTGACATTAATCTGTATAGAAATTGTAGGGTCAACTTGTAGTTGACGTTTTAATTAAATTCAATAGCTTTTTTCTTGGATGCTTTCTGCTGCTAAGAGCTTTTGACTAGAGCGAATGTTTCTGACAACAGCGGGGCGTTGTTCATTAATCAATGTAAATGCAAACTTCACTTCATTTTTGGGGTTCCTACCAGTGTGTGTGTGTGGTATTAAATTGCTCCACACAAAAAGATGTTGCCTAACTTTACGTGCCTTCACACGAATTAAAATAAAAATTTGAATAAAACAACCAAATTCGTTTAAAAATGCATAAAACCACATTGGAGATGTGTTATTTGATTCATCTGCAATTGCAATTAAAATGGCATTTAATTACAGACTTTTTGACAGTTAAATTGCCACAAACTGGGCACATATTATTTACACACAAACACACTGTTTTTTTCTTCTTCTGTAATTTATAGGCCAATAAACCACCTTTCAATTCAAAACGAACTACCTCAATCGCGGCCAGCTACTGCAAACTGCCTGTTATTTTCCTATCTAACTCATGGAGATAAAATTTCAATGCTAATAACTCTCAGGCGATATATACACGCACATGAAAAGTGTTTAAAGTTTTTGAGATAATGCCACCTTATATCCAAATACGTGCATTAATGAAGATTTATTAGGAGACATAAAACCGGTGGTATGAGAGAAATTTATGTGGCACCAACTAACTCTATGGCGTTAGTTGGTGCCTTTGAGCTACGCTTAAGCTGATGTTGCATTTGTTTGGATTATTTATTTTCTTCTTCTTATTTGTTTCTTTCTCTATTAACGCATAAAATTTAATTATCTTCTAGTTCTTTTATTTTTTAATTTTTATTGAGATAACACTTTTTTTTTCTTCTCTGGTGGCTTTTTAATTTGTTTGTGTTTATTTTTTTCTTTCGTTTTTTAACTGATGTGTTAAATATTTATTTAGCTTCTGTGTTAATTCTAACAGACGTTAACACAAATATTTAAACCAACATAACTCTGACTTAACACCATCATATCGCTCGTTGGCGGTGGCTTATGTGTAGAAGAAGAACTTGCGGTAAGTGTCAACGCAAGTGTAAACGTCAAGCGAAATGTGTGAAATGTGCGTAATTATGCTTTATTTGAAGAAGGCTGTTTTTTACTTTTAAGATTTGAGGAGACAAGTTTTGACAGTATCATGTGTGCGTTTGGCATTTTTCCAAAACTTTCAAAAATCTTATTTAAATGTGATTTTGTGAGTCAGTAAAATTTGTAGAGAATTTACATACATTTACAAAA
This sequence comes from Heteromyza rotundicornis, assembly GCA_951394025.1. Lineage (NCBI taxonomy): Eukaryota > Metazoa > Arthropoda > Insecta > Diptera > Heleomyzidae > Heteromyza > Heteromyza rotundicornis. Next base: position 13,575,242 of record OX596010.1, on the reverse strand, counting down.
AGTGTACCTCCGGATTTCACTATTCTTATCTACGTTAAGTTCCGACAACTTTTTGTTAGTGAATTTTGTTAAGCCCCGCCTTTGTACGTTTTAGCTATAAAATATGGCATATTGAAATTTCTAGGCCAACTTCGGTGTGCTTTGAACTAAAGATAAGTCCAACCATATTTTATTTGTTTAAGATAGCAATAACGCTAAACAGTTGAGAGACAACTTATGCATTTAGCTCTAACTGCGTCCACATTGAGCCTATTCCGACAGACATCTGTATTTTTATAGCTCATCCCCGAGATTGGTTTTCATTAGAAAGACATTCTTGGGAGACATGTCACACTGTTCGAGGTAAAATGTGTCCCTCCAGTAATGTGATCTTTATGTTGCACTTCATCGTACTCCTTTGGAGATCGCAGAACGGCAGTGTTGGTCCAGTAAAAGTTCTGGGCTATCCTTTTCTGCAAAGTTCATCTGTCTTTTCGTTTCACCCGTAATCATGATCCCCTGGCACCCAAATGAGATATATTCTGTTGATTAATAGCTGGAGACAGGGCCAAAGACGTTTGATTAAGTCCGACTTCAAATCCAGTGCAAATAGTGTGTTTTGCTGTTGGAGTGTATGTAAATGTTTTTGCTGGCAGTAGGTCTGTGTACATATTCTCTGAGTCCGATTTTGGTTGCATGCAATTCCGCTTGAATTCTCAATGCACATACTTGCATATAAAGATTTTTGTGTGGGCTAATTCCAAATACCCCTGCCCCAAATCCTTCGATGATATGATGGTCTCCTGAAAACTTAGGTTGTTCATGTTTCCAGTTATTCTATCTGGGAATATTACTTGGAAAATGTGGTGGAAATTATATTTTGTACTACTAGTCACCCATGGCATTGCCCACGTAAAAAAATACAGACATTCACAACAGAGAAGCGAAATGGGAAAAGTCCCCTCCTGCACACATACATAGCTCGAAAAATATGTAATTCCCCACAATCTAGCATCCATGATCGTTGTGAATAAAGAGAGAGAGAGAGAGAACAAAAACAAAATGTAAAAAAAATCCATTTTCAGCAACCTAAACGCAGAAAAGAGTGGAGTGCAAAATAACCCGTAAGCACAAACTATTGTCTATGCAATTGAACGGAAATCCGTAAGCGTATGATTAAATGTTCCAAAAAACTTAATACCGAAAATTAAAATAAAAAAACAATACCTTTCCGCTGCCATGGCAAAAATAGGATGTTTTAAAAAAAATTATGAAAATTGGTTGGCTAGTTTTTGCACCTACCCGTTATATAGAAACTAATGTATCAATTTAATAAATAGTAAATAAAACGATCTTGCTACAGGTACAGCATATATGATGATTGGTGATTGGTGATTGCCGTAAACAACCACATTGTCAGCTTTGGGTAAAATCCCCGAACCATCATGTGTTCATTGAAGTGAACCTCTCCGAAGTGAACAAGTCAAAGGTTTCCAACTCAATCCTACTAAAAATGAAATCAACTTCCATTCCAGTGCTTACAAATTTTATAATTTTTCTTAGAATATTATCTCAGTTTTTACTACAAAATGTTCATTAGAAACTGAACGAAAGTCCTAACTTCTCCTACAAAAGTTTGAATTTCACTTCAAAGAAGCCTTTCGTTTGTATTATTTGCCATCATAAAAATCCCAATGTTTACATTACAAAATGGCCAATACTAACAAACACGCTTCAACGTTGTGAAGCATCTAATTTTTTCGTTTCCATTTTCCTTACACCATATTCAATTGAATGTCAATGTCAGAAAAACAGACACAACTGCCACCGATTCGAGTAGTTCGAGTAGTACGAGTATTGCCAATAAAACGTGCCAAGTTTATGTTAAGCACACAGCCGCACTCGCACACAGCTGAGATCATTCCAAAATTGTGTGCTTAAGCAATTTGCAGTGAACATTTAAAATGATTTTAAATCAATAAACACGAGAGTGGCATAGAGCAGAGAAAACATAAAAATATATAAATCATATTAGTACAAGCATTTAGCAAACAAACACAGGCAAATCACTGAATAAGCCGCCAACAAGTTATTGGAGCAAAAGAAAATGGAGAAAAAAAATTATATGAAAACCAATAATAAATTAATGAAAGCAACAAAAAAAAAACACACGACAAATGTGCCCACACACTCTTAAAACACACAAAGTCTTAAAAAAAACACCTAAAACTCATTCAATTCATTTCATTTCATTAAATCGTGAAAATTTTACAACTTTTATTTTTTATTACAAATGTTTTTATTACAACAATTTTTTTTTATTACAAATTTGTTTTATTTTTTATTGCCTTCAATCAATCCCATTTAAATTATGCTAAAAACAACAGCGATTATTTGTCAATTCTCCGACAACAATTTGCATAAAGATAAATAGGCTTAAAAGCCTCAAAAGACCCTCTGAGGCGAATCGAACGAGAGGAAAAAATATGATGACAAATAAATAGAAAAGTCTGTGAAAAAATTACAGAGAAAAAAATGAGACAAATAGCAGTTTAGCAAAATTAAGGGGGGGAGCTGCTAAGGTGGCAGTGAACGAAAATGTTTGTAACGAAATTCATCATTGAGGTTTTGTTTGTCGCAATCATCTCGAGGGAAATCAGCAACCAACATTAAATAACGTATCGACAGACATGACACGAGGGCACAGGGCATCGCATCAACAACCAACAATTCATAATCCCCGCGCCGAAGACACAGACAGAAACAGTCAAGGCAAACAGGCAAATATGGCTGATTGGGTGGCTTGGTGCTTGGCTAAGTTGGGTTTGAAGAACATGTTGTTTAGGTGTAAGATGAGATTCACTGAATATACCAACAGCAGCAGCTGATGATGATGGTAGATGAAGTGGTGGTGTTCAGCAGTGATAAAGCACTTAGCATGCCTTATTAAAAACGATTGATGGCTTCTCTCCTCCCGCGTTAAGATTTGTCTAAAATGTTAGAGCCGAATGAGAAATTATGCAATTTGAATGAAATGCTTTCGAAAAGAAGACATTAGACAGTTTTTGAATGGAAATATATTAAGGGTATTCACGAGACGCTGTGGAAATAGAGTAAAGTGTATAAAATAAAAATATTTTCAGACAAAATACCTCTTAAGAAAAAATTTAAAATTTTACACTTTACACAGGGTCCTTCCACAATCGATTTAAAATACAATAATGTTTCACAATTTTAAGTTTAAATTTACTCCCATTTGCTATAAAATTTTTTAACAAATATTAACTAAAATGTCTCAATTTTTCTCCAACTTTCAGTTTGCAACTGCAACAACCACGCGCGCCAGTGTCGCTTCAACATGGAACTATACAAACTTTCGGGGCGTGTTTCCGGTGGCGTCTGTCAGAATTGTCGCCACTCCACAACGGGCCGCCATTGTCACTATTGCAAAGAGGGCTTCTATCGTGATCCGTCGAAGCCGCTAAATCACAGACGTGTCTGCAAACGTGAGTATTTTGAATAAATTCAAATTGCATTTAATACAATTTAAATGAAATACAATTTAAATGAAATACAATTTAAATGTTAATTGCCGGTGATTTGTGTCATTTGTAAATCAAGTTGACTTTTGTTTTTAATGGCTGCACTAATTGAAATGCGTCTAATTTAAATTGTTCATAAATATTTAATGCAAATGCATTCGAGGGGCGTTTGTATTTGTGTTTTAGTGGCGTTTGTTTTTTCCCTTTGGCGCGTGTGATTTCAGTTGATTGGCTATCTGACGCTTGGCGCAGGGCTAAGTGTTGAGTTGTTGTTTGGTAAATATTAATTTATGCACGTATTCAATTAGTTGAGTGCTATTAATTGGAAAATTTACATTGTATTTGAATGCTATGTTTATTCATGGTTTTCAACGATTCAAATAAAAAAAAAAATATCAAATAAATATTTTACATCCACTCAAGTTTAGATAAAGTTGCGGATAACACATTCCACACGAACAAACAAATTTTTAAATAAAAATTAATATTAAGATACAAAAATTTAATTGTTATCGAAACGATTTTTGATAATTTCAACTGGTTAATTACTTAAAAACCCTAAGACACTTAAAGGTTCAAAACCGTAGAATACTTCACTATGTCAATTCGTCAAAATATAACATTCGTCCATTTTTTTGTACGCTGAACGTTCCACAGTGATTTGACAGCACTTCTGTGTAATTTGTTGTTGTTTTGAAAGATTGACGTAGTGAAGTATTCTCTGCATTTAGACACGAGAACTCCAGGCTTGGAAGCCAATCCGAATGCTTAATGCACCAAAGCATTGGTTCAATGCATCAAACGAACCGAACTATTGGCTCAGAGTAACCATGAACATTGGCTGATTTTATAATTTGCAGCACTGCCCAGTAGTAAATTTCGCAAGGCCTCTCAGCTAGAGACATGCCAGAACGCCTGCTATGGGAAGAAATTGAACATTCCATCCTCGCTTCTAGTGGAGGCATGCCGGTATGACTGCGCTAGAAGGGAGATAGGGTGGTGTCAATGGATTTTCTATGCAATATTGCCTGCCAGCAGGCATACGCATGGAAGCGACAGACGTAGGCCTGTTTATTTGTCCCGTTTCATATAAAAAAGAAGTAAAGGTTGGAAGCGAGGAGGGCAGGCATCCGAGCTCCTAAAGAGGCATACTGACATGCCTGCAGACACCTTCTTTTGACCACTGGGTGGTCCACTTGTTTGGGCTCTTCACAAGTTCTCATCCCTGGACGAAAGTAAATATGTTTCGGTGCATATATCCACTAGCCAAAACTATTCTCGCCTTAAATGGTATCCGGTATCACCAATTTTACCTAATGCTTGTGAATATAAGGTCCACTGTCCATTTAACATTTGTTTTGTCAATTTAAGTCGCAATGAACCATTTAGCTTGACCATTACTACAAATATGTAGTGGGTTAAAGAAATATATTCCACATTCTTCACAGTGTATTAGTACTAACATCTTCGAATTTGATTAACTTGTTCATCAGCTTCTTCTCGGTAAATAATAAATATTGTTCGAATATCACCTCACGGGGCAAACATAAAAAAAATTTTCGAAAATATTTGAAATATTTTATTTTCCATTTTCTTCAATTAATTAGTACATAATTTATACCAACAATTTCTCCCAATGAGATCAAGGTTCAGTTTCTGTTCATTCCATTAGTACACGACATGAAATTGTTTTCAAACAAATTCCTTAAATATTTTACTTACAATTAATTGTAGTTTGAAGAAATATTTACGAATTTTCCGTTAACATTTACACACCACCTTCAAGTTAATTTTAAAACATGACGTTCCATTCCACTCAAAATACTCATATTTATTGCCACGGTGAGCAAAAAAAAATCAAAATAAAATGGCATAAACAAATTAACAGAAAGAAAAAGATCAGAAAACTAACAAACAATCAATTAAAGTGTTTCTACTCAGACGCCCACGACCACTGGCAAACGTATACAAACACACATACATGCAAACACAAAGTAATAAATATTTTCCCCGACATAAACACAAATGCCATGGAAAATTCTATGGGGCAAAAAAGATATTAGCTAAAACAGCAAATATCAAAAAATAAGAAAACGCAAGACTCCCAAAATTTCCCAAAATCAGTGTCGAACGCAATTACTTCAAGTTATTTGCATTTCCCGGGCACCGGGCACCGGGTAAACATAAACAATTTGGGGAAAATCGTAAACAGAAAATCGTGCAGAATTTAGTTGGAAAAAATTTCAAATTATTTTAATGGTTTTAAGTTGAAGTGCACAAAGCGCACATACAGTGAAGAAGAGAGAAGAAAATTTAGTTGAGATTTTGCGAAATCGTAAATTCATAAAGTAGGTACCTAGGTAGAGATTTCATGGGAAAACTTAGTTTTCCTCTTGAGGCAGGTGGCAAAGTACTCGGTGGGTGACGGCATACAAAATTCTACATTTAATTCATAAAATATTTTCAATTTACTGGGAAATGAAAGAAAAATTTGTAATTATTCTGCCTGTGATTACTTGGAAAATGATTAGGGATTTTTGTGATGAAATGTCAGTAAATTAAGTATTTTCAATTGAATTTAATATTTCCTTAAAATAAGTATTCAAAGCTAACAACTCTTCGTCACCTTCGTACCCTTAATTGAGGTCATTTGGGGAATGTCTCATTGTGCAAATATTTTATACCGTTTAACGAAAATGTCCTAAATATACCAGCGCCCCCCGCAATGATTCACTTTGTTTTCTGTGTCAAACAAATCACCGACATTGCCGTCGTAAATTCAAACAATTCACGAATCGTGAATCGTGAAGTTAATCCTGAATATATCGGTTTCTCATATGCATTTCTGCATATTTAATGTACAATTCAAAATCTTATCGATTTTTAATTAATTTCATTCCAAGAAACGTTAACCAAACAAAGCTTGTAAATGAAAACAAACAAAAAAAAAGTTTGTATTTTTTCTTTCTTGTTTCCGAAACAAGTTAAGTTAACCTCTCGGTCGACTAAGTTTAAAAATCAAAGTGAAGCTTTTAGCTTTTAGTGCCCGTAATAAACTTGCTGCAGTATTTTCAGATCTCACAAACTTGTTTCATTGCATTTATTATTACTTTTATTATTGTTTCCAATGGAGACTTTTTATTAGCTGCCCTCATAATTTCTGCTGTTAATTTATGAAATATTACCGAATAGTTGTGGTAGACTTGTGGTAGTAATTTGACTTTAATTGCAGACATTTTCAAGTTATAAAAGTTTAATGGAAATCGAAACTGTTCTGTTTTGAACCAAATTTGCTTCAATTTATGTTCAGAAAATCAATAAAATTTTGATTTTGGCATAAACCCTAGCTTAAAAAATGACTTAGGTTGGTTTCGATGTAAAAATGAGAAACAATTCAACCGAAACTAGTCGCATTTAAATTTTGGGACACACAAAAAAAAAGTCGGTTAATGTAACCGAAAAATAGGGTTAAAAATTCTTTTTTTTTCTGTTGAATTGTAAATTTTTTAGTAAATTTGTGAAAAATTCACATTTCACCTAAAATTGTGGTAAAAGATCTTAGCAACTTTTTCGATTTTTTGAAATATTTTTTTTCAAATTTTTAAGAATTATTTTAACAATTTTTTTTCTGTTAATCCAACCTACCAACAACGGTTAATAAATTCAGTGTTTTTCGTACATTTTAAAAAGTTGTACGTTAACAACTTTTTTTAGTTAAATTCATCGACGTAGGATCAATGTATAAAAGAGTGTTTTTGAGACAAGGGACGAAGAAATCGGGACAAAAGGACATAATTAATTGTGGTCGACATTTTGCTTTTGTGAAGAAATTGCAAATAATTCGGCTAAAAATGGTCGGATCGAATAGTTTTTAGGCTCATTGCGTAGAAGAACCATTTTTGGATAATTCGATATAAAAAATATTTTAAATCGATGCCCAGGGACGAAGCAAAATTGTATTCAAACGAAAATCACCAAGTAGACTTCGTTTTTTTTTAACTAAGTAAAGATTTAAAAAATTTTTAGATAGTGGTTTTTACTTTTTTGTTTCTTGGACTACTGGGTATGTAGGACTTAGGCTATTATCACAGATTGTAGGGTTACTATAGACTATAACGATTATTTCGTTTTTGGATGGACTTAGTGATTTCTGTTAGAACGACGACAACGACATTCTTTAACTTAACTGTTTCCGCTAACACTATCCGAAAAATTTTAAAAGCTTCTGTAATCAAAAAGATTTTCCTTGGGGATACAAACCGGGTTTGAACCGAACCATTTTTGAACCGGAGAATCCATCAATCGGGTGCTCAAAAAACAAATTGACAAATAAAAGAAGCTAACATTTGTTAGCTCTTTTTAGAAGTGAAAATATTTGAAGTCTCTCCGTGTAACTCTGAACCGAACCATGGCTGACACCTTTTCTTGCAGCCCGGAATATCTGTGATACGAGATATGTATTGACAAATTTGTAGTTTAGAAAATGCAAAAATCAAAATTTACTTAATTATAACCAGTTTAATTGCAGCAATATTGGCCCCTTTAAAACCGAAAGGGAACCTTTTTGTCCTAGAGCCCAAATTTAGGCAAAGATCTCAAATTCACCCATCGGTTTTTAAGTTCAAAACTAGACAATTAGCACAACTACACCAACCCCTTGCAATTATTGGACACAAAAAAAGCTTGCCACAGACAGATTTATTTAATTTATACATAAATTAGATATGAAATTAATCTTAATTTGATTGATTTTAAAAACATTTTAAAATTATCTAAATTTCTCAGCAATTGCAAATGTTGAAATGTCAACCAACAAAAATGTTGCTTCAATTTATTCGATCGGTTTTATATATCGTTAAAAACAAATCGAATTACTTAACGAACAACAAACAATCGGCAAATTGCTTGTTATTGCAACAAGAACAACACGACAAGCGACAACATCAGCGTACAACAATAACAACAACAATGGCCAAATGTCAAAATAGTAATTTACAATTAACTGTGAAATGTGCAACATGTGCATTCCGCGGAGAACAAAGCCATTCAATATTCACTGCAGTCAAGCCAAAGTCTTGCCAGCAACTTTGACCAACTGCAATCGGATTTTGGTGTTCCTATATGTAGGTATTTTCTTTTAAATTTTTTTTATTTATTTATTTGCTATTTCCCAGTACATATTGCTTCATTAATTTCTGCCATTTTTTGCCATTTGTTTTTTTTTTTTTTTGTTGTTTGCTTGACACACAAAATGCACTTGCTCAGAGAATCGAAAATGAAACCAAAATGTTTTTGTTGATATTGGGAATCGTAGGTGGGGGAGGGGTGTTGTCACTGTGAATAATGTGACCCAAAAGCTTGTTAAATTGTCTTTGAGTGTTTTTGCTATGTTTTTTTTGTTGTTTTGTGGGGGTTCCTCGCATGGCATTTCAGGCATTTTCATTTTACAAGTGTTTCGTTTTGTGGTAAATGAAATTGATTGCATTTTTTCAGCTTTTAGAAGATAAAGTGTTTATTTAACATGTAGTTACTAATTGGCATTTGATTATTGGAAGATTGTTACCAAGTGTTGAATTTTAATAGTAACTCTCAATGTCAAGCAGTTTAGGGTAGAGCGGAATGAAGTCAAGGTTGTGTGGGTTGGAATCCAAAAAGGAAAAATGTTATTTTGGTGTTAAATTACAATTTTTAATTATTGAAATCAAATATAAAAAGCTTCAAAATAAATCAAAATGCCAAATTTAAATACATTATCGGTTTAAAAAAAAAACTAGCTGGGCCCGACAGGCTTTTCTGGGCCTAAAAAAATTTTATAGTTGCATTGTTCAACTTATCCCATAACAAACTTTTCTTCCTAAAACCGAAATGGAAAAATTTCACCAAAGTTCTAGAAAAATTCACAGATATGGTAGCACTGTCAGCAGCACCACTTGTGGGAAACAATTCGCAGATACGCAACCGCAACTAAGTTAACTGTTAATCATATGGTATTTGCTATGAGAAAAAAGTTTCTGCAAAAATTTCAGAGAAATATACAGTTTTTTAAACTTGTGAGTGGTAAAAGTGGGTGTGTCAAAACCTATCCTAAAACACGACTCACGATTCATAGAATACATATATAAATTTTGGTGAGAATCTGTGCGGTAGTTTTAGCGTCTACTGGTCCCATATGTATATAGATTACATTTTTTTCAAAAGTAAATTTAAAAAAAATTTTAAATTTTCTTTTAAAAAAACGCAAGCTGCATTTTCAGGTACTTACAATTTTTTTTTTTTATTTTCCATCAAATTTATATTTTTCCTTGCACATTCAATGATTTATAAGCATTTCCTCAAATAAAACTGGAACACTACAAACAGAATTTTGATTGATTTGATTGTTTATTGAACAGCCAACGAATAAAGAGGAAATAATTTTGAAATATTACTCGGGAAAGCTTTAAAAAGTTGTTTACATTTCAACAAGACAACCAAAAAAAAAACCAAATGGTTGATGGCAACTTAAGTATGAATCATGCAATTTCCATAAAAATCACAAGCAATCATCATCATTGGAACTTTAAAATATTCAAAGTGAAAGAAATCACAGTTTGCAGGAAACACCTCATCGCCAGCAATCACCACAAAGAGAGAGAAACTCACAAAAGCATTCATTCATTGCAGCTGACACATTAATTAATTAAAGGCCAATTAACACACAAGTCAATAAATCAATTGAGCGGCCGAAAGGCATAAAGAAACGTTTTAAAATTAGCAAAAACCCCAAGAAAAAGCGTCAAAACACAAAATGTGCTAAACGGTTTCAGATCATCTGCAAATGCAAAAAAGTTTCCGCCAAGGCTATGAAGAAAAATCACCCTGGATTTATTGCCTCCAAAGCATAGTACCACATCTGTTACATTTCACTCTCATTCGCTGGAGTTGAGGTGCAACAAACACTGGCCTCCCTCCCACTGAGGTAGCGAAAAAATTCCTCAAAATCCAGGCACAATCAAATTAAGTTCAATCGAAGTTGTGAGACTAAAGAAGGCAAAACCCATCACTCGCTGACAACAGCTCCTTGCCAATGAAAGTGAAATGAAAGGAGTTTCAATTGCAGTCGTCTGCCAAACGCACGCACACCCATCAGTCAAAACTTTTCCGTCTCCCATGAAAATACTAATAAGCAGCCTGGCTGCACAATGCAACACAACACGCCAACTTACTACACATACTGGCACAAAACAATTTTTGTATACAAAAGATTTTAAATTTAAATATTGAAGTTGCTGCAATTGCTGCGAGTGGTGAAAATGAACAGCAGGCAGCAACTTGGCCCGTGTTCGGCTGCAAATGACTTTGTCGGCAAAATCTATTAAAATACATTTTGTACTAAATAGAAACTTGCTGGTTTTTCCCTTAATTTTCTTTTTTTATTTTTGTATATACTTTACACTTTTCTAGTTGATCTTGTTTCGAAAATGTGCGTTAAGGTGAAATGAAACATCAGACTTTCATCGTTGTTGTTGTTGTTGTTGTTGTGTGGCTGTTCTTGTGACGTGCTCGCATGTTTTGGATTTCTTCTGTCAACACAAGTTGATGTTGTTCCTTGAAACTTATTCCAAAAGGAAAAGTTAATAGGTTTTCCTGGGAGTTGGTGGCATTAAATGCAGTCAAAGTGAAACATTTAATATTGTTAAAAGTGGAAAAGATTTCCTGGAATTCTCTTTAATTAAATGAGCTCAGGTGAAACCCGGTTCCTCTGTGTGAAATATAAAAATTAATGTTCAGCTCAAAGAGTTCGAGGAAGCAGAAAAGAAAGGAGCATAAGTAATCAAAGAAGAAGTATTTCTTTTCAATAGTAAATAAGTAAATAAAATAGAATTTATGATCGGACGGTTGGTTGATAAAAAAATGTGTAATATTCTCAAAGTATAAATTTTCTGTATTATACCAACTCAGAATTCAAGTTCTCGAAACCGCCATTCCATTCCTAAAATCTCACGATACATCCATAGAGTCATTCTCTGCGTCCATTCAGTTCTTAGGAGGCATTCTCGTACTACCAAACTGCTGTGCCTCTGTATAACTTTTGGTAGTTCTACTTTTTCTCTCTTAGATTTGCAAGCGATGGTTTGGTGAAGCGTCTTCTGCCATGTCATTTTATCTGGCAACAACTGACGGCATTCCACAAATACGCTGTTTGATGGTATTTCTCTACATGTATGACAAACGATTATACCACATTTTATGCATTTTGCAGTATGCTATGTCATTTCGTGAAATTTATATGCCAATCTGTTTTCACTTCGCGAAACAACATAAATTTTGGCATAGTGAAAACCAGACATAATTTTCGAATTGCCGTCAGCCGCTGACAGATTACGTTATCAGTTGATATGACAAAGTGAAAATCATGCATTATGTCTTGGCAAGTAAGCAATTCTCTAAGCTGCTTTCCGAGTGGCCAACCACAGATTCTGTTTCAATTACAACCACTTCATACTGGATTGAATTCATTGAGGTTGCTCTCTGAAAAATGGGCATGATTTTCTCCGATGTTGAATGTAGTTGTGAACGATGTTCACGTACGAATGTTCACGTTCTCTCTAATTCATATGAAAACCTGGGTGCAAAGCTTGCCCATCAATGCTCTGAAAACATTCATCACATAGGAAGACCTCAAGGAATTAGTAATGCATGAAAATCCAGCAAATTTACTGATTGAAAATCCATCATAGTAGAGAACCATTTAAAGGTCACAATAGTCAACTCAGTATCAATTGACTATTGCAGTAACAGTAACAAAGCATTTTCAGTATCAATTTTACCCAAAATTTGTACTTGCCCAAAAGGTGGTAACAATTTGTTGCTAAGGCTAGTTCCAGAAAATAACTTAATTCCGCTTTTTCCGTGTTAGTGTGTTGTCAGAATACTAAAACCAAACATAGGCAACCAAATTCTATCAATTGTTTGTGATTTAAGAAATTTCAATAAGCTCAAGCTTGCTTTATGTTGCAGCTAAAACGGTTTAATTTGAAAATATTTTAAATTGCTGTAGGAATCCTTAAACTTAGACTTTAGTTGCTAATTCGCTTCCATTTGTTTCAATTTAACAATTCGTAATCGCCATAACTTTTCGAAACTACACCAAATGGCAGCCATTCTAAAGTAAACTATAAACTATAAAGTGTAAAGTGTAAATTGAAAATTCCTCAACATCGCCACCACAAAAAAGTAAGCGCGCAATATATAACTTACGCAAAAAAAGACTGAAGGGAAAAATAATAAAACGCACCATGCAAATGAAAGCATTTTCCGCCACACTAACTCTAAGTTACAGCAACAGTCGTCGCGTCGTTTTGAAAAATTATTTAAGCTTAGACACACACACACACACACACACACAATCCCACCCCACCACACACCGCACACAGGCAGTCAACATACACCATAAACTACGCAGGATTTCAAAATTGATTAATAATACGTGCCACGTCACACAAATCCTGCAACGACGAGCGCAGAAAAATATGCAACATAATTTATACTTTAGTCCATAGCTTAAGACAATAAAAATTCCCAAGTTTATGGCATTTGGAAAAATGATACCAGCAGCGGAGAGAATACTAAAGAAATACAACAAAAAAAAAATGGAGAATAAAAGAAACAAAGTAACAAAAAATGGCGACAAATTGAAAAATTGAAAAACTACGTTGCACCCCACGCCTCCACAAAGACCTACAATGGACAGAAGAGCAAAAGGTTAGACTGCCTTGGGATAAGTAATTTCACGTTTCAATAATTTTAAAGCGCCCCAGGATCAACTCGAATGTCATAAGTCAATTGAAGTGAAGTGAGGGGAAAGCAGCTTCACCATGGGATTTGAAACTTTTTCTACGTTTTAACAAATTAAGTCTGGAATTATTAACGGAGACTTCAGGATTATTGTCCACATTTGGTTAGCATTAAAGTGACAGCGACTTGAGCTAAGAAGTACCGCAAAGATTCTCTTGTCTCTCATAAAAACATAAAACGTTCAGAAGTAATGAATGTGAACACATACAGCACATGCTGCCAATTCTTCGTGCTTCTCTTCGTCCTTAGGAAATGTCTACACAGATGCTGCTGTTACCACATATTGTTGCAACATTTGTCTTGCTTTCAACTGACTTTGACTTGACATGACATGCCAAGGGTAACTCAAGTTTTCCCTCCCTCTACGTTACCATGCATTTCGTTTTCAGCCCTCTCATTTTTTTTTGGCAGTGATGAATGCACTTTTCTTAAATTCAATTAAGTCAACCCCGTTTTCTATATTTTCTTTCTTCCGTTACTTTGCCACCACCATCACTTCCGTTTCCTTTCACCATTCGCAGCTCCCGCGTGTTTGGTTATATTAAATTTTAATGATATTTTAGCCAGTTTAGTCATTTTAGTCGTCTTAAGGTGTTTTACACATTATACGCTTTGCCAGATTATGTTAATGGCTCTGCCGACACCACCAATGCTGACGTTACTGCTGCTGCAGCATATGCAGCATGTTCATTCAGTCATTCAGTTCGCTCGTTGGTTGATGGGGCGGAGTTGGGCTAGGGTTTTGCACGTGACTTACCGATTTTATGGCTTTTAATTTTCCGTATTTAGTTACGGATAGCATTAATTGTGTTTCGGGGGCGTGTGCTTTGGTTGTATTTCGTCGTGTGCCTGTGTGTGTTTGTGTGGTTGTGTGTCAAATTGACATACTGATACATGCAATTATCTTCGCTGTCTGACATTTTCCTATAATTCGCCGTAAAAGTTTTTCCATGTTAATTTAATTATGAAGGTGTTTCCCCCTACCCCGAATTAATTTCGCTTCAAGTCGATTTGAATTAAGTTGACTGAGGATTTCAGCCGACATTATTGGTGACTGGCATGGCATATTGCAACAGTTTAATTTTAATATTAATAAACTTCAAAAACTACACGGGGTAATCATGTTTTCAGTTCATCTGTTATTTAGTCTGTTCAGGGTTGCAATATGTGAAATGAACCGAAAGAACATGGGTCTGGAATGAAGTGGAAATGGAAAATGGAATGGAATCGTACTAGTATGCGCTCATTTCGCTTCGGTAAGACAGAAGATAGTTCTCTTACTGTGTTAATAAAAATTTTATTTTATTTATATGAAATGCTCATAAAATTTGCAGTGGGTGCATCTGAGACTTTTGTGAAAAACATAATATTTATACCCCCACACTCACTGTGGCAGGGTATACTAACTTTGTCACAACGTTTGTAACGCCCATAAGGAGGCGTGTCCGGTATGGAAAAGTATATATATTCTTGATCAGTATCACCTCCTGAGTCGATTTAGCGATGTCCGTCTGTCTGTCCGTCCGTCTGTCCGTCTGTCCGTCTGTCCGTCTGTCCGTCCGCACGATAGCGGTCGCAGTTTTGGAGATATCGACTTGAAACTTTTTTTACATGTTTTTCTCGTGAATACTGAGATCAAGTTCGAGAATCAGCCAAATCGGACAAAAACTGGGCGTGGCTTCCATACACCGAAAAAAAAGGTAAAAATTTTTTATTGTTGTATTCGATTGGAAATGTTTAGAAACGTATTTTTGACATGGTCCGAGGTTCCGCAGCCACATATATAAGGGTCTAAATGGGGTCTTGAGACCAATTTTTTTTTTTTTTGTGGATTTAATTGGAAATTTTTAGAAATGGATTTTGGACATGGTCCGGGCTCTAAAACCACCTATAATTGGCTCAAAATAGGGTCTTGAGACCACAATTTTTTATGTTCAAGGTACTTCTTCCTACTGTGTGGGGGTATTTCAGCTTCGGTATAGCCGAAGATAGTCCACTCTCTAGTTTTACTTTAGTAATAAATTCACGGCATCAGTAGCTCAGTATGGATGGCTCAAAGAGTGATGAGACCTCTGAATGATATTTTTCGACATGGAAAACAATATTTTTATTAATTTTTTCAAAGTTTATGTGCCAAATATTCCATCTATATATATATATAAAACAAAGTCGCGAAATGTGTTACTCATCGCATCAGAAATCAACGGAACAACCGATTTGGATAATTTATTTTGTGTTGCCTTCAGCTTGGTGGTACAATTCTATGTCGGTCAAGAAAACCCGGAAAATTCACCCGGAAAAGTGTGAAAATCATGAAAATGGCCAAATTCACTGCATAGTTCGGGTCGCCTTCATATATTTGTTAGCGAAAAGCTTGCGTGCTTTCAGGATCATCGTTCTTAATGCAAGTACTGCCGCACACCATTGCATACTTTCTGGGGTTACCATAATTTTTTTTTCAGTTAGCATAGATCAGATCCATAGATTATACGTCGCGCCGTGGTGAGATGTTTGTTGCATACACAACACGTGACACCGCGGTGAGATGTTTCTTATGGGATAAGTTTAACAATGGAATTATAAAAGTTTTTTAGGCCCAGCAAAGCGGGTCGGACCCAGCTAGTCTTTCTAGAGTGACAAAATGCTAGGCAGTCGAACAAGCAATCACCACAAACAATCACTTGCATAGATCGGCTAAGAACTATTATAGCTTTTCGCAACTATCCACTAATATCACTTCAAGAACTATGTAGCTACACAGAGCAATGAATTGAAATTAAATTCCAATTTAATACCAATGACGGCGTGTCAACAACTTCCCACAAGTCTTTTCCTCCTTAAACGATTCCAGGCGAATCTAAACGGCATTTAAATATGTTTAAATTACAAATTACCACTCAACGGTTGAAATTTCAAAGATATCACACGATACCTTAATGAAATATTTTATGACTCCAACATTGACGACGACAACCGCTCTACAGCGAGCAACATCAACAGCAACGACAACGACAACCTAATAAATAATAATTTTCCGGTCATTGCAACTTTTCGCAAATAAGGAAATTGAGAACTTAACCGAAATGACATGCAAATCTGTAGATAAATCGTAAATCATATTCATCGTTCCACCACCTCGTTCCCCCTCAGCACCTCTGCGACCCCAAAACGCTGGCAATAAGCAACACGAAAATCACCAGCAACTTCACACTTAAGCGCAAATTGCGATGCGAAGCATGAAAAGCGTGATTCGCAATACAATTTATGTGTTTAAAATATTCAAATTTTCAACAGTCAATTTATAAACACGCTGCGCGGGGAGCATAGAACATACACAAAAAATAGTAAGAGTCAAAAAAAAAAGATACCAGTAAGTAGCTGTCCAGGCACGCTCTGACCTGAGCCACACGCGATTGCACACACCAGGCTGCCTCCGCACAACTACAACTATGGCGGTTGACTATTAAAGAAATTTCAATTATGAAAAACTTCGAAAAAGAACAGAACAAAAAGCCATATCCAAGGCAGGGGAAACAAGCTCTTGGGAAAAAAAGGTTCTACACAGAAGTTAAATGATGAAGTGGGTTCCTATAGCGTGATTGCCGTACGAGCAAAGTCGGTTCATAGATCGTAGACATGCTGGGACGACAGACAGAACGACAAATATTCACATTTTGAACTATGTAGACGCATGTTGCATGGGGATAACAGCATTTACAGCAGTTGTCGGGGAGCAGAGAGTCCACATCAGTCAGCATATTAGACAACAACAACAAGAACAGCTTGCCTCGACACAGAGACTCATAAGTCATCATGTTCCAGCAGGTCATCCACATTCATAGCAAAACACACACTTACGCTTGTATTTGGACATGAAAATTATTATTTCCAAAACAAAAAGCAAACAAAAAATAGTAATAAAATCTCACTTCGCTCACAACGAATTCCAAAAATGTGTGAGTGTGTGTGTGTGTGTGTGGAGCAAAAGACTACCGGCAGCCATTAATTGCAATCCTCCTGGTCTGTCTGAATGGCCCGGTACGCCGCCTGGTTGCTATCAAAATGTAAATTATTTAAAATCTGTTGCTGGCGCGTAACTCCCCAAGCTTACACAGGCAGCAGCATACTCTTCTCCTCGGCCGTTCCGGCGACAAAAGAATTGTAAACTCCAAAATGGGCAACACTCGCATAAACGCTGGGGATTAACTCAGTGTGTGAGTGAGTGTTGCACGGAGTCAGCCATGATGATGATGCTGGAGCCCCCAACCTGGCCACTTACTAATCCCTAATTTTGAAAATTGTAGACAAACGACCATCATGTGAATTTCATACGGAGTTTTTAGAATTTCATTTTCCACTTACTGACATGGTTGACTTTCGGTTTTCAGTGGATCCCCGTTACGACGTGTGAGTGAGTCAATGGAGTTGACAATGATTTGAGTTTAGGCTGGAACAAATGCATGCCAGACGTCAGACGTTCGTTGGGCTTATAAAGGCGCCAGGCTAAATATTTTGGGATTATGACAAAATATTTGTCTGACAAAGTACCCAGTGCCTAGGAAGACATGAGAGCATTGATTTATGTTACAACTAGCCAATTCTCATCATCACCATTCGTTCCATTTCTCTGCCGTTCCCATTCGTTTTCCCCATTTTGTCCGTTTCCATTTTGATCCATACCTAGATATAAGGTTTAAAGTATGTAGAAACATTTCCACTGTACTTAACTCTTTCCATCCACTATCACTCTTTGTACTTCTTCACAAACCCCTGTCCACTCTTTTCTAATTATCTCTCGCATTTGTCCGGTCATTAGTCAAAAAAGTCAGTCAAAACCAAAAAAAAAAAAAAGTATTTAGTAGCGAACCGATAGCACATTTAGAACTCCACTTAAACTCCACAGAAGCCCATCAACTACTTTTCTGCTAGTTACTAACATGGAACATGCCACTTCTGTTCTACTTTTTGGTTTCGTTTTCTATCAACTATCAACAGGGGGGGGCACCAGAATTAATGAAGAACTGGACGTTTTAGCAACTGGTGGGCTACTAAAACCAAATCGTACTCAACTCTCCACACAATGGAGTTCAGTTTAACAACGAATTGAATTGCATGTACTCACGAGGATTGTCGACCAGAGGCAACATTTGTGTGTGTGTGTTTGTGTATTTGTCCCTGTTGGTGGCCACTGTTGGTCGTCCCATGAAAGTCATTAAAAATGCAAAGCATTTGTTAATTCGGTTTTTTGGCGCTTGGAGTATGCAAATAGTATGTAGGGTACTCCAACTTCACATGTGTGTGTTTCAAAGTTAAGTTGGTACTGTTGTGTAAGTGGCCACTGTGGTGGTGGTGGTGGTGGTGTAGTGAAAAATAGAACTGAAAACCTCACATTTAAATTAGAACGAATTCATTTTGAACTGAACTAGTTTGTTTGGTATAATTTTTTTTATTCTTTTTTGTTTATTACTCGGTTGGCTAGTACTTAATGGTTTAACAGTTGCTTTGACTGGAACTAATTTATAGAAGGGGCTTTCGATATTTACAAGACGGCAAAGGAGACTTCACAGTGAGAACCCACACATTTAAATGAATTTTTGTATTGCCCAAAGCTGTCTTTCATACTAATAAAAATCCTCTCAAGTAACACTTCCCATCTCCATCCTCTTTGCTTTGCAATTCTTCTGCACTTAATTTCGTAAATGTAAATTAAACGAATTATCGCTGCAACTGTCGATTGAGTTGGAATCCTTCTTCGACATCTTATTCGAATTAAATGTGATTTAACAGCACTACATGGAATTGACGTGTTGTAGTGAGTAGTACGGGACTAAACTATGAAGTAGGCACATATGGAATTTAAATAGGCGTTTCTCGTGTTCAGTAGGTTAGGTTAGGTTTATTTAGGATTATTTTGTAAACTTATTTTATTTAATACTAGCAGGGCCCGGTCCGCTATGCTGGCCCTAAAAAAGTTTTTTTTTGCCTTTAAGGTCATACTAAATTAATGAAAACAATTGGCAAATATTTTTATTGGGAGCCCAAGTGTAGCATTTTGAAATATTGAATTGTATGAAAAGTGCCATGCCCCGCTGTCCAATTCCGACCATATGTAACATTGAACTTAGAATTGAAAGCATAAAATCATGTCCCGTTGAAAAATGTTCATTGTTAGCTCAAGTGTAACATTTTTTAAAATATTGAATTGTATGGGAAGTGCCACGCCCCGTTGTCCGATTCCAATATGTTGCATTGAAGGCATAGAATCATTTTCCGTTGAAGAATATTCAATGGGAGCCCAATAATGGCACTTTGAAGTATTGAATTGTATGGGCGGTGCCACGCCCCTTTGTGTTGCTTAGAGTTGAAACCATGAAGCCATTTGCCAAATTTCGTTGGAAACCATTGTGTGGGACCGCTATTACAGCATTTTCAAATATTGACTTGTATGGGCGGTGCCACGCCCCATTTTCTATTTCCGGCCATTTGCAGCCCAGATTATGGCTGGGATATTATAGTATGTTCATGGCAAATTTCATTTTCTTGTGATTAAAAACATCTGAGATATAGCAGTTTTTACTAACTTGTGGGCGGTAAAAGTGGGCGTGTCAAAACCTATCCTATGTCACGACTCACGACCCCTAGAACACATATATAAATTATGGTGAGAATCGGTGCTGTAGTTTTCGCGTCTACTGGTGACAAACATACACGTCTCTTTTATATATATAGATTACAGAATGTACCACAATTAAGAGATATATTTCCGGAGAAATTTCTTCTCCACATATTTAAAAATCGAAAAATTTCACATAACTTCATTTACTATAAAGTATCATCTTCACTTCATAAGTTTGGTATTCGCGGGAAATGTTTCACCACTCAAAAAAAAAAACATTTAAATCGCGTATCCAACTGTCAGGAGGCATGTCATCTGTCAACCATGTAAAATCTTTTGCAGCTCGAAGGCAATGTAAAATCTTGCATTACAGCGTACACACACTGTACAAAAGAGCAGAAACTCATGCCAGAGTAAACGTATTGGAACTCTTATTTTTATTTTAATGAAATTAACCGAATTACAAGGCAAACATACACAGCCACACAGGAAAGCTTGGCGCGGCATCAGTTTGTAATTTAATCCGATTTACAATAAATTAAATGCGATTTATATGCTCTCTCTGGTGCCCATCCGGCTGTCCAGTGTGCGTATTTGTGTGTGGTGTGAAATAAACTGAAACAATGGTGTACAATTTTTTGTAATTTTTTTTTTTGTTTTTTTCTTTGGGCCAGTTCATTACATGAGACTGTAAATATTTGTACACATATCAACAGTTGAGACTGGTGACAGGATGCGTGAGTTTTTAATGCACCCATGGCAAATATGATATCACATGTAGCAGACTTGAGTGTGGACTTCACTGAAGGCTGACAATGGGTATTAAAAGAGCTTTTATTTCTTTTCGAACAGGAAGCCAGAAAGGTGTATCGTATTTACAAAATGGAAAAGGAGTAAAAGAAAATAGACTTTCATAGTAAAATCATTTCACTTCAAGACTTTGGAGTTGAAAGCGATTTTAAGAGTAAAAACAATTCCATTCTAAGGCCTGCTTCTCATTCGAAGAGCTCGACACAAAAATTGTAGCTCAACGTAGCTCATGTGACTTCAGCTGATGTAATTCTTTGTTTAAGTTTTTCCCTCAATTACCATCAATTGTTGCCATTGTCCAACGAAAAGTATTAAATGTCACCATTAAAGTGTTGGCGTAAATTGGCGCTTTTGAAGACAATTTACAATTGCAAATCATGTTAAATCGCTGGAATAGAAAAAAAATATTAAAGGAAAGACGTACAATTGTGTACTACCAACTCCAATTGACACTTACACGTAAGTTAACTTGTTGGCATTGTCTGAGTCCACCACACAGGCTTTAATAAGTCTGAGTCCTTTTTACATACATCAAAACGAGGGCGCTCAGACAACATTAAAGCATTTGTTTTAATCTGTAGCGTGTAAATTTTGTTTGTGTTTATAACTTTTGCATTGTGTGTTTTCTTTTTTGTGTGGTTATAGCCTCAAGCAAAATTTGATCTGATAAACACCACTGAAGCTGAGCCAAGACAAACAAAACACAACGAAACAACACACAAAAAAAACGACGTTTGTTGCAATTGCAAGTTCTATTTTGGAATTGTCAACCTAATGTTTTGTAGCTAAGCTTAAAATTATTACACTCTGGAATCTCTATGCTCGCTGATCATCTAATGGCGCGTTGCCGCTTGTCTGGCACAAGCACAAAAAGGGTTCGCTGGTCTTTTAACAGATGTGTGCCCACATCTAGTGGGACAACAATGGCGGTACAAAGCACTTAAGTCTGAGATTTATTTGGGCGCATATAATTTACAGATTCCAAGGTTTAGTCTTTGACTTTAAGTACTTTGTTGTACTATGTCTTACATTTTAGTTTTTTGTTATTTATTTTGAGCAATTTACACAGAAAAATTAAAAGAGTCCAATTTGTGGGTTGATCTTTAGCTTGGTCACAAAAGAGCATAGTTTTTTGAGAAATTATGGCTCAAAAGTTGTTGACCTAAAAACTAAAAAAAAAAATAACCACAAAATAGCAATAATAACCGAAGAAAATGTTTTCAAGCTTCATAATAAATGCACTGAAAAAATCCAAGGTTTTTCTGCAATATGACTGTGAAACTTTTTCCACTTCTTTAAATCGAATTGAAGAATGAGAACAAAACCGTGTGTAATATACATAACTGTGTAAAGAAATGTTTTTAACTTTTTTAGTTCAAATTGACAAGAAAAAATCATATCATTGCTAGATCTATCGATTTCGGGTATTTTTTATATGTATGTACTACGGGATAATTATGATTTTTTCGACGTATTTTTCTGATTCTATAAGGAATTTTTAATTAAAAAGTTTTAATTTTTGTTTGTTTTTTTTACTGGATTTTACTTTAACTTTCGGGCCTTACAGGCCTTCACGGGATCAGTCAAAGGAGCCTCGTACAAAATTTCAATCTTCTATCTTATCGGAAACTATGAAAACAATCACTGAATGGACATTCACCACCCACCATGGATTTTATAATATTCACTCAGAAAAAAACACATAGTAAAATCAAGTAAGGTCGTACTTACTCCTTCATTTTTTCAACTTAATAAAAACCACTTTGTAATAAAGTAAAAAAAAATTTAAAATAACTTTTGTCAACGTTGAAACAAAGTTGCACGATTTTAAATCAAGGTCTGACAAACTTAATATAAATTGGACCATTTTTGAAATAATCAGAAAATCGAAGAAAATTTGTAAAATGGCATTTTTATTCAGAAAAAAATGTTTGACTTTGAAAAAAAATGTTATATCGTATAAATCTTTAACTATTATTAGTTTGGAATAAGAATCTAATATTTCTTAAAATTAAACAACTCCAAGCCACTCCTCTAATTTATGTGCTCTCTCCCAACAAATATTTTTGCAATTACATTTGCAGCACAACACGCAAAATTAAGCCAAACCAAAATTCTATTAAAAGAAAATGTTCTGCAGTTAAGTGCAATGCTAAGCGAGAAATGCGCGCGCCATAAGTATGCTATAAAAATAAAGTGAAAGTGTGAAAAAAAAACCAAAAAAAAGCGAACAAATAATTAAAGTTGCAACCAAAAAGAGGGTAAATGAAAAGGCAATTTTGGAGCATATTTTTGCATGTGACT
The DNA here is from genome assembly GCA_951394025.1 of Heteromyza rotundicornis. Lineage (NCBI taxonomy): Eukaryota > Metazoa > Arthropoda > Insecta > Diptera > Heleomyzidae > Heteromyza > Heteromyza rotundicornis. The sequence continues at coordinate 13,552,154 of OX596010.1, read as the reverse complement.
TGGCTAGCAAAATACAAATAAATTTAAATATGACCAAAAGTCAGCTTAAAAATATGTTATTTTGCTAAATTTTTTGGGAGGCACTTGACTGTAAATTAAATTGTTGCAAACGACAGCAAAAGCGTAATATTTTATGGGATTTGCAAAATTTTCGAGCAGTAGAATTTTGTACAAATAATAAATTTCAAGCCACCCTCTCAGAATTTATTTATGATTCGTAATTATTTTTCGCGGACTATGAATTTCACACTTTATTCTCCAGAAGCTTTTATACCTACCAGAAGCTTAACATTTCCGCTTGTTGCTGTGCTCCGCCACTTTGACCCCCATTAAAAAGCCACGCCATCGAGCAGTCAATGAAACCCCGAAAACCATTCACACTTTCATTGGCAATTAGCTGCCAGCAGCCAACAGTTGCCACTCAATTTGGCAAGACATGCGCGGCAGCAGCAACCGCTTCAAGCATCCCAAATGAAAACATCCAACCGATGATGGGGCTCGTGTATCTTGTGTCTTTCAGCAGGTCGTCTTCGTAGCCAGACGTTGGCTTATTCCGCATTGTTTGATGCGAAATTAATGGTGAAAAGTTCAAAAATGCACAAGTTCCCTTTTGATGCAGAGCCGTTATTATTATTATGATTGTTTGTGGGATTGTTGTTTGTTTTGCTTCCCTGAAGATGTTTGCGATACTCTGGCTGATATACTTGTACATTTCAAGTATCTTCGATCACTTTCAATCGGTGCGCCCCATTGACTTTTGATATTGATGGACTTAATTGGCTTTTCATTCGGTTCTGTTCGCTTCTTTGAAGAATTCTTAATTCAATTGGAAAGTTTTGTTTTTATTTTTCTTGCTGTTGTTGTTGTTAGGGTTTTTAAGAGCCACATCTGAAAGATTGCCATTTCGATTACCGTTATTTTGTGTTGAAGAAGTTAGTGTTAATGAAAACCGAAAGCTATGCGGTTCAAGCGATTTGCATTTAAAAAATATTTCTAAATTAATTATTTGTTTTTATTTCTTATCGTTTCAGCCTGCGAATGTCATCCCATTGGCTCTTCTGGCAAAACTTGCAATCACACTTCCGGCCAGTGTCCCTGCAAGGATGGTGTCACCGGACTCACTTGTAATCGTTGTGCTCGCGGCTTCCAACAGAGTCGCTCTCATATTGCGCCCTGCATTAGTAAGTCGATTTTTATACACTTTTTTTTGTAATAGTTGTTTTTAACCTAACCTCACATTTAATCTAATTTAACCTCAATTTGTTTTCTAGAAATCCCACCGCGCATGGCCAACATGTTGGACACGCAAAATACCGCACCCGAACCCAATCCGCATGAGGGAAACGCACCTTATCGCACCGAAGGTGGGAGGGGTAAGTAAGTGTTGCTTTTTTATTTTATCATTTGTTTTTTTTGTTGTTGTTGTTGTGTTTGTGGGTTTTTACTTATTAAATATTGTTTGCTGTTGTTTACGTTGTCGAGTGTCAACTAACCTCTGATGTATTAATTAATATTATTTGTCATATTTTAAACTTTACATTTGCAATCATTTTGAGTGCCTACCTACCTACCTACCTTGCAGTAAGTTTAACTTTAATATTTTTTAATGGCATCACTTAAGAGTTCATTAATCTCAAAGCAAACAAAAAAAATGGAAGTAAATACTAAAAGGGGTTAAAAGTGTCTAACGTCTTTACTTGCCGTGTGTGGTGTAGTAATTAGAAAATCTGTAATATGATTTATTTGCGAACAGAGTTGCCTACGGCAAAAATTGCAAGTCCACAAGGTATAAGATATTTTTATAGTTTTTTTATTACTTTCATTTGAAGCCATCTGGCAACTCTACTCCAGTTCACAACTGTAACTGTAAATTGTTTACAATTCAACGGAAAGTATCCTTTAAACGAGACGACATTCCATTACTATAGGGTGGTATACCACCCATATTAATGCTTACTTTTTTTTCAAAAGGAATTCCATTACGGCTTAACAGAAATTTCAATGCAAATTAGAAAATATTAAAAGAGATGAAGCTTTTCCTCTACTTATCACCAACAGTAATTGAAGATTTTTCATAGAAAAATTGCATGTAAACAAATTACTGTGAAAATGGCGAAAGGAGGGGGGGGGGGAGAGAACTTGGGCTTGGGTGTAAAGTAACGTGAAGATGCAAAGTACACATTGGCAGTGGAGCAGTTGTTGTTAATGGCTACGAAGACGACGACGACGAAGTGGATGATGATGATGCGTCGCGAAAGTGTTGAACCATAAACACCAGGAATACAACAAAAAATATATACAAAAGAAAAAGATTAAAAAAAAACAGTGTATACGATAAAACAACAACAGCAGCGTTGGCAACACTGCTTGCTTTTATTTTATTTTTTTTTTGTTTCAAATGCCAAAGATTAAGCCTGACTAAGGACCCAGGCAGACACACACGACAAGGCAGACGCACACATTCATGTGTTGTCCTGGCAAAGAGAACATAAAGGATAATCACTTGTTAATCAGCACCATAATATGCTGTAATGGCGGTTTGATAACCGGCATAGGGAAACAAAAAAAAATGCGATACACATAGTTGGTGTAAGAAGGAATATAGAAAATAAATATGGCGGAAGTAGCGCCTGGAATTTTTACACTTGCGTTGAATGGGTATAAGAAGGGTCCACATGAAATCCATATGATTTTCATAACTTTGGTGTGGAAGACGTGATTTGTCTTTTTACTTAAAGGCTGAGTGTTTATAATTTTTAAAAATATTAGGGAATTTAAAGCATTTTGATAATTTGGCTAGCTTAATAGCCCTGACCATGATATGAATGAACATGAATATCATGGTCTCAACCGTTGATTGAAGTAACTTTTGAACAAAATTTATCAAAGAAGAAATCTGCATCATTACATTTTTACCACAGACCGGACTATAGTCGATACGAGGCTGTTGAGCTAAACTCAAACCCGACACGAAAAACAAACAAAAAATGTCTGCGCGGTCCTACATTTCGTCAAGCAATGGCAAACTTACGAGAGAATAATATGCCGTGAAGGAACTTCATTTGTCATTCAAAACTGGCATTAAACTGTAGAGCCCCTGCCACTCACAGAAATGATTTCATATCTGTGAATTACAAAAACGAAGTCGACTCTGTGATTTGGAGCTAGAAATTTGGTCAAAATCCCTCGAGGGTGGTAGTGCCAAATATTTATTTTTGTATATCCTACATCTTATGAAGAAAGGGTATATTAACATTTGCCGGAAGAGACATGGTTGATATATACGTCCTGAAGTCTTTTCACGTGATAGCTGCCTTAGTTTCTAAACTATCAACTCCATTTGGATGATTTTGAAAATGGATAAGAACCATTTCTGCCATTCAAACAAAATGTTCTCCCTAATCTCTTTATTTTCGTTTATCTTATGAAATATTGCACCGATTTTGACGTTTTTCTGACGTTTTCCTTACCGAAAAAGCTCCAAAACTTTCTTTAAAATTAAAATTTCCTGAGCAACAAATAAGTAATGAAAAAAAAAACTTATTTCATCAGTAATTCAAAAAACATGAACTGTATAGTTTAAACTGTTAAAAAATGCGACAGAAGACAGCTCAAGCTTCGAAGAAACCACAACACAACTCCCACTATAAAAAAAACCAACTATATCTTGTAAAAAACATAAGGAACTGACTGAGTTTCTTGTGGAAACTGAAACAGAAAAACGAGATGGAAATATGCTATAAATTATGCTGTTATGTGGTTACTTAACGTCTGCAGGCAAAAACCAAACACTACTAAAGTAAATCATAAGCCAACAAACTAACAGCATAACACTTAATAAATCCTTTTTGCCATACAATAAATATGAAAAACAAAACACCGCCTCAAGGAGAAGCGCTAAAAGCACAACTTGTATTTGTGTACAAATACAAAAATACAACTAACTACAAGTATAAGAAAATGATTAAAAAGTTTTACGTGGGAGGGTGAGAGTAAAGTGAGACAAATAGATTTAGTATAATGTTGCTAATTGGTTCAACTATTTGCATAAAATATTTCCTCTTCGTCCCATTCCATGTAGTTACCCACCTCCTTGTAATCCAACAGCGTGCAAAACTGAAAGTTCAACAAAGACAATGAAATTGAAAGCTTCTCTCGGGTAGTTGGCAAAAAATAAGAGGGAAACTTCGTCCTGGAAAATTAATATGATATAATCAGGGACTGGAATCGGTTCTCAGATTTCAAAATAACGGTTTCGGTTCCATAAAATCAAAAAAGTTTAAATTTTAAAGTGAAATAGGTCAAAGTTACCTAACAAAAACTGCATGCCAAGAAAACCTAATTCAAATTTATATTTTCCAAATTGTATTTTTGGCTCAAGAAGTTTGGAACTGGAACCAAAAATTAAATGGTTTCGGTTCCTGTTCAGAGATATAAAAAATATCGATTCCGGTTCTTAGACTTTACAAAATATCGGTTCCGGTTACGGCTCCATGAATTTAAACGGATTCGGCTCCCGAGCCGGTTCTTGCCGGTCCCTGGATATAATTCAGTTTGCCATTTTCTCATATTTTATTGTTGGTTTCTTTTTTTTTGTTTACTTTATTTACTTTCTCTCCGTTGGTGTTGCACTTTCTGAAACACTTTTTGTGGGTTTTTAAATTAAATAAAAAGTATTTCTGAATCTCTCTGGTTGGCATGCGAAATATGAATTCATAATTTGATTATATTATTAGTTAAGTAGATAAATATTTGGTTTTTGTATTTCTTTTAATTTAAATAATTGTTATTATGTGGAGTATAAGGAAACAAGAGAAATGTTCCTATAGTTTTTTTAAAAAGTCCATTTTGAAGCTGAGATGGACTTTTAAACAAGAATACTAATTTCCATGTGCCACAGTGGTTCAAATATGTTAAATTAAAATGCTATTTTATGGATTATTTTAAACAAAAACATTCCAATCTCAAACGAAAACATTGCAAAAAGAAAAACTTCCCTAGTCCCCGAAAAATTCCTAAGGGGCCAAAGACTACTTCAACGCAATTATGCGCAACCAATTTGAAATCTTGTCCGTAATTTATGTAGACTCTTAGACAAGAAAACTTTTAATTTCGTGCAGGTCACCGCATGATAGTTCTTCCACTTTACGAAACTTCCCCGATTGCGCTTATAAATTGCCCTATTTATTGACTCATACCCAGAACTAAATCGAAATCTAAATCGAAATCTAAACTAAACCAAACTGAATAAAGAATTAAAGAAGAGAATCGAAAAATCTTGGCCTTTTCTGTCTGACACAAGCAATTTGGGGCGTAGCGCGCACTTTTCACTGCTGTGACGTTGGGCGTCGAAAAATGCAAAATCACACACGGGAAAAAAAAACTTTAACTTTAGAAGACTCTCAGGAAAATTGCCTAGTAAATTTTTCCATTTTAATGCACTGAAATTCTGAAAATCAAAATGACTCACTTAGGCACACTTGCCCATTTGTGTGTTGATATCATTTGTATAGTAAATTGTCTAGAATTTGGTTATTTAAAAGCGCCGTTAATGAACGAAAAACAATCAAAACGTTCAAATGCAACGCAACGTAACGCATCGAAATGAAATTTTTGTATAAACATTTCCCGCCTCAACGCCTTTTTGGTTTAAAAATAGGCAAATGAGCGAGTGTTCTTTGCTCTTGTTGTTGTTGTTTTTGTTACTTTGCTTTATTTTTTCGTTAAATGTGTAACGCGTCCAATTTGTAAGGTAACAAGGTAATTTAGAGCGGAGTGTTGATGGGCCCAACAGCGGGGAGGCAACTGTGTTTGAAGTTGAATTGAGGAAGTTGGTTTGGTTGATTTTCATTTGAACGAAATTGATTCTGTTTTCGAATTTCTGTTAGCATTTGAAGTTGCATTGGAGACATGTGGGGAAACTTGATTGAGTTTGGAGAGAATGCGGTATGCATTCATGAACTGCAATAAAATTTAAAAATAATGGTTACACAAATGGTTACTTGCAAGTAGGTACCGAGTTAAAATTAGTCTCAATTCCAGACGAGGGCATTTTTGAAGAGAAATTCCTTCTGTTGTTGTGCAAACGAAGTCGTCTCCAAGATCCTTCGAGGGTCGTAGTGACAAATTTTTTTTTTTTAATTACTAGAAAAGGGAATTGAAAGTAGATGTTTCCACATTAATAGATTTTGATTTTTATTTTCTTATTGAGATTCATGAGATTTCGTTTAAATTTCAACCACACTAATCGATATATCGATAAGTAACGAGTAATCGGCTTCACTTCTCTTCCCTCTACTCAATTAATTTTCAAATTAAAATAATTAATTGATAAATAATCAATTTAGCTAATTTAATTTACTCAAAAGCAAACAACTAAAAATAGCCCAACGTGTTTATAAACTTGAATGGGCTTTCCTTTGAAATACAGTCTAAATTTAATCGGCGATTTGTTATTTTTTTTTTGCTCATTTATTTTGTAAGGGAAAGTGTGGCATGGCATCCAGCATGGAGATGCCAAGCTAATTGGCATTGGTAATTGAATTGCATTTAAATTTAAATCAAGTTGTTGTTGTTGGTGCGGCCAGTGTTGCCGTTTTTATTGCTGCAATTAGCTGCACAGACATTTCCACATGTCTCAATTGCGATTGATGGATGTTTTCATTAAAACGAAATGAAACTGAATTGTTTGGAATTTTCAATTGGTGTTGCTTGTGGGATTTTTACTTTATTTTAAAATTAAATTTAAGAAATTTTGCAATATTTAAGAATTGTTATTTTAATGGGTTTCCAAATGAATAAATCAAAAGTGTGGGTGTTTGTACACAGAAAAATGTTGACCGAAATTCCAGAAAGCCTTCAAAGTGACGTCGATAATTAACACTGCAGAAACGAAGTTTCCTTCTTTAAGGGCTTGTAAAAGAATATTAACCCTTTCTTGACTTAAAGTTTGATAATTTTAACCACAAAATAAGTATAAGCAATTTTAAAGTTGTTAATCATTTATGTCACAATTAATTTTATTTTTTATTACTTACATTTTTTCTATAAATAATATTTTTATTTGAGTCTAAAATTTATGTAAAAAATAAAAAATAAAATGTTTGTTTGTTCTTTTCAGAATGCGAAAAATGCAAAATAAGCACAAAAAGGTTGAACCTCAACAAGTTCTGCAAAAGAGATTACGGTGAGGACCATTCGCTTTTTTCCATTTCAATTTGAAACCGGTGACAACTTCAACTTCTTGTTTGCTTTTATCCTTTTCCAGCAATAATGGCCAAAGTGATTGGCCGCGAAACGAGCACCGAGGTCACAAGCAGCGAACAGTACACCAAAGAAAGTCAACAGCAGCAGGACGACGAAGAAACGGTCAAGTACGACATACAAATACAGGCGATCTTCAAGCGAAGCCCGCTCGAGTACGCAACAACGAATACAATTTTAAAACGCGGTCCTATGACTTGGATCATACCGATCAAGAATTTGGAGTGTAGATGCCCCAAAATCAAGATGAATAAGTGAGTAGTTGGAGCGTGCGCCATAAAAATATAATTTTATTTCAATTTTGATTTTATTTTTAAATCCCTTTCAGATCCTATTTGATTTTGGGCAAAGATTCGGAATCGTCGCCCGGCTATTTGGGCATCGGGCCGCGCTCTATTGTTATCGAATGGAAGGACGAATGGCATCGGCGCATGAAGCGTTTTCAGCGACGGGCGCGAACTTGCGAGTAAATAAATAATTACTAACCTCCTCCTAACTTTAAGCATAAGATTCACCACCAAACCAAGTAAATGTGTAAAAAAAAAAGTTTTAAATAAAATGACTAAATTGGAAAAAAAAAATAAATAATAATAATGAACATAAAAATAAAATTAAATGAAAAAAATTAAAATTAAATAAAAATGCAAACATTTAAATTAAAAATAATTTTATTTCAAAGCTAAACGTCTACTAAAATGCATTTATTTATTTTGTATTAATTTTTTTTCTAGTATTTCGTTATTATTTTTTTTATTTTGTAAATTAATATAGTAATTTTTTTATTTAAAAAAAAATTATTTCTAGTTGTGTAAAGATAAATTATTTAAAGCTTTGGCAGAATATCAATTGTCACACAAAAAAGATTATTATGAATTGAACCTTTAAAAATTTAAAGATGTCGATTAATATTTTGTTTAAATTAATAATCGATTAATCAATTTTGTTCTAATTAAAACACTTTTCGAAGATACATAAAAGCAATTATTACAAAAATCAAAAGCAATTTAACTTACGTACTTACAAAAAAAATAAAACATTTCAACAAATGGAACCTATGTGTCAAACCATTTTTGCGTGTGTGCGTGTATGTAAATATTTAAGTATTAAAATAAAAACTTATAAAACAATGTAAGTACCAATTTCAAACCCAATGTGGACAGCCATCCTCAAAGAGAACTTAAAAGAAAAGTTTTGAAAATAAAAATTAAAAATTTTCTCCAAACAAAATTTTGAATCAAAAAGAATTTTATCATTTTTTTAATTCTTATAAACTATAAATATTATAAATTTATAAATTTGGCATAAAAGTATATATATATTTATGAAAAAGAAATATACAAAAATGTAATCACTTTAAAGCAGAAAAAGAAAATACAAAAATTTAACAAAATTTCGCAATTGGCAGTCAACTTAATAAACAAATTTAAAAAAAAACACTAAGACCATACTTTTTAATTGTTAAAACATACTTAAAATTACAAAAAACAAAACATACTAATTTAAGCTCATCGAATAGTAGGTATGTATTGACACTGCACAGTCAGTTTTACGCCACATTCACAGCGACTTCCTAACAATCCGCTAATTACCAGCAACAAACCAATAACCAATAACAACAACAATCAAATTAAAAAAAGCAATAATTACACCAGAAACATTATAAATAGTATTAAATATTTGCCATAAAGCATAAAGAAAAAAAAACGAACAAAAACAAACACGAACATAAACGAAACAATGCAATTTAAAAATTTCCTTTATCCAATAATGTAGTTTATACAAAGGAAATACAATTAAATGGAAATAAAATGAGATAAAAATTGAACAAAACGTATGCAAACAATTAATTAATTATTTCAATTACTGCAAAGTCTGAATGTTATTTGAGTTATTTAGATGTTTAATGCTTTGTATTTTAATTTTATATTTATATCTGAAACGAGTGGTTAAAAGAGTAAAAAGGAAAATTAAATAATGTAAAGCTTCCCCTCAATTGCACTCAACGGTAACAAAACAAAAACAAATACACCGAACGGTTTTTAATATTTTTGAAATTACAAAAAAAAAAACATTAAAAACACAAACACACCTAAACGGATTAAAGCTCAACTTCCATTGATATTTGCAAATACATAAAACTAATATTGTACAGTTAAATTGTGAAATGTTGTTTTATTTCACAAAAGAAAACTTAGGCCATTTCAATTGAGGTAAGTTTCCTTTTTAAGGCCACTGCAAGGCAGCTGCAATTTCAATGGATCTTGGAACATAATCTATTTTGCAGACTAGCAACCATAGGGAATGTAGAGGAGTTCAATGCAGCCACTGAGGACCATCTCAACTCCTAAGAGTTTTGATCTCCTCAGACCACCACGGTGGTCTGCTTTTATCCCTGAGTTTGACTACAGGGCAGGATTTATGGAGGGCTTTGTTTAAAACCGACGTTAAGGTATCCACCTTTCAGCCACTATAAATTTGTATGTTTCCCAGTCCGTCCTTCTAAGATTCCTGAAAAGGTGGTTGGACTGAGGGAAGGTCATCTAAACCGATTTGCATATGACTATTATCGGAAAAAGAGTGTTCGTTGGACACCTTCCTAACACGCCCACACATCGAATTGACACGCACCCTTTTAGAAAACTCCAAAATCTTGCTCAAAGATCTCTATCCACGGTTTCACTAAACATATATGTACAATTGCTGCTTCTAAATTACTTTTACCTTTGTCCAACTAAAATCTCACTTCAGACTAGTGTGCATCAACGAATTTTTATTGGGAATTATAAGACGCTATGACCAATAGTGAAGGAGTCATTAGGAAGAATTGAAAGCCAAAGGATATAAATGGGAAAAATATGACCTTGTTTTGCTACATGTAACAGGGTCCAATTAAGACTTAAGTCTAGGTTGCACTTACACCAACATTGTATTAAATAGTTTTCCTTTTTTAGTCATTCTATTCATTCTTAAACCAAGTGTCATACTATTGGCTGCCTTAAATTCTAAATCACAATGGTTCTACCAACTATATATTTTGCCCAACTTCAAGGTTTTTGGGATCGTCTTGGAATTGCCCAATCAGGATAAAATAAAAATGTTGCACATTACCTTTTTGTGGATTGGAAGAAGAAAAGCTCCATATAGCTACTACCCATTAAAATCCTTAAAAACATATCCTCAACTAAAATTCATTGACGTGCTCATAAGTATTTAAAATACTTTCAAAATACACAAATTCACTACGCAACAGCTAGAAATTTACACGTTCTGAAAGTGTCAACGTTAGCATCCACCCATTCTAACCACAAACTACACAGGATGCTGTTGCAGTCATGTCAACATCAGCACGATAGCGAGTAAAATGGAAATTTCATTTCATTTAAATTTCAAAATACCTTCGCGCTAAAACCGAACAACCAAGAAACAGCGACCAAGCAATTGCCCATGGAATAATTTGACCCAGCTACATACGTACATTTCTCGGCAATGTATTTACATAATTTCATAATTAACGCCCAGAGGCTTTTGGTAAAATCGTTTAAATTGATAATAATTCATGGTGCTCAGGACATTTATCAAAAAATACCGCGCCGGACAATGGCCACAAACATATCCATGTGTGATAGCAGCGACACCATTTAACCAATGTGGTGGTCATTGCTCCACAGTTCTCTGTTGCACAGTCAGTTTGCCAACGAAAGAATCTGTCAGGCAGAGTTTCGCAAATACTCCGCACACACAAATATATGGGAGTTTTACAAAAATGATAATGCCCACAAAACAACAACAATAACACCCGCAAAAATACAAATATCCATATCAGATCCGTTTATGCATCCGGTTAGGGCTGATGCATCTACTCTGCTCACCCCCCTCTTTTGGGGTAAATATTTTTTGAACAATTGCACCTGAAATAAATCCATTTATTTGCTCATAATTTCCATAGTGACCACAGGAGTTGTTGTTAAGCGCCGTGACCGCCGACTCTCCCAACGCAGCCATCATTCGACGTTATCAACGCTCAATGTTCCATGTGGCATTTGGCGAGGCTCGGTAGCAGATTGTTGTGTTGTACTGTTGGTAAATTTTTTTGGATTTATTTTTATTTCCTTCCACTATGCAAACAGATAAATGCTCGTCCATTTCGCATATCAATTTTTATTGATGTTATTTAACAATGAAATAAATGCAGTTATGGGCCCATCAATGATTGGTTTTGGTATTCTTCTTTTTTTGTTGTTGCTTAACTATGTTGGGATTTATTTTTAAGGACAAATTGAGCTTAAAGTGTTTAATGTGTGTAAAAATAAAATATTTGATGGAAATTTTGAAACGCTTTAATTATTTATTATGAAGAGAATGTTGTATGTTATTAGCTACTAATATGAAGTCATCATTGGTATTAAAAGTACAGCATAATAGGACTGAATACAAGTGTATTTTCAAATTCTCAAAACTCCAATTCTTAAGCGAAAACTGCAGACAAATACGACAAATATGAACTAAGACGACGCACTGTGTGGCTCGAGAATTGAATTCATTGGCCAAAATTTCAAGGATTTTGTTGTCACCATTTGGTATGTAAAATATAAGGTATCCACAATATGATGTTGAAATATTGATAATTGTGGGCATGACATATTGATGAACAGGATATTTTTGTATTTTATTAAAAAACAGAATTTTTCGAATTTTCCATAGGAAAAGGATTAGCTATACATGGAAACTATAACACTGATCGACAAAACTGAACTTTTTGTGTGATAGACAAATTCTTAAGTATTTTGCCACGCTGAATCCGAATATACCAATAAGAAATTCGTACCACTCAGTTATATAGAACCATCATTTTATAAAATTTTGTGTATAAAGGTGTATTTTTTTTTAATTGTCAATTTACATCAATTTAAATATGTACTTCGAATGATATATAAAATCTTCCCTGACTAAATTTATTTGGTACGTTAAAAAATATTTTGTAAATCACAATATTTTTGCCAAATTTCACCTTCAACAAATATCTCTATGGTTTCAGAAATAGATAATGAAAAGCTAATTAGAACCATTGTGCAAGGTTTTATAAACACGTTGGGTAAAACAAAAATAATTTTTTCAAAAAAAAAAAAATAGAAAATTTTTTTTTTATTGAGTCAATATCATACAAAAGAACCATTTTTAAAATTATTTTTTGTTTCAAATTTTGGCTGCAAGTGCGGAATATCGCGTCTACATCCGCCTCAAAGTCAAAAGCATGGGAACAGTTGCTCCCTGAACTAAATAATGGTAGGTCGCTTCATAGAAATATTCCTATAAATATAATTATTTTTGTCTTTGTTTGGAACTCAAAATAATCTATTTCTGTCTGTAGATATCCATAAATTGCTTCCTAGCTAAGAAAATAGCCGTGAAAACTTAAAATATCTAAACCAAAAAATTGAATATTTATTTTGACTAGGTGATAATTTTTTTTAACTAATTCAACCAATTCATAGCATGCAAATCAGTCTTAACGATTGTTTTTTAAGTGAACTCTGTTTTTCTGTAATTATTTAAATACATTTGGTGTGAACTACCCTGTAATCTGCATTTTAAATCGAACAGAGATAACTTTTCATTGTTTGACATTTCTTTTGTGCTTCATCGCTGCCACTTTTGCTGTCACTTATCGTCAGAGTTGCCATTCCATTTAATTGTGAAACTCACAAAAAGAACATTTTTTTCGAATTAACAAATTTAATGGCAGGTTTGAGCAACACATGTGATTTAAATTTTTTTTCAAACTTCTTATACTTTGTTGTTATGGCGAAGTTAGACAAGGATCATGGCCATGAGCTTTTTTATTTCAATGTATAATGAAACATTTAGAATGTGAGGGAGGCAAGAGAGTGAAATATGACCAATGTCGGTCATATAAAATGCAATTTTAGTCCGAATCACCTGGGCAAACACAGCGTTGCGAGTTAAAATTATTAAGTTGTGACGGTGACTACCCGACTTCGCCTTTCATTGCAAAAATTACCGTTGACAATTTTCGGTTTTTAAAAAGGTGAAAGGTTTCTTTGCAACAAACTGTGGTGGCAGCCCTAACCACATTTATTAACTTTTTGTGAACGAAAACAAAACCGAATTTTTTTATGTTCACTTGAGAATTTCGCCAACAATTTATCTTCCACCAACGTTGTGAGAACTGCAAAATTAAATGTGTATACAATTGCGCCATTAGTAATTGGTTGGAAGTACTTTGGCCAGGAAAAGAGGCGACGTCAAGAGGCGAGATTGAGACTGCGAAAAGACTGCGTTGAAGTGCAAAAAGCAGATATGGCGGGGTCGGCGCTAAGGCGTCTTATGGCAGAATATAAACGTATGTTGTGGCAATTTTGTTGTTTTTGTGTTATTGTGAAACTCAGGTGATCTCGCACAGAGAATAATTCTAAAACGCATTTTGTTGGTGGAAATGATTTTCATTATTTATCTCTTCCAGAATTAACTTTGGATCCACCCGAGGGCATTGTGGCGGGGCCTGTGAGTGAAGAGAATTTCTTCGAATGGGAGGCGTTAATCGCGTGAGTGGCCTACTGTTATATTTACTGTTATGTGTCGTTTTAAAACTACTGTTTGTTCCCCTTTTCCCAGTGGCCCTGAGGGCACCTGCTTCGAGGGTGGTGTTTTCCCGGCGCGCTTAATATTTCCGACAGACTATCCCTTGAGTCCACCGAAAATGAAATTCACTTGTGATATGTTTCACCCCAATAGTAAGGGATATTGTGCCAGTTATTTTTCAATTTCACATCATTGTACTTTGCAGTTTTTGCCGATGGTCGCGTTTGCATATCAATTCTACATGCTCCGGGCGATGATCCGATGGGCTATGAATCGTCCGCCGAACGCTGGAGTCCTGTGCAAAGTGTAGAGAAGATATTACTAAGTGTTGTTTCAATGCTGGCCGGTAAGTGAATGGGATTTTTGTTGGAACGCCTCATTAAGGGGAAATGCATTTCTGTTCATTTAGAACCCAACGACGAATCGGGCGCCAACGTGGATGCGGCCATAATGTGGCGTGAGCGACGCGAGGAATTTAATCAAATTGCGAAACGTTTAGTACGGAAGACACTCGGCCTACCTCCACCACCATAAGTCGAAGCGAGCTGCGGCCAACGAGTTCCGTTTTCTTTGTGTTGGCATTGATGATTTGGAGACGGTACACGACAGCGCCTACAATTGGTCACCCGAAGCGCTCGGGCAGCCTACATTTTTTGTTGATCCCAATTATGTCATTTTTTATTCAAGGTCTTTTTTTGGGGAAATTTTACACAATTTAATTGCTTTTAAAATTTAAAATTGGAAAAAAAACTGTGAAAAACTTTAAAGTTTAAAAATAGTAGCTTCAGCTCAAATAGTAAATTGTGAAATTGTTTAAATTCAGAAATCAAATTTATAGAAATTTTAGTTGAAATTAAATGTCCTTAAAGCAAATGAATTCTAAATCAGCTAACAGTTTGTGGTTATGCACCTTCTAAAGGCTAATCATGAATGTATACTTGATTTTCTGTCTCTTCAGATTAGTTGGAATTCGCAAACGTATTTCTTTCAATTCTAAAACGTCGATATATATATTTTTTTAAATTAAATGTTTTTGTACGATATGGAAACGGCAAATCTATTACTCCATTGATTCATTCCGCAATCGATTTCTTTTATACCATCTTCGTAGACAGAAAGTAAAGTAAGTGTGAATCAATCAATGTGAATTCAAATAAAATCTAAAATAATTTGTTAATTTGGCATTGGACTTTTATTGGAATGTTTTTTCTGTTTTAAATGGTCAACACCACACCTACCTCCTATATAAAATGACCACCCAAACAGGCTGTAAACACGATTGCAGGAAGCTAGAAGAAAGCTGGGCTACTTTGGATTAATTTTTTTTCAGTCCTCGAAGGAGTTGGTATTGAAAATGGGCCAAATCGGTCTACTGCCACGCCTACCTGCCATGTATTTGAAAATCGTGTTTTGTAAAATATGTAACCTAATTCCGCTGAAATAGTTCCAAACTTGGTATAAAAGGGTTTTCGGAGTCGCTCATTTTGAATTTGGTGTAAGATTTAAATATATGTAAATTGGTATATCGGATTCAACGTGAAAAAATACATAAGAAAAAGTAGTTTTCTTATTTAAGAAAATTATTTTCAATTAAAAGAAAAATTCCGTAATTTTAAAAGTGCAGAAAATATAAATCTGCGCTTGAGCTCTGGTAAGAAACGACCAAGTATTATCATTTAACAATGGAAATAAGAGAGATAACAGGAATTTAAATGATGGCATTATTCGTACTCGCCTCACTTCGTAAACTCCACCGTGTACTGCACTATACCCCCGATTTTTCCAATGTGAAAAAATTTGAAAAATTATATAAATTGTTTTCAAAGCAATATAAAGGTCATTCCATCAATTTCGCTGTGCGGTTGTCGAAAAATCTCTCCAAAGTACTCAAAAAAGCCACTCCTTTTTCGGTTTCTCTGCATATGCTAGCCGAAATGGAAATTTTGTTTGTTTTTGGCTTCATTTTTTTACATAGGTGGGCTTATGGGAGCCATTGAAAAACCTCAATATGAGATAAATTTTACAAATCTGTTCTGTGAATTCTGTTGCAGAATTTTTTCGTCGAATTTATTCATCAGAAACTATTTTATTTTTAACAAAGCAAACATTTTTTTCTACGGATTTTACGGATTTTTTTTTACAATAACAAATAGAAAATACGGATTTTCGGAGAAAAAAAGTAGGCAACACTGGGTTCATTGTGGGAGCGAAATATTTTTTGACATTTAATTTTTTGAATTTGGTATGTGTTTCAGTATCTTTGAGTATCTGTGTGCAGAGCGAGTAGCGAGTTGCAATCTTTGTATCGGACGGATTTTAGACAGTGAATTTTGTGTTTCGTCTGTGTTATTTCTATTTTTTCTGGTTCGCAGTTGAACAAAGTGAAAATTGTGCCCGCAGGTATGTTAATTAAAGAGAAAATCGGTGCGATATTTCGAATGGATATCGTAAAATTTAATTTATAGTTCAAATTGAATGAGTTTACAAGAATCCCAAATCAAACAACGAAAACACAAAAGAAGAAGCTTCCAATGACGCACTCAAAGAAGTGTAAATTGGAAATTGTTTTTCGGGCTCATTCGCTGATATTTTGTACAAGATACAAGACAAGACAAGCGGCAGCCAATTTCCGTCTCAAGGTTTTATCGAAAAATTGAACAGGTCAAATCAAAAGAACAGAGCACAAACTTCAAGTGATTTGTTTTCCTCTTTATTCATTTTTTAGTTTTCCAAAGCAATTGTCGACTAATTAAAATAAATTGATGGTGAAATTTCGAAATATGTTATGTTTTAAAATAACAATTCAATAAAAAAAAGCTATAAAAGAAAAAAAAACAAACCGCACCGCAGACGATTTCGTCAGTCAGCGGGCAAATTACGAGAGCAGCTATGCGGTATGTGGTTAGGTAATGACGGACGGACAGACGTTTGGGCCTTATTCGAATATAAATGAGTGATTGCAGTTTGGACTATCCATGTGAGCACCAATTGTAATTAAATCTATCAGAAAGTCGTCCAGTCGCAACACAAAAACTGGAAAAACTTGACAGGTTCTGTCTCAATTTCTTAGAAAGATGGCAAATATTGAAATAATAAAAAAATTAAATGGAGTAAAAATTCGATTTTTGCTAAGTACTTTGCTTCTTTTTGTTGACTGTAGAAATAGAATTTCATCATTTGCACGCGAATCTATTCACAGTGGGCTCGCATAATTATAAACAAAGTGTGGGATTGTTTCATTTGAATGCAAATAGTAAAAAAAGAACGAAAACATCAAACCAAATCGTATACGCTCACGTACGTAAAATAAAAAAGTACTTGGAAAATAAAAACCCATAGTCCACGAAAAATTCTTTGGTGGAATGCTGAATCCTTGGCTTGTATTATTGCATTTATCACAAACGAAATGAGCGTTCGTATTGTGTGTATGGCTACGCGTCGGTTATCAGCTTAAATACTTTTAGATAAGCGCTTGAAAGTTAACAAGTTGTCGCGGTTCATATACATGCTTTTTGTCATACGCCGTTAACAAACTTATCAAAAGTTAACAGATAGTGCTGCCATCTAGTGGGGATTTACTTTGATTGTTTTTTTGTGAAACATTTTTATGCAAAATAATGGCTTTTGCAAATTTTAGTGACCTCTTGGTTATCACACAGAACATTAGCATTAGTCATCGTTTATGAAAGGAAATGTCATTTCAAAATGATAACCTTTTGAATAATTTTATGAAAGAAAATAAAGTTATATTTTTTTGGCAATTTTAAAATATTTAAGAACTTATTTTTTAACGATTTCGCTTTAGTTTATTTTTATATCAAAGGGTGGCAGCTTTTGCAAACTTTTTCTTTTCAATCCATTCACTTTATACTTGATTCTGTGTGTGGGTATTTAAAGCCCATTTAAGCCAAAGCCTACTGCACTCTGACGTCATAGATATTTGTCTTGCTGCTTGTTGTTATCTGAGATGCCGCCAGCAGCTACTGGAATCCCCCCAGATCGCGTTCGTTAATAAAATTCCGTAATTATAAGAGTTTGAATTTGAAACAACAGCATATCATCTCTTTCATCATCTGGTTGTCGTTGTTGTGGTTTTTTTTTTTTTTTTGTTCATACAAATTAAGTGAAATTTTAGTTAATAGCGGCAAAATGGAAAAATATATTTGATTACTCATGCCATAAACAAGTAATTTTATTATAATTAATTCGGTCGTACACTTCCCATTGTGCAAATATCGTATTAGATGTAACGATTTGTAGTCAAGTGCGTAATTCGTGTGGCCCATAAAGAAGTCCGAATTCGATTTTCGTTTTGTGATAAACTGTAGTAAAAGCAATCACGTGTAACCATCGCAACCAGTTGTTGCTTCAATCACTTCTATGATGAACGATGTTGGTAAACAAAACGCTAAGATGGCTCTAAAAATTCATTGTCCGTTGTGTTTGAGTTGACGTCATTCGGTTGAATATATTTTTTTTCTTTGCAACTGAACGAAATTCATTGGAATTTCAAAATAGTTGAACGAAAAAAAATCAAATATTCGTTGTATGTACTTTCAGATTCAATTCCCCGAAGTTCCAGGGAAGGTTTTGTGCAAATCATTTGAGCAAACCTTCAGTTTTATAGGCATTTTTCCAGCGAAAGGCGTTGGACTTTAACTTACACTAATAAACTAATACGCTGAATGCTTTGAATAAAAGTGCACTCAGATAGAATTTTCCACTTGAAATAAATCCAATTGGTTATAGTCTAACTAGGGATGGGCCGTATTTTATTGACAGCTCGTTTCGTTTCGATTAGTGCGTCTGATTACTATGGACGCTAAAATCTAATCTAATAATGCGTATGTACACTGTGCAAGTAGGTAACTATTTCACGAAATGGTGGATTATACATAAATATATATGCTGGTATAAAATAGTAATCAGTTGGCCCCTTCAAACAAATATATTTATAATAAAGAATCACTTAAAAGTTTAATATTGCATGGCTAACTCTGTAAAGATGTTAAAAACTTTTCTCCTTTTCCCTTGCAGCATAGTTTTGGAAACGCATTATGTTCAAAGCAATTGGTAAAGTCGGTGCGGCAGCCGTAACCACAAATCAACCAAAAACCACGCCCCTAGTAGACGATTATGAGATTTCCAATACGGTGCTGGGCCTGGGCATCAATGGAAAAGTGGTGCAGTGCACCAATCGCAAAACAAATCTGCAATATGCGCTGAAGGTAGGAAAATTCCAACTCAATTTCGACATACTCATTCAAAAACATATTCATATTTCACTGTAGGTACTCTTGGACAACACGAAAGCGCGACGTGAAGTGGACCTGCATTGGCGGGCAAGTGGCTGTAAGCATATTGTTAATATTGTCGATGTCTATGAGAACACGTACAGTGGCAACAAATGTCTGTTGGTTGTGATGGAGTGGTGAGTTTGGTCACAGCGAATAGATATGGAAAATGTTTTCAACTTTTTTTTCTATTTACTTCTAAGCATGAAGGGAGGCGAACTCTTCGAGCGTATACAGGAGAATGCGGATGGAGCATTTACGGAACAAAGTAATATGAAAAAAAAATATTTGCCTGAAAATACTTCCATTACCTTCAATTGTCTTTAACAGAGGCCGCTCAAGTAATGCATGAAATCTGTGTGGCCGTACACTATCTGCACAGCCGGGATATAGCACATCGTGACTTGAAGCCCGAGAATTTGCTCTACACCACACCGCAGCCGAATGCGATTTTGAAATTAACCGATTTCGGCTTCGCCAAGGAGACATTGATAAAGGACACCCTGCAGACGCCATGTTATACACCATATTATGTTGGTAAGTTATTGACAATTTGAAGCTGATCAAAAATAGTTTTAACTGAATCTCCTTTGTAGCCCCAGAGGTCCTCGGCCCCGAGAAGTACGACAAAAGTTGCGACATTTGGTCGTTGGGCGTCATCATGTACATTCTGCTGTGCGGCTTTCCGCCGTTTTACAGCAACAATGGCCTTGCGATTAGTCCCGGCATGAAGAAACGCATTCGCACCGGTCAATATGATTTCCCCAATCCCGAATGGAAAAACGTCAGCCAAGCGGCCAAGGACTTAATAAGCGGCATGTTGAAGGTCGATCCCAGCCATCGTCTGGCCATTTCAGAGGTAATGCGAAATACGTGGATTGCCCAGTATGCCGAAGTGCCACAGACGCCTCTGTGCACGGGTCGCATGCTGAAGGAGGGCGAAGAGACCTGGCCCGAGGTGCAAGAGGAGATGACACGCTCGTTGGCCACAATGCGCGTGGACTACGATCAGGTTGGTGTGGGTTGAGCCAGATGACGCCATTTTTTGGCTTCAACTCTATCTCATGTTCTCTGTTACAGATGCACATTAAGGCTTTGGACAAGTCCAACAATGCTCTGTTGAGCAAGCGCCGAAAAAAGATTGAGGAAATTGCCGCCCAAAAGAAATGAAAACAATTCAAAATTTAAACGATATGAAAACTACACGGAATATGGAAAAGTTTCAAAACTGGTCTGGTGGTTTGAATGTACTTTGGACATACGTACATATTTTGAGAAAGCAACATTATTCCCGAAATAAAAACAATAAATATTTTATATGCATACTATGTACTATGTATCTCTGCAAATGTTTATATGTATACATATGTATAACGAAAGTGCTCTTTTTTCCTTTACTATGTAAAAGCTTATTATTGAAACAATTAAAAAAAACAACTTAAAAAACTATTTTAAAACAATACTTAAACTATATACTTATGTACATATATGTACAACAAAATCGTGTTAATTTGTAGAAACCTAATCAATAATAGTGAAAACATAGTATTTGTAGTTAGTATGGAAGAGAAGAAAAACACTGTTACTGCGTTTGAAATTTAAAATGAAATAAAGTTTAACTTTTCTACAAGGCTTTCAGTAAAATTTGAAGAATTTTATATACATCTATGGAAACAAACCTACAAGTAGTTGAAACTAAACAATATTTGAATTAGTCACTGGCGGTTTTAGGTCGCCCAGAGAAAGAATCGTCTTTTAATCCACACTTTGATTCGAATACTATTCCCGGTTCCGATTGGCTGATTTTAATACTAAAAAAAAGGTTTAAATTTAGAAGTAAAAGAGGAAAAAGACTCAAATCAAATTAAAAAGGGTATTAATTGAAACCGGGTTACATATTAAAGCTGTTCACCACCCACCAACAATGAAAATCTTAACTAACTTTGTTAATTTGTTAATTTCTGCCAAAAACAATTTTTTTTTTCAAAATAAAGTAGGAGTGACGTTTAATTTATTTTTGAAAAAATCTAAACAAAACAGTTTAACCCTTATCCGGTCAAACAAACGCGCGAAGAGCTATCCAGGACAACCCCGCAGTTCGATATCCAACGCTGGCGCTTTGCTTCACAACGAGGCGGTTAGAACATTTGCACACTTTATCATTACCGAACACTGCACATCGCTATATAAAGTCAATAATCAAATTTCTTGATTTTGAAGTGGGTGTGCCTCCTTTAGAAAGAAAATGAAAATTGAAGTTATGCACCGTTAAATTTTATTACCTTGTTGTCCTTAAGGACATTCAACATTTTGTTGATACTTGAATTAATTACAATAAATTAATTACAATAAAGAACAGTGTCAATATTAACATTTAAGAATTTAAGAAAAAATTTTATTTAAAAAAGAAAAACCAGATTTGATTAAATTTAAGTAACTATACTGACTTAGTTTTGGGTAAACTCTTGAGACGACGAGCAGTAGTTTGTGGAACTATTAGCTTTTATCGGATGAGACTGAAGGCGATAATGTTTGACTATTTCTTCATGGAAGGTCGGTATTCGAAGATCGTGGTTTCTGTATTTTGATTTCGATGCTGATCAATACATGCTTTAGTATAGTAAGTTCAATTGCGAATTTCGACCCATGCGCCAGTACAACGAAGAAAACTTGATGCCATGCAGCTTTCTCATTGTAAAAATGTGTTTCTGCCAAGTTTGACGTCGATCTAGATGTATTCCAAGATACTTTGCATCCTGAGATTGTTGGAGTTCTTGGTTTGCACCAACTTCATGGCGTTTGTACGAATCCTCCACTTCTTCAGCCAATACTCTATTTGGTCAAGGTTTTCTTGTAAGTAACTCGAGGCAATGCGATGATTTTTATGAGTTGACATGACTTCTGGTGGTGGTTGTAGCTGTGTTCGATGTTGGAAGGGGTACTGCCGTAAAGAGGGTACATAGGATAGATTGGGGTACTCCAGATTCAATTAGATGTAACTCAATAATGTCTTCATTGCTTTTGACCATTCACGGAAACCTGATTAAAAAAATGTAGCTCAGTAAATAATTGCTTAATTTTGTATATAAGGTGAATGGCAAATTGGCGATAAATGCATATATATAATTTTTTCATATTTTTGGGTCTCCAATCGATTCCTAGCTTTTGGACCATCTCGACTGTTATATCCTGTATAACGATGCTTTAGAACAGGCATAATTCGGAAAACGCAAACTGTGGCTGGGTATATTTTGAAACAACGTTTGTAACGCCCTTAAGGATCAGCATCACCTCCTGAGTCGATTTAGCCCTGTCCGTAAGTCTGTCTGTCTTTCTCCTATCAAGAGATCAAGTTCGAGAATCGGACCAACCCAAAAGAAGACTCCCATATAAAACAACGTAAAAAGCAAACATTTTCCCAATTATTGCTGTATTGGATTGGAAATGTTTAGAAACGGACTTTTGACATGGTCCGAGGTTCCAAAATCACCTATAAAAATGGGTCCTGAGACTACATTTTTAATGTGTGGTTGTATTACAGCTTCGACATAGCCGAAGATAGTTCACTCTCTAGAAATTGATTCTAGGACGTTAGTTTTACCATCATGCTAAATTTCATCCTTCTCAACTGGGTTTGACCCAATAGCAGAAGTACAACTTACGATTCTCTCACAAATTTTGGAAAAAATTTTTGTCAAAGGAAAATTTGAAAAATATGCATTGCAAATGAAAATGTTAATTTATTGCAGCTTACGTAATGATTTGTTCTTTTTTGTGATGATATGTGATCCTAAATCCTTCGCCCAGGCACAACTTCGTACGATCAACTACATGGTAAATATTCAACGAATCATGCATGAAATGGAAACGTGACAAATCAAGAAGGGACGCAAAACATGGGATTGAGATGAAGATAACTTAAATCATTAATCTCATATAGTGCAAAATATCAGTTCACTGCGACAAACGTCATGGCTAGTATTAAACGGTTTCGTTGAGAAGGGCCTTCACTTCCGTTAAAAAGGTAAACATTTCTCAAGTCCATTATAGACAAAGGCCGCAATGACTGTTTTTGGAACCGAAACCGGAACCCTTTCAATTCATAGAATTGAAACAGGAACCAATACTTTTTTTAATTTGAAAACCGTAACGGATATGGAAACCGTTTAATTTATTTGCTTCCAGTTCCTAATAAGTCAAAAATACAATTTAAAAATACAAATTTTAATTAACTTTTCTTTTTTTTCCCGTTCACATCAAAATTTCAACTTATTGACTTTCTGGAACCGAAACCAAAACCGGTATTTTAAAAAATCTAAGAACCGGAACCGAAACCGATATTTTTAAAATCTGACAACCGGAACTGAAACCGATATTCGTTTCGATTCCAGTGCCCGATTAGAAATTTGAAAACACTTTTTGTTGCGGTTTAATTAATACAATAATTATGTAAATCTCTATTTCGAATCAATTCAGGTAGGTATAATTTTTTAACATAGAAAAAGGAATAATTTAACTCTTTATGTAGAATAAATCATATACGGATGTTTAAAGTAAGTCATCTTATAAAAACTACATATGTATTATGAATAATAAAATTGATTAATACGAAATGTAAACAAAAATCAGAAAAAAATAATAAAAATAACTGAAAATATAAAAAAATGTTAAAAATAAGTCAAAAAAGTCTATTTATGTTAAGACGAATTTAGCCCTTCTTCGAGTGTTTGTTCTTCTTGCGTATCTTTTCGGCCTTGCAAGGGTAGGGCTCTTTGCCAATTTTGACACAAGCAGGTGAAGCTGCGTTGTGGCAGTTCTTGTTGGACCTGTTATTGTTATTATTGTCAATTTTGTTGGTACTTTGGTTCTTTGGTATGCTGGCGGCGGCAATCGATTGCAATAATTTGGTCGAATTGGATGTGTCAGAAGGGTTGACAGATGGATTGGGCGCCTCCACAGCATCACTACTAACTTTAACAATGCCAGTGGCTACCGCTGCATGAGGTTTCAACTGCCAACGCATTTCAGCCTCCAGTTGCATTTGCATGGGATCGCCGCTGAACATTTCAATGCCCATTTCCATCATATTCAGATCGCACTTGCCCTCGGCCGTGGAATACATCTCGATGCCGCCGTAGTACTGTTGGCCCACATTAACGGAGCGCGGCTGATCGAAATATAGAACAGTCTGCATCCAGTGCGTGGTGGGCGACCAGGGATCCGTGCTGAAGCTATGCGCCGTGGGCGTGTGCGATTTGGAGAATTGTACGTAGAAGTAGGTGGCCACGCCATCCATGACGCCACTGCGTTGCATGTCCAGCATATACTTGCAGCGAAATTTCAGATCCTCACTCTTGGCCGTATTCAGGTTCAACGTTTTAATAGGCACCTGTGCACTCAAAAGCTGTGTAGAAAAATTACATTATTTCGCACTCTTCCCACCTTTTACCGAAAGCCTGTTTTACCTGTTGTGGCCGCACTGCGTTAAACCTCGGCTCGGACAACGCAAACTCCCGGAGGCATTTCATGTTGAAGCCGTAGACATCCGTCCACCATTCCACGCGATCGTTCCTATGTTTGTTATCTTCGATCGCAGCCATAAACAGCTTGGCCACATCGGGGAATATCAAACCGGAGCCCTTGCGCAGCCACTTGTCGCGGGCATAAATCACGGCATCGCAGCTGGACTGGAACAGCAGCGAGTAGCCCATCCAATCGCAAACGATGATGTCAATATGCTGTACGGGCAACTCCACCTCATCGATGCGTCCTTGGATCACTGTAATAACGCGCTCATAGCCATTGGCGTGCACTATGCGGCGTGTGTATTCTGCCACATTGGACGAGTTCACGGCGAAAACTCGCTCAGCGCCAGCCTTGGCAGCAAACAACGACAGTATGCCAATGCCCGATCCAATGTCCAATACCGTGCGCCCGCGAAACAAGTGCTTGTTGTGGAGTATGGCCGACTGGAAATATTGTATGCGAACCTTGTCCTTCAGTAGCTGGGCAGCCACATCAATGTGAGCGGTTTGGTCGTTCTGAAAATCGGCCGACGTCATTTCGTCGACGGACACTGGTGGTGGTGGATTTTTCGAACCGAGATTTGGCTCTTTTTCAGCAGGTGCAGAATTCTGGGACTCCTGGAAGATATGTTCTTTTTGAACTGATAAAGCCTTCATCTCCTTTTTTGTTTTTAGTTTGCCACCCATTTTATAAGTGGCGAAATTCTATACGTTATTTTAAAATGTTTTTCCAATTTCCAATGTCTAAGCCTAGTATTTTTCTTGTACTTTTTAACAAATTTTTGCGCGGAAAATGACACTTTGTTGTAACTGTCAAAAGTGCCTAGCGATGGGCACTATGGAATAAAACTATCGAGTTCTCGTCAGTTAAATAGGGTGGCAAATCGCAGTCGATTTAACGACCTAATGAACATATGGGAACATGTTAATCAGTTCGTTTGTCATATATATCGATATTTGCAAGCATGCTTCTAAATTTCTTCGCATATGCTATCGAAAAGCGGATTTCACAGTGCTTAATTACAAATTAAATGCAGAAAATCCGCCATTTCAATTCCAATTTACTAATAAAGCACGTTTATTGTGAATGAAAAATTAAAATACAATTTTAAATGTGCAAGTTTCCACAAATCACATTAGGCTCTTGCCAGACTATTCAATTTCCTAAGAAAAACTAAAATTATAGCAAGACTCCAGATTTTGTTTGAAATGGAGATACGCATTTCACTCCTTCTTTATGAGAACCGATTAATAATCCCGCCAATCTCTTAATCAAAAATGTTGTCTTCCCTTTTGTCAAATCTAAAATATCCTTTATTGCATTTCCATACTACTTTTTTCAAAAAAAAATAAAATGAGTTTCCTATTATATGTTACATATTTTGTTTTACAGTATATACTGTTCATTTCGAAATAAAATACAACTGTTTTGCTAATATACACTAGAATCAGTAACGGTATAAATTGATAATTATATATATATATATATACGAGTAAGCCGCCTTGGAGTGGTCACTTAAATTAAACAAGTAAAAAAAAAACAAAACAAAAAATAGTATAGGCGTCTATATACAGCATCGTAAAGAGTGCCTTAAGATTCATAGAAAAATTGTACATTTTGTTCACAGTTGAGGTGTGTGTTTTGCAAGTGCTTTGCTTAACTGAATATACTGTCTGAGCTGTTTTCCGTCTCGCTATTGAGACATTCCATAGCGGGCAAGGAACCACCGCGACGACATTTATTTACATGTTGATGTGCTTGTGGTTGTTGTGATTGATGGTGCTGAAGTGGATAATGGCGTTGACGATGAAGATCACTGTCACAGGTACTGGTTGTTGTACTACAGCTAATTTGACTACCTCTACGTCTACTACTGCTAGATTGCGCACTTGTTGAGGCGCTCGGGACGGCTGCCGCATTCAAATTGGAGCCACTGCCACTGCCCGACGCCGACGAATTCAATGCCGGAAAATATTTGTACAAATCCAAAAGAAGCCTTAGTATAACGTCTGGTGGGTGTGTCACATCGGTTAAATCAATTTCCGATGGATTGAGGGGCGTCCAAAATGTCACACCTAGGCCAGCGAGACGGCCACCCTGGAAAAATTTATTTTATTTTATTTATTTTAAAACAAAAGACAGAGGAGATCACTCACTTTAATGTCCGTCTCCAATTTATCGCCAATCATTGCACATTCGGCTGCTTTTACGCCAAGGAAATTGCACGCTGCATAGAATATATTAGGGTTGGGCTTCTCCCACGGCAAATCGGAAGAGACCAAAACACAGTCAAAATACTGGCTGACATTCAGCTTCTGGATTTTCTCCCATTGGGCATTCGAGGGGCCGTTGGTGATCAGCGCCAGCAGGAAGCCAGCCTCACGGAAACGTTTCAGCATTTGCAAGTACTCCATCGGAACGGCCAGATAGCGATAACGCAACTTCAGCCATTTGGGGTATATCAATTCGGCCAAGTGCTTATGGCGACTGGGCAGTGCCTCGCGCCACAAATAGGTGCGCCATGAATCGAGCGAGGTCTGCGAGTTGTCCGGGCAGCGGCGGAAGGCTTTCAGAAACGATTGCGTCGCTGCCGTCGATTCCTCTTTTGTAAAGCCGAATTGATTTTCCAGTACTTCGGTAAGCTAAAAAAGGAAATTGTTTAAAGTTCAATTAACGGATGATTAGGATTATTTGAAATAAAAATTGTTTTTAAATATTTACTGAAAAAAAGGGGTGTTCACAATTCGTCACGTATAAACGGGAATTTGTTATAAATTACACTGTGCTAGTTGGAAAATAAAACAGACGGCGCTCTGGATGGGTTTAGTTGATTCGAGAACACTGATTATAATGCCTTTGTGCGTTTTTTTATGGTTAGTTCTATACAAATCTTCAATATTAAAAATATTAAATAAAATTTTTTATTTTTTTTTGCAAAAAAAAATTTTTAAGCTTTTTTTTTTGTCATTTAAAATTTTTTTAAAATAATTTTGTTTTTTTTAATAAACTGTTTTTGTTAAAAAAAATTGTAAAATTTTTTTTTTTATTAGAAAATGTTTAAAAAAAATTGGAAGAAAAAAGGTACATTTCTGTGCACAGTGTTATTATTTGTCATTGCATTTTTCATACAAAATTTTATGTCAAACGAAGATTTATAAAAAAATTCCCATTTGTTACGAATTGTGAATTCCCTTGCTATTTACAAAAATGCCAAAATGTTAAAAACTATTTTCAAATAAATTTGTGATTTATCGATTAAAAAATATTTAAAAATAAATTTTTTTTAATTGTTTATAAAGTTATGCAATTAACCTTTTACAGGCACTTTGAATAGTTCAAAGAAATAATTTCGTCATCCCAGGATTTTCCAATGCGAATGCACCTGTGAAAAAATGAATAAAACTTCCTTAGCGTAAGGATGGCAACACTGGCTTGTATCCTTCAAATGTCCTCATGCATGCAAACCCGGAAATAACAATTTTAAGTTTACGCAAATTTTCATTTGAAAAAATAAAACAAATAGAATATTCTAGCGCACAAATAATTTCGCATTTGCATTGCCTATTACCTAATTTCGCTGATGACGCCGAGGGTGAGTGGACTAGTCAGCAGCCAACCCAGTCACCCCCCTTATCAATCAGTGGAAAATTTTGAGCTTTTTTTGTTTTCGTTGCACATTGCACATCGCGCTTTCACTCACCTTTCGACACGCTTTGGAATCTCCTTGCCTTGTGGGAATTAGAGTGTTATCTAAGTCGAAGCATAGCGTGGAAATTTTTGAATTGAACCCCGCATCAGGGGAAGAGGGGGAAGTACCAGCGACGGGGGCAGCAGAAGCTGAATTTTGGTTTAGGGCAGCAGCGTTTTTCGTTCGCGTGCAAGATTTAGCTAAATCTGCCATCAGTTTCGTTTTTAACTAAATAATTTCTATTTTTGCTGTTGTCCTTTGTTTTTATCTACAGATGAGCGCGTTGTGTGTTTAGGTAAAACTATTTACAAAATAAATACGAGTTTGTATTTTCTAAGCACCAAATATTTTAAATTATTAGAAGAACTAATGAAGTTGCAGCCAGGCAACGGGAGCAAAATGAGTGGAATGAAATTATATGGAAAAAGAAAGTGAACAAAAGCACATGCGGAGAACCTGCTGCCAGTGTTGCCATTGAGTTTGTTTCAACATTCCCATATATAAAACAAGAACATTTTACCCTCAACGGATCATTTGAGCACAAAAATTCCCACATTCGTTAAAAAAAAAGAAGAAGTTCTATAAAAAAAGATTAATTTACAATATAATTCTAACCAAATAGTTAACTAATTAAGCTCCCACTGAGAGCCTCCTAGCAAAATTTGGCGAAAGCGATATTTTATTTTTCGCCCGAATCCGAAATACGGCCGAAAACCCGGTCTCTAATTATAATAACAGTGGTATATATTAAACATTTGGATTTTTTTAAATTCTCGCCTTTCGATGCGATTGATTGTGTGTATATTAGATTTATTTTTCATTTAGTAAAAAAAAAGCTTTATTTCACTCGGCTTTATTGCACCCCACCAAAAAATTCTGATTTTTATTGAGCTTTTCATAATTTATGTATTAATTATTTTCCAAAAAATTAGTTTTGGAAAAGAGTGTACAACTTGCTTCCTGGGACTTTGAAGAAATTCTTCAACCAGACATTATAGTAGGTTGCTTACAACAACATAGCAAAGATTCAGTTTGATGGATCTTTCCATTCGCTGCTTCAGTGAGTTGAAAAGGAGAAGCAATTCTCTTGTGCGTCATACTAAGCATATTTATAGTGTCGCTTGGTTTAAATAACGTGCATAAAGAATGCTGACGAGTAGTGTTGGTCCGTTACCACTAAAGTATCGATTTTACTCATTACTTGCAAAAATATCGAACAAAAGTATCGAGTGTTTGGTATCGAATTGTTTTACTGTTTGTGAAAAAAATGGTATTTTATAAAAAACAAGTAATCGACCGTTTTTCGGTAATTTTACGAACACATTTCTATATTTTATTCATAATTTTTCGATACTTTTCATTTCTACTTTAATCCCGATCCATTTCAAAATTGTTCCCGACATTATTTCCAATCAAATAAAAAAGCACCCTTTAGTATCAACAACTTTAAATTCATTTCCGCAATTTAGCGGCTGGATTGTTCCTAATATCATTAAAGATTTTAAAGTCGCCAAAAACCCTTAATTTCAAATCGAAATTACGGAAATCTATTTTCTGCTTTTTTGTTGGTTTACGCCGTAAACTTTACGGGTTATATTCTAGAAAACTTGTTTTTTTACTCTTTTTTGTTAGAGCGCTCAAAAATCATCCAAAATTAGATATTTTTTGGACTCTAAATTTGAGCGCTTTTTTTATTGTTGCTGGCTAATGAATGCACTTTTTTAAAAGTCACAATTGTATGAAAGAAAATGGAAACTTAAAAAATTATGTATCTCGAAAAGCATAATTTTGCGACAAAAAAATTGCAAAAGTCAATTTAAATCCAAAAATTGATAACCGAAAAAGAATACTTGCAATAATCGGTCAAAAATAATCGGCAATCGGAAAAAATAATCGATTATTTGATCGATTGTTGGACATCCCTAGTCATAAGTCAAAATTTCCCTTAAAAAGGGAATTAAGCCTCAATTCGGCAACACTGTCTGCACAAGATTTGACATTTCTTTTGTGCACATCATTCGTAGCAAAAATGTCAACAAACAACGGCGCAAAAAATAGGACCAGTATGTTTACGAAACGTTTGATAAATTCATAATATTATACAAATATTCATATTTTACAGATTCTCTACTAAAGCAGGACCAGGATGATGGACTGCTGTCGCTTGAAAAATTGGATCGCGACTCGCCGGAACTTTGGCCTGAAAAAAGTGAGTACAGCCCGCTAAAGAGAGACCCGAAACCCGCTTAAGTGAAAAGCGAAATTTGTTCTTAATGAATAATTCATTTGAATTGAGATTCCAAGTTATTTTTTCATTAGACGAGGTTTAATTAAGAAATTTGTGTTTGGGTGTAACTGCAGTTACGAAATAGTCTTTCGAGTACATATTCAAAAATGATATCTTTAGAATTTTCCAACTTTTGTAACTGTTTCTTTCCATTCGCCTGGAATTCAGTTTGCCATTCCTTCCGTTAACCTTTTGAATTGATGTGTGACTAGCAACATTTGGATTGTTGAATTTGATTTCTCGAATTTAGTTTAGCTGAAAAATAATTTTTGAAGTATTGTCAAATAAATTGCATTTTTAAAAACAAAATTTTGAATTTTCAGTACCTGGCATTACCGATTTCATAGCGATGAGTGACACGCCCATACGCACACCCGTACCGCATTGGTCACGTGGTCTTTCACAGGAGGACATATCGGAAATGCTGCGTAAGTTGAGTTTGGAATGTTTTTTCCGCCTAATTTGTATTCTTTTATTTTTTTATTAGAATTAAGCGCCCTACCCACCAATGGACTGATTATGGAAATCAAAAAGACCTACGACGAGGCTTATCAACTGGGCGTTAGTGAGGCCAAAGAAATGACACGCGGCAAATATTTGGGCATTTTTAATAATGCCAAAAAGAAATCCACTTAAAAGACTTAATTAAAATTTTTATTAGGTTTTTTCATAAGCTTCTTAATGTAATGTTAAACAAAAATAAAACAACAAAATGTGTTTAAAAATTTGGTATTTTATTTTGTTTCTAACTTGTAAAACAGGTGATGCTCTATATCGAAAACGAAAGTTGCATTGCCATTGCGCATAACTGCATTTTCGCTGAACATCCCACCCATCCTTCTCCCCTTGACCGTTGCTCACCCTGTCCCATCGGCTGCATGTGTTCTACCCCGAATCGATTGCATTTTAGTTTGATACTTTCAGTTGGTTTGTTTACCACACACCATCGACAGTCGTACGAACAGGAAGCATAATTGCTGCCAATTTGAAGAATTTCCAGTTCAATTCCGAAACAGAGGGGTAAGTCAAAGCTGTTATTATTATTTGAAGAATTTTGCATATTTTTTTTAATGAATTTCCTTTAAGTTTCATTTAAGATTCCAGTGAAAATAATTTCACACGAAACGAAAGGTCTACCCCAATAACCTTGTCCTAATTCTGCTCAGTTTACTTACTGCCGCCGTGCTGTCACCTGTCATGGTCGAAGAAGGTGGTTGTCTGCGACAAACGGGCAGCTCGTTGGCCAACATTAACCATCATGCGAATGTCAAGGCTGGCATTGCCAAGTATGTGTGGACTGACCGTGAACTGCTGATGCATTTGCAAAACTACACGCCACTCATTTTGCTGATTGACTTTGTGGAGAAGACGCGCACGAAGCGATTTTACGAGTCTTCGGAGCGCTACGAAATTCTCATGCTTATCTTCATTATGCGCAAGGGAGCGCCGTTCTGCGAGAATAAACGCTTTCCCGAGGAGTATTGGGTCAATTTGTCGGTGGGCCCCATTGCAGAAGCTTTCGATCGTTTGCAGGCCGCCATTGATATACCCGATCCACAACTGCCCATACACATGAGCGTCACTGACCTGACCAGCTGGAAGCAAATGTTCGATGCAGCCATGTTGGAAATACGCCGTTTTGCGTACTACACAGACCCACAGCAGCTGGCCGATATAGGTGTCTACAATCGAGGCACCTTTGAGGAGAGATTTCACTTGCAGTGGACCGATTAGTTGACCGATGGTTTGTCAATTAACAGATACTCTATGACTAAGCTGGTAGATTCTTTAGATTAATTTTAAGATTTCCCCCATTTCATTTGATGATAGCCAAAAAAAGAAAACAAAAACTTACTGCGGATATTTACATCAAAACGGAAATTGAAACTGTGCCTTTGAACTTGCAAAATAAATACAAAAAACAATCTTTACTCAAATGTTCTATACTCCAAAAAAAAAAAATGTTAAATGAATTTGTTGAAACCGCGACCTAAGCTCAATTTCCGTTGAAGGTATCTACAATTCTAAAATATATGTATGTCGATTGACCCGACCCTATTTCTAGAACAACTGTACACTCTATATAGTATACACGCTAGTTGATTGAATTTAATGTCTCTTAAATAAATGTGATTAATCAAAGCTAAACCAATTTCAAATGGCATTTTTTAAAGTTTATTCTTCAATGAACTGCAATGGAATAACAAAAAATATAAACCAGCTCGGCGGTAGAAGTCATTTAAAATAATTAAAATGCAAAAGGATGGTGGAAATTGAATTGAAGTCTAGAAAAAAAAACACCCTCATCTCATCGGCTACATCAGACAAGCTATGCGCTCATCGAATTTAATTTTATGCTCATGTTTCAGAAAGCGACGCATGCCAAGTAGCATATAATGCAAGGGTGGCTGTCCCAGAATGTCCACAAGTAAGTTCAGCAGGGCATCGAAGGTGTCGTCGCGTTTGTACGATATCAGGGCAGCAGTGAAGGCGCTAAAGTTTTCGGGCGTCAAAACGCCTCGCAACTGAAAGAAAAAAAACGGAGAACCGTTAAAGCTAATTTGTTAGTGTTTGATAGCTTGCTTAATCATTTTACAGCCACAAAATGGGAATAAAAGAACCAGCGCATAACTAACGAGTCCCCATTGTAAATACCACTATCGGATATCAACAGATAACGGATATCCAGTTTCTACTTTCATTTCAATGTTGACCATAGAAGCAACAATTGGAATGCCAAATGAAACAGGTAGCTCACGCCTCCTTTTGGTATGTTGACATCAATGTGTGCCAAGTGTAAACATAATCAAAATTAAAATCTTCCCCACTACTTACCACTCTCAAAAACTCCACACGTTCTTCCGGCGCTTGCCTCAGCTCCGTAGCACTCGTCATTTGAGACTTAGGTGCATAGGCAAATGAGCTAAGTGTGGATGTTTGGGAGGGTGGAGTTAGCATTATACTAGAGTTGTCCACCAACTTGAAACGTTTCTTCTTATTCGCTTCACTGTTAGCAGAATGGCTCAGAGCATTGAAAGCGGACGTTGGTGAATTTCTATCGCGTTTGTGAATTTTTACCGAACTGCTGCCGCTGCTGTTGAAATCGATCGACTGTCAAAGGTTTAAAGGAAAAAAGTTCAGTGTTGCTGTTTTTTCTTCATCTTAATTTGAGCTTGATTACCGAAACGTCCGAGTCCAAGCGACTCATGAAGTCCATAGCACTTGGTGCCTGACAGGTACGCGACCGTCCTGCAGCCGAGGCGTAATCGTCAGGTGTCCAACTCGCAATCGAATTTGTTTTCTCAACTTTACTGAAAATAGACAATTTTCATTTGAATCACCGTAAAATGGAACAAATCCAATTTGAACCACTTACATGGCCATTTGTTGGGCAGTTTGGAAGTTTTTCTTCGATTCTAGGATTAATTTGGGATCGGAGAAATATCTACTTCGCACAATGCCCGCTTCCTCGCAAGTCTCTTGGACCAGAGATTCCACCGAACGTTCTTTGGGTTTGGGCATCTAAAACATGAAATCATTGAAAACAAATCACACTCGCATAGAAATATACACTTTCCTTACTGTCTTTTCGGCATTTCTGAAGAACTCGCGCAGCTCCCTTATCAGAGGACCAAAGGGTGAACTTTTTGGCGCATCGCCCAAATGACCGCGTATCCATTTGGATAATTGCGACACTTGCGACGGCTGCTGGAAGCGATAATCGCACAGGAGTATGGCACCATAATCGTTCCGGTGCCTTATGACACGTCCAATAGCCTGGTTGACGGCACGCGTGGCATCCAACCCATACCAAGCTTGGCCAGAGAGCAGCTACAAATGAAATTTATATTTTTTGTTTTCATAGCAATGAAGTAGTTTCGGCTCACCTCATTTTCCTTTGTGCGATTATCCTCCAAATAACGTTTCTTCAGTATGACTTTGGGATCCTTTAACGGAGGAAAAGGCAAGCCTGTAATGATTACAGCACGTCCGTTGCGGTCCGCAAAATCCAAGCCCTCCGAGACTTTGCCGCGGCACACAGCCATGAAGCAGGCTCCCTTCGAATCGCGTATGCTTTGATAGAACTCTTCCATGGTCGTGGTGAAGGCTTCTTTGTTGCGCGGCTCTACATAAATCGGCTTGTGGCGGCTAATGTCCGCCCAGAGACCGCTAGCTTGCCACGAGTTGACGCACTGATTAAGCATGGGATAGGAGGGGAAAAATACCAATAGGCCGTCCGGCACAAGGCGTGCCACATTGAGAATGGTTTGTCCGAGTGAACTTATGTACTTGGGATTGTCCCTAGAAATTATTAAAAAATTAATTTTGAAAAAATTTTTTTTTCTTTAGTGTTTTAATTTACCGATTGGCATAGTTTGAAATAAGCTGTTCTCGATCGGGTCCTGATCCGATGATCTTCACGTAAACCTGACCCCGACTGACTATGTGCGGATTCTCCAAGAAATGCGCTACTGGTATGGCCAGCTCGGCTATTAAAGGTTTCAGCGGAGCTAAAGTGCCGCTAGTTAGAATCACACTGCGTACGTTTGTATTCAGGAGCTGCTCCATTCTAAGACAAGGATTTTTTTTTCAATTTCAATCGGGAAAACTATCATTTTGACTCATACCCAAAGCCCGGATTGAAGCACCAAAAATTAATTATCTTTCCTGCCTTCGACATTACCGTTGATGTTGAAGCCTTCGACAGCCAACCGTCCTTGTTCGCTCCGCCCTTTGCATGCTGTTGCTTAGCCTCCTCGATCTGCACATGGACTTTGAAGCTTTTGTAGACTTTCGGCATGGCCTCCTCCTTGTTGCACAGGACAATGGTTAGCAAATCGGACAAGATTTGAAAACTTCCACCCTTGCGAAACATTGTGTTCTGTGAGGCCACCGCCAGAAACTGCACCAATTTGTCCAGCAGTGCCACCGTAACATTCACGGTCCCGTAATGGAAATTCGCCTTTGCCAGCAGCTCAAACATGAAAGATGCGGGATATGTGGTTCCCTCCATTTTGTTATCCACCACAATTTCGTCGATGGCCTTTTCCAGATCCAGCACCATTTCCTTTAGCAACGCCAAGTCCTCCAAGGTGAAATCCTTTTTCTCATCACCAGAGTCCTGGACATCGCCACTGCTGAACGCCTTCATGATGTGCGTGATATCGTCAATGGCCAGAGCCACGTCCGAAGAGCGTATTTGGACTGAGGCCGACTCCTCGCAGATCTTCTCAATGTTGTGCGCCTCGTCGAGAATCACAATTGCATTGTTCAGTTCGATCTTGTTCGCTTTCCTCGCCTTCGGATCGAGGATATAATTGTAGGGCATAAATGTTATGTCCGCATCGGCCACCAGCTCTTTCGAGCCGTAGTAAGGACATATTTTGAGCTTTTGTCCCACCTTGACTAGATCCTCAATATCCATTACCGTTGGCCCACGGAAGTCTGGATGATCTTTTTTCGAATCGACACGCGAGTGGAACGAGCAGGTTCTCGTTTGCACGCGCAATTTACACATTTGTACTTTGTTGGAATTGCCCTGTTCGCGCATCACCTCCGGATGTATGCAGAGTTGATCGCGTGAGCCGAGAACCACCGAACGCATAAAGGAGTAGGCTGTGCGTTTCAGCTCCTGCATTGCCTGCGTCAGCTGAGAGTGAGTGCGCGAGGCGTAGATTATTTTGGGCACACCCCAATTGTTTGTCTTGCCCGCTGCTTCGAACACCGCCACCATGTCTTCCGGCGCCGCAGGACCCTTTTGCAGTTGGGCTTTCAGATCCGCCTTGCGTGTTAGTACCCATGCCAGCGAGGCACACAGCAGGCTTAACGTCTTGCCGGTGCCTGTGGGAGACTCCAGGACGCCGTTTGTGCCTTCTCTTAGGCACGTTATGACCTTTTCCATGTAGGCTGTCTGTACGTCATACGGCTCAAAGGGAAAATTGACTGGAATGTCGGCAATTGTGTATTCCGGCATTGTTGCAGGTTTTGTGATAAGCAAACGTGAAGATATATATGTACTTTCGTTATTCGCTCTTTTTTTGCAGCTTTCCGGTTGACGGGTAGGAAGGATATAAGGAACTATTTTATTTGTTTCACAACTTTTTTCGAATTCTTGTTTCTGCCATTCGACACTTCCTCTTTAAATGAATCCCGCCATTTGGCATATTTTGAATCAGCTGTTTTTGACTTTTTCGTTTTAGAAATTGATTTATAAAATCCCTCATTTCCAGAAATCAAGGATTGAAGATTAATTGATTCAATTACTCAAGTAATTGAAATTGTTGAATTTAAACAATTGTCCAATTAAAAAAACCCATTTGCAGATTTAATTTTTATCAGACCTTTTCATATATTCCAAAATGGTTTGTTGTGAAATTGTTTTTCTGTGAAGTTGTTTCTCTAAAACACCCCGAACATAGATAAAAAAAAACGTTTAAAAACAGGTCAAGCTATAAAGAGTCAATAAGAACTAGGTAAGGTAATGAAAACAAGATACAAAATTTACCAAAAATCAACTCAAAAAGTTAAAAAAAAAAAAACTAGTCACAACGTACACATTTTAAACTAAAAAACTAAATAAAATATTTTGACGTGATTGCGTATTGAAAAAAATTCTTCTTTTGATAAATTTGCATAGATCTGGCAACACTTTGCAACACTTTTGACGTTTTCGCAAAAGAAGCAGAAAAGCAGCAACAATCACAACCAAAATAAAAGCGCCAAAAAAAACTGAAGGCCAATTAAATAATTTCTACTTAATGTAGATTAAAAACAATAAATAAAAGACTAAAAATCGAACCAAAATGAGTAACAAAATGTTTGCGGATAAGGCATTATCCTTGATCAAGGAATTGGAACGATCGCCGCAGACTATACCACCGTTCGATGTGAGTTTTCTACTTTTTCAATTTCAGTTTACAATAATTCATTTTGCTTTTCAGGACGATGGCGTTCGGCAGGTGCTTGAGGAAATCAAGGCCATATTCGATGAGAATTGTGCGCAGGCGTAAGTTTCCATTCATGTTTAGAATTTCATTGAACTTACAAACGCATTGTTATTCACTACAGAGCGAATTACTCGACGTCTGGCGATCGAACGCTTTGGCCGCTGCTGAACTTTCGCCATGCTGCCTTGCAGCGCAACAAACGCTGCCTGCTGACGTATCTCTACCAGCGTTTGCAACGCATCAAAGCATTGCGCTGGGAATTCGGTACTATCATTCCAGCTGATATCAAAAATGCACTATGCGAACCCGAAGTGAATTTCTTCAACACATACTCCAAATCCTTGGCTTCGTACATGCGGTCGATAGGTGACGGCCAGGGTATCGATTTGACCGGCGATCTCCGTCCGCCCAAGTCGCTGTACATTGAAGTTCGCTGTGTGGAGGACTACGGCAAGTTTGAATTGGAGGATGGCGAGGTGATTCATTTGAAGAAGAACAGTCAACACTACTTGCCGCGTTCGCAGGTCGAAACACTGGTGCGGCAGGGCATTCTACAGCACATTTCGTGATTTTTTATTTTTTTTTATAGTTTTTGGTTAAACGTTTTTTTGTACTATAAAAAATGATTAATGTAGTTGTAGTTATTTAAGTAGCTTTCTTAAATATATTTAGTGCAGCTGTAAGGAAAAGTATTTAATTTGTTTTATTTAAACATAATCATAAAAGTCAGTTTTACTTCAATCCCGTTCCTTTTAATAATGTATTTCCATTTCGCTTAGAAAGTTTTAATGACGGGATTTTGAATGATTTTGAGACATTTTTATGAAGGCTGGACAAATTGGACAAAAATCGGCAAAAGTATGCATTTGTTTTTATAAACATTAAAAAATCAGAGACAAAATTTAAATAGAGCTTTTAAAATTTTTTGTAATTTCAGTTACTCCATTCCCTTTTCACAATGGAAAAAGTAGAAGGGCTCAAATAAGAATATTAAACTATTTGTTATAAATAAATATAGCGACAAAATACTTGACTTACAACATTTATGCGAAAAAAAAACATTTAAAATAACATTAAAAAATTAGAAAAAACGTAATATGAATGGCATCCAAAAAAGGAATGAAAAAAAGTTTGTCAAACTAAACGGCTATCTATTTAACATTTTTTGAGACCATTTTCTGAGGCTAATCAAGTGCTCCGGAGTGTGTATGTTATTCAAATGTATTTGAGAACTACATTTTTCTTATTCCACCAGGATAATTTCCAGGCCATTACAACAGTTTTCAATACAGAACTTCTTGTACTGCGCAATTTCAAAAATCCTGTTTTCAATTTGTCATATTGAAATGAATTTCTATTAAACTGTCAAATTCAAAAACACGCGGGCTACGGGCGACGTCATTTTTCGCACACACCTCGCTGTCTCTAATCAGCGCCATCTGTGCAACACAACGCACAAGCATAGCCGAACGAAATCAAAAGAAGAATGTGAAAAATTCTCGCTGCTTGGCCAGCTTACAACTTGAAGGCATTTGACAGTTCGTTTCTTGCTTTTGGATTGGAAGGTTGTTTGGTAATAAAACGTAATCAGCGTAAATCGGAGTCGGAACAAAATACAATAAGCAGTGCAGTGCTCGCTCGCGGTGGTGATAAATTTTTGTTGAAAGCAAATAGCAAAGCAAAAACAAAAAAGGAGAAGAAGAAGCACCCAAGCAAAATCACAACAACAATTGAGTAACTCTCTCGCTCTCCTCGTTCCTTTGTGCGTTGGACAGTGTATTGTTGTTGGAGTGGTGCCCCCGCTGCCACACCGCAGCCCGTCCAAGCAACCCATCAACACATATAGAAACGCTTAAAACCGCCTCTTCAGAGAAAGAAGTGTCAACTTGGAACGAACAACCAACCAGCAGCGAATAGTGCAAAGCAGGAGAAGAAGATTCACAATCAGCACAAACGGCGGACGGACGGACGCATGGACGGACAAATTCAAATTGTCACAGTCGTTGTTCGTCGCCGTCGTTATTTACGAAAGTTGTTTTAAACAAAATTAAAAACGGTGAGAACACGAAAGCCTACTATCCTTTGCAATTGGGTTCTTGACTGACACTCGATGGCACAGTCAACCGAACAGCCAACAGTACATCACCAACACCACCCACAACGTCGACCGACTGTGTTCTTCCGCTGCTGTCCACCTGTCGTCCATTTGCAGTTTTGTTTACAATTTTTTTCTGATTGCACGTTGCAAAACGCAAATTGGGTAGTGTGCGGCGAGGCGGTGGGGCAAGGACATTTGTGCATGTGTGTCGTTCGGTGACAATTGCCGTTGGAGTTTTGTGTAGTGAAACTCCAGCGTAGAGCAATTTTGCGGTGTTGTCAAGATTTACGAAAAAAAATTTCCTAAACGTTGGTTTATATGCTGCTTCAAGAAAAAGTTTGCTCAAGACGTTTTCGCCTTTATCACACTTCTCCATGCATCTTTCTTTTGTGGTTCTTGGTCTAATAGAACTGTCAAAACTGGGCGCATTTGTCTCGCTTGCCCACATGTGAATTTTCTCTTTCAATTTT
The DNA here is from genome assembly GCA_951394025.1 of Heteromyza rotundicornis. Lineage (NCBI taxonomy): Eukaryota > Metazoa > Arthropoda > Insecta > Diptera > Heleomyzidae > Heteromyza > Heteromyza rotundicornis. Next base: position 13,511,981 of record OX596010.1, on the reverse strand, counting down.
GTGGTAGAGTTGCCATAAAGTTTTTTTCAATTAAAATTAAGCTAATTTTTTACTTTGACATCGATGGTTGATTGAACATTTTTCAAGCTTTCGAACATGGTACCAAATGAATTTTGTTAGTAACTAACCAATACTGTAACGCTTAGATAATCGCCTCGTAAAAAATGTTCCAAACTAAAAATGCAATTTTGATGTATTGGAAATTCTAAAAATTGTCACTTAACACATTTGTACGCTCAACCAATTATTTGTTTGAGAATTTGATCGATTTCTTATTTTAATATTCCTTGAATTATTTTTGCTTGGATGAAAAAAATATATTTGTTTAACATTTTAATTATACAATTCGAGCCATAGCTGGGAAATAAACATATGCACCAGAAAGAAAATGACACAGGAGAAGGTTTTTCTAACTCTATGTATTCTCTAAATTAATCGCTTACAACAAAATTGAACCCTCTATATCATAGAAAGCAATATAATTTCAGTTAAGCGTATTGGTTTCGAAAAAAATTCGCGTATATGACTCATAATGGGATTTTATCTTAAATCTTTATTTGGCTTTAAACTTTGTACGAAAAATTCAATGATGTACTAATTTATGAGAAATTCACATTTGTAGCTCTAAATACATATATCGATGGTCATACGTTGACACCTCGAATCTAACAATTTTTAGGGTAGATAACTCAAAGAGCCTATTTACACTATCAGTTCCATGACGATAAATCTGACAAAGAGCTAATAGAGCCTATTTACACAGTCATTCCCATGACGCATGGGCATGCCGTTTTTAGAATTTACACTGACATGGGCATGACGAAATTTGACAGTTTTTATATGAAAATGTAAATAAACGAAGCATGGAGTTGCCACCTTTTACGTTTTTTGTATGGATTTTCGGTGCAAAATGTTCTATCTCGTTTTTACTACCGCAGTTCTTAGTAGCTCTTTGTCAGATTTTTCGTCATGGAACTGATAGTGTAAATAGGCTCATAAGAACTGCGGTAGTGAAAACGGGATAGAAAATTTTGCACCGAAAATCCATACAAAAAACGTAAAAGGTGGCTACTCCATGCTTCGTTTATTTACATTTTCATATAAAAACTGTCAAATTTCGTCATGCCCATGTCAGTGTAAATTCTAAAAACGGCATGGCCATGCGTCATGGGAATGACTGTGTAAATAGGCTCAAAGAAAACAATTATTTTACGAGTACCAACTTATGACCATCGACATGACTTGAGACTATCCTTATTATGTTTACGTATAGATATTATCTCAACGAAATATATCTATCTACTAGCAATGTAACTTCTGACATAACGCGTGAATACCTATTTAATCGGTAATTTGTGTGTTTGTCTACCATTTTCTGTTCAAAAAATTGCGCGACTAATCAAGTTGCAAACCTATTTTAGCTAAAATTTGAATTTAACGCAACAAACACTAATTTTTTTTTTATTGATCAAATTAAATTTATTTACTTTTTGAATGTTTCGAAAAACTGGCAACTCTCTTAGCCTCTCATATGTTCCAGCAGTTCCTCTCTTTGCGTTTTCCGCCTATGCTCTCTCACGTCAACATTTGGTTTGTCAAATTAAAAATGGTAAAAAAAACTTTTGAATTTGTGTCATTTAACGAATGACAGTGAAGAAGGAAAATTGGGAAAAGCCCGTGTGAGAATTGCACCGAGTCCGTGGTCAATTTGTGTGCCTTCGCCTAATTTTCTCGTGCAGATTTTCTCCTTCCGACGTGGAAGGTCGATTCAATTAACAACACTCGATTTGGCCACTGACAACAACACCAAGTCGTCCATTGTTTACCTCTCCAAAATTTGGATGCTGCGGAACTAGCAAAACAGCTGGAAATGACGATTTCTTCTTACACTATCTTTAACGGCGGATCGGCTTAGCGCCATTCGAAATAGAGTTTGTTCTACCATGGTTCATACATGTTCATACATGCATACGTAAATTAAAGTTTAATTTAACAATTAGTAAAAATAATTGTGCTGCAATTTTTTTTAATCTAACGAACGGTTCAAACATTTTTTTTGCATTTTTCATCAAAAAACGACGTGTTTCTCAAAAAAAAAGTCACAACAAGAAGCCTATTGTGAATAGTCGTTGTATAAAAATGTAACTTTAATCCTCAAACGTAAGCGATCCGAAATCGTACGAAAACATTTACGAGATTCGGATGAATACGTACGAGAAATGCGAAAACAAACTGACAACAGTGGGAATATTTTATGAAATTTGTTCATACAATGGTTTTAATTTATATAAAAAAAACACATAAATTTTCAAATTTCTGCTTTACTGTTTCAGCGCAGTATGAACGTTTAAAGTGAAAATTCGTGAACATTTCGTAATAACTAATTGCAATCGACAAAGACTTCGATTGTGTGGGTTTGGTGAAACCGTTGTGCCAAGTGAAGTTTCATATTTTATTATTTTGAAATAATTTATAAATACCCAATCCTTATCAATTTATAGATCAATATTGCTCTACTCTTTCTCTCATTTCAATTTCTCACGAGCACGATCGCTTAACATTTTTATATATTTTTTTCTTTTAAATTTTTGCAGATTGTTTTTGAAGAGTTTTTGTTTCCGATGACAGCAGAAATAACTTGAAAGTTTTTCACTACACTTAAAATAAATCTAAAATCTAAAATAGGATTTAACAAAAAATAATAACAAAAACAAAAAAAAAGAAAATAATCAAAATAAAAAAGAGAGCTCCTCTCTCCCGGCTCGCGTTAAGCAATGACAATTATACTCTTTCTGGTGGACACCTCGTCGTCGATGTGCCAGAAGGCATACGTGAATGGCGTACAGAAATCCTACCTGGACATAGCCAAGGGCGCAGTGGAGACATTCCTCAAGTACCGGCAACGCACACAGGACTGCCTGGGCGATCGCTATATGCTACTCACCTTCGAAGAGCCTCCGGCCAATGTGAAGGCCGGCTGGAAGGAGAATCATGCCACGTTCATGAACGAACTGAAGAACCTGCAAAGTACCGGACTCACCTCCATGGGCGAGTCACTGAAGAATGCCTTCGATTTGCTGAACTTGAATCGCATGCAATCGGGCATTGACACTTACGGTCAAGGCCGGTGTCCGTTCTATCTGGAACCCTCGGTGATAATAGTGATCACCGATGGCGGTCGTTACTCCTACCGCAATGGTGTGCACCAGGAAATCATACTGCCGCTGAACACTCAAATTCCGGGCACAAAATTCACCAAGGAGCCCTTCCGGTGGGATCAGCGCCTCTTCTCGCTGGTACTGCGAATATCGGGCAATAAAATTGATGAGCGTGTAGAGGGCAAAGTGCCGCACGACGACTCCCCCATCGAACGTATGTGCGAAGTCACTGGCGGCCGGTCGTATCGCGTGCGTTCACACTATGTGCTCAACCAGTGCATCGAGAGTCTGGTACAGAAAGTGCAGCCGGGCGTTGTGCTGCAATTCGAACCGATGCTGCCCAAAGAGGCCCCCGGAGTGCCCAACGAAGCGCTGCAGGATGTCGTCTTCCAGCCCACAAAGAAAATGATTTACGTGCAAAAGCACATTTCGCAGAAGACCTTCCCCATTGGCTATTGGCCGCTGCCCGAACCATATTGGCCCGATCCGAAGGCCAGTACACTGCCACCGCGCGATGCCCATCCCAAGCTGAAGATTGTCACACCCGCCGTTGAGGAGCCGCAAATGGTGCGCAGTTTTCCCGTTGACAAATACGAAATCGAAGCTAGTCCGCTCACCCTGCAAATACTGCAGAAACGCGAGATGAACAAGTGCTGGCAGGTCATAATTTCGAATGGCATGCATGGGTTCGAGTTGCCCTTTGGCTATGTGAAGGCCTCGCCGAATTTCTCGCAAGTGCACCTGTACGTGTTGGCCTACAACTATCCGGCGCTGTTGCCGCTGCTGCACGATCTGATACACAAGTACAACATGAGTCCGCCCAACGATCTCATGTACAAGTTCAATGCATACGTGCGCTCTATACCGCCCTACTACTGCCCCTTTCTGCGCAAGGCTCTGCTCAACATCAATGTGCCCTTTCCGCTGCTGCAATTCCTGCTGCCCGACAATGTGGACAACTATTTGTCGCCCAACATAGCCAACCAGCTGAAGCACATCAAGAACACGGCGAAACAAGACCAGGAGAACCTCTGCATGAAAGTGTACAAGCAGCTGAAGCAGCCCAAGCCACCGTATAGGCAAGTAGAGACGGCGAAACTGAATCCTGGCGTACCGCTGCGTCGTGAACTGGTGCGAAACCCCCTGTTGCGGGACACATTCGCAAAGCTGCATGCCGAAATAGAGCCGCTCGAGAACTATACGATCGTGGTGCCGCAACTGACGCGGCAGGCGTCGGCGAAGTCATATCGAAATCCTTTCGACATACCGCGGCGCGACCTTATCGAGGAAATTACGCGTATGCGAGAAACCTTCTTGCGGCCCACGCACACCAGCCTCATAGCGAAGGACTCTGGTCACTGTTTGCCCATTGCAGAGATGGGCAACTATCAGGAATACCTCAAGAACAAGGATAATCCGCTGCGCGAAATCGAGCCAACGAATGTGCGGCAACACATGTTCGGCAACCCCTATAAAAAGGACAAGCATATGGTGATGGTGGACGAGGCCGATCTCAGCGATGTGGCGCCCATGAAAACGAACAATAACGGTGGTGCCGGCGGCGGACCACCGGGCAGCCCCAGTCCATTGCCTGGCGGCCTTGGCATTCCGAAGAAAATCGACACATCACGAGCGCGCAAACGCAAGGCAGGACCCATACGCAAGGACTTCATATTCCGTCGCACCTCAACGGACGTGTTGAGGCCCAGCACGCCCAGTTCGAGTATATCCACAGCTAGCAATTGCTCACAAGTCTCCTCGCTGTCTGACTTTGACGATGACGATGCCACGTCGGATAGCTCGTCGATATCGTCTGGGATGTCGGACGACGGTGATCCCGACCGGTTAGTGGTGGCGTTTGATGACGAAGAAGAACCTGCCGATTCAGATTTTCCAATAAACGGCTACGTGCGCAACTTTATAAACGGCATCAACGACGAGCCCAGCTGTGATTACGAAATGAACGGACTAGGAGGTGTGGGAGGAGCGGGAGTAGGAGTAGGGACGCCTCCAATTGGCGTAGGCATCGTCGGTGTAAGTGGCATAAACAATAGTCCTTTGGCGACTCCACCTAGCGGCGTTTTAGTCGTCAACACCACTGCATTGTCCAGTATCAGTAGCAACGGCCTAACGCCCGTACATCCAACATCACCCATCGCTGCTGTTGCGGCAGCTGCCGCCGCATCACCGCATCCATACATGACTAATTATGGACCAACAACGCTGCTGCTGCCGGATGTCATAGCGCCCGCAGCACTTGTGACATCGCCCACTACCAGCCAAATCCAAATAAATGGCAACGCCTTCAGCAGTTTGGCCGCAACGCCGGCGCCTTTGGCCGCATCAACTGTTGCCGCAGTGCCCATCGCCGTACCGGCTACCACCTATCACCACAACGACATCAACGATGCTCAGGAGATATCCCGGATACTGCAGCAGTGCCACAATGGCAACTCATCCAGCATTTCACCCACAACTTCCGGCAGTGCCAGCCCTGCCGCCAACTTTGACTCTACAATGTCCGAAACAAAGGTGGAAAGCGAAGCTGCGGCGACTCTAATGCCGCCTCCCACAACTGCAGCATCGACATCAGCAACAACAACACCTTTAGCCACTGCAACGGCGCTCTCGAACAGCTTCGATAGCCTGAAGCGTGAATCAATAATTTCGGGCACACAAATCCACAACTCCTCTACCGTCCCGCTCACCTCCTCCAATCAATTGCTAAATCATAATCACAACAACAATCAGCGCAACCATGTCGTCGCAGTGCCACTGCAGCCACTCACCGAAGAGCAACGCGAATTGGCGCGCAAGCACAATCTCGAAATTCGCTTGCAAGTATTCCGTGACATTCGTCGTCCCGGGCGCAACTACAATCAGCTGCTCGATCATCTGAACCTCATCAAAGGCGATTACGATATGAAATCGAGCTTCATACAAATGTGCATCAGCGAATCGTTGCGCTTTCGACGAAAACAAATGGTCAACAGCATTCAGGAGTGGTGGCAGGAGAAACAGCAGCAATTACAGCCGACAGCAACGGCGACCAGTTAACAATTACTGGTGGAATTGTGGAACTAAGCGCTTAATTACACCTGCCTGCCACCACCGCCACCACCACAGTAGTCAAGTCGTTCCCTATGGGGCACTGCCACTATTATTGAAGTTGTGATTGTGCTTTGGATGTTGTTGTTGTTGCTAGTTGAGTGAGCGTGATTTGTTTTTTTCTTTCTTTAAGTTCATATACAAAATGTGTTAAATTTAGGCAAAAAGAAAACCAATTGTAATTTATAATTTCTATAATTAGTAGCAGCAACAGGCGAGGCCGACACATGCGCGATCTCTTACCTGCACAGGATCAGACTCCATCGGCATTGTTTGTATTTTAGTTTGATCTGACAGTGGAACATTTTACTTTTCTGTTTTATTTTCGCTTATGATTTGTTACCGTTAGTCAAGACCGCATTACGTGACGACAGACTGATACAACCCGCACACACCCACATACAGCGCTTCTTATTACGTACGTTAGAGACTTATGATTTCCTTGTTTGTGTTTTATCCTTTTTCTTTTATTTTTTATTTTAATTTTTTTAAATATAAACTAAATGAGTTCAGTATTGAGACTGCATCGGTGGGGGAATGTTTGGCCTAGGATTTGCGGAAGGTTCCTTCTAGTTTTAGTAGAAGTGACACATTTTCGCTAACTTCCACAGTCAAGTTTTTACCGCCGCAAAGCGATCTCAATGCCAGAACCTGAGTAAAATGTTTTTAGGCGCGCATTGATCTATTTTTTTTTCTTTTTAAATATAATTGTGTAAATAAAACTAAGCAACAATTGCACTTTTTAAAATATTTCAAAAATATTCTACTTTAAAAATAAACTTAGTACTTTCTTTTAAATTTGTGCACTATTAAAAACAAAAACAAAAAACTTAAAAAAAAAATATTAAAAATGAAAAAAGCGAAAAAAGAAACCTTTGAAAAATATTTGGAGTAATTTAATAATTTAAATTAAATATTTTATATTATATAGTAACTTTTAAATGCAAACTTAAGTAAAATTATTTAAAAAATGATTGTTAAAAATGCGTGTTTTTCTTTAAAAGTCGATTGTTTTTTTCCAAATTCAAATATCAAATGGCTTTCTCGTAGAGTCTAGGAAAGCGTTTTGATACTTGTACACATTCGTTCATTCAATGATGATGTTTTCGCTTGATATGTATGATATGGTATAATGTCTATGCTTCAATTTCAGCTGCAAGTGGAGCGAGCACCAGCGCGAGGATGGATTCCATTGGATGTCACATCATTTCGAAGGATTAACTCGTATATCTGATAAAAAGTGTAAACTGCAATGGAAATGAATCGAATACCCTAATTTCCATTCAATGCATTGGGCCAATGCTGTTTGCCATTGAATCGAAACAATATAGTCTTTTGGCGATTGGAATATTATTTATCAAACTTTTACACTAAGGCGGCTAACGATTCCCAATCTCAATACCATATCACGGTTAAGGGGATGTGTGTGAAAAAATGCGAACAAACAAAAATTATTTTTGCTTTTTCTGACACAGCGCTATAGGAAACTTACTTACAGTGGACAGAATAATTGCACTACACACTGATTTCCGATATGATACCATATTCTGAAAGGTTTTGGTCTACATAATGACCCCCTCAAATAGTTTTTCTGAATTAACTTTTTCGAGGTCAAAGGGGATTGTAGTAACTGGGTTACTACAATCTTGTTAGTTTCAAGGCACCTATAATTTCCCAAATAAAATTTCTTTTTTTTTCAAAAACATTTTTTATTTTTTAAATTTGAAAAATAGAATATTTTGTATTCTGGGTTATTTATGACCATTAAATATTTACTTTAGCGGGTTAAGATGCTCAGCAAAATTTTAGCTAGGGTTAAATATAATGGCCCATATTGATAGTCATATTAAGCTCCAACTTAACTTAAGTAATCTACTAAGTTGACAGATAATACACTGAATTGACAGCTACTGAGCCGTTTCTAAGGTTTAGCAGCTACTAAATGTGACTATGAATATGAGCTAATATTTTTGTTAAATATACTAACACGATACCACTAACCGTTAAAAAGTTGTTTTAACAAAAGTGAAGTAATCTCCTTGGAACTTTGACCTCGAATTACTCGCTTCTTCGAGCTATCAGATTGGCAATCAGAATTCGGTGTTGCACAGTGTTATTCGTACACATGATTTTCATTTACCGTGGTTCACAGACACATTTCATATTATTGATATTGGCATCAACGGAAAGGTCTATTCCATTCCATTCGAAAGAGTAGCAGAACTTCACGAAATATAGAAAAATGTATCCGAAACATTGCTAAAAAATTCCCCCAAAAAAAAAAAGAAAAAACGGAGATCCAGAGCTGATGGTACACTTCGAAATATTCTTTGAAGAAAACTAATTTTGAGTAGAGTAATTTTTTTCTTTTATAAAAAGTTATTTAAAAGCAATACTCTCTATGAAAACCATTCATTATGTATTAATCAATTTAATTTTTTCGATTTTTATGCATTTTGTATTTTTTTCAGTCAATTAGAGAATCAAAAATACAGAATTGTTTGAAATTTAGCAAACGTAGGCGATGTTATAAAATATTTTCTCTTTTTGTTTGATGAAAATTACCTTTCAAAAACATTTCTGGACTATTTGTCGAAAATCCAGAAACTTCTGCAAATATGTAAGTATGTAAGTATGATCCCTGCTAAAAATTGTGGACCAATTTATTCAAAATATCACTATTGGTGTAGTCGCTAGTATAGTATGGTTACAAATTGGTTACATGTAATGCAGATGTGGACCATTGCAATAAAAATCACCGCACTTCTGCTTCATACATTTTGTTCTTCATTTCATTCCCGTGCAATTTTAATTTTTTTTTTAGGTTTTATATAAAAAAAAAATGTGGGTAAAAACCTGTCAATATCCTTCACATCTCTCGTAATAACGAAAATAATTGAGTGATTCATGTTAGGGGGATTACAGCTGCCACCAAGTGTATCTTTGGACTTTTATGGGTGGATCATGCTAGGTGGAGGGATTACAGCTGCTGCCTAGCACAATGACTCTTATGTCTAACCAACCGCTCTAGACCACGACCTAAATGTGTCGTCGACTACGTTTTTGACCAAGTGCTGGTCACCAGCTCTTGACCAGAAGCTAAATGTGTCTTCGACAATATTTTCGACCAAGTGGTGGTCAACAGCTTTTGACCACGACCTAAATGAGCCATTGAGCACATTTTTGACCAAGTGCTAAGTCAATGCACCTTGGCCTTTTAGATAACTCATTGGATACCTCCTCCTCCTTGTGCATTTAATAAATAATAATCCTTTTCTACAACCGTTTATAAAACAAATTGTTAAATTTCTTAAGTAAAAGTAAAAAATATCCAATTCAAATCAATCTAAAACGTACATGTTCGTCTGGTAAAGTTGAAAATTTTAGAAACAAGTTTGAACAATGAAAATTTTTTTAAATAATTTAAAAATTCGAGCGAATTTTTTTATTTTGCGCTAAGCATCGTCAATTGCAAGAAGATTAATTTTTTTATTAAAAAATTTATGAAAAGAATTTAATAAAATTTTTTTAAAATGGAAAATAATAAATATCTCTGCTGGTTTTTTTCCGTTCTGTACCAACATTTGATGGATTACTTTTAAAGTATTTCTACAGTTATTAGCCAAATATCAATCAAATTTGAATTGGATAAATGGGCATGGCACCGCCCATACAATTCAATATTTCAAAATGCTATAAACTGGATCCTATTAAATATTTTTCAACGAAGCTTGTAACCGACGCGCCTACAAGGTTGTAACCACGCCAGAATATACTTGTAAAAGTAAATATTTATACATTTATATATATATTCACTTTGACACAACGATTGTAAAGCCCACACGAAAGCGCGTCCGGTATCAAAATATATATTCTTGATCTGCATAATCTGTTAACTTTTTCGCCTCCCTTAGTCCGTCTGTCATTTCGCACGATAACTGCCGTAGCATTCCTCTTATTTTGGCAATTGATTTGTATTGAAAATGGGCAACAACGGATTAGAACCTCCCATACAAAATGGCGATCAAATTTCAATATTTTCGGTTATCTTGAGAAATACTGAACCGATTTGAACGCGGGCTTTTTATTTGGTTTGAAATGATATCGGGAACATGAAATTGGAACGAAATGCACTGGGAATGTAAAAGCTAATTATCGTATAATATCGAAAACAAAATTATCAATAAAATATCGAAAAACTGTCGATATTCGGTTTGGGGGGGCGTGGAATAAGGGATTATTTTCATGTGCATATTTGTTAATAAGGCCACAATCTGGCATCCCTGCTCAAAAGCAAAACCCTGAAAATATGTGAACATACTTTAAAACGCACCACGGCGTCATCTAGCGGCAAGTTCAATGTGCCACTATTACTTAAGTTCAGAACCCGCATGTTAATTCACAATGACCGATTCGGACGGATTCGCTGTGGCTCAGTGTTGCCATATAAACCGAAAAATTATATTTATACGGAATTGGGAAATTTTTAGGAATTTCATACGGATTTCTTTAAAATGCGGGTTTTCTGAAAAATTGTCGAAAAATCTGATATCGCCCAGTATCTTGACAACATTAGAATCACATGTGCAGAACTATATCTTCATTATTTGACTTTATACTAAACAAATAAGACCAGTGACTACTGAATAGCGACTAAGTAAAAACGCTCTGTACTCTTCCAATGACATTCAAAACATGCATTTATTTTTATTATTTGTAGTTGTTTCTGTTTCTTATGTTTTCATTTATAATTTTACAATTTAATTTAATTTTCTTTTTTGTTTTATTAATTTTTCTCTTAACAAAACTTTATAAATACAAAATTTTAAACAATTTTTAAATCTAAAAAATTTACAATACGAAATTTTTTAATATATATTTTGAATGTTTATCCTTTTTAATTAATTTTTGTTGTAAACTTAAATTAACAACTACTGCATAGTATAAAATGAAATAATTTACAATTTGACTTAAGGGCGAAATTAGAGGTTAAAAATTAAAACAAATTCAATAGATTAAAAAATGTACAAAATGTGTGTGTGTGTGTGTGTGTGTGCCATAAATACAAATTACACAATTACAGTTAACAATTCGGCTAGAATAATACAAATTTTCATTTTTTCATTAACATCATTTCAATTCATGTATGCCATCTACTTATAACATTTCCATATACTACATACCATTAATAAAATTTACTAAGTTTTAACAGTTTTGTGTTTTTTGTTTCATGTTTTTATTATAAATTTAATTTAAGGAGTGTGCGGACTTGCATTTGTTTTATTTGTTGTTAAATAAAAATCGAGAATCGTTTAAAATCAGTTTTGAACTTGAGTTCGTTTCTTGCAGTTTGAGCTTAAGAATGTTTTACAAAAATATATACTATTTGATGTGTTTTCTTTACATTCCACACAAGTTGCAGTTGAGTTTCGTTAAGAAAAATGATTTCATTTAGGTATTTTGCACTTGGAAAATAGAAATATGTACTAAAAGGATCTGTAGAAAACATTTAACAAAACAAAAGGCTTTAAGCCATTTTCAGGTTGCAAAAATTCTTCCCGCTTTAGTAATTTTGTTGCAACAATTATTAAAATTTAGGCAAGATACGCAATGAGGTCGTTGAAATAATAAAAAACGTATGCTTCATTTGTATTTCAGTTAGTACAAATTCAAGGTACTTAGCAAAAAATGTGGTACAAAACGGAATATATTTTTCTATATTAGCTGCATTTTGAGTTGATTTCTTTTCTAAATAATTGAAAATATTTCTTTGTCTTCGTCGAAAAGAAATAATATTTGCAAATTGAAAATATTTAAGTAGAATTGTATGGTAAAAACAACAATTGTTTTTTTCTTCTACATTCTAGTGCTTTTTTTCTACTACATAATTTGTTAAAATTTTACTTTTCTTGGCAATCGTTGACATCTTTTTAATGTGGATGCTTGAGGGCACAAATGTACTAAGTGACTTTTTGGTGACTAATGAGTTCTTTGCATTTTCCAAGCTCCCCAAGCTTTTGGAGTACTTGCCAAACACACTTTTTCACTTTGTCACTTGTCACATTTATGCGCTCAACCATCACTGTAAATATATATGTATATTCCTTTCTTGCATTACAATAATTAAGTAGTATAATATTGTTATTAACATTTAAAGCCACATTTATTCATAAAATATGTATATGCATGCATGATGCCTACATGCAATTATTACTGCTAGTTTAGGGTGCCGGGATGCAGAGTAAGTGATTTGTGTATATGTAATTTTTGTTAAATAATATAAGAACAAAACATTGCTAAATGCCATTATACTTAATAAGATTCTCAACTCGATTGAATTTACCTTCTTAACGTTTACTACAAAATTGGTTTTGTACGATTTGTTTGTTTTTCACTATTCAGATTTTTTCTTCTTAAGCTTATATAAGACCTTTACGACATTGCAAGTATTTTCGCTATCACATCATTTTCATTTTTTTCACTATCCACTTTTCCCCCTTTTCCACTAACAACTACGCAAAAGCACACTTTCTTTGTCTGTAGTAGTGACCCTTCCGTTAAATGCAGTTTTGAAACCATTCGGACGATTTGACTTTGGTGAAGAAGAAACTTAAGAAAATTTCAAGTGAGAGTATCATCATCTACAGGAGTACAAAGGGAACTGACTATAAAGGTACAAAATTTCGAATTATCGATTATGATTTGTTTGTTTTTTTTTGCTTGGTATTGGTTTTGTTTGTAGTTAAAACATGGCCTACCAAATCGTCTAAAGTCGCAAGGCCCGACAAGATTTTTGCCCTCACAATTCCTTTTCCATTTTCTTTCTTTTGCAATTTGCTTGAGGTTAGGCCCACATTCTCTCATTGTATACGAAATACCCACTCAAAATCGGACCTTCTCTTCCCATACTTTAAAAACTTCGTAAGATTCCTTAAACAAAATTTTGGCAAACACTTGGCTTTGGAAATATTCTCTATTCTCTTGCCACATCCGTTCGTAACAAATTAATACCCGTGGTCAAAGCCTCTTAACACTTCCTTGACTTGTCAGAAGTCATCACAGCACTTAAAGTCCGGTTGGAAAGGATTCGTAAACGAATCCTCCAACAACTTAACTAACCAATTCATTGCACACATTCGCCGACTGACCATTGCCCGCCTGGCCATTTGCTGGCTTTGAGGCCTTTGGCGACGTAGGCTCCGACATTGTGTGTGGTATGTCCTTTTCAACGCCCCTCTCCGTTTCCTTCTCATTCCCATTCTGCTCCTCCTCCTCATCGTCGTCTATCAAATCAGGTTTTCGTTGCGTTAACAGAAACACTTCCATGTGATCCTTGCCCTTGACATAGACACTGCCACGTGGCTCAAATTCATATTTCGTTTCCAAATACGGCAGACACTCCTTACCCACTTGTATGCGATTTGGCACACCAGTAGAGTCCATGCGCGAGGCCACATTCACCGCATCACCCCAAATGTCGTAGTGCAGCTTGCTAGTGCCTATGACGCCCGCCGTAACATCGCCTATGTTCAGGCCTATACGTAAAATCAAATTGAATTCCAGCAGATCCTTATTGAAGGCATCCACCACACCCTGCATTGCTATGGAGAACTCCATTAGAGCATGTATGTGTTCATGGCAATCGCCACGATGCACTGGATCCACACCGCTTGCCGCCATGAACGTCGAGCCGATTGTCTTGATCTTTTCCACACAACGGAATTCGGGGCGCGACAGCAACTCATCGAAGTCCCCAATCAGTTCGTTGAGTACACGCAGGTATTCCTTGCCGCCCAGATAGCTTTCATCGTACATTTCGTTGAAGTTCACTATCGACGCGAATATAATGGCTATGTCGTGATGGTTCTCCGAGTATTTGGCCGTATTCTTCAAATGCTCGGCCACGTGCTTCGGTATGATGTTGTGCAGCAGCATATCGGCCTGATTCTTCATATTCTGCACTCGTATCTTATCCTGATTGGCCACCGCATTGCCGTAGAATGTCAGACGATAGCCTATCTCGAATTCGCGATTCAGGAACCACACCAGCACCAGGATCAACAACAAATCCAAATAGATTTCCACATGGTAGTCCTGGAACCATTTGATCTCTTCGATGATGTAGTTGGCCACTTCGTGCATCTCGAAGGGCGAACGGGTGGAGGCATTCAGGGCGGCAGCTGCCTCGGCAGCATCCGTACGATTCGAGTAGACTGTCAGTTGGGATACGGCTATGCCTATGAAACACATGGCCGCCAGAAAGGCCAGGATGTTGCGCATCCAGCAATTGAGCTGAGTGAAATTGCAGAAGTGCACAATGCACACGAATATCAGGAAGCCGTAATGGTACTCGAAAGCCTCCAACTGATTGAGATCCAATAGCAGGAAGTTGGCTATGATCAGCATGACGGGCATAGCCATCAGTACAGCCAAGCAAATGTGCCAGGGATACCAGCTGGAGATGGCTTCGAAGATGCGATCTGCACATGACTCCGTCTTGCCCACTTTGGAGCGTGTTTGGGTGGCCGCATGTCGCCGACACATTTGCCGTGTGAAGAGGAATAGAGCGAATATTTGAATGGCGGTGAAGATCGTGAAGAGTGAGACCCACAAGCGAAAGCTGGGCGTCACAGTGTTCGGCGTCATCAGGAACAACGACACGGAAATGCAGAGGTACACCGCAATGCCCACGAAAATATCAATGTAGGTGCTGTAGCGTGGAGTGGCCAGTGTGGGGGGTCCTTCCGTTTCGTTCTCGTTGCCGAAGCGGTGAGCCTTCGAGCGGAAGTCACGTTCCATTTGGCGGGATTTGAAGTACAAACTGAAGCGCCGCAGCGGCGGCTTCACCAAGTAGCTACGCTGCGATTTGGCATTGTCGCGCACGCAGCGTATCAACTGCAAGTCCGACTGTTTGCGCAGCTGTTGCAGGCAGGCCGCAAGCGGATCGGCCACTTGGGGCATGGGCTGTGGTATCGGTGGGAGTGGCACATGCGGCAGCGTGGTGGCATCACCAATATTCGATATACTCGATGTGGAACTGGTGAAATAGCCCGAGACACGATGCTGGCTTATGGCCGACTGATTGAGTGCGTAGATTTGCTGTTGTATGGAAGAGCGGCGCGAGTTGCTTTTGATGCCCGAGTCTTTGCGCGAGGTGGCCGAGGGACATATACTCAGGCCGTCTGGCCAAATGCCCGAGTTGCGTGCGTGTGCGGCCTGATTTGTGGTGACTATGGTCGGTGTGGCCCCTTGCGTCGTAATCAGCGGCTGAGTGGTGGGAACATCCACGCCGCCCGCAGCCAATGTGGAGGCTCGTGGTCTTGGCATGGGCGAACTTTCTGGCATTTGACCGCTTCGCCCGCACTGGGAACGATAACTGCCCGACCGGCCAAACGGCGAAATATCGCTACGCGATTGACTAATGTAGGAACGTATATCGATGATGTCGTCAAACATGGAGTATTGGCCGGGCGAACAGCAGCTGCCCTCGGGCGATCTGGTGGCACTTATGGAAAGGCCCGTGGAAGTGGCCACATGATGCAGCATTGGCTTGTGTGGTATATCGAGCATGTGCGCCCCCGATCGATTCGCCTCGATGACCACGGGCAACTGTTGGTAGCCATTGGGTTCGAGAAAGGAGACTGTTTCGTCCAAGTTGACGGGCGACTTGGGACTCATCAGATTAATGCTGACCTCACAGTGCGGGGACTTGTCGTTGCACTTCGATAAATCTTCGAATTTCTTGAGGAAGCGCGGCACTTTCCACACTTTCAAGCGTATCTTCGGACGTCCTCCGTCTTCGCCGGTGGAGCGTGCCTTTGGTGCTGTTGTGCCATTTTTGACAACAACACGGCAGCAATCATCGTGCTCCGGGTTGTTCTCCTGATCCTGTGAGTCCAAGCTGCCCGGCAGACTTTTGGTGGTAATTATAATCTTTGGCCGCTCACGTACTACTATCACTGGCTGGATGCCCGCCACCATGGGATGCATGATGCCGCGTTCGATGTCACGTTCACGACTCTGCGATTTCTTGCGCAGCTTCATGCTCAGCGAAGTCAGTCTTGGGCGGATGGAGAGCACTGGTGAGGGATTGAGTGAAGAGGAGAGCTGACCCACTGGAGAGGCGGGCGGCACATTCGGATGTATTGCCGAAATGTTCGTGGCGCTTTGCGAAAGTGATGTGGTTTGGCCTGGTATACCGGGCAGTAGAAGATTGCTGCCATCGGCATGGTTGGGTATGCTGGGACTGAGACTGTTGGCGCGAGAGATGTCTTTCCTGCGGCCCACCACGAAGTAAGTGCGATGACCTGTTGAGAAAGGGAGGAGATTAAAATGATTTCTCAATTCATCCAAAGTAAAATAACGTTTACGTACCGAATACTTCTTCGCCCTCCTCCAGGTAGTAGGCATCACCCAGGAAACTGGAAGTCTCTTCCGAAATGTGCACCTGTTCCGGCTTGCCCGAAGACTCCATTCTGAAATTATTCCAAAATGTTAAGGTCTCTTTCCATGCAAAAGCCTGCATTCTACTCACTTGTTGGCCAGCGTGACGTCATTACTCCACACATCGAACTTAACCCTCCTCGTGCCCACAATGCCACACAGCACAGTGCCCGTGTGTACGCCCACACGCATCTTAACGCCCTCGTGCCGCTGGGCATCGAAACATCGCATTGCGTCAATCATGCCCAGACCCATCTCCACACAGCATATCGCATGATCGGGCCTTGGCTCCGGACAGCCCGACACGCAATAGTAGCAATCGCCCAAAGTCGAGATCTTCTCGCAGCCATTCAACGTGCACAGATCATCGAACCGCTCGAACAGGTCGTTCAAGATCTCCACCAATTGCTCGGCCGTCTTTGTCGAAGACATCTTCGTGAAGCCCACAATGTCAGCGAACAGTATACTCACGTTTTCCATGCTGTGCATGTGAAACGGACGAAACAGTGACTTCACATCATTCGAAGCTCGCGGCCGCATATAGTGCGACTCGGAATGCATTGTGGTGTCGCCCGTGTCCATGCCGCCCTCATTGAGCAACATGTCGGCCACCTTGGGAGGCATTACCGAATGAATCATTTTCTCCTTCAGTTGCTTCTCCATTTCCAGCTGACGGCGTACGAGCAAATTTTGGCCCACCTTCATGAAAGTGCCGCGCATTCGCACCACACACATCACCAACACATGCACGCCCACCAAATGTACGCAGAAGTGCAACAGTATACGCAATACCAGAATCTTATAGCTGAAGACGGTCGCTCCGCCATGCACGGCACTGCTGCCCACCACCATGTGAGTGACCACTTCGAACAGTATGGAATAGGTTACCGCAATGGCAGTGCACATCCAGAGGGGCATTGGCACGGCCGTGTAGATGAGCAGTATTATTTCCAGGCATATGGCAAAATGTCCCAACGGACTGAAGGCTCGTCCCGTGTAGGTGAGAAATGCCAACGAAGCTGCACAGAGTACAATTGCCGTAATGGCCGATGTGACTATGCGATAGGCGCGATACATGTCCCAGTGTGTGAAACAAATGGCCATGATGGTGACGAGCGACAGCATGGAAAAGGAACTGGAAATCGGACGCCAAAAATCTTCGGATCCTCCGTCGATTAGAAAGTACAGGAACCAGGCGAGTGAGCAGAGTAGAATGTAGGCAAGGGAGAATCTGCAAAAGAAAATTTGTTAACTATTATTTTCCAGATAATAAGTTGAATTTTTATAATTTAATTGGTACTTATTGAAAATGGACGGGATCGGTCAACCTCTCATGAATGTCGTGGTTTGTTAAATATGTAACCTAATACCACTGAAATAGTTACACACTTGGTATATGGGGGTTTTTGGGGCCGCTAATTTTAAATTTAATGTCGAAATGTAAAAATTCAAGATGGCGGATTCAATATGGTCCAGTAGGTGCAGGTTATTAAAAGTCGGCTTTGAGCTACTGAAATTTACTCACTTGTTTTTAATTTTTCTGTGATATTTTTATGACGATTGTTAGAGTACGAGCACTAGAGAAAAAACTTCACTATGAGAAGAGATTTGGCCAAACTGGAACCATTTAAGAGTTATATTTTAAACCAATTCGTGATGGTAAGCTCTGTAGGTCAAACAAGTAGAAGTAGTCTTGTTACTATGACAAGCTGTCACAGACGAGATTTAGTGGTGATCGCTCCACGTGTCTTAACAGATGAGTTGGTTTACAAAAAAGTTGATAAAAGTTGTACTTTTCAGAATCGAAAGAAGAATTGGGGGCTTTCTTATGTAAAAACAGCTGCTGCACACGGATATGTAGTTTGATTTTTTGAAGTGTTCACAAAATATGGACAAAAGTATGGGACGGTCGACGCAGGTGTCAAGCGGCCACCCTTCAGCGATGCCGAGTACGAGCATCTGAGAATCGTTTGCAAACTATTTTATTTTGTTTCCATGGTGCGCCCCTACAAAAGAAGGAAAAATACCCAGTAACGGAAAAATGCAGTGGCAGCAGTTCGAGATTGTCGCATGAGCACTAAACAGCGAGCAAAAAGCCAAGGTGTCAAGAAGAAATTTGCGCCAACCATTTGAAGAAGCCAAGTTCATTGGAAACGTGTGAAGGAGATTACTTGTATTATTTTATGATATTTCCATAAATAAAAACGAAAAGAAATGGACCGTTTCTTCCTTTCAGAAGGTGTGGTCGGTGGTCGTTTGACCCCGTTGGTGGGACGAAGCAGCCACTTTGGTATTTTTTGTTGCACAATAATGGTCTATGAGAGAAATGATGCCAAAGAGAGGCCGTTAATTAAATTAATATAAAACTTTTCTTGGTAATGTTTAGTGTGGAATTTCCCTATTTTTGCAAAAGTTACGTTTTAATAAATTTTATATTTTATATTAGTTCTAATTTCCCAATCCCCCTAATATAGCCTAAAGTGTTTTCTAAAAAAAAGTACCACTAATATTACGACATAATGGCCAATTGACATTATACATTTGGAAATTCAAAATCTGTTCCAACAGCATTATACTAAATATCCATTTCGCCTTTCCAACACTCCATATGGATAGTGCCAGCCAAATTCAGTATAGTGTAACGATGAAAAGTTTTTAATCCGCTTGAAATGCTGCTGCATTAATTATCCTTTCTATCATTTTCAGCAAATTACCAGAAATTAAAACTTTTTTCATCGCGACAAAATGAAACTTTTTAATCCTTTCTGCACTGCAAACTTTAACGTGATCAAACACGGTTACCTGCTTAAATGGTAAAATATGATTTGCAGCCGTAGCCAGTTGCCAGTAGCGTAGAGGAATGCGAGCACTCATTGAGTGTGGCTCAGAGTCATAAAAAGAATGCCAAACAACAATTTCATATAATATTTTTTCATTCGAAAGCCATCATCCAAGATGCGAGCGCGGTATTTGCAGTAATTATGAGGCCATTAAAAGTGTGTGCGTGTGTGTGCGAATAAGTGTGCATTCTTCAGCGCCAAGCTTAATGTCATTTCGCTCCGCTTGTGTCTCAACTGTCAATTTCAATTGCTCTAACCAGCGAGCGAGCGGACAGACAGACACACACTTGCTGAATCAGTAGAAGAGAATGAAAGGGAAAAACTCTCCTGCTGGCTTTAATGGCAATTTCGTGTCACGTAATTAACGTTAATTCATAGCGGATGCATTCCTTACAAAACTTGTCGATTTTTTCTATTCCTTTTGCGTCTCACGCAACATGACCGCTTCCGTAATGAGGGCGGACACGGTTAAGTTGGTACTCTATTCGTAGGGGCCGAGTGGAATTCTGCACGAGGAATGCTAAAAGCCTGCACACAAACACACAAAGCAACACAAACAAACTCAGGCCAAAATCGAAGTGACCGCTAATGAACCACAACAAAAGCCCCGGGCGTATAGCAGCGAGCAGTACGTTGTTCTTTCCTGCTTTTTGTTCGACTAAAAATAGCAAATAAATGACCTAAGTGTGGTGGTCGTATGCCTCTATTAGGGCCAAGGATAGCATTTTTTCCCACTCCACAAAAACGTTCTAGTAGTAGAAAAGGAGAATAACAGAAACAAACTCGAAATTGATTCAATCATAGTTTAATTTGATCCACTGTAAGAATAAAGTGTGGAATATTGGACTTTGGCTCGTTTGTTGGGATTCTCATTTAGAGTCATGACAGTAGATTGCAGTTGAAATGGAATTTGTTGAACTTTTATGATACTCAGTGGATAAATAGCGAGATCATCTTTTAGGAGCTGTTACGTCATATGTTT
This sequence comes from Heteromyza rotundicornis, assembly GCA_951394025.1. Taxonomy (NCBI): domain Eukaryota; kingdom Metazoa; phylum Arthropoda; class Insecta; order Diptera; family Heleomyzidae; genus Heteromyza; species Heteromyza rotundicornis. The sequence continues at coordinate 13,491,450 of OX596010.1, read as the reverse complement.
TAATTTAAAAAAAAGTTCCAAAATATTTTGCTCTATGTACTCGTATAATTCCGCCTGCCTTGGATTTTTTCGGTTATATTTTGCATTTACATTCTATATTGGACACACAATTTTCTGGTCTGGTTGGTTTTACAATATGTCACTGTCGTGACTTACGTGACCTGTCCATAAACATGATGAATCACTGCTGCTCCGATGAAATGTGTTTTAATTGTTTTGCCTGCAAAATTGTTGAGCAGAGTGTCCAGAGCAATTAACAAACTTTGCCAAAAATGCAAATGAAGTCAGTCAGTTCGAAATATGCACAAGAAAATAATATTAAAGCTTAAAGGATTTGTTATCTTGAACGAAAAAACTAAGTACTAAGTCATGCTAACATATTATAAGGTATTCATGAAACATGATAGGTAGTGGCAGCCACAACAACAATAGCAATAGCAAAAGGAACAATTTGTCAGGCGCATGCAAATCGTACAAAAGTGAACGAACGAATGACTTGGCAAAATATAAAAGTAAAGCCTCTTGCTTGTGGTTTAATATTACAAATTATATTATAATATTACAAAGTAAAATAAAATAAACATCCAAAAGTCATACGAGAAAGCGATTGTTATGAGAAGGAAATGTGGAAATGACTTGAGTGTCCAGTCGGTGAGAGTTCACATATGCATAGTTTTTGCTGTTGTACTTTCGAAAGGATAACAAGGGTAGGGTTTTTTCTTTGGGACCACGCAATTATAATAATCTCGTCCGAAAAAGGTCAGACGTCTTCATCATGCATTAATGTGGGTCATGAGCCTTTGAGGGTTTGTCTGTCTGCGAGTGTGTGTGTGTTTTCTCGTTTGAAGTTGTAAAAGTTAAATTTCATTTTGGTTGCCTTGTTTTTTTGTTGAGTTTTGAATATCAAAGCGGTTTGCGTTGATATTAAAATGATATTTAATAGTTTTTGACGTTACTGCTTTTGTAATAAAACTCATAGTAATAGTTAGAGAGGATAAGCGGTCTAGCATTTTACAAAGTTTCCTTATCGCAATTGAAATTTGAGAAATGTTAATCGCATGCAGTTTAGAGTTTATTCCCTCAACACAGCGAAGACCTTTCAAGGCTTCGTAATGAAAAACTGACCTTCCACGAAAGTGGCTCATCCTTTTTAAGGAGGGTTTTTGCAGCATGTAAACATTTATTAATTGTATGCATTTTACATTAATCATACGCCATGGTGTACAATTTTTCTTTTGAGTAGAAAATGTATGTAGACATTTCAATGTAAAATTGTCTTTTGGATCGAAGTGGTCGAATGAGTGACATTAAAAAATTTAAACAGACAAGGGCCATACCTTTAGAATAAATAAAAATGTATCATGGATGAAATATTATGTTGGACATTGTAACACGACTATGCTAAACTATTTGGTATGAATCGTTTATACTCCGATCGTACCAATTAAACGAATTATTTACTGAATTTACTTTTATTTAATTTAATTGCCTATGTAAAATTGGTTTAAAACTAATTCATACGCTATTTTGGCATCCTATATATTCTGAAAATAGAGCCAGAAATGAAGAAACGCAAAAAACGGAGAAACGAAGTCATTTCTGTGATAAGTTGCAGCAAGAAGGTCGTAGTGTACACATTTTTTTGTTTAAGCTTCCACTAAGGATGTATATGCATTAACCATTAACTTATTCAGTTCTTTCAACAGATAAATACAAAATTTTAATATTTTCTTTATTAAAACAAATTTTTCTTCGTTTTGCCACCAAAAGTCAAATTGGTCGAATTTGTTATATTTCAATTGAATTTAATTCAACTGGCAGTGCCTATGACTTTGGTGATTTATGGTTTAAGCCTAATAAGGTAAACTAGGTTAGTTAGCTCTTCTATTGCCACTATCACAGGACATTTCATTTGAATGGTAATGTCATTAAGACCATATCAATTCCATGTAAATATGAAAATTAATCAGATTATCATAATAGATGCGAGAGCCACAAATTGCCATCCATAATTAGTGGGCATGGAAGCCATTGGACATTATGAAATGGCATATTATTCAATAGCTTTGTCATCCATGCAGCCACCGTAGAACCTATTTAACAATCAGTAGCCACAACAACAACAGATTTGACCGTAAACCTGAAAGTGAATTTTGGCAAATTTGGCGGATTTTGGTTTTTTGATTTTTTTTTTGCAATTGAGAGCTAATAACATTTTCGCATGAGCGCTGCAAAACTAATTATCTTTTAATTGTTATTTCATCCATACAGAACATTTAAGCTATACCAAAGGTGCACTCTGACGTATGATTAGTATTTGATACTAAATTAAAATAACTCATACACCTCAGTGGTCTAAGCAGGTTTATGATACATCGCAATCAAATTTTGGAAAACTAACATGTGTCATGGAATATTTAACAAAAATACTAATGAGCCATCGGTACGGAATGGAATGTGCCTGTTATTTATCTAAGCTGTATATGGGCCAAAAGAAACTTTTGTTTGTTCTGTTGGGAATGTCACATAAATCGCTTACGTCTTTGTTAGTTACATTTAACATAAATATTTTATTCTTTTTTTTGTGTTTTTATACCCCAATGAATAGCTGAGCGGCGAAAACATTTGACTAGACCACACCAAACAATTTAGACACTGTCCCATTTAAACTAGTTTCCACGAAGCGACCATATTGCTGCATAACTTTCCACATTATATGCTTACATGTCGCAGAATGGCGTTGTCGAAACGCGCCATTGACCCTATATAAACTAAGTGAAATTGCGCAGCCAAACTAATTTCCAACACAGCTCCCGAAAGGCTCTGAAGGGGGGGAGAATAGAAGAATGAGAGAGCGAGAGCCGCCAGACAGGCACACACTCATTTGCACACTTACACACTTACAGACACGGAAGCGGTTGTAGCTCACTGCATGGGAAAAATATGATTGCTTTTTCCGCCGAAAGCACAAAATACGCTGATGTGTTGTGTGCGCGAGAAAATGCTTTAATTTTGCAGTTTATCATTACAAAATGTTGTGTTGCGTTGGACGTTGGTTGATTGGTTGCGCTGCTGATGCAGTATTCCGTCACTGACGTTGGAAAATAATCAAGTTTATGGCTGCGCACAGTCTGGCGAATTGATATTGATTACTTTCTTTTGAAAGTTAATTTTGTGTTTAAGAGTTTTTTCGACACATAAACTCCACTAACTCAAAATGTTTTTGCTAAGGCGTATAAATATTTAATAAGAATATTTACAATCAGTTTAAGCAATGCAACTCCATGCAAATCATGTCGCTATTCTTTCAATCAAACCAATCCAATTCAATGTATTTTCTATAAATTTCTGTCTACTAAGTAAAGAGGCTACTGGGGCGTATGAGTATTGTTATTCCAAAGCAATTAGTATTTACAAAACCAGGCGTCCAATTGCAAAACTTGTTCCAGTTTGAACTTACATATTCACCTCTCCTTTGTATTCACTTCAATAATTTAAGATTAATTAATCAAACGACAAATATTTACATTAAATTGCAGGAAACCCCATGCACCGGTTTGCCAAACGAATTGAAAACAAATTTGAAATTTCGCTCATCTCAAACAAATTCAAACTGTAAATGCTACATTCCAACACCTATTTGCATCACAATTCCCCCCTTGCGAGGGTACACCACCCACAAACCGATACTAGATCTTCTTCTTTCGCACACTCACCTGTATCTCATGCGCACATGCGGAAATGCGCTCGTTTGAAATTGCCCCTCCAGTACGGCTGAATCGAATTTCGGATCTAGCCATGACTTGGATGCGGCCCGTTCGAATGCCACCGGCAACATGACGCTGCAGCAGGAGTGCCTCCGTCCCGTCTGGCTCAAGTAGGTTTGTATGTGCGGCGCCAAGGCGATTTGTATGTCGTCGGCGGAATTGGTGCGACTGTCGTTGACTAGAACGCCCGGAGGCATGGCGGTGAAGCTAACCGATTGGCGACGCGACTGTAAAGAAATAAAAAGGAAAGGCGCAGAATGAGTATACGAATAAGAAAAAGGAAAACCAAAGAAGAAGATGAAAAAAGTAAATAGTCAGAGGAATTAAGACGTTCATTGATATGTGAGTGTGTTTAGTGGAACATTTTTTCCTCGGTATTTCCGTCTAACGTTTGGCAATAAGATTAGTTGAAGAGGTAAAGGAAACACTTAAGAATTCAGGCAAGCTTCAAACGTTTAGTTCCTTTAAAGTATCAAGGAAAACTTTTAAATTTTCCTGAAAGATAGATAATTCACTTGGTATGGCAAACAAATTTGGTTAAGAGTTAATAACACAACTGGCATGTAAGCCTACTTCACAAAAAAAGGCTACTTCACACTTAACGGCCTATGGGTGACTCGACTTTCTTTTCAGACCTACTAGCGATACAAAAATAGTACATACGTCAAAACTCTCTAAATCACTTTATTAGATTAAATGTTTTCATGTTATTGCAGTCACGGTTTTTGGTTTTAAAAGTGTTCAGCATACAATTTCGTTTATAGCAGCTGGAACAAGTGTTGGAACACGTTTCGCGTTTATGATGCAAATGACTTAACATTTTATCTAAATTATTATATGAAAGCAATTACTTTTTCGAGAACTTCCATTAAAACTTAATTTAGTTGAAATTCTGTCATTAAAAAAAAACGCCTATCATCAACATCACATTTGTCATTCGAGAAGAATTCGTACATTGACGAAATGCTAGTCCAATCATTAGTACCATGATAAGGGAATGGGGGTTTATTTGCTTTAGTTGCTCATTAATTGCTTTCGTCCGATACTAGTTTACACCCAATATACTCTTATACATATTCCAGAAAAAAATATATATCTTCGTTTTTATAGCTCAATTCGTTTGAATTTAAAAAAAATCGTTTTATATGAAAATCACTCATACGCCATGTAGGGCGAAGTCAGAAAAAATTCCACTTCGACTGTCTTGAGGGAGTTTCTTATGTATGCTGATGTTGGTTTTACAAAATCAATTTTAAAAGGAAGGTATTCTGTAGAAAAAAAATTAGATTTATAAAAAAAAGATTAAGCTTTTATATTAAAAAAAATTGTAAAAAAAAAAATGTGTTTAATTCTATGTATACATATTTGTAGACATACATACACTAAATACATTTTTGAAATTCATTTTATTTTGAAGCAAAGCGGATAACTATAAGGTGCACGCACGCCGAATAAAAACAGTCTATACCAAAACTTCCAACTTTTTTCAGCGTATAAAGAAGTCAGATGTGCGTGTAAATTTTGCATATATGAGTGATTGATGAATGCAAAATTTAAAAGCACGCTGTTCAGGCATAAACAAGAGGCGTTGGAATTAGCGGTGAAATTATGATCAAAAATAACCAAGAATGGAACTTATTACACCGATTCCGGAAATTGTTAATTTCATTTTTTTTTTGGATTATGAAGAGTATTTTTAATTAGCCCTGAAAAGGTAATTTTTATTTTCCTTCGCTTTTTAGGAAATCTAGTATAGTCTAAATATCACATAAAAAGCGATAGGATGCAATTTTTTCAAAATATGACTTGTAAAGTATGACATCATGACAATTTTTTGACGAAAGTTTTTTTCTACTTCATTTCCATTGCATTTCAAAATTTGGTTACATCTCCATTTTGTTCCGGTCTATTACCATTTTGGTCCTATTCCATTCTCATTCCGTTTCCACCATAAATTGTAACCAAATAAAAAACGTCGTTCAAATTAATTGGCCAGCCATTTCATATGGGACGTAGGCGTGGTTTTTGTCCGATGTTACCCATTTACAAATAGAAGCCAAAATAAGGGGAATGCCAACATTTTGAATTCAATAACAACGGCAGTTTCACATGTTTTTTATTTTTGAATTTCTTTTAAATCAACAAGAGCCAAAACGAACTCCATCACCCATTAAATTATTAATTTGATCAATTATATTACTCATACGCCACGACAACCAATTGTTATTCGATTTCTTTCAAATCACACTTTAAGTTAAACTCCTTCCGATTGTCCAAATCTATAAAATTCTTCAACATTATTCGACTGAAACTAAAAAGCATTTGTCAGCTAAAATGTTGAAATAAATGGCGTTGAAACTTTCCAGACACACACATGTACCCATCCTGGCATTCATGGAATAGCAATAAAGCCAAAAAGAAAACAATACAATTTAATCTAATACAATTTGTGCGAAGCCAATTCAACTCGAAAGTGTGTGAACATACTTCACTGCGAACAGTGAAGTTGAATTTTCCAAAATTGAACACCTTTAATAAGAGGATCAACAGCTACTAACAACAGTAGCAGCAACAAGACCAAACACAAATTTGCAGATACATGTCTTCATAGTTCAGAGGCACTGCTGATGCTCCCATTTCTCCACTCTCCTTCTAACCTGTTTACTATTTGTAGTTTCCTCTCGACATTTGGTGTAAAGCAGAAGTACTTTCCAGAAACTACTTTACTGCACTTTAGTCGCACTCACTTTTTCGCAGGCCACCAGACAGTCGAGCAAGCAGCCAGGCACTCTTGAGACTTGCGCCATTTTGTATTGGTCTTCTTTCCAACTCCACGCAACTACCGTTGACTTCCTGCTTCTGGTTGAGGGCACTCAAGTGTTTTCTAGCTTATAATTTTTCCCCTCTTTTTTTTTTGTCGAGACATTGGTGTTAGTGTGCCCGTGTGCAAACGGAAGTTGGTTTTTTTTTCGTAGCGACAAGGCGATATTTTAATTATTCCTCTACTCAGCTGCTCGTAGCTGCAGTAGTGCATTTTCCTTGAAATAGTGTGGGAGTGCGAACTATGGGTGGAGCGGTTTTGCTTTGCGGCATGTGCATTCATAATAGCGGTAATTAATTTGGCACAAAGAAGCAGAATTATATTTATTCTGTCTTCACACATTTCGTTGTTTTCATATTTCAGCTAATTTGCTTTAATTGCGAGTTGAGGTTTTTCCAGTGAACTTTTGTCTGAAGCTTTAAATTGTTTGCGTGTGGAAATTCCATGAATTCCATAAAGGGATTTCATTTAGTTTGTCTATTTTTTAAAGCTAATTTAATGGCTTTATGGAGCTTATAATTTTAATAGTGCCGCTGTCAACCAGCAACAAATCAATCTTAATTTAAAATTATAGAAAAAAACTATTCGTGTCCAATTGGTTTTTTTGTATTCCCTTAGATGCTCCATCTTCATTTGTGCACTGACAGAGGCGATCCTGGACAGTCATATTTCAGCTTTAGTTGAACTTTATGATTATTTGTTGCTGCTGTTAGACAGGCTTCCTGCCGTTTGCAGCTAACTGGGTCAATGTTAATAATAAAAAAAGGAGAGGGAAATGCGAATGTAATAAAAAACAATAACAAAGAGTAGCAAATTATGCTGACGACAGTTAAACGCAGCGGATGCGGCTAAATGTGCGCCTTTTGTGCGTTGAACTCAGATTACGTTACACTGCGTCATCGCTGCACTGGGGTGTTAAATTGCAGTGCTGAGTTTCTCTTTTGCAATGAGTTTGTGTGTCAGCTGAGGTTATTGCTGCTTTTTGCTTGGCCCAATCAACCGCAAATTGTGGCTACCACCACCACCTACAGAGCCCAGTGCTATAACAATGTAGTTAATTGCAAGCGCGTGGCTATGCTACTTGATATGACCAACAACAACAAATACAACTATTGCAGCCCAGCTACTATTTTAATGTAATTCAGCCAAAGGTTAGGTTAAAATAATTGCAATTAAAAATACATACGCAGAAGAGTTTCTAAAATATGATCATGAAGAAATACTGGGAAAAGGTAAAATTTTGAAGGTTTTTACAGTTATCATTAAATTTATTTTAAACTTCAAGCGGGACTTTAGATTGCCTTGCAAATTTGTAATAAAAATGGTCCCTTGTCACTTGCCACAAAGTTTTCAAATTCCTTAAAGCCGAACAGCTTATAAATTCTTCCACCATTGTCTTCAACTTAAAGGTGTGCAAGTACAGTGACTGCTTCAAATGCTTACTACCCCCGAAAGTTTACGTTTTTATATACATACTTGACATATAAACCCATTAAAAGTACCATCGTAAAATCGTTTATGATTTATTTTGGCATTTGAAATGTTTTCAATCACGAGACGTTCTTAAATTTTTACAATCAGATTTTTTTTGGAATCACGCACAAATCTCATGCGAGACAATCTTATCTAAAAGCAGAAAAGCAATTAAGAAAAAAAGCAGAAAATACATTTCAAAAAAAGAAGATATTAAAGCCAAAAAGTTTTTTACAAAACTGTTTATCTAAGCAGATAAAATTGTAAAAATAGAAAAGCCAGTGCAACCAAATTAAACTCATGCCAATTGAATAGAAAATTTCATAAAATTAAATACTAAAAAAAAATGAAATGAAAAAAATAAGAGAATATTGCAGGCACCTAGACTCAAGGTGTGGGAAATTTCAATTGAATTTGGTTACCGCTTGTACACATTAAAGTGTATTTAGACGGGGCGGAGTGCTGTTAATTAGCAGCAACAACATCTGTTTGCAACAATTAAAAATTCTTAATTCAATCAAATATTTGTCCAAACAAATTGCAATTAACAAAACATCAACAAGTTGCTCGTAGCCTTTTATTCCATTTGGTATGACCAAATTTGCGAACTACACTCCGCTAGTGAGTTGTTCGAAGTATTTCTTGCGAAATGAAAATCGTATTCGCGCGATAATTACAGAAACTCAAACGCCATCAATTAGAGCGTCAAATTCAAGTTGCGCGCCGCAACATGTTGCAGCAACACAAAACTGCGAGTGCGTGAGTTTAGACTTGAGCTAGATATTCCTGTGGCACAGTTTTTTCTTTCAGTCGACAACAACGAAAACGAAACCAATTAGTATTGGTACAAACACACTCACGCATAGAAAGGCGCTTCGCTGTTCTTCATTTGGCTTTCATTTGCCAGCAACAGGTGCTCATTTTTCGCTGGTTTGTCCGTTGGCATCATTTATCATCTGGCCACACTGGTTTTCCTTTTGCCGTGTGTCCTTTTTGATGTGGAATATGTCAAAAGTCACTTTGCATTGCATTGCACTGTGTGTGTGTGTGTGTGTTCTTCGCATTACATCACAACTTGGCATAGCATTGCTCTCGGTTGGTCTCCTCTCAAACGTGACTAATGGCTGCGGATGCGGTGAGTGTTGCATTTGCTGTTCGAGTTGCTTGTGTCTTGTTTCGTGAAATTCGAGTGTGCCGTGTCGTTTTAGGGTGCAATTTGGCGCTAGTAACTGGAAGTTGTGAGTAGGGTTCGTATGTTTTGAATCTGTTTCTGCTGTAGAGGAGCGTTCGTTTTTAGAGTGGTTCTGCGATTTGGTGTACTTCTCTGCGGTACTTTCTCTTTGCGGTATTTATGCACTAAATATTGCAGGGCTATACAACTTAAATACTCAACTTACAACAGCTTAAGAAAGATTAAATAATTTGACTGCCCTGCAGATTTAATTTTTCAAATTGCATTGTGACATTGAGAAGCCATTAAAGTGTTCTTAATTGAATATATTTAATTGCAATGACTTTGCCTAATCATATTTCTTGCAAATCATGCATTGTTTTGTTTTTTTTTCTTTTGCAAGATTTGCTTTTATATTTTCAACGAGTGCCTTTAAGAATCTTAAATCATTAAAATTCCATTTTATAGCCATGATGGGGTGCAACATTTTCCTCAAGGCATGATGATGCAATATTTTCTAACTTTCCTCACCTTCCTTTGAATGTGACAGCGGAATCAATTGCATTTGCATTTGCTTGATGAATTCGCATTCATTTGCATTCATTTGTACAATTCTAGCGAATTTCATATTCACTGCAGTTGGCAAGGATGAATTCCGTTCGCAGGTTAATGAAATTAGGTGCATGGAATTCTCTTTAAATTTTACATGAGCTTATGAAGTGATAGAATGTTGAAGCAAATTAACACTTATTATTTAAAGCAAATTTTGTTTACAGTTTCTGTGTCAGTGCATTCAAGAGAAATCGTTTCTGTTGCAAATGTACTGGATTCCGAGTCTGTGCCTTGTGACAGGCAAATGTGAATTTCTCTTTGAACTCATTGGAAATGAACCTTCATGTTTCTGAACCAATAAACGAACTGACTTATAAGACTCTCCAAAATTGTGATGATCCTCGAAATGTCCACGTTCCAGGTTCAGGGTAAAGACAACGAAAGTAATGTTAGTCAAGTCATGACTTTATCAAATATTAAAATTTGCTATGATTAAGTTCGACACAGTCGGGTTTCGAAACTATCTATGAAAGAAGGTCAACGAACTTTTCAAAAAGCATAGATATTATATGGCTCTTAGTCGCCAATATATCCTAAGCTAAGGTTAAAGATTTACCCAAGTAATATCCCACCAGGTGCAATTGGCCAAATTTCCCGCATCATACTCTGAAATTCCCCAAAATCGAGAAAAATTCCCCAAAAAATAACTTTCGGAGCCGGTCGTTGACCATTGGACCATAAGATTTCTATTACAAGATCATAAAGTATCGATCGGCCGGCTTAATATCCTTTTCTACAATGCCTGCTGGCTCTCTGTTTAAGCAATGGCTAACTCGCGAGGGTATAATTTGCCATGAACATCATAAATTCGACGTCTGCACTCGTCATTACATGTTCTGCCACTCGCATATGCTTTATCACTTGCTTGTGTTAATTGCATCAATAAGGTCGGCTTTATCAATCAGTAAGGGGTGCATCTGATACGAGATGACTCATCATATTAGATGGTTAGTTTAAGCTAAGCACGCATAACTTGCTACAATGCGCTGTTTTCAAGTCTTTGTTTTGAAAAAAGACATACATACACACTTTCCCCAAATGAATAGAAACTTCCCACCATCTGGGATTCCTGATTAAAAATATAAAATTAGATATTGGAGTAGGCAAGTACTCGTATTGACAACTCAAAGCACTTCAGCTGATTACTCGCATGGGTAGATTAAAAACTTAGTCACAATTCATTCATGAACTCCTTTCGCAGCGTGACTAATTTATTTTACATAATTTAATGTTTTGTTTTTATTGCACACACACACACAAAAATGTTAGTCACTCGTGAATGCTCAGTGATTGGGAAAGAATTTACACTTATCTTGAAAATATCAATTTCATTTTGAATTTTAATCCAACTTGTTAAGTGACCTATCACGATGGATTTCAGCAAACTTTGAAATTGATTAGAATAATCATACGAGTAGAGCGAAATGCAAGTCAAATGATTTCCTCAATTCGTGATTCTGGCGTTTTCAATAGAACATTTTAACACATAGTACAAGGCGAGCAATTATCAATAATCAAACAAAACAGCTGTTCTTTGTTTACAAATCGACGACAGACACGCTTCTAAACACACACGCGCGCACTGGTTCTCCAGCGTGAACTATAATTTCTATTTCCAAACGAAAACACCGAGAGACACCCACAAATGCTCCTGTTTAGACTTCAATTTGATTTCCAATCAAAACATACCAAATCACAGTTAAGTGCCGCAACAAATCAATTTCAATCATTTTTAGAAATTTCCCAAGCAATCGAACGAACACGAAACAGAAGTATAAACAGCAAGTAAATTATTTCTCGTAATCGATAGTCTATCGACGGTGATGATGACGATGTGTTATACGTGGCGGTAGTACATAAACGAATTTAAAGCAAATGCACTTTGGTATGGAAAAGGTTAAATTTTATCCCAACACGCGAAATAAATTCAATAATTTTTTGCTCTCAATTTTTTTCTTTTTAAAATTCTAAGAGAATTTCTTTAGGGCAACCGTAACCGTAGCCAGCGGTCGAGTTGGCGCGACAAACTGATTTGAATTTGAATGTTGAAAAATTCTCAGACCGCAATTGAGCGCTTTTGTTTGTTCTTAAACTTTCCATATTATATATTTCGTTTGTTAATTTTTTTTTTTGTTGAAAGTGTTGCGGTAATTATTTCATTAAAAATAACAACAACAAAAAAAAGCAGGCACAGCGGAACGGTTTAGCAAAATCATTTTCGTGATAAGATGGAAATGAGTGTTGTCGTCACATTGCAGGAGGGCACAAGCAATAGAGAGGCCGTGAGTGCTTGAAAGTGGTAACAGAGCGACGGAAGAGTGTTAAGAGAGATCGCTTTGTATTGGAGTTTGCTTAATTGCACTGAGTGAGCGAAGTGGGTGAAGTCAAGTATGAGGGGCGTCAGTGGTTGAAAGTTAGTGGAATGACGTGCACTGAGCTGTGAGTGGGGGTCCATGAGTCGGTGGATTTTCATTGTAATTTTCCCCACCCCTGAAGCTGCAGTGTGTAATGAGCTGGGGATGGAAAGTTTTTGAGTGAGCCGTCATGAGTTGAATATAATTTAAACATGTTTGCAGTCTTTATTTGGCTAACACGAGAATGATGGTGAGGGATGGTGGTGTTCACTTTGATAGCGGAATTTTTCATAATTATAAATAATTGAAAATAGAGACATTGGTCCATATTCATAATCATATTAAGTTCCAACTTAGCTTTGGTACTCTATATAGTTGACTGATAGTGACAGCTATCAAGGTTTAGTTGCCACTAAATTTGACTATGAATATGTGTCATTGATAAGCACCATGGAGAAAATGACATAAATATACTTAGTTTGTGACCAAAGAAATACTTTTCCATGAAATGACAATTTTATTTGTGGTAAGGAAAATTAGTTTTTACAAGAAAAAAATCACCTTTACCTCAACTAACTTATGTTTGGGGGTAAACGATTTCAGTTGAGGCCGATATACTACAAATATTTCGTTATTTTCACTGCGGTTTTTGTAAATACTGCATACTTAAAATGAAAATTTGCCTTTCTCTTGTATTGCCCTCCACCTAATTCAATAAATCAATTACATTTATGAACTCAATTTACTCTCCCATTGAACCAACTGAACCAACTGAACCAATTACCCAGTTCATTTCGAAGAACCCTTTTCCGCCTTTGTCGTGTTAAAACTAGACCATTTCTATTAAATATTAACAAAATAAAGTTTAATTTGCGATAAGATAAACGGTTTAAAAATAAGAACTGCTCAAAAATATTTAATCAAGAGTCGCCATAGCTACCATAGCTGGATATCTTGACAGGAGGCAAGAGTCCAACAAGAGAACGAGAACCGCCAAGAGTGACGAAAATTGATAGCGATAACGCTACGAAATTTGAAGAGGCGATAAAGGCAACATGAGCGACCGAGTGAGCGAATCGCGAGTTAAACCAATTGGTTTATTTTAATTTAATGATTATTAAATTAATAGTGGTGTGTAGGAGGAAGAAGTGGCTGGGGTGATTGTGACCGCAGCCGCGTAATTCCCTGTCAAATGAATTATAAACCAACTTTATCTAGACGGGTGCCTTATCGTTGAGTTCGGTCGACAGCCTCAAGTGGCGCTTTAGTCAAAACAAATCACAGCTGAAAAGTGGATTTTTTTCAAAATTAATTTTATTCAATTTGGGCGATAAGACTGAAAGGATTGTGTGTCTGTGTGTCAGCACGGAAATTGCTAAATGTATATACCTTCAAGATTATAGCTTTAACGGGTCACGCGCCAAGCCAACTTGGGCGGTGAGGCGGTGCGGTACGCGTGCGACTAAATGCACTCAGTTTTAGTTAATTGCCTGCTTAGTGCGACTTTAATTTAAATTGAAGGCAGCTAAGATTTAAATAAATTGTAATTTTCCATTTAGCAACAATTTCAAGCGTCCACATCGATTTCAATTAGTCAGACACAAAGCTAGACAACTAAAGGCTCTCCGGCACCAGAGACCAGCCTCTTAACTTATCTTACCACTGAACAGATGAGTAGACAGACACTCTCTGGCATTCCATAAGCACCGACTCGAATTGAATCACTTTGATTGTTCGCTGCAATTGAGCTGACAAATTACAACAACAACCAATTACAAACATAGTGTGCTAGCCACAACAACAACAACAACACCAAACTATTGCTTCAATTACTTAATGCAATTACAGCAACTCTAGGAAATCTCTGATAAAAAATCACTAGAAATGTTCGTATCTGCGCGGAGGAGAGTTTGCTTGTGAGTGTAAATAGCTGATAATTGTTTCAAATTACTGCGGCAAATTGAATGGGAAATGTGAGATGATTGGATATTTTTGTAAAGCACAATTTGGTTCGAATGAGGGTGGAAATTGAGTTCTGCGAAGAGCAAAAAAGAAAAAACTATGGCAACAGATTCTTCCAAGTTCTTGTATTTTTCAAAATTAAATTACTGAATATTATTTTTCATATTTCCAGGGCGGTGCGCACCACTTCTTCGCTTCATGCTAAATTCTAAATTATCAATTTACATTATTTCCATATACGCTTATCAATTTGTTGTTGGGCGGCGGCGGCATTTTCAAAAGAAAACGGAAACATGAGTGGCAGTGAACAAGGCAGAGAGAGAGAGAGGGTGACAGAGAAAACGCCCCAGCATTAATTAATTATAAATAAACAAATTGAGTTTTAATTTTTGTTATGATAAAGCAAAAGTATGGAAACAAATTTCAAATGGTTTGAAAACAAAACATCTTCTGCCAATTAAAGCCCAGTTAGATTAAAAAGAAATCCGCAGTTTATTTATGCAAAAAAAACTCCAACCGTTAGAAGGTTCATCTGCTTTATCGGTGTACTGTTCTTTGGTGTTTCGGTATATATTTAAAATTAATTAGGTTTCGTTTTTCTTTTTCACACACACACACACACACTAACCAATGAACAAACCATTTTTGGGGTGTCGTCCCTCAGTATGGCATATTTTTAGGCTTACGCAAGCGTGTCTGGACGCCTAATTCCATTGTATTTGTGGTGGCCTCCGAATTTCATGCAACCCACTCGAAATTAACTCCAATCTAAAAATAACGGAAATGTATCGTGTTCGAAAATATCCTGCGAGCAGCTATAAAAATCGCCATAGAAATAGCTCTTGCTATTGTTGTTGTACTATTTTTGAACAAAACATTTGGTTGTTCTTTTTATTTTACATCTTGGATTGAGTATTTGCACTTCGTAACTGTTTTGCGTGAATAGATTATAAAAGAAAAGTATGCACGGGGAGCATTTCAGTCCTTTCGTGAGAAACTCAGTGATAACCTTGAGGGTGGTGTAAATAGAGTGTTCAATTATTAAAATATAATTAAAAAAAAAAAGGAACTGAAAAATCTGTGCTACAAATGGACGATATTGGCTTAAAAGGGGCTTGACACCGCCCATACATTTCAATATTTCAAAATGTCATACTTGGGCTCCATTCCATTTTTGGCACTGTAAATATATTTGACAATTGCTGTCATTAATCGTCAAATAATAAAAAAAATAAAAAGGACTGGGATTGCACAAAGAGGCGTGGCACCGCCCATACAATTCAACATTCCAAAATGCCATACTTGCACTCCCATCATAATATTTTTCAACGAAATTTGGCACTAGGTTTCGCGCCTTAATCACTATAATGCCTGATTTTCACTATGTCAAAATAAAATGCGTTTGTCGTCAGTTAAGTTAAGCGTTTGCTGTAATATACGTCGATATATTTAAAATTTCTTTGCATAAGCAATCCAATCGGCTGACAACATTTTAGTTACAACATTTGACTAGCATAATGAAAACAGTGTGTCAGTACAGACACTAAAATTTGCTGTCAGTTAATGTGACATTGTGGAAACCAGGCTTAAGTTCTATTTCATATACGAGCCTATTGGAACCAACCTATTAAAACTAAAGCTTTCTGTTACTTCTTATTGCTCCTTAGCAAAGTGGGTTTGGGCTGGTACGGCACACACTTTAATTACAAAATGATTACTGCGAAAACGTTTTTTCTACTTGAGCAAAGCCGGCTACATCATTCACCTGGCACAACCATGGCCAAATGTTGCGATTTCCCACATTACCCCATTTCACCCCACTTCAAGGAAAATATTCTGTTCTGCGGTCAAAAAACAATGCAATGACATGGATGCCTCTGGAGTAATTCCAATTCGGTGATCATACGTCTTTTTGCTCAGCTAAGTCAGGATAAACATTATTTTGCAACAGAAACTCGGGCCCTTTCATAAGCTAGAATTATTTGTGTTGCTATTTAAAAAATTTTTTCTTTGCCATACAATTTTTTTTGGGAACATTTTTCCATAAATTTTAGTTTTAAAAATATTCGTTTGTAGAACAGCATTTCGCCTTCCCCCTTTGACTTTAGAGTGAAATTAAAATAATTCGATTGTAGGGGCAAAATTGTCAAAATATGTTCAAAATATTTCCTTGAAATACACTTACTAAATTTAGATGAGCTGGTGTCGTAGGAGTAAGAATTTGTATGCATTCAAACTTGAGTGATGTTATTTGGCAAAACTTCAACATTCGCAAGACGTTCTTTGACAGCCCGCAAAAATTTGAATATGAAAATTGATTATTTGGGCAAGGACGAGGACGAAAGTTGAACTGATATTTTTGTTGTAGCATCTTTTCTCCGTTTTGACTTCAAGTATAAATTTTGTGCACAAAAAACCGAATAACAGCAAATAGAAATTAAATAAATCATAATCTAATTTGCAGTTCCCTCAGACACTTTAATTAAGTTAAAATTAAAATTTTAAATTAGGTTTCGACTATTGGAGTGGGCAGGGGGGGGAAGTTCACCGTAGATTGTATGTGGAATGCAACAATGAAACTGAACAAAGGGAACTTTCGTCGGCCACCCTCTCCCTTCGATAGTGGTGGTGGCTGGCTGCATTTGATGTTGTATGCCTTTGACATTTCAACAATTCCATGTCCTTGTGCTAGATTCCAGTGTTGGAATGTGCCAAAGTTTAAGGACCAACAGCGACAAAGCGGTGATTGCCGCAGCGGCGGCGGCGGCGAGCATGTTGACGTGTACACTCAACTCGACTGCAAAGTGTAAATAGGAATTTTAATTTTGTAATTAATAAACTGGCACGATGCAACTCTGTGTGAGTAGTGGCTGTGTGTGAACGTTCAGTCGCTCGCTAGTTCGTCCGTCTCTCCACTTTGCGGTCTAGGAGCAAAAGTTGATACCGGCGCGCTAAAATGTTGTTTGTTTATGTAATTTTCCCTTTTTTTTTTGTGTTTTCATTTGCTTTTAATGAGAATTTTTGGACACTTGAACGAACAGAATCATCTGACACGTGCTTGATGATGTTCGAAGGTCGCGCCGCAAATGCTTTTTGGGAAATTTTAATTAAAATTTGTAAAATACAGAGAAGCTATTTCGCGTGAAATTCTCTCTTTAGATTAAACGATGTACCGAAATTGGGAAATTGCATTTCGTAGTAATATCATAATTAAAAAATCAAATCGAGACGGGGAAATGGGAATGATTTACGAGTGCTGTGCCAAGGTAAGCTGTGCAGCATATGTTTTCAAATTCCTTGAAAAAAATTAAAAAAATTTTCCGCCAACTAAAAATCTATAATCTATAAACTTTTAAGCGAGCTCTTAGACTGACAAATCACTTACACACAGCCACATAGAAAAGCATAGTTACCAACACTTACAAACCGATTTACACTCACACAAATGATTTTATAAATACAAATTCATAAAAGAATGCAAAGGAAAAAAGAAGATGACAAAAATCCTTGGCAAAGAAAAATAACAACAACAATAATAATAATGACGTTGTCGAGCCGGAACAGTGGAGGAAGGAAAATCAATGGCGAAAAAAAAACCGAAAAAAAAACCAACGACATCGCCGCAATGTCATTGTCAACGCAGAACAACAGAGATGAGCACATCATCGTTGCCCTGAACTGAACTGAATTAAAGGACAATAGCAGGAAGCCAAAACCAAAGGCAAAAGTAAAAATAAAGCGGCTGCGAAACAACAAAGGACATTTGCATACGGATATTAAATATTTGAGCAGCAGATTACACATTTTAGTATAATTTCATGTTTGTGTAAATTGTTTTACTTTCTCTTCATTCATTATTTCCCTTTTGCCTTGGCTGCTTCTGGCTGCCGTCAAAATATGCAAGGGAATATTAAAGAGCGAACAATTTTTAATACGCACACAAACACTCACAGTTAATAACGTGTATATAGTCAAGGAATAAATAAAGTAGATCAGTAAAACAAGAAAAAATTTACTCAAAATTCGATGTCGGCGTAAATCAGTTAAACGTTTCTACAACAACAAAAAACTGACGTGTTAACTATGACAGCGGTGTGTTTTAAAAGTCCAATAGGACAGACATTTGTTTGGTGGGGTTTTCATAAAAATTTGTTTAAGAGTACTGAAGAAAAGATCTATACAATGCAAACACAAATAAAATCCACAACAACATCTTTTTTCTTTTTTTCAAAATGAATCTTTAAATTTTTCATAAAAAAAAACAGATCAAAAAATATTTAAAAAAAATGTTGAAAGAAAACTTGGGGGGGAGCTCATGAAAAACGGATTCATTCTAAAATCGAATAAAACCACGCCTACCTCCCATACAGAATGGTCGCGAAATTTCTTCATTTTCGTTTATCCTGAACCGATTTGGATGATACGATACCGGAAACAAAATGGGCCTGGATCAGAAAAAGTTGGAATTGGATTTAGCTTTGACATGAAGCGGGAATGGAATGAAAGTGGAACAGGAACGAAATGAAAATGGATCGGAACAAATGGTAATGGAACGGCAATGAAGTGGAAAATGGTGGAAAAAGGCATTTTACTCATATGTACAGGGAATTTCAGCTTCGGTCGCACCGAAAGTAATTCTCCTACTATTTTTTAAAAATATTTTTATTTATTAGTTATGGAATCAAGCTCCTTTTAATATCAAAAAAATAATGTTCGTCTTCAGGGAATTCGTCTGTTTTTATATTTCCTCCTGGTTCAGAGGAAATGCAAAAATTTTTTTTTGTATTTCATAAATTTTAATGATGTGGAATTTCAGATCTAAAAATAATATTTTACGGAACGTTCCCATGGCACTACTAAGCCATTCATAATGGCCAAACAATTGCAATTCAATGAAGAGAAGGTTCAACTTAAGTTCCCCAGTTAGTTGTAAAACACCCAATTCACTAACTCAATTTTTTGTGTGTGGGTAAATAGACTCTCACATACTTCTGTGGAAATGTACACTCGCAATTCAAAAATTACAATTTAAAAGAAAAAGGAATACTCAACAGCTTAGAGGTCAGCGCACAGCAGACATGCCTGCTGCTTGCGCTTGAATAAAATATTTCCGCTAACGTTTCCGTGTCCTCATCCGCTTTGGGTTATGGTTTCGGTTTTTGAGAATTTCAAATGTGCTTGTTGCTGTACTTGGGTTTTCTTTTTCTCTTTATTGTGGGCGTTGCTTTTTTGTAAGTAGATTCTATTGCTGATGCATGTTGTCGGTGTGGTTGGTTGTTGTAAAGTGTCAATTGTTGTTATTGTTCTTGTACCTTCTTTGTTGTTCATTTTCTTTTTTTTTATTATTATTATTAATTTAAAACGCTTTACAGTGTTGGTTTGTTTGGTTTTCTTTTTCAGTTTCATTGTTCTAGACGCTAACAGTGTTCTTAGCGTCATTTTTTTTTCGTGTTAATGTTATTGTTGTCATTTTATACACACACTGACAGAAGCGCATACACCATTAAAGTGGAATTTCCGTTCCTCTGGCACACTTTTTGCTGCTGTAATTGTGTTAGTCGCGTAATTTTATTCGATATATTTTTTTTAGTTGTATGAAAGCGTGTTTGGTGGTATGTGCGCAGTGAAGTACTACTTTTCCTACATATTCCTTTTTATCATTTTTTGGTTTATGGCTGCTGCCGTTGTTGGTGCTTTTTTTGTTTTGTTTTTTTATGTTTTTTATGTTTTAGTTTCCCTGTTCACATTGTTAAGTCGTTAAAAGTGTTGTCAATGTTTTGTTATTTTTTGTGTGTTATTTTAAAAGCGCTCTGAATGCACGTTACTCGCCTTTTAACACATTATAAATTAAAGTATGACGATGGCGATGACTGTGACGATCGAGCATTTAAACACACCAGTAAGTGGATTTGAGTGCCATAGGGAATGCAATTACTTTAAAGTGATTTTGGATTTACGTTACTTTTATTTAGTATTCGCTTTGAATGCACTCAAATAAATTGCACAATTTGCGCTCAGCTCAAAGGAAAAAGTCCGCAAGTGCTTGCAGGCACTTCCATTGTCCGTCGTTGAAAGCCTTGGAGTTAATTAAGTTAATATGATAAATGAGATTTAGTTTATTTTATATTAAATTCTACAGAGAATAATTCATCTTTTCGCTCTTGTACGTTCTCGAAATGAGATTATGTGGGAAATCCTTAAAAATCCTCAAAAGCGATTCCATTCAAAAACATTTCAGTGAAGATTTCTCGAATTGTATACAACTAAAGTCAAAAGATTTCAAGAAATCCTTCAAAAAGTTAAAAACCTCCTTGCCCCGGGCATTGCACAGAGACGTACAACATATCCAGCATAAAGATTTAAAGACATACGTACGAACAAGCATGTGAGGAAAAGGAAGAGCGACAGATACATTGGTTGGGTGAAATGAGAAAATGGAAATCGTAAAATATGTAAGAACCTAACGCCATTTTTTTTTTGACATTGAAATTTCCATTTTTATATATTTTTTGTTGTTTTAGGAATGAAGGAGAACGCCATAAAAAGGACAATGTCAAATACACACACAAGTACAACAGCTAACGGAAACGTCCACTTGGCACTAAGCTTTTGCGGGTCAGTTGGTTGGGACTGTCGCCTTAGGCAAAAACTTTAAACCCATTCATAAATTGTGCTTGTCTGTCAGAAATATTCAAATGAAAAGAAATGGCTGTAAGCTTTGGAAAAATTTTAAATTTCTCACAATGGTAGAATATAGTGAAAATGCTACTGGCTACCGGCTGAAACTAAACACTCACAAATGGATTACGTTCTTATTGTACACAGAGCGATTGAATAATAAAAGGCATGAGCATTTGTATTAGAAAGTTTAGCAAAGGTTCTTTAAATTTAATTAGAATTAAATAAGTTGGTTAAATAAAACGGAAAGTACTTAAAACTATTGGGATTTTCCGTTGTTTTTTTACACATTTTGTACACCGAGAGAAAAAAATAACAGTTTAGTCGGTAAAAACCATCGGTCAGTCGAAAAACTGAAAAAACATTTCCACAAATTTCAATTTTCCACATTACCGTCTTACCCCATTTTCACCTACAAAAAAATTTGTCAAAGAATATTTTTTAATTTTTTACAAAAAATATTCTCATATACATTGTATATTGCTGCTGTCTAAACACTTTTGTAAATCACTGTTCGTAGCACTGTTAAAAGATGTTTTCAAGTTTGTTGTGTGACTGGTTGACTTTGATAAATGATAATGGAAGTATCTACTCCCACTCTCATATTTTATTATTAAAGTTATTGAAAAAAATATCCATTGGCACTCTGCGTGCTTGAGGGATTTGTTGGTAGCAAAACCCTTTCCTAATTAAACAATTGAATTTAAATTTCTTTCCGGCGAAAGATACATTTTCTAAAATTGGTTATACTTTATGAACCTTAGAACTTTCCTGGCACAGCAAGAAGTGGTCACAGCATTTGGCATTTGTCATGCGTTTTATGTTGTAATTGCCTTCGATTGAAATGTCAATGTTGTGCCCTGCGTGCCATTTCGACCGTCATTGTCCGTTGTCATTGGTAAGTGCATGTATGTGTAATGAGTCTCTAGATTTGTGTGTTTGTGTGAGTGAAAGTGTGTCAGTAAGTTAAATGGAGCCAACATACGCTTCAATTTCAATAGACACTTTCTGCTCTCCCTACTCTGCACTCGTTGTCGCACTCAATATCACTTACCATTAATTTCAAAATAACTCAATTACAAGTTAAAATTGTCTCAATTTTGAGGCCAAGGCTTTGTGCTAACTATTTTTTTTTTGTTTGCAATTTTATTTATATTTTTCCACTTTTAATCTCAATTTCCCATTTCAATGCCCCACAATGTAAATAGTTACAGTAGCAACAGCAACAGCCACAGTTGTCAATTGCCTGCAATCAATTGCAATTTGTGCTTTTGTTTGCATTTCTGTCTCGCTGGCGGCTGTTGTTGTTTTCCATTTTATTTCAAAACATTTTTCATTGTCATTGGTAATGCAAACGGAAGCAGCAGCAGCACAAGTTTACATTTGGCCAATGTCATAAATTTATATTGTCATATGGCCAACGTGTGGGCCGGTGGGTTGAGTTCCTCAATGAAGTGGACCTCACTTCTAGTAGAAGAGCCAGACCATTTCTAGTATACTACTTCATAATCAACTATTTCCGGCCACCATTGAAGGTATTTACGATAAGATTGCGCTTCTGTATGCCTTGGAGACGTCACACAGCCTTGGCTGAGTACAGCAAATTTTAATCCACTTCGAGTAGAAGATAGTGTCTACAATACGAAAAGTTGTGATCTGGAAAAGGGGGCCTATAAACATACCCGCCACTGGCCTCGTTCAAATCAAACAAAAGCCTTTATCAGTCAGAGTGCAGGCCGGCATTCTGATGACAAAATCGTTATCGGTTGACAAAATGAATTGTTGAATATGTATTTTGCAAGTACCTATGTACATAGCAAACTAACAAAACCAAAATAAAACATTACGACTGAACGGCTGAGTGTGCTGCGTGTTGTGATGAGTGGGCTTGACAGAATGTCAAAAATCCAAACACACAAAGAAAATTAAATATTTTGTTGGGGATTAAAATTTAACATGTTAACACACACACTGAAGCACATGAACCGCAAACATGTCAGCTGATAACAAACAAAGCACATTATTTGATTACAAAATTTACTACACGCTTTCACATACACGCACGCTCACACCAACACACAGGCATGCATATAGATGCAAATAAACAAACCACAACATCTACCGCAGCTAATTGATCGCAACAATTAAAGTCAATATTATGGCCGTAGAGGAAAAAACTAATTAATACCAGTTAATGAGAATGTATTATACAATTTAAATTGTAAAGAAATGAAGCAGATCTTGTCACCCACAGAAACGTACACAGTGTATTCCAATATTATTTTTCAACAAGGTTCGTCCATGAAAAATTGTAAAAAAAAATAATTCTGTTTACTTTTACTTTAAATTGGTGACAGGACACAGTCTCGTTATCCAGGTGAGGAAAGTATCAAAATGAGTAAATTTTCCACTGCCAGACGTCAGATTTTTCACGGTCGTACGTCATTGAAAGAGGAATTGAATATGATTCAGGGTGACCGTTTTTGGCATATTTGAAAGGAAATATACTGAAAAATTACTATTGTGCCTTGAAAGGAAACGTCATTGAAAACGAAGGCAATGAAAATCAGATAGAAATGAGGGCATTTTGCGTACTTTCCTCACCTTGGTTAACTCCACCGTGTGGCAGAATGCTTACAAAATCTCTACAATTTTCGAGTCAAAATGTTGAAAAATCAATAGAAAGTTCCTAAAAAAATGATTACATCTGGTTCATGTTAGATACAAACACCGAAAAAAAAATCCCACGTGAATATTATGTATCGTACATCATGTTGATGTATGCGACGATACCTGAAAGTGACAGAATTGGGACCGAAATGGTTGTTTTCCCGTATGTATTCTCAAAAAAACCATTTACATCAATATGATGTACGAATACATTTTATTGAACACCATGTACATCACATTGAACACTGTGCGTACCACAAATAAGATATCCATGTTATTCAACATAATGTATCCGTACTTCATATTGATCTGAATGGTTCTTGGAAAAGTAACACTTGAATACATCAATACGATGTATGATTTTTCTAACTTACCTCATCAAAACTGTGGACCACACAGTGGTTTTGTTCCACATCATGAATAATAATTAAATATTTAGTTTCAGAATGAAAATTTGGAGAGTGTGGAAATTACAACAACCGCAGTTGGAAAATATTTTGGCATCTTAATTTCAGTCCTACACTCAGAAAAAAAAACACATAGTAAAATCAAGTACGATCGTATTTACTCCTTCAACGTTAAAACAAAGTTGAACGATTTTAAATCAAGGTCTGGCAAACTTAACACATGTGTGTATTATGTTGATTTTTGGTTTCATAAATATTTTGAGTTGGTTTTAGGATAATTAGGATTTGATTAGCTTAAATTGTTTCTCTGGCAACTTTTTTTTTCAGTGTACTGTAAACTTAAATTTTTGCCTACTGGGTTGTTCTTAGAAAAGTTTTTGACAAGAGCCGTGTGCATGCGTGTGCGTGGCATGCATTTTAAAACTGTATTTAATTTGCGCGTCCCAATTTAGGCTTAAGTATGTGTTTGTATACGTTTTGCCCATAGATAAGCACTTTTGTTGTATCTTCCCATTTCCATTTCCATTCTTATTTTTATCTTTTTCATATCAAATTTTCTATTTTAACAAATTCTCGCCTAAATTAAACCACGTGAATGAGAACGTCGCAAATGCCGTGTCGCGAGTACGTGACTGTGGCGTTTTGAACGCTAATGCGGCAACGTATCTTGCCATTCGTATCTCTTATTTCGTTTCAGCTATCATGTCGTGTTGTAGGGGATTGTCAAACTGCTTGTCTGCTGCTGCTTGTGACTTTATCGACTTGCTTTTATCTTAAATTTAAATTAATTTAAAGTGGACTGCTAAATATAGAAGATTGCCTACTGGCACATGAACATGAATTTCTGTTGACATAATCTCTCCTTTTGTTGTGATTATGTTGTGACAGCAATCACTCATGATGGCGCTTCGCATTATTAAGTTTTCTGCGAGAAGCTTTGATGAATTTTGGAATTTGAATAGAAATTTGTGTGCAAAATTTTACCGCTATCAAGCAATAACCAAGAAAAGAAATTTATTAAATTAGAGTTGATTGGAAACTTTGATCGTCTTTTTGGCTATTGTGTTGGCTGCTCGTACCTGGCATAATCTGATTCTCATTCGTGGGTATTGTTTACTGGTATTGTCAATATTAATTACTAAGTTTCTCATTCTACTTCATGGTAATGTCACTCTGTAATTTCATACAATTTAATTATAAGGATTCGTATTAATTTCTCGGGCAGTTGTCCTCTTGTATTTGGTCCTCTTGGTTCGGCCTAATGAGTTCGTTTCATTGATTAACTTTCGTTCGTATTGACGAACCACTTCAGCTGAATCACATCAACTGCAATTGTCAACTCATTTCTTGGACTGTCAATGTCAGCGTCAATTTCCCTCAGTCATCAGTGACTGGGAACAACAACAATTACAAGAACAACAACCAAACTGAAACAACAAAAAAATAAAATAAATAGTTGAAACTGAAACGACATCATCATCAAATGTGAAAATTACACCAGAGAGAAGGACCCCAAGGAGCTGACACAAAAACTTCAATATAAACACTAACACACTCAAGCAAAACAATTAAATTTGCCACACCGCACACCATAAAGTGCTCGAACACTCAGCAGCAGCACACATTCCGATGAGGCGAATTTCAAGCATGACAAGTGCTGCAGCACAAATACGAATACAACGCAAAAATTCCTTTCGGTCTCAAATCTATGTACAAGCACACACACGATCCAATGCATTTCGTTGGCCATAAAGTGAATAACTTTGTTGGAAATTTTTAAATTAGGATCGTGTCGGTAGTTAACTGTCAGTGCCTCGGCGCTTAGCTCACAGACAGAAACCATTGTAGACAATTTAAGGGTTTCTTCATCTACCATGTTGCAGGCGACAAATCACCTGTTCAACGCTTGGATTATTCCATTCACCTTTTAAAGGGTATTTTGACGCACACATTGAAAGGTATATCAAGGGGGGGATTAGTATTGATTTCAAATTGAGCGAAAAATGCCTCTAAATTGAACAACATTGTTTGGATTTCGATATAAAATGAATGCAAATGATTTTGTAAAATTTCTTTGAATTTTCATACCCTACACACTAGTATGCAGGGGTATGTTGTTTTTGTCACACCGTTTGTAACGCCCAAAAGGAGGATTGATAGGTATAGGAAACTATAAATATTCAACTCCGAAGTCGATCTATCGTCTGTCTTTTCGCTCGATAACTGCCGACTCCAAATTTTGGCATTCTTATTTTATTGAAAATATTGAAAATGGACAATATCGGCTAAGAGCCACACCTACCTCCCCATACAAAATGGTTTATCTTGAGAAATACTTAACCGGTTTGGAAGCCGTTTCTTGTATTTGAATGGAAATTGTGCCGGGAACAAAATGGGAATGGAACTAAATGGATGTGGACCGGAACAAAATGGAGTTTTAACAAAATTTGGAAATGAAAAATATCGAAAAGTTATCGATTGTTTATCGAAAAATTAACGATAAAATATTGAAAAATTATCGATAAATATGGAAAAACTATCGATGAAATATCGAAAAACTATGAATAAAATATCGCAAAATTATCGATAAAAAACCGAAAAATGTTCTATAAAATTATATTTAAATTCTCTAAGAACGTGTCATACTCTCATGTGCAGGGTATTTTAGCTTCGGTCAGACCAAAGGTAA
Source organism: Heteromyza rotundicornis (assembly GCA_951394025.1). NCBI lineage: Eukaryota > Metazoa > Arthropoda > Insecta > Diptera > Heleomyzidae > Heteromyza > Heteromyza rotundicornis. Next base: position 13,464,846 of record OX596010.1, on the reverse strand, counting down.
TTTTTAAATGTTTTCCCATTTAGCTATAAAACAATTTTTTTCCTTTGTGTTAGTGGGCACAAATGTTATGAAATTTTGAATAAACAATTTTAGCTTTGGTTTTGTTAAATTTTCGTACTATAAAGTTCCATTGTAGGCAATATTTTATCTAAATTTTTTTATTAATTCCACTTTGAGGCAATTTACAAATTATATTTTCTTGGGAAAATACATTTGCAAAATGTGGCAACGCTAGTGTAAATGACAGTCACAGATATGCCTCCGCAACAGTGCAGTGTAACTTTTTTTTTTGCTTTTCATTGCCAGGAAGCAAATTAAATTACTGTCATAAAAAAATACTCGCACCATTGAGCAATTCAAGAGCATCACCAACAACAACAACCACAACCACTTCACGAGTGGGAAAAACGAATTTGTGGTATCTGCGGCAGATATAAAGGACTCAATTTGCGGTGCGTAAATAGATTAAACGAACAAAAAAAAAAAGAGGGGAAATTAAGCTAGAATAGAGACAAAAATGTATTCATTAATAATGTGAATTGCATTCTTCAGTAGCAGATTCATTCATTACATGGATGAACAACTTTATAAATGTTAAGGAATGTTTTTTTCTTTTCTTTTTTTTAATCAACCATAAATATTTGATGGCATTTTGTAATTGACAGCAAATTGTGTATTTCCAATTGAATTGTAATTTTCCAGCTTCAAGGAAAAAAAGTAAAAATCAAATGAAGAAATAAATTAAATTAATCATTTACGCACATAACTTTTCTTTGAGGCTTTTGAGGGGATTATGAGTATTTTTGAAATTTAAAAATTTGAAATAAAGTGTCAATGCACAGCCACTCACGCACCACAGAGAGACACAAACAAACGAAAAGAAATGAACTCAATTGAATTATGATGAAAGCAATCGTCCTGCCACTGCACACCAGTTGAGTTCAATCAACCGCCACAATGGCCTGGCCCGGCATGTCCTCTCCAATTTTCAAACATTTGTTAGTTTATTTGTTGGTATATATTTGAGTGCGTGTGTGTGTGTGTGTGTGTGTGTGTGTGTGCGTTTTGGTACTTTTACAAATTGCCCTCATCAGTGCGGTTAATGAAATTTGTTTCTTCTGCCTTGGCTATGGCTTCTACTGATTCCTCTGATTCGGCTTGTAATTCCCTTAGTCAAATTCCATTTTATTTTCATATTTTTTTGTGGATTTCGTGCTTTTTTTCTTTGGTTTTTGTGGTATTTGTGCTCACATTCATTGTCTGCTGCTGCTACTGTGCTGTGCTGTCTTCAATTTGGCCGAGTTTTCTTATTTCATATGCGTATCCTGTGGATTCATAAGATATTCTCTTTGTTAGCTGTTTGTCTGTGTGTTTGGGTCTTGTGTGCTTGAGCTTGTACAATTTATATTATAAAAAGAAAAAGTTTTTTGTGAATACATATACCCTAATGGTTATTGTAATCATTTGCAAACGATATGGCAACCATAACCTAATCCGTATTATGTTCACTGCAGAGCTTAGATTATTTGTATGAATGTGCGCACGTATATGAATGTAAAATATTCCAAAAAAAAACACTCTTCTTTCCATCGGCATTTATTTATTTTGAATTATTTGAAATTAATTGACTGCAAATAGTCTCAATTCAAATTTTCCAATTATGGGCAGACAAAGGAATACGTTTCTAAGGATTCTCTCATGTCAAAATTTCATTTACCTTATCGATGTGTGTATCTTTCAGTTTGGTTTCCATCATACGTGTACATTTATTGAAACTATTCTTAATAATTGAGTGTATCTCACTCGAATCACTTCCTATTGTAGTTTTAATGAAATGTGCTTTTTCAATAGTTTATCTTAATTAAATTCCATATGCTTTCTTCATTGCCCAATTAGAATTCTTTTGAATGCATAAGCTCTGACAATAGGCTGAGATAATAATGCTAGGCCTTTTTCGGAGATTCAACTTAAATACGCAATGCCAAAGGGGTTGGGGTGTGTGTTTTCCAACTAAACCATTTCATTTCGGTTTACTTTAAAACTAGAGAGTGGACTATCTTCGGCTATACCGAAGTTGAAATACCCCCACACAGTAGAAAGAAGTACCTCGAACATAAAAAAATGTGGTCTCAAGACCCTATTTTGAGCCAATTATAGGTGGTTTTGGAGCCCAAACAATGTCCAAAATCCATTTCTAAAAATTTCCAATCAAATCCGGAAAAAAAAAATTGGTCTCAGGACCCCATTTAGACCCTTATATATGTGGCTTCGGAACCTCGGACCATGTCAAAAATACGTTTCTAAACATTTCCAATGGAATACAACAATAAAAAAGACTTGAAAAATTTTTACCTTTTTTTCGGTGTATGGGAGCCACGCCCAGTTTTTGTCCGATTTGGCAGATTCTCGAACTTGATCTCAGTATTCACGAGAAAAACATGTAAAAAAAGTTTCAAGTCGATATCTCCAAAACTGCGACCGCTATCGTGCGGACGGACAGACGGACAGACGGACAGACGGACAGACGGACAGACGGACAGACGGACAGACGGACAGACGGACAGACGGACAGACGGACGGACAGACAGACGGACATCGCTAAATCGACTCAGGAGGTGATACTGATCAAGAATATATATACTTTTCCATACCGGACACGCCTCCTTATGGGCGTTACAAACGTTGTGACAAAGTTAGTATACCCCGCCACAGTGAGTGTGGGGGTATAAAAATAAGCCAAGAAATGGAATAAACTGTTCGGAAGTTCCTCTATTTCAATGAATGTCAAAACAAATAGTTTGCCGGAACTAACAACAGCTTCTTGGAATGCCAGAAAGTGCAAAATACTATGTTGCCACCCCTGCGCTGAAGAATTTTTCTGCTTCAAAGTTTTACTCAGTATGAAACTTAACAACGCTCAAGAGCTCAGACCGGATTTTACACACAAAGACTCTGGATCAGACGGACAATGTCAGCACACAACAAGCAAACAACAACAACGCGGAACAAGAGTGACAAGAAAGAATTTTCCAATGGCTCAGTAAGCTTTTGACGGGCAAAAGTAAAATAACCCATTGGCATTCGGTACAGAAAACAAAAACAAAATGTACAGAAAATAATATAAAATAGCAACAGTCTGGTATATGTATGAGAATACAATACATAAACAATTGCGTTGTAAAGCGTAAGCTGTGACTCTCTAAACTGCAAGCAGACCGGTGTCAACCTTGTGTGCGGGCACATCAAGGACTTTGTATGTCTTGAATTAAGTTGATTCCTCAAATGAGGCGATAATTTTCATTGTACGTTATTGCTGCCGTTAAATGCGGCTTAGAATGCCGCGTTTCAAAGTAATGCCCTGACATTGTGCAGATGAGACCTTCTGCGTAATCAGAAGGCATGTAAGGACTTTATCCAAGAAGAAATAAACATAAGAATGCCAAAAGAAAAAAATATGAAAACAGAAAATAGTGGTTCGTGCATTAGCATTGCATCAGAATAACAGACGCAAGTGCATCTTTGATACACTCAATGGAAAATGTTGGAAATTTTAGAGAAAATGTACAAAATAAACCCGTGATTTTTGTATACTCCATATGGACTTGGACTCCCTTTGAACCGTTTTTGAACTCAACTTGAACTGCCACGGCCACATTATAATCTGCCACGCCCCCTTTCAAAAACAAAAACTCTGATCCAGCATCTATTGCATTGCTTTCACAGAATATATATGTTGAATTACAGCTTCCTACGCCCGCTGGTGACTGCACGAGAGGATACCATAAGTAGAGTAAGTCGATCACATTTTACAAAAATTCTATAAATACTTAGTGCGAATGTTTCCCCTTGAGTGTGCGAAACGTAAGCATGTAATTTTATTTATTCATGCAACGCGCTCGCATTTCTTTTAATAATTTCACGTTTATGTAAGGCGAAACCAGCGCCAGCCATCCTTTATTATTTTCTTCGCATGGCATTTTCGAAAATTTCTTTATCGTCATTCAACAGCGTCACGAGCTCATTTCCGTTTCCGTTTCAACACAAAATCCACACGGCTCTGTGAATAAATGCATTACGGAAGAAGAAAAAAAGAACGGAAAACAAAAAGGAGTAGAGTGTAAATAAAAAAAAAACAACAACAAAAAAAAATCGAGAAAAACAATCTGTCAAAGTTGTCACCTTTGGCGTCCGTCCTATGCACCGTTTGTGAATGCGGATTTCGTAAAGCGCCATAAGCGCTGTCACCGTTGCATTGTGCGTCATTTTGCGAACGCCATTTTTTGCGGTAGTGGGGTAGCTTTATAGTAGTGGCTGTCGTTGGAATTGTTGGTTGCGTTGAACGAGCATTTTGCGCATTCTAATCACTTGAAAGTCCCTTCCATCCTTCGATTCGATTCGATTTTTTTCAGCAGCCGCATTTCAACAAAGCCTTTTTTGTATTAGTAGGATGGCATGTGTATACATATATGTGTGTGTGTGTGTGTGTGTGTTTGTATGAGTATTAATGGTTGGCATGCCTGACTGTGTGGGTGCGAGTCTCAATTGCATTGACGTTCGATTGGAAATTGGTAGCTGAATTCCGCATTCGGTCTTTGTTGTTATGGAGGATTCTCGCATTTAGATTGGAAATATAAAAACTTCTATGGATTTACCATAGTGGATTTATCATGTATGTAAATTGAAATGGGTTCAATTCTCGTTTGACCTTTTTTTTTTTTGCACAATTCTATTGGGTCTGGGTGGGTGGGTGTGTGTGTGTGGGTGAGTGTGCGCCTTGATAAACCTTTATTTTGATTGAAGTAAATTTCTTTTGAATTTTCTGTGGTTCCACATCAATCCATTTATGGAGAATCTCTCTATGCGTTGTTTTTAAAGGATTTATTTCTGAAGTGAAAATACCAAAAGTCCTTAGGATACATTATTTCAATTAACCATTTTTTTTTTTGCACTTTTCCCAGATGTAAAAAGTAAACTTCCACAGAAACTTTTACCCCAAAAATGACCAGAAATTAGTTTTATGTCAATTTAAATGAATATTTGATGATGTCAAAGTGACCACAGTCCATCAGAAAACATCCCGAAGTTCTCCATTTGTGACGAAAATGAAAAATGGCTTTGCGTGTTTCTGCCTTTTATTTGCAAACTTTCACTGGGAACTTGACTTCAGAATTCTTTGGATTTACCAAAAATATTTAATTAAGTTCACAATACAGTTTTACCTTGACTGCGGCACCGCAAAACCGCAGTTTTGTAATGAAACAAATAAATAATGCCTGCCTTCTGCGAAAGCACAAATGTTATTAAATAATACAAACAAATATTGCTGGCATGATGAAAACATGAATTCGACTCGGTTTTTTTGTTGTTGTTGTTGTGCCGTAGACGACATGCAACATGCAACATATTGGCCAACAGGCACCAACACTCACACAAACATATTGGCAATGAAATATGCATGCGCAGTTGCAATCGCATTTCCATTTCCATTGGCATTGGCAACAGTATGGCACAGCGACAGGAAACTGAACTGAACAAAAAAAAAAAACAAAGAAAATAACAAAAAGAGAAACGAACAAACTGAACGGTTCAGAACGGAAATAAACAAAATAAAATATGGCATATTTGTTTAAATACGCTGTTGCATGCCATGAAAACAAATTCGCGCTGTGGAAAGTACACAGCGAAATGGAATGAATGAAAAATGCATGCAAATACAATAGCTAATATAATATGAATTGTATGTGAATGTGTGTGTGTGTTCGTGTATTTGGAAATAATCTAAATTCGCTTGTTAGCATGTAAAAATGTAAAAATGTTTACATGCTGTAGAAAATAAAATACCAAGCTTTACCGTTTCAATACTCAAGTAGTGTATAAACATTGCATACTTTTAGGTGCCTTACATTTTGTTATATTTTGGAGATTGGGGTATTCCGAGTGGACCAAATTGGACTTATGTATGCTATTTTGTAACTAGTCCAATGATAGTGTACGATAGGTCGGTTAATCTTTCACTTCTATAAAATTCTTTGTGAGTTTGTGGGTTTGTATGTTTGTTCCCTTATAACTCAAGAAATACTTGACCGATTTTAATCAAACACATCAAAATGTAGGTAATTTCATTGACCTCATCATAGGCTTAATGCCATTTCACTTTGTGCGTTCGAGGTGGGCGTGGCAAATATTATTCTAAAGTGAACAAAAATGCAGAAACGTTCAAATAACAATGTTGGTACATTTTACTGTTAACATAATTTTAAAATAGGTGCTTCTCTGCTTTCTATGCTTGCATTCACAATTTTACCTATTTAGCCTATAAGTTGTGATTCACAGCCTTTATACAGCACATGTTTACAAGTTTATGTAACCACTGTGCAGCTGAGAAGAAATGTAAGCAGTCCCTGAGTCTGCATAATAAGTTTGTAAGATATCAATCTAAGTGTCATCGGAATTGGAATAAATCAGATGGCACACAACGAAAGAAGTGTGTGATGACAACAGTTGGTGGCTTGCTTGGAAGGGAAACGTTTGGGATCCATATAAAGAAAGCGTTTATTCCTACAAACTATTTCAAAATCCAAGGACTAATTTTAATTGAAACGTCTCGAAGATTCATCTCGAATGTGACTAGCCATCATTTCACACAATGTATAAGTGCAAAGAGAATTCTCTAGGGCCAATGGCAAGAGAGACTTGCTTTAGTTGCTACACTCCCGTACTGCATTTAACTGCACTTTTGTTGCTGTTGCATTTGGTCGACTTCGATAGTTGGCGACGCCGAATTGCTCTAAAGACATTTTTCCCATTTCACATATTTTGGCCTACAGAACAATGTAAATGTTGAAAGATCTCCTGCGCAAACTTCACTTCCTATTGCTCATTTACAAGTAGAAACAATTACGGAAAGTAAGCTATACTTTGCACAGCGCAACGTAAAGACATGGAAAGACAAATTGCACTTCTTAAAGTAAAATTAAACAATAAGGAAAATTGACGCAACACACGAAACACTTAAGAAAACAAGAAATTTCTACTCTACTCTACGCTTTACCTCAATTCAATCTTCACTTGAGTGACATTTTATTGTTTGCGTCTAAAAATATGCAACGATAAAAATACGTCCGAAACGACGACACACAGAAAAGTAGGAAGAGTGAAATAGGTAAATGGGTTACAAAGGCGAAGAACGCTCTAGGGTGGAAAGTTGAGCCATAAACAAAAAAATAAAATACAAGTATATGTGTACGTTCGCATATAGCAACGAAAAAGGGACGCACAACTTTTTCTTTGCAGCAAATGACAAACAAACAGTAAACAAAATAAAAACGGAGTAGAAATAAAAATGACGCACAGCCACAGTCAATGTTTACGTTTTAGTTGCGCCCTCCATATGAACATAAACACATACACGCTCACACAAAGTGGAAAGAACATACGTATGTTGAAAAGACATCGTCAACAATAACAACAACAACACTGACAACAACAATCACAATAATGACACTGAAGATGAGCAAGAACTGCGCAGCAATCTGTCGGTGTTTATAAAATTAGGTGAAAATTTGTACGCTTTACGTTTACAGGTTGTTGTGGTTGTTGCGGTGAGCGCAATTACCGTGAAAAATTGGAAATTTTTATTAAAGTTGGAAATATTTGAACGGAAAAATTCGGGCGGCGCCACCACAACTTTTGTAATTAAAAGTTTAAAGTTGCAATTTTAAGGTAAACCGAACCGAGACCAATTTCATTGTTGGCGTCAAGCATTTTGTTTAGTCTTTTTAATATATATGTATGCAGATATATAAAATATGGAAATTTCGGTCGCTATGTGACTTTGTTTAAACAACATTTTCTTGTACTTTTACCTTTTTGACTGATTTTCTGATTTTCATTCGAGTGATTTTGAATGAAATTTAATTCAAGTGAAATTCACAGTTCAGTGAACACTAATTAAAGACAGAGGGGAAGTTAGGGTATTTTTAAGACTATGCAAGACACCCACAAAGAAACTATTTTACTCTTAATGAACTAGGCAGCTAAGAAAGTAAACAGAAATTATATGCTTGTAGTTCCGAGAAAAGGTGAGCTCATATTTATTTTGGAATTTTTTTAAAACCATTTCTCTTTACACGTTGCCATTTTTGTTGAAGTGATTTGTACTCAGTTTGTCAAGCTTTAATATATGGGCAATTAGTTAATATGTTATCATTTCTAAAGGAACGCAAGCCTTATTGGGGGATTACCCGTTCATTAAAAAACACTCAATCATTCAATCAGTCAAGTTGCTTGTTGCAAATAAATCCAAAAAAAAACTTTAACTGCAATAAACACTGATTTGTCTAAAGGGGAATTTCCTTCTAATAAATCAAATTTAATTGCACTTATAATAAAAATGAGAACAAAAATTGCATTTGCACTTTTATTTTTGAGTACTTAACACATTTTTAGTCGGGAACTGTTTGTTTTTCTAACTACTACTAATTACTCTAAAAGAAGTGAATCGATGAAAAATAAACAACAAAATTTGGGATTTCTTGGTCAACATTAAAACTGGCAATGTGAAAAATTTGGAGAAACCATTTAAGTAATTTTTTCCAACCCACCCCCCTTTTACCCTTAGGTTAGGTTAGAACATTTTTTTCGGTATGACCCAATCTAATATACCTTGCCCATGCGAGTACCTTCTTGGACCATTTTTCGATAATTTATCGATAATTTTTCGATGTTTTCTCAATATTTTCTCGATTATTTTTCAATATTTTATCGATAATTTCCATTTGCACTTCAATCCCGATCCAATTCCATTTAGTTCCGGTTCAAATCGATTTCGTTCCAGTTCCATTCCCAATTAGTTCCCGACATCCTTTTTAATGTGAGGTAGGCGTGGTTTTCATCGGAAGAATACCATTTACCCTTGGACACTTGTGTGCAGAGGGTTCGAAAGAAGACATTTCCAAACCATTTCGGACCACGCTATTGCATTTTTAATAATAAAAAAAATGTTACTCATACGCCATGTCTAATCATTATTTCATCAAACAACATTTTAAAAATGTTCCATAATAATTTCAAGGTATTTTTAACTAAATGTAAAGTAAATAAAAACTCAAATGAAATTACATTAAAATACAAACATGAAAAGAGCCTTCGATACGTTAATCAACAGCATTGCATTGAGTATTATGTATATGAAAAATATAATTTCCATTTAACCACAGTCTAACCCAGAAAATACCGCAATCACTTCAAATTATCGTTGCTTATTAACTGCTTCACTTGCAAGTGTCAAATGCAATTTTAACGAAATTTCCTTCATTGGTCGTCTCATCATTCCTCACCGATTGGCTTGTCACTTAAGTGATTCAATAATTAATATTAAATAAAATTCTCTTATTCCATTGCATATATTTCCATATTATTATTTGCAATAAAAAATTAAAAAGGCATTAGATTGAAATTATTTTTGTTTTGCTATGCCCCTTCTGCCGTTTGCTGAATTTAATTTTCAATTCATGAGATTCTGCATACACAGAAAATCAATGCGTTAATTTACGTGCGGTTAATTAATTTTAAATTATTTAAATAAAATAAATACATACAAATGAAAAGGTTAAACTGCGGTAATTGGTAACGTTAGTGGCAGTGACAGTAGTAGCTTTATTACAGTATTTTTTTTATTTCATTAGTTGGAAATTTTAAATTGCTTCAGCCAAATTTTGGTTAAGCGAATCCGGAGAAGTGTATTTTTAGACTTGTAATTATCAAACAATTTATTTATAAAAGAATTCCATTGAAATTTTCAGCATTAAATTTAACAGAATTACTATGTAAAATGACATTTTTTTCCAGTACTTCCCAATGTATTCAGTAATAAAGCTTACAAGTGTAGAAGCCCACACATTTAGCAAACGTTTGAAAGTAATTCAGAGAAGTTTCAGTTGAAAAATAGACCCAGAAATAGCTAGATGAACAAAAAGTTGCGTAGAGATGAAAATTCATGACAACAACGCTATAGGTTTAAACGCTCAGAACACAAAATCCTTTATTTTTATTAGTGGCTTTATTGGTTGGTATAAAATAAAGCAGCGATTGCCAGAGTATTAAGTCAATAGTTCAATAATTACTTTGTACTTGTCAGCCATTTCGCACTATAACAATCGGCACAATAACGTCGTATTATTGAGCTATTGACTTCAAATCGATGATTTTCTGAACCCTAAAGTTATGTTTCCGATTTATATTTTCACATAAATTTGCAGGTTATCATTGTTCGATAACTTTTCGTTAAGTTTTCTATGAAATTCTCAACACATTTTCGATTACTTGTTTGGTATCGGCAATAATTTTTCATTAGTAACTTTTCCATTAGAGCTTCCGAAAAATGTTCAATAAATCTATAATAACTTTTCAATGACTTATTTCATGGAATTTGATCGTTTCCATTTCCATGTAATTTTTCCATTTTGTTGCAATCATACTGCGATACTATCTTATTCTCTCTTCTTACACCCATATTATTCTTTATGTATATAAAATTGTTATTGAGAATCTGCGGAACTTTTTTTGATAAATTCTCAATAAGTTCTTTGATAACATTTCGAATTTTATAGTGTGCCACTTTCATTCTTTTGCATATAAAATTATCAATATGAAGTTTGGAGCCAATCGTATAAAAAGAAGTCCGCGCGGAATGCACTTCTTTGTCATTATTAAAAAATGGAAAACCCTGGGAATAGTGCTAAATTTTTGATGAGTCATGATGGACCATCGACCACCGATTTTGAAAAGACCTTGTTACGATTGTGAAACGGTACTATATGTCTTAACCAGTCTCACTTTAATACTTCCCTCCATCGATAGCGTTTTCTGTTAAAAAATTCGCTACTCCATTCCTCCAGCGTCTAATTTTTAGGCTAAGAATACCTTTGCAGAATATCTCTAGTGTAATAAAATTTAGATTTCTTCCAATTCAATGAAAATTACTTTCAAAATCACTTCCTAGTAACTATATGTCACTCCAACCACAGAGTTATTTCTTAGCTTTTATTTATTAATGAAGCTATCAATAAATAACCGGTCACTCATACGCCAGGTAAGCCCACATGTCCAATTGAATTTGAATATCTTTCAAGGAAGAAGGAAAACGAAAACTTTCAATTATCAATTATCATTACTCACACCGACACACACACCTACAACATACTAATATAATTCGATTGCGACATAAAAAGAATAAAGTAGAAGTATCATTTTTTATGCCACACTCAACTCATTTAAAATGCAACACCCCCCTTGTCGTACATGGAATGGAATTTTATATCAAACATGCATATTTAATTCGAAATCGATTTTCCAGCTTATGCGTGCAATGCAGAACACAGAACAGAAATAGACGCTTTTGCAATTGACAGTTGTTGCTGTGATGGTTGGTGTCCCTCCCCACACAACAGAAACATTTGAATTTTGGGTCACTTCGAGCATACGAAATTACCCTGCTTGCATTTGTAATGCTGACTGGCACAACCTAGAAGAAAAAAAAGAAAAAGTAGCAACAGGCAATTCCTTGCTTCTCTTAACTGGTTGCCTTCACTTGTCTGTTGACCCAATTTTTTTCCACCTATTTACGCATTTGTTTCAACGCAAAAACCCTCATCCGATGGCAACGAAGGAGCCAAAGAATTGCCATTAAGCGGTATGACTGAATGATGACTACATACAGGTTGCCTGGGAGTCAAAAATTTGTGTTAAATGTGCGAAGTGGTTTTTTTTTTGTATTTGTTTTTTGCTGTTGCTGTTGGCGTTGTTATTGTACAATTTAACCCATGTTATTGGAAATTTACGCATAATTAAGTTTGGTAATAGGTTGTCAAAAGCAGACACGCAGACAGGTGAGGATTATGACTGCAGACTGTGGAAAAATATATTTGCAATTTGTGTGTGAGTCCTTGTGGAATTTGATTATGCACTTTAGCATGTTTTACGAGCAAGTTTGAGAAAAGGTTATGGCGAAAGGATCGAATGGGCGAAGAAAGTTCGGTGAACCACAATTAATTGGGACGTATCCAGACGAAGTTGAATTTTATTTGAAATGAATGAATCTTAGTAGGTAGGATCTATGTTAAGTTCAATTCAGATTCAACTTAAAAATTTAATCTCAAAAGGATACTTCGTTCTAATGGCGCTGCAACCTTCAATTCCTGCTCTCCTTCAATACAGTGTGTCCGTACTTAGCTATTTTCATCTTCGACTTAAATGTCTTCACTCTCGCCAACAAAGCCATCATTTTAGGCTTCATTCAGATCTTCCAATATCAACTTCAACTTCTTAAGCTTCTCTTTCTGTCAAAAACTTGTTCCATAACAACAACTTCCAACATAATCATGACAATTAAGCATTAACTCAGTACAAATTTCATTAAATGTAACAATGGAACAACTTTTTTGTGTTAAATTGTGCACGGCAAAAGTTTAGAAACTAAACAAGTAAGAACCGGAACCGTTGAGGCAGAGAGTGAGAGAGAGAGATAGAGACGGAAGAGGAAAGTCCAGTATAAAGTAAAGTATAAAATCATTAAAAAGCAATTAACCAAACACAACGACCTTGATAAGAAGGCCGTCCTTAACACAAACTGAAGTCAAACCTGGGGTCAGAGGTTCAGGGGCAAAAACTAATAAAGTGAAGAAAAGAAGAGAAGAGAAATGTTATGATAAGGCAGTTTGTTCGCTTAATTGTCACCTTAAAATGTTTAGACAGAAGAGAGCATCAACTGTTCAGCTTGAAATATGAAAATTGATATTTGCTGCGGAGTATATAATTTGTGAATACACATTGTAACCTTAAGCACTACATTTAAGCATTTAATTCGTTTGGGTATTTTCTCTTATTTATGAATAGCTGGAAAATAAGAATAGCTACGATGACGCCTTTTCAAATGCCAATGGCGCCGCGACGACAGGCCCCGAAGCGGCCGACAACGATTTAAGTATAATACATGCAAACGTACAAACATTTTTCAAAAACACACACAAAAGTTCAATGGCCCAAAAGGCAACAACAAACACTACAATAATAACAATAACAACAGCTTTGAAGTGTATCGCTCGTTGAACTCTTATCAACTCCAAAGATATATCAGCGCGGTGAATTTGTATTTATTTGACACTTGCAGCAGTTAGAATCTTGTGCTTTGTATCGTTTGGAGAGCATCTTTTGAATCGCGTTGAATTGAGTTGAAAATACGATTGAATGCTTTTGTTATTAAATACATTTGATCAGATCTGTCTGCCTGTCAGTCTATCTTTCTATGAGGAACGCCACACAAATTCACCATTTCCCTCTATGGTGAATAGTTAGATTTTTCGGTTTGTGCATATGTGCAATTACATCTGAAATCAAAATTAACCACCTAAAAGCCGGCTCGGGTGCCTCAAGCCATATGTTCGTAGGACATAGATGTGAAATTACAGCTTTCCTGGTTCACAGGTGGCTTCTGAAAGGTGAGGAAATAGATCCGAACAAATGGTATTTTATACATATATTGTGATTTGGAGAAAATATGTCAATTAAAATGAAATTCTCTTTGTTTTGCCCATTATTCCTCAATGACCCATTCGCTTCTATTTTACAACACATAATTGCCTCGTGATTATATTTACACATTAACGGTCTGTTTTTTATATTGTTGCTGTATAGCACTTCAGTTCGACACAATTTGAGTTGGACTCACTCCACTGTATGCTGATTGTCAAGGTCAAGTGCATGGCGCCAACACCGCTCAACTCAGCTCATTCATTCATAAGCTGAGTAGTGCGCACATACCGAAAGTCCAATTAAAAACCATATCGCATTCCGTATAGGCCACATGCCGCGCGCGGGCGATAAAGAAAGGAAACAACAACAAAATAGTGAAGAAAGCTGAAAGCGTTTGTTTCGCTTCTTCCATTTTTTGCGCTATTTTTTTTATTTGTGAATTTCTTCTTTGTCACTTTATGTTATCTTGAATATACCCAAGCGACAAGTGGGTGTTTTCTCAGAGTAATAAACCTTTTAACACTCTTTTAATGAACTTGACGACAAGTCAACGGTTTTTGTTTCGCTAAACTAGAATGCTTGAAGGCAGAAGTTTTACTGAATATAATTATTTTATTCTATGTAATGTCTCAGTGTAACTAACAACAAATGAAGAAACATTTTCTCAAACTATTCAAGAATCGAAAAATGTCTATTCAACTTTGCTGAAGCTTTCCCTTTCATGGCTATAATTCAGCATTTGTCCCTATTGAACTTGAACTTTTTGGCAGGATGTCAAATAAATTTTGCATTTTGAACAAGTTGTAAAAGCAACGCATGAATTTCCGACTTCCGAGTTCCGACACAAGAGTAGAACATGCTATTGACCAATCAAAGTCAAACGCAGGATGAGTCAATTCATAACAAAAAAAAAAAGTAGATAGATTGCAATACACAAGCAAACACAGTCTAAGTCGGAACACCCATGTGCATAGTATGTCCTTCTGCAAAATATTGATTGGCCAAAACCACAGGAGAGGATATTTTGTGAAGAGGAAATGAAAAACAGAAAATAAAATTGAATAATAAACGGAATTTGATTTTCTCAAAATTTTCCAACTAAATTGTGTTGAATGTTTGGTGTAACTTTACTAACTTGTTTTAAATGTATTAAAATTTTACGAGAAAAGGGAAGCTCCGTTTAAAATTTTATCACTTAAAAAAACAACAAAAAAAAGTATTTTATGGCTATCAAAAGTGTTAAAAAATACAGCAAAAAAATATATAAGGGGTATTCATGGTTCTCAATCCGATATACTTGTGTACTTCCATAGAAGTGTACGAAAAATCGGCTCCACAAGAACCAAATATTGTCTTCACACTTGCAAGCTTATCTACTCTTCCGTCTCATAAATCATAAAGTTCACGTATTTGATGAGGGACATGTTAATAGATAAACCTACAAAACTATAAAAGTTTGTGTGAATCGGTCCAATGGGTGTGTCAAATCCAAAATGGCGACCGACATTTTAAAATATCATCGTATCTTTACGACACTTGGTATATGGGATTTTTTGAGTGGGATTTTTTGAGTGCCTTCAATATACTAAAAATGTATATCCCAATGTTCTATTTCTACTTGGGAGTGCGGCGAAATCACAAATAATCCTGAGTTTCAAAATTCGCAGGGTAAAAAATTGCGCGATTTTTGCATTCAAGTCCCACACAGAAAGACTTGACTGAAGAGGTGTGCCGTTCACAGCGTAGCCGGTGTTAGACATAGTGGATGTGTTACTCCCTGAGAACCAACCGTCTTGAAATTCCTTGGTTGTGGCAACTCAAATCTTAACACTTGGTACCGCGTTTCACTAAAGTCATTAACTATTGCTGATAGAAAGACGTTCTAAAAGTTCTTAAGCACTTCCTGAGTTAAGTTATGAAAATTTCTTTACCACTGACTAACTAACTAACTTTATAGTTAACATAACTTGTATGTATATTTATTTTTATTACTTTCGATATCGACTATTTCGCACTTACCTCTGACATCTTTCGTTTTTCTTTCCTCATCAAGCGTATAATACTTATTGAGAAATCAGCGGCTGCTTTACACTTTATTTACAAGTGAAAAAAAAAAGGAAAGGAAGGGTAACTGAAATTCTCTTTGGCCACCACGGCGTATGATGAACTTTAATTAAAGCTGCAAATTGTCAACTCGGCTTCTTAGTTTAAATCGTCGCTTCTTATTTGCTTAATGGAAAAATTGCAATGCCGTCAATATCCGCTTCGGTAGCCACGTTTTCCGTTTCTGTTGCACTTTGTTCTGCGCCGACTTTTGTTGGCTGCTGGCAATTGCCTTTTAATCTTGAGTAAATTCTTGTCTCGTTGTGCTGCTGGCTTTTTGTTGTTCTTTCTATTTTATTAGTTTCATTAAAGTTGTGCAACTTTGGTGCATTCTTGCAGTTGCACAAAAGTTCGTTTTGTGGATAAATCATTTTTTCGAATTCGTTGATATTTTAGATGCAGATGCATTTTTTATGGGTGTATGTAAAATGGAAACTTGTCTGCTGAGCTCAACAATTTAATGGAAATTATAATTGGAAATTGGTGGTAGGAAATGATGAGCGATCTGAAATGGAAAGAGAGAGAGAAATGTTTAGTTAAAAGGTTTTATTTTTTAGCAAATGTATGACCAACTAAAATCCTTGAGTGTATTTAACATATTAAATAAACTCTTCCAACATTCCCACCCCTTACTTGATACAAATAGTAGCCCGCAAAGGTCGTTCGGCTCGAGAAGTTATTGACCTCAATGAAAAAATAAATTCAATATGACAAAGTTTCTCACCCTCTCTCTCTCTCCCTCACACACTCTAATTGAAGTTAATAAAGTTGTACATATATGGCTGTGGTTGTTGTTTGTGTATATTTTTATTAGCTAAACCCATTTTCAACTTCAATTTGTATGTTTACCTTATTATATGGAATTGATAGGTTAAACTGTTGACAAGAATTCTGCTATGTGTTTTCGGTTGGTAATTGTTGACATAATATTACTGCTTGAATTACTGTTTTTTGTTTGCTTGTTTGTTGATTTTAACCATCAAATTATTTGTCAAATAGAAATAAATAATCTGCGAACTGAAATCTACATGGCACGCAATTAAAATTCAATTATAACGCGCCGAACGCTCAAAATATTTACCATGTGTTGTAACAATTTATTTATAGAGAGAAAAAGAGTGCGAAAGTAAGTCACAATCGAGGTTGTCGATGATGTCAAATCCTATAAATAAAATGATTACATTGCACTATGGGAAATGATTCGAAATAAGTATTGGCTTCCAACCAAAAGGTAATAAAAGAATTTATTTTAATGATGGTAATTACCAGTGTAGCGCGCTTTGATTCATTCTATGTACATTCGATCTAACGAGCTACTCCATTAGGTAAAGAAAGTGGTTTCGCATGCCTGAAAGCTGGGCCTTTCAAATATTCGCTCTTTGTAAGGGTTGTAGGGTTGTCAGAAGTAAATATAAAAAAATGTTTTATGATTTTTTTTTTGGTTTTAGGGAGACAATAAAAAAGATGTTTAAGTCAAAATAAATAAAACAAACTAGGCAAAATTTGTATACATTTTTTTTTTTAAAAACACAAGTTTTTTTAGACACAGTTTTATTTTTAATAAAAACTAGAGAGTGGACTATCTTCGGCTATACCGAAGTTGAAATACCCCCACACAGTAGGAAGAAGTACCTCGAACATATAAAAATGTGGTCTCAAGACCCTATTTTGAGCTAATTATAGGTGGTTTTGGAGCCCAGACCATGTCCAAAATCCATTTCTAAAAATTTCCAATTAAATCCAAAATAAAAAAAAAAATTGGTCTCAAGACCCCATTTAGACCCTTATATATGTGGCTTCGGAACCTCGGACCATGTCAAAAATACGTTTCTAAACATTTCCAATCGAATACAACAATAAAAAATTTTTACCTTTTTTTTCGGTGTATGGGAGCCACGCCCAGTTTTTGTCCGATTTGGCTGATTCTCGAACTTGATCTCAGTATTCACGAGAAAAACATGTACCCAAAGTTTCAAGTCGATATCTCCAAAACTGCGACCGCTATCGTGCGGACGGACAGACGGACAGACGGACAGACGGACAGACGGACAGACAGACGGACATCGCGAAATCGACTCAGGAGGTGATACTGATCAAGAATATATATACTTTTCCATACCGGACACGCCTCCTTATGGGCGTTACAAACGTTGTGACAAAGTGAGTATACCCTGCCACAGTGAGTGTGGGGGTATAAATATTATTTTAGTACAAAGATTTTTTTGTTGCCTTTTTCAAATTCGAAATATTTTATCTAAGAACTTTAAGAACTTGGGTACCACTGGAAAGGTCTCCCGGATCCCGTTCTAATGAGTACAAGGATACATAAATCCGTTAAGTACCTATCGAGAAAATGTCTGTTGCAGTTTGAGGTTTTCGATAAATTTGTATGGAAATGATAAAATTTTGTCATTTTTAGCCCAAAATTCCGCGGGCTTCCGGAGACCTTTCCAATGATACCCAAGTTAAAATTCTTAAAATTATGGAAGTCGTTCAAAATGACTAAAATATGGATTCCAACCTGGTAACGGTTCCTAGCCTCAACAAAACTTGTCCGCCTTGTACATATTTTTGCCAGGTCTTTGATTTCATTTCATGATTTGCCAGATTCCCTTGTCTTCCATGTTCTTTTTGGACGTCCTCTCCCCTTTCTTTCCTTGTGGATTCCACTTAAGAGCATTCATCCGAATTTTTTCGAAGCGTGTTTCCGATTCACCCCACTTGAAAGTATTGGTATGGAGTTGCAAAACTCTAACTGCGAAGTTAGTTTCCTTTCCAAAGATTTCGTCGTTAGACTTTACGTGTTTCAGTGTAAAAAAAGGGTTAAACAAACATACTTAACCGATTTTAATAGGTAATGAAGTTGAAATGGAAATTATCGATAAAATATAAAAAAATTATCGATAAAATATCGAAAAATGATTTATGAAATATCGAAAAATTATCGATAAAATAGACGAAAATTTTTCTAAGACAATATCATGCTCGCATATGCAGCATATTTTTGCTTCGGTCAGACCGAACTATTATTTATAAAAATATGTTAGTCCTGCTTAAATAAATAATGTTTTTTTTTGTCTTTTTTTCTTATTCCAAAACTCATTTTTAATTTTTATTTTTGTACTAGACTGTACTCCGATTTTTCAAAGTAACACTGTTTTGCGCGGAGCGGTGGTCTAGATATTTTTTTATTTGGATACAACTTTGGGAAATCATTTTCTGGCCCGAAAGAAAACATCAGTTTGAAAATTCCCCATACAAATCTGGGGTGGCTTACTCGTCATGCTACCGGATTGTGACATATCAAATTGTCAGTGTCAATCTTTGAGGTTTCGGTTTATGAGAGAAACACTTGTATTAAGATCACGAAACTTTATTTGAATAATTCCGATACTTTAATTTTTCTTAATCGGTTCGTGAATGGGATTTTTTGGTTTTCACAAAAAGCATGGATAAAAAGCAATTAAAACTTAAAATGATTTTCAGTTGTTAAAAAAAAGTTCAAGACGGAAAAGCTTTCACCGTCTCACTTACGCCAAAGACTGTGCAATTAAATAAGAATGCTGCTGCTGCTGCAAAAAACAGGGAAGACGAAGTACGCATTCACTTATTCTTTGTATGCAGTAAACCGAGTTGAAATATTCTCAACTCAAATACTATTTGCATATTTAAGAAAGAAAATCAGCTTTTGTTTTACTTTCGTTTTTTCGCCTCAATATGGGAGCAGAAATCCATAAGAAATATTTGCATAAATTTATGTGAGACAAAAGTAAAATAAATCAAAAGGAAAACGAAAATAAAAATAAAAGTACAACAACTACAGCAAACACACATAATAATATACGAGTAAGTGAGATTATAATGTTAAATAAATGTAAGTGCGTTGGCAGCAGAGAATGAATTGACAGAATGGGAATTCCAAAAAAAAAAATAAAATAAAAAGAATAAAAGATTCAGCAAAGTCATCGCAAATATTAAGACATCAAGATTGCACAGTACTTACGATGGTGTTTAAGGCGTAATGGAAAGGTTTTCTGTGGAAAGTGTTCATGTATGAAGTCATGTCTATATGCAAAGTGAATTACACGGTACTTAGACAGCATTATTTCGGAATTAGATGAATGGCTCCGAATTCAGAGCCACTGAAAGAGGCTTAAGTTGAATGTGAAGAAATTCTGCAACTTTCTGAGGAGGTTAAGTATTAGTCATTATACTAAACCGCCTTAACCGAAAAGGGAATTTACATAAGAAATTATGAATGTTGGT
Source organism: Heteromyza rotundicornis (assembly GCA_951394025.1). Taxonomy (NCBI): domain Eukaryota; kingdom Metazoa; phylum Arthropoda; class Insecta; order Diptera; family Heleomyzidae; genus Heteromyza; species Heteromyza rotundicornis. Next base: position 13,444,947 of record OX596010.1, on the reverse strand, counting down.
TCATGAACCTCAAGGATTTGAGGGCAACAGTTATAATCCGGTCAGTATTAGAGTTAATACATGCATGATCATCATCTTGAAGTTTAAATCACAGAACCTTTAATCCGATCTTCACATCTTCACGTCTTCCTTCAAAAAAAAAACTTTCCTTTCAGACTGAATATTTCTTAAAATATTTGTTTTTGTCATTTTATTGGCAAACATTGTTGAAGAGCTCAACAAGAGTAGAAAGTTTCCAAGACGTGACAAAATCTATTCTATTCACTTTAGCAGCTTTTTGGCTTTCGTGAACTTCGCCGCACAAAGTTCACGAACTCTGACCTCTATGATGTTCAACAAGAAAATTTTAGACAATCAAAAAATAATACGAGGCGCAATAAAAATATTTTTTGCAAAATAATTTGAATTCAATAATGGCTACAGAAATTCTTTTCATTGTAAATCAATTGAATTTAATAAATTCCCTTGTATGAACAACTTGTTTAACGAATTATGACTCGATCAATAAATAATAACAATAAAAAAATCCTTCAAGTTGTGATGCAGGAATATCATACGAATGAATTGAACAATCACAGCAACTGTCATGTGGTGGAAGCACGACATTTTCATATTTAATAGTATTAAATTTTTAGCCAAATAAAAGCATCAACAGCTAAAAAACAACAAACACTCTACTACACAAACACAAACAACAACAACAAAAACAATCAATGTTCCGACAGACATTCGAGTTTTGTCATTTCGCGAATGAATTAAACAAATGACAAACAAATTAATTTGCAAGCGACGACGACGCGACGGTCGGACGTCAGTCAATACTATTTACTAACACTATGGAAAAATACACAAAACAGGAGAGAATAGAATAGAACAGAACCGAACAACACAAACCAGAAGAACAGCAACAACCACAACAAGTTGAAATAAAAATGAACAACAATTTTCTGCCATTGTGTCATCAATACGATTTGGTATTACAAGCAGCTATAAAGGAAACTGACAGGATTATCAAGTGCCACCATAGTCTGTCTGTCTGTCCGCTCAACCATTCCTTGAGTTCGAATGTGTGTGTGTGTGTGTATGTGTTTGGATGTGCTTAATATGCTATTCCAGCTATTTACTTTCCATGTGCCTGCTAACAGGCGCCTTAATTAATACGCCAAATGAAGTTGTTTTCAGCTTGTAGATGTCACACTCGAAGCAATCAACACAAACAAACACACAACCCACTTACGAAAATCACCCACTGTGCTAATGCCGATGTGTGGTAGTGGTTAAATAAATTTTCATGAATTTAATAAATTTCCATATTTTAGATTTTCCATTCGTGCGTTTTGTGGCCTAGCCCACCACCCGCTGTGACTTTGTCCATTTAAAAGCTGCGATATATTACATTTTAAATAAATACAAAGAAATTATTTTTAAAAATATATACATATATATACGTACTGTAATTAAATTTATGCTAATGAAGCCAATCATGTTGGTCAATTGAAAATGGACAGCGTTGATTGTTCGGCGGTGGAAATTTTCAATTGAATTACTGCGGGCATTCGCAGTCAATGGTGTGGAATTTTATTGACTTTGAATTGGTTTTGATTTTTGGTTGCGACCGATGAATAAAATATGTACGAAATGGTAGATGAAGAAATGGATTTAATTGCTTTGGACGAATTGTTAATACAAATGCTCGTAATTGATTTAAAGGCTGGCCGGACTTTGTACGCAGCTCGCACTCTGCCAGTGTCAGTTCGGATTGAAATCTCTTCCACCTATGGGCTATCGCTGAATTCAAAAAAATTCCCTTAACTCCAAAATCGATATCATTATAAGGGTACTCGATTAATTCGATTATTAGGGCTACTAAATGGTTAAGTTACCTGCATTTTAAGCATAAATCACATGGCAACTCTAAGTACTTAGCAATGTTTAGCAGAATTTAACAAACTAGACGAATGCCCTCAATAAGAAATTTTAATATTTAAAAAAAAACCTCCTGCTGCCTGTGTTAAGGCTAAGTCAAGGCGCTTCATTTGTTCTGATATGGAAAAATACTACATAGAAAAGAAATCACAAAATTCATCAAACTCAGAAAATATGATTTGAGTGCAGAATATCACGCCTTGCCATATGTCAGTGTCAAAAACACAAGCAAATACAACATCAACGAACGTCTACGAGCGACATGTGTTAGTAATGCTGCACCAAGCCAGCAAGCAGAATAAAAACGAATGACCAAGTAGACAGACAGACAGACAGACGGAGAGACAGACAGATGCACGAAAAACTGACAAACTTCGAAATGCGCAAAAAATGGAGTTATTTTGCAAAAAAAAGGCAACAACTTAAACTGCATCTAAATTTACATGTACGGCAATCAAATTTCGCCTGTCAATGCAAACGCTAAACGGCGCGAACCAGACTTGCGGTCATATAAAAATGCCAGACATGACAAGCACGGGGCGTAGTGTGAGGTGAAGGGGGCCCATAAAAATTAAAAATTGCCCAAAAGTCGAAATTAAAAAACCCCTAAAAATGGTTTATTTCGGAAATAAAAAATTACCCACATTTGGGCGAAATTTTTTTTTCTATTGCGTAATTTTTTTATTTAGCCGGTGTTATAAATACTTAGGGTTCAAATAAAAATCGCGCCATATTTGAAAATACATTTTTTAAATCGGAATAAGCATCGACAGTACTTCTGCATTCCAATTTTTTTATAATGAAAGGTATTTAACCGCTCCGTATGTCTTACACTGGCTAACATGTCACTAATACTCCTGTTCATTTTCTTGAATGAACAAATAAAAAAAACTTTAGATTTTTTCTTTAAATTTGGAAAATTTGGAATTATGGAGTTGTAGTGTGTTTCAGTGTATATTGTAGGCCCTTTTTCATTTCTGGCTGTAACCAAGTTTACGTACGTCGAGGGCCATTTTTCATTTGGACTTTTGGGCGACTTTTAATTTGTTTTGTGGCGGCGACTTTGTACGGAGTTTTGCATATTTACTTTACTTTAAGTAGATTGGATCCACTTTTCCCTGTATCCGCTTACACTTTAATAAAAATGTTTTTAAATTCCAAATAACAAACCGCTCCTGTAATGTATATGCAAAAATGTTCAAATCGCAGTTAATAATTCCTGAGAATTTTAAAATCAAATTTCGAACGTATTATTTATTTATGCTGATTTTCGAAAAAGTCATATTTTTTTCGATGTAGGTACTTTCCTGGAATATAAAAATTCCAAAAATGCCATCAATTTCGTATTGGTTGAAAATTAAAGTTTATATTTTTTAGACTGAAAAATATTGTCAGGCTCGTTTTACGCATCAAAGCAACGCCATGAGCCATAAACGCGAGAATTTTGACATACGAGTAGGCGCGAGTCGTGGTCAAATTTGGCGGCAATTGGAAATTGAAAGTCAGTTTCAAAAAAAAGCTTGTTTTACAAAATAACCACAAAATATTATGCTTTAAAATTAAATTTAGCAAAAGCTTGCGGGTATTTCATTTTAATATTTTTTACTTTTAGTAAGTAATTATTAAATGTAATGCAATTCTCCACTCGAATGGTTTATTGCATTCTTTTGTCATGTTGGCATCACATTAATGTCAATTGCCGCCAAGCACTGCTGTGCGCTGCATTGCAGTGGTATAATGAAGTTGTCATGCTAGGCAACATGACACACACGACCACGATGAGGACCTCAGCAACGAAACTCCGAGGTACGTTTCGAATTTGCGAGTACGTGAAGAAGTAATAACTATTAAAATAATACACTCAAAGAACTTATGTGTTTTGCAGCAAACATTTTATTACTTGTACTTTAAGTGCGAAACCACTTGCATTTGCTTTAACTGAACTCGTGGACTCCAGACGAGAGCCATTTGATGGAACAATTTTCCCTTTAATTGTACAATTTTTTTGTTAAAAAGCTACCTTTGCTTGCGGTAGACGAAATGCATTTCTTAGAAATCGCTGCTGTATTTGAATGAAACGAAAATCTTCTGCATCAAATTACTCTCGATTGCGGATAAAAAAGAATTCCAAGAGGCGGCCGTGGCGCACTTGGTTAAGGGTTTCCACTCTTCTGTGTCGCAATCGAAAGCTATCCGGTTCAATCCCTACCCGGGGCAAATTATTGAGAAATATTTTTTTTTCTAAGACCTAGCATTGGCAAATTAACGAGAATATTACTTGCCAAGGAATGCTTCAATTTCCATTCACCGCGGCGTGCATTTCCGCTGAACCTAGAGTTGTGAAAGTTCTTGTGTATGCTCTGGTGACCCATTACGAGTAATCAAAGAAGGGATGAGATGCTCCGCCCTCTGCGACACGCACCACACTGGAAATTCAATAACTCCGGCACTGGTGGACCGAGGGCGGTTCAGGGGAGGTTCAAGGGGAATACTTTCACTACTGGAAGTACATGTCCGAGCAACGCCGATTAATGAAAAGTATACTTTTATATTTTGCCCACTGCCATGCCCCTAATATTTAAAACGTCTTGATTTGGAAGCCAATTCAAGAAATTTCTGTGTTAATTTTGGGTAACTAATGGCATTTGTCGCATAGCGTTATCTATGTGGCGGACAGGGTGGCTTTGTTGCCATTATTGGTGTCATTGGTGGTGACATAATAGTATCATCGCCAGACTTCCTTCGCCACCTTCCACTACAAAAGAGCTGTTGTTATTGCCACTCCAATTTTATTGCAATTTCCTGGGCTCTCTTGCAACATATATCTCAACACTGTTGGCATACCGCCCCCCTTGTGCTGTCATAGCTCGAAAGCAAAAAAAAAAACATATTGCATAGAATGAAATCAACTGCGGCGGTTACAGCAACAAGTGCCGCTGTCGTTGCTGTTGCTGAGAAGACTATTGCATTATTGTCGCGGCTTGAGTGACATTTTCACGCACAGCAACCAACTTCACATTGTACAGAGGAACAATTGTAATTTATAACAAAGGCAATTTCATAGGAAAAAAACTGTTGACATGTTGCGACATTGTTAAAGTAGTTGTAGTGGCCTAATGCTGGCGGCACTGATGTCACAATCCTTCAATATTTTGTACCTATCGGTGAGAAGACTTTGTTAAATTGTCCACTTTAAGTAAGTTTTTATGAGACTACACATAATTTCAATATTTATATTTACATTTGCGCCACTGTACTACTTAGGTAACTACTAGTTACTACTAGCTGCTTGCTGCATTTGCTTTTACACTATGCCAGCGTCTTACAACAGTAAACGACTGAAAGCATTTTCATTTTCATTTTCAACTTCACTATTTCTTTTTGCCTCATCTCATCATCATCATCATGTTGAACTCCTTCTTCCTCTTGGCTGTTGTCTTCTTCGTTTTTCATTACTTATTTAACGTAATGTCATTTAGTTTTATGAATGTGCATATAAATTTTATTATTATGTTGTTGTGGAATTTTGCACTTCCCCAACATGCGCACGATAGCGCAAAGAGGAGCCCAAGCTGTGAAATGGACTTTCGCACTTACAAGAGTTCGAGTTTGAGTAGATCTGTGTCTTTATTTTGCTGCAGTTAGCTCAAGTTGAAGTTTTCCATGCAATTTGAATGACGTTTCTGTGAATTTATTCTTTGCATTAACTAAAGTCTGAACTCTCTGCAAGTCAATCGAGGTCGCCGATAGAGGTTCGTTTTGTTCTGCTATGTCGGCTGAAATACCCCCACACAATAGACACATTTAGAAGTACCAGGAACTAGAAGTATCCAACTGTCGAACAGGGTCTTCCGTACGTTTTACAATACACATTTTTTTCAGTGTTTCGAAATCGTTTTGAACTTCCAATGAACCTGAACTAATTTGAGCTTAATTTCTTTCATACATTGAATGACTGCAGGAGACATGGCAAAATTTTATCAACCAGAAGGTGCAAATTTCGGGTAACAGTAGTTAGCCAAAAAACTTTAAATAAGAAGGACGTATTTTTTCCTGTTAGTTGCTGTTCTAAAATTAAATCAGCTGGTGATGTTCTGGTAGCTGCGCACGAAGCGAAGCATCAAATCTACTCGGGTTACATGGAATTTAGCACTTCAAATGCTTCTCATTTAGCATCGCTGCACAACACAGCGCAGCGCATCTCATCTCAGTCTTTTTTTTTTATCGTCTGCGTCAGTTTGTTTTTTTTTATTCTGTATTCTCAGGCTACAGTTTTTTTTTTGTTGAGTACGCTTTAGCCAGACAATTCGGCGTTTGCGCATGCTTTTTACAATTTATATTTTACAAAATTCACCATTCACTTGAACTGGTTTTGAAAATTTCCACCTTAATTTGCATGTCTACATTGTTGTACTGGGACTTCACTGGAAATACCCATGAATTCTGTTAATTTTGGTTAAGAGATTTTGCTGGAGAGTATTTGTGTTGTTGAACTTTCATGCAAACTAATAAAAGAAATCTTCATTTTGGCAGAGAGAAGTTCCAACTAATTTATTAAACTAATTCCTCAAGTATTCACAAATTACTAGACACATCAACACATACACACATATGAGAAAACATGTGTCTGCACACAAATTCAAACCAGAAAAATGCAGCAGAATTTTAATTGCAAATTCGCCAAACGGAATTATGTCATAAAGTCTTATAAAAGTTGCAGCCAGCAATTATGCAATTCTTAATTGCACTGCATGGAAACCATGGACAAATGAATGAATGAAAGAAAGAAAGACAGAAAGAAAGAGCAAAAGTAATAAAAATAATAAAAAAAAAAATTAAAAAAATAGACTGAAATTTGCCACATACGAACCAACACAAATGTGAATGTGGAAACTAGACAGCAAAGACAATAAAAAATCATGTAATTACAAAATGCTTTCGAAATACAAGTAATGAAAAAGAAAGAAAAAAATTACAGAATTAATCGTAAAGTTGCACACTCGCAAAGTACAAACTTGGGAATAGTAGCGCCAAACACGTTTTAATTAAATTTAATTTTATTATTTGTATTTTTATTTCTTTTTTTTTTTATTAATCATTTTTAATTTTTTTTTTATATAATTCCAGTGGAATTTTCACTCGCTTAAACTTGTTTTGGTTAATGCAGTTTTCAGTTTCAGTTTGGGTTCGGTTAGCTTTTGCTTTAGTTGCCACATGAAAGTGACTTTAAAAATGATGTGAGCACATACTCGGCTATTAAGTAGAAAAAAAACGTTATTACGCAAATATTGAATTGAAGAATTTGCTCAGATGCATATTGTGGCTGTTGTTGATGTTGCCCACCAGTTTGAAGTTACTGCCAACTTAATCTGAATGGGGCAAGTCGGGAAAAACTATTTCAACTGTGAACATGGAAATTAAACAAAAACAACGGACAGAGAGCATTACAACTTGTGCGGCAAAAAATGAATGCATAACTCTGCTGAACACCACTGAGCTTTGAAATATGTCAGTACTTAGCTCTGAAAGGATGGCGTGTGTATGTTTTTTTCTGTAAAAATTTTATGAAATGAATATCGATTGATTCAGTTTGATACATATCAACTATTTAAGTTAAATATCAATATTAAAAATTAAAATAAAAAAAGTACCTTTTCCATCCAACTGAAGAGCAGTGGAAAAATGGGTTAAGTCCACTTTTTTTGAAAATTGTTTTTCAATTCCGTGTTCTTTAATACCGTTCTTGTCCAAATCTGGTTTGTAATTCGGATATTGTAAAAATTTTTCTGATATTTAACAACATCAGATGCAAGATATTGCTCTAAGTATTTACTTTGCTTTGTAATTAAATACCGAAGAAAAAATTAAATGAATCTACACATCAGCTACGTTACACTCTCATGTGTATTGAGATTACATGAATTTTCATGCGTGTGTCATTACTGAGAGAGCGCGTAGCTACCATTAAGCTTGATTACCGAGTTAGATTTTGAGTTTGTTTTATTTTCTGTGATTTCATTTTATTAACTTTGTTTTTTTTTCTCTTATCTTTTTTGTTGATACGAATTCAGTGAGCTACTAAACTAATTTCATTATCTGCGAGATTTTTTATATTTTCTAAATACGGATTTCATATTTCATTCGCTGTGAAGCAGTGGCACAAATTTCTGCTTTTGTTGAATCTCTACGAATATATCAGTTTACAGTGTGATTGTTGTTGTTGTTGATGCCTTTGCAGCTGGGGCTGCTGCCATTGTATTGTTGTTCAATATTGTGTTTATTTTCCGAAGCGTTAATCATAAGCGTCAACATTAACGCTCTTGGACAGAGTCGCTCTAGTGATTAGCAGAATGAGTTCATGTGCTGCTTTTGGTTATACTTATTTTTCTATTCGTCAATTCGTTTAAATATTTTCAAATGATAGTTCTATTTTTATAAATTATTTATTTAATTATATTTTTTGGGAGAAGCATAATAATTATAAGTTTCTCTTAAATGCTTTTGAAATGCAACCATTTAATATTAATAAAAGGAACTAGTAAGAGAATTGTACAGAAGGCGAGATGGAAGAGAGATTGTGTGGTCATAACCCTGAGTAACCGAAACTGACCTCACATAAGTATTACAAAGCAATTGTCCGATTAGAAGTCAACAGGGAAGCTTTTTGAAATAACAATGAACTTTTTTCTGTCCAAAGCGTGAAGTATTTTCAAGCTATGAGTTGAATGGAATAGAGCGCCACTTGTTAGAATTCTGAGTTGAAAGCTGAAACAGTTGAGTTGATTATTCGGAAGCTGTAGAGTCTTTGGAATAATGTACATAATGTACTCTGTGTTCTCTGTAGGTGCGGTACAAAAACATTCAATTTATAATTTTAATATATAAAAATGTTGGTGCGTATATATGAGTAGACATCACGGCTAAACCACTGAATTTTGATTAAAAAAAAATAATTTGAATGTTTAAAAATCAAAACGAAAAAGAAATATTTTCAAAAAACAAATTTAAATGCAACTTTCGAGCTATCGACTCCATATTTTGGAATCCCTCTGATTTTTTTTGAATGGAATTGAAAATGGACAACATCGGACCAAAATCACGCGTAACTCCCATTCAAAATGGCCGCCCAAAATTCGTTACCGTTGAACCTAGAGTTTTGAAATTTTTTATGTTATGCCCTGATTTACGGGAGTGTACTCCCCCTACTTTAGTCCGAGAAATGTCGGGGTAATAATCTAGTTTATTTATAAGAAACTATTAAAAAATAATATTAAATATTTGCATGCATATGTGTACGTCAACGTCAACGTCATTGTTTGTTTTTTGTTCACTTCTAATTCCTTTCCAGACATTCTAAACACTTTACAAATTACTCAAATGACATTTATTAACTTCCATTTGTGCTATTTGCCCAGACGTCAACTTGTGTGTGAGTGTAGATTGTTAGTGTCTTTGCTAAACGCACGTCGCTTTGCTGTAATTTCATTGTAAATTTCATTGTAAATAATTAATAAATTTAATATTTCAAATTCCAATTTGCGCTGGCTTTTTTATTTTTGTTATTAATTCCATAAATTAAAATTTATTGCCTGTTCATGGCGGGGCGCGTTGAAGTGCAACGTGGCGATGCAGGTGCATGCGGTGCGGTGATGGTCTGTTCGCAGTCGCTTAATTGCTCGCGTAACATTCAAATACACGATAAATCATTAAATGAATGAGCAGAACAAAAATAATAATAATGAAGATAAAGTAAACACAAATTCAGTTCTGTCTACCGGTTCAATGCTAATTTTACAAACGTTTTTTTTTTGTGTTGCTTTGAGGTGAAATTCTCGAAAGTTGAACTTATTTCCACTTTAGCAGCTTTTTCATGTGTAATGAATACTTTTTCATTTTTAATTGGAAAACGAAGCATTCATTGTTACTTACTTATACTAGAATGTAGGAGATTAGGAATTAATTGCAGAGAATTTTGCCTTTTGTTGTATTCATGAGTTAAAAAGTAATTATTTGCTTAAATATGCATAGAAGAAATTTAAAACCAATTTTCGTAATTAAATATTCATTAAGTGAATATTATCCAGCCGTGATGATGGGGAAACACTCGAGTAAATACAAACAATATGTTTTATTAGGTTAATATTTAAGAGCCTATTTACACAGTCATTCCCATGACGCATGGGCATGCCGTTTTTAGAATTTACACTGACATGGGCATGACGAAATTTGACAGTTTTTATATGAAAATGAAAATAAACGATGCATGGAGTTGCCACCTTTTACGTTTTTTGTATGGATTTTCGGTGCAAAATGTTCTATCCCATTTTCACTACCGCAGTTCTTATTAGCTCTTTGTCAGATTTTTCGTCATGGAACTGATAGTGTAAATTGGCTCTAAAAAAAAATTTATTTGCTTTTTTGCGTAATTTTTTCAATTACACTGTTCGACAAATTGAAACTTTCAGAATAATTCTAAGATTTGTTTGCTCGGCAATGCATAGATTTCTTGGAAACCATAAAAGAAACTAGGTGCGAAGATTGGTCACTTGAAATCTCGCTTCCGAAGTAGGGTACGTAGAAGTGGAAGCGAACAATTTAGATTCAAAGCTTAAACATCTCAACTGTCATCACTATGAAAAATTCAAATATAATTTTCTATGGGTTTTATCACACTATTTGTAAAGCCCAGAATGAAGCATGGCAGGTGTACGTGATCAGCATCCGGAGTCAATGTCATTGTTTTTAATACTGAATCGATTTCGACGCCGTTTTTGAGTCTGGTTCGGACCGCGCAAATATTATTTCGGAGAAGATTTTAGTTTTGGAATGTTTCAATTTTGCTGTAGAACAGTGTTAGGATAAACACAAATTACAAATTTTACGATCTTCCGACAGCTTTCAATGAAAAAAAAACCTTAATAAAATCCATACAATGTAAAGGCAGTTTTTATAGCTAGTTGTAAATTTAATAATCAATAAATGTTTACAAAAATCAGAGATTAAACAGAAATGGAAGAAACCAACTGAAATTATCAAATAAATTCTATAATTTTTATAAACAAAAAAGCATTCGCTTCCCTTAAATTTACAGTATCAATTTTCATAGATAAAATTTAAAAACTAAACGGAAACAAATTTAATTAACACAACAACAATTTAATCTACGGCAAATATGTTTTTGATGGAAAAATTAAAAAAAAAATTGATTTCTTTTACGTTTTGCGCTTTGCCTAAATCAAAGAATAATTTATGGTGCTTTTAAATGAAATATGTACGTAAATGAATTTGCAAAACCCAAACATTTTAGCGCATGTATTTTTTTTTTTTGGCTTTCCTTCTACTATTTTCTGCTGAAACATTAATAAAACAAACACGCTTTATTGTTTACGGAGCATCTGTTTTTTAATGAATCGGTATTGGCAATTAGAACACCACAGTGGTTGTTGTTTCATTTTGTTCGTTTAATCTGCAAGCAGTGCTTTGAAAGGTGAAAAATCAAAGCGTTGATACAGGTGTTTTCTGAAAGACACTTTTTTTCTCTTCCTTTCTCATTTTGTTGTTATTTCTACATTTCTTTTGTACTTTTCGGTGTTTTACTTGAAGTTTCTTCACGTTTTATATTTTGATTAAATTTTTTTTGTTGTTTACATTTTTTTTATGAACATTAACCATTGTTTACTTTTGTTCGTTGTTCATGAACTTTACACGTCGAGCGCAAGATAAATCGAAGGTGTAAAAAGAATATTCTTTCGTAAAAGTCCATTAATGTTTAATTTCTCACTTTATTGTTTATTTGCTTTTACTTGTTGAAATTAAAGCTTGAAATTGCACGAAACGTTTTTCGGTGTAATCTTTGAGGCAATGTTGGCAATGTCGTAAAGTGGCTAGAATATACAAAATCAAGAAGATTGTAAAAATAAACAATAAAATCTAGACAAATAATGGCAAGTCCAAGGTGTCTCAGTTAGTTGGAGATTGAATGCAGTAGAGGAAGAGGCACTTGCCATTAAATTTATTTTTTCAAAATGATATTTATTTTATAAAAATTTTAAAAGCAATTAATCATTTGAAAGATTAAAATCAACTAATACCCAAAGTTATTAATATGTTTTTTCCAATATGGCCATTTCCTTTCCAAATTTTATTCCATCAAAAATGTACTTTAATCGAATATTAAAAAAAAAACATTCAATTTAATTGAATCCACAGTGACGCAAAATGTAGGCAACGAAATGAGCGCAACCACTACCGACCACGCTGCCAAAAAAGAAAAACTTCAAATTCTTCAAACAGAAATTCACATCGCAAATAAACAGAGAAGCCAAGAACCCAAAACCCAAATAACTGAAGTGCGGAATACTGAAAATAAACAAAAACGAAAGAAAAACACCGCTTAGATAACCTTGAGATATCGCCTCTACACATAGGACAGAATTAAATTGTAACAAAAAGCAAATAAATAAATAATTAAAAATAATATATACGCACACACCGACATCACAACAAATGCATGACAATGCCAACCATAGTAAACCAAAAAGAAGAAAAAAAACGCCAAAACGTAAGTTGATATCATCGATGATCATCGTCACTAGCAAACAGTGAAAATGTCATTATCATGAACATCATCATCAAAGTAGTTATTTATGTGCATCATATGCGGTTTGCTGACAAATCACACTGGCTTTAGTCTTGATAAAATACAAATATTTTTAATAATTGTGATTAATATGATATTAACAGTTCCACTACTTCACAGAAAAAAAATTTACATCAATATGATGTATATGGGTGTTACTTGCCACAACCACCATATACATCAATATCATGTACGGATTCGTCATATTGATACTTCGGTGTTCAATTTAATGTATCCGTACATCATATTGATGTATGATGGTGGTTGTATTTCATTTTGACACTTCAGTGTTCAATATGATGTATCCGATCATCAAATTGATGTATGATGGTGGTTGGGGCAAGTAACACCCATATTCATCATATTGATGTACATTTTTTGTTCTGTGTTCGGGTAGTTCAGAGGACATGCAAAAGTACCTAAGCCAAAAATTTCTAAAAGCCTTCTCTGACATGTGACGCTTTGACAAAATTTACAGAGCCAATTTTTTTAAACTCCGGAAGTAATTTTCTGTCACAAGCTTCGACAGCTAAACAAATCCAAGAAATCATGTCCGTAAAGACAGTGGCGGTTAATGGACAGGTGTCAGAATGTTTTGATATAAAAGAAGTTATGTAGGCTTAACAATTTTTTTTTCAAGGGGAGTGTAATCGGAGTAAATAATTTTTCAACTTTGAAAGTTTTGTTCTTTAATTTTATAGATTTGAATTTTAAACTTTGAATTTTATAAAAAAAAATCTTATTAAAATGTAAAAAAAAATCTCTTTATAACTTTAGATACTTAGCTAACAGCCAAAATGTAACTTAATGCAAACTATATTTTCGAATTATTTTGGATAGCTAAACACCAAAATCATAATTAATTTTTTCGATAAAATGTACCTACATTTTTTTTGTGTAACTATATAATGCATTTTTTTGTAATGTTTTGAGACAAATTGTTGCTGTGTTTACTTCGGAAATTCAATATTTTCGTTTGAACTACAAATTCTATAAATAAAAGTTCCACACAAAATTATTCCAAAAAAGGTCAAATTTTAATTATTTATTTTTAAAATATGTTCTGGGAAAACTACTGTACTTCTTAGTTGTTGCAAAATATTATAAATTCCATAAATTAGTTGCCAAAAATTACAACGAAGTTCAAGGGAGTGGCCAGGGCATCTTTGAAGGAATCATTAAGAAGTACAAAAGCAGCCATCAGTATTCCATTGAAATACTGTCTTCTTCTTTTCTTCTATAAATCAAACTTTTCTTGGCTATAATAAATTTTATATTTTTCAAGGCAAACATTCTCAAATACACATCGTTACATTAGCAATTCATTAAAGGCAGTTTGTCATTTCAGTCAAAATTGTTTATGTGACTTCTTTGGGCGACTCATTTGTTTCATTTTCCACTCAACTCATACAACCGCCCACCACCAACGAATGGTCGTAGCACTCACGCAAGTCTGCCTTAAGTCTGGCCACACTAGACTTAGGCTCGTATGTGTGTGTGTGTGTGCGACTTGTGGTTGAAGAATACCCACAAAGGCTGACTTTGAAATTGATTCCTCATCTGAATTGTTGAGAAATGGATGTGGTTATGGTGATTCAGTATCAAAGCAACAATTGTAATTGCCAAAGTCGCAGTGCATTTGAATAAATCAATGGAAATGGTATTGAACTTTTTAGATTTCTTCGAATGCAAATTTAAGGAAATTCCTGCCCAACTTAAATTTCTCCAATTTTGCTTTGGGTGCAACACAGTCTACACAGACGACATTGTCAAAATCTGCATAAGAATACCAGACAACCAGACCATAGACAAATACATTCAATCAGGAGAAAAGATAAACAAACAATCGACAATCGATACGGAAGAAGGCAAATTGAAAATCGCAACAATTGGAAATTCAAATGAACATCAATTGTAGCACAACAACAACAACAACAAAAACAACCGCAATAATAACAACAAAGTGGCACCCAAGCAAGGAATTCAAATCTGTGAGACAAGTAAGTGACAACACTGGAAGTATCGCTTACAAATAAGAACATTTGAGTGAATTCTTTTTTTATTTTATTTATTTAATTTTTTTTCTTGCTGTATTTTTGTACATTTTAAGCTGAGCTACTAAAATTGCCACTCGAGCATGAAAAGATTTTATTGTATTCAATTTTAGAACAAAAAAAAAATGCTACAACAAAAAACTTGGGTTAAAAAAAACAATTTAAAAACAACAACAACAAAAATAAAACCAGATACGGCAGCTACGGTTTTGGCTATGGTGTGTGAGTGTGTGGATAGTATCTGTTTCAACGCCACTTTAAGCTATAAAATTACGTCACCTTGAGCGGTTTGAGCGGTGACAAAAATGCAACAACAACAACAATAATAATAGCCAGAACTCGGAGCAAACATAATGAGCGTCATCAACGAACGGCCTTGTCGAAGTTCGAATGCGCTACTGGCTTTATATTGATACAGAAATGGTTTATGCCACACCTTCATTTGAGAAGCATCCCCGTTGGATTGTTTTTCCCGTCTGCTGGCTGGAAAGCACGGTTAAGGGAGCTGAAACAGACAGACAGACGGACATGGCAAAATCGGTTCAGTTCTCGATGCTGGTCTAGAATATACATACTTTTTTGATGCTGATTCCAAATTCGTAGTCCCCTTTTTGATGGGTCGTTTTTCGAAATAGGATCACAAATTGATATTATGTAGGTAGCTATTCTCAAAAATGGCGTAAAAACCATCAAACCGATTTTAGTAGATGTAAAGAGAATTTACATAATTACATGCTTCTCCTTTAATATGATGAGTTATTGACACTGTAAATATTAGAGCCCCAAGAGATATGTTTTTCACTTCCAACAGAAAAGGCACTTGACTAGACTTTTTTTTTAAATTGAGTTTTACCTCAATAGCTTATAAGTTGGGAAGTACCTATCTCCGATGTAAAAACATCAAGAGATTAGGCTCTGTTGGGGCATAGACCAGATCTTAGTTGCGTTGCGGCTTCGAGTCCGAATGACCACGAATTTTCTAAAATGCCACATATTCAAAATAGTACGGAATTGTGTTTGACAGAAAACTGATTTACCCTGTCTGTTGGTGTATAGAGTACACGCAAATCAAACGACATTTCATTACGCAAATCAGCTGTTTTCTATTGTGACTGGAGGCAATTTGAATAGGAGACAATTTCAAATTGTAAATAATGCAGGAATTTAAGTTCAGTTTCAACTTCATTTGTATTTCATTTGATGAACAATGCAAGAATACCCACAATGCTTTCTAATTAATTTATAATCCATTTCAATTTAGCAAAATACACAAATTCTGCTTAAATCTACCACCGAACGAAATTAAAAATAGAGAATGCAAATTGATTTCACTCACAAAAAAAGATGTGAGCAAAATTCATTTAAATTAGCTTCATTATCGAGAAGTGCTAATTTCAATGCTAAAGGTTAAAATATGCTACGAAAACCGGCAGAGTGTCGAAAATTTGTATTTCTATTCGACGCTTTTATTTATCTTTACACTTAATCTTTTCATCTTCACTGGAGGCTGGTTTTTCTATTTTTAAATTTCATTTACTACTTTTTCGTTGACTGTTTGTGTTGTGAAGACATTTTTATTTTACATTAATTTGCTATTGCAAATAAATTGAATGAGAGAAATAAAATAATTACTTACAGAAAATCCATTTAAGGCAATGAGCTGCAGCAACATTATGAGGAAGAAATAGAATTTCTGGTAGTTAGTTACGAGTTGGTTTTTAGTCATGTGCTATCGCTTTAATTTTGCGAATAAAAGTCTCAACCACTCAGCTTCTAAAGCCTTTAGGAATACCCCATTTCCATTACAAGTCTCCAAGTCTATACCCCATGACATACTCTGTGTGGAATTCGTAGGAAAATAACTAAATGTCACATTATCGATGCGGTATTAGTTCCACAGACAATGGACTCTTATCACATTCGATCGAAGCGATAGGCCGGGCCTTACACTTCTAGTGTAAATCCCCCTCAAAGCAGTGGTGGGAAAACTGATAATGATCGACGTTGACTTACTTAGCGGCTGTTGTGGCCCCCACTATCGCGAATAAAAAGACATTCAACTTTTGTGGGCCGCGTCGAACGTGTTCGATTCATTTTGCTTTTATATGATTTTTTTTTATATTCCATGTTCTTTTTTTCGATCAATATTTTTTTTTGTTGGTCGTTGGCTTTTGTGTGTGTTTCCCCTTATTTGGCGGCATCAGAAGATATATATTTGGACGCTGCCAGTTTCAGTTTCAATTCCACACAGTTCAGGTTTTTCTTCTCATACAGTTCGGCTTGCAACACAATCGAACAGCGGCGCGGCGGCAACAACTTAAATCGGTGAATTTACTTTTATTTTTTAATACAATAATTTATATTGACAGCTTGTTTTTGGTAATAATACTGTGGTTTATTGTTTATTTATTGTAAATTAATTTTAAATTAATTAAAAAATAAATATCAAATTTATACGATGACGTCACCATACACTGGTGGCACGTTTTTAAATATAATTACACTATGTGACAAAATGAGGGTTAATTTTTCTGATTGCCGATCTGATAACATATTCTGAAAGGCCTTGGTCTACATAATGACTCCCTCAAAGGATTTTCTGGATTAGCTCGAATCTTGTTGAAAAAACTTTTCAACGGTAAACAATACCGTGTTAGTATCTTCAGCGAAAATATTCTACTTAATCCTAGCAACAATGTTGCCCAGCACCTAACCCACTAATGTCAGTTTTTGAAAAATAGCATTTTTTGTATTCTGAGCTATTTATGACCACTAAACATTAATGGGTTAAGATGTAGGAACAGTATTGTAGCTAGGTTTAAATATAATATTTTTGTTGAAGATACTAACACGATACTAACCAGTTCCGTCACTCTATATGCAGTTAACTGGAAACTGACACATTACGTTGTCATAGGAGGGGGCCAGTCGGCTTATATTGTCAATTTATAATCAAATAAAAGCGACGCAATGTAATTGCAGTTCGTTATTAGACCCAAACGAACACGATAGATGCGAACTATGCCAGAAGGCACCCTCCCATGCCAAAGTAATGTTACAAGCTAAAGTGCTACGTCAACCTCTCAACGCTAAATTGTAGCGAAATCGGTTTACTAGAGCTAGTATTAGTATTTGTGGGCATGACAGTGTGCGGGACAGCATACCTCATTCCTTGGACGACATGAAACTCGAAATCAGCGACCCTAGAATCCCCTGTATCCAAGTTTGATAAAGATACAATGATATTTTTAAATTTTGGCCGCCTTTTTGAATTTTATAATAGTCAAAACCTTCGTGCCCATCTCCGAATCTACAAAACGGTCTACGAGGGCTGGAGTTATGTCAATTTTAATTCAAAATATTTTTTATTTTTATCATTCAAAAGGTGCCATCGCAATACCTCATTACCTTCTTGTCAATTAGTAAACGAAAACGTTCTACGTTCTTCATAGACACCGTAAAGGTTAATGGACGGACTTTTGTATAATTTATTATAGCTATTCCCGAAATTACTCATTAAGTCATCAAAATTTATGGGTACAAATGTGTGTAGGGTACCTGAAGTTTCTGTTTAGTAGTTATTAATTGATAAATGATTGCTTGCTTGGAAAATGATTCATTTGCGAAAGTGCATTGTCTAATTACTTGAGCCGCACGTGTTTTTGTGATTTTTGTTTTGCACTTATGGACACTTGATTGTCATTACGTGACACAGCAAAAATTAAGAAAATCTATTCTATAACAACATTCTTAGAATATGTGTACATTATTAGACTGGAAATGAATATTGAAATTGAATTCTCAAATAAAGTATATTAAGTAGCGAATCCGATTTGGGTAATTTAATGTTATTCTATTCAATAGAAATGTTTAATCTGTTATCATTAAGATTACCTTGTATACTTCAATGCACACGTTTTTCATGTTCGATACTTTTCCCTATTCTTTCCTTCCTTCCTTTTGTTCATTATTGAATTACGCAGTTGACATCACGGAAATCAATTCACAAATCATTAGCAATTAAATATTTGTGAAGTGTAGTAGCTAGTGAGTGTACTTATGCCCCGGGTCTTCAAAGTAATTTCACAAAATCATTTGTCAAATGAGAATTCGTTAAACAAAAGTCATGTCATGTCCAGTGCCATCAGTGAACAATCTCCCAATTGCTATGAAATGTATGAGTTTCACACGTGTTTCGTCATTTATTTGGTTTGACATCAACAACTTCGCACACAGAAGAGAAATAAAACAAATGTAATGAGGGGTGCTTTTCTCGTTTTCCCATGATGAGTGATGAATGAATGGAAAGAAGAAAAAAATTAAAAACGACCTGAGGTTAGAAAGCTCAACAACCACCGCTGAACTAGAACATTTTCCAACTAAAAACATAAGAAAATAAAAACACCAAAAATTTCGTGTTACTTCAGAGAACGAAACACAAGGAAATACCCTTGGGCCCTACGACGACGACAACAAGAGCAAAATACTTACTAAGGAAAAAGTTAAAATTGCCACGAATTTAAAGCAACGTACATATGAGTGGAAATTCCTTCTGCGTACAAACGATTTGTTGTTGGAAATGTTACAAGACGAGTGAAGAGCTGTGTATGTAAAAATTATATGAAAACTGCCAAAAGCGGTGCTTTGAAGACAACAACAACAAAAGCGTTTTAAAAAGTATTTAAGTTTAAGTTTATACAGCAATTACTTCAATGGAGCATTATGGGTTGTAGAGGATTCAAAAATAGTCTAGATGAATAATGGGAAAATGCATTTAATTTGAAACTCAATTTTGTTGGGATTTCCTTTGTGTACTTTGTAGTATGACTTGCATGAAATTCTTCAGCTTTAACTTATATTCTCAGAAAGTCAAAAATAAATCCGTATTGTCTTGTATGCATTGTGTGTAGGGTACGTGCTACCAGACAATTACTGGTTTATTCATTGGGCCAATGTATTCCTTTGGGTATTGGGTCAGCAGCCATAAAGTGCGCCATTCGAAGTTGAATTGGAGATCTCGATTTAATTGGGATAAAAGGTTAGAGGTGAAAAGAAAGTGTTGTTGGGAAAGTTGAAAAAACAAGGGTTGCAGGGAAGTTCTTTTAGGACAAATCACTTGTGTACATTCAACAAAATGTTTAGAGTAGAAACTGGACACAGTTAAATGGTTTCGAATGGCAAGTGAAGTTTCTTCATGGCAAATTATACTCGGAAGTCGCTTGAAGAGAAGAGGTGCCCTGCGGAAAAAACGTATTGTTTTTCGCCCTGGGTTGCAGTTTTACTCGACACTGCCCAATCGAAGTCAGATGTTCTACTTATTGAACATGAAGTGTTTATAACCTTTAAAGAGTTACCATTTGGCACAAAGCCTTATTATTTTTGACGACACTGAAATATTTTTTAAATATTCTGAGGTCTTCGGAACATAGAATCGTTAAAGTTAAACCAGATTTGAAGACTCGTTTCAGTAAGATAACATATTTTTGTATTGAACTAATCGACATTTTGAACCGATTTGAAATTTAAAAAATGACTTGGTGTTTTTGTAGTCCACCAATTTGCATACAATGTGGAACTTGCATGAAGCTTATTTTTAAACAAATTTAAATATTGATTTCAATAAGTCTGTATAATTTTTATAATTGTTCAGTTATTTGCAAAATAATTCCATAGTTCACAAATGTACGAAGCATTTCTTATGCGTGCACACAAAAAAAAGTCGGTTAATCTAACTGAAAAACACGGTAAAAAAAACGCTCCAACTCTCCAATGTTGGTATGTTTAACCGTTTTTTTCACCGTTAAATTGTACATTTTTCAGTAAATTTGTGAAAAATTCACATTTAATCAAAAATTGTGGTAAAAGAACTTACAACAACAACAACCTTTTTCGATTATTTCAATATTTTATGTCGAATTTTGAAAATTTATTTTAACAATTTTTTTTCCGTGTATAAATTCAGGGTTCTTCATACATTTTGAAAAGTTGTATGTTAACAACTTTTTAAGGTTCATTTTACCGACGTTTTTTTCTCTGTGTATCTAAAAGTAACATTTTCTACTTCAACTAATTATTCAACAAATAAAAATAGTTTATCGAGGTTCTAGCAAATTGTAATGGATTTCCTATTAATCAATGTTAATGACTACTGTAATAACAATTATATTGAATATACAATTTTTTAAAAATATTATTCATAATACAAATATTTTTTAAATTGAATTGAAAAAACTCACCATTTTAGACAAAAACATGAGTTGGAGAAACATTCCAGTGAAGACTCTTGATAAATTAGTTTTGTGTATTCGAATTGGTGGTTCTTTTTTTTATTTTTTTTAAATGCATACAATTTTTTTGACCGGATACCGGATCTAAAATTGTTAAAAATATATTTTGCTATTAATAGAAATTTAATACATAAATGCTTTTCATTTGGACATCACAAGCAAATTTTTTAACAAAACATTAAATTATTTCACAAATATTTTACACACAAAAAGTTTTTCGGCGGCATTTGCGAAACAATTTCAAAACAAAATAAATCACAACACAACAACAACTACATTAAAACAAAACACAGCACAGGAAAAAAAAACTTGATTTTCAACCGAAAACGCGTTTTAAATGGTGGGGCCCCAAGGGGGACAAAAAGGGCAACAGCAAACTAAACGCAGCAAGAGCAGAAGAAACAAGGCACGTATCTCTTGCACCCAAAGCCACTGAACACAAACACAGCCACACGAACTGAGATGAGCGACTGCAAGATACTTTGGGTTTTTTTCTTTTCTTTTCCTGTGAATTTGTGCTGAAAATTCTTATTTCGTTCTTCTATTCCGTTTCTATTCCTTTTACTTTGCGTTTATTCCGCGCACTAACATTGCATTTTTATTATCTTCGTGTCGTAGATTCACAGGTACGATAAACACGTGCCACTACATACTCAAATGAGTAGTAATTTCGAAATGCGAGAGTAATCACAACGGTAACAACAGCAACAAAAATAATCACAAAATACAATCACAACACCAACAACTTATGGCAGCAATGGATTTTTCAAGCGCGACTGATGGATGAGGTAATAAAACGGAAAAACACAACAAACGAGAATGCCAACTGCAAGCAGGCAAATGCAGATGAAAGAGAAAAACAAGAAGAAGCATATGCATGCCAGCAATGAAGTTACATAGATACAAATGTATCTCGAACTGCAGCATGCAACAATTGCAGCCAAACTCAAGGGAAAACAACAAAAACAAAACGAACAAATACCAAACAAAGAAACAAAACAAAAAAGAGTAAGAGTCGAAAACACGAAAAGGCAACAACAAAACGCCAGAAAGAAGACAATCACACAGACAGAACCGAAAAAAAAGTAGAAGAAACCGAAAATGGAATGTATCAAAAGCGAAGCAGCGTAGACACAACATCAGCACACAAACGGTCAAGTAGACATATGAAAAGTATCTTGCAGATACAATATGATTTTTCGCATTTTTCTTTTCTGAAATTAAACTCACTTTAGAGATATTTTAGTTTTTTTTCTTGGCTTCTTTTCGCCTGAACTAATTTATTCACTTTTTCAACTTCAACTTATTTTTTTTTCTTTGCAATTTGAAATTTTTTTAATTTTATTTTTCACAAAATACACGCTTTATGGCGTTACTTCGCGTTGTCGTCTTGCGTTCACATCATATCGTTTTTGGTCTCTCGACATAAACGTCCGTCGCACACGCCGTTCAAATCACAACTGAATCAGTGTTGGAGCAACCGTTCGATGGCATGGTGTCGTTTTCAGCACTGAAAGCATGTTGGTCACCGAACAAAACACAACATTTTCCCCCAACAAGAACAACAACAGCAATACGTTGGAGCCTCTAACTGCAGGTGGTTGTTGTCTTTCGACTTTGCATTCGTTGTTGGCCGGAAATGTTCGATGTTGGCGCTTTTTGTTGAGTTGGGGGATTGGTTGGCTCTGGTGGGGAGTTCTCTGGGGGACATGTTGCGATACATGTTCATGAAATATTCAAATTATGTTCCTAAGGATGTACAGCGGAGAAGTAAGCCAGAAACATTTCAGAAAACATACATACAAATTATGTGTTCATGAAGATCGGCATTATTGTACTAAGATATCACCCGTGACTTCGCATATATATATATATATATTGTACATCCCTTGCACTAATTTTGAACCCAACTTCAACCGTAAAGCCAATACTATGGATGCCACGCCCTCATTCAAAATCAGAAATCCTGATCCAGAATCTCTACCCATGCTTTCACAGAATATATATGTTAAATTACAGCTTGCGAGGTCCACTGGTGACTTCAGGAGAGGACACTATAATTGACACGATAATTTTTGTTTAATTGCCAGACCCCCTTCTGGAAAATTATAAAATCCGACTTATGAATCTGTAGTCATGGTCTCAATAAACATATGTGTGCCATTGGAGGTTCCTTGGTCCATTGGTGGCTTCAGGAGAGCTACTAAGCTGCCACACCCATTTATCTTAACTGCCACGCCCTCTTTTCGAAAATAAAAAATCATATGACATACTTCAGCGCTCTGGGTCCACTGTGGGCTTCTGGAAGGTGAGGACAGACATCCGGACAGACAGACAAATAATTTGATACTGCTGGAGTATCCGGGTTTTCTTGAGTTATGTGTTAAAAAACACTCGAAACCACTTCGCAGGAGCTGCTGGATGTTATCTATCACCCTGCACCTATTTGTCAATTTGGCTAATCCAATCCGAATTAATTTCGCTGCAAAAATTTACCAAAAATAATTTTGAAACAAAGTAACTCTACTATAAGTTCAAAACTCATTATTATCTCAGACTTATGAACAGTTTATCAATGATTCTCTAACTCTTTTCCCACATAAATTGGGAGTGGCAGCCTATCGGTTTTACTCATTTGTATTCTATATATAAACCCTCTTAGTGGATTTATGAATGCCACTAGTTGATTACCATCCACCACCAAAACACACCCTTGTAACCTAGCAACGTCGGCCAGTGCTTTTGGTGTAAACAAAAAATATTTTCCACCACAACAGAATTTTTCCAAAGCCAATAAGGGTTTCACTTACAAATAAATATTATTTTAATAAATTTTAATTTTATTTTTAATTAAAGAATATATATTTTTTTAAAATGTCCTTTAAGGATGTGAGAGGTACAATTAAATTTATTAATTACTAAATACGAATTCACATTTTTCATGCTTTTTTCTAGATCTGGCAGAGCACCTCAAGTTGCTCGGATTTCCCAGTATATTTCCTCTCCAAGCGCTATCCACCAACTTTGGCAGTTTAGCCTCATTCCACATAGTCGCTGAGATTCTACAGTGGCTGGCAGGATTATTAGAGCCTGGGGCCATACTGCCAGGCGGAGTCCACTCCGAAGATGAACGCGTCATGCTCATACGTTCGGCCACGGAATTCTTTGTGACAAAATCGGCCATCAAATTAAATCCAAGGAAACTGTACGCTGCCTCGGCAGTAACGGCTGGAGAACTGCAGAAAATTACACGTTTACTGATTGCGCCGTCACACGCGGCCGACGACAAGGATGAAGAGGACAATTATCGCAGTTTGAATCAGGTCGACATTGGCGACAAAATGGACAATCTACGGCGCGCACGTGAACTGTCTTCGGATCTGACCCAGCGTGGGGCAGCGCTGCACGACTTACTTTCGAAGGAGATGCTCAACAAAGAAGCGCGCTTAGCTCAGGCCAATCGCCCCATGGAACTGGCTTCGGTGGAACGAAATCTTAAAAACGCCATTGCTGCCTCACAGCTGAAGTTGCAATCAAGTCGCGCCCAAATGGAGAGCTCACGCGTCGAAATGAACGCTTTGAGCTCGAAACTCCAACGCAAACGCGCCGAATTGGAGCGCACCAAGCAGCGCTTGGAGGCTTTGCAGAAAATCCGACCGGCCCACATGCAGGAATTCGAGGATTGCGAGAAGGAGTTGCAGGATCTGTTCCAAAAATACTTTCTTCGTTTGCATGTGCGCGATGCATTGCGCGCCCAACTGGAGGTGCGTACCAAACGTGCCACACCCACGGCTTCTCCGATGCTACAGAAACCGTCCGAATCTTCGATGCCCTTCATACCGGAGGGCCTCATGGAAGATGACGACGACGACGAAGAGGAGGCTCAATTGGATGGCAGTGGCGGTGGTGGCATAATGATGCGTCGCGGTAACTTTGGTCTTGATTCGGAGATACCCGATATACGCGATGAGGATTTGATGTTGCGGAATGCGAAAAGATATCAGGAGGCTAACTCAATGTCAAACGCAGGCAAACGGCCGGGCACGGCCACATCGCGCATTCGCCCCACCACTGGCCGAAGTCGGAAGCCCACGGAAGGAGAACGCAACGGTCGTGGTGGAGGAATGCTGAGTAATCGTGCGGAAATTGGCGGAGCTGTCCACAACGATGATCTGGACGATGACAGTTCATTTGGCAGCTCGGAGAGTGACCTGGATATGGGCATGAGTGGCTTGGGTGCTTCTTCGGCTGTGGGCATTTTGGGTAATATGGGCTCGGAAATCGATGGCGTTGGCGATGATGATTGTGAGTCCTTTTTGCCATTTTTAGGGGATTCTAGCTGAATTGTATTGATTTGTTTTTTTTTCTCGCTCCAGTTGATCTCAATTCCATGGACGACATTAGCATTTCGAAGATAACTGGCGAATTGCCGTTGCGTCCTAAGACTGCCAGCAAACCGGAACATCACAGCGACGAGGACTTTTAATGCATTTTAAGTACGTTTTACTTGACAAATGTTGTATTTACTGAAATAATTTTTGAAATATAATCTTACATAAATATTATAACCAGCTTACACATTCAATGAAACCTAGCCTAGATAGTTCTTTAGCTCTACATCATATTTTATTTATATAATTTTCCTTAGGAGTATCATAACACATACAAAAAGTACATCGCATATATAAAAAAATATTAAATTCCAGCGAAGAGTAGAAAAGGTCACATCGTTATGGAAACATGATTGAGCATTAAGTTTAAAGTATCCTTTAAAGCCCGAAATACAATGTCGCGTCGACTCATGCGTAAACTCTGGCTTCTCTTCAGTTGTCGAATAAATCTTTCGCCTTTTATTATTTAACCGCACCATTATCATTTTTTTTTTTTTGCATGTTTTTAAATGTCTGGTGAGATTAGCTCGGTAGCCGAAACTTTTGCCACAATTTGGACACACCATTTTAATTTTTCGGTGTATAACTTAATGTGAAGTTGTAAAGATTTTTTTGAGGAGTATTGCAAGTCGCACTCTTTGCATTGGAAGTTTGCCTCGTTTTCAAGTGTGGGAATTGGGTCCGTGTTGTCGTGGACCCTCTTCCGGTGCCGCTTAAAGCAATCCCTTGATTGGCTCCTGTAAGGGCATTGCTTGCCGTTTTTGAGCTTCAGATTGCACTTGTGTTCACCTGCGATGGGGCTTGTTGCATTCCGGAAATGGTTCGCCTCCACGTACGACTTTGTGAGGATTGATTGGGGTCCATCTTCCGATATGTAGTCCATTGCGTAGTCCACCATTTCCTGAATTTAGACTTCGAAGTTGTCGTCCTTTCGTGCATACCTTTCGGCATTTCATTCGATGACGTAGTCGGCGTCCAGCGAATGGACGGTGGCGGCGCTCGTGCCTGAACGGTCCTTTTGTGTATACACGGTCGAAAATTTAGGTTTAATTTTTCAACCTTCTTCAACTTTTTCAGGTTGAAATTCAAATTTTCAACTATTTTGGGTTGAGATTTTGAACTTTACAGGTTGAAAAAAGTATATAATCAAAATTTCAACTTAAAGGTTGAAATTCTCAACCTAAAAGTTTAAATTTTAAACCCTGAGGTTGAAAAACTCAACCCAAAAAGTTGAGAATTTATTTCCGTAAAAAATTTCAACTTTTTAGGTGGAAAAACTCAACCCAAAAAGTTGAGAATTTATTTCCGTTTAAATTGTAAAACACGTGGTTAAAATTAAAAGTAAAAAAATACATAATCATCTAGTAGTTTGTGCTATAAATTTGAATTCTAAACATGCAGAATTTTTAAAATCATCTAGTAGCTTTTGCTTTAGCTTTTTGTTCGCATGTATCCAGTGTTGTCATTTTATTTTTTATTAAATTCAATTTTATCAAAAGTATACAAGTAAAATTCAGTTAATGGTCGGAGACAAAAAACTTTTAAGAGACTTTTTGTAGAGAATTCTCCGAGAAATAAAATGGCATCATTAATAACAACAAAAAAAACGAAATTGTTGAATAATTTTTTTGTTTGTATGCTTTTCGCTTAAGTTTAGACCCAAGGCAAATGTAAGGCTTAGCCACAATATGAATTTAATGAAAACTTGACTGGGCGTGGCAACTCCCATATATCCCAGTGTTAACACGTGCAAGTACAAATATAGAAAGTTCAAGTACTTGCACGTGTTAACACTGGGATATATGGGAGTTGCCACGCCCAGTCAAGTTTTCATTAAATTCATATTGTGGCTAAGCCTTAAATTTGCCTTGGGTCTAAACTTAAGCGAAAAGCATACAAACAAAAAAAGTATTCAACAATTTCGTTTCATGTCAAATAATGAACGTAAATCAAATTAGCATACTACTGCATTTAAAAAGCATGAAAATCTTTGAAAAAATGTTCCTAAAAGCATTTCACTAAAAATTAATTTATAGAAAATTTCACTTCGAAAACATCCAAATTGACAGCACTGTATATGCTATGTCGCGACTAAGGCATTCAATCCCGGGATCCTGAATCCCGAAATCCCAGGATCCCGGACGTTTTCTCAATCCAGGAAACCCGGGATTTTCAGTCCGGAATCCCGGGATTCAAAAAAGGTTTTTTTTATGCATTGTTTAAGATATTTTTGACGGTTTTCTACAAAAATACAGCCGTGCATTTACATAAAATCTAATTGGTAAATTAAAAAAAACCCACTTTTGCAGATTTAGTGCTACACACACACAAAAATTGACAACATTTTTGTCAATAACGGTTAACAAACAATTTTTATCGATCTGAATAAAATTTTGTGAATTTAAAAAATTTTTTTATAATTTTATGATAATATTCAGATTTAGGTGGCAAAAAAAAATTGTTCGATCAAAGTAATTTAAAAAGAATTACTTTTTGTTCGACTTATTAATTTTAATTTATTTGTTTTGTCTAATGCTATATTTAATAAATATTATTTCTTTGTCGAATTAAAATGAAATTATACTTAAAATATTGTTGCAACAATTTTTTCTTTAATTTTATATTAATTATTGTATTTAATTGGAAAATCCCGAACAAATCCCGGGATTGTAATTTCAAATCCCGAAATCCCGGGATTTTCAAAAACACTTCGGGATTGAATGCCTTAGTCGCGACTAAGGCATTCAATCCCGGGATCCCGAAATCCCGAACGTTTTCTAAATCCCGGAAACCCGGCATTTTGAGGCCGAAATCCCGGGATTAAAAAAATTGATTTTTTATGCATTGTTTAAGATATTTTCGACTCTTTTCCACAAAAATACTGCAGTGCGTTTACTTTCAATTTAATTGGTAAACACAAAAAGCTCACTTTCGTAGACTTAGTGCTACACACACAAAAAATTAAGACAATTTTTGTCAATAACAGTGAACAAAACATTTTTATCGATCTGAATAAAATTTTTTCAAATTGAAACAATTTTTTTTATTCGACAAAAGAGTAGATATATTTAATAAAATTATTTTGTGACAGCGTGGCAAAATAAATAATAAAGCAACTCAATTTAACACATAAAATATCAAACTTGTTCGATCAGAGTAATTTAAAATTAATAACTTTTGGTTTTATTTATTTTAAATTTTGTTTTGTTTAATGCAATATTTATTAAATAGTATTTCTACGTTGAATTAAAATAAAATGAAGCTTAAAATATTGTTGCAACACTTTTTTCTTTAATCACGAAAATCCCGAATAAATCCCGGGATCCCGGGATTGTAATTTCAAATCCCGAAATCCCGGGATTTTCAAAAACACTTCGGGATTGAATGCCTGCCTTAGTCGCGACACAAGAATGCTAGAAAAGTAGATTGCGCACAAGAGGGTGAAAAAAAATGAAACAACATAACGGGCCTGCGCAATACGGAATCTTCTTTTCTGTCATTCTTGTGTCGCAAACTGGAAAGTTACTTTACAAACTCAATTAACCCATTAATGACGAGAGCGAAATTTTCGGAATTTTTTCAAGATTTTTTCAGGATTACCTAGAAATGACCTAAGAAACGAATTTCTAACTTTTTTTTTTTTGGACCGCTCTCGGTTTGCCCAGCCCTGGCCGTTACCATATGGTAACGCTCGTCACAACCCTAGCAAAATTACCTAATTTAAGATATTATTGTTTACAACTACTTTTTTTTTAAATTTTTGAAGTTTATCAATGTTTTAAGATTTATTTTGTAAAAAAAATTTAAATCGACTAATTTTTTTAAATCTAAAAGTTTTTTTTAAAAAAAATTTTGTTAAAAAAAATTCTATAAATTCAGGAGCATTTTTGATCACAAAAGTTTCTTCATCAAAGTAGTTTGTTTTTAAAAAACGCACATTTTTGCATCAAATGAAAAAATTTTATAGCCCCAAGGAAAAAAGTTAGAAAAGTAGGTCAGTTTTCAACAAGGATTTTCTTGATAAGTGTCCTGGTAGTCATCATAGAATGGGGTCCACTAGACCTTTTCAATAGTAATCAAGTTGATATTCTTAAAATTTTGGCAGTCACTTAAGGCTGGCCCTAATTATCTGTCCGCCACTGTATATAATATGTATCTACACCTACACCAAAATACTGCTTAGGTTTTCAATAACATAAGAAATATCTCCATATGAACTGAAATTGGAAAGGTCCTCGTCATCATTTAATTTGACATACACAACTTACATTGCTGTAAAAGAGGTTTACGATGAAGCCCGTGGGAAGTACCTGCATCATCTTCCTCATAATCATCTTGTCCAGCCGAATAAAATTATGCTGTGCCGGTCGAAGTAAACCTATATATACCATGCACCCTTCCATCTGAGACCTGGTCGCCATCTTTTGCTCATTCCACCGACGGTACTCACATGTGCTTCATTTAGTAGTACTTTTTTACATTCATCAGCTCGGCATGACCTAGCCATCTTAGACGTGGATTTTGTATGCGTCATGATGTCATGTCATGATCGGGGTATTCTTCAGCGGACAATATATCGTACGGAGAATTTTCCTACCACAATTCCCGTGAAATTGGGTAACATTTGTTACAAAACTCGACTTTCACTTGTATGGAAGGTAGGCGTGGAAGTTGATCGATTTCGCCCATTTGCTATACCAACTCCTTCTAGGACCTCCAAGGGATAAATTCAATGTTTGGACCGCCTAGCTTTCATTTAGCTCCTTCAATAGCCCATACCAATCAAAATAACGGACAGACATACGGATATGGCTAAATCAACTTAAGAGGTGCTGCTAATTTTTCATAAGTACACCAAGTAGAATTTATAGATAAAATATTTTTAACTTTATATGAAAAAAGCTAAAAAAAATTTATTTCAAACCAATATATAGATAAAATTTACTTAATTTAAAAAAAAATGCTCAAATTTGTACGCAAATATGTATATAAACACGTACATAAAATTATTTTAAATCTGAATATTAAAAAAAAAATTTTTAATAATTATATTAAGTATACAAACACACTTTCAAATCAATATACAAATAAAATATATTACATTTTACATAAAAAAAGCTCATACAAACATTTTCAGTAAGAAAATTTAAATTTGCTAGGGTTGTGACGAGCGTGCCCATATGGTAACAGCAAAATTCAAAATGATAAAAAGGTAACACAGAAGTTATAAATAATTTTATTTTATACGTTTTCTAATACTTTGATATTTTACCCAAATGACAAAAAAAAAACATTCAAAATATATAACTTTTTATGGCAATGAAAAATATTCTTACTGGGAAGGAAGGTCGTGACTTTTCGCTGTTTTTGCCCACTTTTTAAAAACACTACTTTCCAATTATCCGCCACGACCGCTACTGACGAGCGATTGCTTAGAGTTTTATATCAAAAGAAAGATCAAAGTATGCTTTATTAACATCAAAAAACGGATTAGTGATATTCGTTCAAATATTTTTGTAATTGCACATACCGTAGAACGCTATCAGCGTTACCATATGGGCACGCTCGTCATGAATGGGTTAAATGTGAATGAAAAATTTAAGAAGGAGATTTAAAAAAATGAACAGAATACCGAGCTACAGCTGCATATTCGGTTGTTCCGTGATAAGTGCTGACAACAAACGAGATATATCAGATATAATTGAAGGCCCGCGCCTTCCGTTGGGGGCCCAATTTCAGTCAGAGAGTTCAATGACAATGGATGAGCAAATGGACATTTCAGTTGCACACAGTTGCTCAAATTGTGCCAAAATGGAGGAGAGAATTGCAGAACTGGAGGAGCGTATTTCTCAATTAGAAGAACAACTCCGAAAGGGCATCCCAGCGGAGCTCCCACTGGAAGCTTGGAGGCTGGTAAAGCCGGGATCAAATTCGAAGCTGCTGGAAAAGCAGAAGGACATGATCGCGCTGTATCCAATGCGGGAGAAGTACGTCCAAATACAGTTGGACGGAATGGATGTGTCTCCGGACATGGCATACGATACAGCAAATGATATAATAAATGGCCCACATGACTTAGGTAGGCTATACAAAAATATCCTCTTTGTCAGATTTTTCGTCTTACACTTTTTTTTTAAGGCGGAAGTATTCGCGAAGGTAGTGCAGCGACTGGCATCTTGTGTGTAGTGGCGGCCAGTTTGGTAGGAAATTGGTCGATCCTGCTGGGGTACTACGCCTACGCAATAGCCTTAAGGCATGAAGACCTTGAAAACGTTGTAAGAAATGCAGTGAAAGCCGCGAAAGGAATTGGTTTAAAGCCAATTGCCATCATGTGCGATCAACACGGCGCAAATATTGAAATGTTCAGACGGCTAAAGGAGCCTGCATCCAAGCCACCACACATGCAAAATGAGCGGAGACGAATCTACCTCTTGAACGACCCACACCACGAAATCAGGAATGTGCGGATTAAAGCTTTGCGTGGTGAATTATACACTGAAAAAGGTGTCATTTCCGTCGACGTAATAAACACAATTTTGAAAATGAACGAAACTAACGTGTCGAAAACCTAGAATATGATAGATTTGCGATTAGGGGACGATATGGTAGTATTGTATAGATGCAGGGACCAACAAATTGAACTCCCTGCTTCGCCAACTCATCTTTCGAACTCAACTTTCGAGCTAATTTAACATTTGTTTTGATTGTGGAAAAAACTGGTAAAATATTTTGCCAGAAATACAAAAATACATGCGTAAACTCTGGCTTCTCTTCAGTTGTCGAATAAATCTTTCGCCTTTTATTATTTAACCGCACCATTATCATTTTTTTTTTGCATGTTTTTAAATGTCTGGTGAGATTAGCTCGGTAGCCGAAACTTTTGCCACAATTTGGACACACCATTTTAATTTTTCGGTGTATAACTTAATGTGAAGTTGTAAAGATTTTTTTGAGGAGTATTGCAAGTCGCACTCTTTGCATTGGAAGTTTGCCTCGTTTTCAAGTGTGGGAATTGGGTCCGTGTTGTCGTGGACCCTCTTCCGGTGCCGCTTAAAGCAATCCCTTGATTGGCTCCTGTAAGGGCATTGCTTGCCGTTTTTGAGCTTCAGATTGCACTTGTGTTCACCTGCGATGGGGCTTGTTGCATTCCGGAAATGGTTCGCCTCCACGTACGACTTTGTGAGGATTGATTGGGGTCCATCTTCCGATATGTAGTCCATTGCGTAGTCCACCATTTCCTGAATTTAGACTTCGAAGTTGTCGTCCTTTCGTGCATACCTTTCGGCATTTCATTCGATGACGTAGTCGGCGTCCAGCGAATGGACGGTGGCGGCGCTCGTGCCTGAACGGTCCTTTTGTGTATACACGGTCGAAAATTTAGGTTTAATTTTTCAACCTTCTTCAACTTTTTCAGGTTGAAATTCAAATTTTCAACTATTTTGGGTTGAGATTTTGAACTTTACAGGTTGAAAAAAGTATATAATCAAAATTTCAACTTAAAGGTTGAAATTCTCAACCTAAAAGTTTAAATTTTAAACCCTGAGGTTGAAAAACTCAACCCAAAAAGTTGAGAATTTATTTCCGTAAAAAATTTCAACTTTTTAGGTGGAAAAACTCAACCCAAAAAGTTGAGAATTTATTTCCGTTTAAATTGTAAAACACGTGGTTAAAATTAAAAGTAAAAAAATACATAATCATCTAGTAGTTTGTGCTATAAATTTGAATTCTAAACATGCAGAATTTTTAAAATCATCTAGTAGCTTTTGCTTTAGCTTTTTGTTCGCATGTATCCAGTGTTGTCATTTTATTTTTTATTAAATTCAATTTTATCAAAAGTATACAAGTAAAATTCAGTTAATGGTCGGAGACAAAAAACTTTTAAGAGACTTTTTGTAGAGAATTCTCCGAGAAATAAAATGGCATCATTAATAACAACAAAAAAAACGAAATTGTTGAATAATTTTTTTGTTTGTATGCTTTTCGCTTAAGTTTAGACCCAAGGCAAATGTAAGGCTTAGCCACAATATGAATTTAATGAAAACTTGACTGGGCGTGGCAACTCCCATATATCCCAGTGTTAACACGTGCAAGTACAAATATAGAAAGTTCAAGTACTTGCACGTGTTAACACTGGGATATATGGGAGTTGCCACGCCCAGTCAAGTTTTCATTAAATTCATATTGTGGCTAAGCCTTAAATTTGCCTTGGGTCTAAACTTAAGCGAAAAGCATACAAACAAAAAAAGTATTCAACAATTTCGTTTCATGTCAAATAATGAACGTAAATCAAATTAGCATACTACTGCATTTAAAAAGCATGAAAATCTTTGAAAAAATGTTCCTAAAAGCATTTCACTAAAAATTAATTTATAGAAAATTTGACTTCGAAAACATCCAAATTGACAGCACTGTATATGCTATGTCGCGACTAAGGCATTCAATCCCGGGATCCTGAATCCCGAAATCCCAGGATCCCGGACGTTTTCTCAATCCAGGAAACCCGGGATTTTCAGTCCGGAATCCCGGGATTCAAAAAAGGTTTTTTTTATGCATTGTTTAAGATATTTTTGACGGTTTTCTACAAAAATACAGCCGTGCATTTACATAAAATCTAATTGGTAAATTAAAAAAAACCCACTTTTGCAGATTTAGTGCTACACACACACAAAAATTGACAACATTTTTGTCAATAACGGTTAACAAACAATTTTTATCGATCTGAATAAAATTTTGTGAATTTAAAAAATTTTTTTATAATTTTATGATAATATTCAGATTTAGGTGGCAAAAAAAAATTGTTCGATCAAAGTAATT
This sequence comes from Heteromyza rotundicornis, assembly GCA_951394025.1. Lineage (NCBI taxonomy): Eukaryota > Metazoa > Arthropoda > Insecta > Diptera > Heleomyzidae > Heteromyza > Heteromyza rotundicornis. The sequence continues at coordinate 13,410,836 of OX596010.1, read as the reverse complement.
TAAAAAGAATTACTTTTTGTTCGACTTATTAATTTTAATTTATTTGTTTTGTCTAATGCTATATTTAATAAATATTATTTCTTTGTCGAATTAAAATGAAATTATACTTAAAATATTGTTGCAACAATTTTTTCTTTAATTTTATATTAATTATTGTATTTAATTGGAAAATCCCGAACAAATCCCGGGATTGTAATTTCAAATCCCGAAATCCCGGGATTTTCAAAAACACTTCGGGATTGAATGCCTGCCTTAGTCGCGACACAAGAATGCTAGAAAAGTAGATTGCGCACAAGAGGGTGAAAAAAATGAAACAACATAACGGGCCTGCGCAATACGGAATCTTCTTTTCTGTCATTCTTGTGTCGCAAACTGGAAAGTTACTTTACAAACTCAATTAACCCATTAATGACGAGAGCGAAATTTTCGGAATTTTTTCAAGATTTTTTCAGGATTACCTAGAAATGACCTAAGAAACGAATTTCTAACTTTTTTTTTTTTGGACCGCTCTCGGTTTGCCCAGCCCTGGCCGTTACCATATGGTAACGCTCGTCACAACCCTAGCAAAATTACCTAATTTAAGATATTATTGTTTACAACTACTTTTTTTTAAAATTTTTGAAGTTTATCAATGTTTTAAGATTTATTTTGTAAAAAAAATTTAAATCGACTAATTTTTTTAAATCTAAAAGTTTTTTTTAAAAAAAATTTTGTTAAAAAAAATTCTATAAATTCAGGAGCATTTTTGATCACAAAAGTTTCTTCATCAAAGTAGTTTGTTTTTAAAAAACGCACATTTTTGCATCAAATGAAAAAATTTTATAGCCCCAAGGAAAAAAGTTAGAAAAGTAGGTCAGTTTTCAACAAGGATTTTCTTGATAAGTGTCCTGGTAGTCATCATAGAATGGGGTCCACTAGACCTTTTCAATAGTAATCAAGTTGATATTCTTAAAATTTTGGCAGTCACTTAAGGCTGGCCCTAATTATCTGTCCGCCACTGTATATAATATGTATCTACACCTACACCAAAATACTGCTTAGGTTTTCAATAACATAAGAAATATCTCCATATGAACTGAAATTGGAAAGGTCCTCGTCATCATTTAATTTGACATACACAACTTACATTGCTGTAAAAGAGGTTTACGATGAAGCCCGTGGGAAGTACCTGCATCATCTTCCTCATAATCATCTTGTCCAGCCGAATAAAATTATGCTGTGCCGGTCGAAGTAAACCTATATATACCATGCACCCTTCCATCTGAGACCTGGTCGCCATCTTTTGCTCATTCCACCGACGGTACTCACATGTGCTTCATTTAGTAGTACTTTTTTACATTCATCAGCTCGGCATGACCTAGCCATCTTAGACGTGGATTTTGTATGCGTCATGATGTCATGTCATGATCGGGGTATTCTTCAGCGGACAATATATCGTACGGAGAATTTTCCTACCACAATTCCCGTGAAATTGGGTAACATTTGTTACAAAACTCGACTTTCACTTGTATGGAAGGTAGGCGTGGAAGTTGATCGATTTCGCCCATTTGCTATACCAACTCCTTCTAGGACCTCCAAGGGATAAATTCAATGTTTGGACCGCCTAGCTTTCATTTAGCTCCTTCAATAGCCCATACCAATCAAAATAACGGACAGACATACGGATATGGCTAAATCAACTTAAGAGGTGCTGCTAATTTTTCATAAGTACACCAAGTAGAATTTATAGATAAAATATTTTTAACTTTATATGAAAAAAGCTAAAAAAAATTTATTTCAAACCAATATATAGATAAAATTTACTTAATTTAAAAAAAAATGCTCAAATTTGTACGCAAATATGTATATAAACACGTACATAAAATTATTTTAAATCTGAATATTAAAAAAAAAATTTTTAATAATTATATTAAGTATACAAACACACTTTCAAATCAATATACAAATAAAATATATTACATTTTACATAAAAAAAGCTCATACAAACATTTTCAGTAAGAAAATTTAAATTTGCTAGGGTTGTGACGAGCGTGCCCATATGGTAACAGCAAAATTCAAAATGATAAAAAGGTAACACAGAAGTTATAAATAATTTTATTTTATACGTTTTCTAATACTTTGATATTTTACCCAAATGACAAAAAAAAAACATTCAAAATATATAACTTTTTATGGCAATGAAAAATATTCTTACTGGGAAGGAAGGTCGTGACTTTTCGCTGTTTTTGCCCACTTTTTAAAAACACTACTTTCCAATTATCCGCCACGACCGCTACTGACGAGCGATTGCTTAGAGTTTTATATCAAAAGAAAGATCAAAGTATGCTTTATTAACATCAAAAAACGGATTAGTGATATTCGTTCAAATATTTTTGTAATTGCACATACCGTAGAACGCTATCAGCGTTACCATATGGGCACGCTCGTCATGAATGGGTTAAATGTGAATGAAAAATTTAAGAAGGAGATTTAAAAAAATGAACAGAATACCGAGCTACAGCTGCATATTCGGTTGTTCCGTGATAAGTGCTGACAACAAACGAGATATATCAGATATAATTGAAGGCCCGCGCCTTCCGTTGGGGGCCCAATTTCAGTCAGAGAGTTCAATGACAATGGATGAGCAAATGGACATTTCAGTTGCACACAGTTGCTCAAATTGTGCCAAAATGGAGGAGAGAATTGCAGAACTGGAGGAGCGTATTTCTCAATTAGAAGAACAACTCCGAAAGGGCATCCCAGCGGAGCTCCCACTGGAAGCTTGGAGGCTGGTAAAGCCGGGATCAAATTCGAAGCTGCTGGAAAAGCAGAAGGACATGATCGCGCTGTATCCAATGCGGGAGAAGTACGTCCAAATACAGTTGGACGGAATGGATGTGTCTCCGGACATGGCATACGATACAGCAAATGATATAATAAATGGCCCACATGACTTAGGTAGGCTATACAAAAATATCCTCTTTGTCAGATTTTTCGTCTTACACTTTTTTTTTAAGGCGGAAGTATTCGCGAAGGTAGTGCAGCGACTGGCATCTTGTGTGTAGTGGCGGCCAGTTTGGTAGGAAATTGGTCGATCCTGCTGGGGTACTACGCCTACGCAATAGCCTTAAGGCATGAAGACCTTGAAAACGTTGTAAGAAATGCAGTGAAAGCCGCGAAAGGAATTGGTTTAAAGCCAATTGCCATCATGTGCGATCAACACGGCGCAAATATTGAAATGTTCAGACGGCTAAAGGAGCCTGCATCCAAGCCACCACACATGCAAAATGAGCGGAGACGAATCTACCTCTTGAACGACCCACACCACGAAATCAGGAATGTGCGGATTAAAGCTTTGCGTGGTGAATTATACACTGAAAAAGGTGTCATTTCCGTCGACGTAATAAACACAATTTTGAAAATGAACGAAACTAACGTGTCGAAAACCTAGAATATGATAGATTTGCGATTAGGGGACGATATGGTAGTATTGTATAGATGCAGGGACCAACAAATTGAACTCCCTGCTTCGCCAACTCATCTTTCGAACTCAACTTTCGAGCTAATTTAACATTTGTTTTGATTGTGGAAAAAACTGGTAAAATATTTTGCCAGAAATACAAAAATACATGCGTAAACTCTGGCTTCTCTTCAGTTGTCGAATAAATCTTTCGCCTTTTATTATTTAACCGCACCATTATCATTTTTTTTTTGCATGTTTTTAAATGTCTGGTGAGATTAGCTCGGTAGCCGAAACTTTTGCCACAATTTGGACACACCATTTTAATTTTTCGGTGTATAACTTAATGTGAAGTTGTAAAGATTTTTTTGAGGAGTATTGCAAGTCGCACTCTTTGCATTGGAAGTTTGCCTCGTTTTCAAGTGTGGGAATTGGGTCCGTGTTGTCGTGGACCCTCTTCCGGTGCCGCTTAAAGCAATCCCTTGATTGGCTCCTGTAAGGGCATTGCTTGCCGTTTTTGAGCTTCAGATTGCACTTGTGTTCACCTGCGATGGGGCTTGTTGCATTCCGGAAATGGTTCGCCTCCACGTACGACTTTGTGAGGATTGATTGGGGTCCATCTTCCGATATGTAGTCCATTGCGTAGTCCACCATTTCCTGAATTTAGACTTCGAAGTTGTCGTCCTTTCGTGCATACCTTTCGGCATTTCATTCGATGACGTAGTCGGCGTCCAGCGAATGGACGGTGGCGGCGCTCGTGCCTGAACGGTCCTTTTGTGTATACACGGTCGAAAATTTAGGTTTAATTTTTCAACCTTCTTCAACTTTTTCAGGTTGAAATTCAAATTTTCAACTATTTTGGGTTGAGATTTTGAACTTTACAGGTTGAAAAAAGTATATAATCAAAATTTCAACTTAAAGGTTGAAATTCTCAACCTAAAAGTTTAAATTTTAAACCCTGAGGTTGAAAAACTCAACCCAAAAAGTTGAGAATTTATTTCCGTAAAAAATTTCAACTTTTTAGGTGGAAATTCTCAACCTTAAGGTTGAAATTTTAAACCATGAGGTTGAAAAACTCAACCCAAAAAGTTGAGAATTTATTTCCGTTTAAATTGTAAAACACGTGGTTAAAATTAAAAGTAAAAAAATACATAATCATCTAGTAGTTTGTGCTATAAATTTGAATTCTAAACATGCAGAATTTTTAAAATCATCTAGTAGCTTTTGCTGTTCGCATGTATCCAGTGTTGACATTTTATTTTTTATTAAATTCAATTTTATTAAAAGTATACAAGTAAAATTCAGTTAATGGTCGGAGACAAAAAACTTTTAAGAGACTTTTTGTAGAGAATTCTCCGAGAAATAAAATGGCATCATTAATAACAACAAAAAAAACGAAATTGTTGAATAATTTTTTTGTTTGTATGCTTTTCGCTTAAGTTTAGACCCAAGGCAAATGTAAGGCTTAGCCACAATATGAATTTAATGAAAACTTGACTGGGCGTGGCAACTCCCATATATCCCAGTGTTAACACGTGCAAGTACTTGAACTTTCTATATTTGTGCAAGTACTTGAACTTTCTATATTTGTACTTGCACGTGTTAACACTGGGATATATGGGAGTTGCCACGCCCAGTCAAGATTTCATTAAATTCATATTGTAGCTAAGCCTTACATTTGCCTTGGGTCTAAACTTAAGCGAAAAGCATGCAAACAAAAAAGTATTCAACAATTTCGTTTCATGTCAAAAAATGAACGTAAATCAAATTAGCATACTACTGCATTTAAAAAGCATGAAAATCTTTGAAAAAATGTTCCTAAAAGCATTTCACTAAAAATTAATTTATAGAAAATTTGACTTCGAAAACATCCAAATTGACAGCACTGTATATGCTATGTCGCGACACAAGAATGCTAGAAAAGTAGATTGCGCACAAGAGGGTGAAAAAAAATGAAACAACATAACGGGCCTGCGCAATACGGAATCTTGTTTTCTGTTATTCTTGTGTCGCAACTAAGGCATTCAATCCCGAAGTGTTTTTGAAAATCCCGGGATTTCGGGATTTGAAATTACAATCCCGGGATCCCGGGATTTGTTCGGGATTTTCGGGATTCTCCAATTAAATACAATAGTTAATATAAAATTTAAGAAAAAATTGTTGCAACAATATTTTAAGTTTAATTCGACAAAGAAAACATATTTAATAAATATTACATTAAACAAAACAACTTATATTTTAAATAAATATAGTCAAACAAAAAGTAATTCTTTTTAAATTAGATTGATCGAACAAATTATTTTTTTTGCCACGCTGAATCCGAATATAATTATAAAATTCTGCCAGCTCCATTTCATGCTAAACGGTCAACAATATACGGTCAACAAAATAATTTTAACATATATCTTTTTTGAAAAAAAAATAGTTTAAACTGAAAAAATTTTATTCAAATCGATAAAAATTGTTTGTTAAACGTTATTGACAAAAAACTTGTAAATTTTTGTGTGTTTGAGCACTAAATTTTTTGTGGAAAAACGTCAAAAATATCTTAAACAATGCAAATAAAAATGCATTTTTGAATCCCGGGATTCCGGACTCAAAATCCCGGGATTCCGGGATTGAGAAAACTTCCGGGATCCCGGGATTTCGGGATTCGGGATCCCGGGATTGAATGCCTTAGTCGCAACTAAGGCATTCAATCCCGAAGTGTTTTTGAAAATCCCGGGATTTCGGGATTTGAAATTACAATCCCGGGATCCCGGGATTTATTCGGGATTTTCGTGATTAAAGAAAAAAGTGTTGCAACAATATTTTAAGCTTAATTTTATTTTAATTCAACGTAGAAATACTATTTAATAAATATTGCATTAAACAAATCAAAATTTAAAATAAATAAAACCAAAAGTTATTAATTTTAAATTACTCTGATCGAACAAGTTTGATATTTTATGTGTTAAATTGAGTTGCTTTATTATTTATTTTGCCACGCTGTCACAAAATAATTTTATTAAATATATCTACTCTTTTGTCGAATAAAAAAAATTGTTTCAATTTGAAAAAATTTTATTCAGATCGATAAAAATGTTTTGTTCACTGTTATTGACAAAAATTGTCTTAATTTTTTGTGTGTGTAGCACTAAGTCTACGAAAGTGAGCTTTTTGTGTTTACCAATTAGATTGAAAGTAAACGCACTGCAGTATTTTTGTGGAAAAGAGTCGAAAATATCTTAAACAATGCATAAAAAATCAATTTTTTGAATCCCGGGATTCCGGACTCAAAATCCTGGGTTTCCGGGATTTAGAAAACGTTCGGGATCCCGGGATTGAATGCCTTAGTCGCAACTTGCGACAAATACATTTCGTGAAGTGGTGCGCTGAGTTCGGTTCGCAACGTGCGCTGTAAAAATGCATAGCCTTATCGGAAAGCTAGTGCCTATTTTTCTTGTAAAAGAAAACTTAAAAAAATATATAAAATTAATCAGTGTCTCGGGGCGGCAAGAATTTTTCTTTGAAGACTTTTTGGCATCAGGTAAATGAAAAGTGAAAGTGAAAAATATATAAAAAAAAGTGAAAAGTGAAAAAAGGTCACAATTAAAATTGTTTATATTGACTAGTCTTGGCGAATACAGAATTTAAAGAATTCAAACACTTCACGGACAGTCATGGCACAGTTTTAGAAAACGATATTATTGTGCCATTGCTTCAGCAATATATGTATTGCGGGTGCTTTATGCTGAAATACCACTCAATCGGAAGCGACGATCAAGACGAAGCTGGTAATGTTGCAGAGGGCACTTTCACATCGATTTCAAAAAACGTAAGAATACCTTTACCAATTTTTAATAATATTTTATGTATAAAATTTCACGTATAAAATTTCATGTATGTATTTAAACTAAGGCATTCAATCCCGGGATCCCGAAATCCCGGAAGTTTTCTCAATCCCGGAAACCCGGGATTTTGAGTCCGGAATCCCGGGATTCAAAAATGCATTTTTTATGCATTGTTTAAGATATTTTTGACGTTTTTCCACAAAAATACTTTTGTGCATTTACTTTCAATCTAATTGGTAAAATAAAAAACCCCCTTTTGTAGATTTAGTGCTACAAACACACAAAAATTTACAAGATTTTTGTCAATAACGGTTAACAAACAATTTTTATCGATCTGCATCAAATTTTTTCAATTTAAACAATTTTTTTTTACAAAAAAGATATATGTTAAAATTATTTTGTTGACCGTATATTGAAAACTTTACGAATTGGATAAATGGTTTTGTGTGGGTTTTACTTTTGAATGGACACCAATTTCAATAGTTTTAAACAACAATTCGTGTATCTGTTCCCGCTATAATACTAAAACTACTGAAAATAAGTTTTTCGTGTGTAGCATGAAATGGAGCTGGCAGAATTTTATGATTATAATCGGATTCAGGTGGCAAAAAAAAATGACTTGTTCGATCAATGTAATTTAAAAAGAATTTTTTTTTGTACCACTATATTTATTTTAAATATTATTTGTTTTGTTTAATGTAATATTTAATATGTAAATATTATTTCTTTGTCGAATTAAAATTAAACTTAAAATATTGTTGCAACAATTTTTTCTTTAATTTTATATTAATTATTGTATTTAATTGGAAAATCCCGAAAATCCCGAACAAATCCCGGGATCCCGGGATTGTAATTTCAAATCCCGAAATCCCGGGATTTTCAAAAACACTTCGCGATTGAATGCCTTAATTTAAACAGATTGCCAAAAAATACATTTTGGACCACGACGGAGAAGAAATTTTTTCCCAATACAAAAGCACAAAAGCCATAACTGATAAGTCCCGCTAAGGCCGAATTTTTAACCGTTTTTTTTTAATTCTTTCTTTTTTTTAATTTTTTTGTTTTATATGTTTTTTTAAAAGATTTATCAAATTTTCATTTGAAGTTAAAACTTATTTTCAAAAAATATTTTGTTAAATTTCATTTATACAAAAAAAAAACCACAGGCTATTAAGTAATTAGTTTGTGGTTTTTAAAACCATTTTTGTAAATTATTTACAAAATAAAATTTAAGTAAACGCTTGTTTTCCTTTTCAAAAATATTTTTTGAAAAATTCATATACACACATAAATTACATATCATATAGTACTTATATGAAGTTAAAACATTGTAAAATATTGCCTGCAGTAGTGAAACGTGCTAAGAGGCTTTCGCAAGGCGCGTCCCAAATGGCCTGCTTTCAAATCTCAAAAATTTATATGAACTCTTTATTTCGGTAATTTGAAATAAAAAAAAAAATGGAAATTTAAAATTAGAGACCGACCGAAATTCGGTTTCGGCTTTTCGGCCAAAAAAAGCTGTTTCGGCCGTGTTTCGGATTCGGCCGAAAAATAAAACATCGCTTTCGGCCAAATTTCGTTTTCGGTCGAAATTTCTATATTTCCGCCGAAAATTTCGGCTTGATAGGAAAATGTAACAAAGATTACGCTGATCGACAAAACTGAACGTTTTGTGTGTTAAATATACATGATAGACAAATTCTTATGCATTTTGCCATGCTGGATACGAAAATAATAATAATGAAATTTTTACAGCACCAAAAATGCAACTTTTGTGGCGTTTGCAGAAAAATGGTGCGTGCTGGAAAAACTAAATTATTATTTTCAGATTTAGCGTATCAAAATACATAAGGAACAACCATGTGGATAAAAGCGGTATGTAAGACAAATTTAAACATTGATCATAGTTGCGAAGAATCAGAAGCGACAAAGATCTAATACTCTCGCAATGATTTATAAATTTCTACTCCTCTACTACGGTAGCAGATTTTTCTAATTCCCTCAAGATATTTTCTACTCTATGGTAAGAAATCTACTCCTCAAAATATTATGTGAGTTTCATACAATGCAAAAGTACTATTCTTTCTACAAATCTGCTTCCCCGACAGAAATTTCTAATACTCTCGTAGAATTTCTAGTACTCTACGCATAAACCCCTTTCTTGAAATCTACTACCCTGAAAGTAATTTCTACTACTCTTGATTTCCACGCATTTGAATTCTAAATTCATCTAAAAAAAACGATTTCGGTCGGTCTCTATTTAAAATACACTAAGAAAAGAAATTTTAAAAATAGCCAATAAAATTAAACTTCTTACCGTCACTCCATATATAATCCTGATTATATCTCGGACTGAAATTAAGCCCCCAACGGAAGGCGGGCCTTCAATTAAATCTGTTAAATCGCGTTTGCTGTCAGCACTTAATACCGAGCAACCGAAGATGCAGCTGAAGCTGGTATTTTGCTCATTTTTTTTGAAATTCTTCTTGATTTCTTGATTGACCTTTAATTGAGTTTGTAATTGTATTTTGAAATGTATTCAATAGTTATATGTCATACTTATTCTTCGATGTGACTTTTCCGTTCTTTAAAGACCGGAACCGGAACGCAAATCAAAAAACCAATTCGAAATTAATGTTTCGGAAAAATAAAACGACCAAAAACAATGGCGACCTCCACTACATTTCCCAGAGTTACCATATTTGGGAAGCATAAAGCGCAGAGCACAAGTGCTACCATATTTACAATCGTCACTCCAGATATAGTCCTGATTAGATGTGGGCCTTCAATCAAATCGGACAAATCCCTTCTGCTGTCAGCACTCAATACCGAGCAACCGAAGATGCAGCTGAAGCTCGGTATTTTGCTCATTTCTGTTGTGTAAGTGTTCTTAATTATTTGATTGACCTGTAAATGAGTTTTTAATTGTATTTTGAATTTTATTTAATTGTTATATGTCATACCTATTCCTCTATGATACGTTTCCGTTCTTTACAGAGCGGAACCGGAACGCAAATTCAACGACCAATTCGAAATTAAGCATTCGGGAAACCAACCGACAGTAATTTCTACTACTCTTGATTTCCACGCATTTGAATTCTAAATTCAACTAAAAAAAGAGATTTCGGTCAGTCTCTATTTAAAATACACTAAAAAAAAAAAATTTTACAAATAGCCAATAAAATTAATCTCTTACCGTCACTCCAGAAATAGTCCTGATGAGTTCTCGGACTGACATTAACCGTCCCACGGAAGGTGGACCTTCAACCAAGTCTGACAAATCCCTTCTGCTGTCAGCACTCAACACCGAGCAGCCGAATATGCAGGCGTAGCTCGGTATTTGGCTCATTTCTGTTTGTATTCTTAATTATTTGATTGATCTGTAAATGAGTTTTTAATTGTATTTTGAATTTTATTTAATTGTTATATGTCATACCTATTCCTATATGATTCGTTTCCGTTCTTTGCAGAGCGGAACGCAAATGCAACGACCACTTCGAATTTGATGATTCGGGAAAAGAAAACTTCCAACAGCAATGGCGGCCTCCACTACATTTGCCAGAGTTACCATATTTGGGAAGCATAAAGCGCAGAGCACAAGTGCTGCCATATTTACAAATATAAGGGCATGCCATTCGGTCACCCATCCGGACTTTGGGTCTCTAATTTTACTGAAATTTTGTCAGTTTGTTAGGATCGTCAATTTAAGATACTAATTTTAACTGTTTTGCAAAAAAAAATATTTTTAACGGATTCATGGTAATTTTAAATTTAAGAAATTTTGTCGAAAATTTAAGTTTCAAACAGAGAAAAGTAATCATAACTTTGTCAAATCTCAACCAATTTGAAATTGTTTGATATCGTTGGGAAGGTGAAAAAATGTACTTGAACTTACCTTTCGCCGTTATCAGATTTATTATACATATTTTTTAATGATTTTTTTTTTTCAAGAAGTTATGTCCATTTGTGGAAAACCTAAAATAAACTTTTTTATTGCTGTATTTTGAACAAAAAGGCAGATAATTGTGTTTAATTTGATTTATTTTTTTGAATTTATTACATTGTACAACAATTTTGAGGATTTGAAAAACCCCCGGTTCTAGTATTTTCTAGTTTTTTCGGGACTGCTGACCACGAATATCTCATCGGTTTTTTCGGGGAACCTCTGGGTTTGGTTTCCTGAGGACCTAGAAGTTTCAACGAGTATTCTTAGTGAAAACATCATTTTAAGTAGATGAAGTCATCGTAGTATAGCAATGTTGGTATCAAATGAAAGAGCGGAGTTTCACCAATTCAAAACCTTAATATCCTGGAAGTAAATATTTGAATCATTTTGAAAAAAAAATTATATGTTAACAACCAAAGTATACACAAACAAACAGTAAACTTTTATTTTAATAGCTTCATTAGCTTGCCGTCCTCTTTTCTTGTAAACACGATTCATTTCAATAAATTTGTTTAAAAAAAAAATACTTATTTAGTTGTGAAATACATAAACATCTGTTACGTAATACTTGCACGCATTCTGTACGATTCCCATTTAACACACCTTTGGTGAAATGACACCAAAAGAAGAACAAGAATTGATTGAATAAAGAGAACAAATCACAAATCCAACATTTTATCTGGGAAATTTCGGAACTTTAAATGTAAATATCTCGGAAACCATAAGCGTGCGGAAATTGGCGGAGCTGGCCACAACGATGATCTGGACGATGACAGTTCATTTGGCAGCTCGGAGAGTGACCTGGATATGGGCATGAGTGGCTTGGGTGCTCCTTCGGCTGTGGGCATTTTGGGTAATATGGGCTCGGAAATCGATTGAGAATTCATTTTCGTCAAAAATTTTAACTTTTAAGGTTGAAATTCTCAACCTTAAGGTTGAAATTTTAAACCCTGAGGTTGAAAAACTCAACCCAAAAAGTTGAGAATTTATTTCCGTAAAAAATTTAAACTTTTAAGGTTGAAATTCTCAACCTTAAGGTTGAAAATTTAAACCCTGAGGTTGAAAAACTCAACTTAAAAAGTTGAGAATTTATTTCCGTAAAAAATTTCAACTTTTAAGGTTGAAATTCTCAACCTTAAGGTTGAAAATTTAAACCCTGAGGTTGAAAAACTCAACCCAAAAAGTTGAGAATTTATTTCCGTAAAAAATTTCAACTTTTAAGGTTGAAATTCTCAACCTTAAGGTTGAAATTTTAAACCTTGAGGTTGAAAAACTCAACCCAAAAAGTTGAGAATTTATTTCCGTTTAAATTGTAAAACACGTGGATAAAATTAAAAGTAAAAAAATACATAATCATCTAGTAGTTTGTGCTATAAATTTGAATTCTAAACATACAGAATTTTTAAAATCATCTAGTAGCTTTTGCTGTTCGCATGTATTAAGTGTTGCGACCGAAGACTGCCAGCAAACCGGAACATCACAGCGACGAGGACTTTTAATGCATTTTAAGTACGTTTTACTTAACAAATGTTGTATTTACTGAAATGATTTTTGAAATATACTCTTACATAAATATTATGACCAGTTCGTACATTCAATGAAACCTATCCTAGATAGTTTTTTAGCTCTACATCATATTTTATTTATATAATTCCTTAGGAGTATCATAACACATACAAAAAGTACATCGCATATATAAAAAAGTATTAAATTCCAGCGAAGAGCAGAAAAGGTTACATCGTTACGGAAACATTGAGTAAAATAGCCTTTAAAAAAATATTTACAAAAGCGAACGAAATATATAATTTTCCACACATCCGGCAACCGGGCACCCGGTAGTCACATCAGAGACTTCACATAACCACATCCCGGCAGACGATTTTCGTCTTAGATGAGGCTCGCGATGGCACCTGTCCACCACCATAAGTCTCGCTCGCCGACGACGATGACGAATAATCAATATGGCTGCCCGCCTGCGACTGCTCCTGACGCGCCAAGAAATTATCAGCAATGGCACGATCTAGACCATGGTAGGCATAAGCCTGCGCCTGGCCATCGATGACATCCGCCTCAGATTTGCGTCGCTGGCGACGATTGACGTCCATTTTGCCTCCACGAATCATTTGGCCAGCACGACGACGTCTTCGCTGCTGGCTATTGATGGCGCCGGAGCTGCTCTTCAGTGTGCGAAAAGTTCCGGGCATGCTGCCGGGATGTGGTTGGGCATAGATTATGGAACCTGGACGCACCATGTATGGTAGTGTCATGCCGTGGTAGGGAATCATTTGCGGTGGCATCATCATACCTGGCGGTGGAGCTAGCTGTTGTGGTGGTGGAGATGCCATCAACTGAAAGTGAAAGATGTGAAAAGTCGCAATTAAATTGAATGTTGTTTGGTTTAAAAAATAAATGGCATTGAGGAGGGAAAATCTTTGTCCACACATGAGCAGGATTGTGTTGTTTTTGAATTAATTAACAGGGAAGCTATTTCTGAGAAAGATGTATTGCTAAGATGCTTGGAAGCAGTGAATATTGATTTTTATGTTGTGAAGATTTATTACTTCATACACTTCAATCTGAAGTCTGAGATACTTTGGAATTCGGAAGCATTCATACCATTGTGTGCGTTGTAGGTCGGGTTGTTGACCGATTGGTGAGGAAGTATGTAATCTATTGGAACGGTGTCCAGCTCATAAAAGAAAATGTTGGCCGGACAAAGGTTAATAGACGGAAAAGTTCATAAAAAAATGTGTTTTACCCGAAAAATACAATAAAACCATAAGTGGTAATTCCCCGTATTACACACAAAGAATTAATGTGTTTGAGGCGTAATTACTTTAGAAGTAAGCTCAGCTTGTTGAAAAGGAGAGAAACAGACGCTTCAATCGGTGCAAAATCTAAAATCTATATCTAAGATTCTTACAGTACTGCCATTTGAAGAGGCCGGTATCAGCATTATGCGACGGGACGGTGGACTCATCTTTCGTACCGATGGTGGAGGCAGACTTCCCATATGAGTTGCATACATCCACATAGCGGCCAATTTTTCGGTATTTTCCTAAACAAATGAAACGAAAAAGTATAATTTTATAGGGTTTCTCTTTACTGAGTTTGCATTTATTTCCCACCTTCTCGCTTCCTGTCAAGGACATTGCCTTGATGTACTGATCCACTTTGTCCTGATCCAAGGCTATGCCAGAAGCATTCGATTTTATAATCACATCGCGTAGATCGGCATTTGGGGATCTGAAAAATATAAATATTTAAATTGTTTAATTATTTTGAAAATAGGTTTATACATATACAAATGGAACCCTGCCCCCAGATTATACTTTATGGAAGAGGATAAAAATGTCGAATTTGGAAAAAAAATTGGAAAAAAAAGGTTGGAAACTTCAAAAGGCACTTTTTTTTGCTAGGTACTTGACGGAATAATGTATAATTATACTCATTCGTACGGGCTCCAGGAGACCTTCCATTGGTACTAAAATGACTAAAATGTTCTGTCCCTAATTATCTGGCAGCCGCTGTAAAAAAAAATACTTAACGCCGTCTGTTTGTCAGAGTGGTGGCAATTACCGTAGACCACAACCAAAAGGTTCTGAGCTTTGGTGGCCGCTTTTCCCGTTAATCCGCTCGATTGCAGTGTCGATTTTTGACATCGCTAAGAAGTATCGATTTCGATAGTATCAACTGATATATCGCCCATCCCTATCACAAATCACAAACGCAGAATAGTGATTTATCGAAACTTCATTTTTCGTAATTATTAAATTAATAATAATAAATTTAAAGTGAAAAAAGCTATTGATAAACAGATAAACACACGCTAAATTCGTTTAAACCCACAATCGGTCTAAAATAAGTCTTGTACACGATGAAATAGGAAAATTTTCATATTGATTTTTACACCAGCAGCGAAAAATGTGAAAAGGCAAGCTGGGGAAAACAACAAAAAGCAAGACGTAAAAAAACCCATTAGACAAAAGGAGAACTACGAAAAACAAAGAAAATCTCAGCTGCAGCAAACAAATTAAATAACTGTAAACTGAGGACGTGGCTGGGTCAAGACACAAAACAAAAACAATAATCAAAACAACAAATAAAACGCCCACTCAGGCCGCCCCGCACCTCTGACCACACAACATAACATTCCATTGACGTCGCTCGTCGCCACGCCAATATGTTCGCTAACTTCAAAAATCGTTTCATCTCTGTGATTGCTCCGGACATACCTTTGCCACTGCCCTCACCGTCCGACCACCATCACCTCTATCGTGGCGGCGGCTCTTCGTCCGGTCACCATCGCCTGGCCCAACACCAACACATGCAAGACAAGTTTGCCTATGCGCGTCCGCCCTTCTTGCAGCTTTTGACGGTGGACGAGTTGAAGGCATCGGCCGATCACAATGTGCGTCCGATTATTGTACCCCGTGACATCACATTGCTGCCGTGGGGCACGGGGTATGCGGAGTGTGTGAATTCGGGCAAGTCTGAGTGGAATGAGGATCAGGGCGCTTTTTGCAGGCAAGTGGTAGTAGAGGCGAGAGCCAGAACAAAGAGAATGTGGTGGTGGAAAAATGTCAACCTTATCTTTGCCATTGTTCCACCATTTTTCTTTTCGTTGTATATTAACTAAGCTTATCTGTACAAATACATTTGCTCCCATTTTAGGCACAACCATTAACTTTAGATAAGCCTATGCTTGTGCTAGGCTAATGTTCGGTTGAAAACAAAATGTTTTGAAATTGAAATTTTCTTTATTCCTCCCTCGACCACAGACAAGTGCTGTCCGATCCAACACACAAACATCCCGATCTGCCCTACACGTATTTCGGCACCTTCGATGGACATGCGGGCTATGGCGCCGCCTTGGCTGCCTCTCATCAATTCCACCACATTCTCCACGAGAAGCTGGTCGACTGCATTGACATGCTGCTGCCGCGCGACGATGAGGAGCTCACGGCGGCCAAGTCGGTCAATGGCTTTCCACACCCCGTGCACTTTCAGCGGCGCGTCACCAAAGACGAACTAATAGTGGGCGCTCTGGAAAGCGCCTTCTTTCACATGGACTCGCTAATAGCGCAGGACCGTGATCGATATCGTGATGCGGGCGGCTGTACCGCTTGCGTTTCGCTGTACATTAATGGCAAAATGTTCGTGGCCAATGCGGGCGATAGTCGCGCGGTGTTGTGTCAGCGTAAGAATCGCCCCGCAAAGGACGAAAAGGCAGAGCCAGCCATTGTGGAGGCTGACGAGCTGGGCGCCTATCCGGTGCCCTTCTCGTTCGACCACACACCCGAAACGGAGCGTCAACGTTTGCTGAATGTGGCTCGATTGAAGCCGCAGCTGATGGGGAAGCAGTATGCCGCCATGGAGTATGCCAAGCGCCCGCATGCCAAGGATCTGGGCCAGCGCATTCTCTGCCGTCAGGGCACCATGAAGGGTTGGACCTACAAGACATTGACGCGCGACGATTTGCGCATGCCCGTTGTGACGGGCGAGGGCAAGCGCAGTCGCCTGCTGGGCACTCTGGGTGTGACTCGAGGATTTGGCGACCACGATCTCTTGGCCATTAATACGGGCATTCAAATTAAACCATTCCTCACGCCACACCCGGAAGTGAATTCGCGTGATCTCTCGAAAATCGTCAGCATTCCAGGTGAGTTCAGAGGGGAGTTGAGGAAATTTCATGGACAGAAGCCAAAACTTGCTCTCTTCTAGGTGAGAACAACGAGGATGGCGATTACGGTATTTTGATCATGGCCACCGACGGCCTCTGGGATGTTTCCGAAAATGATGCGGTGGCCCGCACCGTTTTCCAGACACTCGCCAAATACCCCACGGAGAAGCACCGCTACACCATGGTGGCCCAAGAATTGGTGGCCCGAGCACGCGGCAAGATCAACGATTCCGGTCATTGGCGTCTGGCGGACAGCAAAGCGGCCGCCACGGTCGATGACATTTCGGTGATTGTGATACCCGTGTATCAGTATTACAAGGAGCACGTCGAATGGGAGCAGAAATGTGCACGTGCATATCGCGAGCGTTTGGCAAAGGAGGCTGCGGCCCAACAGGCCACCGAGGCACGCGAGGATGAGTCATCGTCGCTGCTGGTGAACGGTGTGACACATGCCCATGTGGAAATCGAGAACGACGAGGACGAAGAGGAAATCGTTGTGGAACTGAGTCGACAAAAGGTGCTGGCCACAATCGAAGTTGAAGAGGACAAGGCAGCGAAGAGCGGGAAAGCCGAATTGGCGCCAGAGAATACCGTGGCAGCCGGGGGCCAGAACAAGGCCAACGAAGTGGATGCACCACAGACAATTGACTCACAATTGGAGGCTGCTGTAGTGGCTCTGGAAGCGTGCAATACATCTGCTGCCGTAAATACCGGTAAGGACAGAACATTGCGTTTTCTATTCGAAATGTATGCATTGCCTTAATTTTCTACACATTTCCACTAGCCACTAACTCTGAATGTTGAAATTTCCATAGAAATTCACGAAAATCAAGTTTCAATTTCCTTTAAAAGTAAATCCACTTAACTCTTACTTGTTTGTTGCCGTACAAAACGGATGGTGAATAACGTATTTTTGAAATTTTCCAGAAACGCCCGAAACATCGCCTGATAAATCAAACAAATCGAAGCAACAACAGCAACAGCGCAACCGCAATCGCAAGGATAAACATTAATTATTTTATGTTGATGATTTGATTTGCCTGGCCAACGTATTTTCTATGCCGTACATAACACCTTAATGCAACAAGCAAAATTAAATTAAAATTTTTAAACAAAATGAAAACTTAGCATTTATGACATAACTTCAAGCGCATCGCATTCAAGTATTGAATTGAATAAATATTTATTTTTTGTCGTTTACGTTATGCCACCCCCGTCCCAGCCACCCGTGCAAGGCTCAATTCAGTTAATTCGAAAGTGAAAGAAATATGTTTTTTATTTTCTCATTATTTCCATACATACAATTTGATTAAGTCAAATTCAATTATGCAATGTAATATTTAATATATTAAAAAGTTTTAATAATAAATAGCAAACTATTTCGATAGAAACGATATTATTTCGTTTGGCATTCATTTTCGGGAGTGGGAGGATTTCCCGAATTGGAATTACTTACTCAACTTGAATTTGAAATTAAATAAATCACAAGTCATCACAACCAAGGCAAATAGCTTACTAACGCCCAAAAAATGATGATTGCTTCATCAATGAGACATTGTCAGTCGAAGTGGCACGGCTTCATTTTAATTAATGAGGTCGGGGGTCAATTTTTCGTTGTTTTAGTATGGAATGATGTAATGTCTATTTCATAAATTCTATGTAATAATTTTATAAATTCCGAAGTAAAAATAACTAATTAGGAATATCTTAAAAACATATCGAATGGAATCCAAATAAAAATGTGAATCTGTTTTGGAATCTGAAGTCTCCTGGCAAGAAAATACAATTTCAAAAGTATATGGCATTGTTTGGTCCATGTGGAAAATTCTAGCCTTAAAAATTCTAGACTTAAAATCCATAGAACGAAAACGTATGTATATAAATTGTGGTGAAAATCGATGCAGTGGTTTTCGAGTTCATCGCATTCAGGACATGGACATTGGTCTTTTTTATATCGATACCTTAATGCACAAAAATTCTATGTCCATTTAAGAACAAAAGTTTGCATGTTTTGTATGGAAATGAGTTTTTTTTTTATCATTTTTCAATTAATTTTAATTTTACGATTTTCATACACTACAAAGCCTAGTCGATGTAGCTTCTTGTCAGTAATCCAAAAATACCAAACATTTTATTTCCATGAAAATGTGCATGACTGTGCTTAAAAGTATCGATAGGGTTAAGCTTTATGGGAGTAAACCAGAAAAAAATATTGACGTTTTGACGTACATGTAAAACTCCAAAGAATGGGTTGCAGTCCAGAGCAAAAGAAATTATTAATTGTTTATTTATTACAATTAATTACAAGAAAATATTTCTTATAACTAAAACTAGAGGGTAGCAATTGCTGCCAGGTCTTGCAGCTCACTTTTTAATTAAAAATGCGTTTTGTAATCAGAAAAGTACGAGAAAAAGACAAGATTCAAGTATCGATTGCAAAAGTTAAGGAGCTTCGAAACATAAAAGTTAGAAGTTAGCTAAGAAAAACATTTTACCAATTAACGTTTTTGTGCCCAGCTTTGATGTTATGCCATAACAAGAACGGAGATTATCGCCACCCAGAGCAGAGGAGGATCCAGGACTCTAATATCAACATATCGCTCATTCCCTGCAACAAAGACACAACTCAAAAAAACATTTTGTTGGGAAATCACGATTTGAAATTTCAGTATTTTATATGAATTCCAGCACGTGGAATGTTTTTAAATAACATTAAAATACATCAAAAATTAAAGATACGCATTCTGTCTTTTGGTAGCATGTAGATAAATACCTAAGGATTTTGGGATTCTACAAACGCCTGCATTTTAAGGGAATGAGTGATTTTTGCATCATATGAAGCGCTCACTATGCAACTCATTTGTTGGCGGTAGGCCCCCAAAATTTCTATGGACAACGATATGGGAATAGCAATGCGTATTTAAATGGACTAGCCTTCAGTGTAAATGATGACAAGCTCTAATTAGGTTCTACAATTGAAGCAATGTTAAAAACCACTGTGAGGTGTTGAAAAATCATTTTACCGGTGTGGTTGCAAGTGTTAGCAATTTTATCCAACTACATGTATTTACACTTTCCCACACACACACTCAACACACTCAACCGAATAATTAGCTAAACACACGCATTACACAGACGATACCTTTGTAATTGATTGCTCTATTTGCTTATCAGAACCCACAACAAAATTATAAACAAATGATAACGAAAATGAATCCAAATGAAATGAAATAAAGCAATGCTTCGAATTAATCAAAAAAATGTTTAAAAGGCAAACATTGGGCACCGAAGAATCGTTATCTCTCTAATAGATAAAACAATGTTATTTGCCTCATTACCAACAACAACAAAAATAATCGAAATAAGAGATTTAAGACCACCTGAAAATTTCCATAAACACACACAAAGACTTCCTGCGGAAGAATTTTTTCGGAGGCGGTGTATTTCTTTTTCGACACTGCAAAGTTAAACAAAATATGAAAATATTTACAGACACAAAATATTATTTGGTTGTCATTATGAGTAATGCGGATTCAGGTGAACAAGTGAAAAGGTAATTGAAGTGTTTTTTGTTCCTCAAGTTAAATAAAACTTCAGATGGTTTTTGGTTTTTTTTTTCAAAGTAATCAACTTTATTTTAATTTATGCCTTTAATTAAAATTAATTAATTGGAATTTTAA
Source organism: Heteromyza rotundicornis (assembly GCA_951394025.1). Lineage (NCBI taxonomy): Eukaryota > Metazoa > Arthropoda > Insecta > Diptera > Heleomyzidae > Heteromyza > Heteromyza rotundicornis. The sequence goes on along the minus strand of OX596010.1, from coordinate 13,390,255 downwards.
ATATAAATACACACGTTCATTGGTAGCTATTTATGAATTGAGAATTAATTGATACATACAATAATTGAAAGTAATCAAATATGGATGAATTACGCAAAGGTTTTTAATTTAATTTAATCAAAAGATGTAATACAAGGTTATTTGTTCGTGGTTATCAACGCAAAGTGGTTGGAATTGTTGGTTTTGGTTTTCGAATTGAGGATTTCACAAGCTTTCAATTACTTTTTTTTTTTTATTTTTTCCGGTAATACACACTGATCAAGTTAGGGAGTTATGAATTAAAACAGCTAGAACTGAAAAGTTCAATTTAATTAAATGCCTTGTACCTTGTACATTCAATATACTATAGATTAAAAATACACATGGGCAGATGGGAGCAAACGAATTCTAAAACTAAACGACTCAAGTGTCTTTTTCAATTACAATATCGAAATAAATATGTTGACATTTTTAGTTAAATTCAATTAAATGCACAAAATGCTGGTGGAATGCGCTCATCTGCAATCGAACAAGTTTGATTGAAGTTGGTTGCTTCAATAAAAAATAAAATACAATTCCTTTAATATGCAAATGCTAAATTCGCTTACACTTGTTCGATCGTCAAAGACAATCAGGCAGGCAAATCATACATTTCACTTTCGAGTGAAAGTGAAACAGAATCACTACCAGGCGGGTTCCAGAATGCGAGTAACAGTGAAAATATTCTAGAAACCGAGTGTTGTTTCTTGATTCGTGATTGAAAATTAACTTTCAAACAGGCTTTTAACAAACAAATATTTGTTAAGACAATTTTTGTGAAATAAAAAATATTCCGTAAATCAAACCAACTGAAAAAAGAGCATTTTCCGTTTTTCAATAAAAAAAAATGGCCTGAACATGAAAGTGAAATGCGGAGTCTGCCTGGTGAGCTTCATTTCTACGTTTCAATCGACTTCGAAAATGAATATTTAGAAAATATTTTTTTAAACCAATTTTTTGTGAGAGAGGTTTCAGCTGATTGAGAGCTCATTTATAATTAACATGAAAATCCATTTCACTCCGATTCACATTCAATTTCACTCGAATTCTGGAACCTGCCCGAGTAATGGCTTTCAATAATTGGAAGTTAAAAATTAGTTCAAATCTATTGTTGCGTTTATACTGATTGTATTTTAGGTGCATTTTTTGTGACACTGTTTCCATTTCAAAAGTCATCTTACAACACAGTCTACCTACTCTCAATCGATAGTACATATTGCACATTGCTGGTTGACTATTTCAAATTCCACTTTATTTAAAGTTCAAATTAGATAACACTGTAGGAAGCTTCTTTCTGCTTACTAGCACACTAGCAAAAATCTTAATTGAGTTTAAATGGACAACTTGAAAAATTAGTGAATTAAATGTTAAAAAAGTTTGCAAGCAGTGATAATTATTCCATATATCACAACCTTCAAATTGTGTTCCCCCTACACATCCTATGAATTCTGTTTGACTTTTGTTCCTTAACGAAATAGCTTGAACACGATTGATAGCAAATAGGCTGAGCTGTGTTGATGTGTTTGTTATGTTGTAATACTATAGTAAGTTTCAGAATTTAAAAATTGTTTAGCTAATTGGTTTTATAATTATAATAATTATAATTAATGAAAAACGTTCAAATTTTTTAATTGCGAACATTTTTTTTTTTGTTTAAAATTTTTTTTTTAATCAGCTTAAACACGTCGCACTGTGCACTGTGTAACAAACAACAATATTATCAACAATATTTATTTGGTTTTTTAAATTCTATTTTGTAAATCCTTTTTTTTTCCGGTAATATATTCTTTTTTTGTTTTGTTTTTCTTAATACGCCGCCATTTTGTGTTTTAAACTTTTGTGCTCGGTTCAACAAATCGCCTTTTATTTGCATTTTGTAATTACAGCTTTAAACAGTTTTTGTTTACATAATAATATATAGTTATGCATGTATGTATATATAAATTCATTCTATATATATATATATATATAATATACTTAATAATTGATTATAATTGTAGTAAATGTAAAATAGCAGTTAAATTGTTATATCAGCAATAAATACTCGTTCTTCTCTATAATATTGTTTAAAATTTATTTAACCTAAAGTGGAGTTAGCAAATATATATATTTTTTATTTATTATATATACGTATAATATAGCATAGTTTTAGGCGCACCAATTACGAATATTGTTTCAAATTCTCTTCTTTTTTTGTGTATTGCAAATATGTATCCATGGCCAAAAACAATAAGCAGTTAAGTCGACTTAGAAAGTAAAATTTAGTGTAGATAGTTTACGGTGTTCTACTCATTGGTGTGAACCATTTTTGTTCTTTGGGCCGTAACATTTTTAGACCAACTTTATACAAAAATTTGTACAAAATGGTGAATGTCTCGAAATTGTGTCTTTTCGACTTAAGCGATTACTGTTGTGTGACCACAGAATTGTCAGAACGGGCTTGATGGTAAACAGAAAAAAAAATTTTTTTTAGTCAACTTTTAATTTTATATTTGACTTCTAATAAGGCTTCGATGCGTATTTGGATACTAATCAATGGGGTGAAAAAATCTGAAAATGTATCCTCAGTTCGCGCAATGAATTTTCATTTTGGAAAATCAGAAAAAGAAATAAAATATTTTAAAATGCGTTTAAGAATCAGAAAAATGCGGTCACTTTCGGACGACCAATAAATAAAAATGTTGATTTATGGAGCTTACGCAAAAAAAAGCCAAACAAAAAAAAACTAAATAAAAATACGTCTCAGAATGAGAAAATCACTAAAAAAAGCAAAATGGTTGGTTCCCCTCGTCTACCCTCCTAAAACGGAAATATGCCCCTTTTTTGGGCATTATAGCGATAAAGAAGAGGCAATCGGGTAAACCAATCATTTTAAATTTTTTTTGTATTTTTATGTTTTTAAAAACGTATTTTTATTCAATTTATATTGTTGAAATTTTTTTCATTTAATAGGAAATGAATAATTACGGGTTTTCGCTAGTATTTTGCCATTTCTTAAACGACGACTTTTATCGATTTTTTAAAATGAAAATTCTTTTCGAGATGAATTTTTCCGTTGATTAGCATGCAAATATGCATTAGTTGAGCCTTATCAGAAGTCGACCAGAAGGTGTCAGATTCAGAGTAGAAAAAGACAAAAGTTTAAATTTGTGGCCAATCATTCCGATTTCTTGATTTCATTTTCGTATCCTACTTTTGTGGTTCAAGTTCATAGGTTAGGGAATTGCTTCACTCTTATCTTTACTTTGTATATCAGCGTATATTGTGAGTTCTGATCGAATATTTTTTCTTTTCCAACTACAAACACTTTACGCATTTAACAGCAAAGCATTTTGCTGGAATACATGTAAGTGAGGCTGTTAAGGGTGACTGGGAGATTTTTCCAACTGTTGCTCAAAGTAGACTAACTTTTTCTGTACTATCAAGCCCGCATGAGAGGGTGTGTGTGTGAGTGTGTGTGTGTGTGCATTGTGTGTCCGTTTTTGGGTAAAGCTTCTGTATAGCTTTGAGTTTAATACCAAATTTAGAAATCGTTTCTTTCATATTTATACACAATTCCGCTTAAATGCTAAAAGAACTACCAAATTTCTCTAAAAAGTATTACAAAAAAAAATTTGGGTCTTAACAGCAAATTTACGTGATTTGTTGCATTTCTGGTAATAGACGTTTCTTCCAACAAATGTATGTACGCTACGAATTTTCTACTTATAAGTAATTAAAATGTCCTTTAGAATAGTATGTAGTTTTCGAATGCAAAATTTTCCAACAAAACGAAATTTGGCCAACAATATGGATTTCTAAAAAGTTACACCTTACAAATTTGCTTCGGAAGTGATCAAATATTTCAGCTATATATATATAAAATAAATAATTAACTCGTTTACAGATTACAACAATCGAACCGAACCGACCGAACCGCCGCTCGGTTGCCATGTGGTGGAAGTCGAAAGTGGGAAGCAGCAGCGAGCAGCGCCTAAAATGTAGTTACCTTCGCAAATGCAAATGTCACAATGCCACAAATACTGGAGCTGGAGCATCACGCAACACGTTGAATGTCAAATTGTATTTTTCACCCGAAATTACGAGTGCGAGGTGCCACGATCCTTGGCGCGTCGTTTCGCCAGCATGGAAAACTCCACGGGGCCCACGTTGGCGGCCTGCGGTATTGCAATGGCCCTGAATGTGGCATCCACGGCACCGCGCAGCGCCAGAGTGGCTTCGCGCACCGAATTCGTGTTCTGTTGTAGGTTGCCCGTGGGCTGCGTGGGCACGGCGTATTCGGTGAGCCGCACTGAGCCCGCCGACTGTTCACGCAGCCAGGCGTGCTGCAGGATTTGGGCAGCCGTCGGCCGATTCTCGGGCACAATGTGCAACATTTGGCGGAGCAGATCCTTCACAAGGACCGTGGTCAGCGACCAGCGACTTGTGCTGAAGTCCACATGGCCCGAGCCAATACGCTTCAGTATCACATCGGGCGAGTCGTTCGGCGTCGAGGCGAACGGCGTGTGACCGGAGAGCATAATGTAGAGCAGCACCCCGAGCGACCAGATGTCACAGGCCAGGTCGTAGCCTTGGCGCTTCAGCACTTCGGGCGCCACGAAATTGGCCGTGTAGCAGGGCGTCATCAGGAGGCCATTGTCGGCGCGCAGTTGCTTCGCAAAGCCTAGACAGAACGGAGGCGTTAAATTAGACACAAGACGCGATTGGTTAGAGTCCATCAAAGGCCAGTGGTAGTGTTCACAGCCTAACTGTTGCTGCACAAAAAATCATTTCGTTCGACTTACCTAAATCACACAGCTTCAGCGTCTCGGGCGTCTGGCGCATACTCGCGTATATCATATTCGAAGGCTTCAGATCGCGGTGCACTACGCCGTGCTCGTGCAAGAAAGCCACGGCCGACACAACGGTACGCAGCACGGCACTCGCTTCGCTCTCGCACATTTGGCCCACCGCCAAAATGCGGTCGAGCAGCTCGCCGCCCTTCAACAGCTCCATGACCAGGTAGGCGGATGTGGTGTCTTCATAAACGGAAAAGAGTGTCACAATATTGGGATGATTGCCGTAGCGCAGCATGATCTCCACTTCCTCCCAGCAGTCCGCCGAGTTGGAAGAAGCCGCCACCGCCGCCTTCTCAATGATCTTTACGGCAAAGTGTTTCTTGGTGGAACGGTGTTCGCACAGGCGGCACACGGAGAACGTGCCACGTCCCAGCTCCTGCAGAAGATTGTAGTCCGAGTTAAAATTGCCCGGCAATACTCCCGGTAGGCTGCGCGGAGCAGCAACATGTGGCGGCACGAATGGCGAGTGGGGACTTGAGTCGTTCGAGGGCAGAGCCTGGTCCAGGAGTACGGGAGCCACAAAGCTGAAACCGCGAAAGATTTCGTGCGCCGATGCCGAGATGGGCCCTCCCGGTGAATCACGCGGCGACTTCGATGTGTACTCGACATCGAAGTAGAAAGCATCATCGCGCGAGACGGCCGGTATGAACGGCGGCCGCACATCCTTGCGCTCTAGGCGAGCCCATTCGATGGTGGCGAAGAAGCAGTGCGCCTTTATGTCCAGTATTCCCTGCGGTCCTGCCCCCAGACGATTTTGTGGATTGCGTTTGAACAGGGCGCGCAACAGCGACTGCGCTTCGGGCGAGAGATTCTCCGGCATGCCCAGTTTAGAGCGTAGGATTTGATTCATTGTCTCCTGGCGTGTCTGGCCATGAAAGGGCAGATTGCCCGTCAGCATTTCATACATGAGGACGCCGAAGGACCACCAGTCCGCCGCGAAGTCGTGCCCCTTGCGATTGACTATCTCCGGGGCCATGTACTCCACCGTGCCACAGAAGCTGTAGGTCTTCGAGCCGTCAAGCGGTTGCTTCGACAGGCCAAAATCAGTCAGAGCAATGTGCCCATGCTCATCCAGTAGTATATTCTCCGGTTTCAAGTCTCTGTAGATGATGCCAAGGCCGTGCAGGTGATTCAGCGCCAACGCCAGTTCGGCTAGATAGAATTTGACGTCCTCTTCCGTGAACATCACCTCCTTGGAGAGGCGCGTAAACAGATCGCCCCCGCGCAAAAAGTCCAGTATCAAGTAGAGTTTGCCAGGCGTCTGGAATGCATAGTGCAGCTTCACAATGAACGCATGGCCCACATCAGCCAGGATTTTCCGTTCATTTGTGCTGCGCACTCTATCCTTTATCTTCAAGGTGGCCTTCTTTAATACTTTCATTGCGTACAGCGTACCCGCATCCTTGCCCACCACCTTTCGTACGAGGAAGACTTTGCCAAAACTACCCTCGCCCAGAACACGCAACAGCTCGAATTGCGAGGGGTCGGCCTTGTCGTGGCCTTCCTTCACGACCTCGCGCAACTCAAATTCATTTTCGCGCATTTCCACATCCACCGCAGCCGCATAGCCTTCAGAGTCGCTCAGGTCCATCAACTCGGACGACTCGGCCGTTCCAGGTACGGGCGAGATGTGGTGCTGCTCCAGCGCTGCCTGCAGCGCCGTCTGCTGGACCTGTTGCAGTTTCTGTTGTTGTTGCTGCAACTGTTGTTGTTGTTGGCGTCGCAGCGATGTCGCCACCGTCGTCACCCCACCGCCCTCTTCGTCGGTGGGCGTGTGCTCCATCGGCGTCACTGCCAGACTGCTGCATCCCGATGAGGTGATTTGCATACGCTGGCGCTCCCTACTGCTGGCATGGTTGTCCAAGTGGGCTGTGGCGTTGGTGCCCGTCGTCACGCCCAGTTGCTGCTGCTGGCGTAGGTCCTTATTCAGATCAGCCAGTGGCATGGCCCTGGTACCGTCGGTGGCAAGCGTGTTTGTAGGCGTGGTGGTGGCTGTCTTTTGGATAATCTACTTTTTTCAGTTTTCCACGAATTCTCTATTGTTGCAGCTGCGGAAGGCGTAGGCGAATTCGCTTATGTTGTGTTTGTTGGCTTATTTCACACACTTTTCGCTTTGTTTTGCTATTTCTTTTCTTCACACTAGAAAGGCGTCGTGAATTGTGAACATTTTCTTTTTACATTTACTTTTTTTTCTTATAATTTACTATTTTTGCATTAACTAATTTTTCTTCCACTGCTCACCGCAACTGTCAAAACGCGACTGAGGGTAGTGTTGTTCGGATACTAGTACTCACAAATACATACTCGATACTTTTATTTTTGTTCCGGGTATTTTGTCCACTAACGAGTATTTTACTTGGTATCGATCAAATATTTGGTATCGATACCATTTTTTTGTGCTTCAAATTAACAAAAGTGGCTGCACTGCATAAAATTTAACCCTTTTCACCCTTTTTAAAAATTCAAATATTTTTTTAAATTTCAAATATTTTTTATTTTTCTAAGAAAAAGTACTTGATACCAAAAACTGGATACTTTTATTCGATATTTTTGGAAGTATCGACTTTTCCATTCGATACAAGTAATGAGTAGAAGCATCGATACTTTAGTGGTATCGGACCAACACTAACTGAGGGTTGTCGCGAATTTGCCTGACAGTGATCAGTGCTGCCAGATTTCTTTTTTCCGAAAATCCGTATTTTCTAGTTTTTGCTATACAAAAAAAATCCGTACAATCCGACCAGAAATTATTACAGAATTTGTTTTTAAATTATTGTTTTGTTTAAGTTTTGTATGCAAATGGAAAAATTTATGCTCCCATAAGCAAACCTATGTAAAAAAAACGAAGCGAGGGCCGAGTCGATAATTTTGGTCACCCAATAGTCTGATACTTTTTTAAATAATTTTTCTCACTTACCTTGAGCATATTTGCAGCGCACAGCGATAAACTGAAGCGATGCTCACCACGAAATGCAGAAATAGGGCAAACAGTAATCCAGAGGCGGCTGAAATTTTACTGTTGGCGTTCATCAGGTCAAACTAGAGGAAAATACATTTTATTTAGTTCTACTAATGTAGAAAATCAGTTTCCCCCGACTAAAAACCAAACAACACCCACCTTCTCATTCATGCGATTGACGTCCCTCGAGAGACCCACACCCGAAATGGCCAAGGCCAATGTGCTGGTGGCTATGCAAACCAAGCTCAACGCCAAGAAAGCAGTCTGTGTCTTGCGCAGGCTAACAACGCCCAGCGAACCAGCGATTGCAGCAATTAGGCCCGTCCAAATGCCACATCCAGCAGTGGACAAAGAGGCATCGCGCACTATCAACAATGAGCCCAGAGCCACCAGCGAAATGGCCAACACCAGCTGCAGAGTGCCCAAGACAATCTGCAGCGGGAAGGCAGAGCAACAGGCGCTGCTGGACATGTGCTGACGCTTGACTTTGGCGGAGAGCGTGGAATCGGTGCCGCCATCTTTGATCTTGATCAGTTCGGGCGGGAAACGCTGCTTTTTGCTGATGCGCGAATCCAAAGTGTTGGTGGTGTTGCTGGCATTGGCGCGTGCAGCAACGGCCTGTTGCAGTTGCTTCTGGAAATCTTCGTGCGAGATGAGTTTTGGTTTTTTAGCATCATCGTTGCTGTTGTGGGCGTTAGCTAGGGCAACAGTGGAGCCCAGCAGATTGCCGGCAGGCACTTTGAGTGGTGCGGGCTTCTGGTCGTAGACGGGACTCGAGTAAATGTGACTTTGTGCGTCCAATTGTTGTTGCTGCATGGGCAGTTGTTGCTGTTGTTGTTGCAGTTGTTGGTGTTGCTCCTCATCGCTGCTCGTGTGCTGCTGCAACATTGATATTTGCGAATTGGTCAGACTGTCGTGTTGCTGCTGTTGAGCGTTTGTTGTGTTTGTGCTCTGCTCGATGGCTGTTTGGAGCATTTCTTCGCGATTGTTGTTGCTGTGACTGGTGCGATCGACAATTGTGTCCATGCTGCCCGTAGTCGAGCCATGCGAGTCAATGGTGCGTGCTGGCGATTCCGATTGACGGTTGATGATGGCGTTGCTTTCGCTGCTGGTGTGAGTGGTGTCTGCCATGTTGTTGCTGTTGCTATTGTCGTCTGCTGCTCATTTATGCTGTTTCCGGTTGGAATTGTTTTCCTTTGTTGGTTGTTTGCTGCGAACAAAAAATGCGTGTAAAAATGTGGTAATGGAAAATGGGTACAAAATCGGTAAAAGTTGCTGCTGTGGACTTAAGTGATTTTTTTTTGAAAATGTTTGTAACACTTCTTGTGTTGTTTCGTGTTACTTTTTCTGCTTGTGGTTCATTCAAAATTGTTGCAATTATGTTGTTGGCTGATAATGTTGCGGAAATGCACGATTTGCCACTCATTTTGCTTTGAGTTTTTTTTTTAATTTTTTCTTCTTCTTTTTTTTTTTAATTGAGTAAACAAAAGACTTAAGTGGCGAACTTGATTTTGGTCTAATGCGTTTTTCTCATAAATAGTTTTTGGAATAATTTATTTTAATTCGATTGAAGCATGTTATTGAGAAATTTGTAATCATTACACTGTAAAGAAAACATGCTCGTTTTAATGAATGGATTTACTCATGGGGGAATTGAATTTTTGATACATGTTTTGCTTTTTTTCCTATCGTGCTGAATATTACGAACTGATATGGCTCGTGGGGAAAATAATAGTTGGTGACATTGACGACGATGGGGTTAGACCACTTTGGCTGTAAGGATCTTTAACAATTTGTTTAATTTCAATGGTTCTGATTTATCTGGAACCGTAGGTAGCCACTAATACATGATAATAAAAATAATAGCAGAGATTCTCTTTCCCATTGTAATTCACCGAAACGGATTTAAGTTTTTTATTTTATCTCTCCAATGGCAGCAATATAAAATTGAAACTAACAATGATTTCTTATTGCTGGTCACAAATCATTACTGTGATCATTTATCATATTTCGAAAACATTTTCATATATCAAACTTTGGTTAGTTGCCAAAAAAAAAAGTAAACAATTCACAATTACGCGCAATTACGCTCAAGGCTATCATTTCTGTGCGAATACTTGAAACACCGCAAATTCCGAGTTCAGCTAGAAATGTAAAAATAAAGAAAAGAAACACCCAATAAAAAAAAACTGTAACATTGTGGCTATGACTATGTCACCTTGTTGTCACGACGCCAACAAATGCAAATTATGCGAACCGAAGTCGACCTCAAATCATTGCAAAATCAAAGGCAGCAGCAGATTTCGTATTCAATTACAATTTCCATTTCATTTGCAATGTTGGCATATTGAAGCAACAACAACGACAATACCCATGACAACAAGTGGTTCTCCTTAAAGCATAAAAAAGTTATTCATACACCCCCCAGCCAAGAACCGGTTAAACGCGACTGGTCCCTGAAGGCGAAAAGCAAACAAGCATAACTATTAATAAGCAACAACAGAATAGAATTTTAACTTTAACTGACAAGTATGGCAAATATTGAAGCAAGCAAAAAAATAACAACAACATGAAGTACAGCAACAATGCCAGTCCCAATAACAATGCAGATCACATTTATGAGATTTGCCAGTGTAAACAAATGAAATGTCACCGGGCACTATAAAGGGAAAATGATCTCAATGGGCCCGACCGCCTTTAAATGAATGAGAATAATTCTGTGAAAAATGACTATTTAACCGAAAGCAAAGACAATTGTTTTGTAGGGTAAAGTGGGCTTTGTAGTTTGAAAGGCACGGATTAAACGCTCAATTAAAAAACAATTGGCGAAAATTGCCTTTCGGGTGATTTATCAAAAAGTTCTTTGGGGCTGCTATTGTTTGTCATGAAATTTATGATATACTTTTAAAGTTTTTTGTGTTTCGTTTGAGTTATGGGCGCTATTAAAGAAGTATAAAAGTATTTAACATTGAAGTGGGTTTCTATTCTTAAGACAATAAACAAGACACAGAGTAAGAACAAAAGAGAGCAGAAGCAAAGAATTTGAATTATTGTCAGGTGACCTTTTACAAAATTTGTTTACTTCGATGGAATTTTGTTTTTGGTAATTTAATGAATAACATTTTTAATGCGATTTCGAAGGGATCGTGGAAAAGTTATAACTCAATGGCGGATTTTTTTCACAGTTTTATCCTTCCTACGTTTAAGCGACAAATGACTAATGGATCTTTTGATCATTTATATAATAGTTAAAGGTTGCGTTTTCGCTCTCATTTAATACAAAAACCGGTAAATTAATGCTCAAATTAATTACTTTCGTAGATTTACTTGAATCGCGCTTCAATATTTATCAGCAACATTTGCAAATGATTTGTATGAAGTATCTATAGATACAAGCAAACCCGTTTTTTCATAGTGCATATCAGTGACAAGTGAAGTGTTTCTCCAAAATGGGACAACTCAAAAGATTTTATGTTTCAAGAGAAGGTTTTTAAAGAAAAATTCAAACATTTTCTACAAAATCCTGACAGCACTTCTGCTTCTTGGTCATAATATAAGCAACAGAGAAATGCCCAAAAAAAGTATATAAGTAAAACTGACCGTTTATAAGCTGTGCCAGTTAAAAAGTGTACTTAATTAAAAGTTTTTAGTGTTTTAGCTATCTACCAAAGACCACTTGCCAATACATATCCCAAGAAATATAGAACATTTTTACTTCAGCGATTACTTGAGAGGGTGAACTCAAACGGGATTCCTAGTGAAATACAAAGTAATAAAAGAGAGCGGAATTATATGGCAATCAGAATTTTGAGGGATAAACAAAAACACGATTGACGAAATTTTAGGTCAATAATTCAATAATTACGTGGTTAAGTGCATCTGTCTGCCATATGTGACAGGAAAACTTGTGGAAAAAAACTCTGACAGTTGTCAAAATATTAAAATTTGTTCTACTTTTATTTCTCTTTGCAAATTTAATTTATAAAGTATACAAGGGTTTTATCAAGTATTTTACTACCAACTATTATTATGTTTTTTAATATGAAGCAATAAATTCTTTATTCTTTGTACACTAAAAAAATTCCCACCAAGTCTCATAACATTTTCACATGAATTTTTCGTACCGCAAACAGAACAACCACAAACACACCAGCCAACTTCAGCATTTTCATTCAATAGCAAAGAAAAAACTCAAACTTCCACAGTAGCCATAGTGGCTACCAACAGATCGTAGCAAATCTCAGATTGGCATCAAAACAAATTCAAATGTCGATAAACCAAAAAATCGAAATTGCCATAAACCGCAAAATGAAGTGAACCAACAAACCAAAAGCAAGTCATGGAATTTCCACTTCTTACAGTTGATTTGGTGGAAACAAGCGGAAACAGAAAATAAAGCTTTTTGCCGCCAAAAAAAAAACCTAACCAAAAAAAAAAAAAAAATAAACGAGATTTTTCTTCATTTTTCCAGAAATTGAAATTGCACCGGTTTTTTTTCGTTTTCTTTGCTGTAAGTTTTTTTTGTTTTTTTTTCTGTTTGTATACGGTATGCCCGCGCTACTTCATTGGTTTTGGTCAGTGACTAAAAATCACTTTCACTCGCTGTAAAACAGTGTCATTTGGTGGCAGAAACTGCGGGCGAGGTGGCGTTGGAGCAAATTTTATGTTAAAGTGATTTGTAAAATCGCTTAAAATTGAGCTGTGTGTGGCGTCTGAAGGGGGCTGGGCCATAAAAGTGAGATTTTTTGTTGGGTTAACTTGATAATTAAAAACGAAATAGAAATTTTATTATTAAATTGAAATTTGTATGCCACAAATTTTGCAGCGGTCAGTCAACTTGTTTGTCAATGGAAAATGACAAAAAATTTTAATTTCAAAATACAAAAGACTTAAGCAATGCACAGTGATTTTCGAATGAAGCCAAAATGTAATTATTATTACACCGTACACAGTTCAGCTTAAGTAGTGTCTGGAAGGTGTGTAATTATTTTTTAGTAGCCGTGCATTGGAATTGAAATTTCGTACGATTTTCGATTTAAAATTTAAATTCACCTAAATTCCTTTGCTGATGATTAGTCAATACAGTTTGGTGCTTTGTACTTTCAAATTCGAAGGTTTTATGGGGCCACGAAATATTTCCACACCATTCTCATCCGAAATGGTTGTACTTTCAAAAAAGTGTGTGTTTTGATTAAATAGTTTACAAAAAACTTAAGCAACGAACTTGATTTCTGCATATAAACAAAAATGTTGTTTGTGCTAATTATCATTACAAAAGAAACAAAAAAATTATACCAAAAGTGGGGTTTTTTTTTGTTGTGGTTGCTTAAAATAAAACTGCAACTAATTTGCAATAACTCCAACTCACATGCACTAACTTCACGCATGCGCGACTTAATGCGATTGCGCATTGCAGTAATCAGCTGCAATTCGACGCTAGAGAAGAAGTAAATTCGTACCAAAACGGCACATTCGCAAATTAAAGAAAATGAAAAATAAAAGCAAATGAATCTGTTACGTAAATCGAGTTGTCATCGTGGAGATGGTGGATGGTAACGAACATCTTCATCGCCACCATCATCATGTGGCGCGGCGGTTTCTTCCTTGTTTACCGATAGACGTCACTCGACTGTCACACACTCTGCGGTAACCTAACTGCCGGTGTCTTCTTTGTCTGGGAGCATGTTGATGGTGGATTCTATTTCTACAGCAGTAGCAGCCTGAGAAAATTCACACCCATGTGACGCTTGGAGTTAATTGTAAAGTTTTTTTTTTTTTTTCCTATTTTACTTGATATTATTTGGTTGGTTGCTACTTTGTCGCTGCCGTAATTAAACTAATTCCTGCATGAGTAGCTGTTGTAGTCGCTGTTGGCGTCATTTGCCATTCGTATGAAGTAACTGTGATATGTGACACCACCATATACCATCGTCAGTGCCTACAGTCAGTGGTTTAGGAGTTTTGTTGGCTGTAAGTGAGTGAGTTTCTTTCTACCGTCTTCTTCTTTAAGTAGTGCCGTGCAATTAATGTTATGTTGCATAACATTTTGATGGCAATTTCGTTTTGCATACACTCGACTGATGGGGGGTCGATAAAGTCATCGCTAATTGTTTTGGGTAATTGCCCTTTTAATTATCAAAATTAAATTTAAGTGTTTAATGAAAATGGAGGCATTCTGAGTCATTATCCAGGCAAACAAAGCTTTAAGGCACATTTAGAATACTTTGATTATGCTGATGTCAAATGACACGAACAAACTAAACGATCATATTATATAAGGGTATTTTTATACCCTACACCTCATGAGGTATGGGTATATTCACTTTGGTCTGATGTTTGTAACACCAAGAAGGAGACGTGTCCGGTATGGAAAACTATATGTATTCTTGATCAGCGACAACTCAGGGTTGACTTAGCCATATCCGTCTGTCAGTTCGGGTAAATAGCATTTATCGGATAAACTCGTATTGACTCCGAATGTGACAAAAAAATTTTGAAAAAATTGCTGTGCAATTGAATGTTTTCGGGTTGTCTTCTTAAAATGTGCTTTTGAACAGTACCCTGAACATTTCCGCGGCGGTCTAGAGTTTGGAGAAAACTGAAAATTCCCCAGACAAAGTTGCTTCAAAGAACTCTAAAAATCCATATGTTTTGACTGCACGTCTGCATGCTTCCCGTGGGGTTTCCGACTATATATATCGAGCCTTCTCTGCGAAATGAACGAAAGGGAATTTTTTCGAAATCAATTGTTTTTTATGGAAATGAATACAATAAAGCAATAGGCATCGCCATGCTAAACATTAAAGCTGAAATGGTAATCGTAAGCGACTGTTAACTTAAGCCGATTCCTGAAAAATGTTCTTTTTGGCTCTTAAGTTCATTTCGTGGATAGGGCTCGATATATCGCCTTAATAATCTTAACATGTTTGAGCAAAATATTAACTTTACAGACAACCATTACAGACAACAATTGTAGGGAGTTTCAAACTCTACAAAAGTTTAAGCTCATGAATGATTTAAGCAAAGAAAAATTTAATGTGCTATTTTTTGTTTTCCATACCCCTTTTTTGGACAAAATCTTTGACCTGAATAGAACAAAAAAAAAAAAGTCGAACTTCATGACATGTTCATGTTCATCTGAAGCATAGCGCAATTTCATTGCTTAGGTTATAACCCAAATCACAATGAAATCAATTATGTTAACTGTGTCGCAGATAGCCTACCCAACCCTATATGAACCTTCGCAGAGCAAAGACAAGAACTGCTCTTTGAAGATCACCAAAAGGCCAATTCAAATAAGTTGAATCAAAATCTGTAAACAAAAAATCTTTAACATTGAGGGCATATAAAGGCATTTTTATTTATTCATAATTCTAATATATTTCAAATGAAATATGAAATGTTTTGTCAGATAAACTTGATACTGTAGATAATAAGGTACCAACAAGGTTCTTTGAGTTATTATATTGAAATGCACATGGCTTTGATTTTAATTTACCTTCATTGAATGTATCGAATGATAATTGCCGTTAAGATAACTTTTTTTGTTAAAACCAATCATCTCCAAATAATATTTCTCAACACAATTGTTGAGAGAAAAAACTCCACAGACACATTACAGATTACCTTGTTCTAGAAACAAGTCTTCAGTTTGAGGTTTATTGCCGTTTTATTTTATTGCCCCTAAAATCAATTTCTAAAATTTCAAAAAACTTGAAAATTATATTTATCTTTTTGAAATTTCAGACTACATTTCAACGTTATTGTTGAAGTTATGCAAATACACAGCAATTACGAAGACGAAAAGAAATGACCAAATCAAAAATTTCCGATGCTATCATCTTTAATTACACAAGGTCACAAGCTGGTGGCGATTATTTGTGTTATCTCATTGATACGAAGATCGTTTAACGAAATCTTTCAAGTGTCCAACAAAATACTTTATTTGTTTGGCTACCGCTGGAGCGAAGTAACACAACAAAATCAAAACTAATTGCATGTCATTTACTCAAGAAATATCCAACATTCTTGAGATTGTTCACAAATCGTGTTTGTTTAGTTTAACAAAACTTCAAGTTAAGCATACGCCCGGTTAAACAAAATAAGAGCTATGAAAACAAAGACGCACTTGTGTCTGTCTCGAAATGTTGCAATGTATATGTGTTAACTAATAACTGACAAGCTACAAATAATAAAGCACATTCCATTCATACAAATGAAAACATCTACGACTCAATCACGCCTGAATAATATTGAGAAAAAATAAAATAATAGCAATTGGTAAAACAAGATTTTTTTCAGTTTATACTATAGCAAAAAAAACCTTCAAAATTCCAGCTGAGAGCTGATCAAAATGACACCACCTCAATACCTCAGGTACCACAACAACAATCATTTAATTGTTGTTGTACGCTTTAAAGCTTTTAATACTTGACTGCTCATTAGTTGAGAAAACTTCTTAGCTGCATACATACGTGAAGTAACAGAAACATAAAAAATTAAAGCAGAGAAAAAAACAGTTACGCCAAGACAAATAACAAAAGTACCATAAAAAGGTGCACTAAAACGGTTTGACATTTAAACTTGGTGGAGTGGAGTTCAGCCAACAACAAGAGTAAAAAAAAATCACTAAAAACAACAACTCTACTTCACAACAATGGCAAACAAACGCAAAAGTTTATATCGAAATGCCTGCATAAAATTAAACGTTGGCATGGTAAATGTCTGCAGGGCGCGTGTTTTTTTTTGTTTGTTTCTGTTTTCGTTATAATTTATTTCTTTCGATTTAAAGTGCGAATTAATTTCAAAGGTTGGTGGAGGTGCCTGCAATTGTGGCAAATAATGTTAATCTGGCATTTATCACAGTCAACAAGCAAATAGGAAATAGGAAGTGTGGCACTTTTTTTTTGGAAATTGAGGAATTCGTGCGAAAATGAAGTTGAAAGACTTCAGACACGAATTGTCTTTTTCCCCCCCAAAACAAAGTATTCATTAAATTTTTAAAATTTTCTTTTTAATTAGGAGCAGGAAATTAAAGTTTTAATATAAATATTTAGTATATAGTAATGAGTCATTAGTAATGACTTTAATCAAAATGTTTGTTTAAATGCAATGCATATATGCAACCATTTACTGGATGTTTCTAAGGAAATATTCAATGAGAGTTGGACTACCTATTAAGATTTTAAATCAGTGGCGGTTATGCCTCACATTCGGAAGGTACCGGATTCGACCTGCCACCGACGTTGGTGAAGGGCTCATTATTGGCGTTATACACTTTCCACCCTTATCTTAGTGATGCTAAATATTTTGACGTATCTAGCCTCTTCTGTGTCACGGTCGGAAGGTATCGGATTCAATCCCTACCCGGAACAAGTTACTGGAAGCTTTTTTTCTGTAAGACCGCCACTTACGATAATATATCTTGCCAAGGAATGCTTCAATTTCAATTCGCTGTTCGGATCCGGCATTAAACTCTAGGTCCCTGCGATTATCATATACTTGCCCGCGATAATTGCAGCAGCATGTGGTATCACAATGGACCTAATTTGGTCAAGTGTGTCGGTATTCCGGCAGTCACCAGACCTACACTAACCTTTTTCAAATAATAACATTTTCTGTTCATACATTAACAGAATTTCCGTAAATTTTCAGATATTTCAAATAGATTTTAGATGTGCCTAGGGAAATGTATTTGAATGTTGTACATTCCCACACTTTTTCAAACTACAATTAAGAGCATGAAACAAATCCTCTTAATCTCAACTTAAACTAAAAAAAAAACTCTTTGAAGGACAAACTTCACTCAAAGTTAAATACACGCTGTGAAAAATTAACAAATGTTCGCTACTTATCCGAGCCCTAAGATGAATGCTGGGTACAAATTCATTTATCATAATTGAAAAATTATACCGAAGAGAAAGTCTCACACAAATTAGTTGAAAAGAAACACCAACGAACAAAAAAAAAACACAAAAGATTTACAATATCTTCGATTTGCGTTACAAATAGCACAAAACGTTTAAAAAAAGTTGAAATAATTAACACCGAAATCGCCACCGTTTAGTATTTATGCAATAGTACAAAAAACCAAATAAAATAAATGCCTAGGCTCAAGTTAAGTTAAGGGGCCACTCTACATTGAAAAACTCATTTATCTCAAATCGAATTACATCACGAAAAAAAATTAACCAAAACTGGAAATTACAACAAATTTATTTGCAGCTACCATTATTACCCAAACTATTTACAAAACTACCTAAACTAAATAAAAAAAAATTATTATTTCCTCATTGCAACGCGTAGAGGCGGACCAAGTTAACTCGTTGCAATCGTTGCCCCAACAGCCGAACAAGTTGGGAAAATCTGCCAATTAAACGCTTCATCAGTTAACAAGTTTATGAGTTCTTTCACTTCCTCAAACAGATACAACAACAACAACAATTGCAAGTGGGCTTGTCAATTCGAAAACTGCGGTCAACTAAAATTTCCACTTCAGCTAAGGCGTTTGTAGGCACACACTCTGCTCAACGCCTCAACACACTAATATAAGCTTATTAGCCTCATCGTACATACAACCGGACCACCAAAAATGGCAGTGAGTGGAGAAAAGTGCAATTATGTTTCGTAGTCCGTATTTTTGTGTTTAACAAGTGGTCAAGTTAGTGGAGGCAGCAGTGGCGCTCTAAGTTAAAACTCCAGTTAAGAGCTCTAAAGGCCCACTACCATTCAGTCAGCAAAAACTTCCGCAGAGGTTAATGATTTTTCAAATTAGAAAGTAGTGTCGAGGGAAAAATAATAAAAATTGAAGAGAAAAAAAAACTGAAATAAAAAAAAAATTGAAATTGAAATTATTTCATAACAGCAAAACTAATGAATGCCAATGACAGCGGCAACAGCAGCAGCAGATGGAGCAAAAATTAACCAGTGTCTGATAGAAGTTCGGCGAATTGCTGGGGAAAAATTAAGACCTGAGCGTGTGCGCAGTCGCCTGCGTGCGTTTCGTTTCGTTTATTTTTTTTTTATTTTTTATATGTATAAAAGCTCTGCAATTAACGCTTATAAAACGCGTTAAATGTGTAGCAGTTTTTGCTGGAGCTAGCGGCTTTTGTGATCGCATTGGTTATGGCATTTAATTATTGCATTAAGTAACTGAAATTGGTAAGTTGGCTTTTAGTTATTTCGTTTCGCATAACACGAGAAGTGACTGTAGACGACCTTGTCTGTGAAATATAAAATGGCAAATTATTGCAAATTATACGCATAGTATTGGCATTTTTCTAATTGCAACACTCAAAGACTGAACGAGTTGCTCTTTCGGAAGAAGATCCCGTATTTTTGAATTGCCAAAAAACACACCAATGTCACTGAGAGAGCGGGTGGAAAATATGAATACATAGACTCCGGCGCTGTTGATTAGCCTCAATTAATTGGTGTTGGCCAAATGAGCGACATTTTCGAATGGGATCGAGATCGGAAAAATTTCGTTAAGTTTGGAGAGAAAATACCCTTTGAATGACACTGCACACGCCTTAATCCGTTTACTATCCATTGAGAAAGTGGGAATTCGGCCTCACTGTTTCCAACTTTTTTCCTCTGGGGTTATAGGAAAAATATCTGATGCAAAATAAATAGTAGCTCCAGAGGAATCTTTTTAAAAAGATCTTACCAAATTTTGTGTGTGATATTTTGATAAAGGTACCTTCTGAGAAATTTTGTAATTAAAGTGGAAAAATTGACAAAAAATCGCCAATGTATGCAGTTTTTTTCAACATGTTTTTCCTTCAAATATCATAAATGTGTGTATTTTGTAGTCAATAAAGAGAGTCTTTTGTGATATTTGAACTTAAATTGAAGGAAACCAATTTAATTTGCTAAAAGCATACATTGGCATACAGTGCGTATGAGTAATTAAATACCATCATACAATTTTGCAATTAAAAAACACAAACGGTTTGATTTAGAAAAACTGATAATGAGCCATCACTGTAAGAATACGAGAGCAAGTTAGAATCGCTCAATTGCTAAATTGCATATGATCCGATTGCACATATTCCCTTCCTGAAGGGAATATCTGTTCTGGTTTTCGATTACTTTAATTTTTGCGAACACAACATATAGATTTCTGAAGAAAACGAATAAAGTCCAAATATTATTTATTATCAGCGTTAAGCACTTATATGCACGTAGATTTAAGCCTCTTGTGGTTAGTGTTTTCCAAGTATAAATAATAAAGAACAACAACTGGGTTCCTTTTCAGTTAACTACTTCCTGTTGAATTATTTTAATTAGTAAATGCCAAAATTGTAACGGGTAAGCCGATTTTATTCGATTTTTTTTTAAACTAATTTATTAACGATTTTCTTTGGCTGCTTGTTTTAGCTTGGAGATAATAAATAACAATTGCGCAAGTTCTTACAAAGCACAGTTTTCGCTACATTCGGGATTTATTTTTTTGTATTTGAGACTTAAGTAATTGCTTCAAAGCTCCTATCAAATGGCAATAAATCTCTATAAAAAACACACACACATACACCATTTCCATTACCAATTCGTTCGTACATAGCCAGTTAAATAACATTCATAAGAGTATCGACTTTAGCAGGCTCGAATGTTTCTCTAAAATGCCCCGCAAGCGCACACTTTACCACTTACACGCTTAAACAAGCCGCTAAATCATGGTTCAATAAAAAAAATGTAAAAAAAAAAGCGCAATAACTGAACTGAACTGCGATCAGTGACCGCCTTTCGGCAGACTGCCTCAACTGCTGCTGGACCAAAGCACAGGCCACAGAGCGGCCAACAGCTAGCAACGTCAACTGAGGTTGTTGATGTGGCTGTTTAGTTACGCGTATGCGCGTGCGCCCATGTAAATTTCAATTCAAAGAAGTGGAACAAATGATAATAATGAAAAAAAAGAGAGAGAAAAAACTGAACAGCACTTTCCATTTCTAAAGAGTTGGCTAGCAACGTGCCATACCTCAGCGATAAGTATACTGTTGAGACTAATTTGAAAAAGTCAATTTTTCGGTTTTTGTTTTTGTTTCTGTTTTTATGTTTGTCTTGTTTACCATTTGTTTTAAGATAATCCACAAAGTCAACGTCCCAAACTGAAATTTGGCACTTGCAAAAAATACAATTTCAAATACTTGCAAGACTTTGTTGTTAAAAATTGACAACAACAATTACTGTTACACTCTGGGCAAAAACGAAATTGTGAAATTGACTAATTAGCATTTTGCACTTAGCCCATTAATGGTAATGGCGAAAATCTTCAGTGTATTCAACTAAGAAAAACGCTAATCAAAATAGTTCACAGTTGAGTTTACAGCTTAGTGCTAAACCATGAGCAAGTTTTCGGAGGACATTAGAATTGGTTAATCTCAATCTCACAACAAACTGCGATTGTAATTAGCTAAAACTTTAACTTATTATTTTCTTTACTTCTGTTGAGCCAAAAGAATTTGGTTCACACTCTTTAACATTTTGGTAGTCGTATTGTCTTGCCAAAACATGTGTATCAACTTATTTCGTTGGGCTTAAACACGACACACCTGTCTTAATGGTATTTTCCACGCTTTTTTAAGGTTTAACTGTTTTTGATTTTGATTTTCTGTTGCTTTTTGTTTGTGCTTCACAAAAAAATGGTGTGCAAAATTAATTATATTCGCAATATGGGTTGGCTCAAATTTGATTTTCATCTGAAATACGTTTGTATGTATGTGACAACTTTACATGATGGCGGGTGTTGTGTGCTGAAGTGTATGTGTGTGTAGGCACATGTTGCACTCCTTAATTCGTACTTTTTTGCTTTTCGGTATTTTTTCCATTCAAACTGTAATTTGCAATTTATGTGTGACACAGATTATCTTATTTGGCATATTTTAATTGGTAGACATTAGAAGAGAATTAAAAACAATTTGAATGTAATTATTTATTAGATTTTACGATTAGATGCACTCTTCAGTAGACAAAATTTCAATAGAAGTATTTTTGAGTTTCAAGTTGGGAGAATTATCTCTGAAATTCCTTTGAAATTTTCGGTTGACTATTTTTATCAAATGAAGGTCTCGAGGGAAATAGGGTGCTTTCCCACAAAAAGTTCTTTCGGAGATAATCGAATTTTAAATTTTGAGTTATCCTACAAATCAAGATATTAAATTTGATCAAAAACTCGTTTTTTATTAGGCCAAATGCTCCGATTTCTTGATGATATATTTTACCACAAAGGTTCTACAAATTAATATGAATGCAGTAACGATTTTTGGAATTTTTACTATCAAATTGGAGTTGCTTTACTACGTTTTGCTTTTTGTGGGATAGCACCTTGTTGCCGCAGAAATACTCCAAGTTTTTAATTGGGAAATAAAAAACATTACCATTTTCTTGGCGGATATTGAAAATAGGAACTCCAGATTTTGGTAAAAGGTAAAGAATATCAGAGAAATAAGCACTGCATTTTTAACTTAATTTAAAAAAAATTTAATTCTCCCAACCCTTCAAGTTTTAAAATAAAAAAAAATTGTCCAAAACATCTTATTATTAAAAATAGCCTGACACTGTAAATGACAAAACTTTATTAATTGGCATTTAGATTAATAAAAAAATACTTATGTTGTTTATACGTGAAAAAATAGTTTTATTTAAAAAAAATCAAATATTAGTTTTTAAATAAAAAAAAGTATTTAATTGATGTTTTTAGGTTCGTTAATTTTTATTTTATTAGAATATACCATTTTTGGTAGTTTTTTTATAATTTTCTTATTTTTCTATATATTTCGACTATTGTTTTGTGTATCAATAACCACTAAATTTAGTTGTTTACTTTTAAAAAAAATCAAAACTAAAAATTAAAGAAATAGCTTAGAGTTAAGGCGAGTCCTAAAGCCTTAATTTAAAAGTTAAATACCCAACATCGGCCATTTAAAGTGTAATTTACTATGAACAAAAAGTCTATTGTGAATAGTCATTCTCTTAAATAATGACTCGCCATTCAAGTTTTAAAAATTCTCAACTAACTTTACTTGGATTTAAATAATAATTTGATGAACTAATAAATTTTGACCCTCCTCTAAATCTGTTGATGGAATTTTTCAGAGAAAAAAAATCGCAAGTTAGAAAATAAAATGGAGTGAAGTTTTTGCTGTTAGCACTTTCTACGACTTTTAGAAAAAAAATTGTTTTTTATTTTATTGTATTTCGCGAAAACGTTCCCAAGTTAAAATCTAATTTGTATACGTTGCCGGGTAATCTGATTTTCAATAATTTTAGTAATTTATTAAATTTGTTTATATTTAATTTGCCCAGTACTTCTAAAATATAAAAGCAGAATCGATCTTGAAAATGGAGGCTCTAACAAAAAGGCAATTTTTCATTACATTTGTATCTCAAAAAGCAAGTTTTTAATGCAAGCTCGTTTAGTTTTACAATTTTAGTTTTTTTTAATCATTTTTATATTTACGAAGTTTTTACGAAGTTTAATTTTTTCATCTGCATTTTATTAAAATGCCCTTTTTAAGTCCCAATATGTCATCGCTACGCTGACAAAAAAATTATGTATTTTCAATCAACTTTTCAGGAGAGTTAAAAAGCTAATACTTTGTGTCCATATGCATTATTTTAATAATATCATAATATTGAAAAATTCAACGAAAATAAAATTTTGTTTTTTTGACCGTTCACGAATTGCAACGCAGTTGCGCCTTAAAGTGTCTTTTTGATACGAAATTTGAATTAAATTTCGGCAGAATGGAATCGCATGGCATTTGGATCTAAGAAAGATGTAGGGCTACGCCATAGAGAAATTGAGGACTCAGTTAGCCGGTAGTAGTTAATAAAGTTAAATGGACCAATAATTCAAACCAAATCACATAACTTTTTTGTAGACGCAGCAATATTTATAAAGTATAATCGGAGTAAACTTCGATTTTATCATTCTCTGTAGTACAAATAATTCCACAAGCAAAAGTACGTAGTATATTCACCAATTACTTATGTTCAACGAAAAAAAAAAGTAATCCAATTACAAATATTTGGGTCAATTTTTTCTGATTTGCAATGTTCCTCGCAAACGATTCAGTTGTCAATTATTTTTGCATTTCCGCACACAACATTTCCAAAGAGACATGCCACTTGTCAGTTTTCTTCAACAATTCATCATTCATTGCAATGAATGACAGCAATTTTAGAAAATTAAATCCAATTGAAAAATAATTAAAAATTACCACTTCAAAGCACGTTCAAAGTTCTTTTCTCTTTTTTCTTCTACTTTGTATTTGTTTTTGTTTTTTATTTTGTTGCCAATTTCTGTTTACTTTGTTAACTTTTTTTTTATTACTAACAATTTCTCGTATCAATTAAATTCCCATTTCACTTTTGCCACATTCATGCGCCCATACACAGACGAAAACCGATGCTGCGATCAATGAACGCGGATCGGACCGTGGTTACCACTAAAAATACCGTTTAAAGATTTTACGCGCGCGCACACGCGAAACACAAATTCCGTTTGTGTGAAAATAAGAAATTACACAAAATGTATTAATGGAAAGAGAAAATCTCAAATGCCCGCTAACGGAGTTGTCGTGATGTTTGCTCTTTGATGGTTAGTCGTTGACTGAACGGAGAATTCACATGCACAAAACTATTTTCGGTACGAAAAATGTCTTGAGGAATTTTTGTGGTTTGTGGATCGTTGTTGTTTGTGTTGTTGTTGTTGTTATTTGTTGTGAAGCTTCGATCACAACCTGTTCGACTGAAAATTGTTAAAAGTGCCGACAGCCACCACTGCAATAGTCCACAACGACAACAACAATAACAACAAATGGCCAACATTGGTAAGCCACTCTTGCGCTTTTCGCTTTTTATTTCCACTGCCTCGCCCTCGCTCTCTTGCAGCGTTTGTTGTTGGAGTCAGTCTGTAAGTAAGGCTTGCAAAGCTTTGCCTATGCTCAGTCGCAGCAGCCTTTAGTGGCGCGTCAATAAGCCTCAACTAAAGGTAGGCAAGTAAGTAACTTATGGCCCCAGTGCTTTATGTGTGTGAACAGACTTTTTAGCCGGTTGGTTTTCGGTATGGTATTGCACCTGTAAACATATGGATCTGGGGTCTGTGTGTGGGTAAGTATGTTCTCGAGGCAAATCACTTCATTCCATGGGGGCAATAGAGAGTGAGGAGAGCGAAGCTTTTTTCTATGATTATTAGTTGGTGGCGTTGCTGTTTTTATGATTTATATGTGGACTAAGTAATTGTGTTCTTTGCAGAAATAAATTAACATTTAATAAGACAATTTTGTGTGTAACATTCCATTATGGTAAACTTTATTTATGTCAATCCGTTTTTTTTTACATTTAAATACGTGTTACCATAAATGCATACAAAGTCTTAGGTTGATTACCAGTTTGTATAAAATAATATTGCTTCTCTTAGGTGATAATTAAATTAATATTCAAACTAATAATTTAATTACAATGGCTCAATGTGCCCATGGAATTGATAGAATTATTTGAGGATATTTTATTTTGAATGCAACAACAATCGAAAGCCGATTTAACAGCATTACAACAACAACAAAGTTATCATGTTTAGACGCTAAAACACAATAAGAATGTTAGGAAGTGACTTTTGCACCGAGCTCCTCATTCGCAAACAATTCAGATATTCCAATTTAGGGGATCTCCGGTGTTTCCAAACCTCATAGGAGTGGAAGGTTAGAAGTCAAACTGTTTGTGGATGGCACTGGCAGGTGGAAGAAGGAGCTAGCGCAGCAATTGAGGGTGCATTTCCCAAAGTCAGAACCATTGCAAGAGCCTCCCAACCAGGACTCCACCAGGACTACTTTTAGTAATTGAGGGTGTAGAAATAGTACGGAAGGTGTCAAGGCCCTTTGTGTAGTTATAACCATATTTACGCACTCGAGCCTTGATTCACACAAAAAATATCCAATGACACACTTGCTTCCACCTGGTATGATTCATCCACGCCCCTTGTCCAATTATGGCTGTACACATTACTTGGAACTCCTTGCCAAATTTCGTGGAAATATATGCAATCACAATCGATTGCACAATATTGCACATGCCTCAACCTAAAGAACTTATTCTGGAAATTTCAAGAGAATTGGTTCAGCTGTTTAGCTGTGATGCGAGAAGAACCAACAGACAGACACACAATTTCTAGACATTTTTTTCATGCTTCCACTTTTAGGATTTTATTTAAAAAAAACATAGTTTGTCATTATTGTGTTTTATCTTTTGTGGTTTAAATTTTTTTCTTTCCAATTCTATTTTTGTATGGCCATTTTCTTTCCCTATTCAGTATCTATCAATGACGAGATAGTTATGAGATCAATGGCCAGATCACTTAGAAAAGTCTGGTCCAATTAACAAAATACGAAAGAAGATTAT
Source organism: Heteromyza rotundicornis (assembly GCA_951394025.1). Taxonomy (NCBI): domain Eukaryota; kingdom Metazoa; phylum Arthropoda; class Insecta; order Diptera; family Heleomyzidae; genus Heteromyza; species Heteromyza rotundicornis. The sequence continues at coordinate 13,364,038 of OX596010.1, read as the reverse complement.
AAAATAGTCAATACAGTGATGATTACTGAAACGAAAAGAAAGAGAAGAACGCGAAAAAGTTCGATCGATAATGCTGACTGTCGTTAGGGACTACATGAAAGATCTTAGAACGATTTTTGGGGAAACTAAGTCTAAGGAGTTATATAGCTAGGGACGATAGCGATGATAGTCATCAATTCAATATTAATAAATTTGTTCTATACTAAAAAAAACAATGTAAACAATTACAGCAAACAATGTACACACTAGTAGCCAAATATACGCCAATAAACCATTCAATAGAGACACTTTTAATAGACTGTAAATTAAAACTTTGAGCCACAGCACACGTTAGAGTGACGGCAAGCAACAGTCGAAACAATTATTTTGAAATATGAATGAGTTCAATAATTTTTCTAAACTTACAAAACAAAGAATATAAATTAGTGAAGCACATAAAATATAATACATGACTACATTGACTTCTGGCGTCAAGTATTTATTTTCGTATAATCGTAAAAATGTTAATAAATTGAATGTTACTGCACGCAGCACTAATGCTAGTCGTCACCTTGAACCGCGCTGAATTGTTGGCTTAGATATTTTTTTTTTGTATTTTCTGTGTGTATACTGCAGCTAAACCTTAGGTGTTAGGAAAATTGTGGAGTGGCTGGTTGTGGTTGTTTTGCAGAAATTATCAATGATAATTGAGCCAACAAATAATTTTCGTTTCGTTTCTTTTTTTTTAATTTTAATTTTTGGCATTAAACGAACGTGACTTTGGTATTAAGCGTGAATGTGGCGTCTCCAGGTAGAGTTGATGAATGAATGTAGCTAAATTTTCATTTGTTCAATTTTTAATTTCAGTCAGAAACAATCACTTGAATTTTTTGCCAAAAAAAAAACGAGTTTGTGACTTAAGTCTTGCGTTTGCAATAGGGCAATTTTTTTATTTTAAACTTTTATGCACAAATCTGGATTTTTTTTCTGTTTATAAAAATTGAGGGAGATTTTTTTTAAATTAGAATTAATTTTTAATCACCTTGAATATATATTTGCATTTAATCAATATCGCAAAACGATTACATAAAAACGTGATATTTTTTTTTTTGATTTAACAATCACTCGCTTTCGAGTGCAAATAAATAAGCCAAACGGAAGACTTAAGACGCAAACTTGTTTCATTTTCCCTCCCCTGATATGTGAAATGTATTCACAAAAATCCACTTCTTACATAAATTCAATAAACTCCGCTCAGCAATTTCATTAATTCCCGTACACTTACTTTTCTCCAAGCGAAAAGAAGAGGAAAAAGTCAATTCCTGTCTGGCAACAGCACTTGCCATAAAGCCGATGAACAGGTACCAAAACCCCAAACGTGACGTGACAGCGGCAACAATGTTTTGCAAAACTTTATCGAAAAAGCTCCACACACCGAGCAGCAGCTGAGTTAAGGCATGAGCATGAGCGGTTTAACCACTTTCATTGCAGACGATCGGCAAGATTCTTTGACGCCTGAAGCAACAAGGCAATGATGATGATGATGAACAGGCACTAGCGATTCACTGCACATCTCATCTTAGCCGGTACAGTGTTGCAACGGGCAATTGTGCATTTTCACAGTTTTCTCTTGTGCATTTGACACTGGTGACATCTTCAAATGAAATGTGTGTCAAAGTCTATGATTGTTGTTGTTGTTGTTGCTGGTTGTCACTATTATTATTGTCAATTGTCAACCAGATTTTGCCCGCAATCGCACTTTTACTGCATTATTTACGCTTGCCTTTGTTTAGGTACGATTTGATCCACTCAACGCAATCACTCAAGATGCAAACTTCTAATGCCAACAAGAGAGAAAAAGGCAAAGCTATTTAGTGTATATTTGCATTGTGTAAACGATTTTATTTACTTTCAGTGCTTCACTCATTAGTGCTGTGGGCTTAATTGGTAAATTGTGCCTTGGTGGCAGATGCCAAACCTTAAAAATTCTGCAAATGCTTGAGAGGAATTCTAAGTGACAACGGGCCAGCCTTTAATACTAGTACGCTCCAGCATACTTAAAGAGTCTATTGGCAGTTCAAAAACAAATAACATTTTGGCAGGCTTTCTCTTTAGCCATTCAGTAGAAGTTTCTGTAGATTTGCTTTTATTTGTTGAGAAATTCTTCTTCTCTGATCGAATTCGAAACCAAATGAGTTTCGCATTTGCATTTTACCCGTACTTTCATTACAAAATCAAATTAAATTAAGTTGAACGCTCTATTTATTTCGAAATTAATGCAAAGCACGTAATAGCAAAATGAACGACTTGAGCGGCACTGCACACGTTGGCGCCTCGAGATTAATGTGCTGTAAAGAAAAGCTTGAATACAAAAATATCATAAAGAAAAGTAAAAATTGCGATTCTTTTGAATGTAGATAAGCAGAAAAATGTGCAATAAACACGAACAATTTGTTCTCCAATGAGTGAGAAATTGGCTTCAACCTCCACTTGATCTCCAACTCGATTATCGTATTCAACTCCTTTAAGTTGAAATGGTGATCCGCATGGCAATATCGTTCTACTGGAAAAAAGTATTTTCTTGTACTTGGCAATGACTTTAAACGTATGATTATGTAGTTAAAAACCGTACAATAATGGAAGCGACAGCTGAATGTGCAGAGAGTTTAGAATTTATCATTATAACAATAGTCGAAGGTGGGAATCCAGCTAGCGTTTGTATATGAAAAGAAATTCTCATATACAATTCAGGGATAGAGGTATACTGGAGAATACACGGAGAGATACAGCATTAAGTGAGACCTAGTCGATTAATATTCATTCAATGCCCATATTATAATGCTGTTTAAGAGTAAAAAAAAGTTTCTGCTTAACTAAATTTATCGAGGAACTTCATTTGACTATGAAAATGAATTATGTCTCCATCAAATTATTTTGTAATTAAGATTTAATTATTTTTGAGTTAACAAAAAAAAATCACAATAAAGCACATCCTGTTACTTTTTAGTCAAAGCTATTGTCTGTTTTACAAGTAGCTCTACAACATCGTCAGAAGTCATCAATCATCTAGAATTAGGAGTGCCATCAAAGAGAGTGTATAAATCATCATTATGACTAACGCAGCCATCATCATCAAAGTGCCAGGCAAACAAATGGCAACGAATTCGCAAAAATATGTTCATTCCCAGCTATGCTAATATCGCACACTGAAAACGTATATGACACCAATATGTAGTACACCTCAGCTCCACAGTCACCACAAGACCAAGCTACCAATCATAAACAAAAATAAGACAAGCCAATAAACCAAAACATTTTCTTCAACCAAAAAAAAATATATTTCTTCAAAAATAAATATTAAAATTCGAAATTTATGAAAGAATTCAAAGAAGAGTGAAAGCAGTTTAGTTCGCTGCATGTCTTGTGTGTACTATGTGCGTTTGTGTTGTTGTTGTTGTTGGCTGGAATGAAAAAGCGTAAGTTGAACATTTACACGGCGATCATTGGCACATTTACATTTATTATGAATTGACGGTGGTGGTGGCGGCAGCATTGTGGATTGTGGTGTGGCTCTTCGTATCACCTCGATCTGCGGTTTAATTTTACTTTCATGCTTGACTGAAGCGAACAGGTAAAGGCGGTTTAAGCTTTTGCTTATGAAGCTTGCGTATTGACTGGGCACAAGTGCGTGGAGTGCCGGGTGTCATCTTTTGGGCTGAGATCTGACTTTATATGGAAACTGGCTTTATACGTGACTTCGCAAGTATATATACTGCACTCCTCTTTGACCCCTCATGGTCCCATTTATCTACCCCCCACTTGTCCTCCTTTGACTCTCTTTAAACTCTTTTTGGACCCAACATTGGCTATTACGCCCATATTGTGAGAGCGCCTTTGACTGTGTTTCCTGAGTTAAACACTTCTTATGACTCTTCAAGTCTTCCCCGTATTTTAGGCTGACTTTTCTCTTGGACTACATTAGTCACCAATTCACAACAGATAAATTTTGGAATCGCCTCCAATTTAAATGGCAGCCAAATATTCTAAACTTAATATCAAATAGTAGGGGAGGGTGCCCAGCTACTGGCACCCTAAGGTTTTGAGGCCATAACTTTCGTTTGAAACATAATATCATGGGATCTCGGGTTCGTTTGAAAGATGAGTTCAATAGCTAACAACGGAACTTAAAAATGATGTCGTCCCTGGTCAAAGGGGAGTCCAAAACGGGACTTCAATACGTGTCACAATTTTGATAAGATTTTCTTTGTTAGCTGGAGCTTCTATCTTTTAGTCGAACGCAGTGTTACCATATTGACAGATAATATTACAAAAAAATTCGATTAGCGCGGTTTTCTTCTGCAACAGCATTTTCATAACGAAAGTTACTTTTGCATTGTGTTTGGATTTTGAATGGCGCAAATTTTTACATAGAAAACTTGTAACCCTCAGGAAAAAATATCAAAAAGTAGTTATGGTGATGGCCTGGTACCCATTCGAACGGTTTTCAATAGACTTTTTCACCGGTTATACCAAAGTTATACTTTTAGAATTTCGGAAGTCAATCAAAATGATTCAAGTATGGACATTTTTTTTCTTGGAGATTGAAAATACTGGTGAAAACATATGAATAGCCGTGATTATTTGCAATTTTTAATTAGTCATTCGACTGCTCAACTAAATGCTTTGTAAGTTTTATTGCCAATTAATCAATTCAATATCTTTAAAAAATATTGAAAATTCTTTTCTCAAACATTTTTTATTTTAAATTATATTTTCTTTTAGCTGCTTTGTCTACTGAAGTCACAGATTTCCATTTTTATTCACAAAATCTTTGTATTTAATCTCATCAAATATCGATTACATGACAATGCACGCAGACATAAACAAAGTAAATTCCACAAAAAAATTCAATTCAAAAGTTTTTTTTGTTGTTTTCTTCTTTTTTGTTTAAAATCTATTTACGCTTCCACTGAACAGAGAAGTGTGGGGGTAAACTCTCACGCTCAAGATGGCTAACATCTTCAAAAATCGAAATTCAAAATCATCATCGCCATCGCCATCGCCGAAGTTGAGTTCAACTCATTAAAAATGCACAAGATCGAAGGAAAAAGAAAGTGACTGCGAGTCGAATATGGAATTCTTCTAAAGAGCACAGACAAAAACAAAAAAAAAAAGAAAATTTCTATTATGCTAATTGCTGGCACGGACCGACAGCTGACATGTGGTTTCTGCTGCTGCTACTTTAAATAAATCTTTATTTTATTGTTGGTTAAAGATCCACATCAGTTCGGGTTCATTGCTGCAAAAAGAGAATTTCACTAAAAAGAAAAACAAAACCAAAAAAAACTACAATAAATAAAGAGCAAAAAAATTAACATATTTAATTTCCGCAAAAAATTAAAATTATTTTATGGAAATTTCTAAAACGTTTATGAGTTCTGGGCCAGAAGAATGACTTTTTCTTACATTAACTGAGCAATTACTTGTGGTCTGTGGTTGTGGCTCATTTAAAGCACTTACACTGGATTTTAGCACTTGTTATTGTCATGTCGGCGTTGTTGCTATTAAACCGGCGATTATTTATGATTTTCTCTTTTAACTTGATGCTTTATTTTCTATTTATATATTGTATTAATTTGTTTTTGTATTTCATTTTAATCGGCCATGCGTGCTCTGTTACGCCTTAACTTTTGCTTGGATATGTGGTCATGTGGTGGGCTTATTATGTTTGTTTAATAACATATTTAAGCGGCAATTGTGGCGTCTGATTGCGGCTCGTCGATAATTGATGTTGCATTTCAGTCTAGTGATTAAAGACGATCGGCTAAATTACATTCGACCAGCAAGCCCAGCCCAGGTGCTTGTTAAATGGAAGAGAAAATATTTGCGAAATTGTGCGGAAAATTTCCTGATCGTATTTTAGGGGAGATTGTGCTTCAATTTTAAAGCGAAAATAATGCCAAGAAGCGGTTTTAAATTCAACTGAAGAAGCTACGAAGAAGCGAAACTTTGCTAAGCTTGTTTTGGATTTAGGGAAAGAGAATTTAAAAAAAAAAACATTTTAAAAAAACAAGATAAAGTACAAATGCTGTACACAAATTCGGAATTCAGAATTCATTGTAAGCTCTCCGACCATAAATATGCTCCGACATGACCTTTACCATAAACTTTTTCGCACTTCTTGCAATTTTTGCGAGCCGCTTCAATGCATTCTATTTTTTTGCTTTGTTTTTGTTGGGCTTCTCTACTTCAAAAGAAGTTCAGCCAGTCGCCATATGCCGCCAATCAATCATGTTGTGCTTTGCATACGCAATCAGAGACGCCCATCATCCATGTACACCGTCATCATCGTTGAGCGTTAACAAGTGCCTACAACATTTTTAAGAATTTTTGTTTTTTCGTTTACAATTGAATTTGGATCGAGGTTAATGCAGAGAGCCATAAAAACGTAGCACACAAAGACAAAGTGAAACTGGCTACTACTGGCTATTTGTTATTTGCCACTAGCTAATAGGAATGCACGTATTTTGGCGCAAAATGCAATTTGGTTTTGTGTTGTTTTTTTTTGTTTTGGAATTAGCCTTTCCAAAAGTTGTAAACGCACACACATCCTCTCCATGCACGTTCATCATATTTGCACGTTGTTGTGATTGCTCAAATGCACGGGTCATTGGTCGCCATGAAAATGCTATAGAAGCCGAGTCCACAGCAGTCGAGTCGAGTGTTTTTTTTTTTGGTGCGTCCAAGAAGACACTTTCACTTCGATGCTTTTGTAGTAGTCTCGAGTGGTCGCGATCGTGTCTGTAATTTTGTTTCAATATTTTTCCGTTAATTATTTTGAAATTAAATATTCACAATTATGGTTTAATGGCATTCTGTCATATATAAACGGCCGCTCTTCGAATTGTGTATGTTAATTTTTAATTGCTCTTTGGAGCTGTTAAATAATAATTGGCATTTGTTTGGCATGTGGGCCTTGGGGGCAATTTTCTGTTACGTCGTCGGGACAACCAAATTTATGTCAAGCCATAAACATTCTACGGTGTTATGTAAACTATAGTCGTTTGAAGCGTTTAATGGAATGAAAAAAGGCAATTAATTAAAAATTGCTTACAAGTATCTTATTGAAATTGCAAATAAACTAATTTTAAAAACAACAAAAATTAAACATCAAATATTACTAAAACAACTCAGTTATTTCTTAAAAAATACAGTACAAATATCATTCGTCGAGATCCAAATCGATAATTTCGGTTCTAACATTTCGTCTTCGGTTTCTTAGCTTCATTCTTGACCCACTCGATTGTGGCTGCTCTTCCACCTCAAAAGCATAATTTCGGTTTGTGTATCTTCTTTCATCTTCATTTGGGGACATTTCCGATATTTCCACCTCAGGCATAGTTGCTTGCACTCTCAACGTTCTGGTAGAGCAGCTTCCCTGTACAATTTTCGGCATTATGGTATTTCGGGCAGCAATTATGCATCGTTTGACTAGTTGTATCGATAACGAATATCCTTGATCCTGCAAGCGCACAAGACCCTGATCGATCTCACGTTCTTTACGTTTCAGCAGTGGATGCACGAATCCGCGGTAGAGCAGCCCCGAACCATTGACGGTGGGTGGCAGCAGCCACAGCACAAATGATACCTTCAGTTCGTAGTAGAAGGGCAACCAGACAAGGACGATGTCAGTGCCAGTTTCAATGCAACAAAACAGAGCGAAGACTATCCAATACATCATCCAATCGCGATAGGACTCTACGGATTTCGAACGCACTGCCTTGAAGGAGGCATAGGCAGGATACAATGTACCGCATCCGAGTATGAAAAGGCGTGAGACGATTGCAGAAATCATTATTGTTTACAAAAATAACTGGGACGGGAAAAACAAAATAAAATGTTTCCAAACACGATCGCGAAATGGAAATGACACTTTGACATAAAAACAAAAACAAAACTAACTGTCCTTTGACACTGTTTGGATCAATAGCAGTAGTATGGTGAATTATTCCAGGTATTCTGACATGTCCACACAAATTGTTCACCTCCTCTGCTGGTTTTCCCCTCTTCTATGTACAAACAAAATATACAATCACACATTGAACTCATCTCTTTAACGCAATGTAAATATACTTTATTTATTTAAATGAAATTAATATGTAATTAGTTGCAAAGCTGTTTCGCTACTCCCGCCCATTAATACTATTGCCAATGAATTGGATTCATTGCGAAACTTTTCACTGTCTCTCCAATGAGATCGGATCGTCCACTTTGGTGGCTATAAATCGTGTGCAAGGACGCGACGAAGGCGGTGCTACGGGCGAAGTACTGGCGCTGCTGCCACTGCTCGAAGAATTCGGTAGCGGCAGCTGTGAGGGCGTATGCACGGGAACTAGCAGGAATTCGTTGAACAGAAAATCGGACATGGACTGAGTTTTGCCGTGGAAGCTGCGTGTAATGCGCTTGGGCGGATCAATGAATTTCTCCTTGACAATTAGTGCTCCGGGATAGGCACGCGCAGCGGCAGATGCCACGGAGGCACTGCATGGGGCCACAGATTTGTATATGCCTGGCGCTGGCTTGTGTTGCAGCAAACCGACGGGCGATTCAGTTGCATTAGGACACGCAGACGAAGTCTTCAAGTTGATGCACGATTGTGTGTGACTGACGTCCACGAATTCGGTGACAATGTTGCACGGTGTGCCGCGCTTTAGGGTGTTACTCTCGAATGGGAAGTTCGAGTTCGAAGTGGATTGCGTAAGATTTTCGAATTTACGCAGGCGCGCATCCTGTCGTAGCTGGTGCGGTGAGGGTGCTGGTATATTTATAGAGGCGTGTAGCGTGGAGAACTCCTTCTGACGCTCGAATTCGCCACTCTCGAAGAGACTAATTTGCTTTTGAATTTTCGGGGAAATCGGATCCGTGGCGCGGCGTATGGAGGGTTTGAGCAATTCTTCTTCCTCTACTTCTTCCTCAAAGGAAGCAGGCATTGTTTTGTAGGCTTCCGGAGAAGAGCTTATAACTTTAGTTTCTGGTATGCGTAGTTCGCGCAAGTCCAGCATGATTGGATCATCGAATTCCACATCTGGCGGCTGAGCGGCTTCAGCATGTGTGGGACAGCAATAACAGGTCTCCAGTTTGAAGTCGTCTATGGGCAAAGAGGGTGTGGTGGCTGCGGACAGCGTAGTCTCGTCTTCGTCATCAAAACCCTGAAAATTCAATGAAAAGTTTTTGTTAATCTTAGAAGTTGTAAGTTGTCAAATCTGCTTGACACTCACATCCACGGACAGCGTCATGGAGCCCTTATTGGCCACCATACTGATATCCATGCCCACACTGACGGGCGTCAAACAAGCGCTCTTCTCACCTCTGCCAAATGTAAAGACATTATCTGTGTCCACGTCCAGTGTGTCCGTATTCATGGGCGTATACACCGACACCGAATTCAAATCGTCATCCAATTGTGGAAAGAATTTGGCCAGCTCCTCGGCTGCAGGAAGTATGTTAAAGCTGTGCGTTTGATTTGTGATTGTTTAAGTATTTTAATTTGTGCGCCGCAGTGTGTGCAGAGATGGTACGATACGCGTGTTGGGGAGAATAAGGATTTAAGTTTTCATTGCGAACTACACAGAAGATGGACAAATACTAACCCCCCCTCGGTGCTGGTCAAACTAATGGACATTTCACCACTGGGCGTGCCGTGCGAATAGCTGTCCGACACCGCTGGCGATGAGGGTTCGGTGCTGCTAGCTACGCTCGATTGCTTACTCCAAACTTTAAGTTTTTAATATTAATTGAAGGCAAATGCATTTAATAACGAGTAGTTAGTTGAAAACAAAAAGAAAGACATCAAAACAAGATATCAAATTGTAGGCGAACATTGTGCTGTTGTGTGAAAAACCAAACTTTTAAGCTTATATTTCTTTTGGTGGCATATTTGAAGCAATATTTTTTGTATAAAATTTAATAATTTAGTATAACAGTGAGGTTAAAAAGAAGAAGAGCAAAGGTAAAGTGAGAACGAAAGTTAATGAAAGGAAATCCAAAGAAGTTTTGTGCAATCGACCCTCGATACAGAGAATGGTTTACGGGAATGTTTGTAGAAAAAATAAAACTTAACAACATGCCATGCCTTAAAAGGTTCCTTGGAAAATATAATAAGCTTTGTGGAGTAGAGTGTAAATTACAGGCTTCTGATTGTTGATATCACTGTTCGACAAATGAACCTGGTGGAAAATGGTCAGAAACAAGACATGTCCATTTGTACTAATTCGCTGGCCATGAATCACGTCACAATACTTTGTACAGCTATAAAATTCTATAATATTAAGGATATTAAAAAAACGGACTTTGCATTCGTGATCAGCGATCTTGAATTAGTACCCCGCAGCTTGCTAGTAGATAATTGAGGCGAGAAATTAATAACTGCCTTCTGAAAACTAGTGAATTCACCAAATTTTGTACTTGTTCTTCACGCTGCAGGGTATACATTGACTTATCTCGTCCCAGTGCTAGTCGAACAGTGTATTCAAATAAAACAAAGGCCCCATTGCAATATTTCATAATTCCATAAACCCTCTTCCTGGTAATGAACAAAATGGATAATGGAACATAATATTTTGCATATCCAACATAAATATTCAAAAACTCTACGATAGAAGAACATAAATAAATGGGTGGGTACACAACTCGCATGATTAAAATCAAACATAAGAATATAATTTTCAAATAATCCAAATAAAATTTATTCCAATATCATGTAAATGAACTTTGTCCAAGGAGGAGTATATATATATAATCTTATTTCCAACATTGTGTGCATTAAAAATCGGCAAAATTACATCAAAAATGTTTTTTTAAAATATTCATTTTTTTTTTTAGAAAATTATAATTATTGAAAATTGCTTGCAAGCGTATAATGAAGGCATCTCTTAAATGTAGAGTAAAATTGTAATTTTAAATAATATGCAGAATAAATTCTTCGACAATAAGAATTTTGCAAAAAAACTAATTCTATGCCAGAAACTAAAAATTTGTCTTGTTTGAAAATAAAAAAGAAAATAATTGGTGTACACAACTAATTGTGAGCGTAAACGAAAGCTATAACGTTCAATTCACTCTACGTGCTCCGACTTACAACTGTGAGGAGGCACGGAGGCAGCTCCTGCTGCCGGTACTGATGACGATGCAGCAGTTGCTGGAGCGGCTGTCATACCCGTCACTGTTCTGGCCAACATGCCGGCCACCGAACGATTGCAATTGCAACAGAGCGTCATACTTGGATCGGCTGGCATGTTGCACTGACAGAAGTTATTTGTGGGCGTTGTTTCCTCGTTCAAGTTGCCCGTAGTGTTCAATGGCATCGATGCATTTGCGGTGCACGGCACCGGAGTGGATGGATTCTTTGGTGGCGATGATGCGGGCGTCTTGAAGAGTGGCGCCGCCGTCATTTTGTGCAGAAATGTATCGAGTTGTTTGAGCGACAAAGCATTGTGTAGTGTCTCCAGTGGTCGTATGGGTGGCACACCGCCAAAGCCTTCCAGGACTGAGAATATGTGTGGGTGATGGCGTAGGAAGAGAGATGTTTGTAGAAATATGTGAGAGAACAGAACAATTACGAAACACAAGCTAGATTCAACTAGAGAACTTTTAATTAAATTATGTCGAAAAACTGATTACGATCCGTTAATAACTCATATAACTGACAAATGGTCAATAATTGAATGAATACTTTGAGGGGTTCTTTGAGTTCCATTTATAAGACTATTATCGTTTTGTGCTATCATTCAATTGGGTCTTACCTGATGACGAAACCGTCGACGGAATCATGTCTCGCAAATTGGGCGCCGATGAACTGCCGCTTATAACCGCCGTGCTAAAGAGGCTACTTGAGCTGGTGGCCATCTTTTTGCTAAAACCACCGAATCCCAACATTTTCATATAGGACATCTGGCCGGCAATACTGTGTCTTTGACGTCGTGACGATACCGACGAGGAGGACGAGACCGGGGTGGCATTACCATCTGCGGTGGTAGTAGTGATAGAGGTGGTGCAAGTGGAGGAGGTTGAGGTTAAATTGGATTGAGGGTGGTTGCAAGTAGTAGGATTTGTTGTGGTGAGTGACGAATCGGTTTCGGTTAATTGGTTAGAAGAATTAGAAGGCAAATTAGACAAATTCGTTGACGACGATGTGGTTAGTGTGACAACAACATCGGGTATATTATGTTGGTGGTGGTGTTGAAGTTGGTAGTGTGATGGTTTGTGATGATAACGTGGATAGTGTTGGTAGTGGTGGGCGTGGTGGTTGGGACGGTTTTGGTTGGTGGGTATGGTGACGGCGGGAGTAGCGTTGATAGAGGGGGGAGAGGAGATTGTAGCATTAGTAGGCTTAGCAGAATTTTCATCAATAGAATCAAATGGATTTACAAATATTTGCTGGAGCGGTGGATACTTAAAGGGATTGGACATTTCATTGATAACAGGCGCTGACTGGGCAGCAGAGGGCGCAGAGAATGTGGTTAGTTCTTGGGATTTGGATTTGGCACAGAAGTCCACATGTTTGGCATGTTTCTTGGCCAGTTGAAATTCATCTGAGTCTTTGCATAGCTTCAAAGTAGAAGCCGTGGGCGAATTCGTAGGCGAGCCCACAGTGAAGACCTTCAGCAACTTGTTGGACGCTGCTAGTCTATCGCGCAATTTGAATTCACTACTCAAGATAATGGCGGGCGCTGAAGATGACATTTGCTGGTCATAGTCGAAAGAACAGACGCGCGAAACGGCAATGGGTGAGCTGGCCTCACGTGGGTAGCTCATTGGTGGGCCATTATTGCTTAGAACTCCCAGGGCAGTGAGACTCTTCGAGTGGGAGTGCTGCTGCAAGCTCTCACCAAAGACACTAAACGACAGCGGATGCTCATTGGTGGCCATGGGTGTAATTTTGGGCAAGTGTTGCAATCGCAGAGCATAGTCTGGTTCGTCGCCGCTCTCCATGCGTCGCATGGCCAACAGTTTGGACTGTCGTTTGTTCTGTTGGTGCGAGGGATCGGCGAAGATGCCGTCCGGCGTGCCCGGATTGTGAGAAAAGTCAATGTCGGACAGGGGCAGCTCATTGGTGGAAGAGTCAATTTTGAAAAAGTTTCGACTGTCGCCGGCCCCGCCCATTTGCAAGTGAGAGCGATTGAGGTTAGTGGGCGAGCGTGTATTGGGTATTTCATTAAAGTCTGTGTTGGGGACAGACGGATCGGAAGCCGTATTAGTTTCTAGTCGATGGCAAATTGAACACGGAAGTTAGCATATTTGGTTAGGCACAAAAGCGCGTGTTAGGGTCGGAGTGTTTCAGTTGGAGAAGTATATTTTTTTCATGTGGGATAAAGTAATGGTTTTGGATATTTTGTATTACATTAAAAGTTTGTTGGTAAAATATATATATGGTATAAAGAAAATGTAAAGAACTTTTCGACACGTTCACATTGAAAACGACATTTATGCAAGAATGCAGCAAGCAGACTCTTAACGGAAATGTTTTTTTTGTAAAGAATATTGAGTGTTAGAAAAATGTAACACGACAAGCATGCAAGTACAGATAGTTGGCGGGGAAAATGGCAGTTCCAACTGCTGAAAAATATTCGGGCCAAAGAATATACACATAGAGGTACACAAAAAAAAAACAACTTGAGGGTATATACATAAATGGATTAGAGTGACAAGAATTGAGGGAAATCGTACTTCAGTTGAGCAGAAACATAATATACCCAATTTGTGTGGATTTTAATTGGAATGGAATCTTTACAGAGGCCTTTTCAATTCTAAATAGCTTTTGCAGTTATTTTATAGTTGAGTATTATAAAGTTACAGGTTCTACGGACATAGAAGAGAGACAGCGCACTGCATCCATATATTAGAATATAGCCAGTGCCGAGTGTGTGCTTAAGGCAGTCAAACAAACTATCCAACAACAATGCTTGTTTGATTTCATAAAAGTTCCACAAAAGAAGATTTATGAAATGATCAATATTATCTCAAGAGCATTCATTTCACTATACTAGTTAAAGAAAGTGGCATGAAAACTCTTTATTGCTTTCAAAACAAGCCGCTTGCGTAGCTTAGCATTCCCGGTAGTTAGTTAGTAAGACATAAAATGAACAAACTAATTGGTTCATATATAAAGACAAAGAGTGACAACGATAGACGACACCGCATTTCAGCCAAGTACACGGAAATTCCCGGCCAGTTGCTTATACAAAGTATTTTGTTAAAGTTGTTTACAAATACATTTTTGTAGGAGATTCGTTAAAAGCAAATAGTAATTGAGAATTTAATAATTAAGTTGGAATATATAGAAAACTAAAAACAGTCGATAGTAGAGTTAAAGAAGAAGAACAAATTTATCAAAACAATGGAAAATAATAAACAGAAAATTTTAGTGAATCGTAAAAAAAATTAATTAGTATTTATGAGTTCACAAAATACCAAGGATATGCTTACAGTCAAATTCAAAGAGTATTTATTACATAACATTAAAAAAATTTAGAACTTTTCGAAACCCATTTTCTTTTTACATTTAGATTAACCAAAATTAAAACTTTTCTTTTCTGAAAATGTTTTATAAAAATTGTTATTAAATTCATATTTACGATTTTTTTATCTACAATTATTAAAAAAATATTTTTGGAAAAATCAAAAACTTATTTTTTAAAAGTTTAAAATAAAAAAATTTTTAAAACCGGATTGAAGCCTAAAAATAATTCAACTTTAAAACTTGTTGACCTAATTTGAAAAAAATAATTTTTTTAAAGAAATTTTAATAATTGTTTACAAATTTTCTAGATGGTTTTTTCTAAATTAGTTCAATCAATGGTTCCAAAAGAGATTACGTTTCCGTCATATAGACTGTCTCTTTCATTTATGTGTGCATTGATTTTTCTTTAAAGAAATATCGAAACTGTCTATTAGGCATAATAACATTGATTGATAGCCAGGAAAACAGTGGTATTGATCGAAAAAAGTAAAATCAAACCAATTAAAATAGTAAAGGTGAATAGATTTCGCTGCTAGCGTCTCTATTTTGTAGTAGTATGATGAATTTATAATTATATTTATTTTTATGGTAACACCAGGTCTCTAGTATATATGAACCCACCCACCAAACCATTTAGAAAATTTGTAATTTTTTTGGATGTCTTTTTCATTTATTTATTAGTTTTTAAAGCTCTCTAAGAAATGTCTGTGTTTTTTTATGGATCAAGAGAAATCCCTATCTATAGGGGACTGGAAATTGCAATTTTAAGCGATTTCCCCCTTCATTTGAAGGACGATATATCATTTAATGCTAAATAATGCCTATGATGAAGACTAACAGATTCCGTTATAAGGGGCAAAATACCCCATTACACGTGTCTAAAAGTTTTTCTGGATCACTTCTTAAAATCGTTTAAAACGCATTTGTCCATGCATGGAATGATTTAATTTCTCATCGGACTTAAAGTATTTAAGGTGTAAACTCAAAGTGCTATAGTCACAACAATTTGGGAATTCAAATTTGGTTTCCATTTTTTCCATTTTAAACTGCTGAATGGTTTTAAGAATTGATCCAGAAACACTGGAAATGCTGGGTATTCTTCTTCAACAACTTCTAACCGAATTAGTCTTCGTCATGGACATTACCAAAAGTAATTTTTGTTTAACGGTGTAATATATCAATATATCAAGACAGAACCAGTAACCAATTCGTGATCCATAATTCCACCAATTACAGTATTTTTGTGAACTCATAAAAGTAGAACTGAAATTCATATGCGAAAGAAAGCATTTGAAAGCCGAATTAAAAGTCTCATGTAAACATGCAAATAATAAAAAGAGAAAGCAGAAGAAGAACTGGAAACATTTAACATAGAAGAATTATCCTAATTACAGCAGAAGTAAATTTTTATAAAAAAGTGACTCTGTGGTATTTATGTGTTAGTTTGGACATATAAACCAAGAAGAAAAAAGTAGTCAAACGGAAACAGGAAAGTACCAAATGTTAGGGCAATAGAACAGCCCACATACCTTTCGTTTTTTGGTCGCGTTGCTCGTAGCTACGCGAACGGGGCTCACCGTCGGGACTGACTGGACGTGCAGTCTCAAATGAGCCGGTCTGCTGTTTCGTCTGCTGTGAAGCGAGTTCCTGATTGAGACGTTTAGCCAAATCCATAGCCTCGTGGCCACACACTGTGTGGTGTGCCCCAATCGGTATGGGCTTCGATTTGAATTGCTTCGAACGTGGTTCAGTGTGGGGTAGAGCACTGATTTCGCCCTTCTCTTCGGTTGGGGAGAACTGATGAAATTGGTAATTAATTTTTACAGTTCGTTTTTGATGAGTTTTCTGTGTGTGAGATACTTACACCGCCTTGACGTTTAACGGGACTGTTATCTTCCATGTCATTTTCCTCATCGATGCGTGGCGGATTGCTGATGCTCTCTTCGGAACATTGTGAAGTGATTTTCACACCGACATTAGTGGAACTCTAAATTTGTGATATATAAAAATTTAAAATAATTTTACTACAACTCAACTAAGCTCAGACTCACAACACTCTTTGGGTTGCCCGAATCATTGCGCGAATGTGGCCTAAAGCCCGGACCCGGTGGCAAATTCTTCTGCACACAGCAATTCACCCCCGGACTAAAATGCAGCTCTACATGAAAACGTTCCTCGGAAGTGGGATCTTTGGTGGGATCCTCATACAACATGATAACAATCTGTGACATGTAATTCAGCTCAGACACCATGGAGATGTAGTCCATGGCGCGTCGCCACTGCTCATCGGTTAGTACATTCAGGAGGCCTCCATAGCGTAGGACAGTCAGTAGCGAATGCACATGACTCTCGCTGGTGAAGTAGAGACGCGTGCGCACATGACGTCCTGGACTGGCCACACCATGGCTGTAATGGGGATTCAGGCGGTTCACCGACTCATCGCCCACCTCTTCAATATTACGCTGTAGGTCGGCCTGTATTTTCTTCAGCAGGGGCGTGCATATTCCTTGGCCGATAGTCAATTTCTCTTGCATGGTGAGTCCATATTCTTGCGGTATCACCACGTCGGCCAAGTACTTGGAGTAAATGTAAAGCTCCTCGGCCTGGTCGTATTGCAGTGTATGCTGGTTGTGCTGCAGATCGTATTTTATGCAATCGTAAATATCGGGAATTTTGGAAATATCATAGAGTTTCGATTTGGTACTGAAGTCCTTTTCGATTTTCTCCCAGCGGCGCGCCATCAGATCCCATGTCTCACCATGGTAGAGTATGGCATCCTTGGTCTTGGGATCGTCCTTCTTGATGCTGATAATGGACAGCAGTTCTTTGATTAGATTGTGCACATGATTGCAGCAGTCCACGGGGTTTTTCACGAAATCCAAGGCCTGATTTATGGAAATGCTGTCGCCTGGATTGATGGCCTGACGGTCTTCGGGCGTGAAGTCACGGTCGACTTGCAAGAGTTCATGCAGACGATTTTTGGCCCTGTTAAATGAAGTTGATTGTAGCAAATCCCTCTTACTGAAATCAAAAATCTACTAACATGTTCTGATATTTGCTCGAATCACAGTCGTTGTCCAGCAAACCATTTGTATTGGCGCTCTTCACCATTTGCACTAGTATGGGCGTGAGTTCACCCTCCAGAGCCAGCAAGCCCTTGGCAAAGGCAGCGGCCGTCATTTGAACACGGCCCTCATCGGAAGCGTAAATTTTCAAATCGTGACGGAAGGTCGAATGAAGTCTTCACAAACGGTAAATTAGTTAGACTTTAAGCAGGAAACGTTCTCAGCCTTCAACTCAACTCACCTCAACAAGCCCAGACCCTGAGTGCCCGAATAGTCTTGCCTGCCCTGGCCACCCGGATACATGCAACGGAATATGCGGCCCAATTCCTCGGCCTGTATGCGCCCGGCCGGCGTCAGTTCGCCGCCCCATTTCAGAATCAAGACCAGTGAAGGCTCTTTCGGGACATCTACTTTAGGTGGTAAAATGAAAGGGGGGAAAATTGTGGGAAACCAAAACAAACCAAAAACAAAGTGTATGTAGAGAATAAAGAAAGACGGCGTGTGTTCCGTTTCTTTTTTAGAAAATGTTCGCCAAGAAAATACATACAATTTTTTACACTATTACCATCATCGGAACTGGAACCGCGCGGACGTCCTTTCGGTTGGTATTTCATTTGCACTTTGCGATTGATGCCGGAAAAGTGGCCATACCTGCGAAATTAGGTTAAATGTAAAAACGGAAATCGGAATTGGGTTCCACTTACATTTCCAACACACTCTTCAGCTGCTCCAATTTGCCATGTTTCTCTTCGATCTCGGCATCGGCGGCCTTCGTTTGAATCTCAGCCAATAAATAGCGAGCGATGTCTAAAATCTCTTGCAGCTGCTTGGGACGCTTCAGCTTGACGTGACCATGCTTGTAGCCATCGTACTTTTCAAAGATCTCAAAGAATCTAGAATAAATATTTTTTGTAATTAAATTTTAAATAAATGTTATCCTACAGTTCCTTCAACTCACTTGGGATGCCTCACTTCCACCTTCATTTTCTGCTTGGGCGTCCGATCGCCGTGTCGTATAATTGCCACTACACAGCGCAACTCCATCATTTTGCCAAACGTTGTGGGCACTATGGGCGGATCGTCCAACTGGAAGGGCACCGACCAGGGTATGTGCAAAGTGGGTGTGAGCTCACGCAATATCATGTTGCCCAGTATCTTGGCACAATCGTCGTAATATTTATTTGAGTTCTTCACGAAACTGAAGCCGTTCACATCGCACACGTAGGACTTGCCATTGGCCCTGTTGAAAATAAGAGGAATATCCAAACAAACCAATTAAACAAAAATAATCCAAGAACCTCCTTTGATCTCATTTACCTCAGCAAATCGAAACCACATACGGTCTGCTTAAAGGCCAAACACACTTTGCGCGAGATCAGCTTCTCGTCGTGGTTCAGTATCACCGGGTAGCGTATCTCCTTGCCCTCGCTGTCGCGTTCCACTTTGCCATCCAGAGCGGGACTCTTGCGCGCCTCGGCATGCGCATAGTCGGGGCCAACGGTGTAGACCTTAACGTCGGTACCTGAAATATACACTAAGTTTTAAAAGTAATGCTGGATTCTTCGCATATCGCAGGAGTTCTTTAATTGGTGGTTTGGTGGTGGTGGTAGTTGTGGTTGTGGTGAAAATGGCGAAAATTGCATTCATTCTTATTTGAAAATACTTTTGTACTTGTACTTGACAATACATAACAACGTGTGCGAGCGATTAAATTAAATTAAAGTATACTTGCGGGCGCTCTATGCGGATAGGAGCAATGAGTTTGTGATTAGTTTTTTTTCTTTCTTTTCTTTTGATTATTAAGTACTTATTATCTTATCTGTATTGAAAATGCAAAATTTCTATTTGCTTTTGAAATGTTATTGCAGCTGCGATGATAATTAAATAAACTTTATGATTATTTATCTGAAATGCTTAGAAATTTCGGTATTAAAAAGATATTAATTTTTCTTTTTTTGTTTTCAATATTGTATGAGATTTATGATCGATGAAAGCGAACTATGAAAGCGACTCAATATGGAACATCAAGAAAAATGCATCACAAACATCGAAACAAACATTTAGTATAAAATATTTTACAATACATAATATTATGAATGTATGTACTGAATGAATATGAATGGAGTTTATTTAAGACTTTCTAAAATGTCCGCATGAGGTTTAAGTCGAAATACCTTTTGAATGGGAGATTGAACCTTTTAATATAACAGTGGTTCCAATGAAATTCTCTTTTTTAAATTGAAATCTCGCATAGTTTGGTACTGCAATTTTGGACAATTTCCTCACAAAATCTAACTTCAGGAAATACTTTGATCACAAAACTTTAATTTGATTTAAGTGATAATGGGGGCCTTTCGTTATGAGTGTAAATTGGAAAATATTTAATAGGTTTTCGAAAAAAGACCACGTTGATCATACATAACAAAACTTCAAGAAACAAAACTTGCAAGAAGTGCGTACTATACACTAATTAAGAAAAATATATCTTATATAAAATGGGACGCGACTGTGATTTCAAAAAACCACATACATATGAATACGGTTTTCGAGAAATCGACTTTCAATTTTTACTACATAAAAACGAAATAAAATTAATAAGTTTAAAAAGGCTCAATCAAGCGTTTATATCTTGTATGTTTAATGACTGATTTTCTTATTTAACGCCTCATTCATTCCTATATCATCAACACAAATTATAACATTTGTTTTCCCAATTTTGACTAGAAACAGTCGAACTAACTTCCAGTCCCTACAAAAGCGTGCAGCAATTATATTACAGAGGAATGTAAAATATAAAGTACTAATTCCAAAGTATTGGAATCCATTCAGCTCTTTTTGCAATACAACCTTAAAAATACACTTGTATCGCGCACAAGATTGAGGGACAATAAAGCAACCAGCAACTTCGTATAGGAATCTTTGTTAGAGTTAAGCTGTACCATTTCAGGACTACCACAACACCTCTCACCAGAGATAACATTCTTACTACTAGCAACTAATTTTATTGAAGGTGAGCTCCCTTTAATTTGAAATGTTGATCCCCAAAGTCCTCCTCGAAAATCAGAATTTGTCGTTCAACCTTAAAAGACTTACTAGTACTACAAATGTACGTAAACATGGATTATGTAACTACACACGACCGCATCTACTCTACAAACAAGAATAACATAGTTGCAATGACATGAATCACTTACAAATGTTTATATTTTTTGAAAAAAAAGCCATACCAAAATGAGCCCAAAGCCGAAATATATTTCAGTTGGTAAACTTCTTCAAACAAAATATGTACATAAAAACTCCTTCTGTTTATGAAAAACAATTGAAATTCTACACAAAGGACAACACAAACACGAAAGTATACAAAGAACAGATACGTACCATCAGTGGGCATGAAGTCTTCATAGATAAACGATCCTGTCTTGCGTACGCGCGATTCGGGCGAGTAAACACTGCTGCGACTGCCAATCTACAAAATCAGAATATTCTCCTTAAGTAAAAATGTTTTTTTTTAAATTAAAATAGTTTCATTTGATACCTTTCTAAACAAACGTTGACTGCCACCGCCCGCGGAGGTCGGATAATAAATGTAAATGTTGTGATCTTCAGCCGAGACGGGCTTCTCCACAAAAGGCTTATTGAAAATGATGCCATTGACCTCAACATGATCCTCCGATTCGATCAGTTCGTGTTCTACAATAAACCACAAGAAGATATTTAAATATTTCTCAACAATTACTTGGCCCAGCCTACGTTTGGGATCGGGCGAATCGCGATCTAATACAGCATAACGCGGTATCTCAATGCCCTCCTTTTGCAATATGGCATATACACGCCTACGATCTTGTATATCGTATTGCATATGCAAATTGTTCAACACAAATGGCTTCCTCAGTTGAGCATATTGTATGGCCTTCTCCAGCGGAAAGCCTTTCGAATGGAATGAGACCAGACAATCACATACGGGCCAATTTTCAACCAATTCCTGTGTCGTTTAAAGAGAGAATAACTATTAATTTAATATTAGATTTCAATAATAGACATACCTTCAATATAACATCCTCTTCGAACGTAACCATTTTTATGAATTCGAATTCCTGCAGACGTGTCAATATTTCCTTCATCGGTTTCGATTGTGTCTTCTTGGCCATGGCACAAATGCCCACCACAACTTGCTTGCCCGGATTTGACGAGGAGCTGCAATCGGAATCCATGCCGTCGTTACTTTCGCACAAGTCCGTATCACCCTGCAACAAGAAAGTAAAACAAAAAATTTTCCAATTGAATTTTCAACATTTTTCCGGTAGTTGCTCGGTTAGTTAGTAGTCAAAGCACAGCTATAACAAGGATTTCTTGGAAGTAGAGCCAGTAATGCTGGAACATTTCTCGCAATTAAGAACTCATTTACAAGAAGTTAATTGGAAATGTTGTTACCAAGTCGCAAGCAGAAAGAGCAAAGTATGTATTTGAGAAAAGGTCATGGCGGCAAGCCAAGTAAATTAATTTACTTTCGCTGAAACGGTGTGAAAACCTTGTTGGCTGCTGTTCAGAATACAAAATTGAATGAAACTGCAATCGATTTTTTATCAAGTGGAATTGAAATCATTAACTGACCAACTTTGCTCCTTATTGAGTCTCATTTACGCAGCCCGAACGTACAGTGTTTGTCCTTATATGAGCTGGGGCCACAAATCGAAGGAGTATTCTAAATTAATTGAACCTCGTAATCTCGTATCTCAATATCGAACAAACTACCCAGCTACAACACCAGTTCGGTCGTTCAGTCGCACTGCCTGAATACGTCTTTAGTTAAAACGAAAATCCGTTAGTAAGTGAGTGCAAAACTGTCTCAAAGCAGTGTGACTATACTTGTTTGTATTAAGTGAGACGAAACTTAACTCCACAAACTAGAGAGTGAACTATCTGAAAGCTGAAATACCCCAACAAAGTAAGATCCACTTAGATGAACCTCGAACACGCCTAGTTTTTGTGCGATTTGGCTGATTCTCGAACTTGATCGCAGTATTCATCTCAGTATACATGTACCCAAGTTTCAAGTCGATATCTCCGATATCGGCGACCGCTATCGTGCAGACGGACAGACGGACATCGCTAAATGACTCAAGAGGTGATGCTGATCAAGAATATATATAATTTTTCCATTCCGGACACGTGCGTTACAAACGTTGGGCATAAATGTGACGGTTTCGTGATAATAAAGTGGTGTCACATATGTAGTTCTGCAACCAGTTTCGTTTAACATAATAAGGAACACTTATATCAACACTCAATAATTCCATCAACCTAAAATACGTTTCGGAAACCATGTGAAGTGTGAAAAAATTAGTCCATAAACGAGTCCGTCGCCAAATAACAAAATTCAAAGTCATTTACGTTAGGACGCCATTTACAATTAAAACTACATATAAATTTTAGTATAATATACCAGAAAAATGCATACACATTCACACAACATTTGCACAAATTCACACCTGCTGACGGGAATGTGCACACATACATAATATAAGCATGTAAAAATATTAACATATTTGTGCAAATATTGAAATAGTTTTCAAAACAAATTGAGTGTAAAAATGGACGCAAAGCCAAATGAATTCGCACGTCCATACAACTGGGTCAGAAAGACTTGCGAACGCAAATACAATCGCAGTTGGCATAGGGTGTAGAGTGGACTTAAATATAAACTTAAAAACTCAAATTAAATACATTTTACGGAAGATTGGAAAAATGTTCCGATACTTCAACTGATATTCGCTAATTTTACACACTTCATTGATAAACAAACAAACAAGAGAACGTCAGCGGAGGCTTCTTATCAGGACGTAATCATGTTCTAGCCAAATAAACGCAATGAGCTTATATTTAAAGAGGGAGAGATAAAGTATGAATATGGCAAGCCCAGTACAGTTTTTTTCTATAAGAACAAAAGCAAATTTCAATTATATTCGATAATTATCGAATTTGTGTAGTGGCACACACACATGTCCGTCCGACAAGCAATTAAACGAAATAATTGGCGGCATTTTGTCTACAAACAAACAAGCCGCAGCAACGAAGGGGGCGGGTAGGCATGCATGCGTCTACCAACGAACAATCAAAACGCCCGCCACATACTCGTACATTGAAAGACATTGAAAAATACTAATTGAAGGCAAAAATAAGAGAAATTTTCAAAAACAATTGCGCATAAGCACAAAGAAAATTGCGTTTAGAGTGTACAAAAAAAAAAACAAGAACGATTTCAGAATCTGAATCGGTGAAACATACGTTTAAGCACTCGTCACAATAGCAAAAGTCATCACCCTCATCATCATCATCGCAGTCTTCATCATTGTTATATGCATCGTATTCATAATCATCGTCTTTATCTTTATCGTTATCTGCATCGTCCGAATTGCGGCGTCGTCTTCGGCTGCGCCTTCTCAGACGTACAACATGGCCCTCTTCACCACTACCACCCACTACTGCTGGCTGGCCGCTCTCATCTTGGCCCTCGTGAGGCAATTCATTAACAGCGGAAACACTATTAGCGCCATCTTCATTGCCATTTTCAGCGGCTGCTGCAGCTGCGGCCGCACTTAACGCCTTCTGCCTGCGTCGCTGATGGCGCGTTTTCAGTTTCTTCAGACGCCACCAGTCTTTCAACCACGTCCACTCCATTGACTTTTATATTTTCTTAACAAACTTTTTTCAAATGTGTTAATTGCATCGATCGATCGATTGCCCGTGAGTTTATCGTGTCTGCGTTCAAAACTGTTTCCGTTCAAATAGTTCGCGTATTCGTTCATAGACAGATTGTTGCTGTCGTTGCCGCCTCCGAATTCACACTGAACAGGCAGTGCCGCTCAAGTGTTCTCAAGTATATTGTTTTCGAAAAACCCATTCATTTCCATTACAAAACAACAAATGCGAAGAGCACAGAAATGCATGTGATAATGAAAGTGCTCTCAATGTATTGGCTCTCAATTGAGTATGATACACGGTGTGTTGTTTTTTTTTTGCCATTCTATGGTTAGCCTCAAATTATCATAATTAAATCTTTTGTTGTTGATATTAGTAATTTATGACGTACTGAGACGTACCAACTCGAGATAATCATATCATTTGTTTATCTTTTTTATATTGTTGATGTGTGAGGATCGCTAAGTTAAGCAAAATGAGTTTAGAAAATTTCATTGATAAAAACTCGGCAGCACTTGCTGAAAGATTCATTTTATTACGCCTTTGCCATACTTGTATTAAACACATTCTCCATATTTTTTTATACATACCAAAGATAAAAGTTCATAGCAAATATTGCTCTTTGAAATGGTCGATAAACCGCAAAAACAAAAAAAAGTCATTGGAAAATTGTAAAATTTTAATTGGCAAATAGGCTTTAGTTTGGAGGGTGCCCCAAAACCTTCTATATGAGATAGTTCTACTTGCCCTTTGGAGTTACCCGTTTTGAAACAGATTTGGAATTATATTTGAATCTGTTTTTAAGAACAACAACAACGGTATGAAAAAACAAAACACATTGCTTTGATTTTTGGACCAACTGGTAGACAAATGTCCTTATCTCCGAGGAAACACAAACCGATTCCAATTTATATATAGATTTTATTATTAGATGTGAATTGCAGACGCCTTACAATGTAGTGTCGGTTACGAGCGGCAAATTAAACGAAATATTCTGAGTCGAGCTTAATAGTATAAAACCTTCGGTTTAAAGTCCGACATAATCAGACTAGATACCGACCATGAAATAAGGACCGATAGACGGACAGAAAAAACCCATAGGTGATCTATGTTAGATTTATAGTCACCTAACCTAGACCAATATTTTTTGAACATAGCTCGACTCAAAATCTTCCCTCCACCTCAGTTTAAAGCTGAACAAATATGGCAAAAATTTATCAAGTTTGCTATATCCATAAATCTTAGTCTAGTTTTTGGCTGCACTTCTAAACCAACTGGAAGCTGTTCAAACTTTAGCATAGTTATGTGAGTGCTCGTAAAAATGTTCCATGAACTTCACTGATAAGTTGACGCGTATGAAAATCGATAATGGAACGACATGTGCTCGAGTAGATAGACTTTGATATAAACACAATTATTATGTTTGCAGGTAAAGAAAATCATATTTGCTTGTTAAGAAAAAAAACTTACATAATAGAACATGTTGCACTTGTACTTGACAACAGAATTCAATTACAATTAATATTAAATTTAAAACACTGACAATGAATTAGAAGTTAAGTCGCACCGTACGCACAAAACACCTGTTGTCACACGAACGAATTATCAATGAATAATTTCCAACGACCAAATCTGAAAGGCATGAAGCACTGATCCCAAGTTTTGATAAACTTGGGAGGCGAGCAGATAAGCAGAAAAGTTGGTTTCGATAAAAGGTAAACAAAATGTATTAGAAAATTATAGAAACAATGGAGCTGACAAATTCCCAAGCGGTGTAAGGGGGAGAACAAACAAAACATACACCTGTAATGGAGCAGCGAATCGGCCGAGTGGAATCAGCCGATAAGAACGCGTGCACGTTTCCGGCTGACAATGTTTGGCTTAAAATTAATTTCCGTGCAAAAAGCAAAATGTTTGACAAAATAAATAGAAAAATTGTTAGTTTAATGCATAAATTGTTGTAAATATATTTATTAATTACTTGAAAATTAAGGTAAAGGAAACCAGAACAGGAAACTCAAAAGCAAACAAAAGTAATTAAAAATAGAATAAGTGTGTTACGCGACGTATGCAGAACTTTGAATGCAAGTTAGAATCAACGTAGTAAATATAAAGAGAAGACATGAAAAATTAAAATAAAACAAAATAAAAGATTCACCCCATAAGAGAAGGAGGAGGAACGTAAGTCCATAGGCGGCGGTTCTTCCGTAGATTCTGAAGAAGAAATTATAGGAGAAGTAAGTAAAGTAGCAGTTAGAAAATGACAAGAATTTGAATTTGTTTGCAACTAGTTAAATGTTTAAACACTTTCATCATTAACCCTCTAATGCCCAAGAGTGTTTTTAAGTCATAAAAGTTATAAAATTTTCATTACAGAATTAATGGTGTAATATGTAGCTCTGAATGAGTAAGGAGCAAGAGAGCGTATTTATATGCAAATACATATTTCACATAACATTTATTATTCTAAAATCTAAATAAAACCGCCTAGAACGAAATTAAAACCTGTAACTCTTATGTGATTTATGGACAATCTATTATTCCTTTCATTCACTATAACTACGACAGAAAAAGTATAAAACTACAAGAGGAAATATTAATAACTAGATTGGAAAACGAAATAAAATATTAAGCAGTGAGGGAAATGACCCAAGAAAATGTCGTGATCCACAATATAATTCTAAACAGGAATAACTGTCGACCCGAAGCAACACATATATATGATTTACTTCACCTACCAAATCTTATAATCTTAAAGACCTCAAAAGATTGGCTTATGCGAACTTATCCAGAAAAACCTCTTAGGTCAGTTATTGGACCAACGAAAGCTTTAAGAGTCTGTTATCAAATCAGCAATCACACAAATGCAGCCTTATTTGTTCCAGTGTATTTGAACGTTGCTATTTTTGGTCATTTACAAACGTTATTTACAAGATAACTTTACAAAATAAATAATTAACGTATTGTCACATGAGGAATAAGTACAATGAAGATACTTCACTGGCCATTCGCATTAAAATGTAGGGCCTTTGAAACACACATGAAACCATTTCGGGTTTGTGAATTACAGACACAAGTCGACTCTGTGTGTAGTTGCAACTAAGTGTTCACCCAAGATCCCTCAAGAGTTATAGCTGATCCAAAGAATACTTGCAAGAAAAGAAAATTTTAATTTTTGATTCTACCTTAAAAAAATGTATTGGTTGTTTTTTTTTTAAAAAAAAAGATAAACATTTGGGCAATTAGGGGATTAATTCTATGAAAGTAGTTTTTTTCGTTGCATTCAAACCGACATGTCTATAGTTTACCATTGAAAATGCTTAAAATTCAGCGTGGCTTTTGATTTATTTCAGTTTAACTGAAACCAAAGTAAATGTCTAACTGTTGATTCATTGACTTTTACATTTTTTTTAGAAGAAAATCAATTAAAATTCCAATTTATCAAAATCAAATTTATCAACTTTTGCATTCATCAATATGCCAATTTATCGCTACTTCAAGTAACTCAATCAATTAGGCATTTTTAATATGTTTTTTCCAATTAAGTCTTTACTCTAATACCAACCACCTAAATTGGGCGACGAGTAGACATATGCGAGCGGACGCGTTACCACGCCTTCAACACTACCGCTGGGGTACTGTTGATGATGCTGACGATGATATTGACGTCGACGTTCACGCGGACGACCCCAACCAGTGGACGTATAGCCGCCAGCGTTAACGAATCTGTCAAAACTGTTGCCCATCACACGAGAAATCTTATTTCCGGCCTTAATTAGTTTTTAATTTATAACGCTCTTGAGTAGTAGAGTCTCTTTTTATATCACATGTACTTATTGTTTCTAGTACTGCTTCACGATGATGTTGATGATGATGATGCTGGTGACGGACCTACAACAGGTGTTAGCAACAATGCTATTTAACAAACATAAAATAATTAAAATTATATTTGATTTGAAGAAAATGTAAAAATAATTGCACAAAGGATGCGATCGATGTGAGGGCCAGTCTAAAATATGTTAGCCAATTTTTGTAATGAAAACAACATTTGGCACAGTACACAAAAATGTACTGCACTTTGCCTTGAACTTTCAAACATTATTAAATGGGAACTGTACACTTGCTGTCGCATTGTGTGAATTGGACAAAGTTCAATTAAAATTAGATTATTTTTCATTCAATTAAATTATTAAATTGTACATGAATCAAAGTTGGCGAACAGAGGCACGCTCAGCAGCAGCACTCCTACCATTTGAGACGTTTGAGTTTTGAGTGCTCTCGCTGATAAGTAAATACTAAAGTAGAGTGTGTGGTAAAAATTAATGAATTGTCGTCGTTAAATGTTTATTGTAGTGGGTACGAAGTGGTTATGGTTATGACTAAAGTGTGACACCCTGATGAAATTAAGTGTCTTGCCAATTAAAGACCAAATCTTACATTAATTGAGGAAAGAAACAAGACAATTTCAAAAATAAAAGGAATAATTTTCATTTCTTCTTCTTAGTTTCCTTTAAACCTTAGTGAATTAAAAACAATCCCTAAAAATTCACAAAAAAAGCTCACTTGATCCTTTTAAAACAACCCTTCCAAGGTAAAAAAAATTGTTTTTTTTTTTATACAAATAAAAACTTTTCTAAGCTTACTTTCCAGTTAAAATGTATTGTTATTTTTATCTCGCGCCCTTGTAATAAAAATAAAACAAATCAAAAATAAATTCCACAATTAGGCAAACTGACTAATAAAACAGCAGGAAGCAGCACTTTTTAAATTTTTCGGCATTATTTTTAGCATGAAATCAAAAATAATCTAAAAGAATATAAACAAAAAATCTGCCAGTCTTGGTCCACTTGATGATGAGGCGAGAGGCGAGTGTCAATCACATGAAAAATAAAACAAAACGAAGCACAGAAAAGAATATACATTAAGGCGACATAAATTCTCAATTCAGTTAGTAAAATTGCCACAGCGCGAATCTATTTCGTAGACACGAAAATAAAACAACAACAAGGCCACAAAATGAGCCACACAAGGAGGTGAATGAGAAGCGAATACCGACAGTGAGAAATATAAATTGATTATGTTGACTAAACGAATTTCGGGCAAATATAGAAGAAGTGCAAACAGACGTCAGCAACGCACACAAATTTGTGGTGACGGAATGGGCGTTGGGATGGGACGAAGACAGCCGGCCCCCGCACAATGTTGTGTGAACATGGCAAATACAAACGTTGACTTTGACATTGCACGCTCATGTGGTTGGGAGTGTGGTGATGGTGTTGTTTGCAGAAGAGGAGTAGGCACAGGGTATAGCAAAATGTTCGTCGAGGTCACAAGAAGCTGCAGGCGAAAATTATTGATTTTTCATATGATGATGCGTCAAACATGAGCAAAAGTTTTTCCTTTTCGTTTATTAGTTTGATGAATTTCTGAAAATGATTTTGAAAATATTACATCATGGCCCAGAAAGAATCCAGGTCGCTGATGGGACGCTGATATAGTCGTGGTCGCTGTATGTGCTGCCTGAAGTGAAGAGGAGTGACGCAGATCCTGGTACCCCGATTCCAATTCTGTGTATGACATGATGGGGTGTGGCGTACAAAGTTATTTTCTTTAGTTTTAGTTAAAGCATGGAACACTGTTCTTTTTGTTAGTTTTTACTTAACACAAATGCCAAATGCTGACTATAACAAGTAAATGCTTGTGCATGCTTTTTTAGGGATTGCGAATAATTTTCACTGTCTTGTGCACTTCATCGATTTTTCTCGTTTGCTATCAATGGAAATTAGTAATTTTACAAAACTTTTCCACTCCGGTTTCGTCTGTTTCCTCGATAACTGCGTTTCGGTAATTACATAATTTTGTGTCTAGTAAAATTTGTGATTTTCAATCAAAAAATTATTTTCCCGTGTCGCGTTTAGAAGCGGACATTTTCACACCGTTCACTCTTCAGTCGCCAGAAAATCTGTCTGTTTTTTTCTGTGCTGCTGATTTTGCAGATTTCATTTGACGTTTACACTTTCTGCACACTTCTGCGCGAACAGCTGTGTTGTCTGCAAATATTTGAGTTATATTGGAACAGCTGCGGGCTGTGTTTTGTTTATACTTTTTGTGTGACGTCACTTGTTGCTTGTTGCTAGTTCGCTTATTCTTCATTATCTTTTTGTGGATTCGTTTTGTGGCTGTTCACACTTACCTAAAAAAGATCGACTCTTTGATGTCTAATATAAATTTTCCTCGTCACATTCAACTTCTTGCGGTCCAGTTATCAAGAAATTTTTCAATTAAAATTTCATTATATGCTTGCATTAAAGAATAGCACAGCCAAAACAAAAATGTTCCCGTTATTATACCGTGCACAAAGGTATATGGTTTTTGTCACACCCTTTGTAACGCCCATAAGAGAGCGTGTCCGGTAAAAGTATATCTATTCTTGATCAGCATCCTCCTGAGTCGATATAGTCTGTATCCGTCTGTCAAATCGCTCTATAACTGCTGTAGCTTTAGGCATTCCTTTTATTTTGGCAAATCGATAAATTATTTAAAAAATATCGAAAAATTCTTGATAAATTATTAAAAAAACTCTCAATAAAATATCCACAAAAAATAGATAAAATACGGAAATAGTTTCGATAAAATTACCAACAAATTGTCTAAGAATGTATCGTACTCGCATTTTTTGTGTTGTTGGTTTTGGATTTACTTAGAATGTACCATTTTTGTTGGGTATGTCTAATGCAGGGGTGCTCAAAATGATATGCAGTAGCTTAGTGAACAAGAGAGAGAATTAAGAAAACACCTTTGTTTTAAATTTAAATTGTTTAACGGCATAGTTGTCAAATCGACCTCTCATTGTCACTAATTGTTGTTGCAATTATATTTTGAAATCATATAGTATGTAGTTTTATTGTAATAATGCAACAACTTAAGACACTCACCCGATTACACTTCGTAGGGCCACCCATCCACTCATCCACTGTAGAATAATAAATCATCTTGGCAACCAAAATTCAATCGCAGCAACCTGGTTGTTTTCTTTCACTTCAAGTTCCAAAATAAAATTTTATTGAAAATATTTCATTGGGAAGATAGTACAGGAAAAATTAAAATTTTTTATTTCCAAACCTTTTTATTTGCCGCAATGTTTAATAGCTCCGAAAAGCCAGTTCCGGGCGAGTTGTTGCTAAATCACGAAATTGTCCATAATAAAAGGCCAATTGTTCTCTCCTCGCAACGCTATGGCTCGATTTTGTCAAATGCCAATAACACGGCTAGTATACGCGCCCAGAAGGAAGCCGAGGAGGAGCAAAACTATCGTGAATACCTCAAAAAGGCGTCATGCGATCTGGTAGCCAATTTTAAAGGTAACATTCCGCGAACAAAGGCCAATAAAATGGAGGAGTACAAAGCGCGGATTGCAAAACAAATCCAAGATGGTAAGAATTTTGTTTGTGAGTAGTTTTAATTAGGAAAGTTATCATACGCGCTTGGCACAGTAGTTTTGCATTTCGGTTAAAAATTTGCATTTCCGTTTTCGAATTTTCTTTTCTATCCTTCATAGCAGCTGATTTGTAATAGAAAAATCTGTTAATTTGAAGTTTTCATAGAATTAAATTCGGCCAGTCTAAAAATGTTGAATTTTCGTTTCTTTTGTCAAGAACAACAATCTCTCACCCAGAAGAAAGATAGCGACGAACGTGATCGTCGCGAGAAAATTGCTAAAGCCCAACAACTAATCGACAAGTTGAAGCCAGGACCAAGAGAACTGCACACAGCGGCCCTCCAAAGCGAGGTGCTCCGTGCTCGTAACGTTCAGCGAAGCATTAACGAAGAATTCGAAAAGGTCATTAAGAAACAGGAGTGCATCGACAAGAGGAACTGTCTGCAAAACGGGACGGCATGGTTTCTGGAGGAAAAAGAGCGTCAGCAAGAACGACAGAAGCGCACCAACAACTACAAAAGCGAACTGCTGCAGACCATCAACGACAATAGCAAACAACGTGCCGAGCACAAAAAACGCTTCCTCAAAGAACAGCAAGGCGAACGCGAGGCGATGGACAATGAGATAACGGCACAAATTGAAAAGGAGAAGGCAATCATGGAGAAGAAGCGCACCGCAATGCGCAATAATGCACTAGAAGCTATGAAAATGGTAGAGCAGAGAAGATTGAGTAAGTAATAACGGTGAACAGACCTAATCCAACCCTACCTAATTTCCGTCCCTCCAGGAGAACGTATGACGGACGAGATTGAAGATCGTCTCAATTGTGAATATAATGTGGGTAAACGGCATTTGGATGCACTCAAAACTGATCGGGCCAAGCAGATTGCGGAAAACCGCAAAAAGACCACCGACGCTAATGTCCTGTACGTGGCAGGATTGCAGGAGCAAATAAAGGACACTGAGGTAGAACGCATTAAACGCGACATTAGTCGCATGCAATTGAAATTTACGGCCGAAGAGCAAGAGAAAATACGCAAGGACAAGGCAGCGAAACAGGCTCGAATCGAGACTTACGTTCGTGAACTGCAACAGCAGAAGGAAGCAAAGCAGCGTGCCGAAGAGGAAAAACGCTACGAGATGGCGCTACGCTTCCAGAACACCGAAGTGAACTGCCTCTTCAAGGAGGCAGAGAAGCAGGAGCGCTTGCGCAAAATCGTCAAATGGCGTGGCCAACTAAAAGAACAGGCCGAGCTCAAAGAACGCACCGAAAGGGCCGAAAAGGCGGCTAATATCAAGGAGAGCCAGCACTCACACGAACGCGAAGACAAATTCTTCTTCGAGCATGCCCGCAATCTGATGGAAGATGCCCAAAAGAAGGAGCGTCCTCTCTATCCGTTCGCCAAGGTGGTGCATCAGTACAAGAAAGACCATCAGATCGATTGCGAACGTAAGTTGCCAAGGCATTTGGTGTCGCACATAAATATGGGCATACGTCAGCCAGGCGACAGCAAAGCAGAGGCCGAAAAAGCCACTAAACAGGTCGAAGATGAAGCTATTGCTGTACAAGACAAAGCAAAGGAAAAGCCAAAGTCGGATAAGTCTGACGGAGATAGCATTTTAGAGAATTGCCTCAAAATTACCGAGCTACTAGCAACTTCAGATAAGGTTGATAAAAAGTGCAAAGCTCGAAGCCAGATTGATACAACTGCTCCGAAGAAAGAGGATGATTGCGTCTCATTGACCCCATCTGCCAAGCTACGCTACAGCATGAATGAGTTGAAGAAACTAAATCAGTTCTCGGCACCTTCCATACATTGATCACAGCGAATCGTTCTGATGCCTTCATTCATTTTGTTAAAACATTTTTTTTTATTTTCTTCATATATTTAAACATTTTATAAAAAATAATTCCTTAGTATAACTTCAACTTTTAGTAGTTCATTAATTTGTTTATTTTTTTTTTATTACCGAAGAATGGATTGTATCCTTGGTCCTTTGTTCATTCTTTTTCGGTTTGTATAAATAACCAATTAGTGATTAACTCGCTTTAGTTTGTAGTTTAGCCAACAAGTCTTGGTGATCTGTGTAAATGAATTGAAATAAAATTGTGAACTCCGAAGCACTTGCGTTTCCTTCCTTACCGCTTCAAATTCATGGACAACAGCTTCGTTTTGATGCGCTTACGATCGCGTGCGATTATCTCCATGCGCTCCTTGACAGTGGTTTGAAAGAAAACCAAATGCAAAGTACGACTGGCGGAAGAGAGCTAACGGAGGGTGAACAAAACAAATTTTGAAATAAAATAAAAAGTCCAAGAAAATAAACACAGAAGCATTCAAGAATCAAATAATTTCCTTGAGCCACTTGCCTGTTGCAGCAGACGAGCTTTGAGCTTAATGTTGGCTGGCGTATTTGCCTCGCCTGGACTGTCAAAGCTCTCCATGTGTAGGTTCAGCACAAAGATGAGCGTGTCGCGTATGGTTTGCACAATGCGCTGTATTTGCTCCGTTTCGAATAGTCGCCGCACCAGAAAACCGCGTGCAGAAGCATTTATCTTAGTGGCCGCAGCCATGCGACGTTCGTTGTCGATTTGCTGTTGAAACTGTTTGGAAGGATTTTTGGAGGTAAGATTTGGAAATTAAAAATTCAAATCCCTTTTCCATTGCATTTACTTGTTAGTGGAGTTAGTTTATTAATAAATTAGTTTAGAAATTTCAATATGAATACATTTTATGTGGAAATTTTAGTATTAAAAACACTGTTTCGGTTATACATGTTTATCTCCCCCTGAGTCGATCCTGAGCGACGACACATTTTTTTTTTCATTTCCTTCTGTCACGTTCCTTTTTGCTTCTATTTGGGCGATATAGAAAATGGATAGCGTCGGATGAGAACCACGTGTCCCTCCCATACAAAATGGCTGCCGAATTTATTTATTCCGTTAGAATCTTTAGAAGTACTGAACCGATTTGGACGCTGTGTTTGTTTAGTTGGTTGAAAATTATGTTGGGTACGGAATGAATATGGAACGGGGACGAAATGGAATTGGAAAAATCATAGAAATGGAACGGAAGTCAAACAAGAACGAAGTGTACATGGATTGAAACATAATGGAATTGGAAGAAAAACTTGAAATGGAACGGGAATGGAGCGGAACTGGAAATTAAAATAGCGAAAAACTATGATAAAATTATTGTGTATTTGTGAAGTTATTTAGACAACCTAAAAATGTCCGAAGAAGGAAGGTATCTTACTCGTATGTGGTACTTTAACTTCGGTCCGACCGAAGGTTAAAATGGACGAAATATACGAATTAGTAAAAATCTAGAACTTCGCACTTTTCTTTCTGGATCCCCGTAATTTTGACCCAATGTGAAATCACAGGTCTCTAGGTCCAATGGTGACTTCCCGAAGATGCGGACAGGCAGTGTGTTATAACTTATAACATAAACGCAAGTTTAGACAATGAATAATTTTTATTTTTAGGACCCCTCAAATAGGCATTCTTGTTGTTGGAGGTTATTTTCGGCTTCTGTCTGATTTAAGGTAATTTATATATTTTTGCTAACATTTGTACTCACACATACCTCTGTGTGAGGCGTGGCCAGATTGCGAAACTATATGCTTTTTTAATCAGCATTGAAAACTGAACCTATATATATGTATAAAGACCCAGTTCAAAGCGGAAAAAATTAATAAGGACTCCTTGTGAAAATTTTAGTCTTTTTAAAAATGTTTGGTTTTGTTGGATTAAATGCTTAGAAACGGATTTCGAACAAGGTCCAAGGTTCCAAAAACCACCTAAAAATTGGTAAAAATGTGTTAATTAAGTTACATTCTTTTTATGTCCGATATTTTTGTCCCAATATTGTGTGGAGGTATTTCAGCTTCGGTCAGACCGAAGATTATTCTGATTCTAGTTTTTAATACAATCCAGTTTTCTTCCACAATAGTTAAAATTTAGTTTATTATAATTTAAAAATTGAGCTTCACTAAACGTTTACATTGCAATTTTTTTTTAATGAAATTGAATGAGTTTAAGTTTTGCAATCAAATCTAATACAATTAAAGTCACAATTGGTCATAGTAAAATTAACTACAATTAATGCAAATTTGTTGTTGTTAATAAGGCACAGTTATCACGCTTGGTTGGTTAGTTATTAAGTATTGAGATAGTGGCTATTTAAACATTGCTTTGGTTAAAGTGGGTGTTAGTCTTGAGGTAAGTATTTTTTGACAACATTAGTAAATAGAGATCCTTTCAATTGTTATTTAAATGCTTGCACAGAGTAGAGAGAGAAAGAGAGTTAAGTTACAATTAGTGACTAGGGACACAATCTGTGATAAATTTCTGAAAATCCTCCACTTAAAAACTTACTCGTCTGGTGGCGGAGGACGAAGACGACGCTGATGCTTTGATGGTGGCCGACGGCGACTGGTCTTTGCGAAACAACAAACGCCTGCGTGGAGTGCGACGATCAGTCATGGTCGAGCACGTGGAAGTGTCCAGCGAGGTGGACATCATTTCACAAGTAGCAGCAACCGCAGCAGCGCTGGTGGAGGCCCCACATAGCGACGATGACATAACAGAACTGCCAATGCTGGTCGTGGGTGATTTCAGTTCGCTGCCTTCCGTGTGGTCATTATTGGGTGACAAATGCACCTCCGCCGCAACGTTGTCCGGCGGCGAGCACATTTTGACTTTGTCCATTTCGGCAGCAATTTCTTCGAGCAACACTTTTTGCTGCTCTTCAAAGGCCATCTGGAGGCGCTGTTGCTCCTCGCGTTGTAGGGCCACCAATTGCAGAAATTTCTGACGATGCTGGGCCTCGTATTCGGTCAAGAGTTCCGGCTTTGCGGCCGTATTTTTCACCGCATTTATGCCCGGCTTCGTTTGACTCGGCAGCGTAGGCGACTTGGTCGGTTTAACAACATCACTGCCGCTGGATGGAGCCTTTCGCAGCGGTCGTTTAGTGCTTGTGGGCGACGATTTGCACTCGTAGGGCGAGCGTTTTGTTTTGAAGAGCATCGCATTGCTGGGCGAGGCCGACGAGTAGTGAGACTTTGAAATGCTGTTGGCCAAACTTTTGCGCTGCACTGAATGGTTGGCCGGATGAGGCGACACTGAGGGTGACGGTCGTGGCTTGAGTTCCACCTTCTGTACGCGTTTCGCCTTCGATTCGACAGTGTCGCGAGAGGCTAGGCTGCACGATGACAAAATGCGTCTGTTGCGGCGATTGGGGGATACATTTTTGCCGCGCGTGTCTGCCTTCTGCTGGCGTATGATGTGATCGAGCAGGACTTTGGAGGGTCGCTCCAAAGTGAAGGAGTTCGAGCGCACCAAAGTATTCTCAGAGGATTGGCCATTGCTGGTCTGTACATCCAAAGCTCGGGAGGGCCGTGTCGTGGCTGAGGCTAAAGCCTTTAGCGATGGACTTGTGGCCGAGCGTCGAATACTGCTGAGCGTCGGTTTGTCCGTCGGATACTGCTCGAATTGCATGATTTTGGCAGTGATGTTGGTGAGTTTCTGGGTCGTACGCAAATTGCACGCGCCTCGGACGCTGGTCTGCGAGCAATTGTAACTTTCGTCCGAGCTGCAATTGCTGGAAAACGACTTTCCTTTGACTTTTATTTTGATGTCCGTAATTTTCATGCCCTCCACACTCTCGGTCGAACTCAATGAATCGCAGACCACCGGTCGTTTGTCAATCAGTGGTGTGGGCGGATTGATGCAGATCGATGGGATTTGCTTGAACCTCTTGTGTGTGTCTGTCGTATTTAAATTGGCCTGCTCCACGGCATCACGAGATGTCTCCGGATGCCGTTGTAGTAATTGGTCTTCTTCCGCTTGGGTCATAGGCATAATAATGGCATTTGTTCGATTATCATAGATGAGTGTATCGGATTTCTGAAGCCTCTGCATGCGTTCCATAAGGTTTTTCTCGGACGTTGGCGATTCAGGTTCGGTCGGATTGTCGGTAGCGTGGGAAGCGTTGTCGTCCACGGCCGATCCATCTTCTCGCATTTGCATTAGATTCGAGAGTAGCAAATAGGCCGTTTCCATGGCCTTGTGGTCTGCATTTTCATCGAACTCATTCCATGAGCGTTGGGAAGCGCTGCCGCCTTTGACGCTTCGTGCCGTCAAAGGCGTACTGTCCGTATGCAGTTCCTCCTCATCCGCCAACTCGTCGCCATTATCGCGGTAGAGCTGCTTTTTGCGTCGTTTCTCTTCCAACTTGTGTTCCAACTTAATGGCTTTCTCCTTCAATTTCTGCATTTGGCGCCGCTTTTCTGTTGTCATCTGCAAAGTATTTAGTACGATTCTCAATACACTAAGCAAGTATTTAAAAATGTTCTGCTTGAGTGCCGCTCCCGCGTTTGAGCACTTACCAAAGGCGGCAGAATGGGGTCCCCATCGATGCGGAACATCGAAACGTATTTTCGCGGCGGTGGCACTGGTGGCAATGGTTTTGATCTATGGCCGTTGGCCTGTGGCTGTTCCATTTTTAATGGAAAGAATTCCATAAGTTTTGCGCTTTATAACAAAATGAAGAAAAAGAAAAAAAAAACTCTTGTGATTATGGTTAATTTAATTAGGCTTGAGTAGAGAAATGTTTCGCCGAAAACTATACTAATGTACTTTGGCATTTGTTCCACATTTTTTTCAATAAATAATTTTATATTCATTCATTTAATTAAAAACTTACCAACTGCGTACCCTTCTGTTGATTTTTGCTTCCTTTGTTTTCACCTGTTCCCGTTTTTAAGTGTTTCTACGGCAACAAGGCACTGTTTCCGTTTCCCTTTCGAAAAAGCAACAAATATTCCAAAGGGGGTTGAGAAATAAATAAATAATTCAAAACAAAAAATTCACCCGCAATTCTTACAAACAAAACTTCATTCACCAACTGTCACTTCTGATTGGCTGCATTGTTGCCAATGGATTGGTTTTAGACAGAAATTCCCGCAATAAAACAAAAAACCTCAGAAAATTGCAAAAATTTCCCAGTCGATATGGATAAGGGCTGGGATTTTCGGAACTGATAATTTCTGTCCCGGTATATAGGGATTTTCAGGTATTTGTTAATTTTGCCAGCAAATCCTATTCATTT
This sequence comes from Heteromyza rotundicornis, assembly GCA_951394025.1. NCBI lineage: Eukaryota > Metazoa > Arthropoda > Insecta > Diptera > Heleomyzidae > Heteromyza > Heteromyza rotundicornis. The sequence goes on along the minus strand of OX596010.1, from coordinate 13,325,224 downwards.
AAAAGTGTAATTTAATAGTTTTTATTGAAATAATATTCCTAATTCTTGAATCATGACTCAACTTAATATTAAAAATAATTAATTCATTCCATTGAAGGGGCGGGTGGATGAAGGCGGTACAAGTACTGTCGACTTATTCAAATCAATCAAAATTTGTAAACTAAAATGCAACTGAAATGCAGAAAATCCGCCATTTAAATTCCAATTTACTGTGCAATTGGCGCACAAATGGATTCGAGCAAGGAATGTTGGGAATAAATAAGTATTTGAACAGTCTGGTAAGTCTGTGCTATTTCCCATTGTGAATTGATGGGAATTTATCGACTATGTTCTGTCAAATGGTTTTGGCGGTAAGAAAAAGTAAACAAAAAATAGTAAAATAACAAATATTTTTATGAATTTCGTAAATTAAATTGAAAACTGGAAAAGAAAATGAGTACTGCAAAAAGGGTAATGTCGCCCATAAAATATAACCACCAAACTGCGCCGAAAAAAACGAAATTATTGGATGATGAAAAGTCGCCCCAGCCAAAGGAAAACTACGATTTTCTGTTTGAGGAAGACGATGATTTTGAATTGGCAGTGATGGGTGCCGGAGCCGCCTCTGTAGTAAAGCAAGAAACAAAAGATACTACGACACTCGACCTGAGTACATGGAAGCGCTGTATAGTGGAAGAACTGAACCGCCTACCACGAACTTTTGATTTGGTTTTACAAGTGCGAGGAGCAGAAGCCGAAATAGATAAGGAAAATGATTTGGTAACCAAATGCCACTTGCAAGGTCCTTGGTGCCAAACACGCGTTGAAGTGGGTGACTTGGTGTCGCTACATGCTTTGTGGGATGACCAGTTGGGAGCGTTTAAAGTGGACAAGGACCATGGATTCTGTGTGACCAATCCGGATACGTTAATATCGGGCACCAGTGTGGTCGGATCGCTCTTCTGTCGCCGCAAGGCTGTCCTACAAGACCGATTCAGAGGCATCGATGCGAACAACAAAGTGGTCAGTTATTAGAAGAGGACGGGCTTCCTAAAAGAAATGATAGACTAATTTGATAACTTTCCTCACAGATGGTTATTGGTTCGCTGGTGCACGAGGTGCTGCAATCTGTTCTGGGAAAGGGTTTGAAAACCTACAAAGAAATCGATGCTGTGGCCACGGCGTTGCTGCACTCACAAGAGACGGCCTATACGCTCTATCAGAGTCGAATGACTATGGAGGAAATCACCTTGGAAGTGAAAAAGTTTGTGCCCAACATTTTGTCATTTGTGCAGCAGTATGTAGAGGGCAAGGAACCAGCCGTGGTAAGTTTTTGAAATTGATTTTTTTTAAATTTTTGGTAAGGCTTAAGTTAGTTTAAAATAATAAAATCTTTTTGCAGCTGCAAAAGGATACCTTCCAGGGCCAAATTACCCAAATTCAGGACATCGAAGAGAACCTTTGGGTGCCCCAACTGGGTCTCAAGGGCAAGGTGGATGTCTCGGTGCGCATTCAGCGCCGCCGCAATGGCTTGAAATTTGATGTGGCCAACAAAACTGCAATACCACTGGAGCTGAAGACCGGCCGAGCCTCATTCTCCATGGAGCACAAGGGTCAGGTGATACTCTACCAAATGATGCTGTCGACCATAGGACGCGACACCCAATCAGGACTGTTGTTCTACCTACGCGAGGGCATGATGCGTGAAATCCTGGCCACACGCAATGAGCAACGCGATTTGATAGTGTTGCGCAACGATTTGGCCTACTACTTGTCGCACGTGTCGTCGCTGTCCGCAGCGGAGGAGGCACTCTCGCTGGGTGCGGACAAGTTCGTTCAACCCATTGAGCTGCCCGAACCAATTTCGCATCACAGCGCTTGTGGCAATTGTGCATATGCGACGATTTGTTGCACTTTTGCCAAAACCGACAATCAGCTGGAATTGCGTGCGGGCCATCCACTGCAGACGGTCATGTCGGAATCGACTGCCCATTTGCAGACTGAGGATTATGCGTATTTCATACGCTGGTGTGGTCTGCTAGTGCTGGAGGAACAGGAGGCCAAATCGACAAACTATTTGCGTGCACTTTGGACGGATTCGCCTGAGTTGAGGCAACAACATGGACGCGCTCTCCTCGATTTGCAATTGAGGAATGAGTGTGTGAACTTGGAGGACTCACGCTATTCGCACACTTTTCAACTGAAGCAATCTGATGTGGATGACATTGATCTGACACTGTGTGGCGTAAGGATTCGGATGAGGCTCAGGGCTGATAAGCGAAACCGTTAATTTATAAAATCAAATTTCCATTTCAGTTCTCTGCGGGGGAGTACGTGATTGTTAGCTCTCGCAAGCGTCTGGCCATTGCGGCAGGCTTCATTGGCAATCTGACGAAGTCCACAATTTCGATTAGCTTGGAGCGTAATCTGCTGCAAAACTACCAAGGAGAATCGTTCATTGTCGACAAGCATGAATCGCAGTCGGGCAATGTATTCAATTATACCAATTTGGGCTTGCTGCTCGATGACAACGAAAGGGCCACACATCTGCGGGAGATAATCGTGCACCGTCAACAGCCCACCTTCAGCAAAGTACTGCCCAAAGTGATAGCCGATGAAGGCAAGGAAATACTCAGGCAACTCAATGCCGTACAGCGCCAGGCAGTGCTAAAGGCCCTGACCACACAGAGTTTCATGCTGATCAAGGGCCTGCCCGGAACAGGTACAGAAATTTAACCCAAATTTAAAAAGGAAAATTAAATTTTTCTCTTCCACAGGAAAAACCCAAACTCTGGCAGCCATAGTGCGTCTTCTGGCACTCATGGGCAAGTCTGTTCTGATCACCAGCCACACTCATTCGGCTGTAGACAATCTTCTGCTACGCCTCAAGCCCTACGCACTGGCCATGTTGCGTCTGGGCTCAGGCGCGCGCATCAATCCTCAACTAACGGACTGCAGTGAAAGTCACCTGATGAAAGAGTGTCTCACCGAAGCAGACTTGACGCTAAAATATGCCGCCTACAACATTGTGGGCGTCACCTGCTTGGGTTCCTCACACAGCCTTTTTCTGCACCGCAAATTCGACTATTGCATCGTAGACGAAGCCACGCAGGTGATGCAAACGACTGTGCTGCGTCCCTTGTTTTTTGCCGACAAATTCATTCTAGTAGGCGATCCCGATCAGTTGCCGCCGCTGATACGCTCGAAGGAAGCACGCCAGCGTGGCGCTGACGAATCACTCTTCCAGCGCTTGGACACAGAAGAGGCGACGGCAGTGTTGACCCTGCAGTACCGCATGAACAAAACCATCACCAAACTGGCCAATGAGTTGACCTATGCGGGCGCACTGCAGTGCGGCTCAGAACAGGTCAAAATGGCTGCCCTGAAGTTCAAACCGCCCTCTGCCACAACGGATGGCAGCCACGATAAATGGCTGCTGCGCTGTCTCCAGACACACATCGATCAGGCGGTCTTTCTGCTGGACACCTTGGACTGTTCGGAGCGTTCACAGACTTATGCCCGTTCGAAACACAGTAGCACTTGTGCGGCCATTGAACTGACCTTTGCCGAAGAGTCTGAGAGAAATGAATCGAAGTCGCCGATGAACGCTTCGTGCGGCAAACGCCTTTCGAGGTACACAAACTATTGCGAGGCGGCCATCGTATTTGAAATAGTCAAGTCTCTGCTTGCCTCCGGCTGCGATCCTGAACGTATTGGCATCATTGCTCCCTATCGCGCTCAAGTGGAACTCTTGCGCAAACTGGCCGCCCAGCATCACTCCTTCTACGCCTCTCAATCGCCCGCACTTGACTTTGCTGCAGTCGAAGTCAATACCGTGGATCAGTACCAGGGCCGTGATAAGGATGTTATTTTGTACTCCTGTTCCAAGACGGGCACTCCCACGGATGTTGAGCGCTCACGTGAATCGGAAATTCTCGAGGATAAACGACGTCTCACGGTGGCCATCACTCGCTCTAAGCACAAACTGATTTTGGTAGGCGATGCTGCCTGCCTGCAACAGTACAGCCCATTTCGTTCGCTCTTGATGCGAATACCCAGCTTCTGTAAGCTGTCGCTGGATGACGGCAAACTGGGTTTCGATTGGCAGACGCTGTTGGATCGCCTGAGTCGGGTCATTAACATTTGATTTTTATTTTGCACTCCGGATGGCTATAGGTAAATCAAGTATGCGCTGCTGATTCTAATTTGACCTTATCCGTTTTTCTGTGTTATGCCATTTTGTCTTTTAAATGGCTATACACATCTTTAATGTTTAAAATATCAAAAATATATAAATGCAGTGATGTTCTTTTTTTGCCAAAAAAAAATCTCAATCTTCGAATTTTTTTCGAACATTTTCGAAATTTATTTTTTAATTTTCGAAATTGTAAAATGTTTTTTTTAAAAGCTAACAACAATTTTTTTTTTAAATTAAAAAATTTTGAACATTGAAATTTTTTTGGCAAAAATTCACAGCTGCGTTTTCTTTTTGATATTTTAAATATATTAAATTATTTGTTGCTGTTTTTGGGGGGGGGGCATCAGTTTTTTTACGATTAAGACTAAATTCGATTTTTACAATTGTTCTATTTTTTTTTATTTTCCCAATAGAATGTTAAATTATTTTTATATTAAATACTAAATTCAAGCTAAAATGTGTATTGCTTAGGCCAATGATTTATAATAAATTAATGAAAATTAACGAAGACATTTCCTTTATGTCACTGCGACTTAAATAGGGCAGTATGTCTTCCGATCTCCCAGCACATTTTACTTGGCACTCGTCGCTCCACAAATGTAAACGTATGTAATGTGTGCAATGTGTACCATGTGATCATTCTCTATTTAAACGACCATCGACTGCGCCTCCTTTGCCTCAGCGGAATTCGTTAGCAAGACATAAACAGGTACTTCGGTCGCCACCGACCGCGCGTCCGTCTTCTGTTATCGTTATGGTTTTACTTTCACTCTCGATTTTCATTGAATTCCAATAAAACTATAATTGATCGCTGCCGTAGCGCTCACATACACACACACCCAACCTGGAGTTGGTGTACTTGTGGGCTAGTTGTTTGATTTGAGAAAAAAAAGGTGTTGCATTTGAATGAAAAAAAGTGTTGAATAAATTGTCTTATGTTGACTTATATTTCAAAAGGCGGTGGAAACGATCAAAAGTGATTCATACAATCGTGGTGCGGTCTGGTGACAACATAATTGGAATTGATATATGGATCATGGATCAGCTGACCAGTTGGGACATGTTCGGGGCGGTGTGTAAGCATCAACTGAAACGACCGATTGGTATGCGTATAAGAAAGGATATGTGATGTTGCGACAAACTTAAGCTGGTATTTTTTGAAATAAGCAATGATTTTTAAAGCGCAATGAGTTGTCAGACATGAGACACGGAGGAGCTCGTTGAATTAGGAAAAATGTTGCTTCTATCAGATATACAGAATTTAAGTTTTTCGAACAAATAGTCTGGCGTGGCTACAGCTTACTATAAGGAGGTAACAAGCAGGCGCTTACAAGGTTGTAACCGCACCAGAGTAGCCCTGTTAGTGTATATTTTTTTGTGAAGATAAATGTAATTACGAGTTCCCAAGTTGCTCTAGATATCGTGAACAAGTATACGCAGACCTAGCTGCTCATTCTTAGGTTACGCAAAGCAAAGTATATTTTACTCACGACAGAATTGATGTGAAACCAAGGTTAACGGCTTTGTTAGAAGAACAGTGGGTAAATCAGTAGAAGGGTATGTGGATTTCGATATTGGCAGGATGTAAGGTTTCATTTTTGTTGATTACCATTTGCGAACCATAACTCTACAACTAGGCCAATAGGCCTGGACAGATATAATTAGAGATCGTCAGCATATGCAGGCACGATTTTTTTTGAAGCCTTGGGAAATAATTTCTTTTCAATAATTGTTGCACTCAAAGAATAAATGTGTTTGAGGCGTAATTGCGGCAAATGTTGAATACTTTTACAGGAAATACGTTTGCATTTGTCGTGACTGAACTCGGTGAACGCAAACGAAAGTAATTGGATGGAAACGTTTTTAAATTCTCAAATACAAAAAATGTTTGTCTAAATTTATATTTGTAAATATTTGAGGTGCTGGAAGATTTTGGAAGTTCTATACATTGAGAAAAAGATCGCGTTCTTGACTGGCTAATTTTTTCCGGGTACATAGACGCTAGAGTTTTAAGAGAAATATTCTTTTATATATTCTTTGGCTTTCAAATATTTTCGTTGGTAAATGTGTGGGGTGGGGGGTCTGCTTGCGTGTATGTTGTGGGTGAATAACATTGATGCATATACTGTCACATGCAGCAGCAGTCACAAGTCACACATATCGCCCAATATCGATATGCACCAACCATTTGCATTAAACATTAAACAAAGTGACGATGCACTCACTAAGTTACACACGCACACATGTGTATAAATGCAGGCACACATATCCGTTTAGTGTGTGTGCTGTTGAACGGCTACAAAACGACAAAACGACCAAACGAACAGACACTTTGGACGGATGAGTTTGACGCGTGCTCAGAATACAAGCTACTGAGCTATGATGTTGGAGTCATCTGCGGTCACGTAAACGCTATTTGCGGCGGATTTGAACTGAAGAGCCAACGGAAGGGAGGGCGGTATCATGACATGCCGACGGTTTCAAATTGACAAAACGCATTTGATTATTGGCTGGAATGATGGCTGCTGTCAATAAATAATTAAGTGAATATTTAAATTTCATTTTTTTTTCCGTAAGCCAAATTCAATTTAATTGAGTGGCGAAAATGTTGATGGCACTAGTGGGTTATGTAAACCGAAAACAAACAAAAATTAATAATAGAAATATCCCAAAACGCACTTTGTGTCCATTTTGTGATTGTATCAACGCGCTAAACACACCCAACCTACGCAAAGTTAGGCAAAAAAAAAGTAGAGATCAACATCAACAAATGGCCACTTCCAAAATCAACAACTTCCGTAAATCAGATTGCCGCAACACCACAAACAAATAACAAACAAAATTCGGAAAAAAAACCAATTTGCTTAGAGACCAACCCTAAAAAAACTTGACCATCACAATACAGCCAAGTTGGACGTAATCTCTTTTAACTGCAAACAGAAAATATGAAACTATGACTAATGCCATTGAGGCTGAGTCTATCTGTTAAGGGCTTGCTGCAAAAAGTGGCGATCGTATTGAAAACTGAAAGTGAAAAGATTCGCATTTGCTTTAAAAATGAAATATGTGTGCCCCAGCCTGAACTGAGCTGATCTCAGCTGGGCTTAACTTCTTTTATTTTTTATTAACTGTTTTTTTTCTTTTTTTTTGCCACTGCATAATTTGCATATTTACAAGTTACATGGTTAGACGCGTGCGGCGATGCGGGAATGGGCTAGTATAGGAAGTGTGAAATTAATACGTGCAAAAAAAAGCTTCAAAGGGTATTACTGACTTACAATATGAAACTATTGCAAACCAGTTTAGGTGTTCGGCAACTGGTTTGTTTCGTATTTTATTATAACTGCAGAAATGCGTTGAATTGTGACAATATCGAAAATTCCAATGATTGTTGGAGCATATTAATATCACCTTGATCAGGGGTTTCAAACATTTTTTTGTGTGCTTTACGACAGACTTGAATGGATCTCTTTGTTTAAGTGGATTTTATTTGGTCAGCATAAAATTTTTCCTTTTTCCCCTTTTAACCTTTTAGGGAAAGGGTTATACTACAATAAATGGGTACCCGGTATCTGTAAGGTCTGGTTACTTTGCTTTAAAATATAATTTTTAACATTTTTTAAGTAAAAATTAGTGTGTATTTTTACCATACTCTAGCTACAAAAAAATTTGTACCCGGTACTTTAAGAAACCGGTTACTTTACTTTAAGGGTAATATTAAAAATGTAAACGCACAGTGCATACCACCGATTTTATTGAAACTTTCACGGTGGTGCTAGAAAATAAAGGTATCTTCGCTTATAGGTCTCTTCATAACTTTTAAACTACTGCACTGATTCCTTTCATTTTTAAAGAAAAGTTATATTTCCTTGGCAATTTTATAGGCTACAATAAATTGTTATCCGGTAAAAATACTAAATTGTGTAAAAGGTGTTCTTAAAATTTGTAAGAATGCAAAACATCAATTGATTGCTATGAGATGACTTATATGTTAACCTTGTAAAATATTTTTGGAATATTTAAATAGGATCCAAAAGGACCAGTCGTGTTTGCATATCTTCGACTTTTAACTGCTTTTGACCACTTACTTATTAACTAGAAATTACTTGTACATGAATGATTGCATCTCATCTCACACAGTTTCCCTTGACCACCCTGGCGTATGAGTGTCTTGAGAATTCTGCCAATTCAATGAACAAGATTCTAGACATTCTGGCAGTATTTCATAAATAACCCATGGAGAATGGTAACAGCCAACGGTGGTCATTGTTAGAAAGCCACTGTTGCGCCACTGTTAACCATTATAAAAGGCTCTCAAATCGCTCGCAGAGAGCCACGCAAAAAAAAACTACACGAAAAGCCACCAAACTGGTACCAAATACTGATACCAAAAAGGTGGTGGCGGCCGCACAACCGGCTTTTGCTTCTTCAACATCTTATTGCGCTCTCTGACAGAGTGTCTTTGGGCCAACAACAATGGCCACACTAATCACACAAACAACAACAAATAGTAAAACAAGAAGCACTTGATGAAACCACCTGTGGGGGACGACGACGACGACTGCGGCTGCGCACTGCGGGCTGCGTGGCTTGGAGCCCGCGTGTTGGCAACCAACGAAATCAGTGCAACGGCGACTCTTGAACGGTATTGTTGGTTTAGCGGTAAAAGAAAATAAAGGCCGAAATCGAAAACGAAACGAAGGTAATAGCAGCAGTAGCAGCAGAAACTTGCTTTTGGCCCAAAGGAGTGCGTGGCTCAAGAGAAGTGTGAAGTAATAACTAAAATATAAATTCAAACAAATTATGTGACAAAAATGGAGAAAAAATATTTTAATGTGGAAAAAAACATACAAATCGTATTGGAATTTGGAATTTTATGCATTTCTGTGCGTTGAAGTGTTTCGGGTGCTGCTCATGCGCGCATGATTTTCGTGGATTTTCTTTCTTTTTTCCATGCGAAAGCAAAAGTGATGTGAAACGAGTGGCGATTGCGTAAACGTCGTTGGACTTTTTATGTTTTTCGCTTAAAAACTGTTAAATTTGTGAAATGCAGACAATTTTCGAGAAAGACTTCATGCAATTTTTAAACTTTGGATTTATTTGAAAAAAAAAACTTATTTTAAAAAAACACTTTGGTTTGAGAAATTAAAAAATAATTTTTTATTCTGCAAAAAATTTAATTTCAGTTAACATTTTCATTTTTTTTTATTAAAATAAAACAAAAAATTTTTTTTTTTAAATTTAAAATTAAAAAAAATATTTTTTGTTTTTATTTCAATAAAAAAAAATTATTGTTATAAAAATTATTTTTATTTAAAAATTCTACTGAAATATATATTTTGAAAATTAATTTTGTAGAATCAATTAAAAAAAATTTTAATTTGCAAAAGTAATAAAAAATTATTTTTTCTGAAACTTTTAAATTTTGAACGCAATGTTGCTCTCTTTTTGCTAAAACTTCAACCGAGATTGCATTTGTGTGACAATTAGTGCATCTTTGCGTTGAAACGTTGAATTTTCATTTCTCTGAATTACATCACGCAACTGCAATTTACAATTTACAGCAAAAGTGACCACATCGGTTGAGATAACAGAAAACAGCAACAGTCAAAACAACAACAACAACAATTACGACAACATAGTTAGCAAATTTGTTGCAATTCACTTTGGGAGTCGCAACGAAACGTAAAAAATAGTTGCAGCGTCGCTGAAAAGCTGAAACCATTCACATAAATAGCGCCAAAATGCTTCCGGTAAGTTTTACACTAAAAAAATGTGTTCAATATTTACAATATGTATTTACAAGACCAAAGGAATTTACTAAGTACTAAAAAAACCCATATACGAAAAGTCATAAAAAAATATGGGTCTCTCTCCATTAACTTGGTTAAGGTGGGCTGTAGTCACTCAGCTGCACCTAACTTGAATGTCGCGAATTTGATTTGCAAAGGAAATTGTAATTGATTGAATTTCAGTTTCCTGCAGCAAACGACAACAAAAAAAAGTTGAAAAATAACAATCTTAAGAGCTGGTGTATTGTGTTTTTTGTCACCATTTATTCTTATGAAAATTCTTTTGTAAGTGAATTATGGCATTCGTGTAAACATGGAATTTAGGTTAATCCGTTAATACTGCATATTGATGAAATAGCAAGAAATTTAGCACGTAATTAATAAGACTTAGCACCAGAAGAAGCAATGTGGAAATATCCAATTCTAAAAAGAATTTTAGGCTGACGTTCATACGAACTTTGAACCGAATTGGGTAGTTTTGCTTCAATATTTGGTTTATTTCATTACACCGTTTGACAAAAATAACTTGATGTAATGCACATGATAATGACTAATCAATCTATAAGTGGAAAGAAGAAATATCTGGAAAACTATTGAATAATTCGAATTGAAACATAAATTGCATACGAGTTACTCCCTCACGAAGGCCGTAAATCCGTCCCTGAACTGTTTTTACCATAACCAGATTTTTGGGCTTTTCAATAAGAAAAATTCAAATTGAAGATATCGGATCAGCACCAGATAAGTCGAATTTTTTCATCAGAATAAAAGCATCCAAAAATCTACAATAACTGTAAATGAACAAACAATGAAGAGATTGTTAATTTTGTGTATTTTCCCTTAAATTCAAAAGGTTTGAAACGTTATTAAATACTGGGATTAACACCAAAATGTCTATGATCATTTTGATATGAAATATTACATACAATTTCTAATTTCCTAGAAAAATATCGAGTAAAATTCAAATATAAATTGGAATCGGTGTGCCGAATTTTAGGCTAATGCTATTAGGATCCAATTAACTTTACTCACCCGGAGTGCAGTCAGTTCTATTTTTCAACTAGCAAGGAATCACTTTGAGATAACAGTGGACTTGCCACCTTTCTTATACGATGCTTTCAATTCTGCAATTGCTTTCAATTCTGCAATTACTTCTCAAGAAATAATATTTAAAAAAAGCTTTTTTGCTTCACACACAACATAATTCTGCGTTGAATAGTAAAATTCAGCTGCGCGTGAAAAATGTTTAGTTTTTTTTTTTGACACTCTCTAGGCTTCCGGTAGTTTTATTTATAATTACTACCTTGAACGACCTTGACAAGGCAAGCGCTCAAACATAATTCAAACTGAAATGCAAACGTCTAACAAACAGAAAACGTAATAACATGTTGCATATTAATTCACACAACAAATTGAGTTCATTAATTTCAATTCGATTGCATTACACTCTGAGATTGCTCAAATCAATGCTCCAATAATGGTATTTACAATCAATACGGTAAAGCGGCCATGATAAATTTTGCTCGAATCATTGCCGTAAATGAATTCAATTCAATTCAATTCAACCCAATTCAGTTTAATTCAATTATGTTAAAATTTCCGAACGCATATTAAGGAAAAACAAAAAAAAATACAAAAGCCACTGCAATGAGGCTTAAGTATATCAGCTAAGTATGCAAGTAATTTACGTTTGTGTGTCCATGCACAATGAATGCCCAATCAACTGGTGGCGGGCTTTTTTGAAATTAAAAGAAAAATAAGTTAACATGAATTTAAGCAAAAATGCCGGCTTACTTGGGCGATTTCAAGGAGAAACAATTATTAACAAACTGAAAATAAATATAGTTTATGCTCGGCTAGATTGGAATGTTTTGCCAGACAAGAAGAGCTGCACTGTACAAGCCCTTGAAATGTCTTGAGGTGTTGCTTTAATTTAATTTATTGATGTAATTTTTTAAAAATTCAAATGAGCTTATCAGGTCCTGTAGATTTTTTTACAAAAAATAAAAAACCCTTAATAATAATTTATCTTTCAAAATGGTTAAATTGTTGCGAAATGGTAAAATTGTTGTGTGTTGTGCCTTACCAAGGTCGTTCAAGGTAGCAATTATTGAAATTGGACAGGAGCCAGTTCATTTCGTGACAAAACAAGTTAAGCCAATACAAAATAAATTTCCCACAATACGAAAGGTAAAAAAAAATACCATAAAATACGCAGATAAAAGTAAAGTAATAAAAAATATTTCGTAATGTATTTGTGGCAATATGGCATAAAAACTTAAGTTGAAAAACACAATTTTAAGGGTATTTTTCAATAAATTGATAACAATTTATTACAAAAAAAATTCATAAAATTTTTTTTTGGAAAATACAAAAAAGGTAAAAATATAACACCAAATTTTGTTTCAGAAAAAAAATTCAAATAACAAATAAAAAAAATTAAATATTTTTTCAGCATAAAAAAAAATATTTTTTCAGTTAAAATTTTTTTTTTTTTAAATAAAAATTATTTTGTGTAAGTAACCAAAGTTTGTTTATTTAAAAAAATCCAACAATTTCGTATTTTTTTAATTAAGGTTTTTTGTAAAAAGCCTCACTTGACACAGCTTAATTCATCACAGATTTAAAATCAGCGACCCCGAAAATGTATTTTCAGCAATAGTAAGTCCATAATTTTTGTTGTTTAAATTATTGCAGCTTTTTCCCGAATCATGTCATAGCAACTCAATTAATTAAAAAAAAAACACCCAAAAGCGATTATTATTTTTAAAGCTTAGAAAATGTGAATGTCAAATTTTGCATTACAATGTACATTTCAAGGAATCATCTGTAAAAACTGATATATTTTGATAAAAAAAACCACAAAAAGAATCCCCGCTTCAAATTTTAATTATTGTAAAGTAGTTCAAGTAATTCAAATTGAAAAAGCCGAAAGAATTCCTTTGTTTCATCGAAAGCGGAACATTTTTAACGACAATATTTTCTAGTTTAAAACTTGAAAATTTGAATTCTTTCGTTTAAAAATAACTAAAATGCTAATTAAATGTCTCAAATTTGTGCAACTTTCAATTCAGCTTAATTTTCTCCTTAATTTGCCTTTAGCATTTGCATCTCATTTAGCATCTAAACATAGTAGCTGTCATTTAAATGACTTCAAGAAAAGACACGTTTGCAGGCAGCAACTGTGCTTCATAAACCACAGCAATTAACAAGTTTTTGCGCACGGCCGAGAGGAAGATTCTTGAATATGAAATGAAATTAAGTCTGAATTATGAAGGTCACTTTTTTATTATTTATAATCATCTGCACAGATTATATAATTGATACTTATTAGAAATGCTATGTATGCAAATATATCAGATTGGATTTATTTATATTAGAAATTTGACATTTCGAGTGTGTTTAGCTATGCACTTTTAATCAATTTGCCATTTTAATTTGCGATTAATTATGAATTTTAAAAATAAAATGATGTGAGTTGAATAAGAGTATTTTTAAAATACCAGTAATTCGGGAATTGACTTTCAAATGCAATTTGATTTATGTATAATAAAAAAAATTATTAGTTTTAATTTTTAATGATTGAAATTTCCATTGGATACAATTGATTGTCTTATTTTAAGTTTCCGCAATGGTACTTTTTGGTTGAATACTTGTATATTTACTTATTTTTCTGTTCACGTGTCTTCACCAGCTGCTTGCTACTGCAAATTGGTATATCAGACGTTTGTTTCTTTTTTTTTACAACCAAACCACGCTCTAAAAATAAAAATCAAAAAGCTATTCACAAGCTAACAAATTGAAAAGAAATGTTATACCGTAATTTGAAGATTTCAACATCAGGTCACGATTATTTCATCAATGAACCGAAATTGCCACCTTTCCTTCCTCTAAATATAAAAATAAAAAATAAAAATTACATTTCATTTGAAACATGCTATGAATTATTATTGAAAACAAAATCAAATTTTAAATAAACTTTTACTTTTGATTGAATAAAAAATTGTAATTTTTTTTAAATGTAAAAAAATTTAAACCTAAAAACAACCACCAAAATGTGTGATTCAACATTTGAAACGACTTCCTTGGCTGTTTTGTTAAATGTTGAACAAAAGCAACTACAACTAAGTATCTTAACAGTCATGTTGTATCTTCCTCAATAAAATCCACTTTCAAAGACGACGCATTTGTCATGCAAATGCTCGGACACAACATCAACAGTAAAATTTGGTTAAAACTATTTTATAATTTTATTTTTGTTGTCATTTGAAGTTTGCCCATTTTGGAGAAGTGGCTTTTGCTTAGTTACTCTTGAACATTTTTGGGTTTCTTGTTGATGCTTACATTTGGTCGTTGTTGTGGTTTTTGTTCGGTGTTATTGTTATGCTGATGATGAGTTGATGTCATTTTCAAATATCTTTCATTGTACTTTATTACTCATTTGTGCTGCTCTTCGGGCATTTGTATTATTATTACTTTTTTTTTTGTTTTCTTTTTGCACGTTTTTGTTTTATTTAATTTTTTTAATAATGTTAAGGTTACAAATGGTGCGAAACATTCATTTTTATTACTTTGAGGTGAAGAGTAGCCACACTTCTTCTGCCTTGGATGGAAAGAAATCTTAAATATTTTTTTTTTATTTTTACTTTTTGATGTTACATAATTGGAAAATGGTTTACTTTCTAAAAGGCCTTTGGGTAAAGAAGAGCTCTGAAATGTTGAAGCTAATTGAGTGTTAAGGGTTTTGTTGCATGAAGTGGTTAACTCAGAAGATTCAATAGAGTGGGGTTGGTTTCTGTGGGAATTATAGTTTAATATGAATGAAGAATAGTTTCAAAGTGATATTAGTGTCGCTAAAAATATTAATATGCAATTCCTCTTATAAAAATTAGTTAATCAGTATTATTACAGAATCTTCATTGAAACATCCAAAAACAGCAACAAATTGTGATTTCAATATGATATCGAAAAATAAGAATGCATGTGACCAGTCGAAATGTTCGTCCGGGTCCAAAACTGCATCGAAATTACAATTTGGGGTCGCCCAAAAACCCTCTTATACCAAGTTTGGAACTATTTCAGCGAAATTAGGGATGAATGGACGGACGGTCGGACGGCAGAGCAGATAACTATGTTCATCGTTCCAGATATTTTGTCATTCTGACTGTGCTGTCCTTTTGGCCACTACTGTATTTAAATTCGAGTTTATGAGTTATCCCTGTAGGAAATCGGACTAGTCTAGTCAATTGGTCCAAAAACTAGCCCACCCCATACAAAAAACTGATTACTATTAGCATTGCGAGTCATTGGAACAGGTCAATTGTATCCTTGTGCACTGAATTGAATGTGCACTGAAAGTACGGATGATAACTGAAAGTTAACATTTTCGATTAACGTTTTACCTTTCAATTCGACACACTGTGTACCAAAGAATGCTTTCATTTCGTCAAAGTTATGGTGGCTTGGCGAGCCGGTGTTAAAAATACTTAGGAACACTCGCGCTTTGAAATTTAACACACAAAATTGTATTGCCTAAAAATAATTATTCCCGAGTCACTGTGGCAGTATAAAAAATGGACGTGGCTCTGAAAAATTTTCTATGACTTTAAAATATTTCTTAAAAACCCCTCCATTAATAAGCCAGATTGTATCGATACATTTCGGTTTTACTAATTATAGTAAGAGACGTGCGTAAAAGCTTAGTATGTCATTAGAGGCTAGTCAAAGCCATCACAAGATATCACTGAAAACCAGAAATTAACTTGATCGGTGACATTTGCCACAGGTACAAGGTCAGCGGCGATGCACAGCCAAATTACACTTTGTTTATATTTAATAACGAGCAATTTACATAAAAATTAACCAAGAAATCAAGAAAAAGAAAATATTATCTTTGGATAAATTTATGAAACTGAAATTAATGACAAAAATGCGCGCATCCGTCATTTAAACAAAAACCAACCAAAGAAGAAGTAGAAAAAATAAAGGGAAACAGCTTCACCGACCGAAATAGTCTGCAGCACTTTCAGCCGCCATCCACCAACATTTGTATACATTTTTTTGTCAACGTTGAGTTTAGTTTTGAATTTTGATGTTGATGTGGAGACGAGTTCATTGTCATTCAAGGTGGGCCGGCCTCATGAGTCTCTGCGCGGCGAATGTTTCGAGTGTTGCCGATTTCGAGATAAAAAGCAAAAGCCCACATGCGTACGTCGCGGCATTGTTGATGGATGAATCGTTGTCTTGCAGATGGATATGCTCTCCGCACCGATTTTATGGGTGAACATGCAGATTCCGTTTTAGCTCGAGGGAATTCGCCAGTGTAATGTGTTGTGATTTAACAGGGGCTCACCTTTACTTGTTGTTTTACATTTTGCAACATCATTAATGCAATTAATTTATGTGTTTTGCTTTGCAGTGAATTTCCTTCCGGCAGGAATTTCAATTTATTTTGCTCAAATAAAAGCGGGAAATGTTGGTGGGCATTTGATATTTGTTTTTTTTGAAAGATAATTTTTCAGCAAGCAGCTCACTTTAAAGGTGCTGCTCATCTTCATTGAAATGTGCAAATGTGTGCGGTTCACTCATCTTCGAGTTTATGCTTTCCATTAACATGCCGCATGAAGTGGCATGAAATTGCATACAAGAAATTGTTTGCACTTTCAATGGAGGCGTATACGTAATGTTTATTTCTTTGCATTTCGGATTTCCCTTGAATGCTGATGGCTTTAATTGTTTCTTTGGTTTGCATCAAGGAAACACTTTTTATGGCAGATAAGTGTAATTAAAAATTTAGATTAATCCAATTTGACGTGTGTTTCAAGTCGAATTATAACAAGAGATTGAAATCTTATTTGATTTGAATGGGTTTTTTGAATATGGAAGTGATGAAGGTTTCATCGGAATTAAGTCAATTTGTGTGACTAATTTGATCAATGATGATTGAATTTTATTCAAATATGAATGATACAATCAAATGTCAAAAAAAAGTTTTTTGTATACAAAAATTGGTTAAAATTATCGATTAATTGTCAGAAAAAGTTATCAAAATATTATCGAAAAATAATTGAAAAACTTATCGAAAAGTTATCTTTATCATAGGAGCAGGGTATTTTATCATAGGAGCAGGGTATTTTGGCATCGCTAAAAAAAATGTCTCCAGACGATCCAATCATATGAACGCATCTTCCAGTGCTCTCCTCCAAGTGAAGAAGGTCGGCATTCACTTGATCCATCCACCGGAGCTCAGGTCGCACCTGCTTGGCTCGTTCATTCTTTACCGCGACATAGTAGACCTTTTTTCCAACTAATGATTAAACAAAGTCCTTGCCTCAGCCCTTGTCATATAGCAATTTGCGGAGCGTTACTTTCGTTTTACGAGAGAGGCCTCGTCTTCCTTACTGAGTACCAAATTGCACCAATTGCATAAACATAGTGCAGTAAAATGTTGCCCTGGAAAGGATTTAATGCATGTTTGACATTTTCATTAAATTCCTCTTGCTAATAAAGTCTTCAAAAATGACCAAACCCAATTCGTTAAAATGTTAATTTAAATTTCAATGCTGTCTCAGTTAGACCCACCCTGACACTACTAAAATAATTTAATGCTCATGCCAAGCAGTCAAAGCACAAATCTTTATAACATTTTTTCAATTAATTAAATAATTCAAAAAAAAAATCGCCAAATGTATGAGAACGTCGTCAACGTTTTAACTAATAAATTAAAACTATTTTGTACAAAAATGCTTAAAGTTTTTTTTTCATATTTTGAATGAAAAAATAAAACGTGTAAAACAAAAAAAAATCTTTATTCATTAGGCATGTATCTTGTATTTGTTTTTTTTCGAAAAATTCGTTAGTTGCCACAGTTGTACATTGACTTTGTGACATTTAACAGAAAAAAAAACTCATGAATTCTGAAATTCTTCAAAATAAAAACAACATTTGCTTAACACTAACCAACCCATTAATCATACCGGTTTGCTACTTATAAGTCATAACTTATAATTTACCATAAACAAATTTGATCAAATTTGATGGCAAGACAAATATTTTTGATTATAATCTTTGGCTAAACTAACTTGCTTTTCGGCGCTCAAATCTTGAACAAAACACCACAAAAAAAAAAAAATAAATAAAAACTCATATGCAAAAATGTAAATATCAGAAAATTCACATGCGCCCGAAACAATTCACAGAAGTCATTAGATATACACAATTACAATTTCATATTTGTTACGAATACGGAAAACTCTTCGAAACTGCCACGCCGCTGTAGTAACAGCAATAGTTCACATAATCACAAAAGATCGCATATGCCTTTCATACTTTTGCTTTTGTTTCGGTCTTCAGCACTCAACTTTCTGCTGCATTTTGTTTTTTCCACTTAACGTTTTACGTTTTGCTGTAACGATTTCCATAGTATCTCGTTTTAGCGTTAAAAGATCACGCAGTTTGGCGGTCTTTAGTGTTGGCGTTGTGTGTGTGTGTGTGTGTGTGTGTGTGTGTGTGTGTGTGTGTGTGTGTGTGTGCGCCCGCTGCTTTTAATAACAGATTCTTGTTGAGAAGGTCAACTGGTTTAATGGCTTAATGGATTTTAAAATGAAAATAAAAGTAAATAACTAGTAGCTGTATTGTAGCAATTTTGCTTGCTTTCAAACGTGTTCTGGTTGTGCATCAATTCGCTTTTCAACTTTTATATATTGTCTATATTGATTTGGTTTTTATTGCCAGTTGAACCGTTAATTTTTATAATTTTTTATGGTCATGGAATTCGGACTTGTTGATAGCTGGTGAAGAATTTCGAAATTAACTCTATGTTGGGTAAAAAAAATGTAAATTTCCACAAAACGGAAAAACATTTGAGCCTTTGACCATCTTTACTTGCAACTCTCTCGGTTATCGAACTTATATAGCATTTCAAGCAGTTGGAAACTATATAATATTTCCTCCGCCACTATCCAATTTGGAAAATTCCATTGTCATTTGGTGTTAGTGTTGCTCTAACGTTCACATATTTGTTAAATGATTTTATTAAGCATAAATCGATGAATATATGTTTTTTCTATAATAGGGGAGGGTGCCCACCTACTGGCACCCAACAGTTCTAACATTCGTGGCGATGACAGCGGCAATGTGCTTAGTGTCAAAGTGTCATCTCCTTAACCCTTAAGTTTTCATAAATCATTGAGTTGTATGCACGTGTGACTGTAGTCGCGCGGTCATCAAAAATTAAAAAATACGAAAAAATCGAGGCTGATATAAAATTGTTCATCTTTGTTAAGTGAATTTTCAAGTGTTTTTCATCAATATAGAAGGGAAATGGAATTCTTAGTTTGTTTGTATTCTTTACGTTTTCGACAAACAATGGAACTTTATTGTGAAATGGGGATGAGGAATCTGGGATTCTGTCAGAATAGCAAAAGTGCCCACCTACTGGTACCCTTGACACAACATCGTGCAATCGTAGTTTTCGGAATTTTTAAGTTCGGTTGAAAATTATTGTTATCTACTGAACTCAGCTTTCAAAGGAACCCAAGATCTCCGCAAAAAAAACATGCCAGTAGGTGACCACTCTTCCCTACTTAAATGAATTTTCATTTAATTTTTTTTAGATTTGAATTATAAAAGTTTTTATTTTTTGTTCAATGCTGGACTGAGGAAAAACACCGAAAATCATTGAGACTTATTTTTATTGATGACGCAGAGTTTCTGTAGAATTTCTCAAACTTTTTATCGAAAATATTCACTCTTTTGAACGCTTTCACCGCTAATATGCCGCACACAAAGATGGCAATTCGTGTCCTTAATTGTTTTAAACCAACAATCAAACCATTCATCCTTCCTATAAATGCATGCATTTCCTAGTGCAATTTAGTGCAACCATTACATTGTAAATAAAAACTCGATAATGTACTGTATCACCTCTGACAAAAACACTATAAATTATATACAAAAAAATAACCGTTCAATGCCCATATTTCCTCAATTTGTAACCTCGAAGCCAGCGAAACCAATCGTGATCAATTGTTGCAACTGAAGAAAATGTGAAAATGTTCAACTTGAACTTCAAAACGAATTCAAAGTTGAATTGAAGACGTAAAAGATGAAGAAGAAGAAGCGCCTGAAGCGACAGTACCGTCTGCTTCATGTCTGACAATTTTACTTTGTGGATACTTTTAAGACAAAAGACAAACTCATGCACAGCCATTGCATAGTAAGTAGCCATTGCAAAATCGCAAAATCGGAAAATCAAAAAATCGTGCAATATCCGCCAAATGGCTTAACAAAACTTTGCAACAAAACATAACTGAAGATGCACAACACCGTTATTTTGCCGGTGGTGCCTACGGGTCAAATTTTGACATTATGAAGGTTGCCAGCAGTGAATACTTAGTGGCAATTGCAGCAACACTTGGCAGATCAGTAGCGAGCGTGACGGATCTTTTTCCCTTTTGGCAACCACAGCCGAGAAGCAGAGCTGAGTGTTGAAAGAAAAGAAACAATTTTTTTTCAATGGATTTCATTTGTTTTAGGCAAGGTATTTGTATTTGCCAAATTGACGTGTTTCGAGAACAGATTTATCCAGATTTTTTTAATGATTATTTTGTATAAAATATCAATAAAAATCGCACAAAATTTGCATGATGTCATGCAAATCGTTGATATTAAATTAGTCCGCACAAAAGGGTAAAAATATGCGCTTAAATTATGCTAAATAGTTGAGCTAAAAGCGAAACATATGCATAAAGACTTGAACATAACAGAAATAATGAAGATCAAAAAACGAAACTGAAAGCGGTTTTGTGTGAAAAAAAAACAAAAAAAACGAAATACCAAATGTATTCGTATATGAATTATTTAATTCCCAAATGGCGTTAGGACTTACGTAATATATTTTTTGTGTTGTAGTAACAGCAATTGGATGTTGTTGTTGTAATGGCTCTTTTGTTATTAGTTGTCGATGATACTAATGACGATGATGATGAAGGAGATAGAGGGTAAGATGGTGCAGCCTCACCATAATCTTGAAGATGATCGAAATGTTGAAGTTACCCACTCTCGTATTATTTTCATTTCATTTGTTATACCTCTTCAATTCAAACTTTTGATTATGACATAAATCGAGCAAAAATCGTGAAAGGCCACAATTCCAAATTATTTTACGTTTTTTTGCAAATTACGTTTTGGTTTTCGAATTCCAATACGCTTGAACCAATTTGGCCGGATTCTTCTTAATTTTTTGTACATACACAAATGTGCTGTAATATTTATTCAAAATAGTTTTGATTTTCTCTCTTTCTCTGTTGTTAATTTGTTAGTATTTATGCCTTGCCATTGTACCTTTATTTAATAAACATTTTTCTAACCGAATCGTCTCAAATGAAATCTTCACTTTCGATTTCACTTATTGTGTGTGGAGTTTTTTTCTGTAGGTATTTGTTTGCCTTTCAATTTATTGTTAATAAAAATGTTAATCATTTAGCGGTGCGGCATTTAACACTTACATATAACAAAACAAATATTGACTCATTGCCATGGTTTTGATAGGAAATCCGATGAGGTATTCCTTCGATATCCGGGTTTTGTGCGAAGTGTCAATGTAGAGCTGATGTATTACACATTTAACAGGTTAGGTTAGGTTAGGTTAAGGTGGCTGCCGGAACACCGATACACTTAGACCATTGTGATACAACATGCGAGAAAAAAAAAATGAATTTGTCTACACGACACCACCTTCTGTCAAGCAATGGCCAACTTAGGAGAGTATAATTTGCGGCGAAGAAACTTAATTTTGTGATTTGCAGCTTTGATTGGACAAGAGCCCTCGAGGGTAGTACCAAATATTTATTTATTTTTATTAAAACTTCTTGAAGTCATTATGAGATTTTTCGTTTGTTTCTTTTTGAAGGTTGTGACGACAGTTTAGTGTCGCATTGAAAATGGCTTAATTTTTCAGTCTATAAATTCGATACCGTTCGATCAAACTGAGAGACTTGCCACAATGAAATCTGCTCTATAATTTGACAGTTTTAAAAATAAAATAGAAGGACATGAAAGTCATTAAACCGCGAAATAACTTGAAAGTTTGTCTCATTTCTATAATTTTACAAAATTTTTTCTTTCGACAAAAGTAAAAAAATTAAAACGTTAATTGAGTAAAATCAGCATTTAATGCTTTATATTTTCTCTGTTTCTGTACTTTGTTGGACTTATATTAACTATTTGCTGCAAAATGTGCCAGTTGTACTAAAAGTGGCTTTATCATGAATTCGTTGTGCAAAGTCTATCATTTTTAAATAGGAATTCTGGCAAAAAAGATTTTTATAATAAACAATTTAATTGAGAAAAAATATTTGCTAAAAACCTTATTATATTAACAAATGGAAGCTGTGTCAAAAATCGCTCATTCCCCGCAATAAAGAAGGGTTCTGTCTTTTGGGAGCGTGTAGATAAATATCTGAGGATCCTGGTGGTATCGATAACTTTAAAACATCGAATTTTGATTTGTGTTTTTATTGAAGGAAATGTACAAATTTAGCAGGGAATATTAAAATCGAAAATTTACTTTTAAAAACATTACAGTTTTACCCACTCCGGACAAATTTTAAATATTCACAGAGTAAAAAATGTCCAGAAGTGAATAATACGGACCTATGTACTATAAGTTATTTTTGATGAGAAAATATTTTTTTTTCAATAAATTGCCACCCCGAAGTCATATTGACATCAGCCGAATAACTTCTGGGCAATTTCAATTCCATTAAAATGTTTACAATTTATAGCCTACAAAATGTTAATCACCAATAAAAATTTCTCCATAAAATTGACAAGTATTTGCTATTTGTACATTTGTACATTACAAAAATTACAACAACAACCACAAATAAATAAACACTAAACATACTTTTGTAATTTTAATGCCTCATTACATGTTTTATCGTAATGCATTTTTTAGAAAATCCGAAAATTTCCAATACGCCAACACAGTTAGAGAGACGACGGTGGAACTGCGATCTGTCTGCCACAGCGGCGCATATGCTGTAGCAAAGTAGCTGCTCATTGCAAGCACTTTCGATTTCAGGCGCATGCGCTGAGCCACAATTTCATTTTGAAGTTTTTTTTTTGTAATTTTTCACCCAACCAAAAATATATTTGAAAAGAAAAAAAAGTAACCGTCTGATTTAATTGCAATTTATTTACTGTTAACTAAGTTATTTTGTTTTTGGTATGGACCAGCAACACCACCACAAGTGTTCGTTTAATACTATTTACACACTGACTTTCTTTTCGACAGCAGCTGATACTACTTTTTCTAAACTCCCCAGTTGCGGCTGTTGTTGTTGGTGTACTGTTTTTTTTTTTGTAATGTTTTGTGGAAGCGTCTCAATAACGGCGTTGATTTCGTTTTTAATGTTAAATTGCACGCGAATTCGCATTTAATGCATTCATTTAATGAAAAAGCGGATTTCGAAGACTTTCTTGATAGACTACTTTTGTTGTTGTTTTTGTTTTGGTTGTCTGTATATTTTTTTTGCCTTGTATTTTGTATATATTTTGGTTAGCCCCCATAAAGTAATTTAAATCAATAAACCAACTTGCACTCATATTTCTTGTACGCGGCATGTCATTTTTTGGACAGCCGAATCCGTTTTCTTTCATTTGCAGGCAATTTACATACGGGCGAGCATATTTGAATGCATGACAGTGTTGCCTATGCAACTTTCTTTTGCTTCATTAGCGCCTTGCACTATCAATAATTAAATGATAACGATTTTATTTAGAAGAAAGTTTCGATACATTTTTTAATGAGTAAAAATAAATGGAAAAGTTTTTAATAGTCAATTGATTCAAAAGAAGAAATTAAATAGTCTGTGGAAGGCACATCTCCACCTTAGGTAAAAGTGGCTGCGACAAGGCCAATATGGTCCACTCTCTGTTTTACTAGTGCAGTGTTTCCTTCGTGTTCTGTATCCAATCCAAAAGTTTTGATAAGTAGCCCTAGTGTTTTAATTGATAAAGTGGCAGAGTAGTTAACTTCATTAGTATCCTGATCCTGGACAAAAACATAGTATATGTTGAAGCCTTTTTTCCTCCTCATCAGGTCCATTACAGTTTCGACATCAGTTATTTGACACCAGACCCATTCTGAAGACGTGATGAGCAATAAGACAGGTTCTCTCGCTTAAGAGAAATCATGTAGTTAGATTGTTTTTTGTAGAGGAAGTGACCAGGTTGACGTTACTAATTGCAGTCCATCCTTAGCCAACTCATCCAATTTTTCATTTCCTTCGATGTCGCAGTGATCCAGTATCCACACTAGATTGACTACGTTGTATGTACTAAGACTCCGGAGTACCTCATCTTCACGTTCATTTCGTAATATTTATTTTTCTAATTTTTACTTTGAGTGTAGTATAAATTGAAAACCTAAGCAGGTCGATTTTATATTAAATACAATTTGTGGCCCGTAATAAACTGTCAGTCGCATTGCAAATTTGTTAAATGTCAAGACAAACATTTGCATACCAATTGCAAATTCAGTTTATGTTTTTTTTCCACTAATCCCAAATGGATTAATACTTTCGCTTTGCTTACTAAGATATGGCGCTATGCAATTCAAAACTCATCCATTTTGTAACAAAAAAAAATTAACTACAATTCAAAATATTATGACACTGACGATCACTCAAGCTACTTCAAAATGGATGGCCTCCACAACAGGTTAATCAAAATAAAGAAACTCACTTCAATTTCTATTTCACAAAAACTTAATAAACCAAAAATACAAAAAATTTTACTTTTTTATTGAAATTACTTGAAATCATGGAATTCCTTAATCGTGTTCATCACTTCTTTGGAATACCTTTGAATCTTATTCACAAACATGTTTCAATTTAATTAACTTTTAAACTCAGCTATTATACAATTTGCACTAACCACAGCCAACTTGAGTGTATGTAAAGATTTCTTTCAAATTCTTCAACTACAATGAATAAGAATTTCATTCAAATCATTAATTTAATAGAAATATAAGAAGCACTTCTGCCCATGAGTCACATTCGTGAAAAAGTGCAAAAAACTTCTGCATTTTAATTGTACCATAATTTATCTCAACAGTCAGTCTTCGAGGTGATCTCATCGGTTTGTCATGTTGAACAGAAGATGTGCCTGAGGAATTTAAATTTAATAGAATGAAAATATCATAATATACTTATTTGACAAAGAATTGCAATCATCTGCTAAGTAATATGTTTGCAAATTACGTATGTGATGAGAAATTTTATCAAAAACTTTTAAACATAAATCAGTCTTTAAAGGTCAAACGGTGGTCGTTGTTTTCTGGTTTGAATACGGATTAAGTCATTCACCAATTGACAGACATTGAACATTCGTTAAACATTCAGTGAACAGCTTTCAGTAGAACAATATATTAGCCACCAACAAATGTTAGTAAAACCGAACCGGTTGAAAATTCTCCATTGAAATTTTCGTATGAATCAATATTATTCTGCAGTAAATTCTTCGGATTTCAGTGTTCCACTAAATTCATCCACTTCAACCTGACAGTTGAAATTTTTCTGCAATACAACGAAAAACATAATCCCGCGAAAATAAGGGCTTAAAAAAAGAAATGGTTATTAAAATCAATCAAGCATTTAATTGGAAAAATGTCTGCTTCACTCGGCAAAGTATGGTTATTTTCTCATTATGGAAAAGAATACACACAGAGTCGCGGCTGACGGGCAGTTAAAATCGTACGAAAATCTCTTCGGTGGAGCAGAATATCTATACGCGTGTATTGTGTGCTTTTGAAGTGAAAAATTTGGCTGGGTCATCATTATCCATGCAGGCGGCGGTTTGAGTAGGTTTTAAGCCCAGCACTTATGAAAAAGCATTTTCACTACATTTTTGGCCGCATTTTACATGTTTTCCATTGTAAATTGTGAATTATTCGCGCATAATTTTCATTCGAGGGCATGGTAATGAAGTGGCTCTTTGCTCTTTGCACATTGTTGTTGTTTTTTAATTCTCTGTTACTTAATTGTTTGGTTTTGTGAGGTTAAAGAGGTTCTGTTTGGGTTTTCCCGTCACTTCAATTAATTTTAATATATTCTTTTGTGTGTGTGTTACTTTGCAAAATTTACGCAAATTCATTTAACAAAATTAACTAATAATTTGTCTTTTTTTTCTTTCCAGGTAAGTGTCACTACTGACATTCGTCGTACGGTAATAATGAATATGAAACAATTTAGTAATTAGAAAACTTCATTCGAAGAAACTAGTTTCTGCAAACGTTTTGCCATGAAAAACGTTTTTTAATCCAGCTTGGTACAGGTTTTTGTTTCTTTAATGTTACAAACATTCAATTGAAATTACCATGAGGCGCTCTTAATTATACAGAAACAACAATTAACATTGTTAAACATTGCACTGAAGTGGGTCTACGGCAACGCCATGAACAACGGCCACAGCCTCTAAAACAACCATACAAGAGATGATAGCACTGATTCCATTAATGGATTGCTTATTATTGCGCTGGAAAGCAGTTTTCAGTTTAGTTTCAATTTACAGATGAACGATACTTCACATCAATTACTTTTATTTTGAAGAGCTTGCGGCTTTTTTTATGAGGACCATGCAATTTGTAATGAATTTCAACAATTTTTCTTCATATGAGTATTCATACATACCACATTTTTGATTTATTTCCAAGCAGCTAATCAATGTCATCATTTGGCTGGCATTAAAACTTGACGATTTCAAGTTTGTGTGATTTGGAATTTATGTGAGAAATTTTTATGGCTGAAGCGATTTGTGCAAATTCAATTATACCGAATTTCAGCAAAAGCAAAACGTTAATTAGCTTCTACAAAAGCAAAAGAATGGCAGCAAAGGTCAAAATCTTCTGCGAAACATATTTTTTGTGCAAACAAGAAAAAGAAAAAGAAAAGACAAACTGAAAAAAAACTACAAACCAATAAGACTGTACGGATCGGGACAAATAGATTCTGTTAGAGGGGGGTTAAAAAAGAGCACCCGTGTCTCCCAGTTATTCTGGATTTTTCCCATGCACATAAAATTTCTTCAAAAATCTCATCAAGCTAGACTAGCTAGACAATTCAGAAAATGTATACGATTTTTACATTTTTTCTACTTCAACATAAGAAAAAAATGTAGAATATAATAAAATTTTCTGAATTGTCTAACTGTCTAGCTCGATGGGACAAATGCAAAATGCAAACACTCAATTTAAACGGTCTTTCTTAACCCTCTCTAACAGAATCCATTAGACATCATCATGTGCGTTACCAAAAGTTGGTTTTTGTCGAACAGACAGTGGGTAGAAGAGAAGACCTGCAAGTCATGGGTAATACCGATAAACAAAAATATTTATTTGGAAAAATCCGTTTTATTCTACGACTTTTATGATTTAATTTTTTTAGGCTTATGTAGAAAATTTTAAATTGTTTTGATGTCATCTAGTATTAATATTTACGTGAATACTCGCCAGAAATACAAATAAGATGTTACTAATTTTTTTATCATTAATCGTTATTGTCATATAAATTTAAATTATTTTGACATCTTTGATGGCATAATTGTTAGGGCTCCTGTTATTCGATTAATCGCATACCCGAATTAAACGGATAGGAAATTATTTGACATTAATATTTGTTTGAGAGATATTCGACTAGTTGAACGCATTCAATATTCGGCTAGTCAAATGTGAGGAAACTTTACTTAACTAACATAGACCACACCACAGTATCTTTTCATTCGCTTATTTTTAAAACATGCCAAATATTTGACTATTTTGCTATGGCAATTAAATTAACGAAAAACTATTTGATCGATTATACGGTTAATTGAAATTGATTGGTTAATCGATTAGTCGAAGCAGAGCAACTAGTCGGATAACATTTACCGGTTTCCACATTATTATACAATAATTTTAAGAACCTTCAACACAAACTTGTGTGAATAAACTGTATAATGCGAAAATACAGTTTGGTACGAAAAAAGAGACGAGCGTTACTCATACGCCTCATATGCCACTCATACTCCTAGGTATATGAAGACAAATTTGTTGCTTCTGAGTTTTTAATATTTTGAATCAGAATTTGTGATGTTCCTTTGATACGATAAAATAATATTTATAGAAGTTTTGGCGGAAGTTGGTGTCAGAAAAACAAATTTCTCTGATATGATAACACAGGGCGTATGAGTAACATTACTACAAAAATATGTGTATACCCCCAAACACTGCTATTACCGGGTATATTTACTTTGGCACAACGTTTGTAAGACCCATAAGGAGGGGTGGCAGGTATGGAAAATATATATGAAACAATTCGTTTAGATTTTACTTTTTTGTACCCCCACCTTTCGAAAATTATAACACAATGTTTGCGAGTCTTATGAGACCCAGCTTTCTATTGTCTGGCTCTTTACTCATATCTTCGGGCCCGTTTCTATTGAAAACTGATGTATGACACATTTCTTCAGATTTAATGGAGCTATATTTCTTTGAATATCTTGACCGTGAAAGAGAGATTCCACATGATTTTTAAGATAAAAATATAGATTTCATAAAATACCACCGGCGAGTCAGTTACGCCAGTTCGTGATACTGCCAACGATATTGCACCACACTTGGACGTTCTATGGACCACCCCCCTTGTGTACAATTTTTGGCACACGAACGTTTAATGCTACAGCCGTAATAAAGGGAATCCTCATAAAATAGACCATGGTTAATTTTTAGGTCACTCACTTGTGTTAGTTGAACGAATTACACTACGTCTAAAGGACAAACCTTTAATTTTTAAATTTGTTTACTTGTACCTTTCCTTGCTCGACTTGCTCAATTTGAAAAGATTTTCCATTTGCACACTTCGATAGATTCTCCAAAAGCTTCAAGAAGTGTGTGTGTGTGTGTGAACCGTCATTCAGCTGCAATTCGAACTTAATATAGAAAAACAGGGTGATGTCAACCGCGTCATTGTGCAACACTCGACTGTCTTCCACTTGGAAACCCTCAACGCAATGCTACCAAAACATTGAAAAGTAACATTTTATCTGTTGGACAACTGTGGGAGTGCAATTGTTGGCAATTGCGTTTTCTGTTGGTACCTTTTCCAGCGTTTTTAAGTGGAATCATTTTTCATTTAAATGGGAACGCGTGAAACTGTACTCGGCAAATATGTACATACATGCGACGAAGACATATTGTTGTTACAGCAACAGCAGTGAGATGTTGCACATAAATCATGCATGTAAAATGTACATACACAGAATCTTAAAAAAATATTCAAACATTTCGTAAAATGTACAGAGACTTTCATTTTTGGGGATGTTAATTTTCGCCAAACGAGTGGTTTGGCGATAAGTACATCAAACCCAAATCAATTTTCTATTAAACGCCTTTCGAGGCAACAATGTTGTAAACCGGAGAATGTGCAACTGCCATGGCAAATAATATAAAATTAATTTATAACAACAACAAATACAAGTCTGCAGTGAATGTACTCGGCCTAGTAGTTGACTGGGAGATGCCACTTTTCTAACCACACACACATAGACACACAAGTCCATTAACCATATTAGCCAGGATCAGTGTAACCGTAGTGACAGTAATGGCGCGCTTGGATTGGCTTGTTTGGTGGATTTTCTTTTCGAATTTCGACAGAGCGAAAGTTTTGCAAACACACACCACTTCTTTGTGTTTTGTTTTTGTTTACAATTTTCACAAAAAAACAACGGCTACTGGAGAAGAAAACTTTACCACCACCACCGGACGTGGCCATGTTTGAGTGGTATCAGCCATCTTTAAACGCAGCCAAATGACAAGTTCAGTTGCTTGTAATCGTGTATTATAGGTCAACGTTCCATTGGCTATTTCATATCGAATTCGTGCATTATTAAATTTTCAAAAAAACAACAGCTTATCTCGTGCGGAAAACAAGTTTCGTTTTTTTCTTCAATCGCATCACAAAAATTACACACAAAAATACTCTATCATCTTAGTTAATTCAGTTTGAGCGAGATATTTTCCACTCGCAGACACACTTTCAATTAAACCGCCAATCGCTTTTATGGCGCTGCCTATGATGCTTTATGGCATAGAAAATAGAAACCAACTTAAATTGCCTGATTGCATTTGGTCAGATTTTGACATCGTCGCTGATCGAGACAGTAACGGTGCGATAAAGTCTTGTTGATAACTCTATGAATCGATGGGTGTGCTTGATTGGTTGTTGTTGTTGTAAAGTGTTGTGCATTTTAATTGTGTTTAATTTTTAAGTGACTTTCATAATTTGTTATTATGTTGCAAGCTAATGGGAAATTAATTTCGAATTAAATGAAATATTTCATTACATTCAGGCCAAAGCCGCGAAAAGCGTTTGACATTTTTTTGTATACCATTTTGTGAGGTTAAATCGAATTAATCCCATCCAATTTGAAAGTAATTTTCCTTAAAAATTATCTCTATGTACACAATGAATCAATTGAAAGTGCATAAATCTCGCAAAGGTTATTGCAACAGCCGAATAGAAATAATCGAACTGAAATTTAAGTTCACACGATCGCTATCTGTTGCTGGAATCGAATTTTCCACCCATTTTCCGAAAACAAAAGAAACCTTTTGTTGCGGTTGCTGTTATTATTGCGCTCGCAACTGCTGTACAATTGCCACTCAAAGGCAGCTGTCAGCATAAATCCTAAAAGGAAAAACCAAACCAAACCAAAGCAAACAATCAGCCCCAAGAACAAACGTACAGCAATCAAGACATTTAAGTAGCTGAACTTTATACTCGTATGTATATGCTTACGTTCACACACATGCACTACAATAGTAAAATAGGAGTTCTTATACTGCCAACCTCACCTCCCCCACTCCAAATCCACTTTTAAATGTCAAACTTGAAAAAGTTTTGGGTGGTGGACAACGACAACGACGACTGACCCATTAAAAAGCAATTTTCGTTGGCGCTTGAATTCTTTTTGTTGTTATTAATTGTGGCTGAAGTAGGAATTGAAAACCAAAGTGAAGAAAAAACCTTTCAAAGGTGAGAACGCTCGAACGCGTAGTGTAAAAACCGGCACCGGCTTTTATTATTTTTTTAAACTATTTTTGGATTACTCAAGTAGGTGGGTGTGTACATGCTTTAAGCGTAATATTTTGTTGTTGTCGTTTGGTTTTTTTGGAAGGCATTGATCTCTACACAGACGTAATCGTGAGGCGTTGACTGTAATTTTATGCTAACGTGACTCTTTCTGTACAGTTTCTACGTGATCTCTTGATCCACTACTTAAAAGTGATTGTTTCATTTTATATTTACAAAGTGGCTGGTAATAAAATCCAACAGTTATTTTATGACTCGTTATGTAAAACTTGGGGACAAACAAAAAAAAAAAACTTTTCAATTCAATTTGTATTAGCCCTCAATGTAATTGGGTGTGCAACTTTTTGATGATGTGGCAATACTGTGGGACAAAGGGGCACAGCTAATTTTAAAACCCTTCTATTAACTTACTTTGGCTGAAATGGGTAAGTAGGTAGGTGTTTAATTTAAATTTGTTTTCCAGACCTTGTCTAGGAACCTTGCCTTGGAACCGCTCCGAGCCCCATTGCACATTCCTACGCAATTTAAACCAGATCTTAATTGGCTTACTTATACAATCTGATATGTATTGATGGCGTTGAGCAAAGTATCTGTGATCCCTGGCCACTGCAAACTTCTATCGCTCCCCGACAACGATTTTTTCAGACTGGAATACCGGTGTAAGTCAAATACCTAAGGCAAATTGGTTTCACACATAGACTCCTGCTTTTTCATAACCTTACACTTTAGTGACGGCCGTGGTGTAGTGGTTAAGACCTCTGCTTCACTATCGGAAGGTATCGGGTTCGACTCCCACCTGGGGCAAGGCAGAAATTTGTTTTCTGTTTTTCTGTGTAGACCGCCACTCTCTCGCCAAGTTCTGGCAATCTTGCGAGAGTTACTTTGCCATGAAAAGCTTCTTCTTTGGGAGTCCCGCTATATACACTTGCCCACGATAATGGCATTAAGAAGCTCGGCCAAAACCCTCGAGGGTTGTAGCGCCAATATATGTATGTATGTACACTTTAGCTAGGAAGTTGTATAGATTTACCTCCGGTAGCAATACATTCTATTACATTTTGGGGCCTAGAGGGCCTTAATCCCTTTTTTTTTCTAAAACATGAAATAATGCTATATACCTTCAAGTTACAATCGGCTATTGCCAAAATTAAATTACATGGAGCAGGGTGTGGGGATAAAGGGAAAGGGTCGAAATGGAAAAACTTGCTTTTCTTCAAGTTATGTGTTTAACAAAAAAGAATTGCTTCTTCTGATTCTCCAAAGGATCGATAAGAGAATAATAAACATTTCTTTAATAATCTTGTGAATTTTGGTTCTTCACATTTAAATCAGTCAGATTATAAAGGTTGATTCTTAGAATTCTTTAATTTTCGTTTACGAACTTATTGATTTCTACGTTACACTGACCAACTATCGTTTTTGGCATGGTACTTCACACAAGCCCCCCCGCTTATTACACTCCTTTAAAGAGCAGCGACCGCCCACCCCACTCCGTTAATAAAATCCGCACAAATGCAACCAAGTTCACGAGGCCATGAGTTGTGCCTGTGCCACGTTTTATTTCAGTTCATATTTCGTGTCGTTTGCCTCGACTTGTTATTTCGATTGTAGTCCGTGTTTTTTGCACCATGTTGGTTGGACACAGTGCATAGCTTGACTTCGATGACGGTTTTGTTTGGCTTAACAAACCAAACATGTGGGATCCAGTTTCAAACAAATTTTTTCACTCTGCCTTCGACGCAGCATCAGCACGCCAGCCAGCCAGCCAAAAGTTTTTGTGTTAGTTTTACGGTTTGTGAGCGAAAACTTTAGATGCGGGCACAAGTAGAAAATGAACGTGTTGCTTGGGAAAATAGTTTTGAATTTGAGCAAAGTTGGGTTTTTTTTTTATAGGAAAAACAAGTTAATTTTTTTACGATTTTTTTTCTTTCATTTGTGGCTATTGGATTTCAAAGTAACCGAAAGCGAAATTTTCCATTAAACCTTTCAGTGTATAGCTTTCAGTCTCTGGTTTGATTGGAAAATTTTACGAATTGTTAAATATTTGTGATTTTCAAAAACCAGTCAACACAAACGGGTATTTGGTAAAATCGTATGCGAAAATTTCGTATTTAAAAAATTTATATTTGAACAAATCAAAGTGAATAGCTTTTGACAGTTGCTATTTCCATTTCATGGCACTAGGCTCGAATAGCAAAAAAAAAATAAATTTTAAATGACTTTGACAGAAATAAGATTTTTGAAAGAAAGAAATCTGTAATTATTAAAAGTGATAGCTCTGCTGGCAATTTTGTATTTATAAAAATTACTTCAGTTTTATCTGCTGGAGTCTTTAGTGTATGGTGGGCACAAAAATGCCTTGGCCACGTTTTTTTTTTTGTAGCTAAACTATTTCGCGCACAAACCATGACGCCATTACAAATGCAGCGCGTGTTCTAGAAAAATTCAAGCATTTTTCCGAATCAACAGCGTGAACCAATTGGCTGCCCACTTTGTGTTGGAAATTTAAGAAAAAAAAACTATGTTTGCTCACCGAGTTGCGACAACCACCACAATTGCAGCCAAAACAAAAACCACTTCTAACTATTTATAGGCAGTACAAACCATAAGCGGTAATTTATGGGGACACACATACATACCAGCGAACAGTGACAGAATCAGGTGCAAACTTTTTGCAGCACTCACCCAACAATAAAGAACTTGAGAACTCTGAAGAATGTTACAGAAACAAACGAACAAAAAAAACCTGCTCCAGTTCAAGGTTAGCCTAGAAGACAGATGCAGAGTAGAGGAGCAATTGCAAAAAGGAATAATTCAAGAGATTTAGCACATATTTCTTTTTGCAATTGCCTTCGAATGCTTTTAGGCTTATGTCAACGAACATACGCAATTTATGTTGCAAAACATACGCAACAGTTGACGCGCGTAACTGGCGGTGTTATGCAACATTTCTTTGAGCTGTTGCAGTTGAAGTGGCCGTATGATAGCAGCCCAGTATATGCAGCAGCAAACATATTGCATCGCCGAGTAACTGCTGCTGCTGTTGTTGGCGATAAATTGTGTTTGAATTTTTAAAATATTGCAACTGTTGTTGGCCATTTTGCTTCATTTAAACGATTCTCAATTGATGCCGCAAGACAGACTGACGCAGCTTGTGGAGAAAATAGCTTTTGACGACACCAAACGATGCCAACGGCAGAGCCAGTAACAACAGCTGCTAAATTACATATCCGTTCGCATTGGCTGAACACAAATGTTCGCAATAAATAAAAATGAGTTAATCGAAGGGGTTGGTGAGTTTTGTAAGATAAAAACGGAGATAAAACCATTAAAGCCAGATAAAGTCGATAAAAATCTGCTCAACACTAAATTGATTAAAAATCCCAACTAAAAGCCTATGTTTTACAGAATTTTGCAAATTTCATCGCCAAATGTCGCCCAAAAGACACCGAATTCCAAAAAAGTGCAATCAAAGCACCATAAATGATTACCCCACCATTGCCAACTTGCCATAGATTGCACTTGTGTCTCTTCCAAATTCGTCGCTTTCGTCATGCTGCTCAGTATTTGGCCACTTGCAGACACACGATTTTCCATTTGCCACTGGCTGCATCCATAAAGAGCCTTTGGTGGTGGTGGGGGGCCACTTTCAGACTCTTGCCTATTTACAGTTATTTGGCTAGAAGAAGTCTTAACATATTTAATACAAGCTAATTGCGTAAATTAACAATTAAGCAAGCTAAGAAGTCCAACAGCAAAATGCACACAGCACATTAGCGCATAACTTGCAGCTAATGCTCTCAGCAATTTCAATTGGAAACATATAATTTGGCTGAAATCTGTTTAAGTGTATTTATTGCAGCACAGTCC
The DNA here is from genome assembly GCA_951394025.1 of Heteromyza rotundicornis. NCBI lineage: Eukaryota > Metazoa > Arthropoda > Insecta > Diptera > Heleomyzidae > Heteromyza > Heteromyza rotundicornis. Next base: position 13,290,254 of record OX596010.1, on the reverse strand, counting down.
GTGACCAGCCTTAAAGACATGCTCTGGCTTCCACTTTTGGTCGAATTCCAGTAGCCATTTAGATAAATAACTTCATGAAATGTATTCAGTGTGCTGGTGCTATGTGCAAATCTTATCAAGCCATCTACATTTTGCACGCATTTGCAACTTTGTTACAGTTGAGAGTATTTATGTTAATTAAAATGTTTTGGGTTACAATATTTTGTAACTTTAGTTGGAATTTATATGCCATAATTTTCAAGACTTTATGAAATGGATTAAAAGAAAATTGTATCAAATTGGTTTTTTTTTGTATACCATCAATTTTTTTGTATACCATCAATCATTTCATCTTAATCTCTTGAGATATTATCCGATTCAATACTCCAGAAGGTTTTCAATATCTTCGCATACAATATCAATCACTCGGTCTTAAATTATCTGAAAGTCTTTAACATTTATTGCTGACATGAAGTCAAATAAGCTTTCAACATTTCAATTCCAATTCTCTCAAACATTAATCAATTTCTTCAAACTTAATTGAAAATTAAATTTTTTTCTATTCCATTTTGATTATTTTCCAATTATACTAAACTTCAAAACTATTATCACCGCCATTAGTTCCATAATCTTTCTCATTGAAATGATTTCGCAGCATTTGAGTTGAATGATTACTGATCGAAAAAGCTGATATTGGATAATATTATGTTCAAATGAAAGGTCGTAGTGAAATTATACGTCACTAACAATACTTCTTCATTCATTCATTAATCAATAATTTTATTTATATTTTCAAAAGGTAGATTCGCAGTTTTAAAAGAAATAGTGAATAGGCCCTAGTAGTATCCCTGTTGATCATATAAAACAATCGACTCGATGACTACTTTTGTGTAAATAAATAAGTAATTGTTAGATGCTCAATTCTGAATAATATCATAATTGGAATCAATCCTCATTTACTCATTTTATTTTATATCACAATTGGTATTTTAACATTTTAAAAAAATTTATTTTGAGTGTTTTATGTCGGTGTGAGATTTACATTAATTTATTTATTTATTTTATTTTAATACCAGTGCAAAAAGATACAAAATCTTATAAGCTGCACTAGTTGCATGAAGTACATTGACATATTTTAATCGTTTTATTTTTATATTTACAGCTATTTTACCCCCTCTCTTTCACTCACCTTTGTACACACTTTTTGGACCCATTTCCACCATTTCTTTCTTTGTTTTCTACTCCCTGGGGTGGCTCAAATTCTCCCTTCTGTCGACTTTTTTACATTTCCAGTATTTTTGTCCCTTTTTTGTCTACCTTTTTGTCTTTTTGTCCCCTTTTGTCACTCTTTGTCTTTGTATCTAGAAGAACAATATTACATTTTAACTCATTTACTCCCACACTTTTGCCTGGGGAATTCAATTGAAATTTTCTGGGTGGTCTCTTGAAATAATTTCCTTATTTGTATTATTCCCTTTTTTCGTTATATCTCCGTTTCAGTTTTTTTTTGGTACTTAGACCCAATAGACTTTCAACCCTTCAATTGACCTGCTCCAATGATAAGCAATGCTAATTGAAAATATATTGTGTACCAGTTTCAATCACACATGGAGTAATACTCCTAGATTAGTCTGATATCCGACAGGGATGCTTCCTCTATGCATTGGGTTGGTATGCCTTTCCATTCCTCTTCCAATAATTTCCATTTTGACATGGGAAAAAGACTTATCGAAAGCTTAATTGGACAGATAAAATTTAATGATTCATTGAGATGAATTAAAAATTAGTATTAATTTACTGCCATGCGAATGCCAGGTTAAACCAAAAACGATTGTTAGTTCAAAGTGGCTCATTCCTACATAAATCTTATTACTAATATGTAGGTTTCAGTACAATTCTCTGTCCAATCTCTATCTGATCACCTTTCAACTATTTAAACACAAATATAGAAGATTCATGGGAGTTTTTGATTAAATGATGTCTTCACCATCCTTTATTATACCGACCTTCAATCTTATTCATATTTCAAACCAAAGCCAATTCAAATACCCACCAAAAAAATAACAAAATTTAATTAAAAATTCCAAACTTGTCCCAACCAGCCACGAAATGTCGTCCAATTAACGGGAAGTGTGTACATTAAACCAATTACCCAATAAATACAATTTTGGATATATGGGACCCGGTAATTAGGTAACGCTCTAAAACAATACAGAAAAGAAACCTGAATGTAAAAAAACGAAACACATTTCAAATTAAAAATACAAAGAACGTAAGCGAGACATGTGCCCGGCACAAAAAGGTATAGATGACGCAGCAGCAAAGCCGCACGGCAACCGGATATGGCTACTCAAAACAAAAACTTACAAACAAATTTGGCAACAAGATGGCCAAGATTTACATATGCCAACAAAAAACAACACAACAGCACAACACAAATTGATTTTTTTTCCCCTGTAGCAAAAATAGAATTTGCAAAGGTGTTGAAAAGGAAATGATTTCCAACTTTTTATGGGCAATTGAACAAATTTCGATTTTTTTTCTAGCCGATATGTATTTTGTTTCGACTTTAATAAAATGTAAATTTTATTTTATACCAAAAACGAAAAGTTACTCATGTCTGATTTATGCTTTCGATTTCCAAATATTTTTACAAATGCGTAAATAAATTAATCCAATTAGTGAATTAATGTCGACTAATAAAATATGTAACGCCGCAGAGGCTGCTTGCAAACCAAACATTTTTCATTGTAGCACCAAAAGCCCAAAAGCAACATTTTACCAAAAAAAAAATTCAATAAAAAGTCATAAAAAAATTTAGCAAAAAAGTTGAGAAAAAAACCCTAAAGATATTCGAACTGGTTTCGAAACCGAAAAAAACGACTTGAATTTCTTCAATGAATCACTTAGGCGCATGTGTACGTGTGTGTGTCAGTATCACTTGTCACGCGTGTGGTGGGCTTGCGGACCACCATCACAACCATCACCACCAAAATAACCACAATAAAAGCGCCAACAAATTGCCATCACTTTATTGGCCTGCCGGTGCTTATGTAATTCAAAGAGTTTTCGAAAAAATTACCAAAATACCGAAAAAAAATTCAAATCAAAAAAAAGAAGCACGCAAAAAGTTCATTGGTTGTTGTTGTTGTGATTGTTGCCACACTTTGGCATTTATTAAAATCCGCTTATTGAGAAAACATTTCATACTTGATTATGATTATTTTGTATTTTTCAGCAATTATTTATTAAGTACTTTAATTGTGAATTTTGGTTCGCGCAAATATTTGTTGCATAATGTTTTCTTCACGAGACTCCTCTACTTTGCGCTTTTAGCATTGCAGTGTAAAAATGTTGATTGTATCTTGGGCGGTCATCAAGTGATTTTCAATTGCGGCAGGTACTTCCTTCATCGTTGCTGCTGTTGTTGTTGTTAATAGCTGTTAGTTTCGAGGTGAAACTTTTCAATTTTTGAAGTTTTACTAATCAATTAAAATGCTTGTAATGAGCATTTAATTGTGGCACTTACTTTCGTCATTACTTTCGAATTTTCAAAATTGCTCTTAGGTAGGAAGTTGATTCAAATGATGACCATTGGACAAATTTTTACTTAATAAATAGAAAGCAAATGCTAGAAATGCTAGAAATGGTAGAAATGTACACTTTATAAATACGTTATGGCCTTTTTATGCTGTATACTATACGGTGTATAGGTCAAAATTCTGATTTCAAATCAGATGATTAGATATACAAAATTTTGCTATGTAACTGGTTCGAAAAAAAATTACATTTGTGGATTAGATCTTATCCAAAATATTATCTGAAATGTTGGTCAGTGCATAAACTCATGAACACAGATAAGTGTTGAAGCCTGGCATCGCCGATCAAAAGTTGTTGTGCGCAAAAGAGGTGCGGGGTTATACAAACCCAGCGTCCAAATATTGATGGCGTTGGTTCATGGAACATTAAAAGATAAAATTGTGCAAGATTATTAATTTCAATGGAAAATTAATTTATTTTGGTACCCTCAGTTGGGTTTGTTTACCGCTCTGCCGACGATCCAATGAAAGGAAAGCACATTTGTTGGTAGTTTTAAGAATTTTGAGTACAACTCCAAACACAGGGGATTTGAAAAATTTACTATTTTTATTGGATTGAAATCACCTTCAGTTTCCTTTAATATTTGAGTGAAAATAATTTCACACACAAAAAAATCTTCACTGAAATAATCTGGTCCCAATTCCTGTTCTGCTCTACGCACTGACGGCGTTACTCATCATGGTCGAAGAAACGGGCAGTAACCAACATGTGGATGCCAAGGATGGCCACATTTTCGAGTATATTTGGACTTGTGGAGGAGACGCGTGCGAAGCGGTTTTACGATTCTACGGAACGTACACTATTCTCATGTTAATTCACTTTATTCGCAACCCAGCGCCGTTCTGTAAGATTAAACGCTTTCCCGAGGAGTATTGGGTCAATTTGTCGGTGGGACCTATTGCTGAAGCCATCGATCGTTTGCAGGCCGCCATTGATATACCCAATCCACAACTGCACACACACACGTGCGTCACCGATCTGACCAGCTATAAGGAAATGTTCGATGCAGCCATGTTGGAGATACGCCGCTTTGCGTTCTACACAGATCCACAGCAGCTGGCCGATGTAGGAGTCTACGATCGAGCTACTTTTGAAGACAGATTTCAGCTGCAGTGGACAGATTAGTTGTCCGATTGTTTCAATTAAATTCTAAAATATGTCGATTTACCCGGCCCGATTGAATTAAATGTCTCTTAAATAAATGTTGTTAGTCCAACCAAAACAAATTTTGAATGGCATTTTTTAAAGTTTATTTTAAATAAGTGGCAAGCTGCAATGGAATAACAAAACGCTCGGAAGTAGAAGTCTTTTTAAATATGTATTTCTATGGCAAAAGAGCGTAAAAACTAAATTCAAGTCTCATCTCACCTACATCAGATGAGCGCTCATTGTACGACGTGAATCTTGTAAATCTATGTGCAGGATTGCAGTTGCCACTAAGTGCATCTTCGGACGTTTATTGTCAAGTACGAATTTGGCAGTAAACCGCACATTTTATAGCGTTTTAGAATAATATTTGCCACGCACACCTTGAACGCCCAAAGGTTATGGAAAAGACAGATAGTCTTGCTTTTAGGCATAAAAACGTCCCAACAAAAATTTGAACCCGATCGGAGCAAAAATCTAGCCAAAATGGGCTAAACTGGAGCACACAAAAATCAATTTTTAAAACCGTTTTAGGTCGAGAAAAATACGTGAAAAAAAATATTTTTGGCAGAAGTATTTTAGACCAAAAAAAAAATCAGTTTGAATTTAAAATTTTGACCATTAAAAGGGGGCCACTGCCCAAAACGCCACAAAGGAGGGCAGCAGCCACAAATGACTGTTTTTGCTCCTTAACGTTATCCGATCGGATGCTTTTAGGCTAAAAGAAAACACATTCCGCTCGGTGGTTTGAAATCTATTTTCAACAGCTAGTCTAATATACACGCTCCGCCCTCAGCCACTGTCAACATTTTGAAAAAAAGCTAAAACAGAGAGCAAGTTTAAACGTATTTTGGTGATGTTTGAGAGATTATTAAAATCCAATTTCATTTGAAACAGTTCCGAGCTCAGGTTTTCAGAAGATTTCAATTTTCCATCTCATCTGGAAGTATGAGAAAAACCACTGGATGGACATTCACCACCCACCACAAACGCAGGGATTTTAGAATATAGAAACTGATTTTTTTTAAATAATACTGAACAATAATCTAAACATTGCGAGTTCAAGTTTTTTTTTTCCTTTTTTTAATGTGAATTTTTACACTACAATTTACCAAAAAATTTAATTTTCCGATACGCACAACTTTGGAGTCTTCTGGTAACATGCGTCATGTAAACTTTCCAAAGAATTTCTAAGAATTGATTGGTTGCCATTTTGTAACGGAAGATTTCCGGATAACTTTGTAGAAAAATTCTTTGTAGGAAAATAAACCACCAACTTGCCCTTGAAGGTTTTCACTACTTTGCTAAGACGCACTATATTTCCCCTTAGTGTTTTTCAATGCATTTATTTAATTTAATTTAAAAAAAAAATCATTTTTTTGTGTGATGTTTTATTAGTGTTTTTTTTTCCTAAATGAAGTCATAAATATTTAAAGAAAACTTCTGCTTCAGCGCAAGCCTACATTTTGGCCAAGCCTGCCAACCGACTGGCTACCATGTTCGACAAAAAAAATTACCCACTTTTCGTTGTATTGGAGTTTATTGGCATCTTGCCGAGTTCACAACGGACGTAAGCCGGTTTCGATGCCGTCTCTCTTCGACTGCGTTTTTCACACACACGCATATTTAATGAGGTTTGTTCATAAAATTATGTAACATTATTTTTATTTGTCTTCGACGACCTTGTCGATTAGGGACTTTATCCAACGTTTGTAGTATTTTGTTATTTTCATTATTTTATAGACATCTTTGTTGTTGTATTGTGTTTTGTTTATCTTAATTACCGCATTTGTGGTATTTTCGAAGATATTTGAATATGTTTGGGCTTCTAATGGGCTGAGAGAAAGAGAATTTTCGTTGGAATTGGTGTCATGGTGTCAATGTTAAGTTGATGTGATTTTAAATTTGATTAACTTTGATGGTTAGTTTTAATTTGATTAGTAGATACATAATAATTCATGTGATTAGCGTTGGATGTTTGATTGATAATTGGTATGTGATGAGAAAATTAAAGGATTTATCGAGGAAGTACGCAGTTACCCACTTTAACCAAACCCTAGACCACTAAGTAATTGTCATTATTGTGGTTTGTTGTTATGAAATTCATTGGTTTTCTTTTTACAGACTGGGCTTAAAATAAACTTTGAAAAAAATGCGCGCTCAGTCGCAGACGCAATCGATTATGTGCGTCGCGCGTCGCATTGCTTTTGTATGCTTTATCGTCGGATTGTCTTGCGTTGCGCCAACTGAATTTCTGGTATGCGACGTCGTTAAGTGTTGTTGTCCCGCGCTCATATGCGCCCATTCGAATACATACCATCGAGTATTTGTGTACATGTAACATGTTTGTATTGGCTATGCAAAGCGTATTGTATAATGTGCCGAATGGTAATTAAAAGTAATTAAAATATAAACTCTATAATCGGCAAGAATTACAAGTCTCAATATCAAAATGTGGAAACACATTATTTTGGCCAATTCAGCCAAATGCGATTTGTCTAACAACTAGTTTTGCTAAAATCTCTCTTTTCTCTATTTTTTCTTACAGTTTCCGCGAGGAGCGGTTTGGCAAACCCTCTTCCTATTATGTGCGGTGCTCTTTATAAATGGTAAGTGGTTTGCAAATCCAATTTATTTCTATTTTTATGGCAAAACCAATATTTTCTTTGAAATTTCTATACACCTTTTGGGAAAAGTTAGTTAAAAGGGGTTAATGTTGGGATTTAGTTTAATGACCACTTCTGTGGGCAACATTTTGTCAATTAAACCTCTCTCATTCCCTGTGCTCCTGCAGAAGTCCGTTCCGAGGGAAGAGTCGTGTGTTACTACACCAACTGGAGTGTCTATCGACCGGGCACAGCGAAATTCAATCCGCAGAATATCAATCCATATTTGTGTACACATTTGGTGTACGCATTCGGTGGATTCACGAAGGACAATCAAATGAAGCCATTCGATAAATATCAGGACATTGAACAGGGTGAGTGTGCATACATAATAAAGGAGAAGCACACATGCTCCTTTCGCCTTAAAAACCAACATCAACATAATTAACTGAGCAAACTGCATTAACACATTCACTTAATTTCATCATCATCCCCCCCCCCCCATGCAGGTGGCTATGCCAAATTCACTGGCCTGAAGACATACAATAAACAACTGAAAACCATGATTGCCATTGGCGGCTGGAATGAGGCCTCTTCACGCTTCTCGCCGCTCGTTGCCAGTTCCGAACGTCGGCAAAAGTTCATCAAGAACATTTTGAAATTCCTGCGACAGAATCATTTTGATGGCATCGACTTGGACTGGGAGTATCCGGCTCACCGTGAGGGTGGCAAGCCGCGCGACCGTGACAACTATGCTCAGTTCGTGCAAGAGTTGCGCGCCGAATTCGAACGTGAATCGGAGAAAACCGGACGTCCGCGTCTGCTGTTGACAATGGCTGTACCCGCCGGCATCGAACACATCGACAAGGGCTATGACATCCCCAAGTTGAACAAGTACTTGGATTGGTTCAATGTTTTGACTTATGATTTCCATTCATCGCACGAGCCTTCGGCAAATCATCATGCTCCCTTGTATTCCCTGGAAGAGGAGTCTGAGTATAATTTCGATTCCGAACTGAATATTGTATGATTGGAATTGAGGGTGGGCTCTTGGTGCAAATATTAAAAGAATTTAATTGTTTCAATAGGATTACTCCATCAAGTATTATTTGAAATCCGGTGCCGATCGTGACAAGCTGGTGTTGGGTATACCCACCTATGGACGCTCGTATACTTTGATCAATGAAGACAGCACAGATATAGGGGCCCCGGCGGAGTCGCCTGGTGATCAGGGAGATGCCACTAGGGAAAAGGGCTATTTGGCGTACTATGAAGTAAAATGAACTACTTTTCAGTCAATCATAAAGTATTAAATGCATGTTGTTATTCTCTAGATCTGTCAAAACATCAAAGACGATCCCGAATGGACTGTGGTCCAGCCGAATCCCAATGCCATGGGCCCTTATGCCTATCGCCACAATCAATGGGTGGGCTATGATGACGAGGCCATTGTACGTAAGAAGGCTGAATATGTTGTGGAGAATGGTTTGGGTGGCATTATGTTCTGGGCCATTGACAATGACGATTTCCGTGGCACATGCACAGGCAAGCCATACCCCTTGATTGAGGCAGCCAAGGAAGCAATGTTCGAGAGTTTGGGGTAAGAGCAGTTTTTTAAATTAAATTTTAGAACTGGCTTAATTAATTTTAAAAAAATCCACACAGACTCGGCATCAATGAAGTGGCCAAGCCCAGTTCACCCAAGAAGCCTTTGCGCTCAAGAAGCCGCGAGAACTCATCGTCAACCCGCAATCGCATTGGTGGAACAGTTGATGAGAAATCGTCCGTAAATCAAAGAAAGGAAACAACGCGTGGCAGCGTTTCTACAGGAAGTCGCAAACGTGTACAGTCCTCTACCACTACTGCTGCTCCCGTCTCGTCGTTTAAACTGACCGAACCCGAAGGATCTTCATTGTATGTTGGAGGACGCACAACAACACCACCGCCACCAACTACACCAGATCCGGGCACTGGTAAGTTTGAGAAAATAACACACTTAGAAAAATACTTGCTAAGAATTCTTTCGGTTCTCTCCTTTAGACTTCAAATGCGAAGACGAAGGCTTCTTCCAGCATCCACGCGATTGTAAGAAATACTACTGGTGTCTGGACAGTGGACCATCTGGCTTGGGAATCGTGGCCCATCAGTTCACATGCCCTTCGGGCTTATACTTCAATCCAGCCGCCGATTCTTGTGATTTCGCTCGCAACGTGCCTTGCAAAACAAAGAAGTAAGTTTAATGGACACTTGAATTGATTCATTAGAATTAAATGAATTTGGAAATTTTTCAGATCTACCACAGCAGCTCCCATCACATCAACTAGTACAACTACGACCACCGCACGTCCCACGGCATCTTCCAATCGAATTACAGCGGCCACTTCACGCTCTTCATTCTTCAGAACTACAAGTAGCACGACCACAACAGCGGCTCCCGAAGAAGAGTTTGAAAACGAGGATGAAGAGGAGGTCCATACGCATATCAAAGACAAAGATTCCGAGGAAGATCCTCAAGTGTTGAAGGAACTTATCGATTTGATACGTAAAGTGGGTGGCATTGAAGAGCTGGAGAAACATTTGTTGCGCAAAGAAGATGGCACCATCTCCATAAAGGAAAACAATTTCGCCTCGGATGCTTCTACCACCGCTTCGCCCATAAGTAAATCTCTGTACGACAAAGTGCTGAGTCGTCCCAATACATACAACTCGTTCCGCAATCGTTTGACTTCATCCACACTGTTCCGTAACTCGGGCAAGAATGAAGAAGTTGTGACAGGTGACAGCAAATTCGAAGAGGACGAGGCTCAAGAAGTGGGACGCAGCAGTACGGGCAGTTCCAGTTACTCCAAGTACTCGTCCGTAGTGCGTGGCAACAGCAGACAAGGGCCCCAGAATGAGGGCTTGGACAAGGTGTCCGACTTCGATAGTTTCCAAAAGGAAAAGAAACCATATGTCACCATCAATAGAAACAGAGGAGCCACCAGGGCACACAATGCTGAGGAAGAAGTAGACGACGAGGAAATTGTGGCACACTTAGATGAAGAAGACTCCGAAGAAGAGGAGAAAGTAAAGAGCACGAGACGACCGGTTACCTCAGCCACGCCTTCATACGCGAGCATTAGAAGAACGAAGCCCACGACAACGCAGCCAGAAGATGAACAAGTTATCGAAGAAAATGTAAAAATCGTAAAGGAAGTGGGCGAAAAGAAGACATACGCATCGTTAAGTAGAAATCGGGGCACTTTTACCACCACTGAGAAGCCCGCAGCCATTGATGAAGTTGTGTCCACCACAAATAGGTAAGATCAACGAAAATTTCGAAACTTTTTGGATGTCTCTAAGTTTTGTTTCACCCTTTCTAAAGATATAAATATTTCGAACGCACACGCCCCACCAAGAGCTCTACCTTGTCCAGCCTTGAGGCAAATGCCGACGATGACGAAACCGATGCCGACGACGAGGAGGAGGACCAGCAAAATGTAATGGTACACTTAAAGGCTGCAAATGATTCCACACAAAAAACACCAACCACAACACGTACCTACGCGAGTTTAGGTCGCAGAACTACAACAACAACAACACCACCAGAAACTTCAACCACCACAGAGTCTCCCACAATTAAAACTAATTTCTTAGAAACCACCACCACACTAACAAACGAAACACCTGAACCAATATCAACCACAAGTACTACTCCTACAACTACTAACAGTAATCCTGCTATCATTTATACCACCACATCCATTCCCATAGCATCCACAACCATATCCACTACCACTATAACCACGCCATCAAATGGTGATTCTACCACCACCGAAATCCCCAATGAAATACCCTCTTCGGCCCCGGCCGCCGAAGAATCCCTAGCTCTTTCCCTTGATATCAATTCCCTTGCGCTTGAACAATCGACAACGACGGAGTCTGGTCTAGATACAACGAAACAGGAGACATCAGCCAACAATGATGACGGTGATGGTAGTCAACTGACCTCAACCACAACCACCAAGACAACGACCAAAACATTGACGACCACTGGAACAACTGACACTGACCAAGCAGCGGACGAGGTAACGAATTTCAATAAGAATCTAACAAAGACACAATATAAGCTCAATACAAGAACAAGAAATGTTACAACCACAACAACTACGAAAGATATCGACAGTAATAAGATATCCGATTCCAAAATTGCAACAACAATCACCAACAACAATTCAATTGAAACTAGTCTAAATAGTAGCAATAATAGCAATGGTTTAAGTAGTAGTAATAGCGTTAGAGGTAATACCTTTAAATATTCTGGTGGCAGAAGACAACAACAACAACAACAACAGCAATTAAATGAAAAACTTAATCGTAAATCCCCAAACCAACAGACAACAGCGACCACGTTAACTACTACTACCGAACCTACTCCCACTAACGAATTCCTGGGAACCGTATCTAGTCCAAGACCTTTTGGTTTTCCAAGACGTCGTACGCGCCCAACTTCGGCCACAACGACCACCACCGAAGAGTCCACAACTTCTACTGAAAACAATCAAGAAGAAAATGAAGCCGGCGGAAGCTTAGTCAAAACGAAATTATACGCTGTGAATACAATTACGAATAGGAATAAGGTGAGTTCTAGCTCTGATGCATTGCGAGTACATGAAGAGTTGGAAAGCAACGTCAGCAACAACCACAAGCAAATATCGGGCACCCAAACTCAAACTCAAATTCGTACACAAACGCATGTCGTAGACGTAGTTGGTAATAGTGGTGGTGCTAGTTTAAGGCATGTTGTAGATAGAACACATAATTTAAGTAGTCATGTAAGCTCAAATGACGATGATGACGACGACGACGATTCGTTGCCACATCGTGCGTACAGTTGGCGGGATTCGAGGCGTCCCACCAAACGTCCATTGAAGACGAAAAAGGTTAAAGACACACAATTTGATACGGGCGAATATCGAGGTAATGGTCACTTTGAAAGTAATTCAGATGACCAACAAAGGGTTAGGGGGCCGGGGCGCGTCAACGTTTTGGCGGGTAACACTAAAGACGAAAGTTTCCATAGGAAAGAGAGTAGTTTCGACGAGCAAACAAGTAAGTATCGTGGCAAGAGTTTAGAAACGAAATCCACTGAGAACAGTTTGACTAAGGAACTTGATAAGACGGGCAAGTTTAGCAGTCGCGGTTTGAAGATGGTTTCTGATGACGAAGATGAAGACTCCAAAATGAATACGAGCGGCGAAGTAGGAGTTACCACAACTAAGGAAAGTACTTTGAGCAATACCGATGATAAGGCAGCAGTCGTTACCGGACATGTTCATGGAAAGTTGAAAACTAATATTTCCAAAAATGCTGGAATCACCACAGAAATTAAGGAAACGGTTATAAAGGATGATGGTGCTATAGTAACGAATACCACATACACCACTATTACTGGAGAAAATAGTAAATTGGCTATGGGTGGAATACATAACTTGACCAGTACTGAAGAACTAACCGAAGGTAGTCATGGCACCATTCGTAAGACCATAAATCGTAAAACCATAACAAATGGTGGAAATGGAACTGGTGTCCAACACATTACAACCGAAGAGGAAACAATAACGACCACAAAATCTGGAAGTTCTCATGATGGCGTAAATGGTTCAAAGGCTAGAACGGAGTCGTATGCTTATACGACTCTTAATAGAGGACATATCAAGCTGAATGAAACTGTAGAAGGTATCAACGAGTCTTCAAATGGAAGTTCTGCTCATGGAACTCATACTGAAACTATTACTGAAGAACTGGACAATGGCACTGTACGCAAAACTACAAACTACAAGACCCTCACCAGAGGCGGAACTGGTGGTCAGCACATCACAACAGAAGAAGAAACGATTACCACAACCACGTCAGGAGGTTCTGACGGAAGTACAAATGAATCAACACACCATGTGAAGCATGCAGGAATCAATAGAGGTCACAGCCATTTACATGCAGCTTCAGAATCAACTAAAATAAAAGACAATTCTCCACATGAGAGTACCACAAGCACCGAAGAACTTGGAAATGGAAGTGTTCGTAAAACTACAAACTACAAGACCCTTACCCGAGGAGGAACTGGTGGTCAGCATATCACAACAGAACAAGAAACCACAACAAACTCAGTAGGTTCTGCTGCTAATGGAAATGGATCAAATGTGAAAGTTCATGTTGGAGGTGTTGAACATTTCTCAACAAAAACGGAGAAACATACGACCATTAACAGAGGTCATACCAAGCTAAATGAAACTGCAGGAGGTATCAACGAATCTTCACATGAAAGTTCTACAGGTGGAACTCATACCGAAACTATTACCGAAGAACTTGGCAATGGCACTGTTCGGAAAACAACAAACTACAAGACTCTTACCCGAGGCGGAACTGGTGGTCAGCACATAACAACAGAAGAAGAAACGATTACCACAACCACGTCAGGAGGTTCTGATGGAAGTACAAATGAATCAACTCATCATGTGAAACATGCAGGAATTAATAGAGGTCATAGCAATCTACATGCAGCTGCAGAATCTACTAAAACCAGAGACAATTCTTCACATGAAAGTACCACAAGCACCGAAGAACTTGTAAATGGAACTGTTCGTAAAACTACCAACCTCAAAACCATCACCACAGGTGGAACTGGTGGTCAAATCACAAAAACAGAAGAAGAAACCATAATTTCAACTAAATCAAGAGGTTCACATGAGAGTGGAAATGGATCAAATGAAAGTACCTCAAACGCTCAAGTGAAGTATACGGGAATTAATAGAGGGCACGAAGCTATTACAGCTAGCAAAGGAACAAAGAACAATTCTTCACACGAGAGTACCACAAGCACCGAAGAACTTGGAAATGGAAGTATACGTAAAACAACAAATAATAAAACTATTACCAGAGGTGGAACGGGTGGTCAGCAAATCAGCACAACAGAAGAAGAAACAATCACTACGACTACGTCAGGAGGTTCCCATGAAAGTGAAAATGCATCAAATGAAAGTATTTCAACCAAACAATCGAAATATACAGGTATCACCAGAGGACACGAAACGATCAAAGGTAACAAAATAAAAGACAATTCATCGCACGAAAGTACTACCAGCACCGAAGATCTTGGTAATGGATCTATACGTAAAACAACAAACTATAAGACCATCACCAGAGGAGGTAGTGGAAATGGTGTTCATCATACCACAACAGAAGAAGAAACTATCACCACAACCAAAATCGACGATACTAATGAAAGTCTCAGTGGCTCAAATGGTGGCAGAAAATATCAAAGCATTAATCGTAGCTCGGGAAATAGAAACTATGGACCCACTACGGATACTATTCACTATCAGGCCATTGTGCGAGGCATCGACGGTGTGCACTTGACCGAAGAAGAATCTTCATCACATATCAAGAATTTAGCTAAAGCGGCAAAGCAGGCTGAATTGAGTAAACAAAGGTTGTACCAGACCATCTCTAGAGGCGGCAAAATACCAAGCAATTCGGAAGAAATCAAAACAGAAGATGTATCCACTTCAGGTGAGGCCATTCTAACGAAGACAACAAAAGGTGCCAGTGTTGAAAGTGCTAACAAACAATATCAAAGTACACACAGGAAAGGTACTTCGAATACAGAATCTAAAGAAGAAACTGCTGGTACCAGTGGTATCCACACTAGCAGCCTAACTAAAGTTGAGGACCAAAAAACCGAAACGACTGTTAAGGCTGAGAATACTACGGCGTCTTTGATAGAATCATTCAACCAACGATTCGGGCATCACTCGAAAGCTGACACTAGCAATGGCGATACAGCTAAGGAAATAGCCGGTGCAGCGTTCTCATTCTTTGGTCAGTCAACAGAAGAGACGAAAGGCTTCAATGGTGTAAAAGCGGAAAATTTACTAGATTTTCTAGGTGAATTAGATAAGAGTGAAAAAACTATTGAAATCAAAACCAATACTGCAGCTTCCACTGAACAGAAAAATAAATCAATAGAATCTAAAGAGTTGACTGCCGAAATTGAAGATATTGAGAGTGTTGAAAAATCAACTAAGACTACGCTATCAAAGCAATCCACTAAAGTGTCTGCAGAAGACGAAAATGTAGCAGCGGAAATAGTAGATGATGAGGTGAAAGTGGGAAAGGTTGAAACAACAACAACCGTCCCTACAACAACAACTACAGAATCTATCAAAGAAACTACAGAAGCAAGCACAACTTCAGCACCTACTGAGATTCCAACTACGGAAGCGACCACAACTACTAAAGCAACAACAACTGCGAAAACAACAACGACTACTAAAGCAAGAGCAACAACTACTGAAGCCACTACAGAAACAAGTACCGAATTGCCAAACGCTTCCGTCGAGACCACAACCCTTCCAAAGGTTGAGCCCACCACAAGAAAGTCTGTTTTCAGAAATAGAGCAACAACAACTACAACGGCTGCTACCACCTTAGCTGACACTACTGAAGCCTCAACGGATCAGGCTACGGAGCCCATAACCACTACCAGAAGGCCTTTGTTCCAAAAACGCTTGCGCACAACAATACCAACCGAGGCCACAACAAATTCCGAGGAATCCACTATCACTGAAAGTACTACCAGAAGATCATTGTTTAAAAATAAAACAAAGCCCATCACAGCACCAGTCGAAGAGACCACTGAAGCCATTATTGAAACAACTACCAGAACTAGAGTATCCACCAATGGCAACAACAAATTCGGAACGAGAAGAAATCTTATAAAAACTCACACTTCAACCACTGCCGAAGTTGTGAACACTGAAGCACTAGTGAAAGAGAGTGCCGTCGATGTGCACTCATTTGGCACCAGTGAAAGTTCAGATGGCAATGAAGAACATACCACCATCACGTCACGCCGTCGGGGCACATATCGTCCACGGCAGGATGAAGACTTGTCATCCCTTCTGGCTTTGGATGTTAATAAACAGCGTCGCTACAATCAACAGTCACAGTTTGGCAATGGCAAGCGACGCAGACCTGTGGAGAGAACAACCGTCAGCGCTGATATTGCGGATGATGAAAATGTAATCAAATCCACAAGACCAACACGTCCCGCTCGCATTACAACAGAGTCGCCCGATATCAATAAGAGTGATGAACACACCAGATCGAGGTTGGGCTTCCACGTTACTGAAGTGGATAATGATTCGGTTGAAGTGAATAGGAAGAGTAGTCTGAAATCCAATTCGGCGGAAAATACCGGTGAGGGTCACGAAAGAAAAACTTTACTGGTAAGAAAACGAATTTATGGCAGCAAAGATGCTGCAGGCCTTGCTCATCACACTCAGGGCTCACAATCGGGTTCTTTGAGTGGTTCTGTGAGTGATCAAAGTATAAACTCTTTAAGTGCAAAGCACCAAGCAGGTTCCAGTCTGACTATTGACGAAAGTGCTCACAAAAACTCAGAAGAACATTCAAATCTATCACAAACATCGAATCAAACCTCCAATTCACTTGACTCAAGTATTAATATAGACAGAAAGATAACTGAAACTGCTACTGGAGTATCAGAAATTGATACCACAAATACGGAAAAATCCAGTCAGTCCCATGAAAGTTCATTGACCGGTCATGCTGGCTTTGGCGCATTGAATCATTCAAATCACTTGAACAAAACAGAAGTAACCAATGGCGATGTTGTGTCCTCCGTACACGCATCAGGTGCCGAAGGTTCTGGTCAATCTATTGATATCACTACTGATGGAGATAAAAACTCTGCTACTGCTACTTCTAGAAACACAGAAAGTGACTCTACGGCAAGTATAAATAAATCTTCAGACCAATACAGTGGAAATTCTGGCCAATCAAGATTCAGTTCTCGCTCTCGTTTTAATTCACAAAACGTCAGAAATTCAGGGCGTTCATCAGATGGCACTACAACAGAAACCGAAACTGATGGCAACGGTTTAACTAAGACACGCACAACTCAAACGCGTACCTTCAACACTGGCTTGAATACACAGAAGACTGTGAAGCGCATTCATACCAAGACAGTGAAACAGGAAGCGGATGAATATGAGTATGTCTACGATGTGGTCACCGAGCAAGTGCCCACCACCACAGGTCGCCCGATAACACGCAATCGTGGTTCAGCGAAATTCCATAGTGAAGATTTGTCCTCATTACTTGCATTGGATTTCGCATCGAAATCAAGTCGCAAATATGAAGGCCCCAAAACGATTGTGAAGACCCGCAGGCGTCTGGTAAAGAAGCCGAGAGTCACCACTGAAACCGAAACCGATGAAGAAGAAGAATATGAATACGACAGTGAGCCGCAGCCAAGTACTAGGCCACCGCGACCAGTAACAGAGAGTACATCCGCAGCACCGACAATAAGACGCACCAGGCCCACAAGACCTTTGCGTACGACTACAACTACTGTGAGAACTACTACCGAAATACCTGAAAAGGAAGAAGAAGACATTTCAACCACTGCCTTGCCTTCCCTTCTACTGACTACCAAGAGAGGATTTGCTTTTAAGAGACCCACACAAAGGCCAACTACTACCACAGAAGCAGCCACTACTACTGAAGCTGCGGCCACAAGTGAAAGACCTACATTGAGACGCAAAGTAGTTCAGTTCAAAAGACCGACAAATTCTATAGAAACAAGCTCAGAGGAAGTAACCGAACATCGAGTGAAGAGTAATTTCGCAAATCGTTTCCAGCAAAAAACACCAAAAACGACGACGACTGAGAAGCCACAGCCAACGACCACTGAAGCAACGACTACAACAACTGAGGCAACGACTACAACAACCGAGGCAACGACCACAACCACAGAAATCCCAAGCACCACAGCGTCGCCAACGACTACAACCACAATGCCGGAAATTTCAACAATCTCTATCGATACCATAAATATATTGAGAAACCAATTTTCCAAAGCAGTTAACAAATTGAAGACATCTTCTGACACAGATTCCAGTCTCTTCAAATCCAAGACAGTCACAACCACATCCACATCCACTTTAAATAGAAACAATATAGTAGACGAATCGTCTGTCACTGAAACCAAAACCAAGACTGAACTCAAAAACGAACTTAATGCCAGCGAAGAGGATTCACTGTCTTTGCCAATTTATCATCGTCGTAAATACTATCAGTACTACAAGGATTCGCCTATAATATATGTGGGGAAGCCCGCAGAGCCATCCGAACAAACCTCAACTGTTGACATAAATCGTCAACTCCATGAAGTCTTCAATGTGAGTAACAATTTCCTGGTAACGCCTGCAGAAGAGAACGACACGAAAGTGGCTATGGAACAAGCCAAGGAAATCAATGCCGAACTGAGTCATTTTTTATTGAACACCCCCGGGTCAAAGTAGATGGGCACCTGGGGGGAAAATCCACCGGATCAAGGGATGCGGCTGCATCGGGTGAAGAAATCATTGATGACAGTAATGCCAAGTCTGAATTGAATAGCGTTTTGGGTGAACACAGAGGAAGAAGCTTTTCGCTTAGAAGGCCATTCAATAGAACGGAGAAAGGAAATGAGGAAACTACCCAACAATCGATTGAAAGTACTACTATTAACCTAGATGCAACAAAATCCATGGAACTTGATGAGCTAACTGCCGAGTTAGAAGACGCAACATTGTCATCGACTGAAGAGACAAGTACAGAGAAGTCTTACCGTACTGGCAAAACTTTCAGAGAATCAAGTGAAATTGAATCGAGCACTACGTCAGAAGCGGAAGTTACAGCATCCACATTAGAGCCGGAAACCACCACTCAGACAATATTTGCAGGAACACCAACAGTTAAATTGAGTATTCTTCCACGCGGTCGCATTGATGATAATGCAAAAAGCTTACGCACATACTCCACATTGAATAGAGCACGTACTACCACTGAAGGGTCAGTTACTTCAACTATTGAGTCTGAAAAGTCTACTGAAGAAATTGATACATCAACGAAAAGAGCATATGGTAGCTTGAACCGTTCAAGAACAAAAGCATCGTCAACAGGAGTCACAGTGGATACTGAATTAGAAGAGGAGACAACTGAAGCTACTACAAGAAAAGCATATGCAGGCATTAACAGATTGAGAACGCCTACAACCACAGCAAGACCAAATGAAATAACAGAAATTTCAGAAGAGGATGTAACCACAAAGCGGAGCTATACTGCCTTAAATCGTTCAAGAGGTCGCGTTACAACAGAAAAATCAACCGAATCCACAGAAAATACAGAAAATGTAACAGAAGAAGATAGTTCAACTACTACGACGGCTACGGAAAGACGTCCATACACTGGAATTAATAGGTTGAGAAATAGAACAACAACTGAGAAACCACACGAAATAATTGAAGAAAGTTTAACAACCAAGCGAACTTATGCATCGCTAAATCTCTTAAGAAATCGTGTTACTACTGGAAAGACAACTGAGTCCCCAGAAGAAGAAGAAGAAGATATTTCAAGTACAACTGCTGGTACAACACGACGTCCTTACGCTGGTCTCAATAGATTGAGAACAACAACTGCAAGCCCAGAAGAGCTCACCGAAATTTCAACTAACACTGAGGAAAGTGACATTAATGAGATTGAATCTACGACAAAGCGAGCTTACTCACCACTTAATCGTCTGAAAACAAGAGTTACAACAATAAAGACTACTCAATCCACCGAAGAGGATAGTGATGATGATTTATCCAGTACAACGGAGGCCACAACCGGAGCCACAACTCGGCGTTCTATTATCGCACTTAATCGTTTGAGAACAACAATTGGAGTTACAGAAGTGACTACTGTAAAGAATACTGAAAGTAGTTTTGAAGAGTCTAGTACAGAAGAAAGTTCTTCCACTACAGTTTCCCCCCTATCTACGGAAAAGGCAACATTCACTTCAAATACTGAAAATAGCTTAGAAGATTCCACTGATGATTTAACGGCGGATTTGGATGATGATTCCGATAACGCTAACAGCGAGAAAATTGTTCAAACTGTTAGTACCATAACACCAGAAGTAACTACTGAAACAGAAAATAACCAAGACGTAGTTGAAGAATTAAAAAGTGAAGTCACAACTACCACAGTCGTGGAAACCACTGAGGACAACACAGTGGCCCAAGAGAATCCATCAACTACCACTGAAGCCACAACTCGTCGCCCATATGCGGGAATTAACAGGTTGCGTACCACTACTGAAACGCCACTTAGCACTACACCCGAAGCTGGGATTGGCAAAAAAGTTACTGAAGAAAATGAAACAAGAAATCGTACCTACGGAATTAATCGTATAAGAAGTCGAGTTACCACTGTAAAAGTAACTGAATCGACCGAAGAAAATGAGCTAGAAGAAGAAGATAATATTTCAAGTACCACTGCAGCGACCACACGACGTACATTTGCTGGACTGAATAGGTTGCGTACCACTACCGAAAGACCACATGTTACAACTAAAGAAGCAGAAAATACTAATGACGATGCCGAAGAAAATGTGACCACCAAACGTACCTTTGCCGGATTAAATCGCTTAAGAAATCGCATTACAACTCAAAGACCAACCGAATCTACAGAAGATAATACTACAGAAGAAGAAAATGTTTTAACTGCAACTGGTACCACAGCAAGACGCCCATTTGGGGGTATTAATAGGTTGGGTGCCAGAACTACCACTGAGAAAAATAATATTGAATCTGTAGAAGAGGATGTAACAACAAAACGTACCTTTAACGCATTAAATCGCCTTAGAAATCGAGTGACCACTGTGAAAACATCTGAATCCACTGTTGACAGTTCGACCAGCGAAGATGAAATTTCAACTACCACTGCAGGAACCACTAGACGTCCATATGCAGGAATTAATAGATTGAGAACTACAACCACAACTCAGAATCCAGAAGAGTTCACAGAAGATTCCACTAGTGATGAGAATAACAAACAAACTGAAGTTGACTCAACGACAAAGCGGTCTTATGCTCCACTTAATCGCCTAAAAACAAGAGTCACCACAGTCAAACCAACCGAATCCACAGAAGAAGACAATAGTGAGGAATTGTCTAGTACAACCGAAGCTACAACTAGGCGCTCTTTTATTGTCCTAAATCGTTTAAGGACAACAACAACTGGAGACGGGTTAACCACTGAGAATACTCCACAAAATACGGAAGCATCTACTATTGCGGAAGATCATTCGACTACAGAAAATAACATAAAAGCCAATACTGAAAATGTTCCAGAAGACTCCACTGATGATCTAACAGCCGAGATAGAAGATGATTCCTTAAACGCTATTCATGAAGATGATGCCAAACATTCAACAGTAGAATCTATAACAGAAAGTACAACGGACGACACTTCACGTCGCACAGTTCTGATCAGAAAACGCATACGTGTGACAACAACAGCAGAAACACCACTTGAAGAATCAACTAACGAAGAAACATCGACTCTGCCGGAATCAACTACTACTGTTAGGCCCACACGAAGGCAACTGCTTGTACGCAAACGTTTGAATGAAACAAGTGCAACGGAAAGTACAACAACAGAGGAACCTACCTCTACAGAAGCTGAATCGACCACACGTCGCGCCTTTGGTGGTTTGAACAGACAACGTTTAAGGATAACAACAACAGCCACCGAATCCACACCAGAACCATCTACAACTGAAGCAGGTGAAACCGAAGACAGTCTAGTGTCCACAACTAAAGCCACTTTGATACAAACAAATCGTCATCGTGCTCTGTTGGGAAGAACTACTGTAAAACCTAAGGAGTCTGTAGACACTACAACAGAAGAGGTTACTAGTGAACCGCAAACGCCAACTGTCACACGTCGTACTTTTGCCAGACTGAATCGATTTGGTACCACTACCGCTAGTACTGAACATGATGAAGCCACTGAAGAACCCCAATCAGATGTTAGTACCCGTCGTACTTTCGTAGCAAGGAATGGTTTTCGTACTACTACCACCAGTTCAGTTGATGAGATTACAAATGATGACTCACAAGATGATTCGACCACCAGACGCTCTTTGTCAGCGTTTAGTCAAAGACAACGTCCCACTGCCGCTGTAAGAATCCAAACTACCACAAGAAGAGCTTTGCCGTCTTTTGATAGAAGTAAATATAGTAGAGCTGAACAAGAAGAAACCCAAACTGTAGATGATTACAGCGATGAGGAGATTACACCTGTTGTACGTCCTTTCAACTTCAAGCGCCCACAGTTCTCAACCACCGAACGTATACGTCAAACACTGCCCACACGCCCGCCAAATCGTTTCCAAATTAGTCAAACCGCTAAAGACAACGATGAGACATATTCCGATGAAGAAGAATTTGATGGTTCCGTAGAATCAGAAGACAACGAAAACGTATCCGCCGAATACGAACTGAACTCGCAACGCCCTGCAAATAATATACTTGCCAATCGTAATCGTGTGCCTAATCTTGCCACTACCACCGAACGTTCGAATACTTTACAAAATTTGCGCAATCGCGTTAGAACCGAACAGACCCAAGACGACAAAGAAGAAGGTGTGGTCAATACTAGACTTAAGGAACTACTTGCCAAGAAAACGAAGACCACTTTGACATTGACAGCCAACACCGAAAGCCAGACTACCTCAAATGACGAAGACAGTGATAATGACGGCAATGATGAATCTCATACTACAGAAACTATTAATAAGAGCAAAAATATTAACAATTCCGTAGCCAGTTTGATTGCAAATCGTAGTAATACTAACCGTAGTAGCACCGTAGCCAATTATTTCAATAGAACTAAAACTATTTTAAGCTTGCAAAAATCTAACAAAACCGAAATCACCCTGAATGATAATAGTAAAGTAGAAAATAATGCAGATCATGAAAGTGATAATGAAAATCATGATGACGATATTGATAATAGTAATGATGATAAGGGTAACGAAGTTAATTCTAAACGCCGTTTTCAGAAATATCAATCCAACCGCTCAAGACCAACCACAACTACAACTTCCACCACAGTCCTCCCACCAAATGCATCAAGCAACCAGTCAGGAACAGATCAGGTAAATGAATTAGTTGAAGATGATGATGAAGACACAACAAGCACCACGACTGAAAGCACTCAGAGCTCTAGTCCAGCTACAACACCAAGACGCGTACGCGTCTTGAAATATCGTCGCCCCATTGGTGGCGACAGCACCACCGCTGTTTTAGTTGATAATGCATCCTCCACTGTTAGTTCTACTAATATAACCAACACTGTCACCAATAATTTAGATACCTCTAGTCTCGTTAGTCATGTAGAAGAGCAAGTAGATACGATTAGGTCCCAATTAAAAACTGAAACTCAAAACTCTGAAACAAGCCAAACTCAAACAGAAACTCCCACACCCACAAAACGCTTCCGTAAAGTGATACGTAAACTTATAAGACCGGTGAATAGAACGGCGGAGACTACAGAAAATGAATCCACTACACAGAATAGCCCAACAAGTCCCACCGGCACAGGTACTGGTACATCGCGCTTCGGTCAGAGACGACAGAATGGTACACGGTATGGATTCAATCGTAGCACTAATTTAGAGGCAGTTCAGCAGCAAAGTGTGACTGACAAGGAAGAGGGAAAGGATGAGACCTCTACGACATTTGGTCGACAAAAGTCACGTTTCACATCGACAACAACTGAGGATGTAAAACCTGTATCAAGAGTGCCGCTCTTTAGTAATGCAAATCGTTCCAGATTTGGAAATAGAGGAGCCATCAGCACCACTAAGGCCCCTTCAGAGAATGAAGATGAATCCGATGATGACTCTGGAGAAGATAACTCCGACGAAGAAGAAGGTGAAGACGAATCGAATGCAAAGAGTACAACGCCCGCCATTCGCGTAAGAAGACCCTTCATACCCAATATTCCAGCAGATGAGACTACCGAAAGTACTGAAAGCCCAATTGCAAGCTCGCCTAGGCCATTTGTATTTTCAAGAGGTCAGGGCTCTACAACTCAGGCTACCAATGATGAAGACGTTGATGAAGATGACGATGATGACGAATTGGTAGCAGAAAACGATGAAGAGGAGAAAACCACTGCCCAAAAAGCCTTAGATCTTCAGGCATTGCGTGATAAAGTCAAAATTGATCAGACCAATGTCAATCAAGATGGTGTCATCAACACACGTCTTCGAAAGATTATAGTTTTGCGCAAGAATGGAACAAGTACCATTGAGACCGATGTAGCCACTGAAAGTGTAACTGAGACGGAAGAAGATGTTTTGCAGAAGATACGTAACAAAGTCAAACTAGCACAGGCTAAGGGAGATCAGGATGTAGGTGTGGTGAGTACCCGCCTCAAGAAGCTGTTAGAAGAAAAGGCCAACGGTACTGTCACTGAAACCACTGACAATGTTGATGAAACAACTGATACCTCGCTTTTGCAGAAAATTCGTAACAAGGTAAAGACTGAACAGGCCAAGGGTGATCAAGACGTGGGCGTAGTAAGTTCACGTCTCAAGAATCTGCTAAAGGAACGCAACAATGGCACTGCCACTTCCAATGTATCTAACGACGGTTCAACGTCTACGGATACTTTAGACTTGCAAAAAATCCGTGATAAGGTTAGAATTGAACAGGCCAAGGGTGATCAGGATCAAGGTGTAATTAGTACGCGTCTGCAAAAATTACTTTCGGAAAAGAATAGAAAAACAGAAACGGCCACGAATACCATTGAAGAGGATGCTGGCCATAAGGAGACGACCACAGAAGTTGATAGCGACCTAAGTGTACAAACTCGACCAATCAACACACCAAGACGTCCTCCATATGTCCCAGGCTCAAAGACCAAAGCCGTACGAACAGAAACTGAAGGCAACGAAGATTCAGAAGTGACCACCTCTAAGCCATCAGTGCGTCCAACATTCCGCAGGAAATTAATTGCGAAGCGACCATATACTCCACCCAAAGCTTCGATATCATCTATTTCCACTACTGAAGGACCTTCCTTCAGCACCTCTAAGCCCAAGCGTAAATATGTCAGACGTAAGTTTGGACGATTCCATCCATTTAACTCGGGCATACGTAACACTGGTGAAGGTTTTGTGCGCACCGATCCACGCGATTCGCGTCTGCCTGGCACTAATCGTTTCAAGGTTGAAAATCGACCAGGTGGCCAGGGAGAAGAAGGTGGTGATGGCGAGGAATACGATGAGTACGACTATGAAGACGAGGAAGAAGAAGTAGAAGGTAACGAAAAGGAAGTGAAGGTAAAACAAGAATCGCCTGTCACATCGACTTTGCCACTCAAACCAGCATCGGTCAGACCCCCGGGACTTTTTAACAGACAACAGAATAACATACTGAGAAAACCAGCTGAGCAAAAGGAATCCAACAATGATGATAACAAAGATGAGGAAGAAAGTGATGAAAATAATGACGAGGAAGAAGATGAGGAAGACGAAGACGAAGAGGGACATACTGATGAGAACAGATCCAAATTCAATACACCTTCCACCACTTTCCGAGGCAAGGACAACCGTGCACCACCTGGCAATAGGCCCGCACTGTCCACAACCACTGCTGGAAATGTGCCCTTCAACTCGAGAAATCGCCCACAAGCACCATCGAATCGTGAGGGCTCAAGCACAGCCACCAACCGATTTGGCAGCTCAACATTCGGCAGCACTCGCACCACAAATCGTCCACGCGTCATTAATCGTCCGCCCGGAGTTTCGGGACCGAACCTAACACTGAAACCGGTGGCAACCGATTACGAGCGCACCACACCATCCACACCCACCAAACCGGCCCCGTTCATTTCAACCAATACACGCTCGTACGAACGCAAATACTCGGGTCTATCCACCGAAACACCTGACATTAATTTCGACAACTCACTGATCGAAGATCTGAACATTGAGGCACTGAATGCCCGTAACAAAAAGATCTTCGACATCAACAGCAAGAAACACACAACTCTGAAACCGAAAATCCAACTGCCACTCAATTCAGTCAGGCCCTCGTCATCACCAATAGACGAACAAGAACAAGAACAATCACAGAACACCCAACAGAACACTGAAACAGAAAACGATGATGGGTACACGCCAAACTCTGGTGGAGACCAGCAACAAGGCTACATAACCACCACCTCACGCACACTCACAAACACCGATTTTAATATCAATGCTAATGAGATTTCTTCACAGGACAATCGTTATGTGTCCACGACACCATCCCAGCCAGCCACCACTCTGGTGCACATCTTCACTCTCACCGACGAAGAGCAAACGAATCGGCCACCAACCGGTCACGATGCCAATCATATACCGCGCCTATTGAAGGAGCGTGGCCAGCCCAAACACAAAGTGGTGGAAATCAATCGCATTGTCGAGATCAACTCCAAGGAGGACAAATTGCGACGCAAATCGAAGGCAAATCACATAAAATCAACAGGCACTTCCAACTTGATGGTGGAATCACTGCCCCATTTGGAGCAATTGGGTGAGATTAGTGTAGTGAAATATGTGCACTTGGTTGATGGTAGTGACATAGTAATCGATAGTCATAGCACAGTCACAGACTATACGCCCACAGAGGCCACCATACCGAGAACTTCAGCGCCAGTGCGAAACTCAATACCCAACAATGATGATGGGGAAGTACGCGAATATGCTCAACTCAATGGCGCCCCCGAATATAAGTATGAATTCTCCACAGAAACGGCACGTCTGCGTACCACACTGCAAGCACGCTATGGCAAGGCCTTAGTGCCCGAAGTAATACGTGAAGCTGTTGAGACTTCAACGATTTCGTTGGAGGGACTCTTCGATAATGCACGCAAGGGTAAAGAATTGAACACCGTCGACGGGGTAATCTATACGGATTTAACCGGTGAAATTGCCACCACACCAGAGAGTGAAGTGTCCACCACTACCAATGAACCGGACAGCTCTACCACTACGGCACCACAGACTACCACCGAAAGCGCTCAGACTAGACCAACTAGTGAGACCGCAACGACGTTAGCTAATGAAGAGGTGGCCATTACAACAACAACGGAATCTGCTGTGCCCATCACAACCACAAATGAAACACCCGTCGTTCCATTCACACTAATTCCATCTGACTTTAAAGACCTCACCGCTGAGGAGTCTACCACCATGCGATCGGAATTGGAATTGGAATTGAATTCAACGGCCAACACCGAGAATCCCATGAAAGCCACCACCGTGGCCGCAGCACTCTTCCCCGCATATGTAAGACCAATTGTACCCCTACTCCGTCCCGAATCTAATGAATCCTCACCCTTGGTCATATCCATTGCCAATCTTGACAAAGTCATATTGAGTAAGGTTTTGCGAGGCTCTGCGGATGAAATGAATGGTCAAACCAATCAGTCCGCAGAGTCGGAAACGACTGAAACCGCTGCGGCTGACTCGAATGCAGAGTTTTCGAGTCGTTTTGCGGCAGTCGTTGAGGCACCCACAAATGCCATACATGACGTGAACACGAAAACGAGCCAGGGTCTATCGAAGGTGGATGGGGTCAGTGTTGGTTCGAAAAGTAGCTCAACAAGCAGTGCTAGTAATAACCTAACCCAGACTAGCAGTAGTAGTAGTAGCCTAAGTAGCAGAAATAGCAGCAGCGTTAGCGAAACAGTTAGCTTTAGAGAGGAAACGCATGTGGTGCGTAGGAAGAAATCGCGCAAGCATAAGGCAAGAAAACTTAGTGCCACAACGACCACAGCAGCTACTACAAAGTCAGTTGAGGATGAGGGCTATGAGACGACCACAATGGCTGGTGTAATAGAGTAAAAGAAATCCTTGATTTTTGCTGGGGGTTCAGAAATGCTCTGAGAGATTAGTTGTTTAGTGTAGTTTCTAAGTGTCCTTTAATTGAATTTTAATTGAACTTGTAGAGAAAGCTCTGCACAGTAGGGAATGTACAATTTTCATTCCAATTGAATTTAAATATTTTTCGAGGACAAGCTTTTCATTTATTCCACAAGCTCTTTGCTTTTACAAGACCTACATATACTTAGACCATCCAAACAGCTTTAAAGTTGAGGGTTACTTGAACTTCATAAAAAGCTCTTTAAAAACAAAAATATTCTTTAAGTTTCTCTTATAATTAGTTGTAATTTTCTAGTCTTATTATATTTTTCTACTTCTTTTTTTCCAAATTCCCTTTACTTTTCATATCTTTGTTTAATTTTTCTTTTGATTGTAAATAAATTTCCTGTTCTAAATAATTGGCTGCGTTTGCTTCTTAATGTTTCGAAATGAACTACTCTCGTATATTGCATTATTTTTTGCTATTTCAAATTAAACTCATAAATCAGCTTTTTTCCCAACTTACCTTAGCTTTTTTTCTACTTCGTAGTGAATTGCAAAGAAATCAAAATCGAATTCATAAAATACTCGAAATACAGAAATCATTCATTCAATTTACTATGTCTCTCGCCTTTAATAACTTGCCTGACTGTTTGCTGCTTCTCATGAGCTTCTTTAAATATATATATACCATAAAATTACAAAAATTAAGCAAAATAACATTTTAACATTTTGCCCACCCCCACATCAATAATATTTCTTTAAAAAATAAATACTCAATAGCAACTCTTCAAGCTGCCATAAAGCATAAATAGAACTAATTTCATAGACTCAAAAATCGTAATTGGTTCAGTTCTAGTTTTATTTTATTTCTTAATTTTGAAAAATGTTTTTAAATTTTTATTATTTTATTTCCTATGATTTTCTTAAGTATGCGACTTTGTGAATTTGTCTAAATTTTATATTTTCCTTTAATCTCTTATAATTTCTTTTTTTAGCTTTTAAGTTAAAACACACTTCTTTTTAGTTGTAAAATATTTATACACCAATGTAAGAACTTAATAAAATACATGTTAAAATTTTTGTAATATAAACGAAACCACACCTAATTATTTCACACTTAAACTTTTTATATTTATATTTTTTTATTCAAAGGCTTTTTCCCTTTGCCTAAAAATCGCACTTTTTAGTTTGGTTATTTTACAAATTTCCATAATCTCTTTAACACTTTCTACCTATTAGTTTCAACACAAAAACCAACAAAAAAATCAACTAAATCGGTATGTATTCCCTATTTTGGTTTTTGTACATGTATTTGTAAAGAATATTTTGTTTTTTTTACTAATTTTCTTACGAAAACATATTTTTTTGGAAACAGTAATAAGTTCAGAATTTAATTTTTTACTTGGTCCTTTTGTGTTACCTGGTTGACTTTTGTGTTACCCCAAAGCTTCTTTCTATTATAAATTACGTAAATTTGGTCGTTCTTCCTTCGTCAGCATTGTGAAGTTGAAGGGCGAGTCTCACAGTCATCGTTTAAGAGTAAAATGCCCAACATCGACCATATAAAGTCAAATTGACTATGGGAAATAATCCTCTTAAATCGTGTCTATGAAACTCGCCCTAAAAGTCCTAGATTACATGGCTTCTAGTTCGAAAGCCCTCTGCATGTAGGAACTGTAGTCTATTTATTAGAAATGTGACATCCGCATAACATTTTCTCGAAATATATATTGGATTTCTATATATATCCGTATCCCCACTCAGTGGGCTTTTTGAGCGGTACTTGTATCACTTTTTAATCCAAAATATATTCATTTTATATAAATTATGTACTACTTACAGCATAAAGTGGAAAAAATTATATAAAAATCGTACATTCAACATTAAAATTCAACTATGGTATTAAAAATATACCAAAAATCGGCTACTGTGAAGTTTTACAGTATACCACATTTGTGTAGAGATATTGGCAAAAATTTCCATTGAGTAACATATCTTATTCACATTGGCATCCTGGATTTTCCCTCCATTGCATCT
Source organism: Heteromyza rotundicornis (assembly GCA_951394025.1). Taxonomy (NCBI): domain Eukaryota; kingdom Metazoa; phylum Arthropoda; class Insecta; order Diptera; family Heleomyzidae; genus Heteromyza; species Heteromyza rotundicornis. The sequence continues at coordinate 13,260,089 of OX596010.1, read as the reverse complement.
ATTACAGCTACTTCTCTAGCTAAGATTTTCAGGTTAAGATTTTATTATTTTTGGTAATTAGTATGGTCTAAATTTGAGAACTTACCGTGAAGTTCTTAGGAAGTAACGATTCCATTAAAATTCCAAGTGTTTGCCACAGACTTACCAAACCGTTTTTTTCTTTTTTTTTTGGTGATTGAGTTTGAGTCTTCTGCTAACATTTGATTTTGAAATGTATTGACCTAGCATTTTAACCCCTACATGATTGTATTAACCTTTAGGCCACTGACCTGATATGTATTTTCTTAAATATCGTTAAGTGCTAATGACTTTTCGCTTTGAAATTAGTAAAAGTTACTTTGATGCTTTGGGCATTCTTGCCATTCATTTGTTAATGGCATTCCTCAAGTGAAAGAAAGGCATGTTTTTCCTTTGTCAGATCATTGTGCATTTTTTGTAGTTTTTAAAATGAAAATTTGTAAACTACGTTCTGTTGTTTATTGTAACACTTGAGCCATATTTATCAAATATAATGTTAGGAACGTATATTTCTAATCGTTATATTAATTTAAGAAATTATTTGTTTTTCATTCAAACTCAGCTGATTCCGTCCAACAAAATTGTTTACTTTTCTGAAAAATATTCAATATAATGAACATTTACAAAGAAGTTAAAATTTCTCACAATAAATTTAAGTGGATAGAGCTTATTTTGTAAATGTGTTATATTTAATTAACAAAACAAAAATCCAAAAAGTCTTTCTCACTAAATCCACTTGCAACATCTTCAAATGAAAAATAAAAAAATCCAATAAATGCACACAACAAACATGTACAATAGTACATTTTTTAAAAGTCATATCACGCGTCTGCATACAAACTCATCAATTACCACCACCAGCCATAAACCACAAGCAAGAGATGTAAAAAAAACAAACCAACAAGTTGACTCAACACATTTTCATAGCATTTGAGGCATTTAAAATGTTTCCACAAGTAAAACGTTGTTATTTTAACGATCTTCAACAGATTTAAAGAAAAATGTCTTGTTTCGGTCTTCACAGGCAGTTCACTTCAGTTTGAAAGCAATTTAAATTCACAACAAGAGAGCTCGAAATCACTTGAACATTTGGTCTCTAGCAAAAAATTAAACTTATTCTTAGATCGTACAAAAGTGATAGTAAAATTCAACAAAAAAAAACGGAGTGCGGAGTGGAGTGACTGCATAATTTAAGGAGACACATAATTTAAATTTGAAGTAGACGAAACTTAAATGAGCTACGATTGTATTTAATAGAAACTTTTTAATTAGTTAATAAATAAAATAAAATGTCTCTAAATCTGGCGGACACAGAGAGAACTCTGTAATCTGGTTTAAGTGTTAAGGCGATCCTCGTCCTCATCTAACCTAGCCAAAGAAACTCTTAGGAATATTTTACTTTATAAAAATTCTTCCATCGTATCTCCTTTGAAATTTTTGGAACCTCTTCTCAGACTCAGCATACTCTGATGACTGAAATGTAGCGTCTACAAAATGCTATGAAGAATACGAATGTCAGCATTGCTTGGAATAAATGACATCTGATGAGTGCATGTTGTTGTGGTTTTTTTTTTTTGACATTTGTTTTTGCATTTGCATTTGCCATTAAATTCTACAATTAAAAAAAACGCCAACGGAGCAACGTTAAAACACAAATTGAAATTGTGTAACTCAAGCAATATTTTTTGCCATTCAGTTAATTTGCAAGAATTACCAAAACATGTTATTGAATTGTATGAAGGTGAAATAATAAAGAAATTTAAAAACAAAACAAAAATCCTCAAACTTTGTACAGTTTCGTGTTTTGTATAAAAAAAATATCGCTTAACCGCAAAACTGCCCCTTTTGCATATCAATTTCAAGTCAATTGATACTTGAATGAAATTGAAGTGGTCGGTCGGTCTAAACGGCCCGAGGCTTCAATGCAAGTCTGAATTTCCTTGTGTTTTTTTTTATCTTTTAAGTACATTCATTTTGTTTATAAAGTTTCATTGGCGTACTCTTCAGTGACACTTGAGGCCAATATTAATTTGCTGGACTTTCACTAAAGTGGAGGCTAGCATGAATGTATAAAATGTGTGAAAAATTCATTATTAAAATTTAAATCAATTTGCACTACGAAAAAAACAACTAGGTTTTCCCACTTTCAAATGGAAGATGATGCAAAATATTTACTTTGACTAAAACAAATAAAAAAGTACCACCCATTATTAAATAAACGCCGAAAGACGACAACAATTTGCCAATAACTGTAAGATAACTTAAATATTGCACCTCTCTTGGGTTAACATGCTGCCAAACAGGTTGTCGCAACACTTTCCTGTTCAAAATCAACAGCAACAACCACAAAAATAACTCCACAAGCAATAAAGAAGCGTTAACGGGGCTTCTTCATCGATATTATGCAACAATTTAAATACATTTGTTGTTTATGAAATAACACAACAGCAACATCAACATCAATACCAACAAAATTAAAAGAATTGCCAAATCTCATGGGGTGGAATGTTGATACTGGCCAATCGATGTGATTGAGCCACACAGCTGCACATGGTCAGTTGCATTCAGTTTGTTTTGCTGCAGCCAGACAGACAATATTTTAAATGCATTATTTTTTGTTTTGTTGCGTTGCATCTGCAATTTGTAATTCCCAATAATGCTCGATGACTCAATGACTGGTATGAGTGGAATTTCTGGTGAATGCATGAAGATTTTTAATTTTCAGAAGAAAGAGGTTTTTTAATGCTAAGCATTTTGTAATTACGGCTACTGCTGGCGTGTAATTACACTTTAAATACTTACTTACCTAAACCATAAAGTTAATTTCCTCAAAATTTTTAATGTTGGCTTTCGGCATTTAATTTTACTTTTACTTGAATGTAATGGAATTTTTAATAACTTCCAGGGAACTAAGGTTTTATTGAATTTCATCAAATTTTCATTATTGTGAGACTTTTTTGTTCAAATTTTTTCACTTCAATTTTACATCAGCCAACCATTTGTGAAATGGTAATGCATTTTTAATTGAACAATTAGTGAGTGACCAGCAACTCTCTCAAGCTTCCACATTTTTTTCATAAATTTTTTCATTATTCGACATTCAATTTTGTTTCGAATCTGGAAAATAATATCTTAATCTAAATTTTCATTAAAAAAACAAATTTTCTCTAGTACCTCTTAGGAATTTCCATCCACGTGTATGCAAATACAAAAAAAATGCTTTAATTTTCCTATGAATTAATGATTTTTTATATAATAAATTAATACAAATTTACAGGTTGCAAATTTCATTCACTTTACCTATTGATTACCTTTTGAATGTCAATGTTTCCCACCTGACATTAGCATAGAAATGTGGTGACATCGGTGATTTCTTGTTTACAACTAACCGTAAATAGATATCAAATGTTACATCTCGACATGTAATCTGCATAAATCCGCAATCACGGCATGTGTGAATCAGTCAGTCTTCTGCCAGTGCAAGATTAAATTACGCAATTGCAAACGATCAAAACTTACACTTTTGCCGAGCAGCTTGTTAGCATCTCAAAGTAAAACTCCAATTCAATGTCAGCCACATATTTCCAAGCTGAGTGAGTAATCGTTAGTATATGCGTTGCGATACATGGAGAAGGAAATTTATTTATGAAAAACCAGCAATTTAAATGGTCTACAAATTCAACAACAACAACAACTCGTGTGTGTGTAAATAAAAAATAAACTCCAAACGCCAACCCCTGCATTGTCAATATTGGCATTTGTAAGAAGTTAACGGGGAATTTGACCAAAAAAAAAACAGCAAACATTCCACACAGTTGTTGACTCAGTTTTCATTTCGATGTTACACCTGCTGCCATTTGAAAATATTTGGCAATGGCGGTGACCAACAACTTTACATTTTGGCGGGTAAATGTGAAAAATATCGTTGGCAATTATTGCCAAACGTCTGTGGACCTTGCATTCATTTAAGTCACTTGTTGTGCGCTTGTTGGCTGTTTGCCGGCACTTAGGACTTTTGCATTTTAAGCTACATTGATTGGCTTTGATATTTGCTGTGTCAGCTCGCAAACAAATGGCTACAAAGTGTACACCGCTTACCGTATTGTTGCTTGCAACCCACACTTTTTCATTGTCAATTGTAATTGACGTTTACACGCTGGCCAGCAGTGAATATCGTGAAATAGTTTTGTTTTGGAAATATTTAGTCATGAAATGCATTTGTGTAATATTTGAAAATTATGGAATTTTTAGTTTTGAGCAAAACGAAAGACTTAGGCAACAAACTTTAGTCAATGGAATTGACACTTATTCAATGATAAATTGCGTGGTTTATGTTTTTCATTTTACTGCAAGCAAATGACCTTAATTACACTGAATAAATCAATGTACATATAGATACAAATAATTTTTTTTTAAATGTAAAAAAACACATATTTTTAGTCAAAAAATATAATTTTGTAACTGAGAAATACAAGAAACCTGTTAATTTTTTTTTATGTTATGGAATCTTTGCATGTCTGATCTATGTTTCTCTTCTTATGCCGTTCTTTTTTCTCATAGTAAAAATATAAAAATAAATTTCTTTTGCATGCCAGCTTGTGTCATCAACCCTTGGTAGCCCCCAAACAAAAGACTTAGAACTCAAACTTGAACTTTGTATAATTACTTTGCAATTACGGCCCACGCAAAATTCTTCTCAACTTCTGGAAATAAAACACAAACACCACAAGAATATAAAATTTTTATTTATTTTCAATTAGATTATTAATTATAGTTGCTTAATTTGCCTATACAAGATATTTTACTTCAAAATTTTATTATTATTTTCTTAATACATTTTCTTCTTTTTTGAATTTTCAGCACCGTATGAAAAATGCTTTCGTAGTTGTAGTATTGTAGTACTTATGCACACAACACAACACAAAACACACACGCAAAATACACAAACTATCAAAATTTAAAGAAAAAATTCAATTAATTTACTAGCAAAAAAAAAAAAATTTAATTTCCAAAATTCACTTGCAAACGGAATTTTAATTAAAAAACTTTACTTAACTTCTTCCCTTTCATGTTCACTCACTTCACTAAACCACCATCAACCAACAGCTGCGTTCACCGACTGCCAGCCTCAGCGGCACAACCAACTCACGACGGCCCGTGTTGAGTGTGCGCCGGCGCATTGTGGGCACCACTTCGCCAGCAACATACGGCACAGCAGCAGCAACATCATCATCATCGAATAATTTCATCAGTGACTTGACCACATTGCCAACAACAACAACTGAATCAGTGCCGACCTCTAAATATAATCGCAATCGCAGCAGTAGTAGGCCAGCGGCAGCCCCATTAACTTCATCATCAACGGCGCAATCATTGTCGGCCACCACCAAAAATTATCTAAGCCCAAAAGTAAAAACGAAATTTGCAGCCGATCTTACCTCAGCGTCGTCATCTTCATCGACGGCAGCAGAGGCCACAGCATCCGCCAATGACATCACTCAGCGTCAAAGCACCAAGTATCCCTCATCGGCACTCAGACGAAAGTATCAAACGCGTCGTTTGACAACCACAGTAAAGCCGAGCGCCGCTGACGAAAGTGGTAAGTGCTTTATAGTGTTGTCGTTATCAAATGCCAGCAACATGTTGCTTCAACTTTCCGTTTGTGTTTACATGCATTTTTATTTATGCTTGCTATGCAAAACCGCATTCCGAGCTGTTGACTGTTTATTGTAGTTTCTTATCGGTGCTCTGATGATTTTATTATTTGCTGTTGTTGTTCGATTGTTCGACAATGTTGCCAAGTGCTGCTGCACCTTCATTCAAATTCATCAATTTTGTGTATTCAGTGTAGGTATTTGTGTTCATTTAGTAAATAACAATGAAGCTAATTATTTAATGAAACTTTAATGCGTTGATGTAGTTTTTAGGCTGAAATTACATTTCACTAAAAGGTAGGACAGATCTCAACGTGAAACTGATTTGCAAACCTTTAAAAAATATGTATGGAACCAGCATAAACCACTTTACAGTTCTACCGAGAACTTGCAACCCACAAGCAGTTATCAATTTACGCTTTCAAATGTCACAGCCACATTAAATAACCTAAATTTGTTTTTATTTTCTATTGCATCTTTGATGTTATTGCAGTCAAATGCTAAGTAAACAATTTCGAAATTACTATCAAGGCAAACGGGTCGATTTCATTTGGCAATGTTCATAAATTAATTGACTTTTAATTCCATATACACACAAGCATATATGTATATGTGAGTAGACAATTTTTTTCCTACTCAAATGACAAAGTTCAGCAGTAGCAAAGCCACACAGACGGCCGCTGTGAGACAACAACATTGCAGCCATTTCTTAATTGCTAAAGCATCTTCGACTGCAAATTACTTACGAGACGTACAACTACGGCTGCCTCTGACCATAAATGTGGGCAATAAAATTAAATAAATTTTCCTCACTAGAAATAAAAGCCAAGCATTAACATTTTTTGTTTCCTGTATGGATTTTTGCTTGACAACTTGATGAAATTACCTTTTACTTTAAGTATATGAAATTTTACTTTATTATATTGGTTTGCATATGTTTAGTACTTTTAAATAACATAACTATTCTCCCCCCCCCCCCCCCCACAGCCACGGAAATTCCACGCACCCAAAATCCTCTCTTCAAGCGACGCTTCAATCATGCCACCACTACACTCATTACCACAAGCTCCACCACAATATCGCCACCTGATTCGCTCACCACCACCCTGTATGTGGATGGCCTGGACAATGAAGAAGCCACTGACCAAGTGGCCAAATCGAGCATACACACAAGTCGCTTCAATCAAATACCCAGCGATAATGAAGAGGACGACGATGAAACTGGACTGGTCAGTGCCATAAAAGCGATTACCAAATCGCCAAAGCCAAAACTAACACAAGCCACCACACACCTACCGGAAACGAGTCTCAACTATGCCGAAGAGTTGGCCATCACGCGACGCATGGATGTGTCTCTGGCCACCACAATACCACCAGCAACAAGTAAGTATTTACATGCTCACATACAACATTGAAACGGAAAAGGAAATTGCAAAGGCAGACAGACACTCAGAAGTCAATCAAAATTAATTGAAAATTGTTTGCAGGAAAAGTAGCGATAAAGCGTAGGCCACAGAAGACCACACCCATTCCGGCACCCTTGCATCAGCAGCAGACAACACGTTCAGGCAACACCAAGGCCTTTGAGAATCGCAGGCGTCGTCCGCATAAGTACGAAGAGCCGTTCAATCGGCTTAATACGAATGTCAATCAAGCGGCCGTGGTAAAGGCTCCGTCACAGGCTCCGGGACGCACCTATAGACCCACTATCGATTACGATTACTATGATGATGAGGATGTGCGTGTGGTGGGCAATACCAAAGGACAACAGGTGAGGAAGGCAGTCGATTTAAGTTGAATGAAAAATGTGAAAAAATTTGTTTTTTTTTAAACTAAATAAAAAAACATTTTTTTTTAATTTTCAATTAAATTTAATTTTTTTGTATTTCTATTTAGTTTCTCACTCTCACTCTAACTAACCTTACAATTTTCCAGCTCAAAGTCATACTGCACGGCCGCGGCATCATCGAGTGTCTGGATCAAGGCAATTTCCCCCATCCGCTGTCGTGTCGCAAATTCATTTCCTGTGCCAAATTCGAGACTGGCGGCGTTGTCGGCTGGGAGTATACATGTCCGAAGGGTCTCAGCTATGATCCAGTGGGTGGCATGTGCAATTGGGCTGCCGGACTGGGTTGTAAAGATTAAATCTAAATTTTAAAAACTGTAATTCAATTGAAAACGGCGTATGGTAACAGAAATTTTGATTTGGCTTCATTTGATTTGATTTAATTTGATTATTTAAAATTGAACTCATTTAATTTCATAATTGACATTTTGTAAAGTATTTCTCCGAATTCATCAATATGATAAACAAATTTTACATAATTTATATTGAAATTATTATTTTTTTTTATTTTGTGATTAGCTCTTCTATATAATACTAAATTTAAGCTTAGTTTTAAGTTTAAAGTAATTGTTTCGTATTTTTAAGTAAAATTGTATTTTTCTTTTTTGTATAATTCTTCGATTGAATTGTTTTGAGTTTCACATCAGCAAGGCATTTGTTTATCTTTTGTATGTATATTTAAAGCCCATCATTTATGCTTAATAAAATGTAGAATTTTGAAAAAAATAAAAAATCTAATTTTATTTGATTTTAAAGGAAATGTGAATTTAAGTCTGGAAGGGATGCATACGGAGAGAACTGCTAACAGGAATTAATAAAAAAAAACCACAATTGAACAGCTCTAAAGCATGCTTTACTCCTTCCGTGAACGTGAATGCGGAACCATGATGAGAACTTTCAAATTATTCACAGTGAACTCAGCAGTGAACCAAACTTTTTATATGTTCGAGCTACTTTAAAATTTATCTCAGTGATTTTTGTTGGAACGATGATGGTATTGTGTGGGGGTTGTTCTGCTTCGGAAGATAGTTCATTTTCTAGTTTTATTTGTGGATCAATATTGTGAGTATATGACATAATTCCTACTTGACAGACAAAAGCAAAAAGGAATTTTTGAATTATTCAACATAAACATTTTTAAATTATTTTTCTTTTCCAAGAAATGTTAATTTAAATGTGTGACAATGTGGGCCACAATGAGTTAATTTTTTCCAGTACAATTTCAATTCAAAGACATTTTAATTGAACTCTCCAAGACAAGTGAATTGAGGCATGATTCCGCAATGTGTTCAATCCAATTAAATTGTTCATTTAAAACCAATTTTCCATTTTAATAATAAAGTTTCAATAAAAACAATTCGAAATATTTATATTAAAAAAATGCAAAATTTTATTATTTTAACTAAAGTGGATGCAAAGAAGTTGTTACTATTTGTTTTTTGATAATGGAAAGAAAACATAAATTTTAAACCGAATAAATTCGAAATTTTTAAAGCTGGTTGCGTCTATTCATGAAGGATTCTGTGCCACAGAATGGTTTCATTCCAATCTCTAGTAATCCTGGGATTTGGCCTTGTTCCACGAGTTCTGGTGGCTGTGATAGCTGTTGCGCTTCTGGGCAGGGCCACTGTTATGGTACGGGCTCTTGGCGTTCACCTTGAGGAAGTAGTCACCTTCCACATCGTAGGCGGTGTCGATGCCCATGTAGGCGCGTTTGCCATAACCATTGTTGCTCTTGAATTGGCGGTATGAGCTGGCGCGTTCAGCGGGGAAGTTGCGCTCATTGCCTGGACGCACCGATTCAGCGAAGATATTAGTGGCTAGCATAGCGGCCTCAACAATGTTGTCGGCACCGGGTGCACCCTCCGAAGGATCGTTGGTGTAGAAGTCCACATTGCCAGCGCGAGTGGTTGTGCCCATGCCATGGGGGGAAGTGTGAATGACATCGACGAATTCAGCATCGGCGCGCGCCAAACCGGGCATCGTCTTGGGGTGCTTGGCAACAATCTCAGAGGGATCCAAGCAGGTAATGCGACGCAAATCGTTTCCAGTCTGGAGGCTGAATTCGTTGGCAGCGGCACCGGCAACGTGGCAGGAAATGCCTTGGGCTACGATGTGAATGCTCTCGGGGATGACATTCGGGTTGGAATTGAGGCCGACAAGGATGTTTCCAATACTTTGGCCAACTTCCTCAACATCGAGGGTGGCATAACGCTCGTAGCTGGTGATGGTGTTGCCCAATTCAATTCCCTAAAAGGTTTTAAAGCCCAATTAGTAATTTTAGTAAACTTTGTTGTTTTTCAAATGAACTTACCACAAAGGTTCCTGAGTTCGAGCTAGGCGATGAACGGTCAGACTTATCGTTATCGTAGTCATCATCACGCTGGATATTGTAGCGGCGCATGTAGGCTTGTTCCAGCTTCTTGTTGGCCTTGGCAACGGTTGGGCTGCTCTCGGGCAGACCAGTGATGAAAACGGTCACTTCCTGCCTGCCAAAGTTGGGGTCTTGCTTGGCAGCGGCTACAATGGTGTGCATGTTGCCGGAGATGTTCTTACCGTTGGGCTTCAGGATGTATGCGGGAACATTGCTGGGGCTGGGCACAAAGCTGGGCGACACGTCGTCGTTGATTTGGGACAGGTGGTCTGCAATGACAAAGTGTAAATGGAAGTGTATTCCAAGTCCACGCACTGTGGACATTTCTCTCAATACTTACAGATTTGTTTGAGCAACTGGGCTCCTTCCTCAGTTGGCATGTTCTCCAAACGCTGCAAAGTGACCTCATCCACTGAGGGAATCGCTTCCAACTCGGACGGCGACAACCAGTCGGAGGGCTTCAAGCTGTTCGAGCCAGCGTTTTTGCTTCTCTTGTTATTCTGGTTGTGGTTGGGCGATGCGCAAACGACAGCCAAAAGGCATGCCACAAGGCAGAAGGTTCTCAATGGATTCATGCTGGTCACTTATGCCGGGACTAACTAACTGGAGCACTCGAAACGGTGAACTGTGAATTGATTGGGACTGAAGCGGGGCTTTTATACAGTAGCCAGTAGTGAGGGAAAGTGTCAAGTTTGCAATTTTGCATTTGCCGTTATTGATGTATCGGCGATTGATAGCAAGCAACACTAAAATTGCCTCGTTATGATTTTCGGTTTTGAACATTTTGCAATATTTTACTTGATAAGGCATTTTTTGTTGATACAATTTCTATCGACAAAGTATGAATACAATGAACTCACAGAAGAATTTACTGTTGAATATGAAATTTATTTCTAAATTTAAAACTTAACTTCACTTAAGCTACTATGCTACTATACAAAATTCTCAATTAACGCGTTTGCTTATATTTGTATAGCCAATGCCGACACATGTCATCAGAACCTTCTGCGCTCCTGGCAGAGCATCCCCTTCGTCCTCAACTTCGGGATTTTCCAATTTAAATGTAATGGAGAAAAAATCCCGCAAATGCTGTAGGAAACGGACTGTGTATGTGGAAAGGGGACCTAAGAGAAAAGTTGGACATTTTTATAATAAAGCAGAGAATGGAAATTGGTTTCCGAAACGAACCAGTCAAAAATTTGGAGACGTTCTTCTGACCCAAAGCCATGAACAGTGCCACTAGCCACTGGTTAGTGGAATCGCAGCAACCACCGCGGTATATTTCATCCAATAACTTCAAAACGCACGCGTGGCCAAGGTCCTCCGGTATGGAGGGGTCCTTGCTCTGTGAAGAGTTTCAGGGAAAAATTAATATGCATAGTTTAGAATATCTTTGAAGGATACACTAACCTCTTCTCTCGTATTCGAAGTGACTTCTGCGGCAAAGCACACACCGTCCGTTGACTCTGCCAGCAGGCAGATGCCAAAACCGGGAGAATTGCCCGACATTTTGCCACGATTCTGGTCAGTGTTTATGTACACATCGGGCAAGAACTTCAGCAAATCACCCTTGGCTGCTTCCACAGTGCGATTGCCCATGGCCGGCGAAACCTTACAGGCGTATACAGTGCCGCGGATGCGCTTGATCATGCCCTGATCTTTGAACTGTATAGCACGGAAATGCTTACGCACCGGACAGCGGAATAGCACTTCGCCTCCTCCAAGCGGCTGGACACCGCGTCGCACTACCTTCAACTCAAGACCATCGTCGACAATCAGAAATCGTTTCAGCACCGACAATGCCGTTCCTTTGATGTAGTCCACCGATGGCGACTCATTGCTATTGGTCACACCCCTCAGTGTGGCATGCAACGGATTCTTGCAGAAGGGACCCAAGGCTATCAGAGCGTCGAGGAAGTAGCCTATGCCCCGTTGGGGGCAACAATCATGATGCAGCTGTCCACCGTGCAGTAGTCCCGGACTGAAGAGCACCGATGTGCCCGCCGGATTCAGTTCAATTTTGGTGCCATTCGTGATTTTGTCGAGCAAGCGTATTAGACCGATCTCAAACTCACGGAGGCCTGGCGCTTTTTCATCATCGGCGCGGATTTGTGTGATTTTCACCGGCTTGCCACTGAGGCAGGATAAGATCAGGCGTTGCTTGAGGAAGTTGCTGCCACGGTAGATGAGGCAATTTCCATCTTGCGCTATGGGTGGCATTTGATTAATTTAGTTAAATTTAATTTATTTCAACTTGAGTTTCTATCGAACGCACGTGCGGGGTGTAGTTTTTGTCGGTCAAAACAAAATGTCAAAAACTCAAATGGATTAATGAATGTAAGCAAAGCGATTGTTAAGGTGCATTTAGATCGCACGAACGCAACTTTAATTGCGAATACAAAATTGCGTTCGCGGAACTTTTTACACTGCCCGAATATTTGTTCGCGAACAAGCATCTGCAAAAGAGATTTGTTCGTTTTTAAATGTTTACACCGCCCGAACATTTTGAGAGAGCATTCGGCTACGAACACAAATTTTGTCGCAACAAACTGCTTTCCGAGATATAAAATTTTTTAAGTTTTGATTTCCCTTATACAATTTCTTCTTCTTTCTTGAGAGACTATTAAGAAAGGGTCTTCATTAATGTTATAGCGATTTTGTTTTTTGGAAATCTTTCAAAATGGCAACAATACAGTAAATTTATTCGAAAATTAATTTTTTAAAACAAATTAAAGAACCCGATAGATCGTTCGATTAATCGATTATTTGCTTTGATAATCCATTATTTGCCACTTTTGGCCATCCCTACTTCCAATACGAATTTGTGACGTCAAGACAACATCGGTGATTATAACGGTACACGAGTACGCGGCATCTTTGTTTTTTTGTATATTGCGCATTTCTTCTTTTAATTTTGTCTGGATCGGTTCAATAAATCTTCATTTCCTTCTTAATTTTTCCAATCGTGGCACAGTAAAATATAATGCAAAACGCCGACAATAGTGATTTACTGCAATGTCCGTATGAGCGGACTCATCGCATCCTGAAGAACCGATTCCAGGTGCATCTCGGCCGCTGTCGCCGCAATCACAAAAATGTGCCGAAGGTTACTTGTCCGTTCAATGTGACGCACATCCTTAACAAACCCGAGTTGGAGGTCAGTTAAACGAAAAGAAAACGTTCACAATTTCAGTTCTAACATTTAAGCTTCTCCTCTCAGTGGCACGTAACGACATGCATGGACCGAGCATCCTTCGAGAAATTCATACATCGCGATGAGCCGACCACAAAACCTACTGTGGCGCCGGTGCTACCAGCGTTTCATGAAATTGAAACGTCCGAAAACTGGGATGATGAGCCGGATGTGGCCAGCTACAATCCCCAGGCCTATGTGGCAAATGCACCTGTTCTGCGTATGCTTCAGGGCGCGCCGCCTTCAGAAAAGAAGCACTTTCGCGAAAAGGAGCGTTTGCGTTTGATGGGAATCAATAATGATTAGTACAAAATATTAGAAAACTTTACTGAATTGCTTGGAAGTTTGCTTACTGTAAAACAAGTTTTATATATACATATACATTTAGTCCGCAATATATTTTAAGATTGTGCACCTCATATATATTCAAACGCTGATTTTGAAAACAATTAAGTTTGTGTAAAAAACGTATTCATTTCTATGTACATAAGATTTTTTTTAAATAATTGTTATTACAAAAGAATTATTTCTAAATTTAAATTTTGATAAAAGAATGGAAGATTTGGAAACTATTAAATCGATTAATGAACGACATATATAGAAAATAAAAACTTGAAACTGCTAGTTACTGGAAATATATTTTTTTGTTTATCCACTTCTTTAATTGACAATTATTACTAGTTTTCAAAAAAGTAGGTGTAGTTTTTTGAAACCAAATTTTTCCTTATTAGATCCAAATTTAAAGTATCAGTTCTATAAAAAGAGTAAGTCTTTAGGACTTTTTTTTTCCCACAAAACGGGTATCGATACATATAAAATCAAAATATTTTTCATTAAAAAGACTTTTAGTCCCAACAGTTTCAAAATGAGAATGTAATCGGAATTGGATTTCAATCCGTCCGTAGATCTTCCAATTTCAGTTCCCTGGAATTTCTTCGGATTTCTTGTATAGTTGTGTTCGAGATTCGATTTTATCAAATTTGTGAGATTTTTTGTAAGATATTTGAGTGGCAATTTCTGTTGATTATTTATTTTACCTGTTGCATTTAAAAGATAATTCTTATATGCTAATAAATTCATAATAATAATAATAATAATAATAATAAAATTTCAATTCTCACATCAGTTAAAAAACGGCTCACGAAAATGCAAGTCATTAAAATTCCAATATGTGGCAACTGTGATTTTGTGTTTGGAAATCTGGCGGTTTCTTGCAAACTTTTTTTTGCCGAGCTCAGCGAATTTTATTTTATTTATTTTATATATGCAAAGTTTATTGAAGTAAATAGGAAAGAAAACTATCCGAAAAATACGTAAAGATGTCCGACATGATCGAATGCCCGTATGACCCGGCTCATCGGATGCTGCGCAGGCGATTGCAGGCCCATCTTCTCAAGTGTCGCCTGAATTTCCCAGAAGTAGAGCTACAGAAGTGTCCATTCAACCAGACCCATTTGATTCCAGAACGAAAATATGCGGTATGTTTAGAATTGAATGTAATTTAGGATCGGTGCAATTTCACATATATATACATTTAACCACAGCACCATTTGACAAATTGCTCCGATCGTAAGCTCATCTTGCAATACAAATACATTGCGGACGAAGAAAAAGAGCCCGATGAACGCAAAAAGCACGAGCCCATTGAGTGCGATGAAAACTGGGACGACACAGAGGCGGAGGACTACAATCCAAAGACTTTACTTGCTGGCAATAAAGCATTACTTGTTCAGAAAAAATAGAGTAAATTGCAATAAAAATATAATATTCAAGTAATATTAAAAAAAATGTTTGCTAAAAAAAATGCTAGTACATAGAAAAACGTCGTAAGTTTTAAAACTAACGTTACTTATAAACGTCATTGAAAAGAAAATAAGTACCCCACCGTTTTTGCGAAATTCGGTTCGAAGTTCGGTTTTGGGTGTTAAAGCGAAGTCAGTTCATGATGCCATTGATTTTGACATAATGAAAACCAGGCTTAAGGCTCATCGAGTAAACTATAGCCAAATGCAAAACTGATGAACTGGCAGCAAACTGAACTGAAACCTATGCCTGGTTTTCATTATTTCAAAATCAATGGCATCATAAACTGACATCGACTGGTGCAAATTCAGCAAAGTGCAGTCCCGCGCCATATGCAAAAAGATTTGTCAGCATGTTGGCAATTTTCGACATGCATGACAAACGGTGACGTCACCCCATATTCATTTTCCCATAGTTTTACATTAGTTCTTTAAATTTAAAATGAAATGCCAACCTGTTTTCACTGAGCTGACAATAAGCGCCATTGATTTTGACATAATGAAAACCAGGCTCTACGTGGTGACGGGTTGTAATATACAAATTGAATCGTGTTTGAGTTGCTTAACAACACTGGAAAGTTCAGCTGTTTGCTTTGCACACCGTCGCCGTTTCAGCGTGTGTTCGATATTTGTTAATTGCAACAACAAAAAATATAAAGTAAAGTATTGAAATAAAAAAGAATAACAAACAAAGTTATCGAAAATGTTCTCCACCCAAAACGACAACGACATGATAGAATGTCCATACAATCCAGCTCATCGGATGCTGCGCAGGCGATTGCAGACGCATCTTCTCAAATGTCGCGTGAACTACCCAGAAGTTGAGCTACAGAAGTGTCCCTTCAATCAGACGCATCTGATTCCAGAGCCGGAGTTTGTGGTAAGTATGGCGTATGAAGTACAAAAGCGATGCAATTTCTCAACTCCGTTCACCACAGCACCATGTGACAAATTGCTCCGATCGGAAGCTCATTACACAGTACAAATACGATGCGGGCGAGGAGAAGGAGCCCGAGGAATGCGTCAAACACGCCCCGATTGAGTGCGACGAGAACTGGGACGACACCGAGGTAGAGGACTACAATCCAAGGAAGCACATTGAAAATGCAAATGTTCTGCGCAGGCCGGAGGGCACACGACCATGCGAACGCAGAGAATTCGTTAAGAAAGAGCGCAAGCGCTTGGGCGATTTTAACAGCGACGACGAAGCGGAGGAGAGGCGACTCAAAATAAAGAAGGAAGAGCCGCTGTCCGATGACGAGTCGAAACACTCGGACAATCGTAGTTTTAACAGATACAGACCCCATCAGCGTCCACGTACGCCGTCGCCGCCCAGTGCACGTGACTGGGAGGCAGGCTCATCGAGATCGTACGACCGCTATCGACCATATAGGCGCGGTAGGAGCTCACGGACACCGTCACCACCACCGTTTAGACGCAGTAGGAACTCAAGGTCTCAGTCACCACCACCACCACCGCCGCCACCACATAGACGAGAATATCGTGATCGTTCGCCTATGGAGCGTCGTTCGTCGCCGCCCAGACAACGTGATAGTTCGCCCGACTACAATATGGATGACGACCCATACTATGGCGGAGGCGGCGGTGTTTCTTCCAGTCTTGATGACAAGCCCAGCGGCAGCAGCAGTCGGCGCTCGTCGCAATACGAGCATGAGCCTCCTCATGCCTATCCTGGTTATGGTTACAATTTGCGCGGCTATTTCCCACCCCGGCCTATGGGCTATCCCGTAGGACGTGGTGCTCTACGAGGCTATATTAGACACGGTCGCTATTAGTCACTTGCATATTCCACCAAGAATTGGTTTTTATTTTGCAGTCACATCACGATCGATTACACGTGTTTTTTTGTAGCTGTAAATACCTTCGATACCATTTAGTTTATAGATTCTAGGTACTTTTTAAAGAAAAGTGTTCAGTAGTTCAAGGGTCGGTCGTACTTAAACGCAAATCAAATGCTCTCAACACGCAATCGTGTCACTAACTATCAGTTAAAATTGCTTCGTTTCAACATACCGTCAACATGGTTTGCATGCATTTTCCAAGTCAATCACCGAATCATGTTTTATCAGATGTATGTTTATTTTTAAGTTAACGCTTAAGTACAAAAGTGTATACTTTATATGTTATGTCGATATCTTTAAGCAGAATACTCTACTTAGTGTCAGGGGTAAAGTGTTATTGTCACACCGTTTGTAACGCCCACAAGGAGGCGTGGTAGGTACAGAAAAGTGTATATCTTGATCCGTATCACGTTCTGAGTTGATTTAGCTATGTCTGAATGTCCGTCTGTCTTTCTCTCAGACTGCCGTAGTTATTGAGCTATCGACTCCAAATTTTGGCTATTTTTCGCTTGTTTTAGAAAATGAGAAACATCGGATAAGAATCAGGCCCACTCCATTGCAAAATGAAGGTAAAAATTTCTTCATTTTCATTTATTTTGAGAAATACAGAACCGATGTTTGAATTCGGAAGGAAAAAGGTATGGGAATGGAACGAAACTGAAATGGACCGGAAAAATGGTTAATGGATTGGGAATGAAGTAGAAATTATTGTTAACATTATTGAAAAATGTTTTAAGAAGTATCGTACTCGCATTTAAGTTTAAGCTTGGGCCAGACCCATAATTGTTCTATGTTAATTTTATCAAAACTTTGGAAAATTAACAACAAGTTTTCAAATTAGCGTGTGTTGTATGAAAATAAATTATTTTCATTACGATTCCCATAAACCATTATAGCCTATCTGACGCAGCTTCTTCTCAGGAATCCAAACGGTCGATTTTTATGAAATGGAACTTAGCATGAGTTTGCTTCATTCTACCATAAGCTAACCATTTATTGTCGCTTAAATTATGTAATATTTATTAAAGAAATAAAAGGCATGTATTAATTTTCATAGCCAGTCCATTTTATTGAATCGAAATCAAAGTCTTTGGGCATAAAATACTAATTATTAAGTAAACAAAAAGAAAAGAAAAAAATACAAAAAAAATTCAACGGTATTTCAATAGCAAAGGTAGAGTAAAAATGAAGTCAATTCAAATACGTCATCCTTCGAATCAGTACTTCGTCAGCGCATTCAAACGCTTGTGTTCGGCCGCACGGAATGCATTGCGCTGAGCTGGGGGCAAGCCCACTGGCAGCCGAAGAACATTGTTCTTCTCGACATAGTCATTCGGATTGTAGGCGGCCACATCTTTTTCCGCATCCCAATTCTCCGACAATTCCATCTCTGGCAAAGTCGTGGACAGGCTCAGGTTCAGTTTGGTTGAGTCCGCACAAAAGCTTTTGTTCACGGTGGAGCTTAGGCCGCGCACTGGTGCCTCGCAAGTCTTGAACATCTCATAGGACTGGCGGCCGGGGCATGTTTTGACGTGCCACTGCGAATAAACGAACAAATATTTTATAAGGAAACATTTCGTTTACCTTCTAGCACTCACATCCAACTCCTGCTTGTTAACGCGATGTGTTATGTCAAAAGGGCACACGACCACCTCGGCGTTGGGATACGATTTGCGGCATCGTACAAGGTGGACCTGAGAAATTGTAAAGCAAATTCAATTTTAATTGCAGGGAAATTATCGGAAAATATACCTGAAAACGGTTGCGTATGATCAAGTGCGAAATGTCGTATGGACATTGAACGAGTTCGGTTTCCTCCCCCACTCGTTTCAACATTTTTCTCTGTTGTAAATGTAGAAGCTAAAAACTAAGTGGAATGTTACGAAGCCTATTTTTATTTTTGGTTTTTTTGGTCAGAAATTAATCCTCACTCGCGCGACGCTTCTTGATAAAATCGTTTGAAAATATTTTTCCAACGCAACGGTAAAAACTAGTGGTGTCAACTTCTCAAACTAAAGGTTCATTTATTTCGCATGAAATCGCGAATAAATGTTGTTCATTCGGGGTAAACGCACGGTTTGCGATCTCACAGATCGCGATCTTTGGCTTTTTCAAAATGTTCCGGCA
This sequence comes from Heteromyza rotundicornis, assembly GCA_951394025.1. Classification (NCBI taxonomy): domain Eukaryota; kingdom Metazoa; phylum Arthropoda; class Insecta; order Diptera; family Heleomyzidae; genus Heteromyza; species Heteromyza rotundicornis. Next base: position 13,241,213 of record OX596010.1, on the reverse strand, counting down.
AACTCTGGCTTCCGATGCGTGTTCGGGAACATATATTTTGGCAGTGTAAACATTAGTGCGAACGGAATTTTGTTTGCGATTAGACTTCGCAACTAAAGTGGCGTTCGCTCGTGCGACCCAAATGCACCTTCAAATTTTCATCTTTAAAAAAGCTTAAATTCCTGTGTGACAAAATTGTTTATGACACCACTAATGCTGTAGTATTCACAATTCATATAATTTAAAAAAAAATGTTTGTGTCATGAAATTTGTGTTTTTTTGTGGCGGAATTGTGTGTGGGAATTTTCGTGGGTATTTTGTGTTGTCCGTTGAGGGAAAAAAGGGTTTTTGTTGTGGAACATTTCGAGTAAAGTTCCTGGCATCACTGTTTCCAGCATTTTATTTTGTCTCAGAAAAATGTCTAGTTGGCAACACCTTGTATAAATTGGCCGCAAAATAAGCCGCCATGTTTTTCAGCTGTCAAATCTGTTTCAGTGCTGCCATATGTACGGAAAAATCCAATTTATACGGGAATATGAAATTTTCCGAAAAAAAAATTGAATAACAGAAGTGGTCCTTTATTCGGTCGGCCGATAGAATTTCCTCAAAATGATAAAGACCGACAGAGATCCGAGCGAATGGTTTTGAACTTTGGTGACAACTTAAGCATGAATTGAGTTAGATCCTTTACGGTATTCTACTTAAAAATACGAAAGTTTTCTTGTCTTACATGAATTTAAAAAAAAAAAAAAAGAATTAGAAAAAAAGTTGTAGACTTTTCTGATACATTTTTAGAACAACTCCATACAAACAATTTCACAAAATGGTGAATATCTCGAAACTGTGTTTTTCGACTTGAGTGGTTATTGCTCATCGTCACAGAACTGTCAAATAAATGACCATTGTTCTGAAATTTTGTGAAAACTGTCTAATAACAAACCAAAGTGCTGAACTTCGGTGACATCTTTCAAGAGGGCCGAAAAAATATGTACCACGATCCCAGGACTGCATCCAGATAATTGTCGAAAATGTGGCAAACACAACACGACACGGTAGGAGTGTCCGATCAAAAACCAAAAGACACTCCTGGTCATCGAAATCATACCCACTAACCCACGAACATTCGCTACAGACCATATCAAAGAAATTAAAAAATCTCAGAAAACCTCACACGAATTCAAAATTTTCGCAAAAATCTCACTTCTTATAGCCATTTAAAGATATCAATATGAGATAAATTTCACAACTCGGCGAATTCTGTTCAAGAAATTTCGTAGAATTTCTTCAGCAGAAACTATTTTTTTTTTAACACAACAATAATTTGGTATACGGATTTTAGGGAATTTTTTTACAATAAAAACCTGAAAATACGGTATTCCGCAAAAAAAAACATCTGGCAGCACTGATCCGTTCCTTTCTTTCTTCTCTGGTCGTTCGCCATCCAAGATGGTAGGTTGAAAATTTTACAATTTATAAAATCCGTAAATTCCCAAGACATCACAAAATAAAAATCTACCAAAATGCTTTAAAAACGAACGGGAAAAGTGTTTTTCTCCGAAAGTGGAAATAATTATGGATAATTTGTGTCGCAAGCCAGGCATAAAGTGATATGAAAACTATGGAGCTCTAATGAGAGCGCCACTGGCTCGGAAAATGTGATGGAATTGTGAATTTAATTGGATTTTGTTTATTGTACTTCCAATTGGTTGTTTCGTGATTTTAATTTTTATGCATTTGCTTACAGACGAAAGGTACATCCAGCTTTGGTAAACGCCATAACAAGACGCACACTTTGTGCCGTCGTTGCGGACGCTCCTCCTACCACATCCAAAAGTCCACATGCGCCCAGTGTGGCTATCCCGCAGCCAAGTTGCGCTCATGTAAGTTTTTGAAACGAAAATTAACTAGGAATTGGTTTTATGATTTACTATCGATTTGCTAACTGAGCACGATCATGAATCTTGGTGAGGGTAACCATTGTTGTGGGGTACCCCAATAATGGAAAAGTGTAACTATATACATGCACTGCAAGTTCTTTTGTACTATGTATTACCATTCCGGTAGAGTGATCTGGTGGGAATTGAAATTAGATTTGAAATTAGAACACATCTTCTCCAAATAGACGTCGGTCTTAAGGACACGAAATACAAAGAGACTGACGGCTTTCTCTGTTTCGGTAAAGGCGGGAAAAGTATTTCTCATTTATTCCTTCTTGAACACTTTCATAATCAAGTCGTTTCTGGAAGGCCAAAACCATTTTCATATTTAAATCAAATTCACTTTGGATTCCACGTTCACTGGAATACTGGAATCTGCCTGATAGCAACATCTAATAATTGATACGTCGAAATAGTAATTTTTAAAAATAATTTGTATGTATTCTGTGTTTTGAGGTCCTTAGCTCTTCTACCATAGCTTTGCGTCCCAAGCACGCAGATAAAGCGAAATGCGGTCTTTTAATTAAGATCGCGGAATATAAAAAGTTACTGACTCTTGTTATTTATGCCAACTGTCAATTGGCGTATTCAAACATTCATTGCTAGAAACTAATTAGAATTGTTTAGTGAAATTATCTCAATTAAAACTAATTTTTATATTTTCCTCCCCTTTCCAGACAACTGGTCGGTTAAGGCCAAGAGGAGGAAGACCACTGGCACTGGCCGCATGCGTCACCTTAAGGTTGTCAGAAGGCGTTTCCGCAACGGTTTCCGTGAAGGCACCCAAGCCAAGCCCAAGAAGGCCCCTTCAACCAAATAGATTAATTCTATGCCTGGATGAGTGTGACTGCTGTTGACCACCACCTGATGGTCAGAGCTAGGCTTTGTCTTTAATTTGTTTTTTTTTGTAACAAATAATCTACATCTTTGAAAAAAAAATAATGGGTAAAACGTTAATAAATGGAAAACCGATTTTTTAAAAAGCGAACAAATTATTGTTTTGTCTTCACACCAATTAGGAAAAAACGAAAGCATGTGAAGACATCAGCTGGCTTATAGTATTGGCATTTCAGGGTTTGCCACTATTTCCCCAATATTTTCTAAACGTGGTTTTTACATATCGTCGTCGTTCTAACAAAAATCAGCATACTTTTGAGATATTTGCGTTTAAAGACAAAAATGCGCTCTAAAAATCCAAAAATGGTTGGATATCAATGTTTCTAACGCTTATATCTTTGCAACGGAGCCTCCTAGAGTATCGAAACTATGCATAAAAATTCAAATTTTTTGAAATTTTTTTATGTCCCTAATTATTTTATAACTTCATGAATACACTTCGTAGAGGGTTCAAACACCCACCAGAAGATAGTTATTTGTCTCCTCTTTCATTTACAAAAGAAACTACGTGAATTCGAAACCTAGAAGCGCAGATATTTAGAGTTGACTGTAGGATTTCTTAAAACGCTTATATCTCCGTAACGGAGCCTCCTAGAGTATCGAAACTATGCATAAAAATTCAAATTTTTTTGAAATTTTTGTATATCCCTAATTATTTTATAACTTCATGAATACACTTCGTAGAGGGTTCAAACACCCACCAGAAGATAGTTATTTGTCTCCTCTTTCATTTACAAAAGAAACTACGTGAATTCGAAACCTAGAAGCGCAGATATTTAGAGTTGACTGTAGGATTTCTTAAAACGCTTATATCTCCGTAACGGAGCCTCCTAGAGTATCGAAACTATGCATAAAAATTCAAATTTTTTTGAAATTTTTGTATATCCCTAATTATTTTATAACTTCATGAATACACTTCGTAGAGGGTTCAAACACCCACCAGAAGATAGTTATTTGTCTCCCCTTTCATTTACAAAAGAAACTAAGTGAATTCGAAACCTAGAAGCGCAGATATTTAGAGTTGACTGTAGGATTTCTTAAAACGCTTATATCTCCGTAACGGAGCCTCCTAGAGTATCGAAACTATGCATAAAAATTCAAATTTTTTTGAAATTTTTTTATGTCCCTAATTATTTTATAACTTCATGAATACACTTCGTAGAGGGTTCAAACACCCACCAGAAGATAGTTATTTGTCTCCCCTTTCATTTACAAAAGAAACTAAGTGAATTCGAAACCTAGAAGCGCAGATATTTAGAGTTGACTGTAGGATTTCTTAAAACGCTTATATCTCCGTAACGGAGCCTCCTAGAGTATCGAAACTATGCATAAAAATTCAAATTTTTTGAAATTTTATGTCCCTAATTATTTTATAACTTCATGAATACACTTCGTAGAGGGTTCAAACACCCACCAGAAGATAGTTATTTGTCTCCTCTTTCATTTACAAAAGAAACTACGTGAATTCGAAACCTAGAAGCGCAGATATTTAGAGTTGACTGTAGGATTTCTTAAAACGCTTATATCTCCGTAACGGAGCCTCCTAGAGTATCGAAACTATGCATAAAAATTCAAATTTTTTTGAAATTTTTGTATATCCCTAATTATTTTATAACTTCATGAATACACTTCGTAGAGGGTTCAAACACCCACCAGAAGATAGTTATTTGTCTCCCCTTTCATTTACAAAAGAAACTACGTGAATTCGAAACCTAGAAGCGCAGATATTTAGAGTTGACTGTAGGATTTCTTAAAACGCTTATATCTCCGTAACGGAGCCTCCTAGAGTATCGAAACTATGCATAAAAATTCAAATTTTTTTGAAATTTTTGTATATCCCTAATTATTTTATAACTTCATGAATACACTTCGTAGAGGGTTCAAACACCCACCAGAAGATAGTTATTTGTCTCCTCTTTCATTTACAAAAGAAACTACGTGAATTCGAAACCTAGAAGCGCAGATATTTAGAGTTGACTGTAGGATTTCTTAAAACGCTTATATCTCCGTAACGGAGCCTCCTAGAGTATCGAAACTATGCATAAAAATTCAAATTTTTTGAAATTTTATGTCCCTAATTATTTTATAACTTCATGAATACACTTCGTAGAGGGTTCAAACACCCACCAGAAGATAGTTATTTGTCTCCTCTTTCATTTACAAAAGAAACTACGTGAATTCGAAACCTAGAAGCGCAGATATTTAGAGTTGACTGTAGGATTTCTTAAAACGCTTATATCTCCGTAACGGAGCCTCCTAGAGTATCGAAACTATGCATAAAAATTCAAATTTTTTTGAAATTTTTGTATATCCCTAATTATTTTATAACTTCATGAATACACTTCGTAGAGGGTTCAAACACCCACCAGAAGATAGTTATTTGTCTCCTCTTTCATTTACAAAAGAAACTACGTGAATTCGAAACCTAGAAGCGCAGATATTTAGAGTTGACTGTAGGATTTCTTAAAACGCTTATATCTCCGTAACGGAGCCTCCTAGAGTATCGAAACTATGCATAAAAATTCAAATTTTTTTGAAATTTTTGTATATCCCTAATTATTTTATAACTTCATGAATACACTTCGTAGAGGGTTCAAACACCCACCAGAAGATAGTTATTTGTCTCCCCTTTCATTTACAAAAGAAACTACGTGAATTCGAAACCTAGAAGCGCAGATATTTAGAGTTGACTGTAGGATTTCTTAAAACGCTTATATCTCCGTAACGGAGCCTCCTAGAGTATCGAAACTATGCATAAAAATTCAAATTTTTTGAAATTTTATGTCCCTAATTATTTTATAACTTCATGAATACACTTCGTAGAGGGTTCAAACACCCACCAGAAGATAGTTATTTGTCTCCTCTTTCATTTACAAAAGAAACTACGTGAATTCGAAACCTAGAAGCGCAGATATTTAGAGTTGACTGTAGGATTTCTTAAAACGCTTATATCTCCGTAACGGAGCCTCCTAGAGTATCGAAACTATGCATAAAAATTCAAATTTTTTTGAAATTTTTGTATATCCCTAATTATTTTATAACTTCATGAATACACTTCGTAGAGGGTTCAAACACCCACCAGAAGATAGTTATTTGTCTCCCCTTTCATTTACAAAAGAAACTACGTGAATTCGAAACCTAGAAGCGCAGATATTTAGAGTTGACTGTAGGATTTCTTAAAACGCTTATATCTCCGTAACGGAGCCTCCTAGAGTATCGAAACTATGCATAAAAATTCAAATTTTTTGAAATTTTTTTATGTCCCTAATTATTTTATAACTTCATGAATACACTTCGTAGAGGGTTCAAACACCCACCAGAAGATAGTTATTTGTCTCCTCTTTCATTTACAAAAGAAACTACGTGAATTCGAAACCTAGAAGCGCAGATATTTAGAGTTGACTGTAGGATTTCTTTAAACGCTTATATCTCCGTAACGGAGCCTCCTAGAGTATCGAAACTATGCATAAAAATTCAAATTTTTTGAAATTTTATGTCCCTAATTATTTTATAACTTCATGAATACACTTCGTAGAGGGTTCAAACACCCACCAGAAGATAGTTATTTGTCTCCTCTTTCATTTACAAAAGAAACTACGTGAATTCGAAACCTAGAAGCGCAGATATTTAGAGTTGACTGTAGGATTTCTTAAAACGCTTATATCTCCGTAACGGAGCCTCCTAGAGTATCGAAACTATGCATAAAAATTCAAATTTTTTGAAATTTTTTTATGTCCCTAATTATTTTATAACTTCATGAATACACTTCGTAGAGGGTTCAAACACCCACCAGAAGATAGTTATTTGTCTCCTCTTTCATTTACAAAAGAAACTACGTGAATTCGAAACCTAGAAGCGCAGATATTTAGAGTTGACTGTAGGATTTCTTTAAACGCTTATATCTCCGTAACGGAGCCTCCTAGAGTATCGAAACTATGCATAAAAATTCAAATTTTTTGAAATTTTTTTATGTCCCTAATTATTTTATAACTTCATGAATACACTTCGTAGAGGGTTCAAACACCCACCAGAAGATAGTTATTTGTCTCCCCTTTCATTTACAAAAGAAACTAAGTGAATTCGAAACCTAGAAGCGCAGATATTTAGAGTTGACTGTAGGATTTCTTAAAACGCTTATATCTCCGTAACGGAGCCTCCTAGAGTATCGAAACTATGCATAAAAATTCAAATTTTTTGAAATTTTTTTATGTCCCTAATTATTTTATAACTTCATGAATACACTTCGTAGAGGGTTCAAACACCCACCAGAAGATAGTTATTTGTCTCCTCTTTCATTTACAAAAGAAACTACGTGAATTCGAAACCTAGAAGCGCAGATATTTAGAGTTGACTGTAGGATTTCTTAAAACGCTTATATCTCCGTAACGGAGCCTCCTAGAGTATCGAAACTATGCATAAAAATTCAAATTTTTTTGAAATTTTTGTATATCCCTAATTATTTTATAACTTCATGAATACACTTCGTAGAGGGTTCAAACACCCACCAGAAGATAGTTATTTGTCTCCCCTTTCATTTACAAAAGAAACTACGTGAATTCGAAACCTAGAAGCGCAGATATTTAGAGTTGACTGTAGGATTTCTTAAAACGCTTATATCTCCGTAACGGAGCCTCCTAGAGTATCGAAACTATGCATAAAAATTCAAATTTTTTGAAATTTTTTTATGTCCCTAATTATTTTATAACTTCATGAATACACTTCGTAGAGGGTTCAAACACCCACCAGAAGATAGTTATTTGTCTCCCCTTTCATTTACAAAAGAAACTAAGTGAATTCGAAACCTAGAAGCGCAGATATTTAGAGTTGACTGTAGGATTTCTTAAAACGCTTATATCTCCGTAACGGAGCCTCCTAGAGTATCGAAACTATGCATAAAAATTCAAATTTTTTGAAATTTTTTTATGTCCCTAATTATTTTATAACTTCATGAATACACTTCGTAGAGGGTTCAAACACCCACCAGAAGATAGTTATTTGTCTCCTCTTTCATTTACAAAAGAAACTACGTGAATTCGAAACCTAGAAGCGCAGATATTTAGAGTTGACTGTAGGATTTCTTAAAACGCTTATATCTCCGTAACGGAGCCTCCTAGAGTATCGAAACTATGCATAAAAATTCAAATTTTTTGAAATTTTTTTATGTCCCTAATTATTTTATAACTTCATGAATACACTTCGTAGAGGGTTCAAACACCCACCAGAAGATAGTTATTTGTCTCCTCTTTCATTTACAAAAGAAACTACGTGAATTCGAAACCTAGAAGCGCAGATATTTAGAGTTGACTGTAGGATTTCTTAAAACGCTTATATCTCCGTAACGGAGCCTCCTAGAGTATCGAAACTATGCATAAAAATTCAAATTTTTTTGAAATTTTTGTATATCCCTAATTATTTTATAACTTCATGAATACACTTCGTAGAGGGTTCAAACACCCACCAGAAGATAGTTATTTGTCTCCCCTTTCATTTACAAAAGAAACTACGTGAATTCGAAACCTAGAAGCGCAGATATTTAGAGTTGGCTGTAGGATTTCTTAAAACGCTTATATCTCCGTAACGGAGCCTCCTAGAGTATCGAAACTATGCATAAAAATTCAAATTTTTTGAAATTTTTTTATGTCCCTAATTATTTTATAACTTCATGAATACACTTCGTAGAGGGTTCAAACACCCACCAGAAGATAGTTATTTGTCTCCTCTTTCATTTACAAAAGAAACTACGTGAATTCGAAACCTAGAAGCGCAGATATTTAGAGTTGACTGTAGGATTTCTTAAAACGCTTATATCTCCGTAACGGAGCCTCCTAGAGTATCGAAACTATGCATAAAAATTCAAATTTTTTGAAATTTTTTTATGTCCCTAATTATTTTATAACTTCATGAATACACTTCGTAGAGGGTTCAAACACCCACCAGAAGATAGTTATTTGTCTCCTCTTTCATTTACAAAAGAAACTACGTGAATTCGAAACCTAGAAGCGCAGATATTTAGAGTTGACTGTAGGATTTCTTAAAACGCTTATATCTCCGTAACGGAGCCTCCTAGAGTATCGAAACTATGCATAAAAATTCAAATTTTTTGAAATTTTTTTATGTCCCTAATTATTTTATAACTTCATGAATACACTTCGTAGAGGGTTCAAACACCCACCAGAAGATAGTTATTTGTCTCCCCTTTCATTTACAAAAGAAACTAAGTGAATTCGAAACCTAGAAGCGCAGATATTTAGAGTTGACTGTAGGATTTCTTAAAACGCTAATATCTCCGTAACGGAGCCTCCTAGAGTATCGAAACTATGCATAAAAATTCAAATTTTTTGAAATTTTTTTATGTCCCTAATTATTTTATAACTTCATGAATACACTTCGTAGAGGGTTCAAACACCCACCAGAAGATAGTTATTTGTCTCCTCTTTCATTTACAAAAGAAACTACGTGAATTCGAAACCTAGAAGCGCAGATATTTAGAGTTGACTGTAGGATTTCTTAAAACGCTTATATCTCCGTAACGGAGCCTCCTAGAGTATCGAAACTATGCATAAAAATTCAAATTTTTTGAAATTTTTTTATGTCCCTAATTATTTTATAACTTCATGAATACACTTCGTAGAGGGTTCAAACACCCACCAGAAGATAGTTATTTGTCTCCTCTTTCATTTACAAAAGAAACTACGTGAATTCGAAACCTAGAAGCGCAGATATTTAGAGTTGACTGTAGGATTTCTTAAAACGCTTATATCTCCGTAACGGAGCCTCCTAGAGTATCGAAACTATGCATAAAAATTCAAATTTTTTGAAATTTTTTTATGTCCCTAATTATTTTATAACTTCATGAATACACTTCGTAGAGGGTTCAAACACCCACCAGAAGATAGTTATTTGTCTCCTCTTTCATTTACAAAAGAAACTAAGTGAATTCGAAACCTAGAAGCGCAGATATTTAGAGTTGACTGTAGGATTTCTTAAAACGCTTATATCTCCGTAACGGAGCCTCCTAGAGTATCGAAACTATGCATAAAAATTCAAATTTTTTGAAATTTTTTTATGTCCCTAATTATTTTATAACATCATGAATACACTTCGTAGAGGGTTCAAACACCCACCAGAAGATAGTTATTTGTCTCCCCTTTCATTTACAAAAGAAACTAAGTGAATTCGAAACCTAGAAGCGCAGATATTTAGAGTTGACTGTAGGATTTCTTAAAACGCTTATATCTCCGTAACGGAGCCTCCTAGAGTATCGAAACTATGCATAAAAATTCAAATTTTTTGAAATTTTTTTATGTCCCTAATTATTTTATAACTTCATGAATACACTTCGTAGAGGGTTCAAACACCCACCAGAAGATAGTTATTTGTCTCCCCTTTCATTTACAAAAGAAACTAAGTGAATTCAAAACCTAGAAGCGCAGATATTTAGAGTTGACTGTAGGATTTCTTAAAACGCTAATATCTCCGTAACGGAGCCTCCTAGAGTATCGAAACTATGCATAAAAATTCAAATTTTTTGAAATTTTTTTATGTCCCTAATTATTTTATAACTTCATGAATACACTTCGTAGAGGGTTCAAACACCCACCAGAAGATAGTTATTTGTCTCCCCTTTCATTTACAAAAGAAACTAAGTGAATTCAAAACCTAGAAGCGCAGATATTTAGAGTTGACTGTAGGATTTCTTAAAACGCTAATATCTCCGTAACGGAGCCTCCTAGAGTATCGAAACTATGCATAAAAATTCAAATTTTTTGAAATTTTTTTATGTCCCTAATTATTTTATAACTTCATGAATACACTTCGTAGAGGGTTCAAACACCCACCAGAAGATAGTTATTTGTCTCCCCTTTCATTTACAAAAGAAACTAAGTGAATTCGAAACCTAGAAGCGCAGATATTTAGAGTTGACTGTAGGATTTCTTAAAACGCTTATATCTCCGTAACGGAGCCTCCTAGAGTATCGAAACTATGCATAAAAATTCAAATTTTTTGAAATTTTTTTATGTCCCTAATTATTTTATAACTTCATGAATACACTTCGTAGAGGGTTCAAACACCCACCAGAAGATAGTTATTTGTCTCCTCTTTCATTTACAAAAGAAACTACGTGAATTCGAAACCTAGAAGCGCAGATATTTAGAGTTGACTGTAGGATTTCTTAAAACGCTTATATCTCCGTAACGGAGCCTCCTAGAGTATCGAAACTATGCATAAAAATTCAAATTTTTTGAAATTTTTTTATGTCCCTAATTATTTTATAACTTCATGAATACACTTCGTAGAGGGTTCAAACACCCACCAGAAGATAGTTATTTGTCTCCCCTTTCATTTACAAAAGAAACTAAGTGAATTCAAAACCTAGAAGCGCAGATATTTAGAGTTGACTGTAGGATTTCTTAAAACGCTAATATCTCCGTAACGGAGCCTCCTAGAGTATCGAAACTATGCATAAAAATTCAAATTTTTTGAAATTTTTTTATGTCCCTAATTATTTTATAACTTCATGAATACACTTCGTAGAGGGTTCAAACACCCACCAGAAGATAGTTATTTGTCTCCCCTTTCATTTACAAAAGAAACTAAGTGAATTCGAAACCTAGAAGCGCAGATATTTAGAGTTGACTGTAGGATTTCTTAAAACGCTTATATCTCCGTAACGGAGCCTCCTAGAGTATCGAAACTATGCATAAAAATTCAAATTTTTTGAAATTTTTTTATGTCCCTAATTATTTTATAACTTCATGAATACACTTCGTAGAGGGTTCAAACACCCACCAGAAGATAGTTATTTGTCTCCCCTTTCATTTACAAAAGAAACTAAGTGAATTCAAAACCTAGAAGCGCAGATATTTAGAGTTGACTGTAGGATTTCTTAAAACGCTAATATCTCCGTAACGGAGCCTCCTAGAGTATCGAAACTATGCATAAAAATTCAAATTTTTTGAAATTTTTTTATGTCCCTAATTATTTTATAACTTCATGAATACACTTCGTAGAGGGTTCAAACACCCACCAGAAGATAGTTATTTGTCTCCCCTTTCATTTACAAAAGAAACTAAGTGAATTCGAAACCTAGAAGCGCAGATATTTAGAGTTGACTGTAGGATTTCTTAAAACGCTTATATCTCCGTAACGGAGCCTCCTAGAGTATCGAAACTATGCATAAAAATTCAAATTTTTTGAAATTTTTTTATGTCCCTAATTATTTTATAACTTCATGAATACACTTCGTAGAGGGTTCAAACACCCACCAGAAGATAGTTATTTGTCTCCTCTTTCATTTACAAAAGAAACTACGTGAATTCGAAACCTAGAAGCGCAGATATTTAGAGTTGACTGTAGGATTTCTTAAAACGCTTATATCTCCGTAACGGAGCCTCCTAGAGTATCGAAACTATGCATAAAAATTCAAATTTTTTTATGTCCCTAATTATTTTATAACTTCATGAATACACTTCGTAGAGGGTTCAAACACCCACCAGAAGATAGTTATTTGTCTCCCCTTTCATTTACAAAAGAAACTAAGTGAATTCAAAACCTAGAAGCGCAGATATTTAGAGTTGACTGTAGGATTTCTTAAAACGCTAATATCTCCGTAACGGAGCCTCCTAGAGTATCGAAACTATGCATAAAAATTCAAATTTTTTGAAATTTTTTTATGTCCCTAATTATTTTATAACTTCATGAATACACTTCGTAGAGGGTTCAAACACCCACCAGAAGATAGTTATTTGTCTCCCCTTTCATTTACAAAAGAAACTAAGTGAATTCAAAACCTAGAAGCGCAGATATTTAGAGTTGACTGTAGGATTTCTTAAAACGCTAATATCTCCGTAACGGAGCCTCCTAGAGTATCGAAACTATGCATAAAAATTCAAATTTTTTGAAATTTTTTTATGTCCCTAATTATTTTATAACTTCATGAATACACTTCGTAGAGGGTTCAAACACCCACCAGAAGATAGTTATTTGTCTCCCCTTTCATTTACAAAAGAAACTAAGTGAATTCGAAACCTAGAAGCGCAGATATTTAGAGTTGACTGTAGGATTTCTTAAAACGCTTATATCTCCGTAACGGAGCCTCCTAGAGTATCGAAACTATGCATAAAAATTCAAATTTTTTGAAATTTTTTTATATCCCTAATTATTTTATAACTTCATGAATACACTTCGTAGAGGGTTCAAACACCCACCAGAAGATAGTTATTTGTCTCCCCTTTCATTTACAAAAGAAACTAAGTGAATTCGAAACCTAGAAGCGCAGATATTTAGAGTTGACTGTAGGATTTCTTAAAACGCTTATATCTCCGTAACGGAGCCTCCTAGAGTATCGAAACTATGCATAAAAATTCAAATTTTTTGAAATTTTTTTATATCCCTAATTATTTTATAACTTCATGAATACACTTCGTAGAGGGTTCAAACACCCACCAGAAGATAGTTATTTGTCTCCCCTTTCATTTACAAAAGAAACTAAGTGAATTCGAAACCTAGAAGCGCAGATATTTAGAGTTGACTGTAGGATTTCTTAAAACGCTTATATCTCCGTAACGGAGCCTCCTAGAGTATCGAAACTATGCATAAAAATTCAAATTTTTTGAAATTTTTTTATGTCCCTAATTATTTTATAACTTCATGAATACACTTCGTAGAGGGTTCAAACACCCACCAGAAGATAGTTATTTGTCTCCCCTTTCATTTACAAAAGAAACTAAGTGAATTCGAAACCTAGAAGCGCAGATATTTAGAGTTGACTGTAGGATTTCTTAAAACGCTTATATCTCCGTAACGGAGCCTCCTAGAGTATCGAAACTATGCATAAAAATTCAAATTTTTTGAAATTTTTTTATATCCCTAATTATTTTATAACTTCATGAATACACTTCGTAGAGGGTTCAAACACCCACCAGAAGATAGTTATTTGTCTCCTCTTTCATTTACAAAAGAAACTACGTGAATTCGAAACCTAGAAGCGCAGATATTTAGAGTTGACTGTAGGATTTCTTAAAACGCTTATATCTCCGTAACGGAGCCTCCTAGAGTATCGAAACTATGCATAAAAATTCAAATTTTTTGAAATTTTTTTATGTCCCTAATTATTTTATAACTTCATGAATACACTTCGTAGAGGGTTCAAACACCCACCAGAAGATAGTTATTTGTCTCCCCTTTCATTTACAAAAGAAACTAAGTGAATTCAAAACCTAGAAGCGCAGATATTTAGAGTTGACTGTAGGATTTCTTAAAACGCTAATATCTCCGTAACGGAGCCTCCTAGAGTATCGAAACTATGCATAAAAATTCAAATTTTTTGAAATTTTTTTATGTCCCTAATTATTTTATAACTTCATGAATACACTTCGTAGAGGGTTCAAACACCCACCAGAAGATAGTTATTTGTCTCCCCTTTCATTTACAAAAGAAACTAAGTGAATTCGAAACCTAGAAGCGCAGATATTTAGAGTTGACTGTAGGATTTCTTAAAACGCTTATATCTCCGTAACGGAGCCTCCTAGAGTATCGAAACTATGCATAAAAATTCAAATTTTTTGAAATTTTTTTATGTACCTAATTATTTTATAACTTCATGAATACACTTCGTAGAGGGTTCAAACACCCACCAGAAGATAGTTATTTGTCTCCTCTTTCATTTACAAAAGAAACTACGTGAATTCGAAACCTAGAAGCGCAGATATTTAGAGTTGACTGTAGGATTTCTTAAAACGCTTATATCTCCGTAACGGAGCCTCCTAGAGTATCGAAACTATGCATAAAAATTCAAATTTTTTGAAATTTTTCTATGTCCCTAATTATTTTATAACTTCATGAATACACTTCGTAGAGGGTTCAAACACCCACCAGAAGATAGTTATTTGTCTCCTCTTTCATTTACAAAAGAAACTACGTGAATTCGAAACCTAGAAGCGCAGATATTTAGAGTTGACTGTAGGATTTCTTAAAACGCTTATATCTCCGTAACGGAGCCTCCTAGAGTATCGAAACTATGCATAAAAATTCAAATTTTTTGAAATTTTTTTATGTCCCTAATTATTTTATAACTTCATGAATACACTTCGTAGAGGGTTCAAACACCCACCAGAAGATAGTTATTTGTCTCCTCTTTCATTTACAAAAGAAACTACGTGAATTCGAAACCTAGAAGCGCAGATATTTAGAGTTGACTGTAGGATTTCTTAAAACGCTTATATCTCCGTAACGGAGCCTCCTAGAGTATCGAAACTATGCATAAAAATTCAAATTTTTTGAAATTTTTTTATGTCCCTAATTATTTTATAACTTTATGAATACACTTCGTAGAGGGTTCAAACACCCACCAGAAGATAGTTATTTGTCTCCTCTTTCATTTACAAAAGAAACTACGTGAATTCGAAACGTAGAAGCGCAGATATTTAGAGTTGACTGTAGGATTTCTTAAAACGCTTATATCTCCGTAACGGAGCCTCCTAGAGTATCGAAACTATGCATAAAAATTCAAATTTTTTGAAATTTTTTTATGTCCCTAATTATTTTATAACTTCATGAATACACTACGTATAGGGTTCAAACACCCACCAGAAGATAGTTATTTGTCTCCTCTTTCATTTACAAAAGAAACTACGTGAATTCGAAACCTAGAAGCGCAGATATTTAGAGTTGACTGTAGGATTTCTTAAAACGCTTATATCTCCGTAACGGAACCTCCTAGAGTATCGAAACTATGCATAAAAATTCAAATTTTTTGAAATTTTTTTATGTCCCTAATTATTTTATAACTTCATGAATACACTTCGTAGAGGGTTCAAACACCCACCAGAAGATAGTTATTTGTCTCCTCTTTCATTTACAAAAGAAACTACGTGAATTCGAAACCTAGAAGCGCAGATATTTAGAGTTGACTGTAGGATTTCTTAAAACGCTTATATCTCCGTAACGGAGCCTCCTAGAGTATCGAAACTATGCATAAAAATTCAAATTTTTTGAAATTTTTTTATGTCCCTAATTATTTTATAACTTCATGAATACACTTCGTAGAGGGTTCAAACACCCACCAGAAGATAGTTATTTGTCTCCTCTTTCATTTACAAAAGAAACTACGTGAATTCGAAACCTAGAAGCGCAGATATTTAGAGTTGACTGTAGGATTTCTTAAAACGCTTATATCTCCGTAACGGAGCCTCCTAGAGTATCGAAACTATGCATAAAAATTCAAATTTTTTGAAATTTTTTTATGTCCCTAATTATTTTATAACTTCATGAATACACTTCGTAGAGGGTTCAAACACCCACCAGAAGATAGTTATTTGTCTCCTCTTTCATTTACAAAAGAAACTACGTGAATTCGAAACCTAGAAGCGCAGATATTTAGAGTTGACTGTAGGATTTCTTAAAACGCTTATATCTCCGTAACGGAGCCTCCTAGAGTATCGAAACTATGCATAAAAATTCAAATTTTTTGAAATTTTTTTATGTCCCTAATTATTTTATAACTTTATGAATACACTTCGTAGAGGGTTCAAACACCCACCAGAAGATAGTTATTTGTCTCCTCTTTCATTTACAAAAGAAACTACGTGAATTCGAAACGTAGAAGCGCAGATATTTAGAGTTGACTGTAGGATTTCTTAAAACGCTTATATCTCCGTAACGGAGCCTCCTAGAGTATCGAAACTATGCATAAAAATTCAAATTTTTTGAAATTTTTTTATGTCCCTAATTATTTTATAACTTCATGAATACACTACGTATAGGGTTCAAACACCCACCAGAAGATAGTTATTTGTCTCCTCTTTCATTTACAAAAGAAACTACGTGAATTCGAAACCTAGAAGCGCAGATATTTAGAGTTGACTGTAGGATTTCTTAAAACGCTTATATCTCCGTAACGGAGCCTCCTAGAGTATCGAAACTATGCATAAAAATTCAAATTTTTTGAAATTTTTTTATGTCCCTAATTATTTTATAACTTCATGAATACACTTCGTAGAGGGTTCAAACACCCACCAGAAGATAGTTATTTGTCTCCTCTTTCATTTACAAAAGAAACTACGTGAATTCGAAACCTAGAAGCGCAGATATTTAGAGTTGACTGTAGGATTTCTTAAAACGCTTATATCTCCGTAACGGAGCCTCCTAGAGTATCGAAACTATGCATAAAAATTCAAATTTTTTGAAATTTTTTTATGTCCCTAATTATTTTATAACTTTATGAATACACTTCGTAGAGGGTTCAAACACCCACCAGAAGATAGTTATTTGTCTCCTCTTTCATTTACAAAAGAAACTACGTGAATTCGAAACGTAGAAGCGCAGATATTTAGAGTTGACTGTAGGATTTCTTAAAACGCTTATATCTCCGTAACGGAGCCTCCTAGAGTATCGAAACTATGCATAAAAATTCAAATTTTTTGAAATTTTTTTATGTCCCTAATTATTTTATAACTTCATGAATACACTTCGTATAGGGTTCAAACACCCACCAGAAGATAGTTATTTGTCTCCTCTTTCATTTACAAAAGAAACTACGTGAATTCGAAACCTAGAAGCGCAGATATTTAGAGTTGACTGTAGGATTTCTTAAAACGCTTATATCTCCGTAACGGAGCCTCCTAGAGTATCGAAACTATGCATAAAAATTCTAATTTTTTGAAATTTTTTTATGTCCCTAATTATTTTATAACTTCATGAATACACTTCGTAGAGGGTTCAAACACCCACCAGAAGATAGTTATTTGTCTCCTCTTTCATTTACAAAAGAAACTACGTGAATTCGAAACGTAGAAGCGCAGATATTTAGAGTTGACTGTAGGATTTCTTAAAACGCTTATATCTCCGTAACGGAGCCTCCTAGAGTATCGAAACTATGCATAAAAATTCAAATTTTTTGAAATTTTTTTATGTCCCTAATTATTTTATAACTTCATGAATACACTTCGTATAGGGTTCAAACACCCACCAGAAGATAGTTATTTGTCTCCTCTTTCATTTACAAAAGAAACTACGTGAATTCGAAACCTAGAAGCGCAGATATTTAGAGTTGACTGTAGGATTTCTTAAAACGCTTATATCTCCGTAACGGAGCCTCCTAGAGTATCGAAACTATGCATAAAAATTCAAATTTTTTGAAATTTTTTTATGTCCCTAATTATTTTATAACTTCATGAATACACTTCGTATAGGGTTCAAACACCCACCAGAAGATAGTTATTTGTCTCCTCTTTCATTTACAAAAGAAACTACGTGAATTCGAAACCTAGAAGCGCAGATATTTAGAGTTGACTGTAGGATTTCTTAAAACGCTTATATCTCCGTAACGGAGCCTCCTAGAGTATCGAAACTATGCATAAAAATTCTAATTTTTTGAAATTTTTTTATGTCCCTAATTATTTTATAACTTCATGAATACACTTCGTAGAGGGTTCAAACACCCACCAGAAGATAGTTATTTGTCTCCTCTTTCATTTACAAAAGAAACTACGTGAATTCGAAACCTAGAAGCGCAGATATTTAGAGTTGACTGTAGGATTTCTTAAAACGCTTATATCTCCGTAACGGAGCCTCCTAGAGTATCGAAACTATGCATAAAAATTCTAATTTTTTGAAATTTTTTTATGTCCCTAATTATTTTATAACTTCATGAATACACTTCGTAGAGGGTTCAAACACCCACCAGAAGATAGTTATTTGTCTCCTCTTTCATTTACAAAAGAAACTACGTGAATTCGAAACCTAGAAGCGCAGATATTTAGAGTTGACTGTAGGATTTCTTAAAACGCTTATATCTCCGTAACGGAGCCTCCTAGAGTATCGAAACTATGCATAAAAATTCTAATTTTTTGAAATTTTTTTATGTCCCTAATTATTTTATAACTTCATGAATACACTTCGTAGAGGGTTCAAACACCCACCAGAAGATAGTTATTTGTCTCCTCTTTCATTTACAAAAGAAACTACGTGAATTCGAAACCTAGAAGCGCAGATATTTAGAGTTGACTGTAGGATTTCTTAAAACGCTTATATCTCCGTAACGGAGCCTCCTAGAGTATCGAAACTATGCATAAAAATTCAAATTTTTTGAAATTTTTTTATGTCCCTAATTATTTTATAACTTTATGAATACACTTCGTAGAGGGTTCAAACACCCACCAGAAGATAGTTATTTGTCTCCTCTTTCATTTACAAAAGAAACTACGTGAATTCGAAACCTAGAAGCGCAGATATTTAGAGTTGACTGTAGGATTTCTTAAAACGCTTATATCTCCGTAACGGAGCCTCCTAGAGTATCGAAACTATGCATAAAAATTCAAATTTTTTGAAATTTTTTTATGTCCCTAATTATTTTATAACTTCATGAATACACTTCGTAGTGGGTTCAAACACCCACCAGAAGATAGTTATTTGTCTCCTCTTTCATTTACAAAAGAAACTACGTGAATTCGAAACCTAGAAGCGCAGATATTTAGAGTTGACTGTAGGATTTCTTAAAACGCTTATATCTCCGTAACGGAGCCTCCTAGAGTATCGAAACTATGCATAAAAATTCAAATTTTTTGAAATTTTTTTATGTCCCTAATTATTTTATAACTTCATGAATACACTTCGTAGAGGGTTCAAACACCCACCAGAAGATAGTTATTTGTCTCCCCTTTCATTTACAAAAGAAACTAAGTGAATTCGAAACCTAGAAGCGCAGATATTTAGAGTTGACTGTAGGATTTCTTAAAACGCTTATATCTCCGTAACGGAGCCTCCTAGAGTATCGAAACTATGCATAAAAATTCAAATTTTTTGAAATTTTTTTATGTCCCTAATTATTTTATAACTTCATGAATACACTTCGTAGAGGGTTCAAACACCCACCAGAAGATAGTTATTTGTCTCCTCTTTCATTTACAAAAGAAACTACGTGAATTCGAAACCTAGAAGCGCAGATATTTAGAGTTGACTGTAGGATTTCTTAAAACGCTTATATCTCCGTAACGGAGCCTCCTAGAGTATCGAAACTATGCATAAAAATTCAAATTTTTTGAAATTTTTGTATGCCCCTAATTATTTTATAACTTCATGAATACACTTCGTAGAGGGTTCAAACACCCACCAGAAGATAGTTATTTGTCTCCCCTTTCATTTACAAAAGAAACTAAGTGAATTCGAAACCTAGAAGCGCAGATATTTAGAGTTGACTGTAGGATTTCTTAAAACGCTTATATCTCCGTAACGGAGCCTATTAGAGTATCGAAACTATGCATAAAAATTCAAATTTTTTGAAATTTTTTTATGTCCTTAATTATTTTATAACTTCATGAATACACTTCGTAGTGGGTTCAAACACCCACCAGAAGATAGTTATTTGTCTCCTCTTTCATTTACAAAAGAAACTACGTGAATTCGAAACCTAGAAGCGCAGATATTTAGAGTTGACTGTAGGATTTCTTTAAACGCTTATATCTCCGTAACGGAGCCTCCTAGAGTATCGAAACTATGCATAAAAATTCAAATTTTTTGAAATTTTTTTATGTCCCTAATTATTTTATAACTTCATGAATACACTTCGTAGTGGGTTCAAACACCCACCAGAAGATAGTTATTTGTCTCCTCTTTCATTTACAAAAGAAACTACGTGAATTCGAAACCTAGAAGCGCAGATATTTAGAGTTGACTGTAGGATTTCTTTAAACGCTTATATCTCCGTAACGGAGCCTCCTAGAGTATCGAAACTATGCATAAAAATTCAAATTTTTTGAAATTTTTTTATGTCCCTAATTATTTTATAACTTCATGAATACACTTCGTAGAGGGTTCAAACACCCACCAGAAGATAGTTATTTGTCTCCCCTTTCATTTACAAAAGAAACTAAGTGAATTCGAAACCTAGAAGCGCAGATATTTAGAGTTGACTGTAGGATTTCTTAAAACGCTTATATCTCCGTAACGGAGCCTCCTAGAGTATCGAAACTATGCATAAAAATTCAAATTTTTTGAAATTTTTTTATGTCCCTAATTATTTTATAACTTCATGAATACACTTCGTAGAGGGTTCAAACACCCACCAGAAGATAGTTATTTGTCTCCTCTTTCATTTACAAAAGAAACTACGTGAATTCGAAACCTAGAAGCGCAGATATTTAGAGTTGACTGTAGGATTTCTTAAAACGCTTATATCTCCGTAACGGAGCCTCCTAGAGTATCGAAACTATGCATAAAAATTCAAATTTTTTGAAATTTTTTTATGTCCCTAATTATTTTATAACTTTATGAATACACTTCGTAGAGGGTTCAAACACCCACCAGAAGATAGTTATTTGTCTCCCCTTTCATTTACAAAAGAAACTAAGTGAATTCGAAACCTAGAAGCGCAGATATTTAGAGTTGACTGTAGGATTTCTTAAAACGCTTATATCTCCGTAACGGAGCCTCCTAGAGTATCGAAACTATGCATAAAAATTCAAATTTTTTGAAATTTTTGTATGTCCCTAATTATTTTATAACTTTATGAATACACTTCGTAGAGGGTTCAAACACCCACCAGAAGATAGTTATTTGTCTCCCCTTTCATTTACAAAAGAAACTAAGTGAATTCGAAACCTAGAAGCGCAGATATTTAGAGTTGACTGTAGGATTTCTTAAAACGCTTATATCTCCGTAACGGAGCCTCCTAGAGTATCGAAACTATGCATAAAAATTCAAATTTTTTGAAATTTTTTTATGTCCCTAATTATTTTATAACTTTATGAATACACTTCGTAGAGGGTTCAAACACCCACCAGAAGATAGTTATTTGTCTCCTCTTTCATTTACAAAAGAAACTAAGTGAATTCGAAACGTAGAAGCGCAGATATTTAGAGTTGACTGTAGGATTTCTTAAAACGCTTATATCTCCGTAACGGAGCCTCCTAGAGTATCGAAACTATGCATAAAAATTCAAATTTTTTGAAATTTTTTTATGTCCCTAATTATTTTATAACTTCATGAATACACTTCGTAGAGGGTTCAAACACCCACCAGAAGATAGTTATTTGTCTCCCCTTTCATTTACAAAAGAAACTAAGTGAATTCGAAACCTAGAAGCGCAGATATTTAGAGTTGACTGTAGGATTTCTTAAAACGCTTATATCTCCGTAACGGAGCCTCCTAGAGTATCGAAACTATGCATAAAAATTCAAATTTTTTGAAATTTTTTTATGTCCCTAATTATTTTATAACTTTATGAATACACTTCGTAGAGGGTTCAAACACCCACCAGAAGATAGTTATTTGTCTCCTCTTTCATTTACAAAAGAAACTAAGTGAATTCGAAACGTAGAAGCGCAGATATTTAGAGTTGACTGTAGGATTTCTTAAAACGCTTATATCTCCGTAACGGAGCCTCCTAGAGTATCGAAACTATGCATAAAAATTCAAATTTTTTGAAATTTTTTTATGTCCCTAATTATTTTATAACTTCATGAATACACTTCGTAGAGGGTTCAAACACCCACCAGAAGATAGTTATTTGTCTCCTCTTTCATTTACAAAAGAAACTAAGTGAATTCGAAACGTAGAAGCGCAGATATTTAGAGTTGACTGTAGGATTTCTTAAAACGCTTATATCTCCGTAACGGAGCCTCCTAGAGTATCGAAACTATGCATAAAAATTAAAATTTTTTGAAATTTTTTTATGTCCCTAATTATTTTATAACTTCATGAATACACTTCGTAGAGGGTTCAAACACCCACCAGAAGATAGTTATTTGTCTCCTCTTTCATTTACAAAAGAAACTACGTGAATTCGAAACCTAGAAGCGCAGATATTTAGAGTTGACTGTAGGATTTCTTAAAACGCTTATATCTCCGTAACGGAGCCTCCTAGAGTATCGAAACTATGCATAAAAATTCAAATTTTTTGAAATTTTTTTATGTCCCTAATTATTTTATAACTTCATGAATACACTTCGTAGAGGGTTCAAACACCCACCAGAAGATAGTTATTTGTCTCCTCTTTCATTTACAAAAGAAACTACGTGAATTCGAAACCTAGAAGCGCAGATATTTAGAGTTGACTGTAGGATTTCTTAAAACGCTTATATCTCCGTAACGGAGCCTCCTAGAGTATCGAAACTATGCATAAAAATTCAAATTTTTTGAAATTTTTTTATGTCCCTAATTATTTTATAACTTTATGAATACACTTCGTAGAGGGTTCAAACACCCACCAGAAGATAGTTATTTGTCTCCTCTTTCATTTACAAAAGAAACTAAGTGAATTCGAAACGTAGAAGCGCAGATATTTAGAGTTGACTGTAGGATTTCTTAAAACGCTTATATCTCCGTAACGGAGCCTCCTAGAGTATCGAAACTATGCATAAAAATTCAAATTTTTTGAAATTTTTTTATGTCCCTAATTATTTTATAACTTCATGAATACACTTCGTAGAGGGTTCAAACACCCACCAGAAGATAGTTATTTGTCTCCTCTTTCATTTACAAAAGAAACTAAGTGAATTCGAAACGTAGAAGCGCAGATATTTAGAGTTGACTGTAGGATTTCTTAAAACGCTTATATCTCCGTAACGGAGCCTCCTAGAGTATCGAAACTATGCATAAAAATTCAAATTTTTTGAAATTTTTTTATGTCCCTAATTATTTTATAACTTCATGAATACACTTCGTAGAGGGTTCAAACACCCACCAGAAGATAGTTATTTGTCTCCTCTTTCATTTACAAAAGAAACTAAGTGAATTCGAAACGTAGAAGCGCAGATATTTAGAGTTGACTGTAGGATTTCTTAAAACGCTTATATCTCCGTAACGGAGCCTCCTAGAGTATCGAAACTATGCATAAAAATTCAAATTTTTTGAAATTTTTTTATGTCCCTAATTATTTTATAACTTTATGAATACACTTCGTAGAGGGTTCAAACACCCACCAGAAGATAGTTATTTGTCTCCTCTTTCATTTACAAAAGAAACTAAGTGAATTCGAAACGTAGAAGCGCAGATATTTAGAGTAGACTGTAGGATTTCTTAAAACGCTTATATCTCCGTAACGGAGCCTCCTAGAGTATCGAAACTATGCATAAAAATTCAAATTTTTTGAAATTTTTTTATGTCCCTAATTATTTTATAACTTCATGAATACACTTCGTAGAGGGTTCAAACACCCACCAGAAGATAGTTATTTGTCTCCCCTTTCATTTACAAAAGAAACTAAGTGAATTCGAAACCTAGAAGCGCAGATATTTAGAGTTGACTGTAGGATTTCTTAAAACGCTTATATCTCCGTAACGGAGCCTCCTAGAGTATCGAAACTATGCATAAAAATTCAAATTTTTTGAAATTTTTTTATGTCCCTAATTATTTTATAACTTTATGAATACACTTCGTAGAGGGTTCAAACACCCACCAGAAGATAGTTATTTGTCTCCTCTTTCATTTACAAAAGAAACTAAGTGAATTCGAAACGTAGAAGCGCAGATATTTAGAGTTGACTGTAGGATTTCTTAAAACGCTTATATCTCCGTAACGGAGCCTCCTAGAGTATCGAAACTATGCATAAAAATTCAAATTTTTTGAAATTTTTTTATGTCCCTAATTATTTTATAACTTCATGAATACACTTCGTAGAGGGTTCAAACACCCACCAGAAAGATAGTTATTTGTCTCCCCTTTCATTTACAAAAGAAACTAAGTGAATTCGAAACCTAGAAGCGCAGATATTTAGAGTTGACTGTAGGATTTCTTAAAACGCTTATATCTCCGTAACGGAGCCTCCTAAAGTATCGAAACTATGCATAAAAATTCAAATTTTTTGAAATTTTTTTATGTCCCTAATTATTTTATAACTTCATGAATACACTTCGTAGAGGGTTCAAACACCCACCAGAAGATAGTTATTTGTCTCCCCTTTCATTTACAAAAGAAACTAAGTGAATTCGAAACCTAGAAGCGCAGATATTTAGAGTTGACTGTAGGATTTCTTAAAACGCTTATATCTCCGTAACGGAGCCTCCTAGAGTATCGAAACTATGCATAAAAATTCAAATTTTTTGAAATTTTTTTATGTCCCTAATTATTTTATAACTTTATGAATACACTTCGTAGAGGGTTCAAACACCCACCAGAAGATAGTTATTTGTCTCCTCTTTCATTTACAAAAGAAACTAAGTGAATTCGAAACGTAGAAGCGCAGATATTTAGAGTTGACTGTAGGATTTCTTAAAACGCTTATATCTCCGTAACGGAGCCTCCTAGAGTATCGAAACTATGCATAAAAATTCAAATTTTTTGAAATTTTTTTATGTCCCTAATTATTTTATAACTTTATGAATACACTTCGTAGAGGGTTCAAACACCCACCAGAAGATAGTTATTTGTCTCCTCTTTCATTTACAAAAGAAACTAAGTGAATTCGAAACGTAGAAGCGCAGATATTTAGAGTTGACTGTAGGATTTCTTAAAACGCTTATATCTCCGTAACGGAGCCTCCTAGAGTATCGAAACTATGCATAAAAATTCAAATTTTTTGAAATTTTTTTATGTCCCTAATTATTTTATAACTTCATGAATACACTTCGTAGAGGGTTCAAACACCCACCAGAAGATAGTTATTTGTCTCCTCTTTCATTTACAAAAGAAACTAAGTGAATTCGAAACGTAGAAGCGCAGATATTTAGAGTTGACTGTAGGATTTCTTAAAACGCTTATATCTCCGTAACGGAGCCTCCTAGAGTATCGAAACTATGCATAAAAATTCAAATTTTTTGAAATTTTTTTATGTCCCTAATTATTTTATAACTTCATGAATACACTTCGTAGAGGGTTCAAACACCCACCAGAAGATAGTTATTTGTCTCCTCTTTCATTTACAAAAGAAACTACGTGAATTCGAAACCTAGAAGCGCAGATATTTAGAGTTGACTGTAGGATTTCTTAAAACGCTTATATCTCCGTAACGGAGCCTCCTAGAGTATCGAAACTATGCATAAAAATTCAAATTTTTTGAAATTTTTTTATGTCCCTAATTATTTTATAACTTTATGAATACACTTCGTAGAGGGTTCAAACACCCACCAGAAGATAGTTATTTGTCTCCTCTTTCATTTACAAAAGAAACTAAGTGAATTCGAAACGTAGAAGCGCAGATATTTAGAGTTGACTGTAGGATTTCTTAAAACGCTTATATCTCCGTAACGGAGCCTCCTAGAGTATCGAAACTATGCATAAAAATTCAAATTTTTTGAAATTTTTTTATGTCCCTAATTATTTTATAACTTCATGAATACACTTCGTAGAGGGTTCAAACACCCACCAGAAGATAGTTATTTGTCTCCCCTTTCATTTACAAAAGAAACTAAGTGAATTCGAAACCTAGAAGCGCAGATATTTAGAGTTGACTGTAGGATTTCTTAAAACGCTTATATCTCCGTAACGGAGCCTCCTAGAGTATCGAAACTATGCATAAAAATTCAAATTTTTGGAAATTTTTTTATGTCCCTAATTATTTTATAACATCATGAATACACTTCGTAGAGGGTTCAAACACCCACCAGAAGATAGTTATTTGTCTCCTCTTTCATTTACAAAAGAAACTACGTGAATTCGAAACCTAGAAGCGCAGATATTTAGAGTTGACTGTAGGATTTCTTAAAACGCTTATATCTCCGTAACGGAGCCTCCTAGAGTATCGAAACTATGCATAAAAATTCAAATTTTTTGAAATTTTTTTATGTCCCTAATTATTTTATAACTTTATGAATACACTTCGTAGAGGGTTCAAACACCCACCAGAAGATAGTTATTTGTCTCCTCTTTCATTTACAAAAGAAACTAAGTGAATTCGAAACGTAGAAGCGCAGATATTTAGAGTTGACTGTAGGATTTCTTAAAACGCTTATATCTCCGTAACGGAGCCTCCTAGAGTATCGAAACTATGCATAAAAATTCAAATTTTTTGAAATTTTTTTATGTCCCTAATTATTTTATAAATTCATGAATACACTTCGTAGAGGGTTCAAACACCCACCAGAAGATAGTTATTTGTCTCCTCTTTCATTTACAAAAGAAACTACGTGAATTCGAAACCTAGAAGCGCAGATATTTAGAGTTGACTGTAGGATTTCTTAAAACGCTTATATCTCCGTAACGGAGCCTCCTAGAGTATCGAAACTATGCATAAAAATTCAAATTTTTTGAAATTTTTTTATTTCCCTAAATTTTTTATAACTTCATGAATACACTTCGTAGAGGGTTCAAACACCCACCAGAAGATAGTTATTTGTCTCCCCTTTCATTTACAAAAGAAACTAAGTGAATTCGAAACCTAGAAGCGCAGATATTTAGAGTTGACTGTAGGATTTCTTAAAACGCTTATATCTCCGTAACGGAGCCTCCTAGAGTATCGAAACTATGCATAAAAATTCAAATTTTTTGAAATTTTTTTATGTCCCTAATTATTTTATAACTTCATGAATACACTTCGTAGAGGGTTCAAACACCCACCAGAAGATAGTTATTTGTCTCCTCTTTCATTTACAAAAGAAACTAAGTGAATTCGAAACCTAGAAGCGCAGATATTTAGAGTTGACTGTAGGATTTCTTAAAACGCTTATATCTCCGTAACGGAGCCTCCTAGAGTATCGAAACTATGCATAAAAATTCAAATTTTTTGAAATTTTTTTATGTCCCTAATTATTTTATAACTTCATGAATACACTTCGTAGAGGGTTCAAACACCCACCAGAAGATAGTTATTTGTCTCCTCTTTCATTTACAAAAGAAACTACGTGAATTCGAAACGTAGAAGCGCAGATATTTAGAGTTGACTGTAGGATTTCTTAAAACGCTTATATCTCCGTAACGGAGCCTCCTAGAGTATCGAAACTATGCATAAAAATTCAAATTTTTTGAAATTTTTTTATGTCCCTAATTATTTTATAACTTCATGAATACACTTCGTAGAGGGTTCAAACACCCACCAGAAGATAGTTATTTGTCTCCTCTTTCATTTACAAAAGAAACTAAGTGAATTCGAAACCTAGAAGCGCAGATATTTAGAGTTGACTGTATAATATCTTAAAACGCTTATATCTCCGTAACGGAGCCTCCTAGAGTATAGAAACTATGCATAAAAATTCAAATTTTTTGAAATTTTTTTATGTCCTTAATTATTTTATAACTTCATGAATACACTTCGTAGAGGGTTCAAACACCCACCAGAAGATAGTTATTTGTCTCCTCTTTCATTTACAAAAGAAACTAAGTGAATTCGAAACGTAGAAGCGCAGATATTTAGAGTTGACTGTAGGATTTCTTAAAACGCTTATATCTCCGTAACGGAGCCTCCTAGAGTATCAAAACTATGCATAAAAATTCAAATTTTTTGAAATTTTTTTATGTCCCTAATTATTTTATAACTTCATGAATACACTTCGTAGAGGGTTCAAATACCCACCAGAAGATAGTTATTTGTCTCCTCTTTCATTTACAAAAGAAACTAAGTGAATTCGAAACCTAGAAGCGCAGATATTTAGAGTTGACTGTAGAATATCTTAAAACGCTTATATCTCCGTAACGGAGCCTCCTAGAGTATAGAAACTATGCATAAAAATTCAAATTTTTGGAAATTTTTTTATGTCCTTAATTATTTTATAACTTCATGAATACACTTCGTAGAGGGTTCAAACAACCACCAGAAGATAGTTATTTGTCTCCTCTTTCATTTACAAAAGAAACTAAGTGAATTCGAAACCTAGAAGCGCAGATATTTAGAGTTGACTGTAGGATTTCTTAAAACGCTTATATCTCCGTAACGAAGCCTCCTAGAGTATCGAAACTATGCATAAAAATTCAAATTTTTTGAAATTTTTTTATGTCCTTAATTATTTTATAACTTCATGAATACACTTCGTAGAGGGTTCAAACACCCACCAGAAGATAGTTATTTGTCTCCTCTTTCATTTACAAAAGAAACTAAGTGAATTCGAAACCTAGAAGCGCAGATATTTAGAGTTGACTGTAGAATATCTTAAAACGCTTATATCTCCGTAACGGAGCCTCCTAGAGTATAGAAACTATGCATAAAAATTCAAATTTTTGGAAATTTTTTTATGTCCTTAATTATTTTATAACTTCATGAATACACTTCGTAGAGGGTTCAAACAACCACCAGAAGATAGTTATTTGTCTCCTCTTTCATTTACAAAAGAAACTAAGTGAATTCGAAACCTAGAAGCGCAGATATTTAGAGTTGACTGTAGGATTTCTTAAAACGCTTATATCTCCGTAACGAAGCCTCCTAGAGTATCGAAACTATGCATAAAAATTCAAATTTTTTGAAATTTTTTTATGTCCTTAATTATTTTATAACTTCATGAATACACTTCGTAGAGGGTTCAAACACCCACCAGAAGATAGTTATTTGTCTCCTCTTTCATTTACAAAAGAAACTAAGTGAATTCGAAACCTAGAAGCGCAGATATTTAGAGTTGACTGTAGAATATCTTAAAACGCTTATATCTCCGTAACGAAGCCTCCTAGAGTATCGAAACTATGCATAAAAATTCAAATTTTTTGAAATTTTTTTATGTCCTTAATTATTTTATAACTTCATGAATACACTTCGTAGAGGGTTCAAACAACCACCAGAAGATAGTTATTTGTCTCCTCTTTCATTTACAAAAGAAACTAAGTGAATTCGAAACGTAGAAGCGCAGATATTTAGAGTTGACTGTAGGATTTCTTAAAACGCTTATATCTCCGTAACGGAGCCTCCTAGAGTATCAAAACTATGCATAAAAATTCAAATTTTTTGAAATTTTTTTATGTCCCTAATTATTTTATAACTTCATGAATACACTTCGTAGAGGGTTCAAACAACCACCAGAAGATAGTTATTTATCTCCTCTTTCATTTACAAAAGAAACTAAGTGAATTCGAAACCTAGAAGCGCAGATATTTAGAGTTGACTGTAGGATTTCTTAAAACGCTTATATCTCCGTAACGGAGCCTCCTAGAGTATAGAAACTATGCATAAAAATTCAAATTTTTTGAAATTTTTTTATGTCCCTAATTATTTTATAACTTCATGAATACACTTCGTAGAGGGTTCAAACACCCACCAGAAGATAGTTATTTGTCTCCTCTTTCATTTACAAAAGAAACTAAGTGAATTCGAAACCTAGAAGAGCAGATATTTAGAGTTGACTGTAGGATTTCTTAAAACGCTTATATCTCCGTAACGGAGCCTCCTAGAGTATCGAAACTGTGCATAAAAATTCAAATTTTTTGAAATTTTTTTATGTCCCTAATTATTTTATAACTTCATGAATACACTTCGTAGAGGGTTCAAACACCCACCAGAAGATAGTTATTTGTCTCCTCTTTCATTTACAAAAGAAACTAAGTGAATTCGAAACTTAAAAGCGCAGATATTTAGAGTTGACTGTAGGATTTCTTAAAACGCTTATATCTCCGTAACGGAGCCTCCTAGAGTATCGAAACTATGCATAAAAATTCAAATTTTTTGAAATTTTTTTATGTCCCTAATTATTTTATAACTTCATGAATACACTTCGTAGAGGGTTCAAACAACCACCAGAAGATAGTTATTTGGCTCCCCTTTCATTTACAAAAGAAACTAAGTGAATTCGAAACCTAGAAGCGCAGATATTTAGAGTTGACTGTAGAATTTCTTAAAACGTTATTGTAAACTAACAATTTTTTATCGTTTATTTTTACTTCCTTTGTTTGTTGGACCAACCTTTTCGGTTAGATTTAGCAACTTTTATTTTTCGGTGTACTGGCAATACAGAAGTATGACATATATGGATTTTTGTAAAAATTTTAATTCGTTGAGATTTTTTAATTGCTGTAAGTTGTTGTCTCAAGTGAGATTTTTAAAATTTTTGTGAGATATCTATCTGGCAATTGTGGTGGTATTGTGTACTGATTTTAGCTTAAATGTCCACTTGTTCGTTCAAATGGCTGTACTTCGGCATACAAGGGTTAAATAAATCGCTCAGTGTTGTATTTGGTTTAGATTCGTAATTTTTATTTAACTTATTGTTTATATGAAATATGTATACAGTTGGATTAAACCATTATCTTTGAATTAAGCTGTAAAAATGCATTTTGTGTTAGGATTAATTATAAATTCTTTGCCATTACTTAGGAAATTTAACAATTAAAAGCAGTTTTTATACACAAGCAAGTGAAATGACTAAAAAGAAAAGAAACAGTTCGTAATCTATAACAGAATAACAGAACTTATTTTTTTTTTGTAAAAAGCAGCAAAACGAAAACGAATTCATTAACATCACAAACTTACGAACTAGAAAACTTGCGCTAAATTAGAAATTAAATAGTCTCTTAATCGCTAGAAGCATTTACAATTATTTTACAATGAAGATTTAAACTAACGAACTAGAAGCTAGTCGGCATGCGGATGAGCCAAAGCCGGCGTTGTACATCTTTCGGTTGACTGTGGAACTTGTGTAGAATCGGTATTCTGTGGGGCCTCCTTCGTTGTGTTGGCCACCGCTGTACCATTAGATTGTGGCTTGACGGATGCGGCGGGCGGCGCTCGCTTGAATATCAACTTTTTCAGATTCTGGAAGGGCGCATCGAATAAGATGGTCAACGCAATGGAGGAAACAACAATGGAAATGAATTCGTTGGTGTCGAGCTGGTAGGGGAGACAAGAAAATGAAATTAATAAACATTTATTTTTAATTAAAAAGCAATTTGTTGAATTAACTCACAATAATGGAAACGAAATTGTAGTAATGATGAATGTGACGTCGTCGTCCCACATTGAAGAAGAAGACTGGAAACTGCGTCAGGTAGATGGCGTATGAGAGTTTGGTGGAGACTTGGAAGCCACTCCAGGACAGCATGTCGGTGAATTTATCTGAAAATGAGGAAGGGACAATGTTGAATGTAATAAAAACAAATCATTTTCGAAACTTACTTTTGTAGCCATTATGCGAAACGAAAACGATCCAAGCGAAGAACACACACCAGCCAATGGGCGCAAAGGCAGCATAAATGGCCGCATGTGTTGAATTATATTCATAGTTGATGTCACCCATGGGCGCAGGACCCAACACCGAAACGACCACGCAAACAGTGGACACAAACCAGCCCAAACGCAGCTGCATTCTGGTGAGTCTAATGCCGCGGAACTTACGCAGGCCATAGCCCAACAGAATGCCCATTATGTACACAGTAGAGCGATGGGGCGGGAAGGAGTACATGTAATCGGCAGTGCGGAAGAGCCGTTGGATGCTGCAAGTTTAAGGAATGTTACATTAAAATAAAGAAAACCCTTTCGTTCCTTCCGTACTCACTTAGTGCCAAAGTAAATGTAATTGGACAATTGATTCACAATTGTGGTGTAGTAACGTGCTCCCGTGCCAATGGCGCATAACAGAATCAATGTATAGAGACCCTTGCGTGGCCATTTCCAAAGGCCCAGTATCATCAGAGGAGCCACAGCAAAGAGTTCCGTATCGATGCCTAAGTGATGGGTGTGCGTCAGGCACTGGTGAGAGGGTAAATGAAGAATAGGTTAAGGGGAATCTTATCTTTTTCTAATGGGAAAAAATCTCTTTACCATTTCACTGAAACCGAAATAGTTGTGTATGAAGAGCAAGTTGCGCCACCAATTCTTTTTGCAAATGTCCGCATGATGGCCCACCACAAGATTCCACTGAGGGCCCGAGCCCCACATGGGCAGAACGTAAGTGCAGAAGAGTATCAGGGCGGCCAAAGGAGGAACGATGCTGTTGGAGAAGAGGAGGTTTTTATTGGTTAAAAATATCAAAGACAGGCAACAGAGAATAAAGCAACAAACTGGCATTTAGGTTAATGCTAATTTTAGTTTGGTTTATGTTATGAAATTTAAGAACCTTATCGCATCTTTATTTTCTATTCTAATTTTAAACAACCCAGAATTCTCTAATTAGCATAACTAAAGAACTTTATGCGAACAAAAGGCAAAACAAAAAGAATGGTTTTAACATTTTTCTTTTACAAATTTTGACCCAATTGAATTTTAATTAAATTTGCTTGGAATTTGCCAATAACTTACCGCATCAGACGGCTGATATATTCATTCTTCAAACGTATTGGCTGGTTCTTGTATAACCGTCCGAACAGCGAATATGCGGTCAGCATGCCGCTGAAGAGTAAAAACGGATCGGTGTAAAGTGAGGCAGCGCGTCCAATGACCGTCCAAGGGCGACCCAAACTCTATGAGAAATACGTTTAATATTTACATTTTTTGCTAAATTTTCATTCTTCTTTTACCTCTGACATTTCGGTGCGATTGTTGTACGGATTGAAGAACATTGCCATGGATTTGTGCGAGAACAGCAGCATGGCCGCATTCAAGAATCGTATGCCATGCACAGCTTCAATGTCATCGGGCGATGATCTTGTGCTGAACAACCAGCGACAATTTTTATCCAATGAAAAGGCGGTCAGCCACTCATCTGCAGAAAGACATTTGTTGAGAAATATATTCGGAAAAAAAACGATAATTAAATATAGAATTATTATAATTACAACTCACTTGGCTTTTGTGCCTTGGTACAGCGTTCGTAGACGGTAGAGAGAATTGCAATCGAGACAATGACCAAGAAGAAGCGACTAGAAAAAAATTAGTTAAATCATGATTAGAGCTGTTTGAAAAAGTATTCACAAAGAAGACAAAAGACTCGAGAAAAAAATTCATTTGCCTTTTTATTGTGATTAGTTTTATGTGGTTTGTTGCAACTTACACAGCCCACGTCGTGTTGCGGTCCCAGGGTTCATTATCCTTCATTTGACACATTTTCGGTTCGACGCGCACTTTGAACGATATTCCCGTGGAGGAGGTCATATTGTTGAGGTACTCTTTCACGCTGTATTCCACATCTTGGTAGGTACACGAGGCCGGCACGCAAATACCCCAATTGATGAGCGAGTAACGTGGCACACGATGACCGGGCTGGAAAGAAAGGAGAAGATAGAAAATGATAAATGTAACTAACGTATAGTACCTAAAATTTGACAAGAATGTTTCAAAGAAGCCCCACTATATCTACAATTTTTGGCTGTGAAATATACAAATTTGATGCTGATGCTACATCGTTTTGATATGAGTTAACATTTTAACGTGAAAAATAGAGAATTAATAAATGTCAACTAGTTTCAATATCAGAAAATGCACTACTAGAAAAATAAATTGTTTATTATTATGATGCTTGGCATTCTTGTAAAAGAAAGGAAATTAAACGCAAACTGCTTTTTATCGGCTAAAACTCCAATCTACCACTTGTAAAACTTACGCCTTTGATCTTAAAAACCAAAAGAGATACAAGAAATTAATGATAGAGATATCGATTTGAATTTTTATCACCGTTTTTCTTAAATTAAGTTCGAGAATCAGCCAAATCGAACAAAAACAAAAACTCCCGTACAAAATGCTAAAAAAAGAAGCGAAAGTCTCTTTATAAAGGATGGAAATATTAAGAAACAGCTTTTAACCAAATTTTTGTGGGGGTATTTTACTTTCTGCATATCACTATTTAGTTTTTTTTAAACAAAATATCATATTTCGCGTGCTTATTTCGTGCTTATTTTGCCTACAATTCGTGCTCTTTTGCTTGCTTGTTTTCAAAAATTTGTTCTTGTTTTTCCTTCCTCTAGTGGTCATAAAATATATTATGCTTCATTCATTT
Source organism: Heteromyza rotundicornis (assembly GCA_951394025.1). NCBI lineage: Eukaryota > Metazoa > Arthropoda > Insecta > Diptera > Heleomyzidae > Heteromyza > Heteromyza rotundicornis. The sequence continues at coordinate 13,206,688 of OX596010.1, read as the reverse complement.
GAGTCGAAACGGTTTGGAACTGCAGTGAAACTACATCGCTTCATATAAATTATACGCGAGTAACGTAAAATTGATATGACATCAAATTTTAATTTACAAAAGAATTCATTTGATATATAAACCCCTAATGTTTTTCTATTTTTATTTAAAAAAAAAAAGTGTCATAAAAAGGCCAATATAGAGATAATATATTCTACAAAATTATTTATCATCCAATTAAATAGGTCACTAAATAAAAGAAAGAACACAGATGCCAAAATGTATAATTTTGGCTAAGCTTTACCCAATTTCGACTTGAAAACTTTTTTTAGAAGTGTGTATTTATTGGAGACGGACTACCTGAAGGGGTTTTCAACGTGTTAGACGATTCTTATACATATTGATAGACTTTTTTTATTACTTTGTCACACAACGTTAAGTGATTATGTTGGAAATACTAAAAAATTAAAAATGATGTCTTGACTAAATTGTTCTGCATTAAATACTATTTTTTAACATTATTTCAGTTTATGATACTTGATCTTTTAACTGTTAATTTTTACCTATTATTGTGAACTTCTTTTGTGGCCACTCAAGCGATTCCATTTCAATTTGACGGCAATTTAAACATACCTTCAGGGCGTTACCATATAAATATTTTATTTCAATCAATGTTGAGTCCAATGAACCCAAAGCAGATGCCCCAATCGTTTTTTATCGCTTCTCTTTCGACACATAATAAATTAATGATTTGCCCCGATCCAACAAAAGACAAACTGTTTCAACTGCAAATTAACATACGAGTATGTGTTAAATGCGATGGATGTGAGCGATAAATGCGCTCAGAAATGAAAATATTTGGAACGAAAATAAAATAAAACAGACTAAAAAAAAGTCAAAAATAATTCAAACCAAGTTCAAGTTCAATGTTCGCATGGGTGTGAGCCACGTCAAAAGATTAGCCAAATAAAAACTAATAGATTTAAGAGGGAAAAAATCAGTTAAAGTTGTTAGTTTTTTGTAAATTCAATTACTTGAAATTAAATGCCATTTTTGATGATTTAAATTTTTTTTTATTTATTTATTTACCTAATTAATTTATTGATTCAGTATGCAATTAAATTTTCAATTTAAATTTCAAGTTCGAATTTGAATTCAAGGCCTTATGTACCATTTAATTATGCATTTTTTTTTTAAAGAAATTCTAACAAACCGGCCAGCGATGCTACTCTTTACTATCACATCTTTGTTAGTTTTGGTTCAATGAACTATTATTTTTTCTATTTTTGTACAAACTTGTTAAGAACTTTGTATTTGCATAACACCGACATATTTTACCAAAATAGCTAAATTTATTTGTGCAAAAATTCAACAAAATTCCTTGAAAATATTTTATCAAAATCAAAAGAATTAAGACACAAACTTGTATATGAATTTTGCTTTGAGAACAAAACTTTCATTTCATTCTTTGGCGTCACCCAACTGCTTCAAGGCCGCCGTATCAGCTTTTGGTGTTTAAAAAAACTTTGCAATAAATTGAATATTAATAAAAATAGCAATTTGGAAATGATAATGAAGAAGAAGAAGAAGAAAGCAATAGTCTTAGAATCACCAAAACAGTTTGATTATGATTATTATGTTCGCTGTTGACTTCTTTCTTTCATACACCCCCACAATATTGTTCTAAATAAGGTTTTATAAATAATTCATGAGCACTTTGACTTTAAGAAGTGTGTTAGTCAACAATGCGTTCATATTATTTTCCAGAATTCAAACCAAACACTAATTAACTCTAGAAAGTATCAATAAAACACAATAAAAACTTTGTATAAATTCAGATAATTACATTTAAGCCAATTTCATGTTTTTCCCTTTCGAAAATATGCACTTTTCCCACTATGCAATCGATTCTAAATGAATGAAGTCGTAATCAAGATTTCATTCACAACGAAAATGTCTATTCACTGGCATGGCACCCACACCACTCGTTATTCAATCGTTCAATTGACTTATACAAAAAAAAACATTCGCTAAATAAACAATCGAACAAGCACAACAATGCACAATTGTCTTTTTTTTAATGTTTTATTATTATCATTATTAGCGGCTAATAGTAGCCATTTTCAAAGGTGCTTATCCCCCTGCTGTGTGTACCTTTATTGACAGCAATTACAATCACTTCATAAACCATGTGTAGTGCACGTTTAATGACCTACAAGCACCCATTTAATTATACGGGCATTAACTGTTTTTAGTTTCGTTTTCTTTGCAGTTATTGTTTTTGTTGGTGTCAGCAAATATAAAAAAAAAACATTCAATTTCAAGTGTGTGCGAAATTGAAGTGTAAACATGATAAGCTGCATTTGTAAATGGACAGATTAGAATGATTAATTGCTGAGAACGTGATTTGGCAAAAGTTCGACATCGGGTTCCACACTGATTTGAGTTAATTTACTAAGAGTACCTCAAGTGAAGGTAAACAATGAACATTTTTGCTAGCAATTTCAACCAATCCAGATTATGTTGGCTAATTTTGGATGATTACGGTTATGTACATTGAACTATTATTTTCTCTGTTTACTTTGTATTATTTTAATCATCACATTATATAATATACCATTTTTCTATTCGTAATATGTGTATTTCCAGTACCTAACTTCGAATAAATCCGATTACCTTCCAAGAAGTTTACATTCATGAAAAATATATTCTTACAGATATTTTCCCATGCGACTTGCCACACTTACATCATTGAATTCACTCCGAAACGGTCCATGCGATTGCAAGAGTTTGAAAAACGTACGCAACCGCTTCGATTTATGCGGCAACACTGGCTGTGCATAGGCCAGACAATATTGTCCCTTAATCTCATCGCCATCGCCGTCGTCATCGCTGGCATCGTTCGCATCCGTTTGGTATTGAGTGCGCAAACACTGATCGAAATCGCCGGGCTGATTGATGTTGCCATTCAATATGCCCGAAGTGAGTTTGCCTGTAGAATCGTGCACTGAAACAAGAGAAGGGAACAGTTTAGAATTTCGCAATTTCCATTGTTATATTTATGCTAATCGGTGTAGTGAAATAAATTCGAAATGAATTCGTAGATGTGAGTAAAGGGAATTTTTTGAATAAGTAATTTATTTGTGTATTTCCGCATTGTCTCTAGTCAATCTTTACAAGTGTTTAGCATAAGTTAAACATTTTTTATTTACATGGTTTTGTCATTTGAATAAATTCTTTTTTGAGAAAATATTTTTTTAATGATGATCAAGTATGTTTTGTGTTAGCTGAAGTCTTTGGGTGACCTAACTCAGAAATTGAGCTTTACGGGAATTGTCATTCAACTACATATTTGTAAATTTATGACAGGCCGAGATCTCCAGTCATCGTTGAAGTGTCAACATATTTTTGTTTTTAAACATTTCGCTTAATGTCTTTTTTTTAGTTACCATGCCATGCTAACTATAAACCGGTAAATGTTTCCTTTATGCTTAGCAATGTCAAGGTGAAGTTGCTGCTATTTTCAAACTTCCGCTGTGATGGAAGCCGCTGTCAGCGCATGTAAATGTGGAAAGTCTACTAAACTGAAAGTGTCACAAATTGTATAGTTGCGGTTGTGGGAGTTGTGTACAGTGAAGAAACGTGAATAGAATTATTACGAGTTTAAAAATAAAATATAGAAAGTACATACACACAAAATGCAAATGAAATGAAATTTTTTAATAAAAATAATTGCAATTAAATCGAAAGACTCCAGAAAAAAGATGGATATGGAGTGGTGGAATCTAAAAGTTATTTATAAATTTATTTATCCCATCAATCAATGATAATATCAATTTAAATTAGAGTTGCGAATTCTTAAATGTTCTCATCAAGACACTCGAACCTTGGTAGTGATTTTTCCAAGGCACACGAATGTGCATAAAACTTGTTTCCACAATTTGCAAAGATAAAAAAAAAATAACAACAAAAATAAACACAAACAAATGCATTTTCGGCTGAGAACAGCAGAACTGCTCACACCTGAGATTGAGACTGAGCAACAGTCAGCTGAAAAGTGTTCGCTTGCAAAAATTCTAGACAAACCGACCGTGATTGCTGCTGTTTGGACCTGTGTGTCTATGCTTGCTTCGATTGCAGTTTATACTTCGTTTTGGCCAATATTTTTCGGAGTCGTTGTTAAGGTCGCGGTTGCGAATGTTGACTGTTGAAGTGGCGTTGCATGTGGTTTTTGGTTGCAGTTGTTGTTCTGAGTCTAAATTGCATATGCTGCAGTTTTGCTGTCTGGTTGTTAATGGGGTTTTTTTTTAATGGCCCCCACAAAGAATAAAAAAAAAATAAATATAAAAATAAGTAATCGAAATGTAGGTAAAGTTCGCCTTGTGGCCTTCATCGTGGAGTCACATTTGAAATGTTCGTTTGCAATTTCAAAGCACTTGGCATATGATTTCTACTTTGGATTCTGGTTGCCACGAGGCTAGGTTGTTGTGTGAGGCAAGATGCTTGTGCGCGCAAGTGCATATTAAGCAATGTGGTAGTTCATGTTCCAAGGTAGCTTAAATACTTAGTGGATAAGTACTCCTATTTTGATTAGTCATAATTTGTTGTTAATAATAGGTTAAAAAATCATCTTCAATCGTTTAATTTTACATAAAGAAAAATTCTTGTTTGATTCTTCATTCAAAGCTGATTCAAAGAGGTCATTAAGTTTTTTTACATTTTCAGTTAACATCCCTGCATATTTACAAAACACTGAACATTTGACATACAAATTATTATTATTTTTTTGCTCACAAAATTGTATTTTGGCCAACTGGCGCGCGTGAGCCAAAGTCATTAACATCATGAGGTGTCAACGGCAAATGCAAACTCGAATTGATGCCGATTCAGCCAAACAAATATCAAACAAAATGTCTAACCCTGAGTGCAACAAATTTGCTATCAAAACAACATCAATAACAATATAATGCATGTATGCTCGCGATTACTTCATCGAAACACATGCAACGTTAGGCTGTCTGTGCGCCTGCCTATTGCATTTAACATGCAATTCAATATGTCGCGTTAATTTGTTTTTAAATACTCCTAACGAATGCACCCGTGCTGGGGTTTCGCATTTTGAATTTTGAATTTTGCCTTTTGGTTGGTATACTTTGGCTCTTGTCACTTGAGTTTGTTTTCCTTTGTCATCATCTGCATTTTGTGTAACTACTTGATTTGCATTTATTTGCGACCTTCAACGATTTGGCAAGAAGCCAAAAATACTTACGATTTCTTAAAATACTTTTTTAGAGTCGTGTATGATTTTACTGATTTTGCAAGAAGGGAAAAGGAATTATTTGTTTTATTATTTAGTCTAGTGTACTCCAGAATATCGGGCGACTTCTGATTTGATTTTAGTTGCAAAGAACTACAAGTTCCAAGCTTTAAAACGGCGAAACTGAAACCAACGGGTAATTAATTACCCAACAATATTCCAAGCGGAAAATTATGCAATCGAAGTATGGGTGAGAGAGTGTCTTTGAAAGAACCCTATGGGAGCACACATATATCATATACATATATCTTCTCAGACAGTCAACAGTCAAGCAAATGTGATTGTATCACAACTGGTCCTGGACTGCTTCGAAGCCCTAAACTCACTAGGAAAAAAAACGTTAGAACTCAGTTGGGTACGGGGCACGAAGGATTCGATGGCAACCAATGAGCAGACTGCCTAGGAATAAGAAGGATCCCAGCGGCTTCTTGGTGGCCCTGCAACTTTCTTTGACATACCAGAAGGATAATTGCATAGGTTAAAGTCAAGCTAAGCGATTTATAGTCCCAGCCCGAGGAATATAGGACTTAATAAATCAGACCTCCGTATCTTCACATGATACTTAATAGATCACTGTCGGTTTCGTTACCATTTAAAGAAGTTGGGACTATCTGATAGCGATAACTGTAGACTCTGTGAATCATCGTCATAAGCGTTAGAATATATTCCGTGCGAGTGCCCAGCTATTGGGAGGGAAAATACTAATCCAGTTTGGGGGAATTTTAGTTACCCCTAACCAAATCTGGAACACAAATCTAGAAAATGTGCTTAAATTTATAAAAAGCCTTAACCTGGAAAAGATATTATCTGGATCAATGTACACTTTGACCTATTTCTAGACTAGTACATTTTGCTAGTGACAGGGCATACTACGTGACCACTGCCTACGTTGTGATGTTCTTGTATATATCCAATATGTCCCGACATAATCTAACCAAGTAATTTTTGTTGTTTAATAATTCAAACAAGCCACATTTCGAAGTTACAATTCCTGTATGCCAAACTCAATTGACTGACGCTTAAAGCTTCTTGTGTTGTAATTAAATTCATTGGAAAACTGTAATTATTATCAAGCTGCTTTCAAAGACAGAATGTCAAAAGCATTCATTTAATTAAGGCAAATACAATATCAAGTAAACCAATTTGATTGCAAAAAAAAACAACAAAATACCAAAGAGTGGTCTAGACTTAAGCTAGACCAAAGCTATTAAAAGCAAGAGGTGGTTATTTCCTAACACACATGTGGCACTACCTTCTTGTTGCTTGTTACTCCGTAAATAGTGATGCATGGACTGACTTAAATATAGCAGCATTTACAGACTCGCTTAATATGTTTACACAGATTTACTTAAAAATCTAATTTAATTGTCGTACAAAACCCAATTAACTGTAATTTATAATCATTTACTTACTTCTCAAGGCCCACAGATCGAACTTTTGCAAAGACTCCAAATACGTTCGCATATGCTGACGACAACGATCGGACGCTTGTGGATTGCGTGAAGGATCGAAGGGTTGCGTGATGGCGAGGAATTTCCGTCCAATGTTGTACAAATAAACTGTAACGAAAAAAAGGGAAAATTTTGTTTAAAATTAAAGTAAAAATTCTGATTTAGTAACGAAATGACGTTTGGCAACTGCCTAAAGCGGTGTTCAAGTTCTGCCACAAAAATTCATTGATCAAACTGTAAGATTGTAAAAACCAGGCACGCGCTTAGGCCAATAGGAAGTGAAAAAACACTAAGCGCACAAAAGATTCTATACAAATTTGAATGAACAAAATAAATTTTTTTTCAAAAATCAATATTTGTGTGTTCAATATATGAAAGGCCTGAGTCTCATCACGTAATCTCAATGCCTAATTGGGCAAAGAAGTTTGTAATTGACAGGGGCGTATGTGCGTGTGTCTTTGATGATAACTTCTATGACGTATATTTTTAAGAGAAAAATATTGAAAAATGTAATACACAATTTAAAATGAGTACGAGGTACGAGGGAAGGTACTTTTTTAAATTTTTCAGTAAGTGTATATTCTTTGTTTCAGTAGTTTCTAGACATTTGAATTTTTGATTCCTTGCACGTAGCAATGCTGATCATTATGTTAAATTCATTAGCTCATACAAAATATTATTAAGTATGCCAAACGCAATCTCAAATACTCGCGCACTGAGGTTTTATTTCCATTTTCGTTGAAAGCCCCCACAAATCGTGAAGTGGCCTAAGCCACTACCATATCGAGTTGGAAGTGCTAAAATGCGGTAGCATCTCATTGCGTCAATTAGGGGCGACATACTTGTTAGTTTTTATTTTTTTTTTTTACGTAGGTGGTTGGGACTTTTGTCATACTATTTTTAATAGTAAATTGCCTAGAATGTAGACGGTTACTTAATCAATGATCCGTCTGGTATTTAATGAAAATCTTCCTGTGAAGCCCATTTGCCAACTCAAGAGCAAGAAAGACTTTGAATAGAAGTAAAAAAAAAACTGAAGTCTGGTCTTCTTTCAAGTATTTATCGCTCTTGTCTTTTATAAACAACGCAGATTTTGTGGGTCTACGCACGATGAATAAGAATGACTAAATATTTTGTTTGTTCTTTCTTCCATAAAAGTAGGTAGTGAATAGCTTGTTGTTCTGAATTAGAATGTTTTTTTGATATTGTGAAATTTTTTTTATTGTAAATGCGACCAACTTTACTTTATGGAAATACCAAAAGAGGATTCATTGTTGTGTTGTCTCCCCTATAATTTATTTCATTAATTTTATTACAAAAATGAAATGAAATCATTTTTGCGAAAAACCAGTTACGGCGTTCAGTTCGAATAATGATTTCACCCCAATATTGTGTTTCCTAATTACATTTTCGTGTTCAAACCTTATTTTCAATAAATTTAAAGTGTCCACAAATAATTTCTTGATTCGCATTCGAACTGTAATTATACAATAAAAATCAATTCAACTTTTGCCGCTAAGAGAGTTTTTTGATATAATTAATATCGGTTAAATTTAAATTAAATTATAAATTTTGAATGTAAATTCCTTGATTTGAATTTTGTTGTCAGGGCCATTTTAAATAATAAACAATTGCAATATGAGTCAATTATTTTTTTTATTAAAAATGTCACATATCCGATTTTACTTTCATCCGGTTCATTGCCACTTCGTTTGGGTTCCTGACATTTTAAACAAAAAAAGAAAACCAGGTCGAAGTCGTTTTAATATTTTTCAAGATAAACAAAAATACGGGAACTTGGGCGTACATTTTGTATGAAAGGTAGGCGTGGTTCTTATACGATATCGCCCATTTTCAATACCATCCAAATGTAATGAAGAGAAAAAGAAGAGAAATTCGATAATCGAAATGATACATAGACGACCATCGCTAGTACGATTCAGGAGGTGGTTCTGATCATAACAAATATAACCTTGAAAAATCTGCCAAAAACTTGTTTTCTGATTTTACGGACAATTACTTATGAAATCTGGGCAAGATAAACTCAATTATAATTTCAATTGTATTTACAAATTAAATGTAAGTATGGGTTCGCTTAATATGTCAAGCACTGCTAACGGTTCACGTTCATGAAGTGCGGCCAAATGAATTAAATTGAGCAGGTTTCAACAATTTAAGCGAATACCCTTAATAAATTCATAAATTAACATGACATATAATTAATGAAAAGATTTAAATTTTTTTTTTCTGAAGATTAATAAAATTGCAATCGTTTGCATCCTTCAAGTTTGGGTTCCAGCTTTGATTTTTTTTAAACTCTTAAAGTACAGTTTAAGTAAATTACTTTCGTAATTAAATCCATTTCAGCTTGACTTCCAGTTCATCAGTACTTTGCTACACTCAAAAAGTGAATGAGTGTTTGCAGTCATCATTTAATACTAAAGTAAAAAATTAGTTAACAACAAGACATAGTTTTTGTACTGGAGTTTGGTTCAAACTCATACAACAAATATTGTTCCAATCCCATTACTATTGTGTTGACTAGTGCGAAATGACTAATTTGAAAACTATTCAAAGGTAATGCATAAACGGGCCAATGGACCAGTCTGCGTCATGTTACGTATTTCTACTAATCGTAGACTGCAAATGCACATTTATTTGGTCTAAGAGTATTCAATATTTACACCCAATTTAACATCAATTCTTTGAGTGTACCTTTTGTACCATTTTTCGCTTATCACTTGAATATTACAGAAAGAATCCATATATAATTTTAGCAAATAACAAATTTCCTATTTCGTTTTGTTGTTGGGCTTTGACATGTAATAATTGTGAAATTTAACTTCAGAAACCTAACATAAAAGCCGCTAAACATAATTTTCCGTTACTCGTTGTCTATCAAAATTATTTCTCAAGATTATTTCTCTGTTCAATACTCGTAGAGACTTTAAAAATCATTGAGCTAATTGTGAATTTCTTAAAATATGTATTCTTAAACATGAGCCAGAAAAAGGCTATTTTAGAAATAATCGAAGAGAAAAGTCCACACCAACAAATTTTAAAAAACTTTTAACAAATTTTGAGCAAATAAACTGAGCATAGCCAATTACAGTTTGAAATGTCATTAAAAAAAATTTGCACAAAACCACTTTTAGCATGAAAAAGTCAACTAACATTTTAGCCCAACAGCCGAAGCGGGTGTTTTTTTTTTTAAAGAAATAGTAACGCACATGCTGCCCGCCGACAGTACGTATTCAGTTCCTCAAAATGTGTTAATGTAGGTCGCTCCAAATGCCGCGTGAATTATAGTCATTTTTTGATTTTTCTTGCTGCCAACTGACAGTGATTGGTTGGTGAATGGCTGTGACGAGCCACACCACCAACCGACTGCGGCGGTGGTGTATTTCATTTTTAATTTCGCAGCGCGAGTAACTATTTGACTTAATAGGCCGACAACACAATAAATGCAGTTTTCCTATGGCATAGAATGTGGTTGGTGGCTGGTGGCAGGAGAATGTTGCAAGTTGAAACACAAACAGAGCAAAATAATCGTAAAAACCCGCTCTAATCATTTTGACTTTTTCATTTTGGTTTTCTTGTGAAATTTCGAAAAGCAATGTTCGTTCAATTTCGCACACAAGCGTACACACACGAGAGTCCAGAGTGCCGCAATGTGATTGCGCTTGGCTAATATTTGCCATTAATAATTGGCCATTGGCTTTCAAATTAGTTGTGAGCCGTTTAGGAAATCCTCATGATTGTGATGTGGCAATAGGCAACCTTTGAGGAATTTGTAAACATGTTAGTGGCTTTGAGAAAGAGTCCAAAGAGTTTAAATACTTGAAACGGGTAAATGATAGTGAACAAATAATTGGCTGTCCAACTTAAATTAAGGGTAGCGTGAAGGGTAAAGCAAATTCACAAATTTTTTTCTATTTATTTTAAAAAATATTTTTTTTCTAAATGGCAACCTTGATTATAGTCAAATTTTATTAAACCCTCATGACGTAATTGCGATTTTGCAACAAACAAAATTCTAGTTTATGTAATCACTACAATCCACAAACCAAAGCCTTGAGAAATTCCTAGCATCGAGTATCAGCTAGTACCTCCCCAAAGTGCGAATATTGATTTAGCATTTAACAGTAGCCAAGCTTTTTTTTTGGTTGTAGTTTGCTATGTTATTGAAATTTAGTTGTACTATATTATGTCATTCTTATTTGTTTATTTTTTTTAGAAGACGTTTAATTTTTAGAGTGGGGGATTTTTGAGAAATTTATGAACCGAAATGTTTACTGTGCACATACATATTCCCAATTTATGGCTACAAGTTGCCAAATAAGATGAAATCATCCATGAGAGATTGTAAATTAAATGAAAGTGGTTTATTTAACGGTAAAAATAAAATTTAAAATAAATCTTTTTGGTAATTTTCACTTCAAATGGTTGAGACAAACAAAATCAAGTTGCCGTAAAAAGAACTTTGAATATTTTTGAGAAAGGATTTGTGGACAATTAAATTAAGCAAAAAATTTAAGTTTTTTATACAATTAACACAGTCAAGTGGCCATAAAACCACAAAAATTACGAGTCTGAAATAAAAATTGAAAAAGGCAATATTCTTCAAACGTAATTAACGGTGAGTATACTTTGACAATTTATTATGATTAGGCAAAAAAAAAAAGAAGAAGAACACAAAATTATTTAATTTGGTTTTTCAAAGAATTGTAATTAAATTACTTGAAAGTGCTTACAAAACAAGTTCCTTCTTTTGCCACAGTCATGCCAAATTTCACAACTTAACCAGCAAATTGAGTAAACAAATACGCAAAATGCCGCCAAACCCAAAATTAAATAACATTTAATAATTCAATAAAAAAAACCACATTGAAGCTATTTAATTACTCCATTTTTATTCAGAAGTCAACAAAAAAAAAATTCAAAACATTAAGAAGACAAACGCCATTAATGAATGAACTTCTGCTAGCACAAATCTGATAAATTAGCAGATATTTTTCAATAAATTATTTTACAATTATGTAGCTCCACCAACACCGCATTTTTGACACATTGACATATTCACAATGACTTGTCAAAATAAGCAGAGAAAATTTACACTTTTTTTTATGTATATATGTACATATTTCCCTGCGACCACACAATTCGCCATGTAAACTATTAATGACGTTTTTACAACCATTGGACTATTTTAACAATTGAATGACACTGGGGCGTCAGAAAACAAGGCAATATAATAATAAAAGCGCACTTTGCACTACTGTCCAATGAGTAATCATCATCATAGTCGTCAGTTGGCTTGGTGTGCGCTTTTGGAATGTGTGAAGAATCTGCTGTGATTTACATTTTCATTGAAACTTTAAAGACTTCAACAAAGTGTAATGCCAATTGTTAAGCTTGCCGCTGTGTGTGTGTGTGTTTGGACAGGTGCGTTTGATGGTTATAAAATGTCTGCGATTACTTCATAAGTTGTGACACATTTTTTGTAATTTTTTATTTAATAAGTTGTACTTTCATTGAATTGAAAAGTAGGAAAAAAACTGGTTTATTTTATGAAAGATATTCGAACATATAAACATTTTAAGCTATGGTAATAAAAAATTATCAATGATATTAATAGTAATGAAATTTAATAACATTTTGAATGTTTGGGTGTATGAAAGTGGCTTTTATAGACGTGAGATGTGTGTCTTGGGTCGGCTCAGAAACACAAATCGTATTTGTCTATGCAGAGAGTATACATTGCCATAGAAAGCTTCACTTCGACAATTGGATCCCGGATTCAACTGCAGGCTCTGCAATTCGCTAATCGTAAACCAAGAAGTTCGACCTTAATCCTACTTTTAGAACAAAATCCCTACTCCCCAAGGGCTTGCTCCAGGTGGTGCCAGCAACGATAAATATCAATGCATTGTACATCGTTGCTGGCATCTGCTTTTGAAATCTGGCTATGTCTTCGACATATTACCCAATATCAAGGAGGCTATATCTCACAAAGAACAAACAAAATAAAACTACACAGAAAAAAAAGTAGGTAAAAAAAGTGGTTAAATTTCGAAATGATGGAAAAAAACATAAAATTTATTAACCCAGTTGGTAGGCTAGAATTTACCCCTTTAAAAGAATTTAATATTTTAAAGTCGACATAAAATAGTTTAAAAAAAAACCGGAAAATGATTGTTGTTGAGTTTGACTTTTTCACAACTTTACTGCAAAATTTATAACATAACCGTGAAAAAATGGTTAAATAAATCTACTACCTTTCATCTGTTAAATGTACTAAAATTATAAAATCTTATACAAATCCCTATTTTGCTTGTGATTTTTTCTGTGGGTAATTGTGTTTGCTTTTGGGTCAAAAAAGTCCTGGAAACAAAAGCGATTTTTTATGGATTCGTGTCTAGCCTCTTCCCAATCTGAAAGGGCATTTCAAAATGTTAACAAAAATTATCCGAATTTTCAAAACAAATTTTTCTGAAGCTAATCAGGTTAACTGGTATGTATGAGTTTTCGAATTCAAAAATATCAAGCGATTTGGTTTATTTTTTTTTTTTTTTACAAAAATTATTTATTTTTTTCCCGATATAAGGGAGAAATATATCTTTTTTAATAACTTCCGCCCGAATGCTCCTCCTTCCACAGTATCTGCCGTGAATATATTCTGGGAATACTGCAATTATTAGATAAATTTATAGTATACAGGGTGTTCCATTTTCCAGTGCAAATAAGGAAGAAAATGATTCATTGGCTCGAAATCCGGAAATAGTTATAGGAGACCGTCCTTGTTCATTTTGGAAAGGTAACAAAAATTTAAATATCGATTCAGATTTAGAAACGATAAAGTAGACATGTACTCTAATCTTATATTGAAAAAAGTCTAAATGAAGAAACTCTAAAACTAATCGAAATACCGCCTTTATCCACTCACCTATTCAATTAAAATGTAAATGTAGTTTTTTATTGACCCAATTTGTATGCAATTATTCAGAATAAAATCTCGAATTGTAATGTATTATTGCATTTAAATTATAAAGCAATTATTTCGCTTTCAATGTAATCAATGTAATTAGTCAATTTATGACAAATCAATACAATATTTCATGCTTAATTGTAATTTAATATTCTTTTATTTATATTACTTAAGATTCGCATAGTCGTTGAACCTTTAATGTGAATTCCGGTTATTCTTCAGAGGACTTCAGAGTACGTTCCTACTAAAAAGCCGAAATTTCTTTCTAGATGACGGAATTTTTATTCAATTAAAATTCCAATAACTCAAAAATAATAAAATGTTTGCTTAAAACATATACAAAATTATCCAAAAAAAAAGCTTACAGTAATTCGGTTTACAGAAGGAGAAAAAAAACCATCAATATGAAAGCCAAACCCACGGTTAAAAGCTCATTATTATAATTTAAGTGCTACTTGAGCGGTAATCAATACCGCAATTGACATAAATGCGCAAAAACTAAAAAACAAGCAGCAGGTGATATCAATCATACACTGAAAGGAATTTTAGTTTGACTATTTGTGGTCTATTTGTGAATATAAATTTTTGTAAATTTAAGTAAAATTTTCCCAAACTATAATTTTAAAAATTATTTTAAAAATAAAGTAATTTTGTTGAAAATCCAAATTATTTCAGTGCAAACGCCGTATCGAAATTATACTTCCATGGTTGACAGCTAACAGCGTATTTGCCCATGGCGGCTTCGCACATGAGACATCCGCGAACGTTACGAGAACGAACGTGTTCGAAGTTCACAATTACAATAAAAGTTGGTTTTTCGATTTTATTTTTTATTTATATTTTTTTTGTTGCTTTTATTTTTTTGGGCAAGCCGAATTTCGATGGTGAAAAGGTATGTGAGCAGAAATTTTAAACGCCTTGTCCGCTTCAAGTTTACTTAAATAAATCAAATTGAAACACTTGAAAATTTGAAATTTAGGTTTAGGTCTTGATTTAAATGGATTTCGTGATTTTGCGAAAAAAAATCCCCCAAAAAAAATTGAAATTGGATTTGCAATCGATAAATTACAATTAAGAGAGTGCAAATCAAAAGCGCTGAAGGTCGCAGACAATTACGTGTGCTATACACGCCTAAAGACAATTGTAGATTTGTTCAAAAATTGTATAAAATGTTAAGTGATTTGAATTGACGTGGGAAAATAAAAATAAAAAAATTACTATTTTTTTGTTTTATTTGTTCAACTTACCCTGTTCATCCTCCTCCATATCGCTGGCATCATCCAACTGCTTCAGCGTAAAATTCGCAGCCGCACGCGCTGTGGCCGCATTCGTGCTCAAATTATGATCCAATTCATTGTACTCAATGACCGTCTCATCGGCGAACAACTTCAAACTGTAGTTGACTTTGTCCTCAAAGATGGCCGAGATTTTATTCTCCAATTTATCGCCGGTATTTTCATTCTGTTCGCCGCCCACAGCCAACAAATTATCGCTAAGATCGCAATTATCCTTGAGCGAACAGGTAGGATTTGCGGCGGCCGCATGCAGGGCATGACACGAGCGGTCAATGGCCCCCAGCAGTAGTAGGAGGCACAGACTAGCTTTACAGGGTGCGACTTTGGCACGCATTTTCATTTACTTTTTTAAACTTTTGTTTATTTCGATTAGTTATTTTATGTATGGTCTCATGCTAATTCTTCACACATGAAAGTCCTTATCCTTTTAATATTTCGCACAACACTTTAAGTCGATCGAATTTTTTTATTTAATTTTCTATTGTAAATTCTATAAATTTGAATGCGTATAAGTTAAAAATTTTGAGGTGTGGGTCAATTAAATTGTAATTTTTTTGATTACGTATTAAAATTATTTTTATAAGTTTTTTTTGGTAACATTTTTTTTAAATTTAAATAAATTAAAAATTTGAAATTTAATTCTAAATTTTGATTGTTTTAAAATTTGTATTAAAAGTTTCTTTTAGTCTAAAATTAAAAGAAGCAATTTTAATGGCGAATTCAGGGATATTCCATTATTTTTATTTAAAACAAAATACTTTTAAAAAAAATTTAAAAAATAAATATTTTTTGTTTTTTTAGCTAAGAATATTTTGTTTAAAATTTACTTTTTTTTAAAGTAATTTTTAATAGTTTTTAAACCAGGCAATTAAATATATCCTTTGCTGTATTTAAACTTTTTTTTTTAAATTTCTGTCTTTATTTCTTTCTTTCCTCCAGTCAATGTGACCTTTTTTTTAACTTTTATAAGTGTTTTTTCAACTTAAAGAAGAGACATTTTTTCGAGAATCACCAAAATTTCTGGTACGAAAAGCCCTTAGGCTAAATATTTAACAGTCGTTTATATGTTAATGAATTTTTGTTAACAGATTCTTTAAAATTTGAATAAATTACAAAATTTTACAAATATGTTCTCGACTGCCCTATTTATCATCCTTTGCCTTATGAATACAATGGAGTTAATTGAATGATTTTAAAATTCATAAGCCTTAAAATTCTTCAAATATTTGCAATTCAACACAATTCAGACACTTGCAATTTAAAATTTTTCAATTCGCAATTTTCTGCTAAATTTTCAAGAACAAAGTTTTGCAATGTTTTAATTGACCCACACGCCGTCACCATCGATCGTTCTCGCCGTCAGCGAGATCGTGTCAAGAACGCTCACTTTAAGAATTTTCAAGAACGTTTGCAAAAAAAAAAGGAAAAAAAAATTCAAAAACAAACTGAAAATTCCACGAACGACCAATGCTCACTTTAAACAGTTGAAGTTGCTGTTGTGGTAAATTTTAGTAATAGCGCGCGACTCGACCAAACGCCGCTCGAGAATACTATGCCGCGTTTACGAACCGCCAAGATGAAACATTCAATTCGAACTGACTGGCAGAGTGGCGAACGCCCTAAAGCCAACTCGAAATAATCAACGTTTTGCTCGAAAATCGACCGAATTTCAAATGAAACTGAATTTCAGTGCTTCGCGCTGCTGCGGTGGCGTTTATTTCGCGCGCGCGCTTTGTTTATGCTTTGAAATCGACATGGCAGGTGACTTCAGCGTTCGGTCAGAGCTTTACTGTTTTGCTGCTGCTGCTGTTGGCCAAGTTAATACACTAAACAACACCGCAGTGAATAGCTACAGCGGCGTCTAGCGTCAGCGTCTACGTACATTTTTTTTGCTACTGCTCTTAAGCGCACGCGCACCTTCTCAACGCTATTAAAAATTCTATGCTGACTGCGGCGATTGCATCGATCGACGTTCGATCGTGCGTCGAATTCGCTGTTGAGCTTTTCATTTATCCGCTGCTGGTTGTGTGGCTTACTGTGAATTTGCTGTGAAGAATATTTAGTTGCTTCTCTCTACGAAATATTTTATTCTGATCTCAGCGTAAGTGTTTATAAATTATGCAAACATATGACTTAGTGGCGAATAGGTAAATAAGAAATAAAAAAGTTCTAAATACTTTTTTTTTGCAGGTTTTTTCAAAAGATTTCCAAATGATTATTTGGTGGACTTTGGTCCACAAATTTGTTTGTTAAATGTATTTCGAATAGAATATTAAGCGTGACTTGACAACTTTTAAAGAGTTCAGGCCACTGTGTAAGAAGTCTAAATGCTTTCGATAAATTTTGTTTGTAATTTGAGTGACGTTGGCGGGTATTTCTAAAAATATGTAATTACTATTTTTTACGAATTGTTTCAACATGTAATTAAGTGGTATGACAACGAACTCAGTATTATTACAGGCATGTGTTCAGTTTTTGACTGCTTAAAGGACACTTACCTCAACGACATGGCCATTCACATTCAAACTATGTAGATATTCTTGATTTCTTCATAGTTACGGCCTGACGTAATGAGATTACATCACATTCATTTTAATAGTATAAAACGCTTGTAGGTACTTAATCAATACAGGATTTACTACTTTTTACTACTTTTTTTAAACTCTCAAAAGGTTCATGGCAATTACAAACAAAATTGCTAATAAAAATATTCTTGATCTTATCTCGGAAACCTGTAGTCATAGCAGTGTGTAAATATTTAGCCAGGCACTTTTTTGAATATAAATTTTCAAACATTACATATTTCTAATAAAATGAAAATAAACCAGTCCAACTGGTTGGTTACAAGGAACCAACCAACTACCTCACTTGACCTTCAACTCGAAAGCAAATAAAATCCAAACAAAAAAAACGTGAATTTCCCTGCTGGATGCGATGAGTAAAACTGAGACAAAGAATTACTTTGTTTAATCAAATCTCAACACAACCTGAAAGATGAAAAATGTAATAAAACAAAGGCAAACGAGTTCCTTGACAATGGCAAGCGAAGAGTTGCGCATAAATTTTATATTTTTTTTATAATTTGACTTGTCTAAATCAAACATTAATTTTCGATTTAACTAAAATAACAAAAACTGACCTAAGTGAAGTTAAAATATATTAATCCAAACACATAAAAGAACTAGTTTGAAAATAAAAACATTTTAATTGAATTTGTTTATTATTAATTGGTACACATTTGTGACTAAGGCAGCAACTATATAAATAAAATTAACTCACTTTGTTTACTAACCGAATCTTCATGTATCCCCTTACCAGCACCAAAGAAACAATAACCGCAACGGCTCAATGTGGCCAGAAAATTTTCAGCTCAGTTTGCCATACATAAACAATTTTGCTATTGCTGTTGCACTCAAGAAAGCCGCAATTCTTGCAACAAAATCAAAACAACATTTAAACGCTCCGCAGTCACTCGCAGACAGTTGGAATGATTCGAGCAACAAAAACAAACATTCTCTTTCTTTGCGTATAATAAAAATTTGGCTGGCCTGAAACAACTGAAAACCGTGAATGTGGCAACGAAATGCAATCGAATTGCAACTCAATTTGCTAAACTGTTGGCGATCATTATCACAAGTACACTCAAAGAAAATTGTTTGGTTAGGTTTGAAATATCCCTTGTGATGCATATATGCAGCAAGAAAATTATTCTTTCGGACAAAATAATTCCAAAAAAAAATACTTTTCGAAACATTTTTTTGAAAATCAATAAGGGTTTTTACTAGGCCCTGTGTAACGGAGTAAAAACTAAAGTAGGGGTTTTCACGAGGCCCTGTGCAACGGAGTAAAAGAGTAAAATACAAACATTTTCTGACAACGAAATGCCTTTAAAAAAGAAATTCAAAATTTTACACTTTACTTTTTTTACTCCGTTACACAGGGCCTCGTGAAAACCCCTAGTGTAAAATTTGCAAGGTTTTTTTTCAAGGCATTTTATTGTTAAAATTTTATTTTGTATTTTACAGTTTACTCTTTCACTCCGTTACACTCCTCGTGAACCCCTCTCACAAAAATATTTTCTTTTCAAAAATGGAAAATATTATTTTATACCCCCAGACACTATAGTGATTTTGGCTAAACGTTTGTTATGCTTATAAGGAGATGAGGATATCGACAATTGAAATTTTTTAAGTAAGGTTTTCTCCTTCTAACAGATATTTAGTTCGACGCCAGCTGAATCGGACAGAAACTTAGAGGGGCTCCCCCAGTGGTCAAAAGAAGATGTCTGCAGGCATGCCAGTATGCCACTTTTGGAGTTCGGATGCCTTCCCTCCCCGTTTCCAACCTTTCCTTCTTTTTTATATGAAACGGGACAAATAAACAGGCCTACGTCTGTCGCTTCCATGCGTATGCCTGCTGGCAGGCAATATTGCGTAGAAAATCCATTGACACCACCCTATCTCCCTTCTAACGCAGGCACACCGGCATTCCTCCACTAGAAGCGAGGATCAAATGTGCAATTTCTTCCCATAGCAGGCGTGCAAGCATGTCTCTAGCGGAGAGGCCTTGCGAAATTGACTACTGAGCCCATAAGTATTTGAAATTGCTGCTTTCATTGGAAATGTTTAAAAATGGGGTTTGGGCCATGAGACCAACTTTTTTTTATATCAAAGGTAGATTTTTTATCGCTAAATATGTAAGGTATTGCTTGATACTTTCGATAGATTTTTTTTGTGGACATTCTATAATTTTGTTACGTTATATTTCTTCAACTTTTATATTTGCATCGATTTTTAATTTATACGAGAATGATGCTAAGTCAGCGAATAGATTGAATATTATTAAATACTTTTGAGGCATTTATGATTCGGTCAAGCGTACAATTACATTCTAATTTATTTCTCATTTAAATGCAGATCTACTTATAATATTACTAGCTTTTGCCCGCAGCTCAGTTCGCAAGGGGTTCGTATTTGATAATTTGAAGATACGAAAATCTTAGCCAGTGTTCAATCTAAATACGAAGTAACCGGAATTTCCGTGTACCCACTTATTATTGTACCCCATAGCATTCCCAGAAAACTCACTAAAATTTACTTTAAACACGTTATGAATTTTACTCAAAGGTAACCGGGTACCCGGACAAAGAACATAGCGTACTCAGAACTTTTGGGGTACGGGCACACACTAGTTGTATCCTATAGCATAACAAGAAAACACGCCAACTATGTCTTTTAAAATGCTAAAAGCAAAATAACCCGTGTTTCCGAAAACCGAATACCAAAAAAAATTTGCATGCTTATGTTGAAATTTTGAATGAAACCAATTCACTTAAGATTTTGTACCTATATTTTTATGATTTTCATAATTTATAAAAAAAACTAGATCAACTGAATAAAGTGCTAATTATATCAATCTTCCAATCAGCCGACAGTCAATTAACCATTCAATCAATTTGTCAAGCTTTTGACCAGCCAATCAATCCAATTAGGCGAAAGAATTATGGACAAGAAAACAATCAGTCAAGTAATCAAATTTTTCTGAATATATTAAATTTAATTAGTTTAAATTAATATTAAGAATGTATAAGCATTAAAAAATTGTATGCAAAAAATGCTTTTTTTTTAAAAAGTTTTTCTAACATTTTTACTGACATGCAATACGAATATATCAAAGTAGTAAAACGAACATTAAACGAAATAATTGCAGGCAACTGACGCCGGTTGGAAATAAATAAAATGGGTGGTTGGAGACTGCACTCGTTGCACCTCTGACGATGGGTGAGGAAACTTACGCCGATTGAAATGATGGCAGTAAATCGCTTGACAAACCGACTGACTGACTAACTGACTAACTGACAGCGCGTCGCATGCAACACTTGCACTTGCAGTTGCGCTTGATTTGCTCGCAGCGTCGTTCGGCTGTGGTGTATTAGGCAAGTGTGGCAAATTGAAAAGTGGCTCTCCACAACCAGCGACCGACGCTGTTGAGCGTATGATTTAATATACTGTTGTTGTTTTTGTAGTGCAAGTTTTGTTTGTGCGAATGTGCTGCACACCGCAAAGCGGCAATATTACGAATGTGGCAATGCCATTTTCTTGGCAAGGAAACTGACAGCAGCAAGATGAACGTGAGTGTCGAGTGGGAAAATGCTACAGACAATTCAAAGTTTGGCTCATCTGCAGTCAAAAGTTTTCACACACATTTCCATATTGCCAAATAGGGGGATAATGAAGGTATTAAGTGGGAAATATTCGGAAAATGCAAATGGAATGCACACGAAATTCATGGATGATATACGCAATTGCCTTGATTATTTTTGTGTACTATTAGGCTCCACTGTACATATTAATTTGACATGGAAAAGGAGCGGAACCGCATAAAACTGTTGCAAGGCAAATTATTCAGTTTGCTGCACATTTCGTTTTGGCGTCAAGAAAGACGCGATTCTTGCATCAAAGTCGTAGCAAGTTAAACTCCCAACCCACTGAGCGGTACGAAAAAGGCAAATTAAAAATTGTATATAAACAAACATTCTCTTCGCCTGCTTAAGTTTAAAAAAAAATGTACACAAAAAAAACGCAACAAAAAAAATACAATCTAATTGCAGCTTATGTGGCCATTTCATCATAAACGAGTATATTAAGTTGCAAAGTATTTGCCCACATACCCACAACAGGCCTGGACTAAGTATAAGCCACATTCTTATAGTGAAGATAATGCTGACAATGAAAATTCCCACCTGTCAACAACATAAATTGTTTGATTTGTTGATTGAAATGTTTTCATTCAGCAACTGCCAATCTCATAATTGTTCAATTAATTATGCAACTGATTGGCAAAGTAGGTGAGACAAGGTCATTGCGCAGGCGTACACCAGCCAACGAAGAAAGCTAAGGCATGCACCTCAACAACACTTTCAGTTTCACGAGCAACCACACACAACGACGAGTCCACTTACCGTACGAAAGACTTGGGAAACAAACTGGCCTAATAGAAAATGCATGTACGTGGTTCGACGCGTACAAGTTGCACAAACTCACTGCACTTGCCTTGCTTGGTGCCCAACTTTGTTGCTGTGCCCAACTGTGCCAGTGTGTTTGTGTGTATGTTCGCTGACTGACAGCACGTCGGACTAGATTAGACTCAAATGATAGGTTTTATTTTTTGTCTTGGCAATGATGAAATATTTTCGACTTACTTTAGCTTGGCTTGCACTTTTTTTTCGTATTCTTATTTTTATTTTGGTGGTTTGTTGAATACCCTACACCTTGTGAGGCAAGGGTATATTCACATTGGGTGTAAGATTGTAAAAAATTATGTGTCTGTATGTCTTATCCGTCTTCATTATTGGTAAGCACAATTGCAAGATCAAAATGTCTGCTAGGCGGTCCAAAACTTTCGATTTATCTTTTTTAGGTTCTAGAAGGAGTTTGTTTGTAAATGGACGGTATGGCAGTTGAACCTGTTTGTGCTGATTTCGAATTTGATGTGAAACTTGCTATAGGGAAGATTTTTCCCCACTATGTATAAGTCGGCTTTGACCGACTCAAATTTAGTTACTTGTTTCTTTTTTAAGCCCTTAACATAGTTTGCAATTATTTGCCATCGCTGGTGTCAAAGATGCCGAAAGTGCTTTTTTTTCTTGCATCGTTTGCTTGACTTTGCTCTTTTCACGCCTTGGGTGTTATTTACATATTTTTACATGAAATTCGCTTAACTGATTCATTGGCAATTTTATTTTCGTTGATTCTGCTGTTTCCGCGAAAGATAAACAATTTTGCGAAATGACTCTGGCTTGCATGTTTGTTTAAGGTTTTTTACATTTCAGAATTCAGACATTTTTAGATACTTTGTACCCAATTTCATAAAAAACTTGACTTGATAGAAAAGTTCTGCGAACATCAAAAGTTCAAATTTTCCTGGGTAGCTATTGTTATAAATTTCAATGGAAAATTCATTTAATTTGGTGCACTCAGTTGGGTTTGTTTGCCACACTTTCGACGATCCATCGAACGAAAGGCGCAAGTGTTGGTAGTTTTAAAAATTTTTAGTACAACTCCGGTAAGAAAATACTGTAGTGATTTGAACAATTTAGTATTTTTTTTTGGAATGAAATTACTTTCAGTTTCATTTAATATTTGAGTGAAAATAATTTCACATACAAAAAAATTTTTACCCAAATAATCTGGTCTCAATTTTTCTTCTGCTATACTCACTAACGCCGTTACTCATCATGGTCGAAGAAACGGGCAGTAACCAATCTGTGAATGCCAAGGAGGACGATATTTTCGAATATGTTTGGACTCAGCGTGAAAAGCTGCTGCATTTGCAAACCTATACGCCACTCTCATTGCTGATTGACTTTGTGGAGAAGACGCGTACGAAGTTCTTTTACGATTATTCGGAGCGCCGCAAAGTTATCATGCTAATTAACTCCATCCGCATGAAAGCGCCGTTCAGTGCGAATAAACGCTTTCCCGAGGAGTATTGGGTCAATTTGTCGGTAGGGTTCATTGCTCAAGCCTTCGATCGTTTGCAAACCGCCATTGATATACCCAACCCTGAACGGAACACACGCACGAGCGACACCGATCTGACCAGCTATAAGAAAATGTTCGATGCAGCCATTTTGGAGATACGCCGCGTTGCGTTCTACACAGATCCGCAGCAGCTGGCCGATGTAGGAGTCTACGATCGCGCTACTTTTGAGGATAGATTTCACCTGAAGTGGACAGATTAGTTGTCCGATTGTTTCAATTAATACATTTTTAAGATTTCTTTATTGCATTTGATGATTGCCAAGAAAGGGACGAAAACTTGTAACCGACATTGACATTTGAATTTATTGAAACCATGACTTAATATCAATTCCTATAATTTTAAAATATATGTCGATTTACCCGACCAGATTGAATTAAATGTCTCTTAAATAAATGTTGTTAATCAAAGAAAAACAAATTTTCCATAGTATTTTCTAAAGTTTATTTTTAATTAGGGGCAGCTGCAATGGAATAACTAACATGCTTCCACAAGTTCGGCAGAAGACGTCTTTTTAAATATGTATATCCATGGCAAAAGAGAGCAAAAACTAAATTCAAGTCTTATCTCACACCTAAATCAGACAAACTATGCTCTCATCGAACTTACTTCAATGTTCATGTTTCAAAACCGACGCATGTCAAATTTTGCAGGCGCATCTCTTGTCCAGAACTCTCCTTGAAGAAATGACACCTATGGTATCGTTGGCGAGCTCAACCTCAGACTCACTGGTTGAAATCAACCAATTTGTTCCTATGTTTGGGGTGTTATTGTGTCAATATTTGTTCGATTTATCAATATCCGGGAAGTTTTCCATACAATTTATGGGCCTAACCGAAAGATAAATCCTCAATCGAATCTTAAAAAACTAGAAATTTTGAATTAAAAAAAAAAAACATAAAATTCCAATTTAAGTTCAACCGGAAATATACGAAATTAAAATTTCTATTAAAAAACATGAATCAACCTTCGTAAGTTTACACAACAAAAAAACAAGATGAAAAACCGTACAGCCCTAAAATCGATCTGTCAATCTTACCGGTTCCTTCGGTGTAAACAAATTCCCATGCTTGTTTACATAAATGCGGCCAGTTTGTCCAACTAATTGTAAAATAAATAATAAAAAAAAAAAATTATTGAAATCATCTCAATTAACACAAAGAGACCTTGCCACGCAACATAACTCAGCCACAAAATGTGTTCGGCATGAACGCCACAAACCAAAAAAAAAATAATAAAACCCAACTTCACTGCGAATTAAACATGAAATGAAGCAGCTAAGAGGTATTCTAAAATAAATTACCATGAATTGTGATGATTCGACATCAAGACGAAAAACGTTTTCAATTAATGGCGAAAAAAAACTGCCAAAAATAAAATAATTCTAAAAACGAAACCAAAGAGCTGTTTGCACTTTACAGCTTAACGCTTAGCAAAGCCAACAATTAAAAACAACAACAACAGCCACAGTGAAACCAGCTGCCGTGCTAGCTGTCAAATAAAACGTGAAAAAAGCACACACACACAAAAAAATAAGGAAGAATCTTACAATTATTTTATATTTAACTTTAATTTTTTAATTCTTCAACAAACACGCTTTACTGCTGGAGCATCTAAGCAAAGCGGCGCATAGAGACTGGCAAACGCAGTTAGCTTCTGACGAAGTTCAAGGCGGCCCGTCTTTGCCGATGATGCTGATTAATTTTTGCGAAATGGCAGTCAAGCTGAAAGGGGCTCATTGTATATGCTTTTATCATTTTATATGGACGTGTCAATTGTCTTGTGCGTTTGAGTACTTACAGTATTTGAACATTACTACCGATGACGTGCGTCACAGTAGGTGGTTTCCCTCCATTGAGTCTGTGCGTTTGTTCGCTTCTTGTTTATTTGGTTTTTCATATGTTTGGGGTGCAAGTGTTCATTGTGTTGACCCTTGGAACGGTCATTGAACTGGTGCCTAATAGTGATTTTCTTTCCTTTTCTCTCGCTTCGAAGACATTGAAATTGGCGATATGAATGCGGTTGGACGGTCTTCAATTGGTGTATTTACTTTTATTTAGTACTCAATCGTGATTTATAGAAGATGATGGTGATGCAGGTGTGAAAAGGTAGTGTAAACAAATTAATTTATAAAAAAAAAAACGATGATTCAGACAATACTTTGACAATTAATTTACATTTTTATTCCCACTTTCCCCACTTGTAGGTCCACCGTTGAAATTTCATTAAAATTTTCCATTCACTTACCAAACTAACATGACATCAAATTTAACAAACTCAAATCATGAATATTTCTGATGGACCACACCACACCCTCAACGTACGACCCACACTAATGAGATGCTTAAATGCCAGTTCGTTCGTCGGCACCGAGAGTAAAGCAAACAAAACACACACACACTCAATTGCCCGGAAGGATGGCCGAAATGTGCGAATTGTAAATAGTTTTGAGGTATGCTTCGCTGAATTTCATCTTTATGATTCAACGTAAACCGTACATTTTTTTAAAATAAAACATTTCAAGTTTTATTGGATTTTGTATTTGATTTTTGTGTTCTTCTTGGTCCAAAGTACGAATAATGCGTTTTAGTTTTAACGTCAAAATATACGACTGTGTCCTCCAAGCTTGATGTAGATTATTTTAAGTTTCTGTTTATATTTTATATTATAGTTCTTGAGTGATATTTGGTAGCACAGTGTCAAATGGTAGTATCTGTGGATTAAATCCATTTACTTAGTGCTGGTAACGTCATATTTTCGAAGTAAAATTTGATGCTTTTGAATATTTCTGATTTTGATAACTTAAAGCGTTGTAAACTTTGAAAAATGCATGTTAGGGCGTATATAATATCGTACAACAGCCCATTTTAGGGCTTAGGTCGAGCTTCTTGATGCAATTGTCATGGACAAGTGGCCATTTATATGACATTTTGTGGACCTTCGCAAGTTTGGCGCTGCTGGTCTACACAGAAAAAACTATACTTGCCCCAAGCGGGAGTCGCATTCTATGCATAAATATTTGCCAACTTGAAAGATACAGGCAAATAGGGCACGAACTATTTAATTTTTGTTCTGAAAGCTGCTACGCCCAGTTTTTTAAAAATGTTCCCTTTTTTTTTGGCTAAACTTTTCAAACTAAATTTCAGAATGATGGCGAGCCCTTCCCTCGAAATGGTCTTAAGCGCCAAAAAGTAAATTTTGCAGGAGACAGTTTTTTTACTTTATCTCTTATGTATTTTTTAAGTTATATGTCGCCAATGACAAAATTCAACACTCTAAGAGAGTTCACCTAAGTCTCATATTGGTCATAAAGTCATATTGTTGTAAAAATATACAATAGTCATAAAAATATTGTTCTTTTTTTGCATACATAAAATTGTTTATAAAAGATTATTTCTTTGAGTGTGGTCGATCGATCATCTCCAAATATAACAATACTAACAACAATCACAACAACATATCCAAAAAATAATACATCCGCTTTACCAAACCTATTACCAAATTCGTTATCAATCTCAAACTTCTAAGTAAAATAAATAACAACAACAACAATTGAATAATTGAGAATAATAGATGATAATACCATATTCTTTTGTACAATTTTGTATTTACATAAAAATGTTTTTTTTTCGTGTATTTAATTTTTTAAGCAATTTTTTTTCTTCGTTCACTATTGAGCATTGTTCACCGAACACTTGCAGTCATGCTCGACGCATTTTGACCATGAAAACCAGCCACATCGTCAGTTTAGCGTTTTGCCCTAAGTCTGAAAATCACGAAGAAGCTGCGATTCAGAAGCTATGAAACGTTTGTGGAATAACAGATATGAATTCTGAGAGCAAATTGATTTCCAAATGTGTCAACTCTAGCTTGAATTGCTTTTGTTGTGGGTTTTGTATTCTGAAGAGTTGAACCGATTAACCGGCGGTTGGCTTGTTAGCACAAATCATAATTTGCTTAAATTATTTAATAAATTTCAGACATAATTGGAAAATTATCTTTTCTTTTATTAGCGCCAGTCCATTGTGTTGGCATTCTTAATTAATTATAATTTGATGTGGTAGTTTTTGTGAGTTGAAAAGACAACACAATAAAATCAAATTATTCATATACACACATAGACCCATCGCTTGCAAAAAGCAATCAGAATAGAAATTGGCCCTTAACAACGATGTAGGCGCTTACCAAATATTATCAGAAAACTGTGCGCATGTAAATCTTCCCATAACTGATCTTGATCTTTCGTCGAAGTCAAGGCTAGTTGGTGAACTCCTCTGGTATGTAAACAGGTTCTTTGTTAGTTTTTTTTGTCCATTCGAATTACAAAATTTGAACCATTCTTGTTAACAAGCTAATGTTGCATTTGATTGTAATTTGTAATTCAGCTTCTTCTTCGTATTCAAAGTTGAATTTCAAGTTGACCTCATATTTATTGGCCATGTGGGCACCTATGAAGATGCATTTTTGATGCTCTTTTATTTTTTTCTTTTGAAGGGCTTCTTGAGGTTTGGTTGTGATTGTTGCAGCTTTGTGTGTTCATAGTTGAAGGCTTCAGTTGGGCGCATAAATTTACATTGAATTATTTTACATTTCAGTTCAATTTAAAATTGTATGCTGTAAAGGTCAATTGGTAAGTTCAAAATGTAAAGCATTTTTTTTTAATTTAATGAAATCAATGGAAAATTAGACCAAGAGTGCATGAATTAAGATATATTTAAGTATGACCAGACCCACTTATAAAGCCCATAATATTTAGAACCTATTACGGTGCATGATTCATACGCCAAATAAGTTTTGTAGGTTAGTAAAATAAAACTCTCAGAGGCGATTGACGATGAATGTCGACAGCTTTACTTACGCCGTTTTCTTTTTTGTTTCATTGTAAATGACGCCGGGAGCGGAATAAAATCGGGAACAAATACTGTTCGGAAATCTTTCGCCATGGCCTCCTCCACTAGTGGCTGAAGGAAAATTATACTTTAATCAACACGCCCATATTGTCAACTGCAATGCCCCCTTTTGGAAAATTAAAAATCGCAGCACCTGTGACTCAGTGCAAATGATATTGGATTCCTTTGATCAGAAGCTTTTGTTCCATCTGGGATCTACAGATGACAGTATGTGTATCGAAAAAATGTATCATAATTTTAGGCCATATATATTTAACCACTACAGCTCGAGGCCGGGTCTTATTTAAATGGTAATAAAATTCTTTTCTTAAAGAAGCTATTTTTTTCATTTCTAATAAACTTTTAAGTGTCATAAGGATACCTCAAAGCACAATCACACTATGTCATATAGCACAATTGACATAGCACGATTGTGCTTTAAGGTATCGATATTATAACAAATTATGAAGGAAATTTAACAAGCAATAAGTAAACTGGAAAATAAACAAGCCAAACTGAAGTGCCTTTGAAAGGAACGAATATAAATTGAAGTGTCACAATGTGGCCGCAGTGACAAGCAGACTTGAATTCTCCTCTTTTGAAAAGTAAATTGTAATGAGTCCTTAATTGTCTTTCTATTGTGTAAGGCTTAGAAGTTACTCACGGAAACCGGATAACAAAAATGTAGTTCAATAATAAAATTGGCCAAGTACACAGAAAAAAAAAACGTCGGTAAAATTAACCGAAAAAAATTGTTAAAATAAATCTTCAAAATTCGACACAAAATATTGTAAGTTATTTTACCTTAATTGTTAGTTAAATTTGAATTTTTCACAAATTTATTGAAAAATTTACAACTTATCCGAGAATAAAACGGTGCAATAAATTTACCATCTCTCATCGGTTAAACGTACCGACATTGGAGGGTTGGAGCGTTTTTAACCCTCTTTTTCGGTTAGATCTACCGACTTTTTTATTGTGTGTATATGTACTGATGGTTTCGGGAGAGCCTACTTTCCACAAACTAACTTTTTGTACTTTGCCCCTTTCGGAAAAATCAAGAATCCGGCTCAAGAACAGAAGGATGGCCACAGAATGTGAAATTGCAGCATCCTAGGTACACCGCTGACTTCAGGTATAGGCCCTCCTATAATTCTCCTATGGTTGGAATTCATAAAAAGTAATGCATTTCGAGTATTAGCTCTTTCGTATAAGAAAAGCCTTGCGTAAATTGTATTACACTAACCTACCTAATATCAGTGTTATCACAAATAGTTTAGAATAAATTAGCAAAATGCTAATAAATGCGTAGCTTTTTATATAGTTTAGCACAGTAGCCGAGTTATGTGATGAATAAAATTAAGCAAATTTTGCAAATGAAAGACATAAAGTACGACTTCTGCTACTGTTGAGTGAGTCATTTGAATGTTAAAGCCATTAGTCAAACAATGAATTTCAAAGTGCATTTTATACAGTATCTGCCTGAGAAGTAGTTAATCTTGCACGAATCTCAAGTACATTGTATGAGTTTTTAAATATTTTCCCTAAATGCGCAGCAGGAAATTTGAGAAATGTTTGTGCAAATTTTTGGCTAAATTTTCTGCTTTAATTATAATTATAATTATCACGCAAATTACAGATACTACCAAATTATCGCCAGTTATTTATCTTTCCAATAAAAGTTCAAACGATGGGGTCAACAGTTGTTAACTTCGCTATCATTCATATTCGTGCGCTAATGATTTGTTGTGTGTGTGTTTTTTTTCTTTAATTTTTACTTTTAATTTTTTGTTTATTTGAATGAACTCCAACAAGGTTGACTTTCGATTGTTCTCATAGGTTTAGTATTTGTTTTCAGCAGATGTGCTTAGAAAACGGTTTAAACACGTTTATTTGTAGTTATTTCCTATATGGCAATAAAATGCCTATGATTTGCGCAAAGACGCTGAACTGCAATTACGTAACTCGAATTTTAGGGTAATTTCAGCGAATGAAATTGTCGAAAATCAACAAGTAAAGTTCGCATAACTTCAACTCCGCACTCGACTCGCAAACATGCCAAGCATGGCTAATTGTTGTTGCAGCAAATCGTCGCCATATCGATTACATGCGTTTGCCATTCGGCTGTCACTCAGGCGTTGGGTTAATTCGAAGCACTCAAGTGACATTTTAGTTTTTGTTTCACAATTTCTGCCAATTTTCTGGTAGCTTCTGAGGACAAACGAACAACAAATCTTCAAAGGTCTATGCAATAACTGCATATTTAGTGTAGCCCACTTACATGTGACATATTTTTTTCCACCACTTTTTTGATCAGTCACACTGTGGCTGAGGCACGTTTTAGTGCGTAACTTTGGTTTAGTTTGGTATTAGTTTTGTTTCGGCATTCGATTGGCAATTGTTAATAAATTTTCTGTTGCTCTTTAATTTTTTTTTTTTACTACAACTGCACCCAAGTGTTTGGGTAGTGTAAAACTATTGCAGCCAAAAAATTATTTATTTTTTTGTTAGAAAATTTCAAAACTTTAATTACTTGGTTAATGGTAACCTTGATTTTTTGATTTGTTGTTGTGGCGTGCTGTGGCAAGACTCTTGCAGAACATTGCGAGCATATTAATTTTCAAACCGAAATGCTTTCCTCATACAAGAAATTGAATAATTATTGGCCAAGTTTGTTGCTTAAGTCTTTCGTTTTTTTCACAACCATTTGAATCCTGCTTGCCATGCTGACATAGGTACATATTTTGCATTTAATGTTTGTAAATTGTTAAATCCCAATTAAAATGACTGCAAGTGTTAAGTGTGTTGTTGTTGTTGTGGAATGCATGGCTGCCTTGTTCCGCATACAAATCAGGCAAATACATAGCTCCGTATTTGCTTGGAGTCGTTCTGTTTGCTATGCTGTACATTTGAGAACATTTGCATTTGAGCGCTATTGCCATTATGCGGCGCAGTAAATGTTTACATTTTAATTTCGCAGTAAATAAGCTACTGAAACGATATTTGCATTTGGTCTCTTAATTTTACTTGCCTCAAAACGACATAAAAATATAAAAAATATTAAAATTATATTGCTATGTAATAGCAGCAGCAACTTCCCATAAAAATTACCATAAAGTCATTCATTATTTAATTAATATTATTTATTCTTATTATGTATTTATTTATTTAGTAAATTTATGAAGATGAAATAAACAAAAAAAAAAACTATAAATAAACGCTTTTGCTGCTATGTGACGTTTAATGGCAAAGTGATCCATCTGCGAAATGGCAATAAATCACCCAATATGACTTCGACTTTCAAGCTGCTGTCAAATAGAAAATTTTCAAATTGAAATCGACTTAACAAAACTTTACCAATTTAATTTTTAAATGTGGGTACTACATACATGAGTTTGCTGCGACATTAGTCGTGAACAGATATTTCTCGTTCTTGTGACGAAATTGGTGAATCCTACCCAGTATTTTTTTCCGTAATCTCGTGATCTAAATATATGAATGTTTCAATTGACGGGTTGTAAGTGTATATAGAGATATTACAAACAAATTTAATAATACAATTAATGCAGAATTACATAAAAACGAAGAACGCAGTACGAATTTTTAATGATTATATAATACAGGAAAAACAGATTTAGTTTCTCATTTACCGAAATAAATGTCCAATAGAAAATAAAATTCCGCACTTTAAAAAGAGCAACGAAGTGAAAATGTTCCCAATTTTATGCGTTTAAGTTCTTGTATCATAAAAACGATGTATTAGAAAACTGAGCTAAGAATTTTCTATGGAATATTTTGAAAACCATCTTTAAAAAACTGTGTGACCATTTGAAAGTTTCAGTACTAAAACTGCAAAAATTTATTACATTTACGGCGAAACGGAGCGTGTTGGAAAAATTGCATGATTATATTCGGATTCAGCGTATCAAAATGCATAAGAAAAAACCATGTGTTATCATTCTACAAAAGTACTGTCGAACATAGTTATATTTCACTGGACTTAGACCCATTAGAACAACAGTGTTTTATTTTTTCGTATTTTTTCAATTTTATAGTTTGCTTTGGAAATTAGATGGTTTTGGTTCTCATTCGGATTTCAAGAATATCTGTTCCATATGTGGTTCCCTTTCTTGGCGGTGCCTGTGTTTGCTTTCAATGCAAGTGGCGACTAATATTATTGCTTTTGTAAACATTAACACTTGCAAATATAATACCGTCAAATATCATTTTTGTTAATTTATTTTCGGTCAAGTTTTGAATGTAATTTTAGCTTTCGTTTTCAAAATTAACACTAATTTGTTAACTATGTTCAAACTAATATTAGACGCCATTTAGAACATTTTTTATAGAAATATATTTTCATACTAGTATTGATAATTTTCTTAAATCTTTCGTAATAATCGCACAAGTGTTTTTAAAAAGACATGTGAGGCAATCTAGGATTCAGGCCTTAAGTCGAATTTTTATTGTTTATTTCGATAGAAATTTCCATCCTCTTTTATTTAAGACACAACATACGGGTTTCCAGAGCGCCTCACATATGTGAAGAATAATATGTTAGTCTGCACTGTAATATTACAGAATAAATATCAGCCGAAAAGTATGCTAAAGAACCATAACTGGGTCTCAACCAAAGCGAATTAAAATGGTTGGCTGATTGTTATGTTTTGTTGAAAATTTTCATTTTTGTTTCAATCATTTTGTGGGGAAGAAGATTTTTGAGACTTTTGATGGCGTAAAAATATTGCCCAAAATGCAATTAGGTGAAAAATATTAATTGTGTATGGGAGTGTAGGGTAATTTGGCAGTAGAGCTTTTCTCCATGTTGTTGTTGGAATTTTTGAAAACTATAAATGACAACAGTTGCACAAAGCATAAATAGAATCAGTTGCCGGAGAAACGATAAACAATAAATTTGATTCAAAAGTGGGTTTCGTGATCCAATCCATAAAGTGATAATTTATATTAAAATTGTTCAATTACACTTTGGCCTGTCATCAATATCATATACATTATAACTTCTGCAGTGACAAATATTATTATAATATTCATAATAATGATAAATTTGTTTCAGTGTCAAATTTTAACTAATTGATTGTCAACCAACTAAGTGAAACTAAAAAGAATTATTTGTCATAAATGTTGATCAATTATTATCATTAGCACAGTTGGTTAATAATTAACCAACGAAGAATAGTAATGTATTTTGATATTTGTTTATGGGAATTTCATAAAGAGATAAAACGAAAGCATTAAACACTTGACACTATTATTGAACCTAATATATCACCTAGAGGTAAGTAAGTGTAATAATAATCGTGATAATTAGCAATTGACTCTTATCTGCCAGTCATCATAAATTATGGAAAGTTATTATTTCGTATGACATTTTGTAAATGTTTATTTAATATATTAAGGGTATTCAAAGTTGCCAGATGAAATTTAGGATTCAATTTCATACATTTTAAGGATTTTATTTTTTGTATGAAACAGACATTTGTATTATATTACAATTATTCATTAAATTTTCCTTACTAGACTAAACATATAGGTAATTTAAAACAATTTTTTTTCTATTTTTCTCTATTTTTCATCAAGAAATTAAATAAACCATTTCTTCATAAAATCATCGCTTTTCGTCCGTTCATTTCCTCTGCTTCAATCGTATTTGTACGCCATTTCCGCTCTTCATCACCAGCTCGGCCAAAGGATTCGGTTTGAATTGATCGACGGGCAAGAATTCATAATTGCGCAACAAGTACGAAAGAGAACATTTCAGCTCCAACATGGCAAACTTTTGACCTGCAATAAAAAATACAAAAAATATTTACCCTAAATGCACCCTCAAATAGGAAATCCACACATACCAATACAGTTTCGTGGACCGGCACTGAAGGCCACAAAGGCAAACGGATGCATATCCTTCTCGGGGCGCAAGAACCTCTCAGGATCGAATTTCTCCGGTTCGGGGAAGTTCTCCTCATCGCGATGCACCATATAAGCCAATGTGCTGATGCTGGCGCCCTTGGGCACAGTAATGTCGCCAATTTGCAAGTCTTCGGTGACCTTGCGCGAGAAGAAGGGCACTGAAGGATAGATGCGCAGTACTTCTTTAATTACAGCTTCCAGATAGCGCATGGGTTCCTTTTCGCGTCCCTCCAATGACAAAGCCTCCTCGTAGGCCCTTGTTTGTACCTCCGAGTGTTGTGAGAGCAAATAAATGGCAAATGCTATGGCCGAACTGGTGGTATCGTGACCCTCAAACATAAAAGTGTCCACTTCTTCGCGTATTTCGCGGTCAGTGAGGCTAACACCTTCCATTTGCGAAATCAATAACATGTCCAGAAAGGCCAGCCGTCGCTTGCCACCAATATCGTCGGATTTCTCGGCATCGGCCATAGTTTCGATGTGCGATTCTTTGAGTACATTGCGGCGCAATTTAATCACACGATTCGTTTCGTCGTGCAGCACTTTCAGAGCAGCATTGCGCGCCTTGCCGGCAGCGCTGAATCTGAACAGAAATTCGATGCGTTGCCAGGGGGAGAAGGACTGCTTGTGCATGATACGACAAATGCTGGACGAAAGAAATAAAACGGTGCTTTGTTATGAGTCTGATACATTTTTCGATAACTTTTCCGATAATACTATGGAACAAAATGATAATACGATTTTCTGATTGCAGATCTGGTGTGTAATCGTGCATCTCGCCAGCTAATATGGTGTAGTGTGTTTCGATAGTGCTCGATCCAAACATCAAACCTAAGCGAACATAAATTGATCGATTTCACTCTAATCCTATCACCTGCTCTCGCGTTGATTTTTTAAATTTCTGCTACTCTACTACGATAGTAGATTCGCTCCTCAGGGTATTTTCTACTACTTTTGTAAGAAATCTACTGCTCAAAATTGTATGTGAGTTTCTTACTACAAAACTACTACCCTGACAGAATTGCTACTACTATGCGCAGAAAACCATATCTACTCCCTTTCTTCAAATCAATCTACTCCCCTAAAATCGAATCCTCTCGTCGTAGCAAAAAGCGAGAACACTGCCGGTGACCCTTTACGCCAAAAATCCTGCCTGTTTGCGGTAATACAGAAAAACTCTTTGAGGCAGATTTATGTGGACCAAGACCTTTCAGAATCTCTTATCAGATCTGCAATCAGAATTTCATTGTCCTCGTTCCCTTTACAGTGTTTTCCCATTTCCATTTTGTTCCAGTTCCAGTTCAATTTCCATTCTGTTTCCTGAACTAATCATGCAATTAGGCTGCTCTTGCACTTACTCTTGTACCGCCTGCACATACTCCGAGTTGCTTTGCATCTGCGCATGCTTCTTGATGCCCATCGCAGTCTCGCAGATGGCATCCAGGGCAAATAGTGTGATATAAGGATAAATATCGAACGGCTTGCCATCGGCCCTTTCGCGCAATCGACTGACCAGTATATTGCAATTTTCCTCCATGGGTTCCTTGAACTCACTCAGTATGCGAAAATGAAAGGCGGGCGTCAGCAGCTTCCTGCGTCTGTGCCAAGCCTCACCGCCACTGGTCAGGAGGCCCTTACCCAACCAAGGCTCTACCAGCTGGTAATTCCTCGACTTGGTCAAAAGCGAATTGTTGCCCAGAATTTGTTTGACATCCTCGGGGGCAGTGAAGAAGACCATCAGGTCTTTGCCGAACCAAATGCGAAAAACCGAGCCATGCTTATGGCGTAGTTCACTGAGCCAGGTCAGTATTTCTGGTGAGTTGAGTATGTTGGAAAGTGAATAGGAAAAAATGTTGATTATTAATTGAAATGGTTTCGTTGCGTTGTCAGTCTGAAGCTAAGCATTCAACCAGTTCTAATTTAATATGAACTTTGATAAGTCTGCTGAAATTGTTTCAACAGCTGTTGTCGCAGACTGCCGAATGATACTGTTTACTACATATTACTAGGGTGCCAAGAATATCTTATCGCAAGCGATAAGAGCGAAACACTTGATTGTTTAATATGCGTGCAACTATGTTGAACGAATGTCGTTAGAATTTCATTTACATTGCTTGGCTTACACTCAAATTGATTTGTTTTTAATTACACTTTAATTTTTACATCACAATTGCCCGCTTATAATTTGTTTATAAGTCACGTTATATTTTGTATCTTCCACACTTACGTCCTTTCTTGGCGTTCTCGATTAGTTCACCGATCGTGGGACCCGACAAGGTGGCCGAAAATTTACGTAGTTTCACAAATTGTATAATATCCGGCAGATAGCGCATAAACAATGCCCATAGCGCAAAGGCAACCAACGCCAAAGCGTTCATGATGGCCTATAATAAATTCTTGAAATGTGTCCCCGTCTTGTAACTGGTTTCACTGCGGTTGTAGAATGAGCGCGCCGTCGGCCAACTGTTCAACACGCCAATTTAGATAGAACTGTGCCATAATCGTATACTATTCACTTCTTGCTAATGTAATTAAGTTTATAACAGTTTGCGTTGGTTTGAGGAGAGCGCATGATATGAGTAGGAATTTGTCAGTGCTTAGAAAATGAGTAGTTTTCGATTAAGTTTTAGTGGAAAAGAGAGATTAATTGCCTCCAGAGAGATTGAGAGAGTAATTTGAGCATGAAGCTATCAAATGTCACAATAATTTACATAAATAAACAATTTTTTCCATTAACCCACATTTTATTCTACTACAAATGGAAGGTTGATGGACGCTTGGACTGTATTTTGCTTTGAGAACTGCATTCAGGTTTCAGTGATATTCTGAATGTAGAATGACTGTGCGGGGAGTAGTATTACGAAAGTAGCGCAGATATTTGTATACAATAAAAACAACAATAAATGCGGGATTAAATGCATGAGAAAAACCATCGAAATATGCTTAAAAAATATGAAAACACTAAGCTCATACGCACAGCTTCGCTGGCATTAGTGTATAAATGTTATACTATGTATTATTTAAGCGATTGAAATAAAAATAGATTTTCGCAGTCTTCCATCTGTCCATTCACCTATCCAACACCAAATCGAAAATATCACCGATATCCCTTGATTGGAGCCCCTACTAAAGTGCTTTACAAATTTGGGGGCATGGCGGTTCATACATTTTTACAATCATCCCTCTTGAGCTATAGCAATTTTAAATAATGGGCGCGTTAGACGTTGGTATACCGTCAATTTTCATATAGTAACATTTGAAATAGTCAACCTTTTGACGATTAACCGCAGCACCAAATTCAAAATTTCAGCGAAATCCCTCGAATAGGTCGTGATTTACAGAGCTTTCAAAACTTTAGGGCGTGGTCATCACCCAGCACTATATACAAATTTTCAGCGCAATCGGATAAACACTGCATGAAATATAGCATTTTAGAATAATATTTGCCACGCTCACCTGGAACGTTCAAAGTTTATGAAATGGCCTATGTCGAGGCCAATAATATTACCTACATTTTGATATCATTAAAATCGGTCAAGTATTTCTTGAGTTATAAGGGAACAAACATACAAACCTACCCACAGATGAGCAGATTTAGTACTATCCTTCGGTGCGTCCTCCTTTCTTGTAAACACGATAGCAGAAAATAGTAGTAAGATTTCGAATCCAATATGGCGCAGCAGGTGTATGGTATATATAAGTAAGCTTTGACCAACTAAAACTTACTCACTTGGTTTTGAATGGGATATTTGCCTTTATAATTGTTTAGCGAAAATCCATAGGAAGGTGTGGTTGCTCCATATATTTCGTGAAGAGACTTTGAGAGGAAGGTGATAACGAAGCTGTTACCTTCAGCTTTCCTTCTGCTCCTTGTGCTTTGCAAAGACAGTTTTCTGCGAAAAAGTTTTCTTCTTTTGCGGATTTACTTAAGGTTACGTGCTCCGTCTAACTTGATCAGCATCGAAAGCTGAACCACCTTAGCCATGTCCGTCTGTCTGACGGCGGTCGCAGTTATGAGGATATCGTCTTTGGGTACAAGCTTTAATCATGCAAATTTTTCCAATTTTATTTAATTGTTTGTTATTGCTGTATTCGATTGAAAATGTTTGGAAACGGATTTTCGATATGGTCCGAGGTTCCAAAACCACCTATAAATGGGTAAAAAAATGGCTAATGCCATCATTTGTTTGGCCTTTCCACAGTATTGTACTTACTCAACATTCAAACAAACCATAACAAAACAATTCTTTTAAATTTTTCGAAATATTACTTTTTTTTATTGGAATTTTATTGAACTAACAGAAATACAGTTTTATTTGCTTCTTTCGAAAACAATTTCGAGAAATTCATTTAAAGTTTTGAAATCATTCACCTTTTTGTGATATCCATTGGTATGAATTTAAACATTTAAACGGTGAAGTTTTCATAAAAATAGAAATTAGTAATTTTGATAAATAAAATAATCAACTATGCATATTTGCCGTTTTCCAATTAGCTTGCCTACAACAATCACTTACAAAAAAATGTGTTACTTGAATGGGTTTTCTTTGCTTTTCTTTTCATTTATTTTACTTTACTTGTATTATGATGAGGATATTTTTCGTTCAATACATATGTATGCACACATCAAAACTTATTTGTTAGTTTATTGTACTGGAAACGTTTTTAAATTTCTTTTTTTTTTTGGTATTTTTGTTTGTTCTCTTTTTTGCTCCTCATGGGGCACACAAAGTTTCCAAGCAACCACTTCTTCGGTTTCTTTTAGTATCTAAATTGTGCTGAGTTTTTCCCATAAATGTTCATGAAGCGAACTTGCAAAACTTCGCCTTTGGGCAATTTCAATACGAGTTATGTTTTGTTGCTCCCTGACTGGTTTTTATTTGGTTTTTGTTTTTATTTTGTTTTAATATTTTGTGTTAATTACAATTCTACTATATTTGCGTGGCGTATTGAAATTGCCCAGCGCCGAGTTTCACAATTTCGCATTTATTTTCTTGCATCCCTTGGTTTTTGGTGACTATTTTTATGAATTTTTTTTAATTATTACATACATTCCCTACCTAGATTGCCTTCAATTTCCTTTTCAGTTACAGCGTCCACATTTACTTATGGCCTCTTGTAAAGACTTTTTTCATCTATATTGCATTGTACGAGTTAAGTTAATGAATTAAGTTTTATGTATGTATTTTGAAACATTTGCATAGATTCTTTGTTAACTTATGTGTACGTCATATTCCCTTTAGTTCGATTAATTTATGTGATTTCTTTTTGTTTGTTTGTTTATGTAATATATTCAATTTAATTCAATTCAATTCAACACAGAATATAATATAGAGTGTGGGGAAAACATCAACATTCTTTGGTAATACTCTAGTATTTGTTTAAAGCTTTGAAGGAAACTATTCGTAAATTTCAATTACATACATACAAGTGAATGTGTAATAGGTTTATACAAAGTTTACGACTAGGTTAGGCTAATAAATGTTTGCTTTTCTGGACTAAGTAATTTTCACTGTAGGAAGTTAGTTCCTGATATCGAAGCTGCCTTTACAGGGTTAAATAGGGGAAATGTGTGCGAGAAAGAGAGAAAAAGGGTTTTGATAAAACTTTCGAACGAGCATCCAAACAACAATACGTCGTTCTCTGGTCCATGTGAATGTGTGAATGAAAATTATTGCACAGAAAGAAATCATGGAAAAAAAAGCTCAAGAGACTATCAATAGCTGCCTTTGAGAAGGATCCATTCCAGTGATGTGATGGCTTTGAAGAGGCACAAATGAAGAATTTTAGTAAAGACAAAGCTAGCGTAAATCCATTTAAAAGCATTTTCTCTAATGTACCACATCAATGATGTAATGCTTCAGTGGGTCAGGACTTGAGAAGTACCAATTCTTACTAGCTAACAAAAAAACAAAAAAAAAAAAAAAACAGTGTGTCTACACTCACTATGGTCTGTTCGCTCACAGCCACGGAATGCATATGGACCGACAATGATCACGCGGATGAGGCTCATCACCATTGTTGCCACCACCACCGCCGCTGTTGTTGCCGCCGCCACTACTAAATTTGAAGAACGAACTCCTTCGTCAGTGTTTGCGTTGCGCTTGAGGCGAAGTAGAGCTGCTACTGCCGCCACCACCACCACCACTAACACTACCACCACCACCGCCACCACCACCACTGCCTGGCTGCGATGAGCCCAAGTTGACACTGCCATAGGAGGGGCGCTGCGAATGATTCGATGGTGTGGACGATGAGGCAGTGGATGATGAGGAGGAGGCAACGGATGAGGCACGTGACAGCGAAGTGCGCCGCTTCGGTATGACAAAGGGAGGAGGCGCCTGCGGCATATACTGCGGGCAAGCCGAGTTGGTTGAGATTTGACGCACAAAGTTGCGTGCACCCGAAGCGTTTGACGCTGAGTGCACTTGTACCGAACCGCTGCGTGCAATGGCGCCGGTACGCGGTGGTATGGCTGGTGGTGGTCCTGGTGGCGGTCCTCGTAACTTACCAATACCACCCGCAGGCGGTGAGGTGCCCTGTTGACTTTCCGTGGAGCCCTGGGAGGCTAAGCGAGGCGGTAGTTGGGGCAGATGGGTGGCGCCACTGCCACTTGTGCGTTGTGACGCGTGTGCAGGTGTTGCTGAGCTGCTACTTTGCTGTTGTTGTGTGGCCGTATGCGAGGGCAGATGATGCTGTGGTATCACCACAGTAGTTGTTGTGACAGACGTTGTGGTTAGAGGTGATGTGGCCGATGCTGCTGCTGCTGTGGTGGTGATTGTGTACTGTTGCTGCTGTTTCGTTTGGGGTTGCACTGTGGCCGTTGTCATTGTCGGCCTCTGCATGGGCAATGTGTGACGTATCGTTACCGTTTGTTGCTTGCTGCTCGGCTGTTGCGGCAGCGGCGTGGGCTTCGGTGATATTGGCTGGGGGCCCGAACGTGGACTTGTGCCGCCACTGGTACTGCCTGTGGTGGTCTGTTGTTGCTGTTGGTGGTGATGTTGCTGGGCATGTTGTTGCTTCTGCTGGGCATGTATGTCCTGTATTTGAGGCGTAATCACTACCGGGTTCTTCTTTTGATCTTGCCCGGCTGCCACATATGAGAAGACGCACAGCACCGAGTAGCAAATTTGATCGGCCTTTTGTGTGAAATAATTGTCAAGCGTTAGTTGTGATGGAGTGTGAGGAGAGTGAACTTAGTTGTGAATTAGAAAAGTATGAGTTTATGCGATTGGAAAGGAAATTTCTGAAATAAAAAATGTGTTTCATTTCCATGTTCAGAGGAACGTTCCATTATGTAGGAAGGCTTAACTGATTTTCCATGAATCTTTTTCAATAAAGAAATGATTTACTTAAATTTATAACATTGTCCTATCTTCACTCGTTCCCATGAAACAATGCAAACGAATCACAAAAAACCAAATGAATTTTTGTACAAGAATTTGTAAAACAAAAAAAAAACAGTTGAAAACATT
The DNA here is from genome assembly GCA_951394025.1 of Heteromyza rotundicornis. Taxonomy (NCBI): domain Eukaryota; kingdom Metazoa; phylum Arthropoda; class Insecta; order Diptera; family Heleomyzidae; genus Heteromyza; species Heteromyza rotundicornis. The sequence continues at coordinate 13,164,825 of OX596010.1, read as the reverse complement.
GAGGTTAGAATGAAACAAATATAAACTTTTTGAATTTATCGTTTTTACAAAACCATTTATTTACAAACACACATGCAGGCTTTTTTTGTGGCATTTGGGCATATCCTGAACATGTCATAGCAACAACTGTACAATGTAGACGGAAATGTTATGAGTGGGACGGAAGGCCATTTAATTGACAGTTGGTATTGTTGTTGTTGTTGTTGTGGTTGTTGGTGTTGTTATCACAGATTCATTGTATTTTGTATCCTTGGCATACAGTTGTGGAGCTTCCATTAATTTGGCGGCGAATCGTATGGAAAAGACGCGATGCAAACTCAAAGCCGCCTCGGATGCCTGATATGTCGTTTGGGGCCAATTTGATTGTTGCGAGTTGTATTTGGATTTTTTGGTGGTGTTGGTGTATGTGTGGTGTGATTATGTGTTGTTGTTGTTGGTAGTTTTGAGGAATAAAACACATAAAAAGAAAAAAAAAAGTAGAAGAAAACGCAAAATTTGTTGGAATTTTTTGTTGTTGATTTTTTTGCATTAAATTTTGATAGAATTTTTTTGTTTGTTTGAAACAAAATACATTTATGGTTAGTTAATTGTGTAGATTAGGGTATCCAGTTAAATACAAATCTTTTTTTTTTAAAAATACCCTGTTACTTTGTTAGTTCTTATCATTGAAAATTAGGCACACGGTGCGATTTTTATTGAAATATTAGCAAAAGGTAAAAAGTTTTTATGAAGAAAATGTCCGCTCAAATTTCTTTATCTTCTTTTATCTTGAGAATAACTGTAGGTACTTATTTTGATAACTTTTCTGGTCTTCAGAACGAAATTTTATTTAATGTAAAAACAAAATAAAGGGTATCTTTTCTTTAAATAATTTGTTAAATGTGGAACACCCCAATATACACATGAATATTAGAGTGCATATGCTTTCTTTCGATATTGAACAAGTGTACCCCGCAGTGAAACTGTAAGTAATATTTTCTCAAGAAATATTAATATTTTAAAGTTACCTGTATTCGCCAAAAGTTGGCAAAGACCAATTTGGCTAAGAACGAATTGCGTTTAAGAACCAAAAAAATTCGAGTAAAAATAAAATTATCCATTTCCGGCGATTGCATGAACCCCATTTCTTTCTAAGGGACTAGACATAATAACTATTGCCAACAAAATACTATTCAGAATGAGAAAAACTTCATCATGGACTCAATAAGTATTCCCATTTATGACATCTATCCGTTAGCTTTGTCTGCTATCAACAGAAATTCTATATTTCAGTGATGACAGATCCTTTTTAGAGAAATGGCCCCCTTAAGTTGAGTGTTTTTTTTTTGCTCTGGTGTCCCAGTGGTGACTTTAGTTTTTTCTCGTATTTTTCTGGTTCTTAAACGTATTTGTTAATGTTTTTTTTTGTACTGAGCCATATGTCCGATATCTCCCAGAAAGGAAACATCTCTGTGAATCCATTTGTTCAATATCAAAACAAATAAGAACCACTCTAATGTTGATAGTAAATCAAGTAAGGAATACATAGTGTGTGTGTGAGATGAGCGAGTTTATTTATAAGATTCCTCCTTTGTAGGAAAGTGCGTAATTGTGTAAGCAAAAACATTTCACCAAACTTAAGCAAAACATGCAAATTTCAACTTCAATTGAGGTGAAAGTTATAATATTTCCGATTGTGTTCATATACAAGAAACACAAGGAATAAATTGTCATAAAATGTATTTGGCTCTACAACTCACCAGTGATGATTTGTATTTTCGCTGTATCAATTGTCTGGTCTTTGGATCTGCAAGAAAGAATGAAGCAGTTAATTTATTGGAACAAGTAAACTGAACGCCTGACGATTGAAAATGTTTTTTTTTTTATCACATATCCAAATTAAAATGGTCCTTACCATTGCTATGTCATTGTGTTCAGTACTATGTAATGATATACAACGGCATAATCACTAACCCGAATGATAGACAGAGAAATACACTTTCTCATTAAAAATACTGGAGCAAAGGCACTACGCTCAATAGCATATCTGGTGCCGTGTTCGAAGGAAGTATCGTAAAATTATCAACGGATTTTTCAACAATTATCAAAAATTTATCGAAACTATCGAGCAAAGTGTTTTAACTTCAATCTAAACAAAAATAATTGTGTTATGTACTAGGTTTTTTGTATTTAATAAACCCAGCCTCGTTTTTGTTGGACCGACGCCCAGTCACATAAAATAAAACTAATCCATTCCATTTTTCTCAAATGCTAATCGGTGCCGTTTCCGTGGGCTTTTCTACTGTATATGCATTGCTTAATTTCAACTTTACTTACTGTATTCCTCCAGCACGAAAATGCCACCCTTTTGTGTGAAACATTTTCGTATATGATCCAAGCGCACGAAAAACTGAAATAATTGAAAATAAATTTTAAAATGGCGCAACACTTGTTTGGCAAAAGGCTCATAATTTTTCATAGTTTTTTTTGTATGTAGTTTTTAATAATCAAAAAAAAAAAATACATAAAAAAAATGTTGACTAATTGTAAGGAAAGTAGTAGTTGTTGCATATTTGTTATTATACGTTGTATTTTTATATTTTGTTTTTGCTAAAATATAGTGCCAAATTTCTAACAAGACATGCAAGACATTTTCCTATGTAATTTACACGACGAGTGTGTCAGAGTAGGAAGTTTTTCAGTTCATTGCAGTGATGCAGTCGATTTGTCCGTCAGCCGTTCGATTCATTTCACGTGTGTAGAGTACAGTGGGAAGTGACAAGAAAAGCAGTATTTAAAGCACATTTTTTTTACACTAAAAGCGAATTAATAGCAAAACTGAAAGCCTTAAGAAATCATAAGCGTGTTTGGCACGTGTACGTAAGCGCAACTACAGCTAAAAGCTAAATGCTAAAGTTGGTGAGTACGGAAAGCTTCAAGCTCATGTGTGATTGATACAAAGCGTAGGATTTGCAAATGTTTTCATAGTTTTAAATATAATTTGAAAAATGAGTAATTTGCATCTATTTGGTTTTTCTTCTAAAAAATATAATTAACTTAAAATGGAAATGAAAATAATACGTAATTGTATTTTGTATTCTTTTTTTTTTTGTTTTTTTTTAGTTTTTTTTGTTGGCAAGCAGGTACTTTTCAAAACAAATTTCGGTTAAATTCGGTTAATTGAGTTCTAATTAGTAGCACTTGTGAGATGGTCTTAATATAAATAAACACAGTTATAATATATATTTATTTATTTATTTTTTTGTATTGCTTTTGGCTGTGATTAAAAAAGCCTTAAGAAACGCGCACATCTTAAAATATAAATGCTTTTGTTTCCAGGAGGGAGGGGGGGGGGGGTAGAGGGGCAAATAAATTACTTTAAATACGAATAAAAACAGGGTGGCTCTATTTTTGGTTGACTAAAATGGCAGGCAACAGGGATGGCAGCCGCATTTGTATTTTTTGTGGTTTTTGGAATAGAGCATGGGGGTGAGTAACGAAATCCTAAGGCATGATAGGTTGTGGTGGTGGTGGTGGGGGATGGCCTGAAGTCGGAAATGTGTATAATATAAATTTGTTCTTTTCAATGCAAACTGCAATTACTAGAATGTTTGAAAACTAAATTTTAAATTTTAATTTAAAAAGAAAAAAACAAACAAATTGGGTAAATAAAATATTTAAAGTTTCTCACTAACGACATGCAACAGTTTTGAGCTAATTTGGTTTTTTTTCGTCAAATTTTACAAGAAACATTTTTGTATAATTTTTTGTTTTTTTTTTATGTATAGTAACTCACAGAACAGCATTTTCTAATTAAATTGTTTAAAAAGTATAAACTAAAGGTTGGAGTGAAGTTTAAATGGAGAATTGTCAGTTTTTGGAATGCATTTTTGTTGTGGAAATTGTCTAAATTAAGGAAATTCAAATCATTTATTGGCTAAAAACTAAAAACTAAAATTTTCAAATATAATTAAAATTAAAATTGTTTTTTTTTTTGGTTTTATATAAATGTTCTTCAACTACAAACTACTTGCGTTAAATTTGCTATACAAGTAGATCTACACAAGCAAAAAATAATAACATTAACAATTTTGTATTTTCACATTTTTCACGGTTTTTTTGGTTTTGGTTTTGTGACATAATTTTTTGTTTTTTTTCAATTTTACTTTTGTACTAATTTATAAATTACTTAAATTTCTATTTCAATTTTGTTGTATGTAACAACAACAACATTAACTAAAGTGTGACAGAGAAACTACTATTCTTGAGAGCAGTATATGTAGTAGGTTTTGTTTAGCTTGAGAGGTTGAGTGGTGTAAAGACTTTTATGTTTTGTTAATTTTCTTTTTATACAATTATAAGTTGTTTGATTGGTTGAGTTGTTATAGAAAAAAGCAGCAATAAAAATACACTAAAAATAAAATATTAAAAAAAAATTTTTTTTCAATTTATTGTGGTATGTTTCATTGCTGTGTGTTTTTTTATGTGCGAATTATTTGCAATATCTTAAAATAAAGTCAATTCTAATAGAAATGTATTCATCTAAGAAGGCAAAAGATAGGCTTTTATGTCCAAATGAGTTGTGAATTGTTGTAGCAACATCTGAACTTAAAAGTGCACCAACTCTTGTCAAGCAATGGCAAAAATTCGAGAGTATAAATTGTCGTGTATAAACTTCACTTCCCGTTCTGTGTGTTGCAGTAGTGAATTACAGAAACTAGGTCGTCTATGTGTGAAATTGCCGCTCGTTCGGTTAAGATCCCTCTCGTAAGATTCCCATTGCTTATGAGAAGAGGCGAGTTCTAAAATTGGTTTCTTTCTGGCCCTGGTATCGAACTTAATACCTTCCGAACAAACAAAGTTTGAGCGAGGTCGTCATTGCGTTCAATCACAGCCTAAACCATAGCTACACTGTCTAACTAAGACACTAACTAGTCTGAATAAAAGGTCCACTGAAATAGCCAGCTGTGTTGATAAATGTATTATTTTTGTTAAAGCTAAGTTGCCACCTCTTAAGAAAGGACAAAATTCCATTACAAAATGTAGTGACTTAACAAATTCTTAAAGAATATTTCCTTGTAAAATTAAATTTTGAATGAGTTTGCAGTTTTAAAAAGTAGTAGGTAGTATGCCTTATTCTGCAAAGAGTGAAAATGTACACTTATTCCCTGTAATAAAGAGTTATGAATGCCACTAGGATCCTCAGATTTTTATATACATGCTACCAAAAGACAGAATTCATATTATTAATTTTTTCAAGTTTCAAATTCATGTAAATTACTGTAATTTTAAATTTCAAATCGAGTTTTTTTTCAGATGCGTTTTTATTGCAGGGGATGAGCGATATATAGTTGGTATGCGCTGGTTGTATTTGTAAGTACTTTTTCCTTGAAAGATTGTTTAGATTATTCTTATTTAAGAGAGCTGGTAGAGAGTCCTTTTTTATTTATTACAATTGATTATACTAATACATTTCTACATACTACGAGCAGTAGCTTTCAGAATTTTAAGCTCAAACCGTTATTAGCTAACAGTTAGTAAGCTCTTTGAGGCAGATTCTGATTAATAGAGGACCAATTTCGCCAGAATGTACCCGTATTTTTTTTTCAAATTGTTCTCTCGCAAGTTCGTTATTGTTGTTGTGACTAGAGGAGAGTTTTGGACAATTTTGAGCTACTTTCTAGCAACTGTTAATAAACTTTCTTCTGTCATGAGCGAATTGCCTCACCGGTTCGAATTTCATTATTTCATCTTACACAATACATTTGCAACGAATTGACTTTATTTTGGATAACATTTATTTACTTGAAAAAAGTATACAAAAATGAATTGAAAATATATTTTTAAACAATAATATTGATATAAATAAAAATCAACATATCCATGTAAATATTTAAAACACGTGGTGAAAAAGGTGAACAATTAACTTTTGCTGTTGTGGTGAGTGGTTGAAATTGTATTATGTTTTCATATTAACTGTCGTGTATGTAATATTTTTTTTTTATTTAATGTATTTTTTTTTAAATAAAAAAAAACAAAAATTTTAAAATAATCATTAACAAAAATGTGGCATTGAAGTAAAACTTGTTGTACTGAGGTGGTTGGGTGGTGGGTACGGTATAACATTTCATAGGGAGTAGTACAAATTGCATACTAGAGAACAAAATTCCAGAACAGAAACTCAAACTCAAACTCAACTGAAGAGAGCATGTTTTGTGGCAAGTAATTAATATCAGAAAAGAATATTTATATGTAACTAAAGATAAGAAAACGAAATAGCATGTACGAATATTTTTTTGTTTTTTATTATTTTTGTGGTTTAAACTACTGTATTTTTTGTTTGTTTGTTGTTGTTTGTTGTTTGCTTAAAATTTAAGTTCAATTAATTAGAAAGAAATGAATGTTATTGCAGTACCTCGAAATCCTTTTATAATTGTAATTTTTGATTTTGCATTTGATTTGCATGAGGAGGAAGACCAATCGAACGAATCGAACGAAGAAAACGAACGTATCCAAAAATGAGGCGGCAGCGATCCGCGATAAAAAAATAAATTATAATATAAAAGAAAAGTTTTTGTTTTTTTTTTGTTTATAGCACAATGATGACTGTCATTGAATGTCACTTTTGGGAATAATTTTTTTTCTTCTAAATTTTTCTCTAGATTATCTTTTTTATGTTTTGTTTTGGCAATGAACAGTTTGGAAAAAATTACTTAAAGAAGCTATGTAGTAAATGAAAACAATTTCGAAATCAATATGGAAAATGCATGATCATATATTTTGTTTTTTAGCTGAGATTGTTTTACATACTCAATGAAAGTAAATGGAAATAATACTCGAAAATGATACATAAAATACTTAAAATAGCGAATGTACACAAGGACCATCTCAAAAGTTACCAATTTGGAGAATACTCAAAAAATCTTTTGATTTTTTTTTTGATTTTGTGGTTTTCTTTTCAAAATTCAAATTTCGTTTATCTAATCTCATTTTCTTTTTTTTTTTTTTCATAAATTGTTCTTTAATCTTTTCTTTGTCAAAAGGTGGGAAGAGCAACACTCTTAAGGGGGAGGGTTAGGAGGGGAGAGAGAAAATGTAAGTAAGTGAAAGGAAACGAAATTGAATTGGAAATTGTATGAAAAGAGAAACAAAAATTAAATACAATTTGTATGGAAATATTTACAGAATAAAATGGCAACAAAAGTGTAAAGAAAATATATGTAAAATTGGAGAAAAAAAAAGTTTGTTTTGGAAATTAGAAAACGCGCTTTTGGCAATACCACTCATCACGTACAAAATTTGAGAAGAAGAATATATGAAAAACAAAAATACAAATGAAACGAAAATATAAATAAACACTGGAAAAATACTGCAAAGTGAAATGTGTTGTTTATACACACTTAGGTGTGTAAACCTTGTGGAGTTTGAGTGCTTAAAAAAAACACCTATACCCTTTTAAAAAACACGTATACATATGTATGCACTCGTGTTTTTTAACTACACGCCCAACACATTTCACTTTGCCGTGAACATAAAGAGAATTCGATTTAATTACTTTGTAAATATAAAAGAGTAGTAAGTAAGAAAGAGAGAGCGAGAGAAAAAAAACTGTACTTGTACACGTTTACATGTAGTTGTATTTGTTAATATATTATATATCGAAACTAAATGGGTTTGTTCAGAATTTTCGAAATTATTTTTAATTATGGTTTTTTTTTCTTGTGGAACACAATGAAAGGAAAAAAAGTTGTACGGAAAAAAGTAAAAAGTTTTATATTTGTTAGTAAATAAAATTAAATATTATTATGAATATAGCATTCAGTACATTCACTAGCAGATTATGTTGTTTTTTTTTTTTTTGGTTTATAAATATATTTTGAATACAAAACCAAAAAGTAAATTAAAAAAAATTAAATAAATAAATTTTAATTGCACACTGTTTCATTGAATTGTCAAATTAGAATATAAATATAAAATAATCAAAAAAAAAAAATACATTAAAAATAAATAGAACACAATATTATGTTTAAAATGCTATATGACTATGGATGACTACGATTACGATTATGATTATGATATTTATGATAAAAAATATGTTTATTTTTGATATATAAATTTTCAAGATGAAATCTACTGGAAAAAAGTGTCTGAAACAAAAATGTTTTGTTAATCAAATGAACTTATCAAATTAACATAATTGAGAATTGAAAGTGAATAAAACATTTTCAAAGCTTTAATTAAAATCAATTAATATTAGATTGAAAAAATTTTGTGCGATTTTCGTTAATATTTCCTAGCGAGAAGTTGAGAGAAATAAATGTTAGTGGTGTGGAAATTGTAGTTTTCTTAAACTCAAATTTGATAACAAAATCCTCTCCGGTGCCATCATTACACCATAAATATTTTCCTTTAAATATTTTTTGATCGAGTAACACACACGACGCCTCGTCCATTTAGTATACCGATGAATTTTAATTTGAAAATTCCTAAAACTGTGGTATGGATTTTTCTACTATTTTCCAGAATGTCATATCGATATGAAGTTAACCAACAGAGCAGGAATGTCTTCGAGAGTCTGTCATCGAAACATATCTGCAATTTGATCAAGTGACAGTGAAGCTTCTACAAGATTGTATAAAAACCAGCGGTGGAAACCCTTTACGGGAACACCCGTTACCTTAACGGTTACGGATAATTGTTCAGCTTCATTTTGAAATATTTTGACCTAATATAATTTTCTTACTCAGGCCATCAAAGTAAACAACATTATAAAAACAAAATATTTCCCTGTTTTATATGAAATTAAGGACAGCAATGGTGGTACACCTATCAATTGTGCACAATATCCACAAACATAAAGTTATATCCAAGAAAAACTTCTATACATTCTGAAAGTAGGGCTAGAAATAAAAAAGAATGCAGAATTTTTTTGGATAATGCAAGACGGCGGTGCGTATGAGTAATATTAATTAAATATAATTAGGCATTATTTGGTATGATATTTGCGGTGTAGGTTTTAATCTCTTTAACCACGTTTCAGAGTGTTTTTCAAGCACCTAAAACATATTTTTAACAGCGGAACATTTTTTAGTGCATACTTTTTTTATTACAAAATATTACTCATACGCACCGTTGTCGTTTATTATTTTATATTATAAAAATATTTCTTTTCTGCTTTCCCATGTAGTAAATTTGTATGATGAATCCAAATATGGAAAAATAAGATTTGTAGAAATGATGTATAACGCCCGAAGACACAGTTTTTTTTTGATAATACTCAATAGCGGAGTATCAAAGAGAGATATATAGTTATATCTAGAAAAACTTCTGACACGAATATTATATTTTTAGGCTTACTAGAACACTGTGCGAAAGTACTTGGAAAAATCAACTTATCTGTATAAATTGGTCCTTAAAATTGCAGTATGCCAAATCGCAAAAAAATTTTAAACTGCAAAAAATAAGAAATACCACTAAAAAAACTATTTTATACGCATTTTAATAAATAAATAATAGGCCACTACCGCACAAAAAATTATGACATTGGCTTTGGTTCAGTATTGGCCAAAAATGGCCGAGTTTCGTAATAAAAATATTAATTTCAGCCATTACGGTTTCACGCGAAATTAAAAAAATTATTTCGATATCGTTCGCTACTTTTTTAAACGATATTGAAGGTATCGTCATTGTCCGAAAAATTTCTAGTCGATTTATCGAACGTCATAATCACCAAAAATTAAAATCCTGCGCGAGTCTAAAAAAATTCCACCCGTCGAAAAATATTCATAACATTAAAACTTAAAATAATAAAAATGTAGGGGGCATTCACATGTATTCACAATTTCAAGAAAAGGCATATTTATTTGTCACAGATTGGAATGTATAGAAATTTTTCTTGGGGCAAGCCAATTTAATCATACGAATGCGATTATTGAGCTGTATAATATGAAATAATTGTATTAAGAGTACACTTCAACTTACTTTAACATATAATAATTTGTTATTGGCTTGACCTGACTTGTTTTTCTTACGATGGTATCTTTTATAACTCTTCAATACCCTTCTAATATCTTCATTATACAGTCACTAAAACAAGTTACACACATTGAATAAAGGAGACCTTGCCAGATATTCTCTTGATTTATTATCTGGCAATGCCAGATAATAAAACATCTTCTATTGCTACCAAGCCTGTGAAATTAATTTTCTTGCTCTACAACATCTTCCTAATCTCTGATTAGCCCTATAAAACCGCATACGAAAGCATAAACAACAAAATGTAAAAATTATAGAATGTTTAGGAACTTTTTTTTTCGTTTGTTTGAATTGAACTAAAAACCGATTCTATATTGGGCAAATGTCTTCATCGTACTTCACAATGCAAAAATCGTTGAAATTTAAACCTTTTCAATATGATCTTTAATGAGTAATAAATGGAAAAAATTGAGAAGGTCCTTGCTTTCATACAAACATATTACACTTCCGTTTTGAATAACATTTCAAGTAACAAAATGTTTGTAGATATAATCGATCGAAATGGAAATAATTGGAAAAGGAAAACGGAAAAACTCATTTATGAACTAAAGAACGCAATATTATGTTCAAATATAGTTATGTATGTATAAAAGTAAAACGAAAAATTAAGACGAAATTAATTATTAATTGACGGTAGCTTTACAATTGATTTTTTTTTCTTTTTTGCTTTTTTGTTTTGGTTTTTCATTAAAATTTAAAACGTATTTATGTATTATATAACATTTAGAGGAGGACGTTAAACGATTTCGTAAATAAAGTACTTAAGAATATATCACCTGGGCCCACTGAGGACCAGTTGATGTCATTACTAAGGATTTCCCCCTTTGACTCAATCAAATGTGAGGAAAAGTTGTGTGTGAAATACTTGTGCACTCACCTTGCTGTTGGCAAACAACAAACCCACACCCTCGAGGCACACCTGCAGTAGGCCACCTTCGCCGGTGTTCATATCCTGGACGGGGAATTCGCCGCCCAGTTCAGGTACATTTGTGGGTGTGCCACCGCGTTCCATGGCCTCCTTGATGGCATTGTACAGTTCCTTGCACTGTGCGGGCAAGAAATTGGTTATGGTTGGTTATTGAAAGAAATCAGCTACGCCCCGCCGCCCCCCTTACCTTTCTGGTGTAATATTTGTGCAATTGCGTCTGTCCGCCATTGCGACGCCACAAGCATAACAATTTCGTTTTGGGCGAATATGTCATATTGACCAGACGCTCGTACCACCAGCGCTCGACAATGGTGCCATCGACCGAACGCAATACCAGACCATCATCGCGCACCTCCATGAAGCGTAGCGGGCCAGTGGCATCGACACCCTGATGAACGGTGAAACTTTGACGATGCAAAAGTCTCGAACCGAGCGGCTTCAGATCGATGTCATTGCCATTCTGAGGGATTTTTTTTATGGATAAATTCAGTGAATTGTAGGGGGAAAGACATGATTGCCAATCATACCAAATTATTGATTTGATCCACCACATTGTGCACCTCCTGCGAGTACACCAGACCAATGTGACTTTTGCCCAGCAGCCGTCTAACCTTGCGCCGGATCTCCTCTTTGGTGACATTGAGCATTACCAAAATGGCGGTCAAATTGTACAGCATTGTCGAGAGTAGGCGATCCTCGTCGTGCTCTAAGCGCTTTCGCTCAGAGTCGCTCAGTGCCTTGTAGCGTTCCATCATTTCAATGGGACCCTGTGTGGGAAGGAGTTAAATTCATTTCATATTAATTATTTCTTATTTTTATATTTTTCCAGCCCATACCTGATCCATGCCCACCATATCACGCTCCTGGCTGACCGCATCCAAAAAGGCATCCTCCCAAAATTGCATTTGATTCCACAAATTCAAACGATCCTTGCCGACTAAACCTTCAAACAGATAGACTCGCGGACTGTCGGGCGATGGCGAAGACGAAGTATTTATCAAATGACCCCCCGTATAGCGGAAACCAGCGCTGAGTGTCGACTTGCCAGACCAAAGGTTGCTGGAGCTCCTCTTCGAATCCTTGGAAGTGGTAGTCTATAAAGTGAGCATAAAACTGACTATGAACAAGAGGAATTGCAGGCTACTTTTTTCGGGCTTATCATTTCAGGACTTGGGGCAACATGGCTCAAAATGAATGCATTCATTTACAACTTTTAACGACTCAAACAAGACTCCTTGACTTAACTTTGACTTGGTGGAAACTGAGTTAATACAAAAATTCTCTCTTGGGGGGTTAACAGGACATTTTGTTATTTTTTTTTTACTTGCACACCATTCACGAGTAGGTACTCACATTCGCTTTTACTTACATTTTCATATTCAGTATCAGAGACTGTGGAGCGACAACTAGAAGGCATGCGTACGCTCAAGCTACCAGCCGGTAGGAGATCACTGACAACGGAGAGAGCACCCGTAGAGCCAGCACCCTACGAATTGAATGAATACAAGATGTGGAGGGGTCAAGAGGGGTTTCTTAACAAGTGTACGGTTTCACATTCAAAGCGATAGTACGAATTATTAAGGCAACATTTCACGCACATTTAATGAATTCGGTTTTATACAAATGAAGCACGAACGAGCCAACGAACGATTAAAAGCTGAATTGAATTTGAATACAATATATATATATTTTTTTTACAGAACAAAAGCCTCGCATTAAATCTAAAAGCTCTAACTAAGCTGAGTTGAGTCTAGTTTGAATATTTTTAATGGCGGCTAAGATGGTACTCGAATGCTACTTAACGGAAATGTACATGAGGTAATAGCGGTATGAGTATGTAAAATAAATATGTTAAGGAAAAAAACCACAACATCTAGGATTATACATATAAGAAGACTGTACAAAATGGCGAAACCTATTTCATTCCTCTTCATAACGCATTCCTTTCAACTTACATCCGAATCGAATGATGTCAGTTTGCTCAGCAGAGCCGATCTCTTCTGCGCCAACATGTCCTTGAACATTTCCGTTGTCGACTGGCCATCTTGGCTCTCCGTCGAGGACAGCCTACGTGCTGCGGCGGCCGCCACAGTGGGGCCCGCCCGATCAGTGTGTGTCGAACTCTTACGTGACTCCTGGGGCGAAGCCCATTCACTGCCCAAACCCGAATGCGAACCGTTCGGACTGGTGGGCGAACGTAGATTCTCACGGCTGCCCAGGGGACTGGCTGCATGACTGGATAGCAGGCTGGAGGAGATGTCACTGCCATCGTGCAGCTCTTTGCTCCAGTAGTGTGTGTGAGCGATCTCCATCATTTGAAATACCGAGGCCATGCCACCCAAGCCGAAGTTGGAGAAGGTCACCTCTAAGCCCGAGGCGACGGCCTGCAGACACTTGAGCATGCCCTTCCAAACGGGTTTGGCAATGCACTGAAAATATACTTGGTTTAGCAAAGAAGAAATGTTTCCATTGCAGGCAGTTCCTGAAATCTTACCACATCGTCAATATGATCGTCGGGCGCAATTTTCTTGTCCAGAGTCTTATTCAGTTTACCCAGCACCAATGTGCGGTAGGACTCATCTTCCATGAGTTTCCTGAAGCGATTCAACTTCAACCAGCCTATACCCTCGCCCGCCAGCACCTGATTGACATTGTCCTTGATGAATGCCTGATTCTCAGAGTTGCTATGCGAACGTTCCTGATTCTGTTGGCGTGTCAACTCCTCTTGGGTCTGTCGCGGGCCCGAGTGTTTAATTAAGGGTGTCCGCTCCACTAGACCCTTGCGGCCCGGAAATGGATCAAAGTTCAGACCAGATTTGGTTTTTTGCTGCGGACCGCCTCTGCCCATTTGCTGGGGCTGTTGTTGTTGTTGCTGGGGTTGTGGTCTTTGTTGATTTTCTATTGAAAAATGGAATGAAATGAAAACAAATTCGGCTCATCAAATGTCCTAGCTTACTCTTGCCCCCAAACATTCCCGAAAACATGGTGGATGTGGACGAGGCCAGTCCATTAAAGTCCGTGCCTATGGCCGAGAAAAAGGTATTGCCGCTATTTTGTACTTGCTTCTGTGTGGCCACTTGAGTGCCGGGCTGTTGTGGTTGCTGTTCGCCACCTTCGTCTATTTTTATGATGCCCTTTTTGGTGGCTGCCTCTTTGGCCGTTTTGGTCAGATCCCCCAGCGTGGACTTGCCCACGTAGGTCAAGTCCTCGAAAGTGTTTTTGCTGACACCGGCCGCTTGCTTGGACACCTCGAAGGCCTGCTTGGAGGCTTCGCCTGCTGCCTTTTTGGCATGTAAGGTGAGCTGTCAATTAGAAGAGTTTCGTTTGAGTGTGGAAATTTTAAGTATATGAGAGAAAATGAACGAAATGATTATAAAAGCAGCTAAGAAATAATATGAGGGTGCATTACAAATTTAACATTTTTCTTTTACTTCATATACGAAAGCTTAACAAATGAAAATGCCTTCGTTGTTGCACTAAACCGACTGACTGTCAACTTCAAAGAATTTTAGGGCAATTATCACTGCGGATGGATTCGGCGTTTTATCGTAATATTTACAAAAGCTTTTCTTAAACCCTAGTTAGTATTCCATTTGTCGAAAAAAAATCATCAAGAATAATTTATTTATTTCTTCAAAAAAGCAAAATGTTCGTTTATCAGAATTAACTAAGTCCTTTTATATCCCGATTTCTTCGACCCAGGGCCTCGTTTTCCAAAATTCTTTTTTGTGTCTTTTGAAAAAAATTGTTCCTTTATGCATTGAGCCCACCAACATTCAAATTCGATTAGTTTCGGTCGAATTGTTTCTCATTGTTATAACGAAATCTTTGTCAATCAGGACTACATAAGCCCATTTGTCCTATTTTCTTCGTCCCAGCCCACCAATTGCCCTAATTTTTTGTCTGTGGATTATTGCTGAAGGGTTATTGTTACATTGATTGGTTACATTGAAACCATTTTTGGATTTTTAGAGCGCCTTTTTGTCTTTAAACGCAAATATCTTAAAACTTTAAATTTCGACATAGTGATTTTTGTTAGAACGACGACGATATTAACCTTCTTTGTGATAAAGAAGGGATCACAAGAAAGCTTGGAAATTTTTACCATAAGTACAATAAATGTCCAAAATTACTGGAATACTATCAATAGGGGAATCCTGTGCCAACCTGTCCTATTTCGTTTAAATCGACTACTTCTCACATTATTTAAAATGCAAAACACTGAACTGAAAGTAGTCTTCAGCTGAGAAATGCGTTTCCTCGTTAATGAAAATGTTCTCTTGGACAATTAGGAGTTGACGCAAAATGTGAAAGTATGCTACAAAGATGGTCACTCTGGTGCTCGTGAACAGCTGCGGCGGCTATATGAATATAACACGACAAAGCTACGAATAAGACTAAAAATGTTTGCAACCGATGTTCATTTGACCACCAAAAATTATGCTTCAAATTTGTATTGGCATGTCCGCTCTGTAGTTGTAGACTAAATAGGAAGTGACAAGACTGTTGTCATTGTTTTGTCATTGTCCCACATTGCTAGCGTAAGGCTTGGGTCACAATGTAAGTTAAACTCAAAATTGCGTTGGTGCCTTTCAACAAAGTAAGCGCCTAGTAAGCTACAAGTGGTATTGTAACTTATTTCTCCGTAATAAAAACGAAACTGATAGATTTATTCTTCAGGAAGTTACTCGCTAGGAATAAAAATATTGCTTCGTTCGTGAACGGTAAGTTATGATTTCATTAAATCTTTCTTTATCCTAGACCATTTCAGGTCCTTGAAATTCTTTATCCTAGACGAAATTTCTTTGTGCTTTTGTCCAAATATTCTACACGAGGGATGTGATTCCATTGAATTGCTATTTGTAGTCAATTTGATTATGTGTAATTAAAAGAGTGATTGAATGATGGAAGAAATCATGATTATAATCGGTGTTTATCCAACAAAAGAGTGACAAAATTGAATTTTTCCAAACAATTTTGCTGAACCGAAAAGTGAAGTTGGCCAATTGTCATGTAAGAAGTATGTGCCGATTCGTCAACTACTGGTGAACGCATTCAACTAGAAATAGTTGAGCTAAGTTGTACCATTTTCTATTTTGTTTTTGTTGATTTCTTGTATGGATTTACAAACCTTTTCGAACGTGTGACGCATTTTGTCGTCAATGTCTTCGGGTAAACTATCATCCGTCGATTGCTACAGTTTCAAACCAAAAACGAACATAAATTTTACACAAAACACACAGCGGAAAAAATCGCATTTTTTTCGTTTGGTTTTCGAGAAGAGCATAATTGGAAATTGCATACGAATAAAGGTGAACGAAAAAATAATTTCCAAAAATAAAATTAAACAGAATTACAACATTTAGTTGACATTGAAAGTGCGGACCAAATGCCGTACAACCTACCTTGTCCACATGGGCCAGCAGGCCTTCTTGGCTACTTTGTCTGGTCGTTTCGCGCACCAAGTCCTTGGCGTGCGTGGCGAAGTTCTCGAAGAGCGAACCCTGGGAGCCCTGACGCCCGGGACTGCTTGAGCTGGAACCAGAACTGCCCGTGCGCGCCAGTATATTGGAGACATTGGGCTGTTTGACCGGGGGCGTTATCGGAGGCTGAAATGCCAGCCAATTAAATTGAAGAAATTTCCCTTTTCCCCTTGTCAACTTACCGGTATTTTCCTTTTCTCCGAACCTGTTCGCTCCAAATCGCTTGTATTCCGCTGCAACTTTTGGGCCATTCCCGGTGTTTTGGCGGTAATCGTCGAATTTGTATCGGATTCATTCTCAAAGCTGGCCGCCTTAATGGTGGCTTCCAAACGCATTGCTACGGGAGCAGCGAGCTCAAATGGTCCGGCCGCCTTGGCGGGAAAATCAAATTCCGAATCCCGATTGAAGCTGGGCGAGCTCAGGTCCGAACGACTGGACGACGACGAAGCGGGCGAATCCGCGCGTTCATCTTCCTCTTTCGAAGACGGCTGCTCCACGACCGTACCTTCAGGATATTGCAGTTTGCTTGGTGGATGGTAAACCAAAGCGGGATCCAAATTCGACGACATCGTCTGCGGCACATTGTGCGGACGATTGTGCGAGCCAAAGACATCGTGTATACTCGGAGACAAATCCGAAGAGACCATTTCGGACACGAAATCACTGAGTGAAGAATACGACGAACTGGAGCTGTCCGCTCCCTCCGAATCCGAGCCGCTTTCGTCGGTCTGCTGGCACTCCAATTGCTTCAGCGAACGCAGGGCACCGTTCAGGGAGCTGCCATCGTCCCAGACGGAAAAGCGTATGGGCGTTAGGACGTGGGCAAACCATTTGGGCTTGTCGCCCACTTGCATGGGGTCCATGACGCCCGTTTGCACTCGCAAGAAGGCCACATTGGTGGGCGTCAGTGACCACTCGGCCAGGAACTCGACCGCCTGTGTGCGTGCAAATTGATTGAGGAACTGTGTGGTGCGTGGACGCGAACGCAGGAAACTGTTGATTTGGAAGGCCACCACGGGACGCGGATAGAGGCGGAGCGTGCGTGTGTGTTCGGCAAAGTTGGCCAAAGTGTTTTGAGCATTGAAGAAGCGCACCTGGGGAGATGGAGAAAATAATTAATTAAATATTTGAAAAAAATGTTCTACAAAACTAAAAAGTATTGCATACCATGGCCACTCTGGTAGCCACATCCACTGAGTCCACATCGGTGCCATATATGAAGGGATTCAAAGCGGGCGAATTCATGGGACTGGGCTGCCTAGACATGGCCCCCTGTGTCGACACGGAATTTCGTTGACTGCCTTGGGCTGATTGCGACGGCGATTGCAAGGGCAGGCGTGCTTGAGAGACACTGTAAGTAATTGAGTGAATGAATATTCAATTAATTTCCATTTCAATTCCATTTCAATGTTGCCATACTAACCCCAAAAGTGTTGGCTCCGCCAAACTATCCCGCACAGAGGGCATCAGTGTTTGTGTGGAAACGGCCTGGTTGCTCGCTGACATCGATGTCAATGCCTATGCAACGTCATTAAGGAAATATCAGCAAATGTGGGTGAAACACAATTAAAAAATAAATAAAAGTTGAGAAAAGGTTCAAACGGAAACGGTAACAACTCAAATCTTGACCAACATGTACTGAAACGCCATTAAAGTATAAATACAAATAAAATGATTGAAAATATCAAACCACATGCAATGGGATATTTACAAGAACCTAACTCAAAGCCCAAGAAAAGACTAACTTCATGAGAAATCAGATTAAAATGAGTATGCTTAATCGATCAATGTTGAACTGTGGAATGGCAAATTCATGAAGCGATCTGAAATTTTGTTGTATTCATGACTCATGAGTGATTCTTTTATTTTTGTGTCGTAAAATTAATATGCCCAAAAGGCTACACGTGAATTAAGTTATTACCCAATCATAGTGGTATGGACTTAGGGGGAAATTAAATTCAAATGAAAGAATTGCAACAAATTTTGTGGTTTTCCGTGCGATTCTTTTTTGCTTTTGTGTACAAAGTACACTTTAATATTTCATCCCACATAAGTTGAGCTCATCAAATTCATTAAAAATGCGTTTTTGGAAAAATATGAAAAAAAACGAAATTATCCATTTAAAAAAAAAAATCAAAAATAAGAACCACTCTAGTGTAGTATACTTAAAATGGCTTCGACTTCACTGGTATATATGTGTATATTCTACTCCCCATTTGAGCCATTTAGACCCCCTTTGACTTCCCTTAAACTCAACTTTAACTGTCCAAAATATGTGCTGCCACGAACTCTTTGAAAATCAAAAATATTTATCTCTAGCCATGATCTCATAAAATATGTCCAGCTTCCTAGGTCCACTGGTTGCTTCAGAAGAGCTAACTATAACTGCCACGCCCATTTTTTGAGCTGCCGTGCATGACAAAAGAATTATTTTTAAGTGGTAGGCAATTACTCTCATTAGCAATATGAGAGCAATAACATTTTTACAAAAGGTACCAAAGCTGTCAAAATACTTAGTAATATTTGCCATTTCATCATGCATCGCTTGACGCTTGGCAAACGTGTTGAAATTATTAAAAAATATTATCGAATTTCCGACTTAATTGTAAATACTCAATTGCCGTTATTGGGGCGACCACAATCCAAGTGTTCGACCAATGCATCAATGCATCCACAAAAATGTACAAAATGTACAAAATGTACAAAAATCATCGTACTTTATTTATTTCAAAATGAGGTATTAGACACCGTTACAATCAATGATCTCGGTATAGAGCGATGTTAACCAAATTTCTGTGGCCAGAGCTCGACAACAACGATATATCCCAGCTGTGGTTCCAACAAAGCGGAGCTACATGCCATACAAGCATCGCCACGGTCATGTGACTGGACACCTCTCGATTATTTTCTCTTAGTCTACCCTAACAAGCCAACCACTTTGGACGAGCTCGAGGGCATTTTGGACCGACCGCTTGAAGCGGTGCCAGCGAAGCTTAGCCTACCATCTAAATGATGTGCTTCATGCCATACATAGTAGCATGAATGTATTTTTAAAATAAAGCCACAATCAATTTGATAACTCTTTTCCTATCGATCTTATCTGGTCACCCTGTGCTTTTCTAAACCTTCCTACCATCTCCTTGTGTGCGCTATATCAGTTATTTAGTACATAATTTGATATCATTTTCACACACAGAAGAGGTTTCTAGGTAATTTGGGACACTTTTTGCTGCTGTTTTGGCATTGTTCAATCACTTTCACTCTCACAAATTCTAAAAGTTACCCTAAATCAATGAATTCTCTGGAATTTAAAATGTAGGCTGAATATGTTGGCGAGGGGATACTACCCCTAATAAAAATAGTATTATCAATACAACTCCAAACGCTACTGGTTTACAAATCTAGTATCTACACAAAGGTTCTTCAGAAAAAAAAAATGGAATATAATTCAAAATCACAACTGAAAAATATTAACAATAAATCAATTTTATCCTTTTTTACTCGAATCAATTGAACACTTTCAAAATACTGGGTCTACTATGGTACAACTTTCGAAGGGGGTTAACGTAAAACTTCAACAAATACAAAATCGTTTGGCCAAAGCACAGTCACATGCTTAAATGTAGATGTTTAAAGTTTAACTTCTCAAATCAAAAGAAATGGTTTTTTTTTGTTTGTAAAAATATGTATGAGAAATAAAAGATATTTACACCAAGTCCAGCTTCATCCATAAGTTGCATAGCCTGTGATCATGTAATAAAATTTTGAAAAAAATAGTAGTAATAGTAAGAGTAGTAGTAGTGGCAAGAACAGTGTGTTAAAAATGTATTTATAGTAGGCAAGTAAGTAGCACAATGAATAAATTGAAACATATTTACGAGTAGGTACTTGTATGTATATAAAATTGAATCAACTGAATCTCTTGTTTGTCTAAGAACACGTCTTTTGAACGATTCAAATGAGCAGCGATGATTGAAATTTGCAATGGCAGTGATAATGGAAATGATAATGAAGAGTAGCTGAATGGAAAATAATTATTAGGCAACATGAACGAAGTGAAAAGGCAAAAGTTATGTTCATTGAAAGAAATAAAATCAAAATGTTTATAAACAAATTACACATTGTGACACTGAAAGCAAAGATTTGAGCTTAAAAAAGGTACTCCTTCATTTATAAAATCTTATTAGTTTAGTAGAAGAACACACCGAACACAACATTTGAAAATTGAGATTTGGGCATCTTCCGTTAATGCGCCAATACAAATCGTTTGTTAACTTAACCAAATTAAAATCTCTAAAGTGAAGCGTTTTTTTTTTACAATCATCGGCTCCATTTTTATTTTACTTTTTGTATAGGTAAATTTCTTATGATTGCCTTGCTCACCTGCTTCAAATGATTCTTGAGTATGGTGCCCTCTGGTTCCGGCAGCGGCGGTATTTCCTCATATCCCCCCGTGGGCGGTGAGAGTTTCGTGGAATCCAAGTCCACCACCCAAATATCATCGGGCAGCCTAAGTGACAAGGGAAAATGCGTTAAAAAAAACAATCGCATTTCCTAATTAATTTCAGTTCCACTCTAATGTCCCGCCTCTCACCGGAAATTCTTTTTGTACATGAGGAATGTGGCGGGCACACCTATAACAAATGGTGTAGGGGCCAGCAACAATTGTTCGGCGCAACTCAGACATGTGGGCAGCAATGGTATGACTGGGAACATATACTCCAGCGGATAGAGCATTGTCACAAATGCCATCACCGACATGGAGAGCGCATTGTAGTCGCGTGACTGGAAGAGCACTTTGTTCTCCAGCATAATAAGGGTCCACACTTTGAGGCAAGTCTCTACGCCGAGTAGCTCGAGGGGCAGATGCAGTGGAAAGTCCACCATTGAGAAACGCGTGTGATCGGGCAGAGCGAAGAGGAGCGGCTCGTGTACGGTTGGTGAGAGTACTTCCACCTGTGTGGGCACGAAGAATGAATAGAATAAAAAGACAAGAAAAAAGTTTGTTTAAGTTGTTTGGAAAGGCAGAAAAGGAGACCTTTTAGGACTTTGCAAATAAACATGGAAGGGGAAAAATCGCACCTCAACTCGTGTGGAACCAGGCACAGGTACGGGTGTTGAGAGTAGCCGCAATATCCAAGTTTCAATTTCGCGCACATCATGCTGCACTATGGAGGGTGTGGCATCGCTTGCATGGCCCGCTAGAACGGTCCAAACGTTGTCTCTGTAAGATATAACGTTTTTGTAGCACACAATTTAAAAAAAAAAATTTTTTTTTTATTTATTTTTTTTTTTTTTTATTAAATATAAATAATTTTTTTTAAATTACCTATTGATTTTTTGCGATGCCCCAACACGCTTCGGCGACGACGACTCATTGCACGCATCGATGAGTTTCTTCAGTATGAACAGACACTCGCGAAAGGTGGTGAAGAACGGATGATGTGAGATGATGCAGAGCGAGGTGAGCGATTGATTGCGCAACTTGGTGCGTTTGCGCGACGCACGCGGCGACGGAGTATGACTGCCGCCCGACTCAGAGTCGGCCGAGGGCGCCATCAGGCCCAATTTCGGCACTTGCTGATGGCCATGATGCATGGCATGGTGCTGATTTGGCGTATCCGAGTCACGTCGCGAGGTCATTTCACGATCCGAGTCACTGGGCGCCACGTTACTTCTGTAGTCGCTAGAAGAAGTGAGAAGGCCGTAACTATTACAAAAAATTATTTTTTCAGTACATTTCGTTGCTTGGTTTGGTTGTAAGGGAATGTGGTGGTGTGAAGGACAAACATTTAACGTCACGCTTGCACAAAATACTTGCCTACTGAATGCCGAATCGGAACTGCGTTCCATGCTCTTACGCCACGACTCACGGCGAAAGGCCGAACTGCGTCGACCGCGTGTACTGGGGGCAGCAGGTACGGCGCCATGACTGCCACTGCGTTCACCGCTGGGCGGGTGTTTTTCAATGGGGCGATAAAAGTTGACACAAATGCCGTAGCGGGTCTTGCCCGAGTCCTTGTCGGTCAGGGCGAATACAAACGAGGTCATGTCGCGTATGGCAGAGCCAGTGCGGCGAGGACCCACACTTGTACAGCCCTCCGGTTGGCAGAAGTAGACCATGTCCAGGGGTAGTGGAAAGTCAGCATGATCGGAGGGCGGATAGCGGCGCAAAAGTTCGGGAATCTGAAAAAACATTTTTTTGAAATGAATTAAAAAAACTAAAATTTTTTTCCATTTTACAAACCTGCACTGGCGGCGTTTTACTTCCACCCACGCCTTTCGGCACAGGCGGTGTAGTCCTGGCGCCCACTATGGCCATATAGTCCACCAGACGTGGGCACAGCGAAAGTCTCTGCTGTTCCGACATTTTTCCAATGCTTTTGCTCTCCTCGACAGGTTGCTGCTAAATGAGTGAAATCACTCGAAATTATTTCAACTTGTTGCCTTCTTTATTTGTTGGCCTTAAGTGAAGCTGCAAAAAAAAGAGAAAATATGAAATCAGAAAAACATTTAAAATTAATTGAATTTTCATGTGTGCATTGGGGAGTACGAGCAGCAGAGAGAAACAAAAATCGCGACCTCATATTACTTGACTCTGTGAAGAAGGAAAAATGAAACGAAAATGTTTCAATAACACTGGCAGCGAGCACCCCCACGGGAGTTCATTATGTGTTCATAGTGTTTTCTTTTCATTTTTCACTTACGTGGACACAAGGTCCTTTTACGTTTTTATTATTAATGTGCTGCTGCTGCTGCTACTGCTCACTGTGCCTCATTGAAGTTTATTGAACGTGAAGTCAGCCAAATGAGCTAAAATGGCGTTGAATTGCATTTGCAGTAATTTAATTGAATTTGCAATTGTTTATGCTGTTTTGGCAACTTGTATAATATTCATTCATTCATTCAAAAAGCTCATTACCAAAATTGTTTGTTGTTTTATTTGCCAACAAAGCAACTGCAGGTAAAATAAGTTTTTAATACAATTTGTTTATACTTTGATAATTATGTTATTTCAACTAAATTGTGTACGGGCAATTGAATACTCTGCCGAAGTAACTTTATAAAAGCACTTAAGGCACACATTTTACGAATTTTATTGGATGTACCTCGGAGCGTATGAGCAACTTTTTTAGTTATGTGCTTTTTTATACTTCATTGGGCAATTATATACAATTGAATTATTGACATACCTTTGTCTGTAAACACAATCAAAAAACCAAGACGTCCCAAGACGAAATGATGGAGAGAAATACTAACAGATCTGGACAAAATATTATTTAATTATAAGTTTTGTATATGAATTGTCTAAATGGAAAAGTCGTTTGAGTTTACTTAAGCGTAAATTAACTAAAGTGACTCAGAATTTAAAAACAAGATTTTTAGAGCTTGAAATGGGAGGTTTGTAGAAAGAAGTTGGTGAGAATGCTGTACCCCGACCTAAGAAGGAACGTGTCGCATCGGCTTTGCTGATAAGTTTTTATAAAAACTAAAGGACCCTGAGTGGTGCGGCTACACTGCAAAGTGAACCTTTCTTTTGGTGTGTAATTTTACACACAACACGTTTTTAAGTGTGGTGCGCTATAAATATACATATTATATGTGTTAAATTTATACACTTCTTACTGATACGCGAATTTGTGTGTAAAATGTGTCTACAAGGTTAACACTTTAGGTGTGTATGAACAACGCATTTCACTTTGCAGTGAGAACCCAAGTTATAGAGCCTTAAATATTTGAGGGAGTGGCAGTGCGCGCACGGTAAATTTTATTGGGTAGTCCGCTGGCCATTCATCACCCAACGCCACATTTCAGCATTTTAAAATAATACTTGTCACGCCCACATCGAACGTACGAAGTGTATGAATATGCATATAGCATATAGTTATTTATGTAGTATTATAGTTACGTTGATGCTACAGTTACGTTGTAGGGTGTATCCAATCGAGCAACATTCGATGCCTACTTGAGGCAGTTCCCAGAACTCATTCTGCTCTTACCTTTATTCCCAGTTATTTCTGCTCGAAAAAATCTCCACTCTACAACCTTTGTCCAGACATAGTTGCATCGCTTCATTAATTTATTGAAATTTTAATATAAAGAACAATGAATTACAAAAACAAAACCCTTTTTCAGTTTAAACCCCTTGGAATTTATTGCAAAAATTAATGCCCGACATCCGAAACAAAATGCTAACAGTTTAAGTGCCCCTCATTAAAAAAGCAATTGAAGTGTGTGTGTGTGTGTGTCTGTGTATGGATTTGCAGCAAAGCAATTTCCAACTTTCCGTCAGTTAAAAGTAATTCTTAACTCATCCAATTAAACTGCAAAAAATACAAACTTTTACATTTCCAGCAGAGCCAGCACTATTGTTGATGGTGCTGCAGTTGGTATAGCTGTTGGCGTTGGCCATTGGTGCAAGCCGTGGGCAAGGCTTATTAACCGACTTCATTGCTTGGAAAAATGATAGCTTTTGTGCGAAACAAAAAGCCAAAAAAAGGAAAAAATAAAAGTTGTTAAATGGTTTTTCCTGCTTTGTGTTGTTTCGCTTTTTTTTCTCTAAATGAGTTACAACCACATGAAGGATAACAAGAAGCAAATGGAGAACAGGCACGAAGGACAAGGATACATTCTGCAGAAGGCCAAGCAGTAATGGAAACTGAGTAGGTACAGCAAGCGTCCGAATGCAATTAAAATGTTGCTCTCTGTTTTGCAATGGAACACATAAAGGAAACTGCTGGAAGAAACATAAGCTCAGCTAAATGTAAATATGTTGGGGTGAGCATAAATAAGATAAATAACAGCAATGTACTTCGGTGCAATTAATTGGGAATAGTATGGCACAAATGGACTACGAGCCACTAGTTAATTACGATTAATGCTCGGCACAGTTGGCATGTGCCAACTCAATTATTCTTATTCATTATGAAATTCAAAGAATAAAACTCAAAAGACATCACATATCACTTACTGTTACGAGCAGACTCTACGTCTTCGTCTTAAACTTCCTGTGGTGCTTGAGCATTTCATTCTGCTTTCGCCTCATCTTGACAACCGTCCGTCAGTCAGTCAGTCAAAATCCCTGTCAAAGTCAGTCGTCGTTGGTAAGAAAACCTATTTCGCATAAGACGCATGTTTGCCAAGCCGATTCACTCTGTCTCTCTCTGCCGGCTTCATAACTCTATTATGTGCCGTTAGGTCTTCTTGTGAAAATTCCTTTTATCCTGGAAAATCAATTTCCATTTTGCGTAAGTGGTTTTCATATTTAAAAGTCAACTTTGACACTTGCGCAAATTGCTTCTTATTGTGCGAGTATTTGCACAATGCAAGTGATTATGTGAAATTGCAAAATTGTTTGAATATCGATTGAGATGTGCTCTGTGCAGGAAACGTGAATGAATTACGTTTCGCATTGCAGGAAAATGGAAGAAATAAATAAGCTCAAAATAGGAATTGTGCTCAGAGTATGATTATAATTTGATATACAATTATCTTATACGAAGCCTATTCGAATAGATTAAATAAAACCATATGATCCTTGGCTTGGATCTTGGCTGAACTTCTAGCTGCAACTTCTCAGAAAAGCAACAAACAAAATATCTACTTTAAAAATTTTCAATATTACTCATACGTCCCGTAGAGCATTAATAGAAATAAATTAAAATTTTTGCTAATCGTTCAAGAGTACATTGTTTTTGTCACACGCCTAAACGCCTAAATGGGGAGTGTGGTGGGTATAGAAAAGTATATAACCATAGGACTGTAATTACCAGAGCGGACTAGAATATACATTTAAAAATTTTGTTGCATACAAAAAAACAGAAAGTGACAAAAATGGTATGTCTTCATGCACATTTCGCTTATTTTACTGATTTACAAATTTTTCGACCATTTTACCACAAAATCTTCAAGTAAAAATTAAAAATACGGAGAAAATATCTTACTGAATTCAAACCGAAATTAACTTCTGCTCGAAAGCTCTAACAAATGGTATAAGTACACGCCTGTAAGTGAGAGCACTCGAATTATTATTATTTTTTTTTTAAGAGTCAACACAGGCAATTTTTGCCTATTTTAACTATGTAAAGTGAATCCCATTAGGCATAATGGAATAATTTAGAATAAGGGCGAATCAATTTCGAAGACATTCAACTTCAAGGAGAATTCCGTATAATGCTAGTTGTAATTCTCGAAAGAAATTTCCACAAGTAGTTCGAAGAACTTTCTTTGATAGAACTGTAAATGTTAAGGTAGTCGTCGATGTTAAACGTTAATTGTTCACTTCCAGTCATCAATACTAACCACTTGAGCTATTTTTTGGCTATTGTTCAGTGTTATTGAAAGACTTAAAATTTTGTTACTTCAAACCACGCATACCTTACATATTATTTTGTCACCGAAATTATTCTGATTTTGTTGCTTTTGCTGCTTTTGCCTGTCTTTCTGTCAGAGGCAAATGTTAACATCACTAAAAGTGGGGTACTCTGGACACAGGTACACAGGCGAAAAGGTGACGAAATGGGGAAAAATGTTAAAAAGAGGGCACAAAAGTGAAAAATGAGACAAAAAGGGGACAAAAAAGGAGACTAAAAAATGAGTGAGTCTGAAAATGTTTCTTTAAATAAGACGCTGTGCCGAATATCCCAAACCGTTCTTCTCCATGATCCAGCCAAATGATTCAATATTCAATAATGAATTCAAGATTTCTTAGTATTATCCACATTGTAGTATTAACACATTCAGGTTTGCCAGAATCTGAGGGTACAGTTTAAAAATCACTCATACGCCCAGTAAAGCATAAACAGCAATAAATGAAATTTTCAACTAAAACCTTCTCTGAAGTTTAAATTGAATATTTAAAAATTTATCTTCCTTTTGGGTTGATTGCCTTGTGTAAAATGCAAACATAAAAGTGCTTTCGCCCCAAAATAATCATCATTTCGAAACGACCAAATCATCGACCGGACTACCTTCTACTCTGTATATCCTTCAGAGGGCTTTTACCTTACGGCTTTGTGTAGAGCAACGCGTAAAAAAAAGAAAAATAAGCGAAAAAAGAGCAACAACGAACAACACGTACCAACAATGCCAACAAAAGGCCATTTAAGCAAACAAAGCCAATAAATCATATCAAATCCAAAGCAAGTCAATGGCTGGCTTCTCTTTTTTTTCTACTTTATGCAGGCGGTCTTATAAATGATGCTGTATTTGTGAATGTGTATGTGCCTCTATGGATGTCGGCTCTGATCAAACATAGCACAGCGAATTACTTATTCGCATGCGAAATATATTCTACTCAGAAGCCAAGAAAAATGTCTTGTTTTCTGCACGTAACGATGACCTTGCAAAGGAGACTGGTTTTCTTTGGAGCAGTGCCGCAGCACGAACTTTTTGGCAATGAAAACGAATGATACGAACGCCAAAAGCAGCAACGAACTTTTGCATACAATCAATTACAATTACAAGCATTTCCGAAATATGCACTTTAATTTGCTAGAATTCCACCCAAAAGCGCTATTCGCTTCGATTGACGTCAGAGTGGAAATAGTTTCCGAATAAAATGTTGTGCACTTGAATTGCACTTGTAATTGCGGAAGTTCTATTTTGGATTTCCAACAACACACATAGCAATTGGTTATGGACGCTGTCGAATGCGAGTTGGAAAATGGAAAATTTCTCCATAGATCAGTAGAACAGAGTAGCCAGATTTTTTGACAAGTAAACCGTTATCAGATTTAATGGAATGTTAATTACTTTAAAATCTAACTAATCCTTAAAAAGGTTTCGTTTCCCTCTCAATGTTCACTTTGCACATTTCTAGAGAAAATCATTTTAAAAGGTGAAAGTGCTGCTCAGAGCATAAGCTGCCTTTGATGCGTTCACAGTAAGATGAGTGAGTACTTTTCTTCGTTTTCTATATTTAATCCCCGGAAAGCTACAAGTTTCCACTTCGTTTACGCAAATTTATGTGCATAAATTGTTGGCAAATTTTCTCCGAAAAACTTGTATAAAATGTGGAAAACAACTTGTTTAGGGTTTATATGTTCGCACACTCCTTTGTTTTGTGCTCGCTTTTGTAGTTGCTTGGATTTAAATTGAATTGCCTTGTCGAAGTTTTGCGGCAAGTATTGAAGAAGGTTGACACTCGTGAGAGCCTTTACTACACCACTGTGATCACATGGCACATTTACGTAGTAAATTGTACAAGCTTTCATTAGGAATGACTTGAAGGCATAAAGTTGTTAGTGAATGTGGCTACGTGGTTCTCAGAAAGTCAACCTTTGAAATTGTTTTTTTTTTTGTATTCATATATAATATTTTATTCTAAGCAAGTATGTTTTCATAAGAAATTAGTATGAAGCCTTAATCATCGTTCCCAAAGGGGTTTTTATTATTGTGGTGGCAAAACTTTTCGAAACTTTACTTAATTGACGCAACATAAATTTAGCATCTCTGGCACATTTCCGATACAAAGTTCTTGGCAGTTTCCATTGAAAATTCACTATTCACATTAAAGTAAATGAGATGCTCGTCAAGTGTCCTGAAGCGTTAAATGTTAAACCGGTTAATGTGTATTTGCGGTTATAATTAGCTTGATTAAAGGTTTCTATGTGAAAAATGGGAGGAGTTTTATTTGGTTTTTGCAACTCAAAGGGAATATTGAGCATTATTAACTCTTAACTGAATACATTTTTCATTGGGCGTGTTATTGACTTTCCCTCCGTTTCGATGTTGTACAATTTTATCGAAGGCATTCACTCGCTGTTAATCCTTGATTAATATTCATGAATAAATTAATTTACATTTCACACTTTCACATGTAATATGAAAGCTTTCGATAACATAATGTAAGCATAGTGAAATTAAAACCAAAGGGCATTTTTTATATGTAAAAGGAAACGTCTGGTAAATATATGACAGTGGGAAGGTTGGGACACCGACCATTAAATGTTGTTTTAAAACCTTGTTGGAATAACATATCATTTTCAAATTTAGCTGGCGTTGCTAGTACCCATCCGTCACAAAGTTCGTAAAAATCGAACCTTCGACTACTGCGAGATTTTATCGAATTCGCCTAAACTGAACTTTTTTTTTTATTTCAAATCAAAGCAAGTGAGTTTGTTTCATTCGACTTATACATATATACCCCACACCTACTAGGCCATATTGGATCCGTCACTCTCAATTTCATACTATTTGTATGAAACCTTAAAATTTCGGATGCCATATTGGATCCGCCATCTTGAACTATGAAATTTAGACATCAAATTCGAAATCAACGACCCTTAAGTCGTTTCAGCTTCTTATCAACCAAATATGCACCGAACAATACCTCAACTAAGTCAACTAGGTCCAGATGTAATGGCAATCTAAGTTCGTATGTCAGCAACCGACAAATTCGCGTGCAGTGTATGGTGCTCGAGAGGCAATGTTTTGAGAGACAATGTTTTGTTTCAATTTATCACACGATTGGGACTTCAGTACTCGTTGTTTTCGGAAAATGTTTCAATTTGTGCCGAAACATAATTGAGTTCTCACAATTGGCTGTAAATTTCGTATGATTTCAGCGCAATGGGACAATTGTGGGACCGTGCTTCATAGCCAAAAATAGAAAACGTGTCCCAACCTACCCAACAGTCATTTACAAAACTAACTAAAATATGCACTTGTCCAACACAACAAATCTGCAATTTTTTTTGGGGGATTAACAACATGAATTGCATGCAGTTTCACATATAAAATGAAATGCAAATAGGCAACTGACATACAAGAAACAATAGCAGTTGAGCATATTCATAAAAAAAAACCAAACAAAACAAAAGCATTTTGTATGTCAGTGAAAATGCAGGTGCCAGAGCCCACGTAGCCTATACGCAACATTGTTGCAAAAACTAGTTTAAGGCAGGGCTTACGTTTGCAAATACATTTTCCCCATATATGCCAGTGAATAGATGTAGGTGGAATTGTCAATGTTTGAAGAGGATGCCTGGCACGATACGAGGACATTCAACTTTTGTGTTTGAGTTTCAAGCGAAAGGTTAAAGCAAAATGTGACTGTCATCTGTATTTAACTACATCAAACATTCATGTACACCAACACGAATTTGTCTTCCATTTAAGTGAGTATCATTCACATTTAATCAACTTTAATCTATTTCATTATAAAGCTTTTAAAACAGTGATGATAGAGCACATAACAAATCAAGTAAAGTATCAACTGTCCTTTTTTTCGTTTGTTGAAAAAAAAGCGAAAAAGGTCATATTTGGTTCAAAGGGGCCAAAGGACATGCGACATGTTTGCATTTTTATTAAGGCAATAGGGATTGTGTGGGAGTGAATGAGTTTTTTAGCTCTTGAGTCTTAAGCTTATTAAATCCAAGATAATACTTTCCATTTAAAAAATCTTGATAGGATAAATTGTGAAATTTCATCTTTGACTGAAAGTCAAATGAACGCAATTTCTCCACAAAAAATGCATGCAACTTTCCTATTTTTGAAAAAAAAAATGTTTTTTAGCACAGCCCACACAGTCTTCGACTGCCATATAAACCACTCTTTCTACATCCTGTGTAAGTACGTATATATATGTAAAATGTGTCATCATGTGATTATCCTAGATTTTTTGGAGCAAGGTCATTGGAATACTCACAGTTCGTGGAGGCATTTTTGTTGTAGTCTTTTTTTCTTCTACTTTATTTTTGAGGTCGTTTCATTGCGGCAAAGGTTTTGTTGTTTGCTGGCAACTGCGAGTGCTTTCAGTGCGCATAAGAATATACTATGTTAGATAATGTTAGATTTAAGTTTTTCCATGTATTATGTACTGGGGTGGCGTATGAGTAATTTTTAATTCAACTTTTCTCTATAAATGGCTAAGTTTTTAGCAGGCTTGTTTCTCATTGGAATGTAATAATAAATGACTTTATTGCTAATCGTTTCTGTGGAGTAATGGGCAATTTGATTTAATTTCTACAAGAATATGTTACAATTTTTGGAATCATTATTCTTGTGGTACCTGCAGTAAATTGTGTTACAGTTTGTATGTAGAACATAGAACATAAACGTGCATGCCTATGTATGAATTTGCAGAAAATACTGTTTGCGGTCCTATGTTAAAAAGAGTGGTCCCTATGTGAAAACTGAGTGGTCATTCTGTACACTCTATGTTCTCTAGTTCTAGTCTAGCCGGATTTGGGTTTCTTTTAAATACGAACAAAATTTGCATAATTTAATGCATGCTACTGCAGCGTAAGAGCTAATTGTAACAGTGGATTATAACATCAGTATATCTTTGATGTTTATCCATTACCGCAACCGAATCGACTAGTACAACTCGGGCTATAAAAAGAAAATTTCCTTTTCTTTTTTGAAATTTTTAAGATTTTTTTTGGGTTTACGGGCAACACGGAAAAATTAAGAAAAAAACGTTTTTTTCTCACTATATCGCCTCAAATATACAATACAACATCCGTCACCATAAAGCCCTTAAATGAAAAAAAAAAAATTTTACTCTCGGGCCTTGTGAAAACTGCTAATGTAAACGAGTCGTACAAGTGTTTTCCATTTAAAGTCATCGTGAAAAATTTGTCAAATTTCTTTCTAATAGTAACTTTCGAAAAAGTTTTTAAAGACTAATCTTTTGTCGATGTTTGAATGCCTTTAAAAAAGCCAATTGAGTAAGGTTTTGCAAATTTTACAAAGCTGTATTTTATATTTTTACTGAGAGCATGACGAGATCCTCTCAAAATGTATAACAAAAAACAGAAAATTATAGAAAATTTTTATGCTTTACTTTCTTTAGCAGAATTGTTTGCAATTTTCCAACCGATTGAAAAGTTCAACCCATTTTGCATCAGATATTTCATATTCCAATTGGATATTTGACACACTTAGAGGAAAAGGGTAATGAAATGTACTGTCATTCACCAATTGTATTTTCCCAATTATACTCAACTTTTAGATGGTAGTCTCTGGTAAGGAATATAATCACATTTATTTTTAGCCTAATTACAAAATTACAATAACAACAAATTCTGGCCCGAATTGGCCTCCATTCAATTTAAATGACTGTGTTTATTTGTATATTATGAAATAATCGAATGCATGTAACAAAGAAGGAAAAAATACAAGCACATTATTGTGCACATGCTGAATAATATTAAATATGCTTATCAGTTGTATAATATCAGCAACAAAACACAATAAAAAGAAACGCACGACAATGCGATACAACAATAAGTACAAACGACAATCGCTTGGGAAAACACATGTCAAATTCTTCCATGTAGAAACAAAAAGAGAGAATGAGAACTGCCAAATAGATAATAGCTTTGCGATAGTGAATGAATTACACACACACACACACGCATACACAAACTAATGCATAAATAATTTATATGCGAACAAAGAAAAGCCCGAACCGCAACTACGTACAAACAAATTTGTTAATTGTGAGTGGTACTAAATAAATGTACACAAACACACACACACACGCATTCGAGTACACAGACCCACTGTGACGCCTATGAAGCGCAGCGATAAACCATAAACACACACGCACTCACAGACATATTGATTTGCGGGGACAACATTCAACTGTGCATTCATCGAAACAAACACCAGCAAACACAAAAACTACGATATGCCCACGTAATTTGGCAAATGCTGCGCACCATGTGACGTCATCGGCATTCCTTTGGTTTGCGTCGTCTCATTGATGTATTTGCCATTCTATTTTATGAAAATGTGTTGAAACTGTCATTAACTGGAATGACGCCGATGCGAAGCAGTCTGAAGAAGAAGACAAAACAACTTACGCCAAAGTCAACACAGCATTTTGCTGTGACGAACCAAAATTGAATAATCCGTCTTGTACGTCTATGAGCGTGAGCGTCTCATAGGACAATTTCACAAAAAAGTTGAATTTTTACAGAATATTTATGGATTATTCACGGGACATCCATTTCCAATGTGGGCCGTCGACGAACACACACTTCCGGTAAGAATAATTAACAGCTTAACTTGTAGACACAAATTACGTGCACTGTGCCCACGCACCGAGTAAAGTTTGCTAAGCGATTACACCACCTAGTCACTTCGTGTAGAGTTGCAGCTATTAAAATATATAAAATATTTTGTGCAAATTTAAATTTTAAATTCTTACAAATTGTATTTAATAAAAATTATATCAAAATCTCGCCAAAGTACTTAGAATAAATGCTTGTTTCTTTTCATCTGCATACGCCAAACAAAATGCAAACGAAAATCAATTTCTTTTAATTTTTGCTTTACTTTCATATTGAGTCCTAACTAATCGCAAAAAAATCGGAACGCCAATTTGGTAAACATATTTTATTGAAGGAAAAACGTCTATGTACCACGCAATTCTCCTCAAAATCTTAGAGCTTAAAAGAATTTCATGTAATGATAAAGTAATAACCTTAACTTGCGCAGTATGTCGTTTGCTATATTTTTCTACAGTTCTTCGAGCTACAGTAGCTTAAATTCATGACAGGAATAACATCGTAAGCGCCCCTGCTTACCATCAATAACACTATCCTTTAAAACTTGAACGTTTTGATACTCCGAAAAAAGCAGAACGAAAGCAGCAAGGACGAAAATACAATAAATTTTAAATACGAACTGAAAATTTTAAACATTCATCAAGGGAGTTCACAATTTATCATAAAGCCATATTGTCATATAATCATATTTGGTATGCATGCCACCGATCGCGGAGGTGGTGATGTTTCCCAAATCAACGGTCGGAAGTAATTGTGTATATTTTTACGACAAAATGACTTTATGACCAATAAGAGACCTTTGTGAAATATAGCATTTGTAGTATACTTATACAATGGCATATTTCTAGCAGCTGACCGTAACAAAATCGTAATTTCAAAAACCACTATTTGTAGTTATAATTTTGCTTTCCTTTAACGCAAAGGGCTCGCGCTGGATACATACCCAGAAGTTCCTCCCACACCCCGTCCACTAACGACCCACAAAAAAAAAACGTAAAAGGAATTTTTCAGTGTTTATCTCGTTGAGTGCACACATAAGCATCACTGTGGGAGGTAGCGAGGCGGTACGTCATAGCCTTGACATAATTTCCATGCAACAGAAGGACTCAAGACCACAGTAGCAATTTATGGTATACATTTTAATTGAAATTAAAGAACAATTCTTACTAAGAATTTCACACGAGTTTTTTCGTAAGTTTTTTGTTGAGGGTTTTTTTTTCTTATTGTTCTGGTCAATCAACTGACAATGGGCCTAATTCAATTGAATTAAAGAAAAGAAAAGCAAATGGAGTTAATTCGATTGCAAACAGGACTACCCAGGATGCCATAAATGAAAGCCTCACACGCATACACAAGTGTAAATTGAACTACTAAATGCGTGTGAGTGCTTTTCTCTTTGTGAGGTTCCTTTTTGGATTAATATATATTAGAGTCAAATTGAAGCCAAGACACACACACACAAGCACACAAATTTATAACATTTAGGATTGTGTACATATGTGAGTAGAAATTGTGTGTGTACGCGCGTGTCTGTTTATAAAATCAATAATATCCTGCCGCTTGTATTGTCACACACACTCGACACACCGAAACTGCCACTGGTGATTGTATGCTCTCAAGCCCAGGCTGACATTAATTAAGCTATTTGCCTTTTGCGCTGTTAGTTTAGCCAAATTCTAATTAATATTTATTGTATTGTGCTGTGCTGTGAAAATGCTGAACAAATACAAGGATAACAGGACAATAACAGCAGCAATTTGTTGGTTATTTGTGTTGGCTATTGGCTGCTGTTGTCGTGGCCGATGTTGCTTCCAGACATACATACATTTAACATATTTATGGAGTGCAAATATTTAATGTGGATTTGGTGGAAGTCTTATGATTTATAATTACAATTTCTTTATACATTTGCATATCAAAGTTTGCCATTTCATAATTCTTGACCTGCTCTAGAGATTCTCTCTTAACTAAAATTTGCACTCTACCAGGCGTATGAGTAATATTTTTCATATTAGCTTGGCCCCGGCCCCCTGTTCTTCAACATAATTCGAAATAATTCCCTTCTCTATTTCAATTCAAAATCATAAAAGAATTAATTCAATTGCTTTTCATTTCATTAAAACAAAAGGTTTACAAAATCCCTCAAGGGAATAATTTTAAGAAAAATACATTTTCCCATTCTGCAGAAAAGTTTTGTGCCATTGAGGGTTGCAAAAGTAAACTTCAGCAATCTTCAATGAACTTTCAGACACAAATCTACTTACACACTGAGGAGTGTGAAAAACTGTACCTAAAACACGATTCAAGGATGGACATTGTGCTGCTTTCATTCCTCTAAAAAAAAAACCAGAGTAAAAAGAAAAATCCCAACAACAAATCAGAAAATGCTAATGATTATAAAAAAAACCGAGACAAAAATAGCAAAAATGAATGAATGAAATTCAATTCATGGATGGAGCAGAATATGAAGACAATGAGATCATAGAATAATCAAAGTAGTATACAAATTTCATTGAGTGAACAGAACAGCACAAGAAAAAAAACTCTCCAAGTTGAGTATGAAAGAATGGAGTAAAGGAAAGCGAAAGAATGCAATTGCCAAGTGCCATTAAGTGCCGCAGGATATGAATGTGGAATGTGAGTTCCTTGCACGCTAGCGGAATGTTGAAGAAGAGACCCGTTCTGGTTGTTGTTATTGCGACTCTTATAAGTAGAAAATATGTAAACTCGGAATGCATACATACTAGTACACATATGTATGCGCATATAAAGTAAAAGGGAAGCGAGAACACTCAATTCGGGCAGACATGCTTAAGAGCATTACATATTCATGAACATTATTGCCCTGGAAGTTGTACGTGGAAATATTTATTTAAATGGAAATTTATAATTTTTTCCACGTCAACATCACATTTCCGTCCGTTGTCACTTTGAAATTTCCTCGCTGACAAGGATTAAAGTCGGTTAATTAAAATTTCCATTTCCATTTTCTCATTGCTAATTTTAAATATTTTCCACTCTATTTTCCTTG
This sequence comes from Heteromyza rotundicornis, assembly GCA_951394025.1. NCBI lineage: Eukaryota > Metazoa > Arthropoda > Insecta > Diptera > Heleomyzidae > Heteromyza > Heteromyza rotundicornis. The sequence continues at coordinate 13,128,348 of OX596010.1, read as the reverse complement.
TCAAAAAGTACAAAAAAAAAAAACGGAGCTCCAGCAACGAACTACACGTGCCAGTTTGTCTTGTTCATTCCACTTTGAACTTTCTTGGACGCCCATACTTTTTCCTTGTAAGCCTCAGACCAACTACCAGGGATTGCATGCAGCAGCGAAAGCCGAAGGTAAGAGACAATTTATGAGAATACATTAAAAAAGGAAATTGTAAAATAGTGTGAATGACTGCGAAACATGTACGGGCCAACACGTCGCAATTGGCTTTTCCCCCGAACTAAAGTTCTCTTTGGCTTTTCTGGCATATTGCCGACGCTTTCCGCTTTCTTAGGGCATTATGTGGCGAGTGGATGTGCACACAAACTGACTGGTAAGTGCAATTGGTAAGACGAAAGAAATCAATGCAATAATGGGAAAAAATAATGATGGCAACGACACAAATTGAACATTTGTTCAAGCACAATGCTGGTTATTATAAGTTATTTGAGTCAATAGTCGCACGCACCCGACAACTGAAGTGGAAAGGTTCGAAAAAATATGAGTTTTCTTAATGGTGCAATGGTTCTTTTCAATTCAAGTCCAATTTTCATAAAGATACCAAATGACATTAGTCTGGTGCACATGAGTACATTGCAAGGGGATTATAAAGGAGGTCACACTCATATTTGAACGCTAAGGGAAGAGGAATTACGTTGGAAATGTACGTTTGGGACCAGTAGACGCCGAAACTACTGCACAGATTCTCACCAAAATTTGTATATGTGTTCTATGGGTCGTGAGTCGTGTTGTAGGATAGGTTTTGAGAAGCTCACTCTTACCGCCCACAAGTTAGTAAAAACTGCTATAAATCGGACGTGTGATATGTGGCGCCTCAAGTTCTGGGAGACTGTAACGCAGGTCTATTCTGGCATGGTTACAAGCTTGCAACCACTTTGCTTTTATTGGGGTGACAATATCCTAGTGAGGTAGCGCTTGTTTTCATGTTGTATATGAAGTTCATAGTATGCGCTATAGGAACTTAAAACCCAAACTTTTTTCTGTTGGTGATTTTTATTATTTTATCGCTTTACAATGACGACCAATTGACTCCACGCTTTTGAGAGAATGAGTTAACATTATGTAATGAGGTAAACTTGATGCAAACTCCAGACCTTTACGAATACATTTTTTAATTTCAACAAATGTTTCAATTGAAGTTTCTCTTTTGGTAACAAATCATTTCATTCGATTTTTGGGTTTTTTATGAAAACAATGCTTAAAAATGCTTCATATCGTAGCGTTTGTTGGAATCTATAATCTATACTCTATAAATATTTATATTTTTATAGTTTTATACACATGAGGCAAGCGAAAAACATGCAGATTTTTGTCATTGAAAGTGTAAATGAAAATGATTCATTGCGAGCGTTTTTCGTATACATATTTGATTGGAAAAGTACTGAAAATTGCTATTGTTCTACAAAACAACGCTTATAATTGATATTGTAATTTGAAAGTGAGTCATTGAAAACGAAGGCAATGAATATTAGATATATGACAGCAATGGAAATGAGGGCACTATTCGTACATGCCTCACCTCTATAACTCCAGGGTGAATTTCATAAAAATTTCCATTCTGTGCAGAGTTGAGGGGAGCTACAACTGGGTACACTATCTAGAGTAACAACAAAAAAAAAAAATTTATGCGCTTTATGAACATGTCTCGGTATGTTTTCCAACATTCGCCTTCAGAGCAACTGGAATATTTCTTTAAATGCCTCTACGAATATCGCAACTGTACGGCTTTTTTTTGCTAAAATTAATTCAATCTGAAATGATTGCGAAGCATCGTGCATTTAGGTCAATCCGATACGCAAATAGAATAATTGTTATGCAGAACACTTATACTTCATCACGTGCAATGACTATAAAAGAGACAAATAAAGACTAGAAAATAGAAGCAAATTCTAATATCACAAAACCTCAAAGAAATTTCCAAAAATTTCTAAGAATTTGAATTTATTTTATTTGCAAGCGAAATTTTAGTATTTCTAGAAGATATTTTCATTTGTTTGCCAAATACACCAACTTAACCCAAAAAAAAAATTACAACCAAAAACCACAAAAAGAGATAAGAAAAAAAAGAAGAAAATTGTGATGAATCCATAAAGAAATATTAACAAAGCAAATAAATGCCACCACCATAAGCAAACAAAGGAAAAGACCAGAAAAAAAACTGTCCCCAAGGAAGCAACCCAGAAAAAAAAAGTTCAGTGAAAAAATTCAATTTAGCAAAAGTATTGTCCATGATGAAATTCATTCGTATGGCGACAGATAAAATGTTCTGTAAAAAAATGCTGCTCAACGCTCAAAGCAAATGTTACATTACGGAAAACGAACGTTTTTATATAAAAATAACTGCGGTAATTGAAGCGAATTTGTCAGAACATGGTGATAAAGGAAGTGAGCCAAATGAGGAAGTAAGCCACAAAGGACAAAAATAACAGCGTAGATGAGGTGGTAGCAGAATACCAGCAATAGGAGTAAAATATGTTTTTAGTAAAGAACATGCTTCATGTATTTCATTTTTTTTTCCCTAATTTTTTCACGTTTTTATATATATTTTTTTTCTTAAAATAACATTACTTGGCACATCATCTAAAATAGGTACGGGAGGAGTTTGTTTTTTTTTCTTCTTTAACAGAGGCAAATATTACACTACCAACTACTCTGTTTGACGCGACTTGACTGTAATAAAGCAATTGTTGTTGGCGTTTTGCCAAAGTGCGACGCAAAAGGCGCTCAGAGCTATTTTCAGAGGCGCTCCACCACCTTACTGCAAGCACTGAACGAACAAGCTGAACGATATCAGGAGGGTCTGTGGTGTAAACTCCGTTGCAAAAAAGTTAATAGAAGGTGAGTATCGGTACTGAAAGGCATACCTGCTCCATTTTAGGCGCACCGTTTGTAACACCATTGGGGAGGCGTGTCCGAGGAGGCTTGAGACCAAATTTTTTTTTGTTTTTTTGGATCTAAAATTTTTAGTAACGGATTTTAGATTAGGTGTGGAGGTATTTGAGGTACTTCCAAATGAACTATATTGTATGGGGTTATTTCAGCTTCTGCATAGCCAAAGATAGTCCAGTTTAGTTTTTTAATATAAAAACAAGGTATTTTCTTGTATATATAGGAGTTTTTCTTGGGACTGATAAAAATTTTTAATTTGCCGGATGGTGTAATAATTTCCCAAATATTTCGGAGTGTTTTCTATGGGAAAACTTTTCGTTAAGCTACTTTTGGATAAGTAAATTTTGAAATAATAGGAATATAAGTTCTTTTTTTTTACGATTTTTCACTAGTTTTTTGTTGGTGTTTTGTTATATGAAAAAACAAGAAATAGCTAATTGCTAATGGCTGCGCATTCAAATAAAAAACTATCTCAATATAAAAACTGACATATTTTTGAAATCAAGATATTCTTGATACTTAGTAACTTGAGAATATGTTTTATGGTACTTTTTTAATCTAAAACAAATAAAAACCATGAGAAAATCACAAAAAACGGACTTGTATTGTATGGAAATACCCTTTAACATTTTTCATAGTGTTTGATTAGCCAAAAGCACCATAACAAAAAATATTCACAAGCAAAAAGGAATTTTTCTCACAAACAAAAATTTGCTCTCTGTAACATATTATTCTTGCAAAAAAAATGTTTAAAAATTATTAAATTTGAGTAATATTTGGATAGTTTTGTACTGAAAAATTATACTCTGGGGTTGTTATTGTTATTGGTATTGTTATTGCTTCCCGTATTAAACTGAGAATTAACCGGGTATTAATTTTGCTTCAACTCCCGAGTGACAGAAAACACTCGCTAAATAATAGAATTTCCTTTATTTATTTTTTTGTTCTATAGACTAAATTCTGTGTTTGTTGAACATATTTCTTTATTTTTGTACTGTACTTACTTTCTATATTCTTAATAATCTACTTACACTTTCTGTTCAAATATATTTACTTTAATAAATGTAAATGAAAAAATAAGTGCAACATGGTTTTTGTATGTAAATGAGTATTTTTATCATAGCTAATTTCTTTAAGTTAAGACCTCTGCTTCACGATCGGAAGGTATCGGGTTCGACTCCCACCTGGGTCATGGCAGAAATTTGTTTTCTGTTTTTCTGTGTAGACCGTCACTCTCTCGCCAAGTTCTGGCAATCTTGGGAGAGTAACTTTGCCATGAAAAGCTTCTTCTCTGGGAGTCCCGCCGTGCGGAACCGGCAATAAACTGTAGGTCCACAACTATCATATACACTTGCCCATGATAATTGCATGAAGAAGCTCGGTCAAAACCCTCGAGTGTTGTAGCGCCAATATATGTATTTATGGATTTCTTTAAATTACTTAGCATAAGATCCCAATAATTCATATAGTCCACACAAACTTTGGAGAAAATCTTTCAAAAGTGAGCGCGCTTTTGCAAAACACAAAATGTTAAATAATTCGAAACTCTCCGAATGTCAGATACGTATTTTATGCTTAGCACGGCTGTATACGCTATTGTTTTAAACTATTTATCTGCCCTTCTTGCATAAAACTATACAAAAATACAATACATCAAAAACATATTGGCAAAAACAATCCAAATAACGGTCTTCTACAACATATCGACCTGGAAAAATATAGGCTTAGTTTTTGGGATTTCAATTTCACTTAAAAAAAAAAGAATGGCGGATATTAGTAGGACCGCAATAGTATTTGCGTATTGCAAAATTTCGGAACGTTCCAAATCAAGTAAACCATAGGCGGAGATATTACGTATCTTATACTTGGACGTCAGCAATGCAATGTCGATCTGGAAATATAAATAATAATAGGGGGATTCATTTAAAATAGGGGAAACCTATCAGAAACAGTGCAGTTGTGCAGTCAAAATATATGAAGTTTGACAGTTTTTTGCAGCAACTGCGCGTTTTCGAGGGGTTTCTCTACTTCAAATGACTCCCCATAATGTGAATTTCGCCACTTAATCGAGGGGAGGTCAAAAAGTTTACTAAATTGACCCAAATACAAAATAGAATATCGGTACTCACCTCTCGATTAAGCTTTCGCTTATATACTTGACTTTCGTTCGAAGCTTCCAAATGTGAACTGATCGAAAGCAACAGATCCAAGTATGCGTCGACTTCCCTCCTCAATTTGAAAGATATTTGTCCAATTATAAAAATATTTAAAAAATGAAACACCACCAATGCGATTTGTCTGTAGAATCTGGCTCCAAATTGGGTGTAATACTTCAGCAAGTCAATGTAGACTACACTAATTAGGGATGACAGTCGCAAAATAATGCAGAGCAAAAATGGCAAGCATATTGCGTAGCACTGGTATCGTATATTATAAATGCGATTGTGCATCTCCATGAAATGGTCGATTCCACTAAAATCGCCATTGTTCAGTTTGGTTCTTAGTATCGTATTTATGTTGCGATAGCACGCAAATATTTGTACGTTAAACAAGGCAAATGCATGGAAATATAACTCAAACATAATATTGTAATACCACGTATTATGTTGACCAAATGGCCCCGACATCATAGCGGCCAGGAACTCTGAGGTTTCATACATCCTCACCAAAGCAATCCAACGAATGACAAACAGTGTTGGCACATATAATTGCCAGGCACTCACATTGATCATTTTAATAGTTCGCGGTAGGTTAAGCAGCATATTAGCTACTGACATCAGCAATTTACGTTTTCTTAAACGAATGCGGCACATCAGAATGACCGACAGATCCAGTAAGAACAAATCCATGTACGTTATAAGAACCGACTGTGCTTGCACCGACTGTGCTTGCACCGACTGTGCTTGCACCAACGTCCCTAACATCATTTCCTGTGGACAGTGAATCGCAAATGAGCAGATCGTCAATTCAATTATGAAAGTCATCAATATGAGGGCGTGTCCTATTGATATCCAGTTGAGTACAGTCCATAATAATTCATATTTTCTCCAGGACGATAGTGAGGCCCGGACCATATTTCTGTGTCGATCATAACGAAATTGTATCAAAGCAAATAACTTGAGTAGAGCGTAAAGACATTTGATATGAATTTGAAAATGCAGTTGCAGTCGTAGACGTCTGTCGGCAGGCCGCCACATTTTATAGACAACTACTCGGCGAATCCTTCAGTTTTGCCAGTTAGCCTATGAAATTTCCAAATCGATGCATTCGTCCACGTCATAGGTGACTAATGCAATTGCAATTTGAGTGGAATGGTTTAATGATTTCGATTTTGGTTAATGTGGCTTTTTGTTAAAGGACTGTGGCAATTACTCGCAACGTTCGGCATTTTGTCATCAGTTGGGTAGGGTAGGTACCTACACTGAGACAAAAATCAAAACAAAATGTTCTTGATCGTATTTATAGAGGTTTTGCGACGCAAGGCTTTGAAATGTCAGATGGAATTGTTTACAAAACGAATGAATGTTTTTTATGTACCCACTGAGATGGAGGGTCACGTAATACGGTTAATGCTTAGTTTAGTTTACATTATAGGTTTCCGGGCATGCGAGAAAAGATAGAGTGTTTTATTAAAAATTGTTTAAAGTGCATTATGTATGCTGTGCTATTCATATTGACCATTTTGGCGATTAAGTCTATATTAGGGAAGCTAAGTGCTCCTTTGAACCACGCTGATTGGTCAAGCAAAGGGAGTAATGGTTCAGAGGGAGTAATTGTTAAAGCTCAGGACAATAATTTGGTATATTTTCTAAATCACATTAAAGCCTGCAAAAATTACAATGTTGGTGCCTTTGTAGTAGGGTTCTTATGTCTAACCGAATAATGCGAAATTCGGTTAACCGACTATTCGATTAGTAGCCCACAAATCGGTTTTTGTTCGGTTAGGGTGGTTTCGGTTAACCGTTCGACTTTGCATATCAGTTCGTATGCTACTAACCGCTCCGATACAGGTTGTTGTTTGGATTTCTTAGAATGGAATTTATTATCATATTTTTATTCAAACAAAGTTGAATTTAAACCACATTTAAGTCCTAGTCAAGCGGTGTTGAGCATCACATTTTAAAAAATGAAAGTCATGGTTAAGTACAGCTGACCTTCATTTGGTCTAAAGGGTCAAGTACCACTCGAAATAATATGGTCAAAACAGTTGATAAGCCATAAGCCAACGCCGAACTGTGAATTTCACAACAAATAAACAAAATGGAGCAAACCGAATGAATGTGAACGGTTAATTGAAAACGAACGGTTAGTCGAATAGTTGTATGTGAGCGGTTAATTAAATAACCGAGAGAAAACGTATAAAAACCGGTTAATCGTTTACGCGGATATTCGTATAGTAAGAGCCCTACTGTAGTCATACTAGTCATATCGTCGCTCGTATGATTGACTGAAGTAACTGACTCGTCGGCAGTATCAGGAACTGACCTAACTCATGGGAGTATTCGGATTAAGCCAAAAAAGTCATGGAGAGTAGTTTTTCGCACACTTAGCATAATTTATGGGGAAGTGTGGTACACTAGATCGCGGGAACCAATAATTTTTACCCTAATTTATTTTTGTTGGGAAGTTTTTATTGGTAATATAAATTCATAAAAGAGTAAACATTTTTGCTATTACAAAAGAAATACAATTTAGACTTGAAAACCTTTTCGAATGGCCAACCAAGCCATCCCACTCCAATTCCCAAAATAAACTCTTCGAGCATATTTCCAAACCGCAAAAACCTTACCCACAAATGATGTGTCAAATTATATACATCAAATAATTTTCTTTGTGTGTTCTTGTCGTGAACGGTTGAAGCAAGCGAGGCTCGTACTTTACGCTCGTACGTACGCAACAAGGTCACTGGAAAAATCGTTAAAACAGACGAAAATCCCCACCAGTATACACACACATTTTTTCCCTCACATTTTCATACAGCAGTGGAGCAGCACAACACACACACACATACACCGCACACAGTAAGCATAAGTCGCTGAAATTCCCTTTGCTGGTTTGAGGGCAAACTTCAGGGTTTGGGTTGCTTTTCTAGTTCTTTTTTTTTCCTTTATACTTTTTCAAAGGGTACACATTTTTTTCCTTTTAAATTTAAAGTAGATTGTGTCGCATTCAATTTCTGAGTACGACACCAAAGTGATTGAGGGAATATTTTTTTCAAGAACTTACCACAAAATTGCCTCGGATTTTCTCTCAATTCCCTGCATTTTTCACAAATGTTTTTCGCTTGCTGTTCGTATTCTTTGCTTTTAACTTTACTTTTGGTAATTCACCAACTAGAGTTGGTTAAATGTGCATTCGCACATTTTAATATTAAAACTGCTTAGAGCCATTGTCTGAGGGACATTTTGGTAAATGATTTTTCAACACTTCAACACACAAACACTTTAATTTCAGCAGCAGCAGAATCTTTTCCCTCACATATACTAGATGCAAATTTCAAGCAAACTTCCATCTACAATTTCTATCCCCAATTTTGCATCCGTTTGCTGTGTCTTCACTACGCCAAGTCTGCACTGTTACTGATAAAAAGTTAAGTTCTACCTTGGACAAGTACAAGTTCGTCTCATTTTCACAACAGCTTTCAAGCTTTTGGGGGTGTGTTGAAAGTTTGGCAGAGTGTTGAGTTTCGGTGGAAATTCCTGGAATTTGGAATATTTCCCGCACTTGTTGGATTCCTTATGGGTCTTGTGCGCATGTTTTGTTGTGGCGTTCACTCCATTGACAAGTGTTTGTTGACAAACATTGAGCCGCTGCTGCAAGACGAACACGTGCCTTTGGTGTCTAAAGCTCATGCGTGGACTTTCCTCAATGGTGTATGGGAATTTGTGTGTGTGGCGGTGGGTGAGTTAAAATCACACTTGATTGCAGTTTCACCGTGGGGGTCGTAAAAAGCTTGAATTGTAAACTTTGAAATTGGCAGTTTTAATTTGTTTAAATACTTATGAGATTGAAAAATGTAACTGAACTTTTAGTTTTTTGGGGAGAACCAAATTGGCTAATGGCTGCTCAAAGGCGTAAATTGTTTAAAAAAATTTGTATTTGTCCTAAGAATCGAGTTTTAGCTAAAGAATTAGCTTTGCACTTTCTCAGCATGAATGCTGGAAAACTTTTACCTACCATGTACAGGTTAGGCTCGAGGACATAAACTGCTATAGGTACACCAATAAAATCTAGGTGAAATAAAAACAATAGTATCTTTTGTATTCTTTGGCATATATTTTTTATTTAATAACTTTTAAAATGTGTTTAATATATTTTTTATGAAAAAGTTTAAATTTAATAATTTTTTTTTAATAAATTTTTTTTTTTATTTTTGAAATTTTTTATATTTTTTTTTAGTTCTTTAAATTTTAAATCGTTGTTTCTTTAATAGATGTCACGTCTGTGAACTCCTCTATCGAAGAATGTCATCCAGGGATTAAAACTAGGTCCATATGAATCGGAACCACAGCTGTCATGATGGTGTCCATGTCGTCTGTGATGACCATGATGGCCATGATGTCCGCGGCCATCTTCAAACATATGATGAGGTCCAAAGCCAAAGTGATTATGACCGGGGAAACCGAATCCAGGCCCAAAACGATGATGACCGGAGTAACCGAATCCAGGCCCAAAATGGCGATTACCAGGAAAACCGAAACCCATATCACCTCGCATCATATGTGGAGGACATCCATGGAAATCCCCGGGGGATGGACAGTGCGAAGGAGAATGAGAACGGCTAGAGTGGCGATGACTCTTACCATGTTCGTGTCTATGCCCATGTCCATGACCATGCTCATGACGATGCTTCGAGTGGTGCTTCGAAGGGCCGCGTGAGTGTGAACGCGAACGAGAACGAACGCGTCCGCGGCATGATGGTCCAAAGGCAAAAGGAAACTGCTGAAGACCATGATGATGTCCGTGCTGATGTCCTCGATGACCATGGTGAAGTCCTCGGTGACCATGGTGGGGTCCTCTATGACCAAAGTGATGTCCTCCCCGGAAAACCGGACAGGAGCTTGCACGATTGCGTGAGTTTGAACGTGATCTAGAGCGACTAGCGCAACGCTCATTGCGTCCACGAGAATGCGAGCGACTTATGTGGCGACGATGTCCGTGTCCGCGTCCATGACCATGCATCTTTCCGCCCCTTCCATGGTGAGGTCCACAATGACGGGTCCTTGAGTGTGACCGGGATTCCGAGCGGTCATGGTGACGTTGGCCGCCACACAATGCATCCAGAAAAAACTGTTGCTCCTCCGATCTAGAATGTGACCGCGAGCGGCTGCGACTGGTTGCATGCCGGCCTCTGTGATGCAGGCCGTCCCCATGAAAAAACTGAGCGTACTTACAATGGCCCATACGATGTCCGCCATGATGGGGTCCACCATGATGAGGTCCTCCGTGATGACGGCCCCAGTGATGGTTTCCACCGTGACGGTCGTCGGTGAGAGAACGTCCGCGAGAATGTCCTCGTGAATGTCCTCGGGAGTGTCCTCGGGAGTGTCCACGGGATCTTGAACGATCCATGCGACAACCATGACGTCCACGACGTCCATGGCCATGGCTACGACCTACCTTATCGCCGTGTTTTCCATGATGACTTACATGTTTGGCACCATCATCGATGACTATTACATCGACATCGCTGTCACTGGAACTGGAACTAGAACTGGAGCTACTTGTACCACTGCTGGTACCAGCACTTACATCGCCATACCGACGGCTGCGTGAGCCTGAACGTGAGCGTGAACGATTTCTGCCGCCATGGTGCTTCCTCTTGCCCTTGCCCTTCTCCTTTTGCTTACGCTGCTTTTCCTTGTCATTGCGCTGCATCTGCATGGCCAACTCCTCCATCGCCTGCTCCAGCATTTGCTGCGCCTTATGTGCCTTCTTCATGGCCTTGCTCAACAACTTCGAACCTTCACCCTCAATATCACCACCCTTACCTGAGGTATGCGGCTGCTGCTCCTGCTCGGTTAACTGCTCCTGATCGCAGCTGTCTTCACAACCCAATAGCACTGGTTCGTCCTGAACTCTGGTTTCACTTTCAGGCATTTTAACGACTTTCGCTGGAATAGGCTTCTCGTTGAAGTAATTTTCTTTGTTTTGGCTTTGTTCGATTTCACAATTCTTCTCTTTTGTGTTTTTTGTATTCTCTTTGCTTCTACTTGTTTGGATTCTCCACTGTAAAATTTCTGCTGTTGTTTTCGCCACAAGCTACGTCGCCAACGAACTGATGACTGCTGCTCGCCGGCCGGCATTTTTATACTTGCGCTGCGGTTTTATCTCTTCTCTGCCCCTTATCATTGAGTGTACGAAGCAAACGTTTCGCGACGCATTTACGAACAATTCGTTTGCAAACGTTTGCTTTGTTTACCGGACTATGTTATTAATAAAAAACAACTTGAACGTAAACAATTCTGTATACGCACTTGATAGATAAAACATAGTGTTGTATATAAGGTATGTGATGTACATATGTACACTCGGATATGTGTTAATGTGTTAATATATTAATCTCTATTCAATTTCTCGAATAACGTAGAAACGATGACGTCACCTCTATAGTGGGGGCAAGCACCCATTCACGTGATCACTTAAAGAATTTGAGTAAAGTCTAATTTATTTATTCTCCGTTTCTCAAGGCCATGGTAATACATAGGTAAATAGAAATTTATTCATAAAAAATTGCATGCTTCTGATTGAAGGTCACATATTTCAAAACATGGTGAAATTGTTATGTACAAGTAATTATGATCATGTCATAATAAAATGAAATGCAAATTTTTGTTAATCTATTCAGGCGAAAACTTTGATTATCGATCAGAACCTTTTTTTCATAAACAGACCTTTTGATAGAGAGCAGGAATTTGAATTCAACAATTTTTACCATTGCAAATCTGTTCATGAAATTAAATAATTATAAAAACTACTGATTTCATCAAAATATTTCTAAAAATCCGTGTGATGAAATTGCAATGAATAACGTTTTTCACGTTCAACAAACTCATAAATTTTTATTTCTAGGTAGTTTCATGGATTCATGGAATGAACTTGTAATTTCATCATAAGTCGAAACTTAAAACCAAAAATGATTACACATTTACGAACATTAGCTCGGTCCCATTATTTCTAAAATTAGATTTATGGAAGAATATTTCAAGATTCGAAGAAATCATTCAAATTTTTTCTGTATTATTTTTGCATATTATAATAGAAACCTTAAAGTGTCGGTCTTAGGATGTTTACAAAAAAATGTCATTTTGTGATGAAATTATAATAGTTTATTTTAAGTTTCGACGTATGATGAAATAGCATATTCATTCAATGAGTACGCAGATTTACAAATTGTTCCTCTATTTCGTGTATATACCAGTATTCAAAATCAATGAGTATAGTTTATTCATCAGCCCAATGTACAATTCTTTAAAAAATATAGGTGTTGCTTACAGCCAATGTAGAATACTTTGGTTTCAACCGTATAGCGTGAAAAAGCACTCGATCGGTACAATCGGACCGATTTACATCAAAAGCTTTATATTTATAATGAAATAGTTAGAATACTTTCAAACGACCATTGAACCCAAACATAAACCCAATGTATTACATTATACAATTATACTTAAAAACAAAATTTCGTAGCGAGACCTTATTTGTAATCGAATCAAGCATTAAAAAATCTTTGGTTTCGAACCCCCATTTTGACATTTTGCATATTGATTTCGTTTTTGAGTTTTACAAAAACCTAGATTCAAAAAAGTCGGTTTACGAAAAAAAGTTTTGGCCTTAGATGAATAGTTTAACAAAAATTTGCATTTCATTTTATTATGAAATGAACATAATTACTTGTACATAACAATTTCACCATGTTTTGAAATATGTGACCTTTGGTCAGAAGCATGCATTTTTTTATCAATAAATTTCTATTTACCTATGTATTATTCTGGCCTTGAGAAAGGGGGAATAACTAAATTGGACTTTACTCACATTCTTTAGGTGATCACGTGAATGGGTGCTTGCCCCCACTATAGAGGTGACGTCATCGTTTCTACTTTATTCGAGAAATTAATATATTAGCAAATTAACACATATCCGATTATACATATGTACAGTGTACATCACATACCTTATATACATAATATACAACACATTATGTACTAGATTGTTATATCTATCAAGTTCGTATAAAAAATTGTATACGTTCAAGTTGGCTTTATTAATAACATAGTCCGGTAACAAAGAAAACGTTTGCAAACGGTTCGTTCGCTAATGCGTCGCGAAACGTTTGCTTCGTACATTCAATGATAAGTGGTAGAGATAGGGTTGCCACACGGTCTGGATTGCCCAGATTTCTTTCTGTATCCAGAGTTCAGTTTTTCAAAAAATTTTCCTGATTAAAGTAATTAAGCATGAATTGATTAGACTTTATACGGCATTCTACAAATTTTATGAACTATTTTTGTACTACTATTTTTTAAGTGTATGCCAATACACAGCCTTTTCTTTCAATGTCTATTTGAAAACGTAAAAGATATTTTTTCCATAATTCAGGCGAAGCTCATTTGGATGTGGCAACCCTAGGAAGAGAGGAGATAAAATATTTAAAAAAACGCAGCCAAATAAAAAAATGCCGCCCGACGAGCAGCAGTCGTCAGTTTGTTGGCGGCGAAAACAACAGTAGAAATTTTAGAGTGGATCCAAGCAAGTAGTAGCAAAGAGAATACAAAAAACACAAAAGAGAAGAATTGTGAAATCGAATAAAGAGAAAACAAAGAAAATGACTTTAGCAAGAAGCCTATTCCAACGTTCAAATGCCTGCAAGTGAAACCACACTCAAAGAATAAATATGTTTGGTGAACATTTGCTTCACATATACTAGTGTGATTCATTTAAAGTGAGAAACCCCTCAGAAACGATTCAGTTATGCAGATGAGCACTGCGCGTTTTCGAGGGGTTTCCCACTTTAAATGATTACCCTTACTACTTTTGAATACAAACTTGAACGAAAAAACAAACAAAAACATTTGCTACAAATTAAGTCGTTTTGCCGCAAAAAATAAATCAATTTGCAACAATTTAAACAAGTTTCCAATAAAAGTATTGCATTTTACTTTTATTGGAAACGTTCTTTTGAATTGCTGCAAATTAATAACTAATTTTTAATAAACTTTTACATTGCTAAAATCGAGTTGAACATTTTTTTTTTCGTTTATCAAACGTTGGTTGCAAACAAAACAACAAACGAATGTATGTTTGTCTAATTTTTCGTTTCTTACGAACGAAAAAAATTCTTTTAGAGCATGATCCGGTTTTCCGAGGAGGACCTCACTTTGGTCTTTGAGGACATCACCATGGACATCATCACGGACTTGATCACTGTATAATGCAGTTTCCTTTTGACTTTGGAGCATCGTGCCGAGATCGTTCTCCTTCACGGTCGCAGCATCACTAGAAGCATAGTCATGGACATTTTTATGAACATGTTAAGGACATCGTCATTCTCACTCTTCCTCAAACTGTCCATCATCCTGTGATTTACATCTATTTCCCACACATATGATGAGAGGTGGAATGGGTTTCGGTTTTCCTGGTTATCGTCACTTTGGCTTTGTACCTTGATATTCACAACATCAGCATTCATGCTGAGAAAGTGCAAACCTAATTCTTTTGCTACAATTTGATTTTAGGGCAAAAACGGATTTCTAGGAAGAACTATTGATGAAAAAAGTATAAAAGGGTATTTTATAAAGAACTTACTGAAACATTTTTAATAACAAACTTGAAAAAATGTTTTGCCTTTTTTTCCTATTGGAGATTCAATTCGGTTAAGAGCTCAATAGAAAGGTATTGAATAGACCATTCCATTGATATCAATATTGTGTACTTGCCACTGTTCCGTTATCACTTTTAGCAAATTGAGTTATTTAAGGTTTCGTCATTTCGTAATAATAGGCAAAATTTATTTGACTTCAACGAAATTCAAACTACGCATTAAAATGAAAACTATGTAGACAATTCAAATATTTAATAAACAAAAATAGATTATACACTAGCAGATAAAAGCTAATATGTTTACAATTTATTTAATTATTATTTTATTTCATAAGATAAATGTAATTTCCGGTGAAAACATTTGTAAACAAAATCTATGGGATAAATGTCATAGAAAGTCTAAAACGGATTTGAATCACACAAAGAGATTAAAGTTCAGAGATTTTGTAGCGGAAAGGCAATAAGCTAGGAAATATGATCGTGTTCTGGGAAAACTATATAATCTAAGGCACGTCTGAAAATGAGTAGAATATGCAAAATTTGCAAGTCACAAGCTCGTGCAGGAGTAATAAATAAATAAATTATGAATATTTATTGAGTAAACGCTAAAATGAAAACTTTGCAGCAGTTGTGCTGCTATTGGCTTGATTAGAGTTTAAGGTCAATGGAATGGAGGTGGTTTAAATACTGTGTGATTATAGATCTATCTTTTTTTTACAGATGCTTTGAGCTCTGTCAGATTTTAAGATTTTTTCCCAGGAATTACAGTTTTTTTTTATAAATTTAACAGATTTTACAGTTTTTACAAAATAATTTCAAATATATTCTGATTTTTCTTAAAATGTATTCTTATCTAGACAATAAATATATTTTGGAGTAACTGAAGATCTTTCTGCAAGAGAAATCAAAATTTTTTTCTGCCATTTTGAAATTGAATAAGAAAAAAATTCGGCCAGGCCCGTTTTCATCTTATTGTTGCAGTTCCAATTTTTATGCTGGCAAGTGAGTTTGCTTTTTTTAATACTATAAATTTAGGAGCATTTTTAAAACAAAAATTACTTTTGAATAGCCCAAATTATTGCATCAGAAATGATTATCCCCAAGGAAAAAAGGTTGAAAAGAATTTTTAAATATGATTTTTTCGATTAAGGTAATTTTTAGTGGTACCTAAGTTAAAAATTTTTTCTTGAAGATTACAGATTTTGGTGAAAAAATATTCCATTTGACTGCATTTAAAGTAAATTAGCAGGATAAATTAGCAGTGGTTTGTGGGAATCGTAATGAAAGTAATTGAAAAATGACTAAATAAAAATCAATTTCCATACAAAACATACCAATTTGAAAACTTGTTTTTCATTTTGTAGAGTTTTTAAAAAATGGACATAGGATGGATGTGCTTTAAGGTATCGATGTGGTGTTGGGTGATGAATAGGCTAAGTGCGGACTGTGCAATTTACGTAGTAACAATTTTTAAAGCTCCTTTTAAAGGGAGCCAGAGGGAAGATTACGAAAATTTTCGATCCGTGAAAACACAAAGTTATGACAAAGTGGTAGGAAGTGAGGTAGTAAGGTAGTGTATACTATCGAAATTCAATTTATTTCTTTATTTCTCATTCTTACAACAGAGCATAATTATTCAGATTGAAGTATTCCTCGGCCGAGCATAAGAACGGATAGCGCGGATTCATGCCAGATGCACACTTTGAGCCTGGATAGGGTCCTGAACGGAAAATTGGTTTCTCGCAAAACAAACGCCTGGCATAGTTACACGTGAACATGCCATAAATATTATAATCATTCTCATACAAGGACACGGCACAGCCTACTCGTGTATTGCGGTCCATCATCATGCGGCCAAAGTTCATGATAAGTTGCCTGAAAGTGACAACAAAAAACACATAATTGCAAACATACTTAATACCGTAATGTGAAGTCCACTTACAATGGCGGCTTGTAATTGTCCACCTCCACTTGTGTGCAGTCGCGTTTCTGTTCGTACCATTGGCTCTTAATTGCATTTGGTATGTCGGCCAATATCATTTGCTCGGTTATTTCACCGAACTGGTACTTATAGCGAGAATAGTATACATTACCGATATTCTGATCGATATACCAGTAATCATTGGACGTTAGACAGGCGTCCTCGTAACTGATAGTACACTCCTTGACGTTGAACTCAGCCAGGCGTGCCAACTCATCGTCCCACTGCAGTGTGGCCATGCCCGCAGCTGGTTCATAGATCAGACCTTCAGCTATTTCGTTGCGGTACTTGTTGTGCTCATCGACAAACATGGTCTTGAAGTCGTGGGTGACGTCTATCATTTTGGCGTTGATTGTGCAATATTTCGGATTGAACTAATTTTAAAAACGGATAGAAAAGAGTTTCTTTGTGGCTATGTAAACATGTAAACATACCCCGGTATGATTGCAAGCCCGTATATGCTTCGAACCACACATGTAAGCGGGCGCACAGTAATCCACTTCCTCTGCGGCTGTACCATACTCAGTAATGGCCACCACTAGGACTGCCACTAAAATCCTAATCATTGTTACTACGCGTTATTGTCACTTGAAGTTGGAAATTCAATTTGAAATTTTCGCATATGCCCGGCCCTTTTATATTGAAGGGAACACGGTTCACAAAAGCATACGAACAGGTAATCTTTTTGAAGTGATAAGATAATTTTTATTGTTTTAATATCATAATTAAAAATCTTATTAATTTAATTTGTTCGTCAATTTCTTCGAAAAAGATATCTCAATAAAATGGCTTTTGTTTAGAAAGTGAAGGCGATGAACGAAGTGCTATCTATGCAGACACTTCCTTATCTTATGCTGTTTCCGACTACGTTGAATCATTTGAAGCCAAATAATGTTGATGTTCGTTGACAGATGATAAGCACCTAGACTTTAGGGGTTCAATGTGATATATTTGAGTGAATTATTGTTAAGACCTTTGCGCTTGAAACTTTGTTAAGCGAAAAATGGAACGTATTTATTAAAATCAAAGTGAATACACTTCATTTGTCGAACACAAGTTCTTATAACTTGGATTGATACCCGAATTGCATTTCGATGCCGGTTTTGGGCCAGATTCATAAACTGGTTTACCAATGCCGTTATTCACCGCATAGTTGCATGTCATCAAATAGGAGTCGAAACCCTGGTCATCATATTTGACAGCGCCACAACCAACATGGGCATTCCTCTCGTTTACCATCACAGTAAAGTGTCCAATTGATCTAAAAAAATGTAAGCGAAAATGCATAAAAGTATACGAGCAGCCTCTAAAGTTGAGCATACGCATTTGATTGGCCAATTTTCGCAATATCCGACATAAACGCCAGCTTATATTCGTCAAACCAATCTCCAATAAGCGACTGTATAATCTCTTCCTGAGGCGGTGAACCGCCATACCACGCTGCATAGGCTATATTTTGGCCAGGATCTTGGAAGTCCTTCGTGGTGTGACACTGGTCATGCTTGAAAATGCAAGATTTGGCATTCAACAGCGCAAAATCCGCCAACTGTTGATCCCAACGTATGGTGGCCATTCGTACCGCAGGTTGAAAAGGCCTCACAGTGCCACCAGCAATTTTATTTCGGTGTGAATTGTGCTCGGCAACTATTAGAGTTTGCAGTTTACCCGTATTAAGTACTTCCGCATCTGTGGAACAGGCCTCTCCAAATGACTATAATAACGAATGAAATGTATAAGTAATACTTGCAATACGATATTTTGTAAGTAGATAACTTACCCCATCGCTTTCGCATGCCACATGAGTTCCCCTTTTACATGGTACGCACTGATCGTGCGAATCCACCCTCACCAATTGACACGATATAGCCAGAATAGCCGCAAGTATCAATACAAAATTTAACATACTCATTCTCCGATCGCCAATTGCAACTAATAACCTAAACTGAATTTCTACTGCTTTTAAAGGAAAAAAGAACTAAAAGCAATCAACATTCCCTCACACTTAGCCCTTTGTCATATCAATTCTAATGAAAACTTGAACGTGAATTTTCGTTACAAGAAGCGTTTTCCTATTTGCAATAACTAAATTCTGTATTACAGCACGCAAATGTCGAGACTCAAATTGCTGTCTGAAATTGTTAATATGAATACAAAGTAAATTCTAAGAAATTATGTGTTATATTCATACATGTAATACTTCTATATTGCTAGTATATTCAAATTCAATTCCCTGGCATTGCAGTCCAGATATATTGTTATCTGAGCAAGACAACCGATTATGTATTTGGCAAAAACGACATTTAAATTTGAAGAAAATCACAGGAGCGGATGAATAATTTTTAGTTACAAAAATTTTTATTGAAATATTTCCATCGAATATTATAATGTGTCTGTGTCTGTGAAATAATTTAAAACAATGTCGGACCGATGCTTTTTGTGTGATAAATAGGAGATCAATCGAAGAATATCGTTTTGTATTTTCAAATCCGACCCTGAAGTCATTTGACAATTGTTTATATGTGTAAGTAGTCAAATATACACAGATACTAATACATACAAAACCTGAGCATGCGCACAAATATTATTTGAACAAACTTGTCTGAATTGAATTCGGAATTCAAACACATTGCGCAGATAGGTTGCTAGCAATATAGAAGTATTAAATATATGGTATCAACGCTCGTATTTATACTGTTTTTCGTAGTATATACTACTTTACGAATCCAAAATGGCAAACTATTTTTTGTCAAAATACTTTTCTTAAAGGGCCTCGCAATGTACGAGGTTTAGATTTTAATTTTTTTATTTGTTTTTTTTTTTGGTGAATAATTTAGAAAATACTTTAAAAGTAATTAAAAAAATGTTGGTGAAGATATAATACAAAGCAGTCGAGTTATTGCTTAAATGTCCCTAGATTGGTCAATTCTTCTTCGCTGTTGTGGACGCAGAGATAGTTCTAGTCGATTGTGTTGTGTCCTGTGGCGTGGTACCTTCAGTAGTTGTAGATGGCGTAGTTATCGCCGCTGTCGACTCAGAAGTGGTTCTAATCGATTGTGTTGGTGTTGTATCCACTGATGTTGTCCCATCAGTAATTGTTGTTGGCGTTATACCAGCCATTCTCGATTCCGAAATCGTTGTAATCGGTTGTTCAGTGTCTTGTGTTGTATCCTGTGGCGTTGTACCTTCAGTAGTTGTGGATGACGTAGTTATCGCCGCTGTCGACTCAGAGATTGTTCCAGTCGATTGTGTTGTGTCCTGTGGCGTGGTACCTTCAGTAGTTGTGGATGGCGTAGTTATCGCCGCTGTCGACTCAGAGATAGTTCCAGTCGATTGTGTTGTGTCCTGTGGCGTTGTACCTTCAGTAGTTGTGGATGGCGTAGTTATCGCCGCTGTCGACTCAGAGATAGTTCCAGTCGATTGTGTTGTGTCCTGTGGCGTGGTACCTTCAGTAGTTGTGGATGGCGTAGTTATCGCCGCTGTCGACTCAGAGATAGTTCCAGTCGATTGTGTTGTGTCCTGTGGCGTGGTACCTTCAGTAGTTGTAAATGGCGTAGTTATCGCCGCTGTCGACTCAGAGATAGTTCCAGTCGATTGTGTTGTGTCCTGTGGCGTTGTACCTTCAGTAGTTGTGGATGGCGTAGTTATCGCCGCTGTCGACTCAGAGATAATTCCAGTCGATTGTGTTGTGTCCTGTGGCGTGGTACCTTCAGTAGTTGTAGATGGCGTAGTTATCGCCGCTGTCGACTCAGAGATAGTTCCAGTCGATTGTGTTGTGTCCTGTGGCGTGGTACCTTCAGTAGTTGTGGATGGCGTAGTTATCGCCGCTGTCGACTCAGAGATAGTTCCAGTCGATTGTGTTGTGTCCTGTGGCGTTGTACCTTCAGTAGTTGTGGATGGCGTAGTTATCGCCGCTGTCGACTCAGAGATAGTTCCAGTCGATTGTGTTGTGTCCTGTGGCGTGGTACCTTCAGTAGTTGTAGATGGCGTAGTTATCGCCGCTGTCGACTCAGAGATAGTTCCAGTCGATTGTGTTGTGTCCGGTGGCGTGGTACCTTCAGTAGTTGTGGATGGCGTTAATATCGCAGCTGTCGACTCAGAGATAGTTCCAGTCGATTGTGTTGTGTCCGGTGGCGTGGTAACTTCAGTAGTTGTAGATGGCGTAGTTATCGCCACTGTCGACTCAGAGGTGGTTCTAATCGATTGTGTTGGTGTTGTATCCACTGATGTTGTCCCATCAGTAATTGTTGATGGCGTTATACCAGCCATTCTCGATTCCGAAATTATTGTAATCGGTTGTTCAGTGTCTTGTGTTGTGTCCTGTGGCGTTGTACCTTCAGTAGTTGTGGATGGCGTAGTTATCGCCGCTGTCGACTCAGAGATAGTTCCAGTCGATTGTGTTGTGTCCTGTGGCGTGGTACCTTCAGTAGTTGTAAATGGCGTAGTTATCGCCGCTGTCGACTCAGAGATAGTTCCAGTCGATTGTGTTGTGTCCTGTGGCGTTGTACCTTCAGTAGTTGTGGATGGCGTAGTTATCGCCGCTGTCGACTCAGAGATAGTTCCAGTCGATTGTGTTGTGTCCTGTGGCGTGGTACCTTCAGTAGTTGTAGATGGCGTAGTTATCGCCGCTGTCGACTCAGAGATAGTTCCAGTCGATTGTGTTGTGTCCTGTGGCGTGGTACCTTCAGTAGTTGTAGATGGCGTAGTTATCGCCGCTGTCGACTCAGAGATAGTTCCAGTCGATTGTGTTGTGTCCTGTGGCGTGGTACCTTCAGTAGTTGTGGATGGCGTAGTTATCGCCGCTGTCGACTCAGAGATAGTTCCAGTCGATTGTGTTGTGTCCTGTGGCGTAGTACCTTCAGTAGTGGTAGATGGCGTAGTTATCGCCGCTGTCGACTCAGAGATAGTCCCAGTCGATTGTGTTGTGTCCTGTGGCGTGGTACCTTCAGTAGTTGTGGATGGCGTTAATATCGCAGCTGTCGACTCAGAGATAGTTGCAGTCGATTGTGTTGTGTCCTGTGGCGTGGTACCTTCAGTAGTTGTAGATGGCGTAGTTATCGCCACTGTCGACTCAGAGGTGGTTCTAATCGATTGTGTTGGTGTTGTATCCACTGATGTTGTCCCATCAGTAATTGTTGTTGGCGTTATACCAGCCATTCTCGATTCCGAAATTATTGTAATCGGTTGTTCAGTGTCTTGTGTTGTGTCCTGTGGCGTGGTACCTTCAGTAGTTGTAGATGGCGTAGTTATCGCCACTGTCGACTCAGAGGTGGTTCTAATCGATTGTGTTGGTGTTGTATCCACTGATGTTGTCCCATCAGTAATTGTTGTTGGCGTTATACCAGCCATTCTCGATTCCGAAATCGTTGTAATCGGTTGTTCAGTGTCTTGTGTTGTATCCTGTGGCGTTGTACCTTCAGTAGTTGTGGATGGCGTAGTTATCGCCGCTGTCGACTCAGAGATAGTTGCAGTCGATTGTGTTGTGTCCTGTGGCGTGGTACCTTCAGTAGTTGTAGATGGCGTAGTTATCGCTGCTGTCGACTCAGAGATAGTTCCAGTCGATTGTGTTGTGTCCTGTGGCGTAGTACCTTCAGTAGTTGTAGATGGCGTAGTTATCGCCGCTGTCGACTCAGAGATAGTTCCAGTCGATTGTGTTGTGTCCTGTGGCGTGGTACCTTCAGTAGTTGTAGATGGCGTAGTTATCGCCGCTGTCGACTCAGAAATAGTTCCAGTCGATTGTGTTGTGTCCTGTGGCGTGGTACCTTCAGTAGTTGTAGATGGCGTAGTTATCGCCGCTGTCGACTCAGAGATAGTTCCAGTCGATTGTGTTGTGTCCTGTGGCGTAGTACCTTCAGTAGTTGTAGATGGCGTAGTTATCGCCGCTGTCGACTCAGAGATAGTTCCAGTCGATTGTGTTGTGTCCTGTGGCGTGGTACCTTCAGTAGTTGTGGATGGCGTTAATATCGCAGCTGTCGACTCAGAGATAGTTCCAGTCGATTGTGTTGTGTCCGGTGGCGTGGTAACTTCAGTAGTTGTAGATGGCGTAGTTATCGCCGCTGTCGACTCAGAGATAGTTCCAGTCGATTGTGTTGTGTCCTGTGGCGTGGTACCTTCAGTAGTTGTGGATGGCGTTAATATCGCAGCTGTCGACTCAGAGATAGTTCCAGTCGATTGTGTTGTGTCCTGTGGCGTGGTACCTTCAGTAGTTGTAGATGGCGTAGTTATCGCCGCTGTCGACTGGGAGATAGTTCCAGTCGATTGTGTTGTGTCCTGTGGCGTAGTACCTTCAGTAGTTGTAGATGGCGTAGTTATCGCCGCTGTCGACTCAGAGATAGTTCCAGTCGATTGTGTTGTGTCCTGTGGCGTGGTACCTTCAGTAGTTGTAGATGGCGTAGTTATCGCCGCTGTCGACTCAGAAATAGTTCCAGTCGATTGTGTTGTGTCCTGTGGCGTGGTACCTTCAGTAGTTGTAGATGGCGTAGTTATCGCCGCTGTCGACTCAGAGATAGTTCCAGTCGATTGTGTTGTGTCCTGTGGCGTAGTACCTTCAGTAGTTGTAGATGGCGTAGTTATCGCCGCTGTCGACTCAGAGATAGTTCCAGTCGATTGTGTTGTGTCCTGTGGCGTGGTACCTTCAGTAGTTGTGGATGGCGTTAATATCGCTGCTGTCGAATCAGAGATAGTTCCAGTCGATTGTGTTGTGTCCGGTGGCGTGGTACCTTCATTAGTTGTAGATGGCGTAGTTATCGCCGCTGTCGACTAAGAGATAGTTCCAGTCGATTGTGTTGTGTCCTGTGGCGTGGTACCTTCTGTAGTTGTAGATGGCGTAGTTATCGCCGCTGTCGACTCAGAGATAGTTCCAGTCGATTGTGTTGTGTCCGGTGGCGTGGTACCTTCAGTAGTTGTGGATGGCGTTAATATCGCAGCTGTCGACTCAGAGATAGTTCCAGTCGATTGTGTTGTGTCCTGTGGCGTGGTACCTTCAGTAGTTGTAGATGGCGTAGTTATCGCCACTGTCGACTCAGAGGTGGTTCTAATCGATTGTGTTGGTGTTGTATCCACTGATGTTGTCCCATCAGTAATTGTTGATGGCGTTATACCAGCCATTCTCGATTCCGAAATTATTGTAATCGGTTGTTCAGTGTCTTGTGTTGTGTCCTGTGGCGTGGTACCTTCAGTAGTTGTAGATGTCGTAGTTATCGCCGCTGTCGACTCAGAGATAGTTCCAGTCGATTGTGTTGTGTCCTGTGGCGTGGTACCTTCTGTAGTTGAAGATGGCGTAGTTATCGCCACTGTCGACTCAGAGGTGGTTCTAATCGATTGTGTTGGTGTTGTATCCACTGATGTTGTCCCATCAGTAATTGTTGATGGCGTTATACCAGCCATTCTCGATTCCGAAATTATTGTAATCGGTTGTTCAGTGTCTTGTGTTGTATCCTGTGGCGTTGTACCTTCAGTAGTTGTGGATGGCGTAGTTATCGCCGCTGTCGACTCAGAGATAGTTCCAGTCGATTGTGTTGTGTCCTGTGGCGTGGTACCTTCAGTAGTTGTAGATGGCGTAGTTATCGCCGCTGTCGACTGGGAGATAGTTCCAGTCGATTGTGTTGTGTCCTGTGGCGTTGTACCTTCAGTAGTTGTAGATGGCGTAGTTATCGCCGCTGTCGACTCAGAGATAGTTCCAGTCGATTGTGTTGTGTCCTGTGGCGTGGTACCTTCAGTAGTTGTGGATGGCGTTAATATCGCAGCTGTCGACTCAGAGATAGCTCCAGTCGATTGTGTTGTGTCCGGTGGCGTGGTACCTTCAGTAGTTGTAGATGGCGTAGTTATCGCCGCTGTCGACTCAGAGATAGTTCCAGTCGATTGTGTTGTGTCCTGTGGCGTGGTACCTTTTGTAGTTGTAGATGGCGTAGTTATCGCCGCTGTCGACTCAGAGATAGTTCCAGTCGATTGTGTTGTGTCCGGTGGCGTGGTACCTTCAGTAGTTGTAGATGGCGTAGTTATCGCCGCTGTCGACTCAGAGATAGTTCCAGTCGATTGTGTTGTGTCCTGTGGCGTGGTACCTTCAGTAGTTGTGGATGGCGTTAATATCGCAGCTGTCGACTCAGAGATAGCTCCAGTCGATTGTGTTGTGTCCGGTGGCGTGGTACCTTCAGTAGTTGTAGATGGCGTAGTTATCGCCGCTGTCGACTCAGAGATAGTTCCAGTCGATTGTGTTGTGTCCTGTGGCGTGGTACCTTTTGTAGTTGTAGATGGCGTAGTTATCGCCGCTGTCGACTCAGAGATAGTTCCAGTCGATTGTGTTGTGTCCGGTGGCGTGGTACCTTCAGTAGTTGTAGATGGCGTAGTTATCGCCGCTGTTGACTCAGAGATAGTTCCAGTCGATTGTGTTGTGTCCTGTGGCGTGGTACCTTCAGTAGTTGTGGATGGCGTAGTTATCGCCGCTGTCGACTCAGAGATAGTTCCAGTCGATTGTGTTGTTTCCTGTGGCGTGGTACCTTCAGTAGTTGTAGATGGCGTAGTTATCGCCGCTGTCGACTGGGAGATAGTTCCAGTCGATTGTGTTGTGTCCGGTGGCGTGGTACCTTCAGTAGTTGTAGATGGCGTAGTTATCGCCGCTGTCGACTCAGAGATAGTTCCAGTCGATTGTGTTGTCTCCTGTGGCGTGGTACCTTCAGTAGTTGTAGATGGCGTAGTTATCGCCGCTGTCGACTGCGAGATAGTTCCAGTCGATTGTGTTGTGTCCTGTGGCGTTGTACCTTCAGTAGTTGTGGATGGCGTAGTTATCGCCGCTGTCGACTCAGAGATAGTTCCAGTCGATTGTGTTGTTTCCTGTGGCGTGGTACCTTCAGTAGTTGTAGATGGCATAGTTATCGCCGCTGTCGACTGGGAGATAGTTCCAGTCGATTGTGTTGTGTCCTGTGGCGTGGTACCTTCTGTAGTTGTAGATGGCGTAGTTATCGCCGCTGTCGACTCAGAGATAGTTCCAGTCGATTGTGTTGTGTCCTGTGGCGTGGTACCTTCTGTAGTTGTAGATGGCGTAGTTATCGCCGCTGTCGACTCAGAGATAGTTCCAGTCGATTGTGTTGTGTCCGGTGGCGTGGTACCTTCAGTAGTTGTAGATGGCGTAGTTATCGCCGCTGTCGACTCAGAGATAGTTCCAGTCGATTGTGTTGTGTTCTGTGGCGTGGTACCTTCTGTAGTTGTAGATGGCGTAGTTATCGCCGCTGTCGACTCAGAGGTGGTTCTAATCGATTGTGTTGGTGTTGTATCCACTGATGTTGTCCCATCAGTAATTGTTGATGGCGTTATACCAGCCATTCTCGAATCCGAAATTATTGTAATCGGTTGTTCAGTGTCTTGTGTTGTATCCTGTGGCGTTGTACCTTCAGAAGTTGTGGATGGCGTAGTTATCGCCGCTGTCGACTCAGAGATAGTTCCAGTCGATTGTGTTGTGTCCTGTGGCGTGGTACCTTCAGTAGTTGTAGATGGCGTAGTTATCGCCGCTGTCGACTGGGAGATAGTTCCAGTCGATTGTGTTGTGTCCTGTGGCGTTGTACCTTCAGTAGTTGTGGATGGCGTAGTTATCGCCGCTGTCGACTCAGAGATAGTTCCAGTCGATTGTGTTGTTTCCTGTGGCGTGGTACCTTCAGTAGTTGTAGATGGCGTAGTTATCGCCGCTGTCGACTGGGAGATAGTTCC
This sequence comes from Heteromyza rotundicornis, assembly GCA_951394025.1. Classification (NCBI taxonomy): domain Eukaryota; kingdom Metazoa; phylum Arthropoda; class Insecta; order Diptera; family Heleomyzidae; genus Heteromyza; species Heteromyza rotundicornis. The sequence continues at coordinate 13,101,920 of OX596010.1, read as the reverse complement.
AGTCGATTGTGTTGTGTCCTGTGGCGTGGTACCTTCTGTAGTTGTAGATGGCGTAGTTATCGCCGCTGTCGACTCAGAGGTGATTCTAATCGATTGTGTTGGTGTTGTATCCACTGATGTTGTCCCATCAGTAATTGTTGATGGCGTTATACCAGCCATTCTCGATTCCGAAATTATTGTAATCGGTTGTTCAGTGTCTTGTGTTGTATCCTGTGGCGTTGTACCTTCAGTAGTTGTGGATGGCGTAGTTATCGCCGCTGTCGACTCAGAGATAGTTCCAGTCGATTGTGTTGTTTCCTGTGGCGTGGTACCTTCAGTAGTTGTAGATGGCGTAGTTATCGCCGCTGTCGACTGGGAGATAGTTCCAGTCGATTGTGTTGTGTCCTGTGGCGTTGTACCTTCAGTAGTTGTGGATGGCGTAGTTATCGCCGCTGTCGACTCAGAGATAGTTCCAGTCGATTGTGTTGTGTCCTGTGGCGTTGTACCTTCAGTAGTTGTGGATGGCGTAGTTATCGCCGCTGTCGACTCAGAGATAGTTCCAGTCGATTGTGTTGTTTCCTGTGGCGTGGTACCTTCAGTAGTTGTAGATGGCGTAGTTATCGCCGCTGTCGACTGGGAGATAGTTCCAGTCGATTGTGTTGTGTCCTGTGGCGTTGTACCTTCAGTAGTTGTGGATGGCGTAGTTATCGCCGCTGTCGACTCAGAGATAGTTCCAGTCGATTGTGTTGTTTCCTGTGGCGTGGTACCTTCAGTAGTTGTAGATGGCGTAGTAATCGCCGCTGTCGACTGGGAGATAGTTCCAGTCGATTGTGTTGTGTCCTGTGGCGTTGTACCTTCAGTAGTTGTGGATGGCGTAGTTATCGCCGCTGTCGACTCAGAGATAGTTCCAGTCGATTGTGTTGTGTCCTGTGGCGTGGTACCTTCAGTAGTTGTAGATGGCGTAGTTATCGCCGCTGTCGACTCAGAGATAGTTCCAGTCGATTGTGTTGTGTCCTGTGGCGTGGTACCTTCAGTAGTTGTAGATGGCGTAGTTATCGCCGCTGTCGACTCAGAGATAGTTCCAGTCGATTGTGTTGTGTCCTGTGGCGTGGCACCTTCTGTAGTTGTAGATGGCGTAGTTATCGCCGCTGTCGACTCAGAGATAGTTCCAGTCGATTGTGTTGTGTCCTGTGGCGTGGTACCTTCAGTAGTTGTAGATGGCGTAGTTATCGCCGCTGTCGACTCAGAGATAGTTCCAGTCGATTGTGTTGTGTCCTGTGGCGTGGTACCTTCAGTAGTTGTAGATGGCGTAGTTATCGCCACTGTCGACTCAGAGGTGGTTCTAATCGATTGTGTTGGTGTTGTATCCACTGATGTTGTCCCATCAGTAATTGTTGATGGCGTTATACCAGCCATTCTCGATTCCGAAATTATTGTAATCGGTTGTTCAGTGTCTTGTGTTGTGTCCTGTGGCGTTGTACCTTCAGTAGTTGTAGATGGCGTAGTTATCGCCGCTGTCGACTCAGAGATAGTTCCAGTCGATTGTGTTGTGTCCTGTGGCGTGGCACCTTCAGTAGTTGTAGATGGCGTAGTTATCGCCACTGTCGACTCAGAGATAGTTCCAGTCGATTGTGTTGTGTCCTGTGGCGTGGCACCTTCTGTAGTTGTAGATGGCGTAGTTATCGCCGCTGTCGACTCAGAGATAGTTCCAGTCGATTGTGTTGTGTCCTGTGGCGTGGTACCTTCAGTAGTTGTATATGGCGTACTTATCGCCGCTGTCGACTCAGAGAAAGTTCCAGTCGATTGTGTTGTGTCCTGTGGCGTGGTACCTTCAGTAGTTGTAGATGGCGTAGTTTTCGCCGCTGTCGACTCAGAGATAGTTCCAGTCGATTGTGTTGTGTCCTGTGGCGTGGTACCTTCAGTAGTTGTAGATGGCGTAGTTATCGCCGCTGTCGACTCAGAGATAGTTCCAGTCGATTGTGTTGTGTCCTGTGGCGTGGTACCTTCAGTAGTTGTAGATGGCGTAGTTATCGCCGCTGTCGACTCAGAGATAGTTCCAGTCGATTGTGTTGTGTCCTGTGGCGTGGCACCTTCTGTAGTTGTAGATGGCGTAGTTATCGCCGCTGTCGACTCAGGGATAGTTCCAGTCGATTGTGTTGTGTCCAGTGGCGTGGTACCTTCTGTAGTTGCAGATGGCGTAGTTATCGCCACTGTCGACTCAGAGGTGGTTCTAATCGATTGTGTTGGTGTTGTATCCACTGATGTTGTCCCATCAGTAATTGTTGATGGCGTTATACCAGCCATTCTCGATTCCGAAATTATTGTAATCGGTTGTTCAGTGTCTTGTGTTGTGTCCTGTGGCGTTGTACCTTCAGTAGTTGTAGATGGCGTAGTTATCGCCGCTGTCGACTCAGAGATAGTTCCAGTCGATTGTGTTGTGTCCTGTGGCGTGGTACCTTCTGTAGTTGTAGATGGCGTAGTTATCGCCGCTGTCGACTCAGAGATAGTTCCAGTCGATTGTGTTGTGTCCTGTGGCGTGGTACCTTCAGTAGTTGTATATGGCGTACTTATCGCCGCTGTCGACTCAGAGATAGTTCCAGTCGATTGTGTTGTGTCCTGTGGCGTGGTACCTTCAGTAGTTGTAGATGGCGTAGTTATCGCCGCTGTCGACTCAGAGATAGTTCCAGTCGATTGTGTTGTGTCCTGTGGCGTGGTACCTTCAGTAGTTGTAGATGGCGTAGTTATCGCCGCTGTCGACTCAGAGATAGTTCCAGTCGATTGTGTTGTGTCCTGTGGCGTGGTACCTTCAGTAGTTGTAGATGACGTAGTTATCGCCGCTGTCGACTCAGAGATAGTTCCAGTCGATTGTGTTGTGTCCTGTGGCGTGGTACCTTCAGTAGTTGTATATGGCGTACTTATCGCCGCTGTCGACTCAGAGAAAGTTCCAGTCGATTGTGTTGTGTCCTGTGGCGTGGTACCTTCAGTAGTTGTAAATGGCGTAGTTATCGCCGCTGTCGACTCAGAGATAGTTCCAGTCGATTGTGTTGTGTCCTGTGGCGTGGTACCTTCAGTAGTTGTAGATGGCGTAGTTATCGCCGCTGTCGACTCAGAGATAGTTCCAGTCGATTGTGTTGTGTCCTGTGGCGTGGTACCTTCAGTAGTTGTAGATGGCGTAGTTATCGCCGCTGTCGACTCAGAGATAGTTCCAGTCGATTGTGTTGTGTCCTGTGGCGTGGCACCTTCTGTAGTTGTAGATGGCGTAGTTATCGCCGCTGTCGACTCAGAGATAGTTCCAGTCGATTGTGTTGTGTCCAGTGGCGTGGTACCTTCTGTAGTTGCAGATGGCGTAGTTATCGCCACTGTCGACTCAGAGGTGGTTCTAATCGATTGTGTTGGTGTTGTATCCACTGATGTTGTCCCATCAGTAATTGTTGATGGCGTTATACCAGCCATTCTCGATTCCGAAATTATTGTAATCGGTTGTTCAGTGTCTTGTGTTGTGTCCTGTGGCGTTGTACCTTCAGTAGTTGTAGATGGCGTAGTTATCGCCGCTGTCGACTCAGAGATAGTTCCAGTCGATTGTGTTGTGTCCTGTGGCGTGTTACCTTCTGTAGTTGTAGATGGCGTAGTTATCGCCGCTGTCGACTCAGAGATAGTTCCAGTCGATTGTGTTGTGTCCTGTGGCGTGGTACCTTCAGTAGTTGTATATGGCGTACTTATCGCCGCTGTCGACTCAGAGATAGTTCCAGTCGATTGTGTTGTGTCCTGTGGCGTGGTACCTTCAGTAGTTGTAGATGGCGTACTTATCGCCGCTGTCGACTCAGAGATAGTTCCAGTCGATTGTGTTGTGTCCTGTGGCGTGGTACCTTCTGTAGTTGTAGATGGCGTAGTTATCGCCACTGTCGACTCAGAGGTGGTTCTAATCGATTGTGTTGGTGTTGCATCCACTGATGTTGTCCCATCAGTAATTGTTGAGGGCGTTATACCAGCCATTCTCGATTCCGAAATTATTGTAATCGGTTGTTCAGTGTCTTGTATTGTGTCCTGTGGCGTTGTACCTTCAGTAGTTGTAGATGGCGTAGTTATCGCCGCTGTCGACTCAGAGATAGTTCCAGTCGATTGTGTTGTGTCCTGTGGCGTGGTACCTTCAGTAGTTGTAGATGGCGTAGTTATCGCCGCTGTCGACTCAGAGATAGTTCCAGTCGATTGTGTTGTGTCCTGTGGCGTGGTACCTTCAGTAGTTGTAGATGGCGTAGTTATCGCCGCTGTCGACTCAGAGATAGTTCCAGTCGATTGTGTTGTGTCCTGTGGCGTGGTACCTTCAGTAGTTGTAGATGACGTAGTTATCGCCGCTGTCGACTCAGAGATAGTTCCAGTCGATTGTGTTGTGTCCTGTGGCGTGGTACCTTCTGTAGTTGTAGATGGCGTTGTTATCGCCGCTGTCGACTCAGAGATAGTTCCAGTCGATTGTGTTGTGTCCTGTGGCGTGGTACCTTCAGTAGTTGTAGATGACGTAGTTATCGCCGCTGTCGACTCAGAGATAGTTCCAGTCGATTGTGTTGTGTCCTGTGGCGTGGTACCTTCAGTAGTTGTAGATGACGTAGTTATCGCCGCTGTCGACTCAGAGATAGTTGCAGTCGATTGTGTTGTGTCCTGTGGCGTGGTACCTTCTGTAGTTGTAGATGGCGTAGTTATCGCCGCTGTCGACTCAGAGATAGTTCCAGTCGATTTTGTTGTGTCCTGTGGCGTTGTACCTTCAGTAGTTGTGGATGGCGTTAATATCGCAGCTGTCGTCTCAGAGATAGTTCCAGTCGATTGTGTTGTGTCCTGTGGTGTGGTACCTTCAGTAGTTGCAGATGGCGTAGTTATCGCCACTGTCGACTCAGAGGTGGTTCTAATCGACTGTGTTGGTGTTGTATCCACTGATGTTGTCCCATCAGTAATTGTTGATGGCGTTATACCAGCCATTCTCGATTCCGAAATTATTGTAATCGGTTGTTCAGTGTCTTGTGTTGTGTCCTGTGGCGTGGTACCTTCAGTAGTTGTAGATGGCGTAGTTATCGCCGCTGTCGACTCAGAGATAGTTCCAGTCGATTGTGTTGTGTCCTGTGGCGTTGTACCTTCAATAGTTGTGGATGGCGTTAATATCGCCGCTGTCGACTCAGAGATAGTTCCAGTCGATTGTGTTGTGTCCTGTGGCGTTGTACCTTCAGTAGTTGTAGATGGCGTAGTTATCGCCGCTGTCGACTCAGAGATAGTTCCAGTCGATTGTGTTGTGTCCTGTGGCGTGGTACCTTCAGTAGTTGTAGATGGCGTAGTTATCGCCGCTGTCGACTCAGAGATAGTTCCAGTCGATTGTGTTGTGTCCTGTGGCGTGGTACCTTCTGTAGTTGTAGATGGCGTAGTTATCGCCGCTGTCGACTCAGAGATAGTTCCAGTCGATTTTGTTGTGTCCTGTGGCGTTGTACCTTCAGTAGTTGTGGATGGCGTTAATATCGCAGCTGTCGTCTCAGAGATAGTTCCAGTCGATTGTGTTGTGTCCTGTGGTGTGGTACCTTCAGTAGTTGCAGATGGCGTAGTTATCGCCACTGTCGACTCAGAGGTGGTTCTAATCGACTGTGTTGGTGTTGTATCCACTGATGTTGTCCCATCAGTAATTGTTGATGGCGTTATACCAGCCATTCTCGATTCCGAAATTATTGTAATCGGTTGTTCAGTGTCTTGTGTTGTGTCCTGTGGCGTGGTACCTTCAGTAGTTGTAGATGGCGTAGTTATCGCCGCTGTCGACTCAGAGATAGTTCCAGTCGATTGTGTTGTGTCCTGTGGCGTTGTACCTTCAATAGTTGTGGATGGCGTTAATATCGCCGCTGTCGACTCAGAGATAGTTCCAGTCGATTGTGTTGTGTCCTGTGGCGTTGTACCTTCAGTAGTTGTAGATGGCGTAGTTATCGCCGCTGTCGACTCAGAGATAGTTCCAGTCGATTGTGTTGTGTCCTGTGGCGTGGTACCTTCAGTAGTTGTAGATGGCGTAGTTATCGCCGCTGTCGACTCAGAGATAGTTCCACTCGATTGTGTTGTGTCCTGTGGCGTTGTACCTTCAGAAGTTGTGGATGGCGTAGTTATCGCCGCTGTCGACTCTGAGGTGGTTCTAATCGATTGTGTTGGTGTTGTATCCTCTGATGTTGTCCCATCAGTAATTGTTGATGGCGTTATACCAGCCATTCTCGATTCCAAAATTATTGTAATCGGTTGTTCAGTGTCTTGTGTTGTATCCTGTGGCGTTGTACCTTCAGTAGTTGTGGATGGCGTAGTTATCGCCGTTACCGACTCAGATATAGTTTTAGTCGATTGTGGTGTGTCTTCAGAAGTTGTGGATGGCGTTGTTGCCGCTGTTGTCGACTCTAAAATAGTTTTAGTCGATTGTGTTGTATCCTGTGGTGTTGTATTTTTAGTCCGTATTGATATCATAGTACCCACCTCTGTCGACTGAGAGGCTACTATCGTACTACTTTCAGAGGTTGTTTCTTCTTTTAAAGTCAATATAGATTTTGCTACTGCTCTCGTTGTTGACATTGTAGTTCCTGCCGTATTCTCTGAGATTGTCAGCTCAGTTGTTCCTCGTTCGGTTTTTTGGCCAAGACCCTCAACTTCACTAAAGAAGGCTGAGGCTTGATTTGTGCGATTGGAAGTTGTAATAACGCGAGGAACGATTGTCATAACTGTTGTGTTATGCGATATGGGATGCCGAAATTTTAATATAATTTCACGAGGACCATCTCCACGATAAAATATTACATGGCGTCCGAACATCGTCATAGCACTGCTTGTGATCACAAGTAAACTTAACACCAACAAATATTTTGCCATTTCTCTTGAATTACTTGATTCATTCAATTCACTTCTCAAATTATGGTTTCAAAAAATATGCGCGGACACATGTGATTTTTTGAAATTGAGTCACTTTTGGAAATAGATTTTTTTTATTTTCAGGTTTTTTTCGATTTTTAGGAATGATCACCGCCGACGGTTGCCGATTTACTAACTATTCTGACAAATATAAGCCGTCTTTAATAGTTCCCCAAAGCAGGTTTGTGTATATCCGAGCTCAGTCAATGCATTTCTTTGAACAGCAATTATGTGCAAGTATTCAATTTGAAATTTTTGTGTTTCGTATTTCCGATTGATCATTGTTTACGGTAGCGTACGCGGTCAGTTATTTTTAAAATGACTGACGTAGTAGCAGTGCTGACAAGTTTGCGTATGAATTACAATTTTCCGTTTATTACATAATAAAATAATTTGTATATTGTTTAGTCTACAGAATTTATGAATTACAAGTAGAAGCTTAACCAAATTTCGATTTGTTTGGAACCACATGAGCATGCGAATGACCGTAATACGTTAAGAGGTGTGTTTGATGGTTTTGGTTCTTATCAAAGTCGTTTGAAGATTTCACCCAACGTGCTTATTTTTAATTTACTATTTCAATGCGCTACACTTCATGAGGTAAGGGTATATGGTTGTTGTTACACCATCTGTAACTCATAAAAAAAGGAGTAGAAAAGTATATCCGCGAAATGGACGAAAGTGCCAGACACTTTGTTTCACTTTTTCCTCTATGTTAACTGTCGTTTGGCGTTAAAGTTTTACTTTCAACGATAGGAAAAAGGTCGCTTATGTTCATTTCGCTGATATTCTATATCACCTTCCAAATTCGTAGTTGATCTAGCGATGAACGTTTATTTATTTCTCAGTCCGTTAATTCGTACGATAAGTGCTGTGGTTTGAGCTATCGATTAAAAATTTTGACACTCCACTTATTTGGGTCGACATCAGATGAGAACCACGCTTACATACCGTACAACATGACCGTTGAATTTTCCTTCTTTTCCTTTATCTTGAGAAATATTCATGCCATTTGCCTTTGTTTTTGCATGTAGTCATAAATTTTGTCGGGAACGAAATGGAACTGCAAATGAAACAAACTTGAAAATAGAGAAAAAAATAAACTTGAACTGGATCAACTGGAAATGGAAAAAAACTAAGAAGAGAATGGGAACAATGAAAAAAACAAATGGCTTATTCCCTGCAGTAACGACACAACGCCAAAAAACTTATTGCTGGGAAATCATGATTTGAAATTTAAAGTTGGATAATAGGTGTGCCAAAAAATTAAAAGTCGTGATTTCGTTTGGGACTTTGGAATTTTTAGTAAAGAGGTAATAAAAAAAAGGTAGTAGGTAAATATACATACGAAAAAAAGGTAGTGTGCTCACTGTTGAGAGGAGTGCTCACTCATTTTATACATACTATTCCGATATATTCATAATAATCGTAATTAGTTTCAAAGTTTCATTCACATTTTGTTTGTTTTTTTTTCGAGTGATTTTTTAATAATTTTTTCCGGTTTTCGGGCGTTTTTTAGTTTTGTGGGCAGTGTTGCCATCGATCTGGAAAAAAATGTCTTTTGGCGATTGCTTTTCTACAATGGAAAAGTTTGTAAATTCACATGGAGTGTTTGTATTTATAGGGGAAGATGGGGTACCTTGGGAACACTTTGATCTGGCTTTTAAAAGGCCCTAGGACCCAAATTTTTTATGGCAATTTTTCATTTTGACTTTTAATACTTGCCATATTACTAGGTGTCATATTTGTGGACTTTTTTTGTTGTTTTTCACGCAGCCATTACCCTTATAGAATGAATGTTGAAGAGAGAGTCAAGGGACTTTACACGCAATATGAGATTCTTGTGTGCGTGGTGTTGATTCACACACATTCACACATGTACTTCATATAATATTTATTAAATTATTAAATTCACATATAGAAATAGATTGTTATTTCATATTTTAAAATTAATGATGTACTTTAAAAGTGTTGAATACATTTCAATTTGATTCTGCAATTTGTATTTTAATTGTACATAATTTGTTTGTAATTTTATTTGTTGTCTTGTTAAGTAGTTGTGTACTTTCATATTCCAATGTGATTTGTAGAGAATATTTGTAATATTGTTGCATTTGTACTAATTTACAAATTAAGAAATTTATATAAAAAAAAAATAATATATTTCAAAATCAAAAGTTGTATAATTGTGGTTTTTTATGTAAAAAAAAAAAGAAGAGAAAATAAAACAAAAGAAACTTATTCAGTGCAGTAAATGGTAAGGAAAGAAAAGAAACACAAAATGCAATATTCCATTGCTTCATTTTGAATAAATTCAAGTAAAAAAGGGGGTTTAAAGTAAAAATCACTGTGAAGCGTTTGAAGTCAGACTGCCGGCGGGCCCAAGCGTACCAGAAGTAATCACATTCATAATACTGCTAGGAAGCGGATGGGCACCATCCCAAGTGCAAACGCCGCAATTCTGCAAGAGAGTAAAATTCGATTTGAAAACCATTAATTGGGACATCATTTTGAACTCACATCACATATATAGAAATGCTCCTTGGTGCGCAAAATGTGCGGCTTAATACGATTCAATTTAATAGGTTTGCCACGGTAAGTAGTTTTCGTACTCATGATATGTTCGTTTACGTTCACTGCAAAAGATCAAATCGAAATTAATTTAAGGTGAGATTTATGCATGCGGGCACCCACATAATTTGAATGTCTTCTCGTAGGGATTGGTGGCCTTGGCACTCCTGCGCGACGAAGCCTCGTTGCGATCTTGCGCCTGACCGAAGCGCATGAGTAGCATTTCGTCCTGTAGGGCCAGTATGAACTCGTTGCCGTTGCACTGCAAGCAGCGTGTGAATAGATTCCGTTCGAGCACTTCAATGTTCAAATAATTGATGATGTTGAGCACCTGATCCACACTGGAGTCCGTGGGCACTTCAATGCATTGCTTTTGGGGCAGTTCATTGCAGAAGAGCATGTAGCGTGTATCTCTGGTGAGTACGAAACGTTGCTCGCGCTTCGCCAAGTCAATATAAAAGTTCACGTCCAACTTGATTATTTCAATGCAGTCGATGCCCAATTTGCGCAGTTCCTTGGCCAGGCCAAAAAGCATGCTGTCGCATATGAAACTTATGTCGGTGGCACTAAGGAGAGGGGGGAAGTTGACAAAGTATTGCATAAAAACCAAGAGGCCGCCATTTACCCAATAACATCACTGTCGCGTCGTGCCGCAGCTGCCCCCTTTTGTGCCTGGCTCACCGCTACGCCAGCCTGGTCCGTTTCGTTCTGACCCGAACTGCCACGTTTCATGCGAAACAAATAGCCCGACTTGGCCGTCGTTATTTCGTCCACCACCTGATCGATATCCAAGCCCATGCGCTGCAACAGCTCAGCCAGCACTTGATAGATTTGCAGGAGGCAGTGCGCATCCAAGGCTGCAATTTGAGAGGAATTTATTTTGCTGTTCGCCAGTCATTTGGAAGCCTTCAACTCACCCGCATAAACTATCTGATCATGTCGCAGTGGGCGATTTGCCCAATTCGAGCACTGATTCGATTTGTCCAGTTTCTTGCCCAAGCAAACCTCGGTCAGTGCGCTCAGGCTCTCGCCGGCGTAGACGGCTCTCCCGAACGGAAAGGTCACGATTTGCATATACTTGAGGCGGCGCCACAGCTCACGCAAGTCCAGGTAGCAGGCCGAAGTCTGCAAATTCAATTGCAGCGGCAGCGATTTGTGTAGCATACGCAGATCCTGATTCAGCGAGAATCCGATTTTCAGGATTTCCAAATTGTTGAAGATTTTGCGGCCCAACAGGCGCCACAGGTCCTCGCTCAGCTGCGGCGCCAGGCAATCGAGCAAATACACGCGCTCGAAGGTGGCCAGCTGCAGCAGTGAAACCACATTGTCATTACACACGGACGGCTTCCACTCCGAGTCGAAGGCAATCGCCAGTTGCACTTCCAGATAGGCTAACATTTCGAGGAACTTTTTTTTGGCATCGACTAGTATAATGCAATCGGCGGGCAGTTTCAGTGTGAGATATTCCGACGTGCAGTAGGAATTCGGATTTCTAAACTTGGCAGAAGAGGGGGCGGCAGCAGGAGGGGCGACTGCAGCAGCACCGCCACCACCAACGCAACCTGTTTGCACCCACGGGCCATCCACTGTGTCTGATGGTGCACCGGCTGCTTTGACATGGGGTGATGCTGCTGCTGCTGCTGCTACTCCACTGGCAACCTCATCATAACCCTTCTCTAGTTTAGCTTGAACTATGCTGGGACAATCGGCCATTGGCACTTTGAAATGTTTCGCCCAATAGATGGCCTCTTGCAAGTCACCGTACGAGGCGATTTTCATGACCAAGTCCAATTGTAGTGCCTTTGTGGTGGCCGTATCGCGTACCAGTTCGCGCCACGATTCACAGCTCATGCCACCGTCTTGATACTTGCGATACAGATAATGCATGTAGGAGCAGGCTTTGGTGAAGTTGAGATTCGGCGTGAGATGCGCTTCGACTTTGTATTTTTTGGCAAGACGCATTACTAGCTTAGACATGGGACGGTAGCTGAGAACGTTGTGTTTGATGTCGGTGTATTTGTACTTACTGCAAAAATAAGAACAAAAATGTGTGTGTAAAGTAATTGCAAGCCAAACTTAATTTGAACTAATTCGGCTACATGGACCGAAGCTAAAATATCGACGAGTATGGGTAATGTTGCCGTCAACCGTACAGGGAAAATTCCTCTGGACAGTCCTTATGAAAATCAAAACATGCCATGAAGATGCATAAAATTACAAATCACTCAATTAAAGCGTCCGACTCACGCTAATATTTCATCACAATGTTGGAAGACAGTCTTTTGCTTGTCGAGCAGCGAATCGAGATACTGCAAAGTTGGCAATTGCTGGTCTTTGGCCACGTTTAAGTACTCCTCGGCCAGAAACACTTTGTCCTGTAAGATCAGGGGAAACACAATATCGAAAATACTAAATACGTGCGTGACCTCCAGATGCATGGCCCAGTAAGCGGCCTGAAAGGGTTAGAAAAAAAAGTTATGATAATCGCCACAATGTACAGTGAATCGTTGCATTACATCTTTGAAGTGTCCCTGCGATATCAGTTGGCTAATCTTCGGCACCAAGAGATCGCGTATTTTGCGCAGCTCGTATGTTTCCATCACAGCCTTGTAGAGCGGCACAATCCCGCAGGTTTTCACGAAATTGAAAGCAATCATGCGCGTATTGTCGTCGCAGGTGGCCGCAATGTCCGGATGTTGTTTATAAAGATCACAAACGGTTTCAAGGACTAAAAATCAATCAATTAGTGGTACATCTTACTTCATTGCAGTAATCAAAGTTATGGCGAATCTTAGAAAAAAACATGTATCACATCAACTCACTGAATAGGGCCAGATTCTTGTTTTTCAAATTATTGCAACCCGGACAAGTGGCGAACAACTTCAAAGCAAAGAGCAGAGGTTCCGGATCCTTCATAAATGCTATTTTCAGACTTTGCTGGGCCGCGGGCGTGCGTTTGTCTTGAAGAAAAAAATGATGACAATTAGCACAGCACAGACACTGGGCAAAAGTACTTGTACTCACAGGCGTTCCACATGTCCCGGTAGGCGTCAAACCAATTGTCCTGGTCCGCGTTTAGTTCACAGTCGAAATCTTCGCCATTAAGCGACGCTCCTATACGAATATCAGGAACAATGGTGATCTTAAGATTCTGTGTCGTCCGTTCGATGGAGTCGATGCTATCGTCGTTTGGGTCGCCGTGCAAATCATCTTCGTACCCAGCAGGTACGCCGCGAAATTTCATCATTTTGTATTATTTGGAATTTTGCAAATATTTTCGAACAAATTCCATGTAAAACCGAAAAAATTAACTCAAGTAGTGATGGCCCAAAAGTAATCGTCGAACACTTTGTATATAGTTGTGTACCTCTAAATGTATTCGACACTCAGTACTCACAATTGTCATTTCATACAGGGCTTTGGAACAGGCCAATGTTTAAATGATCCGGCTCCATCTCAGCTCCGGGAACTAATGTGAAATTATCCAACAAAAAATTTGGTTTTTAATCTAGGAATTTAAAAAAAAATTCAAACATTGTTGCCAGATTAAAAAGCGGGTATCTAAAAACATGAAATTTAATTTTAAAAATTATTATTTAAAAATTATTGTTATTGCTCCGCTCTGGCGAAAATCACCTGCTCCGCACTCCAGCTCCACTCCAAAGCCATGCAATGCTAGAACAAGCTGACGGAAAGTCTAACACACCAACCAAATTTTTCTGGGTTACTAATGCATTATCACATTTGGAGACATTTTTTTTGTTTTAATATCTAGCTTTGAATATGAAGGAAAACATGGAAAGGGATAAAGTACACAAAAAATTACATTTGTCACATTTCTCTTAAGGAACTGAACCGGAACCGAAGCCAGAATCTATTTGTATTTAAATCTGAGATCCAAATCCGTTTAATTTTTGTTAGTTCCAGTTTCTAATTACTTAATAAAAAATTTAAAATAATAAATAAATTTTTATTAAATTTTCTTATACTTCAGTTTTTGTTAGTTGGCTTTTGTGTTTTCTCTTTCACTTTATGATTTCAAGTTTATGGAAACGAAATCCATATGATCCTATTTACACTATCATTTATATGACAAAAAATATGATAAAGAGCTAATAAGAACTGCGGTAGTGTAAACGGTATAGACAAGTTTGCACCGAAAATCCATACAAAAAACATAAAAGGTGGCAACTCCATGCTTTGTTTATTTACATTTTCATGTAAAAACTGTCAGTTTCCCACATTTCCAGGTCAGTGTAAATTATAAAAACGGCATGCCCATGCGACATGGGAAAACATCTCCGCGTTTTCGAGGGGTTTTCCACTTTAAATGAATACCCTTACTAATTTAACTTTTCAGAATGCAATGAGCAAAACGTTAACGCGTTTTTCGACACAACGCTGGACGCGAAACGTGGAAACGTGGAGTATCACCATTAGATTTTAGTAGCTTTGTGGCAACGCTATTCCTTCATCCATTATTTGGCTATAAAATAAAAAGGTGGCAGCTTTCTGCAATCAAGTAATCTTTGCCAGAGACGCGTTTAAGAAATTTGCAAAATTATTATCTTAAATTTAATATTTAATACAGAAATAGAGAAATTTTAAGGTTGGAAAAGTGTAAGGAGCTCTTCTAATTCCGGGTGCATCCGGTGAAAACATCTTGAGCAAAATGGAAAACGCAGAAAATAGTGGTGAGTCCCGTTCGAAAGGAGTTAGGTTATGTACAAAATTGCGAAATATTGAGATTTTCTTGTAATTTTCCAATTGTCGAATTGTAGAACCTGTTGTAGCATCTGAGGCTGCAAAAGAAAATGGAACTACGTCACGCTCGGCATCACCAGTGTTGGATGAGAAGGCTGGTGCAGTTGAAACACCATCGGAGCCAACAGCGGAACCTGAAGAGAATGGCAACGACGCAATAACGGCAGCAGTGGAAAAATGTGCTAGTCCCAGCCGCAGTCGTTCTTTAAGTGCTGAAAAGGACAAAGAGCCACCTTCCAGGAAGTCGCGGTCAAGGTCGCGCTCGCATAGTCCGAATGCAAACCCAGCTTCACCAGTAGCAGCAGAAGAAGCTGTTGATGAGGAAACGATAAAGGATAAAGACGACGCACACGCTAAATCGAGAAGCCGCAGTAGAAGTCCTGCCACACAGACCGAAGCACGAAAAAGTCGCAGTCGCAGCGGTAGCCACCACTCTGAGAAAAATGAAAACAAAGTCGGGGATGTTGTGGAGCGCAAAAGTCGCAGTCGCAGCGGTAGTCACCACTCGGAGCGAAATGAAGATAAAGTCAAGGATGTTGTGGAGCGCAAAAGCCGCAGTCGTAGTGGTAGTCACCACTCGACGAAAGAGGCTGCAAAACGCAAAAGTCGTAGTCGCAGTCGCAGCGGTTCACTTGCAGCTAGTCGCAGCAAATCACGTTCTCGTAGCGGCGGATCTCGTCGCTCTAGAAGTGGCTCAAGGCGCACTTCACGTAGTCGGTCTGGTTCGCGTAGAAGTCGGAGTGGCTCACGAAGGAGTAGAAGCGGTTCCCGCAGAAGTCGGAGCGGCTCGCGAAGGAGTCGTAGTGGCTCGAGTCGCTCTCGTTCGGGATCACGTAGGAGTCGAAGTGGTTCAGGAAGCCGCAGCCGCAGTGGTTCTCGGCGGTCGCGTTCCGGCTCGCGACGCAGCCGCAGCGGATCCGGTAGTCGTTCCCGCAGCGGTTCCAGACGATCACGCAGTGGTTCGAGGCGTTCACGCAGTGGCTCCAGACGCTCACGCAGTGGTTCGAGACGTTCGCGCAGCGGTTCTAGACGCTCACGCAGTGGTTCAAGGCGTTCACGAAGCCGCTCTGGCAGTCGTAGTCGCAGTCGTTCGCGCAGTGGCTCGAAATCTGTCTCACGATCACGCTCCAGATCGAGAGCCAGATCTCGTTCAGGAGCCAAGTCGCGGTCAGGGTCGCGTGCAAAGTCTCGATCACGAAGTGGCTCGCGGTCTCCTACAGCGGGGGCAAAGGGAAAGAAGCGCAATGTGCTCAGTGACTCGGAGGGTAAGTTTTTGTGTCCCAATTGAATTCCCCGCCTTAATTGCCATTTTCGTTTCCACAAAGCAGAGGAAGGACCCGCTTCCAGCTTCAAAAAACGCCCCAAAATTACCGACACTGACAACGAGGACGAGGATGAACCCAAAGAAGGCGACGAGGAGGCCGGTGCGAAAGTGGCTGAGCCTGCCGAGGGGGCCGAGAAGAAGGCAGACGACAGCTCCGACGACGAGATACCCATTTCCAATAGTCGAGAGTAAGTTGGATGCCTAACAAGTTGAGAGATCTCACTAAGACGTTCCTTTGTTCGTCGCCAGAAACGACAATGCCATTTCCGACTTCGACGCCATGATGATGCGCAAGAAGGAGGAGAAGAAGGTGCGGCGCCGCAAACGCGACATTGACCTGATCAACGACAATGACGACCTCATCGATCAGCTGATTGTGAGTATGAAGAACGCCTCCGACGAGGACAGGCAGCTGAACGTCGAGGGCCGACCGGCCACCAAGAAGATCGCCATGCTGAAGCAGGTCATGTCGCAACTCATCAAGAAGGACCTGCAGCTGGCCTTCATGGAGCACAACATACTCAATGTACTGACAGACTGGCTGGCGCCGTTGCCGAACAAAAGTTTACCCTGCCTGCAGATACGCGAGAGCGTACTGAAGCTGTTGGCCGACGTAAGAACGCTTTCTGTAATTTTCTCTACAAGTATCTTACCCCCCATCTTTGCACCCCCACCCACAGTTTCCTACGATCGACAAAAGCTACCTTAAACAGTCGGGCATTGGCAAGGCGGTCATGTATCTGTACAAGCATCCCAAGGAAACGAAACTGAATCGTGATCGGGCGGAGCGACTGATCTCCGACTGGGCGCGTCCCATCTTCAACTTGAGTGCCGATTTCAAGGCAATGACTAAGGAGGAACGTCAAGAGCGCGATCTTACACAAAATCCGCGTCAGCGCCGCAAGACGCCCGAGCCACAGGCCTCATCGTCGTCGAAGAAAAAAGGACTGAATGCGTTTACCTCCGAAGAAAAACCGCTGCGTCCCGGCGATCCCGGTTGGGTGAGTCGCGCACGCGTTCCCATGCCCTCGAACAGGGACTATGTGGTGCGTCCCCGGTCGACAGTGGAAGGCGAAATTCAAACGGTGAGTTGGCTGCAATTCACTTCGTAATTAGGAGCACTAATCGTTCTCTACTCGCTACCCCCGCAGGCAACGAAACGCAAACCAAATCGTTACGAGAAGCATATGAAGAAATTCTTGGATGCCAAACGCTTGAAAGAATCCAGACGGGCCGTGGACATTTCCATTGAAGGACGCAAGATGGCACTTTAGAGGATGCGTGTGCTTAGTAGTGAAATGATATGAATTGGATATGAAAGAGCAAATGCGCCACACCCCCTCCTCCCGCAATTACTGTTGCTCGTTTGTATTCTGCTATTTTTCAATTTCTTTAGATTTCTTTAGGTTTAAGTTAGGTTTCCATAATTATTTTCTTGGTTTTTACCACACAGCACATTTGTGGTGAAGAGAATCGAACAAGTAAAGCTTGAGAATCAATTTCAATAAACACGATACGATATTTAAATTAACGGCCCGTATTTTATTGCTGCGGGTTATTCGGGTGTGGCTCATGGGATCGGCTCCAGCATTGGCTTAAATGTCGCTCGAAAATATGTATTCGCTATTTTATTGATAGTTTTTCGATATTTTATTAATAATTTTTCGATATTTTATCGACATTTTTCGATTGTTTGTCGATAGTTTCCATTTCATTCCCGATTCATTTCAAAATTTTGTTTCAATTCCATTTCGTTTCAGTTTTATTCCCATTTCGTTCCCGACATTATTTCCATTTTGTATGGGAAGTATGAGAATTCTTTAATATTTTATCGAAATTTAATGTATAATTTTTCAAAATTTTATCGATTTTTTGTCGATAATTTTTTGATATTTTATAGACAATATTTCCAATATTTATATTTTTTTATCTATAATTTTTCGATAATTTATCGTTGTTTTGTCGATAATTTTCCAATATTTATCGATAATTTTAATTTCCTGATCCATTTAAAAATTTTGTTCCAATTCCATTTCGTTCCTGTTGCATTCCCATTTCGTTCCCGAGCTCATTTCCAACCCAATGCAATTCACAAGTACTTTCACCAAGGAAATGCTGTTATGGACCACATTCATTTATTAATTGATATTGGACAAGGAATCCATGTTATGGCATTCGTGTGTGGGGCATTTACTTTAAGAGACTTGGGCTCAGCCAAAGTGGTTTGCTCCTCAATTATCCTAAGCTACAGTAAACCTATTTGAAATTAAGTGGAAAATTATTATAGTTTTGATTTAAGTTTAATAATAATCAAGCAGTGTTAGTTCATATTACATAGTTTGCTTCCAGCAATTTCATGGTTAGTAGCATAAATAGTTTATCATTTGAAAATACATTTCAATATTACAGATTAAATGAGTTAGTTTCCGTTATTCGGCAGCAATTGCCCCAACGTTAATGTACACCCTCGAAGTCAGAGCGTGCGGTGTTGGTTCCTTCTTCTCGGGCGTATTCGTGACCGTATTCACATAGGTATATTGCATGCTAAAGCCCACCGTGACTTTGTCGCCCTCCACCAGCTCGGCATCGGGTGTGAAATTCAAACGGATGGAAACTTTATTGGAGCGGCGCCAAGTTATGAATCTGCCACGGAGGAGAAAGAGTCCATGAGGTTAATGATTTTGTCAACTGACGGCTAGCTACTCACTTGGGCTCCTCGCGCTGCACTTGCACCTCCTCGTCGAACTCCGTCGAATCGTCGCGCTGACTCAGCACAAACGACGAATCCAGCATTTCCAATTTGGCATTGGTGGTGTGCCGCACCACGCGCGTATCTTCCGTCAGCGAGGCCTGACGCGACAGCGAAGTGGTCGTCAGAGACGGCGTGCCCGTTATCGATTTCAACGAATCGGCCGCAGCGCTTGTCAGCGACGAGTCCTTGACATTGCAGGCCTTCTTGAAGTCCTCAATCATGGACAGCTCTTCGTAGACGGTCGGCAACTCCATGATGGTGATGTTCATGTCGTGCATGGTGGGATTGGTCAACTTCAGTATAACCGAGCAGGACTTGCCCGCGTACAAGGGCTGTTCGCAGCGCACCAGCAGCACATCGGGCGCGTGGTAGTTGGCGAACAGTTGAATGCGATACTTCACCGAGGTCGGATGGTACTCGGGCTTGATGACGTTGTGCTCGCACTGGCGACAGCGCAATGAACGCTTGATCCAGAGGAAGCGTCGCTGCGGATACAGCTTGTTGACGGTGAAGGGCTGGTCAGCCGGTTGGCCATGACGCTGCTTGATTGTGGTCACTGTTTGGAAGCGTGTTGGTTGTTTTAGCGATTTCTACTCAAGTTTTGGGTGAAGCAAAAAACATTACCATTTCTCAGATTTACTTTCTGCGTAAAAATATTCGCTGGCAGCTCGCCCACATCCTCCGTAGCACTGGCAGCTGTGATGTCCACTGGCTTGGACTTCTGGGCGCTCTTGTCAGTCCAGCCAATTTGACGCCGTATCATGGAAACTGTGAGGCCAGTACGATCCTTGAAATAAAAAAAATGTAAAATCGAATCGATCGGAAAACGTTTCAACGACGAACAGTTAGGCTGGGAAACTTGTGCGTCTTTGGAGTCTTACGACGCATATACTCCTGCTTCTCTTGCTTGTCCTGCAAGACAACCGCTTGATAGTACTCCAGCAAGGTGTTGAAGCGCGTCTGATAAGAGCACTCATTGTCCGGCCAGGTGCCAGTGGCTGAAAGCAAAAAGTAAATATTTAGAAACCTTGCTTTTATCCTCATTAAGGTCGCTACATACCCACGTTCTGATCGGGTATGCCCACATCACGAGAGGTCCAGCGGCAGGCCAGGCAGGAAAGATAGTACATTTTCTTGGTGATCACTTTAGGGGCGGCGCCATCGCCTTCACCTTCTTTCGGTGGTTCGTCGGTTTTTCTGTACGTAAATGGAAATTTCACTTTAAATGTAAACCAAATACGTGGCCATCACTTACTTCGGCACCACCACCACGGTAGCCGCTCGAGCGGACAACGTATGCTGACAGCACGGACAATCGAAGCAATTGGCGCAGCAATTCTTCTTGTGACGCGCCTCCGACGACGGAATGTTCTCCAAGCAATTCGAGCAGAAATGCGAATCAACCTGAGTGGTGCAGAAGTTATAAATTCAGTGTTCACAGAAGGATGATGACTACTCACTTCATGGCAGACACAGAAGCCACACCTCAGCTTGGTGCAGTGGCGGCAGAAGAACAGTTTACTGATCGGATTCAGAATGCCACAGGAGCAGGCATACTTCACTACGCTGTCTTGCATAAAGTTGGCCATTTTCCGTTGAGAAACTATTATTTGATTGCGATTTTCACCAGAAAATCCAATATCAATAAATAAAATGAGTGATGAGTGATACAGCTAGGGTTGCCAGTTACTTCGTTTTTTTCGATTATTCATTGCTCAAATCAGGGCTTGAATTATGTATATTTCAGACGATCATAGTAAAAACGATAGCGCGTCAAAATCACAAAGGAATTGTAATGAAAACCATGATTTGAGTGAAAATAATTTCACACACAAAAAAAATCTTCACCCAAATAATCTGGTCCCAATTCTTGTTCTGCTCTACGCACTGACGGCGTTACTCATCATGGTCGAAGTAACCAACATGTGAATGCCAAGGATGGCAACTTTTTGGAGTATATTTGGACTCAGCGTGAAGAGCTGCTGCATTTGCAAACCTATAGTTGTTGCCCTGTTCTCAAATGGTTGTTGTTTTAGTTCGCCCTCAACTGTGTGCGCTTCAATTCGAACCAGCAAATCCTGGAAAAGTGTATTAAGGTGGGCGATGTGGTGTATGTGGCGCCGAAGACCGAGCACACACAGTTTATTATATTGTCCAATTTTATCAAGTACCGCGGCTCCGATGCGTCGTGGTACCACTCTCATTGCTGATTGACTTTGTGGAGAATACGCGTACGAAGCGCTTTTACGATCATTCGGAGCGCTGCAAAGTTATCATGCTAATTAACTCCATCCGCATGAAAGCGCTGTTCAGTGTGAATAAACGCTTTCCCGAGGAGTATTGGGTCAATTTGTCGGTAGGGTTCATTGCTCAAGCCTTCGATCGTTTGCAAGCAGCCATTGATATACCCAATCCAGAACGGAACACACTCACGAGCGACACCGATCTGACCAGCTATAAGGAAATGTTCGATGCAGCCATGTTGGAGATATGCCGCGTTGCGTTCTACACAGATCCACAGCAGCTGGCCGATATAGGAGTATACGATCGTGCTACTTTTGAGGATAGATTTCAGCTGCAGTGGACAGATTAGTTGTCCGATTGTTTTCTTTTTCCATGATGAAAACGATATAATTTATTAAATTTTTTAACTAATGTGAGATTTTTGTGAGATTTTTAATTCGTGTAAGATTTTGTGAGATTTGTTGTGCGATTTTTTTATTGAAAGAGAAATCATTTCTTATTAGCACCTGTTAGATTTAAATTCAGAAAAGTTCAAAAGCGAAAAATGTCTGCAACTAATTTTAACCATACAACAGATAATCAAGATCGTCTTACAGATCTAAAAGTAATCGATCAATTCGTATACAAGCGTACTAGGTTTTACGATTTGTGTACCGGAAGAACTTACAGAAAATTTAATCAAAAAATGCACGAAGCTAGCACAGCTGCTCATGGCGTTATAGCTAAAACGTTAGGTATAGTCCGGAAATATTTTTTTTGGCCACGAATGTGTACCAACATTTAGGATTATGTGAAAAATTCCGTTTTGTGTAAAGAGTGTAAACACTCAAATCAAATTTTAAGTTCAACAATGGGTGCTGAGGTAACGACTACAAGATAAGACAGTAAGCAAAACCAAATAGACCAAGAAAAACCACAAAAGACAATATACATTTCAGTCTGCCTAACCCTGCATGCGGCACGTTGTCGTCGTCTCTATAGTCCTCATCGTCGTCGTCTCGACAGTCATCATCGTCGTCCGTCGTTGCTGTCCTCCATCGTCATCATCATCGTGACCGGCGATGCTAACATCGTAAGGGCATTGGACATAGCGTATACGACGCGGAACCTTCTAGGTAACTACTTAATAAGAATACACAAGTATCGTTATAACATTAATTTATTATAAGGGTATTCATTTAAAGTGGGAATCCCCCCGAAAACGCGCTGTTGCTTAAAAGAACTGTCAAATTTCATATGTTTTGACTGCTCATCTGCACAACTGAATAGTTTCCGAGGGATTTCCCACTTTAAATGAATCGCCCTTATGTAATCGGTTTTTAGGAGAAGATGGTACAGTTTTAAAGAACTCTGGAGTGGAGTTCCTAAGGGGGTGCTCTTTGGTGGGGCAATACATCAATGAACCGTTGTCCGATGTCAGTTGGGAAAATGAGAATTTTTCGATTTCAAATTACAATCGATCCGGCTTAACTGAAACACGAATTTGTCAGACATTTTGTTTCAGTTATGTGGGTTTTTTACTTAAGCGATTTTGTATGAAAAATATTTCACTAAAACGAACTACAGGTTTCACTTAAGCGGCCTCGAATTTATCAACCTGTTGGTTACTTTTCGATTCGATAAACGTACCTATGTAATTATTACATAATATTTTTGAAAAAAAAATAGATTTGGAAATTCAACCAAATTTCAAGCCAGTTTTGTATAATCAATCGTTACTTTGCAATGATTACTTTTCTTATTACGGCGAGCTTTTTCCTACACTTCCACATGAGCTAGCTGAATTTTGGAACACTGATAGAACTCCGGTGACAATGCATTCTATTAAATTTGGGGTCCATCAGAGGCGTAGGGGGCCGTGGGGGGACTCAAACCTATTCGTTTTTAAACATGGCATAACTTCCGATTCCTTTAAGCTACAATGATGAATAGGTGGGTTCTTATTGACAAAATGATTTTTTATACCCTTTGGAAAGTGGGGTGTGGGGGCAAACGGGAGCGGGATGGAGCCAATTTAAAGTTCTAACTTTCGTATTTTTTAAGCTACAGGGCTGAAATTTTTTACTTAGGTTAGCATTGGGGAAAAAAAGTAAAAAAAGGGGAAAAAAGGAGGGAAAAGGGGGTAGAAAAAAATTTAAAAAAAAGAGGAAAATTAAAAAGAGTAAAAAACAAAAATATAACCCTTTAACCGGCTAAAAAGCAGAAAATAAATTTCCGCAATTTCGATTTAAAATTAAGAGTTTTTTGGCGACTTCAAAATCTGCAATGATATTAGGAACAAAGTAGCCAAAAACTCTTAATTTTGCATCGAAATTGCGGAAATTAATTTAAAGGAAATTTATTTTCTGCTTTTTAGTCGAATCGTTGACAAATTGAAAAATATGTACAAGCATAATATTTTTTCTAAATTAAGCACAAGGTAAATTCTGTTTTTCATAAAAATCAATTGTTTATCTTTAATATAACTTTTTTACTTTAAATTTTAAAAGGTTCTATGATGTAAGTTGTTGGGTATTCAATTATCTTTCAAAAAAGTCCTGTTAATCGTTGGTGGCTGTGTGAAAAAAAACATGCGATACAAAAATGTTACGTAACATTGTGATTAGCTCCCCTCACGAAACGCCATGTAGACATTTAATTAATTCCTCCCCCCAACACGGCGTTACGTGGTTTATGGACAACCCCTATGAATGTTTTACTACCAGAAAAAACAATCCAGATTAATTTCAAATACATTATTGCATTTGAAATACACTGTTTTCCTATTATGCATTTAATATACATAAAACGTAAACAAATTAAATAAATAATAACTTTAAAATCAGCAAAATAAATTAAATTCCGCAACGTGGTTAAATTTAGCATTCTGGGCCAAAAAGTTAACAGAATTTATATTCTCTTCTCGGATGCGGTGTGCGTCACGGGTTTTGAGAATTTATGTAGCAAAGGCTACAATCATTTCGGTTTGCGCCTTGGCTACTGTTTATTAAATCTACAGCCGATGGTGCCCTAATCTGACCAAAATTATTAAAACAGCAACAGATGGCGCTCCAATCTTAACAAAGTTGGTTGCTATTTAGTAAAGCAACTACAAATAACGTAATTTTACCAAAATGAAAACAACTGCAAATTTTCAGCAAAAAAATACTGACTTTTAGATAGGCCTCAAAGTTTGGAAAAATTTATTAATTTAAACTGCGTTTTTTAATCAGGAAAATACGAGAAAATATTCATAATTACCCATTTTGGGCGGTGACCCCCTCCGGACCAATAAATCAAAATTAGGCTTAAAGTAATTAAAAATACTAGAGAAAAAATTTATTTATTAGTCTCCCTATTTGAGCAATAGGACGTCATTTTTATTTAAATGCGGCATATTATGGATAATTATGGTTTTCTCGTATTTGTATACCCATACCCTCATGAGGTATGGGTATATGGGTATATTCACTTTGGTCTAATGTTTGTAACACCAAGAAGGAATATATAGAAACACGATTGCAGGAGCTAGAAGAAAGCTAAAGGTTCCAAACTTTGGTAGTTGGTATTGGAAATGGGAATAATCTGTCGTCTGCCACGCCTACCTCCCAAATAAGTGAAAATCGTGTTTTGAAAAATATGTAACCTAATTCTAAAATAGTTCCAAACTTGATATATGGCCCAGTAGGTGTAATGTAAAGAGTGGGCTTTGACCGACTGAAACTTGATTCTAAAAGTAATTTTTAAAAAAACATTTTTTATTCGATGAAATTGCGCATTTACATAGTAAAAATTGATATGATAAGTACATATAAATTAATAAATCATATTTCTTTTCATGAAATCTTTCTTAATCTTTCTTAATATGAAATCAAATTCGGTTCCGACCACTTTTTAACATTCTCTTGTTTTTCTTCATCCAGCAAATACTAGTTATTCTTGTGAAGTTGTGAAGTGAAGAAGAGAAAGGAGAAAAATGTTAAAGGCCAGAATAACAATTTTTCTCCTTTCTGTTCTTTAACATTCTTCGAAACAATATCCCAGTATTTGCTGGAATTAAAGACTAAATCATGACTATGGTTGTTGTATTTGATTATTGTCAGGACATTAAAAAAGTAGAGAATGCTACAGCAAATCATAATGCACAACCGGTATTGAGTTTTGCGCCCGGTATTAATATTGGTATTCGTATAAATATGGGTGAAACTATAATGGATGAACAAAACCCAAAAGTAGGTTGTTGAATTTGCTTAAAGCCTCGCGCGAGGACATGAAAACCGGTATTCGTATAAATATGGGTAAATTTATAAAATGACAAAAACCGTTAAAGTTTTTTTCGCTTCGTTGTGAAACCGGTATTAATATTGGTATTCGTATAAATATGGGTGAAACTATAATGGATGAACAAAACCCAAAAGTAGGTTGTTGAATTTGCTTAAAGCCTCGCGCGAGGACATGAAAACCGGTATTCGTATAAATATGGGTAAATTTATAAAATGTCAAAAACCGTTAAAGTTTTTTTTTTCGCTTCGTTGTGAAACCAGTATTGAATTTTTCTGAAACCATGATCCCGGTATGAATACCAGTAATTTGAGAAACCGGTACAGTTTTTAACTAAACCCAAATGAATTTCCCAATATTTATGAAATTTAACCAAACCACCCTATTTAAGCCACTTTAGTTAACCAAAACTATAGTTTCCTGAGGCCGCCCAATTAAAAAAAGGGCAAAAACACAGAAAAAAGTTGGTAAATCTAACCAAAAAGGTTGGTTAGAAACGTCCCAACCAACAATGGAAGTCAACATAAACGATAATTAATTGTTAGTTTACTGAAGTAAGTGGTTTAGCAACCAACACAAAATTTTTGACCTAACCCACAAAAATGTTTTTTTTTTGTCACTAAAAATTGTTAAATTACCAACAAAAATGTTTGTTTCCACTAAAAATGTTTCAGTTACCAACCAAAACAATTTTCTTGCCAATAAAAGTGGAAA
This sequence comes from Heteromyza rotundicornis, assembly GCA_951394025.1. NCBI lineage: Eukaryota > Metazoa > Arthropoda > Insecta > Diptera > Heleomyzidae > Heteromyza > Heteromyza rotundicornis. Next base: position 13,076,406 of record OX596010.1, on the reverse strand, counting down.
GCTGCATTTTGGGACGCTGTTGCCAGAATTGATGAGAAATTTGCTAAAAACATTCAGCTCGTGGTCAGTGAATCCGCCTTTAGAGATCTTTCCAATGCACTAATTACAATAATATAAAATGTTCGAAAACAAATCAAAATTTACTCCCATTTCTTCAAATCTACTACCGTAAAATATAGTGTCAACTACTTCCGCTGAGGTTCAAAGTTAGGGCCCTGGCACTCAATGCCACCAGAAAGCGATACTTTTCTTGACGGCTTATTTTAAGAAAGAGAATCACACAACGTTCGATTAAAGTTTAAAATATTCTTGAAGAAATTGTAGGTTCCATAAAGTAAAAGTGTCTCCAATGACCTAACATTGATTGCCGCACAATAAAACAACAACAACAACAATTAAACTCACTCACAAAACCAAAACTTCAATATCAAATGCAAGCCGACAGACACATTTGCCTGCCTATTAATGTTTTATGGCAAGCAATTCATCTTTTGGCCCGAATGCCGAATTGCGACTGCAAGCCGAGCTAAAGCCAAAGCAATAGTGTTACAAAAGCCGCTTGCATCGACACACAACAAGACAACAGACAGACAAACGAGCAAGTGGCAACAGCCGGGAGAAGTCTTTGACTTTAATATGGCCAAGTGAAGCCGTGCGCTGACCAACGGCACAAGCATGGTTGGCTATTGGACGGGCGTATAATTTACGCATTTCGTGAGGCCAATTCAATGTGCGTAAAGGGAATACGGCCAATACATACACACATACACACAGACGTACCGACACACGCACACTCTCAAGTGCAAATCAATGCAAATCACAGAATTGCAGAGTAGTGACTTTTGGGGCCAATTCTCAGTCGGTCTGTGTGCGTTTATATAGCATAAAGCATCAGTGAGCGTATATGCATGTTCACATTGGCTTAGATTCATTTCCTGATCGCAATCGAAATACGCATAATTCCTTGTTGTCAGATCGTTAAAAGGCATTTCGTGCAATTGTGTGTAGGAGGACGGACGGACGGTGTATGCCACAATTAAATACATTGGAAGAAGCAATACAGTAATTTGAATGGAAATAATTCAAAACTAAACATTAGTATCCTTTAAATTCTTTCCTGGCTAGGTCCTGCGAGTATTTACTTCTACTAATAATGCCTAATACCTGCTGCCTCCAATACCTTTCACTTTCATGTACATATATATGTCGCGATTATTATCGTCAATATTGGATTGCTTTAGTTTTTGTTGTTGCTTTTTGTTTCTTGACTTTCCCAAATACCCTCTACTGCCCACTCGAATGGTTAATCAGTCAACACGATGATGTGCTGGCCATTGGGCAAGGTGTGGGTAGACTGAAAATGTCAAAAATCAGCAAAGCGGATTAAACGTTCGTGAGAAATAGCCAGCAATTTGGCACCTGTACTGCACACATCAGGCACAGTAGAGGAGGGGAGGGGAGAACATTGCCAATTGCCAATTACAATTTCAAGTTTTTGTCTGCGGCTTTCGAGAATTGACATCGATGCTTTCTCGCAGGACATTACTGGCGCCTCAATGTTAATTTGAAGTGCTGCACTGCGATAGACGCCCACTTGCATACATGTGTACATACGTGGTGGTGGGGGGAACTTATTTGTGTTTGGAGTTGTTGTTTTTGGTGTTGTACGCTCCGAAGGTTTGCCATTTCCATATGATTTCGTTTCGTTTCATGTGCGAAACGCGGAATTGCACTCAAAAAATTAAATGCTCGAATGCGTTAAGTAATCTGCCACGTCCACGTATTGTCCGCAGCTTTAGTCGATCACATGGCTTTTTTTCGATTGTTGTGCTGTTGGTGTTCGTTTGGTACATATTTTACTCGTACATACATAGCTTTACGTGCAGTCCTAATGACGTTAATCGTGGCTATGTCGTTTATGCATTGCATGCGATGAGAGATTTAGTAAAAAAGGCGTTTGCTTTGCTTTTGGGGAACTTGGGTTTGAGTCCCAACATCCAACAAAGCCCACATCCAACGAAGAGGAATGTGACATTTAAAATTTCACCAAAGATTAATAGGGAAATGACAATTAAATGCGAAGCAAATATACTCATAGCCGTACAGCATACGAAATGCGATTAAAATCTTAATTTTATACCCGAACTCTCGAAATTGTTGCAAATTTACTTTGGCGTCATGTGCTATGTGCGCGAGTTGTTTGTGCAACGTGTCGCGTCGCGGTGGTTGATGGTGTAAGTTGATTCTTTTTTGTATTCGCCACAAACGTATCCGCCGCATACGTCGCCACATCAACACATCCACCCTGTGATTGATCACTCTTCGAATAAGCTATGATTGATGCTCATTTCACATACCGGCGACGACGACGGCGACGGCGGCGTCACATCACGTGAAGAATGTTACCGCATATCCTGGCATAGGGCGCAAAACGTGGGTTGTTATACTAAGAAAATGATATGAGCGCACGCCATCATCATCATCGTCGACCTCATAGTCCTTGTAGTCAGTAATGCCCAACTCGATGTTCTTCTGCCGTCCTCATTGGCTTGTCAACGTTCGTCTGTTCTACTGTCTACTGTCTACGTTGTTAGTAATTGTTCAAACATCGTAGTGGTTTGTTGAGGTATGTGTGTGTGTGTGGGTGTATGTGTGGTCATGTTATTGATAAGGTGTAATACATCATCAGCAGGGGGAACAAAGGCGCCTTCAACAACCAGCCCACACGAAAAAAGGAAACGGACAATGTCGTTGTGTCAGTTGAATTTTTTGTGTTTTTTGACACCATCTCCAAATCCTTAAGTTCTACTTAGTTTTGTGAAAATGCATAAAAATCAGCACTTCTTTAGTTGACGAGGACAGACTTCAAGTCACTCTTTTGCGGCTTTGGGGTATTTATTCAATTGCAAAAGATTTGATCAGTGATTTTTGATGAATGAAAGTGCTGATGAATTCATTAAAAAATCATCCACCGCAAAATATTGTCTAGATCTGCTTCTTTCTATAACGACTTGGCAGCTCTACTTGACAGTTCATGTGAATGGTTTCTTTGATTTTCACTCGCTGACCCTGAGCTTTGACATTATAAATTCGTCATTCATTGCAATTGACAGACTTGTAAAGAAATACACCTAATCTGGTCTTCCAGGATAGTCAGCTGAATGAAGCTAAGCAAATTAAGTACCCAAAATAGGATGCTTGATTGTGAACCTGTTCCTCCAAAACGACCTTTTTCGCAATTGGGGAAATCATACGAAATGCATCTTTAGCGATCTGCAATACTGACTGGGCCTAACACTTTTATTATTATTTTTTTTAAATATTTGTTTGTTTTACTACATAGATAATATTTCCGTTTTTCGCAAATAATAAAGCCAATTCATTCATTATACTAAAATTGTACAGCCCCATTTTTATATTCGTTTTGCCATGCGCAACATTTTCATCGCTGCTGTCGCTTCAATTACCATATGCTTTGAGGCAAATTATCGGCGCATGGTCGGCTTCATCTCATCTTTGGAAGCGATCCAGTTGGGAGGTTCGGTTTCTTTGTGACTCTCAATGCTCCAACTGTCGTAATTGCTGTCAAATATTGCTGGCAATGGTATTTTTCACATGTGTTTATGCTTAGGACAATTTGTGCGTCTCATGTGGCAATTGGCACTCAATATACTTAATGTACTTAATGCAGTTGTGTAGTCGATGCACGTTTACATCAGTGGTCATAATAAAGTTTTCAACACATTTGATTTTATTTTTATTAAATAAATTTTACTGTAATATATTTGGGGCTATAGAAGATTCGCGATGTTGTTGAAATAGTTCAAAACAAGTTCAATAAATTCCGCTTCCATAATATAGTAATGATGATGGGCCAAAGTATGCACTGCGACCTAATTTTCAGGTTTTTCCAGGTTTACGCCCTTTAAGAATTTAAGCACATTTTCTGGATTAGTGTTCCAGATTTGTTAGGGCCCAGCCAATAATTGAACGAACTTTTTACGAAGATCGTATTTTACGAACATTTCTCTATCAAAAATATTCGAGAAATGCCCGACATTCACTCGTATATTACGATAGTCGTAATTTCCTCGATAAAATATCGTTAACGTCTTCATAATCGAACTCGTTAACGACCTAGTTATCGAATTCTTTAACGACTTCGTTTACGAGTCTTTTAACGAACAAACGAATTCGTTAACGACCACATTTTGGTTCGATAACGAAATAACTCGTTTCGATGCAAAATTAAGAACGAAGTCGGACTCGTAAACGTATCGTTATCGTGTGTCGCCTACGATTGTTTTGTCCCCATTTCGATAGAAAATTTTTCGTTTTCGAGCGCTTTAACGATCAAATTATTGGCTGGGGGGTAACTAACATACTACCAAACTGGATTAGTATTTTCCTGACAATAGCTGGACACTCGCACATAATATGTTCGGATGTTTCTGCTTCTGACTCTCAGAGTATACAGTTATCGCTTTCGGATAGTCTCAACTTCTTTAAATGGTAGCGAAGTGGACAGTGGCGAGGTTAGATTTGTTAAGTCTGAGTACATTTTTTGATCTTCCTCGGGCTGCCTTTGGGCTACGTAATTGGGCCTATGGTTTGCAAAGTTTTTATCTTTCCCATTTCCTTACTATTTCTATAGTCTTTCGTTGCAGTCGAATCCTTCGGCACCCAGCCGAGTTCTAATGTATTTGTTTTTCCTGGTGAGTTTAGGGCTTCGGCGCAGCCAATGACCAGCTTCGATACAATCACGTGAGCTTGTAAAGCGTTGCGTACCGCTTAACTATCGGAGAAGATATATACATAAATGTATCTCAGCAAAAAATTGCTTCATTTTTAAAATTAAGTCCCCACTCGAGTTTTTGCACCATCTCGACTGTTACACCCTGTATATTTAGCAGAGTTGCCCAGAAAAATTAAAACAACTAAAGCGAGATTATTTTATATAGCGCACATTACAAGATTATATTTGTATGGAAATCCCTCATTATCGTATGAGATAATAGAGACACTCTCGAGATATTTGCGATATTTGCCTATATGTAAAAAAATCTAAAAAATGTTGATTTAAAAACATAACTGAAAAAAATGTAAGTGCTTCAATTGGGTTTTCCCATCAACTAAACTAGTTTTCGAAAACATATCCACTTGCAAATGTCGCATACAAAGAAAGCGGAAAGAATTATTTCCAACTAAAAAACATGACCCACATACGACATGCGCTGCTAGCTAGGCTAGCTGCCCGCGTGACAGGCAGGCAATCCTTTTAAAACTCGTACAAAATTTGATTATCTTGGAGTTGTTAATAAATTGACAACACGATTTTTACACCCTAAAAGCGGCCATTTTTATTTTTTGTTGTTGGTGTTTCTTTTTTTGTTTTCCCACCCAAAAAAGAACTCAATGTGCGCGGCGGATGTGCCACTAACTACAGTCACTTTCCGCTGCTCTTTGCTCAAAGTTATCAGCACATACGACTACGCATTCAAGGCAAATTGGATTATGAAGCAAAAGTTTGATGGAAACTTTATTTTTTCGCAACAGCAACAACGTGCCATCCGGTCCGGCAACAACAACAACAGCAACAACAACAACAACATCAACAACCACACCAACTCTAAAAAGAAAGGGTATTTATTGTGCGAGGAACCAGCGGCAAACTGCATTTTTATGAAAAGCGCTCGAGAGCCGAAAAGCTTAAGTGAACGCGGGCGTATGTAATATATTTAAAGAAAAAAAAAAACAAAATGAAAGTTTACAAAAATTCCATGAGCAATAGGAAAAAAAGGCGCGCGAAATTTCACATTCAAAGTGCGTCGATGTTTTTTTTTCTTCTTCTCCTTCCTATTGAACATTTGTCAAACTAGTACTTTGTGTCGCTTTTTTTCTTCTAATGATGATGGTGCACCAACAACACTGGCACACACACACGCCTAGTGTTGGACAACAATGAAATGCTTTTAGCAGTCAATATACGAAATCGAGTTAAAAGTTTTTGTGTTTTATTGAAAATTGAGTTATGTTGCGAATATCGCAAAAAAAAAACAAAAACAAAAATGGTAACTAGTGACAAAAATGAGAAAAAATAAAAACGATCTCGGCTTAAACACTTTTGCCAGTTGAATTGGGAATTCCCAAATGGTTGGCATACATGGTCAAAGTGTTGTCAAATTGTTGTTGTTATATGTACTTTCTAAAAGGATTTAATCGTTGTTTTTCTTTTTTTTTTTGGAAATTTCCACAGCAGTTTTCCATCATTTTAGTATTTTTGACGAAAATGTGTGGGCTTTTCCTGTCAACGATTTATTACATTTAGTTTTTGAATTTAAAATTTTAATGCTTCTCTAATACTAAAATCAATTAGTTGACAGCCTAAGCAATCAACGAAAATCTACAGAAGAAAAGCCAACTAAAATGAAAAAGGATATTTTTAGTTTTTCGCCATAAATTCAAAGCAATTTTTCAGCTGTCAAGGAAGAAAGTCACCGTATTAAATACTCACACTGTCATAGTGGGGGGGTTAAATTAATTGCCACACCCACATGTCATTTTCCACCCCTCATCCGTTAACTCAATTGTTGTAATTTTAACTTTTCAGCAGGAAGGCGAAGAGGAGCTTGCCGCCTCAGGCAAGGCGGCATCTGAGGCATTTCGCACATGTTTGAAAAATGACAACCGATGTCGTCGTCGCTGTAGTCGTGGAATTTCACGATTGATTGCGTACAAGGAATGTGAAATGTTGGATTCTTAATTATTTCGCATGTTTGTGCACAATACGAAATTGATAAATGTACCACCCACCCAGTCGGCAGTGAAGCGCTGGAGTGTTGGTGAGGTCAGAGTAGCAAATTTTGTGAATTTCGCGATGATACAAAGTTCAGATTTGCAATTGGAAGATATTCTGAGTAGTTATCGCCAACTGATGGGTCGTTACTTCAACTTTCAGTCAACGATTTCGACGAGGTTTGGTTTTAGAAACATATGCGTTGGATTGTCGTGACTGTCCACTCGGTTTTATAAAAAATACAAAACTTTTATCAGTAAAAAAAGTTACTCACTGATAAAAAACCTTCAAGACAAATCATTAATAGTAACCAACACTATTACAAAAAAAAAACAACAACAAATAGTAAAAGAAACTTTCTCATTTTTACCGCCACACTACTACCATCTGCGGGAATATATAAAAATAAATGAATAGTTTCACACATGAGCCCTCTACAGCTTCGGCTTCTTCATCATCGTCTTCTTTTTCGGTCTTCAGCCATTACCACACAAAGATGTTGGGAAAATCCTTTCATTTATCAAACGCAACTCAATATACCGCAACATCATACAAGCGCAAAACCGACTGAACCGAACCGAACACCAACTACAAAACACAGAATACAGTATGAAAAAGTATCAATGAAGTATCTGTCACGGCTGACACATGACATATTTCATTGGGCGATGCAACAGCAACAACAACAACAGCAAAGTAAAGAACCTACATGATAGTGGGAGTGCTTCAAAGCAGCTTTCGTATTTTATTAGTTGTCAGCAGAATTTATGAAGCGTAACTGACAAAAAGAAAAAAAAAAAAAAAAAAAGAATCCCGAACTTATTGGAAAAGTTTTGAGCTTGCACTTAAACACATGCGAATATGAATTGAGGCTTTGCGTCTGTCATGTATTAAAATTTACTTAAATATAGTGTAGAACGTGTTGCGCATATTTGAGCAGATAGTGGGCCTGCGTTCAGAGATACAGTCGATTACATTGCCCGGTATTCACAAGTAACTATAATCTTTATTAAAATGAAATGGATTCATTAGAGTAGGAATTATCTTAGATGATCCAAAGCAATAGTTACACTGCTCAGTAGATGGATGACTTTCTGTAATACAATTCAGACACTCAGTTCCATAGTGGATTACGTTCATAAGTTGAATACAAATTTAAATTCAGTAAGTGTTTACGAAAATCCAGGTACTTAGTGCATTTTATTCTTGATTCGGCGTATGGAACTGAACGTCTCAATTAATGTTAAGGATACTCAGAAAGGTTATTCAAAAATCTAACTTTATATCAAGTGTTAAATAGAAGTTCTGACTAAATAGTTGATACTCGCAAAGGTACAAAATTGTCAAAGTATATTGGTCCAGATCTGCTCGCCTGTAAGAGCGTTTTTTTGCTGCATAAATGAACAGAGACTGGCAAAGTTGTGCAAATAACTTGGACCTAGTAGGTCTATGCATGGTTTCGGCCAACCAGTCTAACTTAGCCTAACCTAGCCTAATGAAGTTAGATTCACAAGACCATACCCGTGTCATTCAAGCTTTACGCTACTGTATATGTGTGCATTTCTAGTATTTATATAGGAAAGCGTATTTTATATTAGAGTTTTGTATTAGAGTGGTGGCTGTGGTGCTGTGGCTAAGACCCCGGCTTCACGATCGGAAGGTATCGGGTTCGACTCCCACCTGGGGCAAGGCAGAAATTTGTTTTCTGTTTTTCTGTGTAGACCGCCACTCTCTCGCCAAGTACTGGCAATCTTGCGAGAGTAACTTGCCATGAAAAAGCTTCTTCTTTGGGAATCCGCCGTTCGGAACCGGCATTAAAACTTGTAGGTCCACAATTATCATATACACTTGCCCATGATAATTGCTTTAAGAAGCTCGGCCCAAACCCCTCGAGGGTTGTAGTGCCAAAATATGTATGTATGTATGTATATTTTGCCCGACCTTCCTGAAGCAATGAACAAGCGAAAAGGTGTATGGACCAACAGTTTAATTCAGAATCCGAACGGAAGCGATAGAAGTTTTTTATGGCAACGTATAGTTTGGCAATGCTGGGACGAGAGGTAGTGGTCTTCTCAGACAAATTTCGTATGCTTGCCCCGAACACTGGACCTTCGGTTCATAAAGCAAAGGTATATACATTAAAAAATATATATATATTTTGGAGAGTGAACAACCACTTTTATCTAAGGTGAATCAACAGCGTTGAACAGACAGACAGATATATCATAATTTCCATTCAAATAAAGTAAATTAAAAATTCTAACCGCATTTCCACACCTTCCAAGAAAGTACATACAAAAGTAATTCTTCTTAATTTTTTCAGTCACTTCTTAAAGCAATCCTGCGAAGCTAAAGCACATCATTTGGAGGCTTAATGCATTTCTCAATTCTTCTTATTCATATTGGGTTTTTCTTTCGTAACGTATGGCGTATGTGGGAGAAGGTGGATGGAGGATTCTGCTTTGTGTCAGTTTAATGTGCTCGTTAATGCCATAAAAGACAGGTTGGTAGGTAGGTTATTACTGTATTTGTGTGTGATTATTGCAACATTTATTTATCCTTTATCGAGTACGTACGCATCGTTGTCACTTTGTGTGGAGATGTGTGTGTGTCGGTGTGTGTGTGTATGTAGGCAGCCACAACAATCACAACAACAGCGACAGCCAGCAACAAGATAATGATGTCACATAATATTTTCCTTCACCTTGTGTCATAAATCTTTCATTGATGACATTAATGGCGGCATTTCGTTGTTGCTATTGTGGTTGTTATAACTGTTGTTGTTGTTGTTGTTATTGTTATTGTTGTTGGTGGTGGCGTTCTCGTTGTTGGCATTGGTGATAAATATTCGCGATTTCGTTGCTTTGTTGTTTGCTATTTTGAAAAGAGCTTTGCTGCATGTGTCACAGCTTGTTTGGCGCGCATTCTTGTTTGGTTTTGTTTTTTTTTTTTCGAGTTTGTCTTTGGTATTTTCTACACTGGCGGAGTCGGTCTTTTGAATATTAAGTGTAGTAAGGATATGTATGGTAAGGAAATAAAATTTTTTCCTTTTTCTGTTCGTTTCCTTGGGTTCTTTAGTTTTCTGCACAGTTTACTAGTCCAAGTCTATGAATATATGAATGAAGAGACTATCTCTACAACTCACGGACATGAGGATTGCCAGCTTGCTTGTTACCTTACGTTTATCTAGATCTTGAATTAGTCACAATATTACCAGACATCATTGAAAATAGAGATCCAAGTACTTATTCTTTTTTTTGTTGCTTACAGGAAGTATCTTTACAGCTACTAATGGCTGTGGTCTTCTTGATGAGATATAATGTGAGGTTAGGTTAAAGGAGGTTCTTTCGAATTAAAACTGAAAATGACAGGTGCAAGGAATGTCAGTAATAAGATGAAAAGGAAACCCTAGAATATCTCCTTTGTTCCTGTCCTGCCCTAAGGAGAACTATCATAAAATTCTTAAGAGCTTCAACATTTGGAAGACTGAAGGCAGCTTCCGCACTTAGTTTGACTTAGATTTTCTAACAACGCTGCTGTCCTGGTATTTGCTAGATACCTAGTAGCTAAATTTGTAGCTCATTTCGCAATCGCTATCCTCTGCCCCAGCTTGTTCCTCATTTTGTTATTTCTCTCTCTCATATTTGTCTTGTAGCTCAAAAGCGATTTTGATTTTGTTTTTATTCAAATTTGAATGTCTCGTCGTCGTTTGTCAATGTGTCGTGGAGCGGCGTTGTTGTTGCTGTTGCTGTTGTTGACTGGCTGGTGATTGGTATCGAAATCTCTTGCTTTGGTTTCTATTTAATTCGATTTTATACATTTGTGCGTACTTTGTGTATTTCGACGCTTAACGACGCGTCGTAAGTATCGCACAGATTTTATGCGAAAGATAGAAAATAATGTAAATTTAAAGCGACTGATGGATGTTTGCCTGATTTCTTTTCTTTTGCGTGTTATTTTGTCCCTTTGTTCAGAGCTTTTGGGCAAAAGTGTGCTTTTCATTTGAGCAGTAAAAATAATACACGATTATGTGCTAAATTTAAAAATGTTAAAAATGTTATCAATAAAATGTTTACCAATTTCTTTCATGACACCAACACTCAACACTGTGTTGTGGCATTGCATGGAGCTGAAGTTTGGGGTTTGTCTAATGCCAAAATAATTGCCAAGTCACAAATTGCTTCATGTTTGCTGTGGGCTGTATTCGAATTGCGTATTTCCGCTTCAATTTGCATTCGTATCTGTTCAGTATTTGTGTGTTTGCTTTTGTGGGTTTTCTTTCGACATACCGTTGAGTATGTCAGTATTAATTTCCTTTTGCGTTTGTCATTATAAAATTGTGTCAATAATGTCGATTTCGCTTTTATCACCGGATTTGGGCAATTCACAATACAGTGAATTCCTGTTGTATCCTTTGTATTTTTATCCTTGTTGAATTAAAATTATCCTCGTTGAGTGCATTGACATGTCGCAGTTGGTTTGTTTTTAAATTAATATCCCATTGAAGAGTAATCGACTTTATTTCGCGAGGGGCCCTTACGTATACAGCCAAGGGAAAATAACAATGAAATCGATGCAATTTCGGCAGACACGTTAGGTTGGTTTGAAAACCACATATCGAGTTTTTTAAACAAAAACCAATAACCTTAAAGAGACAATTAGAGAACATCGTATTTACCAATGTAGAGGACGGAACAGAGCGGACAAACAGCGGATATCAGCAGATAGGGCTAAATCAATAAAAATTAAATACAAAATTTGTTGCATACTTTTGGGGGGAAAGCTACAGAAAAATACTTACTTCTACTGGCAACAACAGCAAGGGTGAAAATCGGACTGTGGGCATTCAGTGGGTGCAAAATCTATTACGGTCATGTCAAGATCAACGGAAACTCCTTCACTTTCCTGGACAAGAAGGGCGAACGCTCCTACCTGATGAAGTCTTCTTCATTTGGCTTCGAAAATACTTTCAATAGAAAAAATGTCCACAAAAAAAAGCAACCACTTACAAGGTTCCTTTCCTTTCATTACTGGAACTTTGAGGGTTCATGGATTGATGAAATAGTGCTGACGATGGATATGCGGCAATGTCCTGAAACAGTGGTCCACTCTGCCAAAGATTACCTGATACTTCTGTTGCCATTAATGCGATCATTATTCCTCGATAATACTTGAAAAATCTACACAGAAAAAAAATGGTCGGTAAAATTAAACAAAAAAAGTGGTTAACGTACAGAATTTTGAAATGTATGAAAATTGTAAATTTTTAAACCGAGTTGGTAGGTAGACTTAACCGAAAAAATGGTCAAAAACAATTGTTCAAATTTCGATATTTGATAATTGTTATTTTATAGAAATTGTAGGTTCTTTTACCGCAATTGTTGGTTAAATTTGAATTTTTCACCAACTTGTGCAATTTACGATTCGCGCATCGTCAGTTGAATCGTTGGGATACAATGAAAGAAGAATTCCCTATAGTGTTATGAATGTTTTGCCTTATAAAGCCAAATAGAGTTTTTTGCTTGTTATACTGCATTTTCCGAAATTTTGGAAAATAAGAGCTTGTGTTAGTTATGCGCTCAAGCTATTATTTTTTTTAAACATGCAATCTATTTTTGTTTAAAAAAAAACTGTACAATTCGTTTGTGAAAGTTTCCAATTAATTTCCTTCACTCATATTTAAGTTTTCTCTGGCAATGCAGAGTATTTTTTTTTTAAATACATGCAAATGTGCCAAAACGCATTTAAACCCGTTCTTTGACTAGACAAAATAAAATATTTACCAACGCCCACACTCAGCCAGCCGCCTTCTGCTAAAAATAAAAAACCATCGAACTAAATATTTTTCCATTGGCTGGCAAACTCAAATTCAAATTAAAATTCAAACAGCAAACTTAATTTGAATGTGATAAAGAAAATCCAGTTAAGATATTTTTGCAAGCCGCCAAAAATTAAGCCAAATAATCGCTGGTGTTGTTGTTTTACTTCCTATACGTTGTTGTGCCAGCAACAATTTTTGTTTGCCGAATCTGTTTTTTGTTGATTTTATTTTGATTTTTATTTTCATTTTGTTGTGTGTAGAGAAATCCCTTGAATCCTATTTGAGTTGTGTGAATTTTTCAACGAACCCCCGCCCCCCCCCATTTAATCCACCAACCACAAAATCCAATTGAAAGTAATGCAAAACAAGTTTTTATGGACTTCCTCGCTGGGAAGTTGTTGTTACTTTTTTTTTTTTGTTGCATTTGCAGTTGTTTGATAGTGAAGCAAAAAGTACGCTCATGCCATGCTTAAATTGGATTAAAATGGCCAAATGCCAAATGAGAGTAATCGTAATCACTGTTTTGAGTTTGCGACTGGAATGGCTTGCGGTACCGATTTAATTGTGTAGAGGAGTTGAGACAAGATGGCAACAAAAAAACGAAACAAAATAAATGAGGAAGTAAGTACATTGGACTTTTTGCGAGAGGCAAATTTTTGGTAATTAGTTTGGAGGTCCTTTGGCCGTTCGCCCTGGAAAAAACGAAGTTCTTCGTTTCATTCAACTTGGCGATTGGAAGTGATATCAACTTGTACATTATTTATGACTATTCGGTTACTTTTCTTCAGATATTCAGCGCTTCATTCAGCGCCTCCCAAGTGTCCTTTTGCCATAACGATGATCCAACTAACGTATATTGAGTGTGTGTGTGCTTTTTTACGCCCAGCTTATTACGAACTCATAAATATTTATTGAATTTTAAGGAATTTTATAAAAATACTCGACACACACACACATTCGCAGTGGCATTTCCTTGTTTGCCGGTCTGCGTGTGTGATAGTGTGTGTTTGGTTTGGTTTGGTCGTCTCCCTGTGTATGTGTGTGCGCTTATTTGGATTATATTTTTTCCATTTCACATGTGAATGAGTTTTCCTTGGTTTGTGGTCTGCATTGGTCAATTTCATTTCCATTTTATTCCCGTACGTCGCATGGGCTTCGCCGGACTTGGACGGTTGAGTTACTTTTGTGGGAATATCATCAGATGTTTTTAATCAGCCTTGTCGATGTGCTTTCTGTTTTCGGTTTTCTGTTTTTTTTGTTGTTTTTTTCTGAATATTTTTCACGCCGATTTTCAATTACAAAAAAAAAAAACCCGAAATGGTAAATGAAATTTGCTAATATTGTAAAAATAAGTAGAGGAAAAATAAAATATCAATTAAGAGGCCAGGGAATTGTGTTGTTTAAAAGGATGGACTACTGAGGTTGGGTTGCTACGGATGGACACATTTTGATCAAAGAGGCCGTCTGTTATGTGAAGTCAGAGTCTCTTCCTATTTGAACCGCTGTGCAGCGTACCAATTGTAGGTTTAACGTTTAACAAAAAATACTTTTTGAATCGTTTGTCACTGTTAGCGTAGGCTAAGGACTTGAAGTAGCCCCAGAGAAAATAATCGATGAGTGTGAAGTCGCATGATCGTTTCTGTCAATTAATGAACGCTCGCCCTGAAAGGACCCAGTCGCCAAATTTGTTCTTCACCACTTCCTGCATTGCGATGCCTGTATGGCATGTAGCGGATATATCGGATATGTCGATGTTGTCGAGCTCTGACCACATAAAGTCGGTTAACATCGCTCAGTACCGAGGACCATTGATGGTAACGGTGTCTTCTTCCTCATACCAAAATAAGAAATAAGGTCCGATGATGCCAAATAGTCAAATCTCTGCTTGGTTGGTGGCTAAAGCTCCAAACTGTTCCACGGTGCGACGTACTTCACTTTGCGTATTTACAGTATATAAAATGTCTACATGTTCGGCAAGAGTGAAACGATGCACGTTGAAATGGAAAACCTTACGAAAAATTTTGACAGCTGGATGTCATAGGTAACTTTGACCGCTGCTAAAAAAAAAGCAATTGGAAAAACTTCCATTGCTATCTGGCCACCCTTTACATTATTTTCTTTTATCCCATTAACTGCTTATTGTTTTGTACTGATTAGAAACGTTTTTCCATTTGAAATTTTGTATTCCGTACTGTGATCCGCCAAGCAGTCAATGCAGACAGCCATACATACACACAGTCAATGGATAATGAAATTATAGTTCACAATCACAATGTATCCAATTACAAAATCCTCATTCCACACAAGAGACAGACTCTGTGCTACAACAATAATTGCAACAACAACAACCAGAATTAGATGCTGCAGTTAGATAAACTTTACACCGAGTCCTTGTGCTCTAATGCGAATGTCTGCAGTTGCGCCTAACTGTATGCACTAATTGCACACCGCTAATAAGATATGCTAGTGTGCACTCGAGCAGCAACAACAACAACAGCAGTCAAGTCAACTAAGTAGTAACTGTTACAATAGCAACAACAACCGCAATAATTATCAACGGAATTCACAACAGTGCCAAAGGCGCGTATGTGCCACTCACACTCACAATCGCTCTCTGGAGGGGCCTCAAGCGTGGCCCCATTATAGGCTCAAGGAAATCAAGGATCAAATGCCCCACCGACAGTTGCATGTGTTTCGTGAATTTCTCTCCACGTCACACAAATACCAACACACACATACACACACATTCACACATACAAATAAACAAAGTAATTAAGCCGCAAACATAATTGTGGCATGGAGGCATTAACTGCTGCAGTTGCCAATCACCAACTGCGAAATTATGAATTTCGCCAAATCAACTTGAACTACATATAGTAGGTATGTATGTATGCCCGTGTGTGTGTGTGTATCTTCGGCGAAGCTACTTACGATTTGATTGGATTTGCAGCAAGTTTGCTGTACTGAGCGCTACTCAAATGTCCAACATTTGGGCATCTTGTCGGGCGGCGGCTAATGCGCATTTATATGTCCCTAAGTGGGCTTAAGTACACCTTTTGATTATTCAATAGCTGCCAAACAACGACGGCATCTGCCAAATGAACTTGTTTACGGTTGCCAGATGATATGTCATAATCAGAATCATTTTGTTTGTGCATTAATTACGCGAACGCTATCATATTCGCTTTGAAGTTTATTTATAGATGTAATCGAAGGAGTGATAGGTACTCACTTACTTGCAGTAGTTAATTGGTTAGTTTAAAAATAACAAGTGTTTATTACTTTTTATGTGTAGTTACGGTTCATTTTATGCCATTGTTTCAGCGACTCCAAATATGGGGCCAAGCACAAGTTATTGCCTCTACAATTGTCCATACACTGTAATCCATTGAGAGTCCTGCTGGAATGTCCTTTGCTGCTCACCGAAGTGTTGTTGGGCCCGAGGATACACAAAATAGCTGCGCCAACCTATACCGATTTTTTATTTTGGCGGTGTTTGACTATGACTGCTGTACCAGGCTCTTCTGTCCAACAGTTCCTGTTTATTGAAATGTAAACAATATTAATACCTTAAAGCCTAACCTAACCTAACCTAACCTAACCTAACCTAACCTAACCTAACCTAACCTAACCTAACCTAACCTAACCTAACCTAACCTAACCTAACCTAACCTAACCTAACCTAACCTAACCTAACCTAACCTAACCTAACCTAACCTAACCTAACCTAACCTAACCTAACCTAACCTAACCTAACCTAACCTAACCTAACCTAACCTAACCTAACCTAACCTAACCTAACCTAACCTAACCTAACCTAACCTAACCTAACCTAACCTAACCTAACCTAACCTAACCTAACCTAACCTAACCTAACCTAACCTAACCTAACCTAACCTAACCTAACCTAACCTAACCTAACCTAACCTAACCTAACCTAACCTAACCTAACCTAACCTAACCTAACCTAACCTAACCTAACCTAACCTAACCTAACCTAACCTAACCTAACCTAACCTAACCTAACCTAACCTAACCTAACCTAACCTAACCTAACCTAACCTAACCTAACCTAACCTAACCTAACCTAACCTAACCTAACCTAACCTAACCTAACCTAACCTAACCTAACCTAACCTAACCTAACCTAACCTAACCTAACCTAACCTAACCTAACCTAACCTAACCTAACCTAACCTAACCTAACCTAACCTAACCTAACCTAACCTAACCTAACCTAACCTAACCTAACCTAACCTAACCTAACCTAACCTAACCTAACCTAACCTAACCTAACCTAACCTAACCTAACCTAACCTAACCTAACCTAACCTAACCTAACCTAACCTAACCTAACCTAACCTAACCTAACCTAACCTAACCTAACCTAACCTAACCTAACCTAACCTAACCTAACCTAACCTAACCTAACCTAACCTAACCTAACCTAACCTAACCTAACCTAACCTAACCTAACCTAACCTAACCTAACCTAAGACATCGATATAAATATATATTTTTTTATCAAAATAATTGCATTCTGTGCTACTGCTGTGTGACGTAATTAATAACACCATTACATTTTGTATGAATGGTGCCTACTACATGCGTGTAATATCTTCATTAATTTTCAATAATAATTCAACTTCAATTGATCAAAATCACAAATGTAACAATTGCACAAATCAAATTAATCCTTTAATTTACCCCATCCCCTCACATACACACACACACACATGACCAAATACGGCGAGCACTTCGTTAATACCGCTGACCGTCAATTCAATATTGCATTTGAGTGTTGTAATTGTGTAATGGCGGCGAAGTTGTTGACGCTGTTGTTAGTGCAGTTGATGACAATCATGATGTGTTGATGATGAATAAACAAACAAGCCAACAAACAAGCACATACGCCCGCACCTAGACGAAAAGTTGTGGAGAAAGGAGAGAGATACATTCATACAAACTCCGGCACAGACCTACAAACACCAAGACACCACATGCGATAATGATATTCTGATTGCATCTGACTGACTGCACTGTGCGGGGTGGTTAAAACGTGAGTTGATCAGAGCCCGCTGGCAGTGGGGTTGAACGATTCGCGAGAGTACCATGGATGGTTTCGATGATGGTCAATGCGCGCGTATTACGTTATTCCTAATTATGACGGCTAATTTCATTATGGGTTAATGTTATGCATATTGCATATTTAACTAACAATCACACACACACACACACACAGCCAGACACATGCTGATACATTAGTCTGCAATTTATATTTTGTTTCTATTATTTTCCGCCAAAAGGATTTAATCTGGCCCTGTATTTCTAATTCAATGCAAATTATGTGCTGGTCCACACAAATTTGCTTCATTGTCACATATCGGCTGTTGTTGTTGTTGTTGTAAGCTGTCCTTTTTCATATATGTACTTACCTAGCAATAAATAAATTTTTGCCACGCATATATTCACCACTACTTCCACCATTATAAATGCATTTGTATTTGTGACTATTATTATGCAAATTTGGCATTATTTGTATTTACATTCGTGCGTGTGTGTGCGTTAAAATTCGAATCATGCAAATTTGTGCATAATTTGATAGAAAAACAATAACAACAATACCGGGATTGTGCTAACTAAATAGTAAATTTCAGCACATAATCGAATGTGACATTTTGGCGGACAGTTCACGGCAAAATGGAAAATCAACCAACAAACAAAAAAATGACAATGTCCGCTTTGTTTCATGGAATATGGCATTATTGAAGGTGTGGTTGAAATTTATTTACACTAACAATTACACTAACATTTTTCCCCAATTTAACTAGTTTTCCGTAAATATAATTTAATATGGGGCTTTTATTATGAATATTTAATCAAAAGTCTTTGGAGATTTGAAAATATTTTCGTAGTGAATTTTCTGCTTTCCTTGGATGTGGAATTTTTCGAAACCAAGTACTTTGGCATGCAATTTACAATTACTAAAAAGTAGTTGCAATAAATAATCTTTCGCGTTTATATTTTTCCAAAAACAAGCTTGACAATAGTTATTTTTATTATTATTTCGATACAATAAAAACATGGAGAAAAACACGATTGACTACTTACCCGATGTGATGTAGACCATGGAAGAAGGTCTACAATCTTCACGTAAAGATAGCTTTGTGGTATTGCTATGGACCCATTGTGGTCTATGCGAGTCTTATAGCCACCACCCTAACCTAACCTAACCTACCCGATGTGACAATTTCCCGACTTTCCCTTACTTAACCTATTTTAGAACCTTCAACATTATCAA
Source organism: Heteromyza rotundicornis (assembly GCA_951394025.1). NCBI lineage: Eukaryota > Metazoa > Arthropoda > Insecta > Diptera > Heleomyzidae > Heteromyza > Heteromyza rotundicornis. Next base: position 13,057,488 of record OX596010.1, on the reverse strand, counting down.
AAATAGGTTTCTAAACATATCCAGTCAAATTCAGCAAAAAAACCTTCTCTGAAGGGCTATTTTGGCCCACTCAAGCAAGGTTTTGGAACTTTTAAATTGGAAAAATTAAAATTTTTTTTAAACGGCCCATTAATGAATTGAAACTGCACATTAATGAATTGAGACTGAAATGTTGTTGTTTCACGACTGAAACGATTTGACGATTTGAGACGGCTACGTTCTTGCTCCAGAACTTTTTATTAAATCAAATTTTATCGAAAAACAAATCACATATTAGCGTTAACTACAGCAACATACAAAGCAACAACCAATTGAAAATTGCTTCAAATTACAGCCAACGACTATGTTTCCCATAAATTCATTCTCTGCAGTCTCCTGAAGCTATCAAAATGTGAACTCTTTCCACAGTTTATTCAAGAAAGAATCATATAACGAGATGTGGTTTATTTTCATTTGTCAAATAATTGAGTAACAATTCATTTCTTTCTGAAGGGAATTCACATTTCGACCAACAAATGTTGCAAGAGAAGAAGATTTCCACATTACAAAGAGAAGAACTTGAAAGATTCAATACACAATTGCGCGAAATGAAATTGGTCTAAAGAAGAGGTTTCGGCATTAGCTAAGTATCTTCTCTTACGAGGGAACACAAAACTACCAAAACTGTTATACTCAGATAAAAGATGAAAGAAGAGCACAAATTACTCTTACCCAACCAACTGGCCTAAAAGAGCATCTAATAAATATTCCACGAAAATGGTTGGAAACTTCGCTAAATTGGCATAAACATTTATCTACCAACGATTTGGTTGTACAAAAAAAATAATTGAGTTCCTCTTTGCTCTTTGAACGCTCGTAGAGAGATGCTCTTCCATGTCAAAATTCAGCAAAGAAAAAAGTAAATACAAAACGCTTCGACCAAAACACTCCATAAATAAATCGATTTTTACACAAAGTTTCATGTTCAAGGATATTCCAAGTGGAAGAATGCAATCAACATTATCTCTTCATGTGATGTGGGCCATAGCGGTAGTGGGAGAGTGGGAGTGTGGGCTGGAGGGTGGTTTGGGTTGGTTTGGCTTGGCTTGGCTTGGAGCCTGTGAAGGAAAGTTGTCATTTATTTGACAGTTGTGTAAATAATTGCATATGCATGCATGAATTTTCCACATAAATTTTAATAAAATTAAAATCCACTCGAGTTTACGGTGTTTTGATAAGATTTTGAAGAAAGTGTTGAATGCTGAGTTTGGACGATATGAAGGAGATGTGGTGTGCTAGGTGATTGTGGTAAATGATATGAGTTTTGTATGAGTTGAATGTAATTTCTTTTGGGAGAGGGCGGGTATTTACATACTTGTTGAATATTTAATAGAATTGGTTGAGAAGAAATACTTTTTTTTATTTATTTTTTAAAATTAAATTTTTAGGTTGAATTGAATGATGCGAAGAAGACTTAGAGTCTAAGAGACTTCTAAGTATTTATAAATTGCAACGGATTCTCTGAAAGGGTAATTTTGGTACAGAAATTTTGGTTTACAAAAAAAAGGATTTTATAAAAATTTTGTTCGAATCGGAAGCTGAACTCGAGCAAAAAACAAATCAAATTGAATTTAATACGAATTTTCAGGGAATTGTAAAGGCGCAAAGTACATCTGTCCGTTCCGAGTCCAGGTACTTTTAAGTATAAATTGTTTCTAACTCTTTTGTGTCCATCTCTACTCTCTAGGTAATAACTTTTCTGCCCAGGAACTGCTTCATCAAATCAAATTTAATTTCATTATTAAATTTCTAATTAGCCACATACTTACTAGCCTTGCCCGACACCACACCCCAATCGACAGACACCGAATTATCCTTTCAATATTTGCCAACAATGCCAAAGGCAAAATGTTGAACCAGTCCAGGGTAAAAATATGGAAACATTTGTCACTAATTGCCTGCGCCCAGCGACCATCGGCAAGCAAAGAACAAAAAAAAAAAAGGAATATTACAGGGAAAACCAAAACCAAAGTGACAAAGCAACAGACAACAGGACAACGCAAAAAAAGGACATCATACGCAAACAGCAGAGAACACATGCAGCATCGCATAACGTACAGCCAACATATATTGGCTGACATGAGGTATTTTTTTGCACTGTGCGTGAGCATGTGTGTGTGTGCGAATGTTTGCATTTACAAAGGGTGGCAAGGGGAGGGCTGCGGATTCACAAAGACCATTGGTAGTTATTGTTGCCACAGAATGTCATAAAGGGCCATAAATGAAATTTTCTTTATTGCAGTGGAAAAAAGAAGGAAATGTTACCTAAAAAAAAAACAAAATTTTTATGAAATCGTAAAAAAGGAAAAATCGCCACAACACATTGGTTTTCTGCACCACTTCTCGCCGTATTAGTTTGTCACGCTTTTGACATTAGCCTATCCGATACGCGACGTATTTCCGGACAAGCCGGTCCACCGTTTTTGCTATTGTTTTGGCCCGACCATCATTTATCATTCGAGTCTGAGTGGACGCGCGTGCATTTTTTGATGCCCAAAGAGTCGTGCCAATTCCAACAAGTGCAACGCTGCAACGGCAACACGACCGGCTCGATGGCCGTCACTTCCGGTCTTTTGGTAATTAATACGAATTTGTGTCTGGCCCATGATGGCTTGTTTTTGGCTTTTGTTTTTGTTTCGTATTTTTCTTTAATGACCATCAAATGCAATAATCTATTTGACAGTGCAGCGCGTGCAGTTAGCAATTGCCACACACACACAGTCACGCACACCAACAATCACGCGCATTACCGAATAAATGAATCCTGACCTATGCCTTTCGACCGCAGTCAGATTGTGCCTGGCCACTGTCGAATCTGCCATTCTCCTAACGCTTTGTTGTGTGATGCAAATTCAATTGGTTTGCCATCACTGCCACTGCCACCATCGTCACCATTGCCACCATTGCCACATTCAAATATGATACTTTGGCTGGTGAATTTTGCAAAATGTTTCGCCAGAAACATTTGCGATCATAAAATTTTCATAGCGCAGCTGTTGCAATTCCATTTCTCTTTGGCACATCCTCTTTTTTTTTTTTTCCTTCCAACGTGCATAGCTTCAAGTGAAGTGACTTTTTGATTACTGCATTTCATTTGAATGTGTTTGTGCTACTGGCAGCAGTGGCGGCGCATGTGTGTGTGTGTTTTTTTCTGACAACCATTAATCAAATGTCAAATTGTTATATTTTTCCATTGGTGTGCAATTTCCATTTATATTCAATGTTTTATTTTGACATTAATTCGCTTTATTGTTTTCAATCGGGAAAATTCAGTTTCCCATTTGAAAGCCATTTGGAATTTTCAATTCATTTGCATTTATACGCTGAACCGTGCAATAACTGGAATTAGGATTAGGAAAATACTTAATTGAATACTTTACAGTGCGAGTGTAAGGTTCATTCACCAATCGGCCGCCCTTATCAACCACCCTTGAACTCCGTGTGAACCCTCTTTGGACCCAACTGTAATTGTCACGCCCATAGCAACTACATGCCCTCTATAGATATAGGTATATATACAAATCAGGAACCCTGATCGAGAATATCTAGCCCATGCTTTCACAGAATTTTTATGTTGAATTAAAGCTTCCTAAGTCCTCAGAAGGGCATACTTTCTTTGACTCGATCATATCTTTAGCTCTTTAGGACAAATAAGAAATCCATCACAGTAGCCATGGTCTCACATTGCGGCTTCCTGGGTCCACTGGGGGGACCTATGAGATACTCAAATGATATCACCATAGTACCTAAGTATTTTTTTGTATTTCTTTTCGTGTAGCACAGTGTTATGTTTTCAATAATACATAATAGAGTTGCCACCTGAAAAAGTTGGACTCAAGAGACAAATATGAACATTTAAAAGCCTCCAACCAGACGGATTTCGAGGGCGTATTCTCACATGCGTCGTAAATAAGGTTTTAGTATATTTAGTACAATTTTTCTAGAACTACTAGAGATGTGAGTTTTGCGGGTGCGGTACACACAAAGAAAAGTCGAATAATCTAAATGAAAAATAGGGCTAAAAACGCTCCAACCCTCCAATGATGAATTTTTCAGTAAATTTGTGAATAAATTCACAATTACAACAACAACAACTTTTTCCGTTATTTGTACTATTTTATGTCCAATTTTTCCGGTTAATTTTACCGACGTTTTTTTTTCAGTATTTTTTTTTTGTTGAGATATTTGGAGTAATTGCAAAGGTCTATTTTTCGGTTTTTGGAAAAATTTTTCAACACAAGTAATAGTGGAAAAGCTATTTCTTATAATTATTATACAAAAAGTTTGGACCCCGACCCCACTTTCCGTAAAAGAAACTATTACATATTACATATAAATCAAACAGGTCCGCATACATGCTAATGTCAAATTAATGCGTATGCTCCGCAGTGTATGAAATTCCTCAAAAAACGTGTTCTCCAATTCAAATGTAACTACCCTATTAAAACACTTAGTGGGCCTTTTCTGTTATTTTTATAAATTACCCTTAAAATTGTTGCCTTCAAATAAACCATAATACGTTTCATCTGTGCTGTGTGCATGCCTCTCCGCCGCCTCTACGCCTGCCTTTATTGTTGTTACAATAAAATCGCATTTGAGCATATTTCCGCTTTTAATTAGTTCACATGCTATTGCCAAACGCCAACCCATTCGGTCAAGTGTTTACTACTTTTGCGTAGGCAGATGCGATACCGTTGACAATGCGGCGGACATTGAATGTCCAAAAAACCCTATTTCACCCCATATGAGGGAATGGTTGTTTGGATATGATCAAATTGATTTCACTTGTTTGTTTACGTACGAATTTAAATTGTTTTTCTGGCTTAAATTATTTACGCCATATGCCGCAAATAGCCAACACAGTCACAGACATTCATGGACATGGTGGTGATGGGTGTTTGGTGGTGTCTAGTTTGACTGCGAGGTGTTATAAACTGTTTGAATGAACAAAAACAAAAATGAACACACTAATGAGGCGTCATGGTATGGTCACTTCAAATGACTAGCTGTCTGTTTGCTTGTCGCTCTGTCCGTCTGTCTGTCTAAGTATATTGGACCATTATTTGCGGTGAGACAATGTCACATCCAGCTTTTATGCTGGGTAATAGATTTTGGTTTTATGTACTTGCAGGACTTCGAATGACTTTAACGAATTTCTGTGCTTTATTGAAAAGGGATTTTTCAAATTTTGAAATATTTTATGAATCAGTTGAATATTACTTGAAAGTGTTCCTGTCTGGGATTTGATAGGCTGCCGGAAATATTTTATAAAGGATATCTGAGGCAACTAGTAAGTCATTCACACGCTTTCTTCATTAAAAAGTAAACACATTCGTACATTCGTGAATGACTTTTCTCCAGAACCACACGCAGACAACTTCTCCTTCATGGGTTCCTTGTACGACACTTTGTACTTTCAACAATGATTGGGTTACACACAAAACGGCAGTAATTAAAGTTTGATTTCACGAAATTGTTTCGCGCCAAACCGCTCAATTCGCACAGTCACACAAGGCAAATATACGAATTTATCAGCGCGATGCTAAAAACAAAATTCATGAACGCATACAGGATAATGTCATTGTCGCGGGATTTAAGTGCAAATGTTTGCACATGGTATTGCTTTTGTTGTTGTTGCTGGTGCTGGTGGTGATGTTGTTGCTGGTGATGCTTTGCTGGTTGGTGGCTGTTACTGTTCCTGCTGCTGATGTCATCTGTTGAGCTTTTGCCATTGGCTCTGTGCTTGGCACTATTTTAAAGTGTTTAGTTGCATTTTCAGACTCAGCTGCAGCAGCAGCAGCAGTGATCAGCGCCACGTTACAGTAATACGCCATTAGGAGTAGGTATGTGCGTTGCATAGCACATGGTATGAGTGGCTGGTTGATGGTACTAAAGATACAAAAAAAAAAGAAAAAAAACTAGCGCCACATTTGAGCTATTCGACACTAAAACGACAATAACAACAACAACAACGGCAACGCAAACGCATCAATTTGGCGGCAAAAAGTGTATAAATGGCTGCTGGCTGCGTCAGCGCGCAATTGTCGACTGTTGGTTAACACCATCAAACATGGCGGTGCAATATGGCGGTAATGACTTTTCGCTCTCGCTATGTACGCGTGTGTGAGTGTGTGTGTCTGTAATATTCCCTTTTTTTCTTCGTTGTTTACGTTGTCACATTTTTAGTAATAAAACGTTAAAAGTCAATTTTATGCGGCGACAAAAGATGTTGCTCATTGCAGTTGTTGGTGTTAGTGTTTGCCGTTAGTGTTGTAATGACAACGACCGGGCGCGACTCTCGATGCCATGCCGTCAATGACATCGACACCAAAATGTATTCGAAATCCGATCCTTCCATATGGCGCTTAATGCTCTACTGTGCTCGGTGCGGTTCTGTTTTGCTGCCGTAGCGACTATGACGACGACGACGACACGGAATTATGAATGGCGCTTTTAATGGTGACTTTGCGGCATTTGCAAAATCCGCAGACACTCGAGTCGAGTCGACTCGACTTTTATAATTTTTTTTCTCTCCGTGTTTTTTTTTTTTTTTGCTGCGGTGTTAATTTGGCGCGTAATGTTTGGCAACATGAGTTACAATGGCGGCAGTGGCAAAACAGTAAAGTGGTTGACTGGCTTGGGCGGCTGATAGCAACGCGGATATCGTTTACAGGAAAAACGATTTATTAAAGTTTGCTGAGCCGTCAGTTTTTCTTGGGCGGATGAACTTTGAGCAATTCTTTTTTCAGAATCTGTATTCTGTAGCTACACTGTTTTTAAGCCATTTTTGAAAACAATTTAAACTGCAAATACTTAAGTAAAAATACTTTTAATGGGAGTTTGGCCAAAAATTTAATATGAAGGAAAATAACGGTATCTTACAAAAAGCCAAACAGTGACTTTTTTCAAATTAAATTTTATATATAATGTCCGTATATATAACCATATAACCACTACACTGAGAATGGATTCGTATGTTGCTCTCAACCCCTAGAACAACGTATGTGGATGAGAAACTCAATGTGTCAAAATTTCAGCTTGAGCCGAGTATGGGAAATGCTAGCCAGTGGACATCAAAGAAAAATGTTGTTACCAAAACACCTCAAAAAAATTTTAAATTTGGAAATTTCCAAACTGATCGATTGTATTTTTGTAATTTTTTTATCGTAGAAAATTAAATAATATATGGATGTAAAGGTGTTTCTTACCTCTTTCTATATATAGATATAAACTGGCAGAGTTAAGAATAATGATATGAGTGCACCTCCAAAAAACATTTTTTTTGTTCTAACTCCAGATTTGGGAGGTATGTTGGATATTCGTAGTACGCCATTGTATTTAGTTTTGTACAACCTATGCCTGGCCACAAGTCGAGGCAGTCAAATTCATTCCAAAAGTCTTTTTAAAAGTCATTGAGGAAAATCTCAACTTTGGAGTAAAAAACTGATTTTCAAGGGACATGTCCAATTTCAATAAAATTAAATTTTTTATTTATTTATTACCATGTTTTAGCGCATAAACATTTAATGAACTTGCTAAAACTGAATTTAAATTTCGAACTTTAACAGCGGTGTGTTTCAGGTGTCCAACAGGTGGACAGACATTTTTGGGGGTCGTTTTTTTGGAGTAGCATCACCAAATTGTCTGTGGCTATTTGTTTTTAAGGAAATAATACTTAGTTGGCTGTTGTCCTTAGCTATAAAGCAAGCTATTGAAACCCGTAAAATTATGTTTCGAAATGGAAAATATGTCCAACAACTGGGCATTCTCCCTAATAGTTGTCGCTTGATTATGCATTGTTGTTTGAATTACAATAATAATAACTCTCCATTCTCAGCTACCTAAACGAAGAAAAGAGCGCAAAGCCAAATTCAAAAACCCGTAAGCACAAACTATGTCAATAATACTTAATAAAAAAGTTTCCTAAGGAAGCATTCCTTGGCACAAATAGGGTGTTTTAAAAAAGAATTATGGAAATCGAGTGGCCAGTTTTTGCTCCTACTCGTTACAAAGAAAATTACGTTTTAACTTTACAAATAGTATAAGGATAAGGATATCCAAAGTATTCACCAACCAATTACAAAATTTCATCTTAATAACTTCACTGGGTTTGCTTAGAAAATGTTTTAAATTTGCTCTAATAAGTTAAAAAAATTAGGGGTTTTCACGAGGACCGGTGTAACGGAGTAAAAAAGTAAAGTGTAAAATTTTTTATTTTTTTTCAAGGCATTTTGTAGTCAGAAAATTTTTTTATATTTTACACTTTACTATTTTACTCCGTTACACAAGGACTCGTGAAAACCCCTATTATTTCAGATTTTCGAAATACAGTCGAACTTCTCTATAGTGAACTTCTAAACAATGAAGTGATTTTCTGGTCCCGTGCCAATTTATTATAGAGAAGTTCGACTGTAACAAGGATAGAGCTTTTGTACAGGAACATAAATGATGTATAAAATTTAACTTAGTCTGGACTTAAAAATTTATGGTATTCTTATTCTAAAGGATACAGTTTTAAAAGAACACTTGTGACCAAACTAGAGGCTACCCGAAAAGATCCATGACATACTCGTGACCTGCAGGCCTGAAAATACTACGAAAAATGTGTTGTACAGTGTTATTAAAATAGAAACGCTTCATTTTAATACAAAACAAAGAGCCATATGCTGACCTTTTTTGTACATAAAATGCATCAAAATTTATTAAATTCAATTAGCAGCGCAATTGGTTTAGACTTCATGGATAAATTCAATATATTAAAAGTCAATTGACCATTTTTGAAACTAAATGGCGCAGCACTTTACTGGTGCATATCACGTGCAATAAAATTTGCAATATTTTCACCTTCAACCTTTCACCCTGGCAAATGAAATATTTACAAAAGCCAATGACAGAACTCGGCCAACTGAAAGTTTTCCATTGGAAATGGGTCATCGCGTTTCGCCAAACAAATTGAAATAATGTACGATGAAAATACAAAAAAAAAAAATACAAATTTGTGAAAAACATGAATTTTATCTATTCGTTTATCATGAAAGGCCGTCGTGCTTTGCAACAGACAAAAAACGTGAAAGTCCTAATGACATTTTCATTACAAATTGCAACAAGATGGAAAGATACAAGATACTAATGTGAATGTTGTTTTAGTTGTGTTGCTGTTGCTGTTGGTGTTTCTGCTGCTGCTGTGGCGATAATATCGCATATCATGCAACATATGCGACGACAGTAGCAATAATGACTACAACTACAACAGGAGAAATAATACAATGGCAAATGCACACAAAAACCAATGACAATGGCTAAAAATGGCAAATGCTGAAAACGAAACTATGCCCGAATGGGGGCGGGGTGGGCAAATGGCAAATGGCAAGGAAACACCTACAACAACAATGGGGCATGTACCTTGAAACAGTAAAAAGTGCTCTGGCAAAAACACTTAAACAAATTGTTGTGTAGTTGTCATTTGAATGTGGTTGTTGTCGTTGTAAAATTACAACTACAATTTAATTGTCCAGCAACAGGCGAAAGGACATCAAGGATATAGCTAAGCACACACACACACACACACACACCCATACACATATCAGCTGAACAGCTTGTCTGGGCTAGTGCAAATAGAATGCATTAGCGTTGATTTCTCATTTTCCATTTTATATTTTCCTGCGTGTTTGTAGTTGTAAAACAAAAGTCATAAAAACGAAAGCCACACAATTGTCCAATGAGCCACCCACACCACAACACAACACAACACACCACACCACACCCTTCCCATTGACTAGTACCAGCGCCACTGTCATCATCATCATCATCCCAATTTTGTTTCGTTCGTTCTCATGCTCAGTACAAGGATACTAGAAATCCGAAGGATGCGTTTCGCAAAGGGTGCCAAAGGATAATTGTGCTTTCGTGCATTGCGTGTTGAATGCTAATTGTGGCATTTTATGGTTTTCATGGTCTTCGAGAGTATTTTTGACTTGTACCTTGTACCAGGCAGGATACGTTCTGTTTAGGGACAATTTTTTGTTGTTTTGTTGTTTTTCCTTTCCACTTGCTGTACACAGAGTAGGTGTTCGCTTGTTCGTCCTTTTTTCAATCATTTCGCTTTTACTGTCGTCGACTAATTTGTCACTTTCGCAAATTGTTCGTGGATATTTCGTATTCAAATAATGTTGTCAGTTTAATTGCGACCACGTTCATTTGACTGTAATGATATCCTTTTTGCTGCTCCGTATCCTTGGAGGAGTTATATTTATTTTTTTTGTTGTTTGTTGTTTTTATGCAGCACCTAATGGTGTGCTCGGTGGCTGTGTGTGTGTGTGTGTGTGTGTTGGAAAGACAAGTAATTAGTTTGGCATCTAATTTTGCTGCTGGTAGGTCGCCTGTGCGTGAGTGTGAAGGATTGCGAAATGTGCCACAAATGATGAGCTTTTAATTAGCTTTTAACAAGGATTTGAGGAATCATAGTTAAATGATGACATTTCAATTACAATTTCATTGGAAATATTTGATAAAATTCCATACAGTAATTAGGTTAATCCATTGCATTTGTTTAAAAATACATAGGTGAGTGTTTATCACTTTAATCTTCTCAATTTTTAATCTTGGAACAATGCTGACATATCTGTAGAAAAAACAAATAATGTGAGCCATAAATTGAAATGGAAATCCAATTATATTATTACGTATCCACTTTTCATTTCAATATTTTCATTACCTTTTTTTTCCATACAATTTCAATTAATTCAAATGAAATTACTTATTCTCTCGCAAGCGAGTTAATCAGATGCATGTATCCTTATAGGATTTAATATTTTTTTCTGCAACACTTCAAAAGAAAAACAAATAAATACGTGAGTACATGCTGAGCACACAATCCCACACAGACACCATTCATGCATGGGCGCTTTAATGGATTTTTATTAAATTTGTCCTGTATGTGGTTGTTTTTTTTTTAATGTTGAAATAACATACATAGATCTTTTAAAGCCTTACCTCATATGATACGATTTTATTTAAAAAAAAAATGTTCATTTCAAGAGACTATTTGTAAAAATATTTTTGGTGGACAAATTTTTTCAAATATACAATAATGCTACGTACAAAAATAAGCAAGCTTCTCACTATTTAGAAATTAAGATATAAATTACTCATCAAAAATTTGGTTCACTTTGCAGTGCAGAGATGAAGCCAAACATTTTTCGACTTTTAAATTAAACAGTTAAAAAGAGTAAACCAACAAAACAGCTCTTGAATTTGAAAGTAGTTCTTATATAACTAAGGCACGCTGGCATCCTGAATATTTCTAAAACCCATCATAATTTTTTTTTTGTGAATTGAAAAATATTTTTTTAAATTTAATTTTTTTGTTTGTTTAAAATCTTTTAATTACCATATTTTCATATTCAAATGACTCATGGGTTTCACGGATTAAAGTAGGGAAGACAGAAAGTGTAAATTTAAAGAAAAGTAAGTATTAAAAAATACCAGCTCCTTTAGTTGTAACATTGGAATTGCTGTACAATATTTTGTTGACACATTTTAGACCAGAAAAAAAAGTTGGCCAAGAGTGTCCACCTACATACCTTAGAACCAAAAGTATTGGTTTCCCCTAATAACTTCCGCCTTAGGCCAAAAACGCCTTAATTTTTACTGATACGTAGCTTTATTTCGATACCTTAAAGCACAACCATCCTATGTTTTTATTTTTTGGTGAACAAAATTTTGTTTCTCCTTATAGCAGCTAAAGAATAACCTCTGCAGTACGCTAATTTTTTTGAAAAATAAATGCTAGAATGACTCGACTATAAAGTTACTTAAATTTCAAATCTTTACTTGGAGATTATTTTTTTTGGTCAAGTTATAGTTAATATTAATATTTTACAACTAATTTTTAAAAAAACATTTCGAAATACTTCTTAAATTTTTTCCAAAATTATTTTTTTTCAATCTAGTTTGTAGCTACAGTGGTGGATTTTGATCCCCCTCCCTTTTTTTGTACCATTATTACACGTTGTTTCTAGTTCTAGTTGCAGAACGGGTGTTTTCATTTACAAATTACATTTGCAATCAAAGCTCCGCATCATATCGTACAAATGTTCCAATTTGCATTTGTGCAAATTCGTTGAAAATTTGTATCTTCGATATCTTGGCGTTTCTGTTTGCTGCCTACTTTGATCCTTGTACTTATTACTCAGTGTTGTGAGAAGATTAAAGCTGTCTGTAATTGGTTTATTGCCGAAACCAATTGACATTTCAAAGATGGCAGTGTTAATAAGAGATTGTTTGAGTAATGAGATTTATTATAATTTACTCCATCCTCATTGAGATTAAGTAAAAGGTAACATAAATTGAATTTTGAATAACATAGCTAAAAAAGTGAATTTGTAAAAAATAACAACAAAAATTTATATTTACCAAAGTGTACTTTAAACAAAAATTAAAAAAAAAATAAAGAAGCAAGGAATTACATTAATTCCTCAAACGAAATACCACCGCTCAACCAAACTTTCGAAACACCTACATAATTTCATCTACCGAAAACCGAATTAAAAATTCATATTTCATTAGTGAGGCCAGCAGTTGGGCGAAATAGGGGGGTAGGAGGAATTCAAATAAAATTCAAAAATTCGCTTAAATGAAAGCAAATAATGGAACAATATTAAACATAATGAAAAAAAAGCACTAACAACCAAATATTAAAACAAATCAAGCCTCCATGCCCATGCCCACCCCCATCAGCCGAACAACGTGAAACAAAAACCCCCTCGGAAAGAGCAAAGTTTAAAAATTCTAAAATGCAACATTGACGAATGGATGGAGCAAATCCGAGCTTGACGTAAATGTGCGCAAAGGTAACCCACATTAAATATTAACACGCAATCAGAAAATGTTTCAGCGGTACTTTTCGTACTTCTCGTGTACCCCATCAAGCTGGCACAAACCATAATTGCCAGCGAAATGATAAGACAACGAAAGAAACAGAAGAAGAAGGTGAAGGTGAACGAAAGAAAGAAAGAAAGAAAGTAGGAGAAAAAAATTCCATGTAAGCGGGCGGACAAGTGAGCAGCGGCACGCAAACTTTATAATGGAGTTTACACGAAGATGGAGGTGCTTAGACCGTCACACGCCCCACCCCTTTCGTTCGTTTTCTCATTAATTTGTAAGAAGGAAGAAATGTCATATTTTAAGCAATCCAAGATTTATTTTAACCCTTTTCAGGGGCTAAAGCCATGCCATGCCACACCACACCGAACCGCACTAATTTCGAGCGTGATGATGTGCCAAAAATAAAGTGACAAGCAATTAAACAGGAGTTGAGCACTTAGAAAGGTAACAGCTACAGCAACAAGAACACCAACCAGAACAACAAGAACAACAACCAACGCGGAAGGAAAAGTATAAAAATGATAGAGTCCCGCAACAAAACCATCTTGGCAGGAAAACCTGCTAGCTTGACCGAAAAACCACACTCTGGCCTTCGCCAGCCAACACACCCTTCGGTGTGCATTAGAGTCCATAAGATGTAACCTTTGCTTTGGCAAGAAAAGTGGGTGAAATAATTTTCAAGATTTTTTAAAAAAATATTTATTATTTTCCTCTTCTTCTTCTTCTTCTTGCCGTGAACCCTGGCAGCGTGGAGTGTTTTGCCAATGCTTTGGTTTTGCTGGGCTGACTTGCGTGTTATCGCACGTTCGTTGGTTCGTTCGTTCGCTGGCTCAGTGGGTCACTGTGATTTATTATGTTGCTTGCTTGTTTGTTGCTTGCCTGTTTGCTTTGTTGCTGTTGAGGTTAGTTTAGTTGCGTTTCATTTTTTTTCCTCCATTTTATTTGTACTTATTTCAATTTTTCTCCACTTGTACGTTATTTTTCTTGAGAAAATAATATAAATTCACAGTCATGAACTTGTCTTTTGTTGGAGCTGATGGTACTGGTGCTGCTGCCACTTGAGTACGTGTCCTGTTTATCCTGCTGCATCATCATCGCCAACCATCTACCATCATCTGCGCGCTAGTGGCACTTTGGTGACACCTTTTCTTGTGTGCCAAGCCACCACATGCTTGTAGTTTCTTCTTCTTCGAAGCTGGTATATGTAGTTGCTGGCAGTGTTGACGGTGGGTGGGCCCGTGGTGTGTTTAGATCGTTCTAAATGCGTTCATGTTTTGCTGAGATTTCACAAATGACCTTGCGTATGTGGCACCATTTATATTTAAGCTCATTTGCGGTACTTTACGTTGGATGATTTTTTCCTCTACTTCAAAGCGATTTTTTTCCTGCTCTTCCACAACATCAAAATGTCAACAAGTTTCTCGAGCTGAAATGGCAGTGAAGAATATTTATTTTATTTTCAAAATATCTCAAGGATTTTAAAGTAATTATAGGAAAATCATGTTTCTCATACTTCTAGGTGTATAAAATGTAAAATAATACCCCTACCAGTCTTAGTCATTCACAACAATTAATGGATTTAACCTTTTGCAGTTAATTGCTTTCAGTTAAATTTTTGCTAGTTATTATGGAATGCACTTTTCAAAACGTTCTGGCATTTTAAATTTAATTTAAAGTATTTTTGGAATAATTGCTGATGTGTGCTCAACCATAAATAGTTCCTAGTTTATATTTATAACCTGAAAATTCCTAGAAGCAATGTTTTTTTTTAAATAAAGCACAAGCACGCAAATCTCTGATATTTTTATACCAGGCGCTTGCATTTTAATTTCACTAACGGCATACGTCATAGAGGCTCTTGCGCTCTTTGTTCTTGTTGTTGTTGTTGTTCTCATGAATGTTCATAAACAAGCACTTGTTGACCCTGACCTTTAATCCTTTGACATGTTGCTTGGACGGAAATAACTAGTAACAACACTTATATTTCAGTAATACATATGCAAAAAGTGTTGGCAGGCCATTGTTCCTTCAATTAATATGGACATAAAAATGGAGCTGGTGAATAATTAAACAGTGGAGCAAATTGTATTTTGTATATCTAAAAGAAAGGAGATGTGGATGTGGAACTAAGAATGAAGTCGGAGAATAAAATTAATGCTGTCCTCATGCAAAAGTCTATTACCATCAGGTCCTTGTGAAAGGGGGGTTGTGTGTTTTCCTCTAATGAAAGTCCCAAATAACATAAAAGAATGTCTTATATGATATTTGGACATACATACAAAGTAAATATGGTTTTACTGAAATGAATATATTGACACTGCGTAGGAGTAACATAATAACATCATTCAAAACATAAACAATTTCGATACCTTAAAGCACAATCATCCATTTTTGGTATTCTGAGATGAAGCTGCATCAGATAGGCTATAGTGGTTTGTGGGAATCGTAATGAAAGTAATTGAAAAATGAGGAAATAAAAAGCACTTTCCATTCAAAACAAACCAATTTGAAAACTTGTTTTTCAATTTCTAGAGTTTTGAAAAAATGAACATAGGATGGTTGTGCTTTAAGGTATCAATTTGATCTAGAGACTGGGCTCCCAACCCAGAATCAGAGTTGGAAAAGTAACGAAACGTAACGTTAAAGTATTGATGCGTTCTGTAGCCATCTCTGGCATAGATAAAATACTAAAAATACACTAATGTTAAACTCTAAATTGTATGACGGAAATCGTGATTTTTTACCTTCACTTATTTCATTTGAAAACATTGTTCAAACCGTTGTCATATTTGAGAAAATCAGAAATGTTTGATAAATTCTAAGTTAAAAAAAAACTTTTCTATAGAAATATCTCGTGTTGGGTCATGATATATGAACAAGACCAATCACTTGATTGGCTGAATTAGAGATGACCTACGACCATCAGGGTAACCAAAGTAAAGGCAGAAGTCCTTTGCTCTTGGTAAAATTAAGTTTCAACCTAACTTTAGTACTCTAGATAATATACTGGGGCCGGTTCGCGTAAGCCGATAGTGAACGAAACCGACAGTGTGAGTATCGGTTTTGGTTCGCGTAAACCGATACTCGACAGAAAAGTATGAAAAAGATCGATAGTTGAAACCGACACCTTTTGATGTGTCGATTTCACAGATTTTTCAAACAATTGTCAAAAAAAAAATTGTTGCGCTCGAAAAAAATTTAAAATGTAAGTAATTATAAGAAATTTTTATAATTTCACATTAAAAAAATATAATATTTAAAAAGGACACTAAGTAACCAGACGCAGAAAAAAATTCTGGTTGATTTCATGGAAAATCACACGTGGATTGCCAAAAATTCCTTACAGAACACCGCCAACGGAAAGCAGAAAAGGAAAAGGCTATGGGACAGATTGGTGACTACGCTCAACAGCAATGGGCCGCCAATAAAATAATTGCAGTGTTGGAAAAACGTAATTTAATTTATCTAGTAATATTTAACCACATTTTTAATGCGTCCAATTGAAATTTTTGGTTTGGATCGACCACAAACACGCAGCCAAGAAAAAACTGACACAAAAAAGGCGCTTTTAAAAAAAATTAATTGCAGTAAGCCGTATTGGATTTGAGACATCCCTCAGCATTCTTTGTCGTCTAACAAGATCAACACCCTCGTCGCTGTCAACATCCAATAGAACATGCCTCAACGGAAACATTTCTTGATCACTTATTCTTTATTATTTTGTTATTTAAAATTCTTTTTTTTCAATTTAAAATCTGTCATTTGACAGTTGTCAGCTGTAATGTAATAAATTTTGTGTGCTCACGCAAATAGCACTCGACTTTTATTTTATCGGCTTACTCGAACCAAATTTGCACTATCGGTTTGGTTGTGTCGGTTTCAACTATCGATTCTCTGATAGTCGAGTATCGGCTTACGCGAACCGGCCCCTGAATGGACAGCTACTACTTATGTTGAGAATATGCGCCATTATTTTTAAATATATAATCAACTACAAATCGCTCATTCCCTGCAATAGAGACACATCTCAAAATTAGGGTGTTTGGAGTCATGGATGTCACTAGGATCGTCAGACTTAATCCAACTGCTAAAATTCATATAAAATACTGAAAGTTCAAATTTTAAATCGTGATTTCCCAACAATATGATTTTTTGAGTTGTCTCTTTATTGCAGGGAATGAGTGATATTATGTAGGTGGAAATGACTCCACATTTTCGTATAGCACAATGTAATTTTTGTCTCTATACTGCTCCGCTTTATATAATCTTTTCATTTGAAGTTGGGAAAAAGTATTTCGTGTCCTACGTTAGCCACACTTCTGCAAAGATAAATTATATTTCAAAGCCATCTTAATAATTGAGGGTGTGACAGTGAATGAGGGCACATTTCTCATAGTCAGTACCAATTCCCTTCTTCTCTCTCTCTCGTGATGAACTCCAATTGGCTTTGAATTAGCTCCGCATTGGCATTTTCTGCAAAGTGAGTACCAATTTAATATTGTATGAGTTTATTTTATTATCCCTTAAAAATGCACAAAATAATAACATACTTGATGCAATTTTAATGTAATTGCAGTATTTAATTTCGCTACAGTGTTTAAGAAAAACCGCAACAATAATGCACTTACGTTGATTTGCTGTCATCTATCGCCACTCATTTATCATCAAGCCACGAACTGGACATAGGGGAGGGCGGCGGTGGTGGCTTCAGGAAGCGCAAACGACAGTGCATTTTGCACGAAACACTAAAAAGTAATCCAATTTTTATCGTGGGTAATTTTCCAAACAAGAAAAGCTACTCCAATGGTACTTCAGCAGAGCCAAGCCAGGCCAAGCGAACGAGCGAACGAGCGAACGAACGAACCAACCCAACAAGATGAGAAGGATCACAGGATAGCAACGGCCACAGCGACAGGACACAAATGACCACACGATGAAAATTCAATTTTGTTGATTACTTGCTGATGTTTAAATACAGAATAAACGGAGGCGCTGGCGTGGACAGTGACGGTGACGGTGACTACGGCGCTGATGGAGCGACGCAACACTGCTGATGACACTTCAAAAAGTACCAGGCACATACAAAATTATAAGGTTTGTGGTTTCATAAATTAAATTAATGTAAAATTAAATTTGGAAAATATTTTAGTGCAAGAAGAACTTTAAGGCTGCCTAAAAGTTTCAGGGCAACTCAAAGCGCTGGTTTTTGGGTAAATGAAATTAAATTAGATTAAATTGTAATTGTATTATTCACCCTGTGTTTGGTATTCCAAACCAAGTCAATGACAGCACACACGAGTTCGGAATAACCTCTTAAGTATTTTCACCTAAATGCAGACGCTCACATATTAGGAACAATTCACTGAATGAGCTTTAAACATTGCTATGAGCAACTGTAGGACAGCAACAACAACACGTTGTGCCAGTTGGACATACGGACACACGTTAATCCATCTTTCTATCTCCATATCAGAAGCAGCAATAGCAACAGCAGCAATGGAGCGTCATGCTGACATGCTACCAAGGAACAGCCACAGTAGAAATAGCAGCAGTTGCTGCAGACTAAACTACAGCAAATGCATCGTGAGCGAGCGCCAGGATAATGTAATACTGTGTGAGTTATAAACTTTCTATAACTGTATTAAGTATAACGAAATTTTGCCCAGTCATGTCAGAATGTCTGAACGCTCCACACTCGTTTCTCCTTCTGGCTACAGTGGCCACACACACACACACACACACACATACACACACATTTTCCACGGCAGTGCTAATACTCCTTCTACTTGCCTGCTTGGTTGTTTTCATTTTGGTGTCGGTTTTGTCCATTTTGTACTTTTATCGTATCCTTAATTAAAGTGATAATTTATGCTGTCAAAGTACATTGCTGAAATGAGCAGTTTAGTTAAAACCATTTTTAGTCTAAACTCCGCAATGAGTGCGAACGCTGCTCATACAGTGGTGTGAATTCTCGTTAAATTTAGTAAAGAACAAATATTTTCCGAATTGCTAAGATTTCTAAGTCTCATGTTAAATGAAATAAAATTCAACACAGACTTACGGTGCCAACATAACGCAAACCATCGATGGTCGTCGCACCTTTCAACCTGTTTGATCTCCAGATCGCTCTGGCAATCCTTTAATCAGAGTTGCAGCATCACTGGATAGAATGAACTTGCGAATATTGGTCTGGTCCTCATCGGAATGCATGCCCAGAGACTTGTCAACCAAAGCGATCTTTGCAGGAGTTGTGGGATTGTGAAGCTGAAGAGACTATTTTCCATTACCAGTGCGAATGTGTGGTGCTTGCAAACTATCACCCAAAATCCATTGTGAATTTCATTAAAAATTCAAAATGGTCTACTTAAGAAGCAAACATCAAATTGGAAATAAGCGACCTCAAAAATACTCCTATACCAAGTTTGGTACGATTTACAGTTGACCGATTTCGTCCACTTGTAATACCCTACGACTTAAGAAAGATTAATTAAAAATTTGTACCTCCTAGCATACATATGTAAATTAAAGCGCCTCACGTTGTATGGACGAAAAAAAAGTTGCCCTGGTCACCTCCTGAAAATGAACTTTGGTTTATTTGATAAATATCTCGGCTCTAGCAGCTGTAACCCGAGAGCTGGACAATTTGTGATATTGATCAAGAACCTCATAAAGTGTAGGGTATTAAAGTCTATACGTAGTAGATATACAATGGGCATCCAACTCACTCCTACTCTGACTTTAGTCAATACTCTTATTATGTTTTATGAGCAAATTTTCGCATTTCACTCCACAGTTCCTATATCAAATCTGACGAAAATGCGGCGCCAAAATTGTGCAAAAATTTACTTTCGCTCCCACAGCAAAAGAAAAAGAAACAAAAAGAAAAAGAAAACAAAAAAGCGCCATAAAGGACAATTGCATTTTTAGCGCTAAAATCCCATTTTATTACGAAATCGCACCCGGAAAAAAAGCAGATAAAATTTCTTTGAGTCAAGTCAACGTTTCAGCCAGCCTGTTGCAGTGCGAACACCATTTGTTTGAAGTTATTTGATGCGAGAGTAAGTATAAAAAAAATAAAATCAAAAAGTCGCTGAAAAACACAGTCCGCCGCTACCAAATGGAAAAAATATTGCAGGCAATTCGAAATTTTAAACATTCGCTGAGAGGACAATTTCCCAGATTCCTGAAAATTACAAAGATAATAAGAGAGGCAAAACCTAATTAACGCAAAGCCAAGCAATGCAGTGAACAAATTTCCATTGCATACTTTACTGAGCGTTCACGAGAATATGGCAGCAGTTGGTGTGAAATGAATTTTTCCAATTGCCATGAAAATGCAAAAAATGACATTTTTAGTTTTTTTTACGTTTTGGAATGTTTTTTTTTGAATTTAGTTTGTGAATTCCGTATAAATTCCCAATTTCCGTGTAATTTCCTAAACAAGTACAATAATTCCCACCACTTGTTGTTGGTTGGTATTCTTGTGGTGGGCGTGCGAGGAGCACATGAGGTTTTGGCGGGTGTATAGTGGCTATCGACCACATTGTTTTGCATTAATACAAAAACCGCCACTCTGGTCCAACATGGTCAATGGCGAATTCCTA
Source organism: Heteromyza rotundicornis (assembly GCA_951394025.1). Lineage (NCBI taxonomy): Eukaryota > Metazoa > Arthropoda > Insecta > Diptera > Heleomyzidae > Heteromyza > Heteromyza rotundicornis. The sequence goes on along the minus strand of OX596010.1, from coordinate 13,036,960 downwards.
TCTGGGATTTTAGGCTAATTAATGTTATGCGATAACCACAAAATTAACATTATGTGTTATCAATTATATTGTTGTTAGTGTGCAGGGTTTGTTGTTGTAATCACAATATTCCCCTATCCTATTGCTGTTGCTGTTCTAATTAAATTATAATGGGTCTCTGTGTATGTGTATGAGTGCACGTGTGCTTGTGTGTGCTTGTGTGTGTGTGTCTGTCCGTGTGTGCTCCTGACATATGCGGTTTTTGCATTTTGCCCTGTGATTTACAATATTATCACGTCATTTATTAATTTGACACGATTGTTTGTCATTTAATTGCATTTCATATATCAAAAGTATTCAAAGAAATTCGTAAATAAAACCTTTCATAATTGGTGGTTTACATCTAGAGTAATCGCAGTTTGTGGTTCCTTTCAATGCCAAATTGGGAAACTTTAAGTGAAATTTAGTTGAAAGCAAAATTTGTCTAAGCTCTTAAGTGGAATTTACCATTTTTCGGTAATTTAATCAACAGTTTATCGATATTTTATTGATAATTTTTCGATATTTCATCGATAATTTCTCTGTAATTTATTATTCCCGATCAATTAAAAATTTTGACTAAATTCCATTTTATTCCGGTCCAATTCCATTCTAGTCCAGTTCGTTCCTGTTTCATTTCCATTTCGTTCCAGACATTATTTCCAACTGATTATGTGATACTGGGTTAATTTATACTTGGTATTTTGTTTGTGAAAAAATGTTTTTAGTTTTCAAATAAACATTAAATTGAGGAAACGTTTTCCGGAACCCGAGTCCAAATCGGTTCAGTATTTGCCAAGATAAACGAAAATAATACAAATTTGGCGTCCATTTTGTATTGGAGGTAGGCGTGGTTCTTATGCTGATCGAGAATATATCTAGTCATCCATACTGACCACGACTACTTATGGGCGTTACAAACGGTATGAAACAACAATATACCCTTGGGCAGTAATGTGATCTGTATAAAAATGTTCCACGGTTTACTGTAGCCTAAATTTGATATTAAAAACGTTAAAATTTTGATATAAAAGCAAAGTAACCAGTATTTCCGGGTACCAGGTACCTACTTTTTAGAGACACACAGCATGTTCAGAAAGTATACGAAAGTTGAATTAAAAAACGTTGAAAATTATATTCAATAGTTAAGTTTCGGGTGGAAATTAATCAGACCACCTTGAATGAGTAACCGGGTTTAAAAAAAACAATGTTCCGAAATTTTAAGTACCAGTTATCCATTTATTGTGACCTTAAAATTGTCAAGGAAACATTTCTGCTTTCGAAAAAATTTTAATAGGTTTCGGTTCAGTTGTTTCAGAGCTTAAAGAAGAGACACTTGTTGATCTAATGGCAGATGAAATAAGAGATCCACAAATAGGAGCAACAACTTCATCACTATTTAACAATTCTCTCATATCTTCAACTCATATCTTAGAATAACTTTTAAATCACATGGTCAATTGAAAACCATTGCTGTGCAACAAAGTCTCCTGCTACCCACTTCGCTTTTGGAATGCCAAATGCAAATAAATGGAAACATAAAACTTTGCAAATACATTCCAACGATTTGGCGTTGAATGTGGTTTTCGAAAACCAAAGCTACTTCCTCGGAACTTTTTCACTTCCGATTAATCAAAATTTGATGTCAACTGCACGCCATTTTCATTTTATGAAATGTCAGTTGAGAAATGCCAAAGCAATGCCAAACATCGACATTTGAAATTTTGTGCGTTTCGTGCACAGAAACATGAAAAATTAAAACAAAAAAAAAAAAAGAATCACATAAAAAATACACAACTAATTTCCAAGTTGCCACAGGGCAACTCAAACGCACAAAAATCACAAATGATTATTTTACGTTTGTCTTTTTTTTTGTTTTGTTTTTGGTTTCTTTTAATGTATTTCATTTTGACATTTCGCTTAAGCAAACATAACCGCAAACATTTACCTTTTAATAATTTCGACTCGAAGGAGTTGGGGGAGAATAAGGAACACGGAATGAACATGACAAAACCCGTGGGATGTCAATTTTTGGTTTTGTTTTTTTTTACGTTTCACATTTTGTACTTGTTCTTTTGTACTTTCGTATACTAATCAGCGGAATTTTGAAAACATATATGAAGTTTCAACCGCCCACCCCACGAGCAATGCGAAATATACAAGCCATAAAGAGGGAAGCTACTTGAACAAAAGGAACACAAGGAATCCCGCTCACATCAGCAGAATGTTGTCGTCTTCGTCTTCTCAGCGCTGACGTTTATTTGCCTAAAGGTGAATTCAGCTACGGTTGTAGTATTTAAGAAATTTCAAATTTGTTACGTTTATCTTACACCTCAACTCTCAGTCTAAACACATTTCCTCCCCATCCATGGGCTTATCCTCCCACCATCACAGCAGACCCCGTTCGAGTGTGTCGCATGTTTAGTGAAAGCGTCTGGTCGCTCGGTGCGGATGCTACCATTCATGTTTGCTCTACGGCAAAAGGAATGTAAAAAAATATAAATGAAAAAACCGTTACGCAAAATATGATACGGAAATATTTGCTGAATGCTTTAGAAGATGACTGCTGCACGTCACGAAAGTAAACGCCGTGGTTGTGGCGAGGGTTTAACGCATTCCTGTGACTTTTTTTGTCTGCCATTCTAAGCGCTTAAAGTTCATGGAAGTAGGGTTGCCGAAATTTCGTTACGACTGACTGTAAAAGCTTTTTTTTCCACTTTAAATTATTTATTTTACTTTTTACAACAATACTGGAAAACATATCCCCCGAGGCTAGTGTGGTTGGAAATATATGAGGGTAAAGGAGAATAAAAATAAAAAAAAAAACAAAGAAAGTAAAAACTTTTATGAAATATTAAAAAAAAATCAAACACACACAGCTTAAATGCATAAAACAATTAAATAGGTTAAAAGGAAGCGTAGAGCCAAAGAGCGAATAGGAAAACCAACAACTTAATGGAATCAAAATAGGGTGGCAGCCATGCGTAACATACGGGCTGTGTGTGAATTTATAAGTGCTAAGATTTAAACAAATTAAAATAGGTCACTGCAGGCTAGATTTATATGTGAGTACACATACACAAGACATTGTCACATTAAAGTTTCAAGCTTCGAACCTAATTTCATTAAATCCACATTAAAAGTTTTAAATTTTCTCTAAAATTTCCAAAATATATGTATTTTCTTAAATATGATTCCCCTGTGTGCAGTTGACTAAACCGTTCCACACACTATGTACTAATTTTCACTGTATTTTCATACGTTCAATAACTCTGACAGGCAGCCAGTACAGAACGGGACAGGACAGCACAGCACAAAAGTTGTCACCTAAAATGTCCCAAAAGTCACTCTAAAGTGTAATTAGTGCAACATGCCAGGCAATTCGGCCATCACATGTATTAGCCTTTTCGCACACAAACACACATACGCACACAGTCACAGAAGGGAAATGCAGTTGGCCACACTAATGGACAGAAAGTCATACAGTAGGGCCATGCGAAAATTTTGGGAAAAGAGAATAATGCCAGGGACAAGTGCAACGAGTGTGACATGCAAATACTGCCGCTGTTGTCTCGATTCATTGGCATTTGGTAATTTTCAAAATGTCAACCGAAAGTCTTTTGTTCTTCTCCATGACTTCAGACATGTGAAGTTGTGTTGGTGAAGTTGTGGTGGCGTATAACTTTCTCCTTTCCTTCTATGATTTGGTGTGGAATGTAGTAAATTTTTCCATTGAATAAAATGTTTGTCTTACCTTTAAATCCAAAAAATGTATTTTCTTTACTTTTGGAGATATTTTATGTCTACTCAACCGTAGGTTAAATCTTGAACTATGTGGAAAATGCGGTTCACTACGCAAAATAACATAAGTATGTAAAATAAAGAAAAATATTTTTCATGGTGAACTTTCTACAGTATAAGTATAAGACCAGTATAAGTTTAGCGTGAATTAGCCCAAAACTGGTTGTATACGGCAATCACCAGGAGATTCTGCGGTCTCTCATGGTGTTCCATAAAGTTCAACCTCTGGCGCAACAGCCTGCTACTTCTCACAGACCAGAACTCGCGATAAGCACAAAAGCAATCAGGGTGGTTATAGGAATCCAATCAGGACACTGTAGACTCCTGTTCAGAGGGCTGTCAAAGGCAGTGTCTTTGAGTACCTGAGCGTTGGGACAACATGTCCTCCGACGTGTATGCCGGGTGTCTTTTTGACTTTTTTGGTCCATGGAGTGAACAGGGTCACGGGACTCATTGATTTCCTCGCAATTTTGGCGATGTCATTGCCGCTGGTCAGAATGGAGCAATCATCAGCATACGATACCAACGATATGCTGCATGGGTAACAGAACACAACTTTGCTGTACCCCTTGCTTGACTTGGTGTTCCTATATTCCACGAACATGTAGTTTGCCAGCCACCGTTTGACAGTAGTCGGCAGCGTAGATACATGAACATCCTCCAGCGGGATCGAGTTACTGACTGTGATAGGTCCAGCGCAACCAGGACAGATCTACCACACGGCTTCTTTATGTTCAGGCCATGGCTTATCTGTGTTTCAATCTGAACCAGTTGTTTCGTGGTGCTATGGCATTTTCGAGATCCATCCATCGCTAAGTCAAGGTTCTCGGAGAGTGTTGGCAGTATGAGTGCCTAGAGGATTTTTGCTACATGGGACAGTTATCCATGCAATACCGCAAAATCGGCATTTGAGGGTTAATGGTTCAAATTTGAAGGGTCGTATTTGCAACGAAGGCGCAAAGGGAGTAAGTGCTTCTTCAAATTAAGTAAACAGGGCCCGTGATAGATTTGGTATAGTGCCTTTCGTATAGTTACTGAACTGCAAACGGTGCCAAGTTTTCGGAACCACAATTTCTTATTATCGAGAATGTCAGTTCATAAGACCAACATACGACAGTGGTTAACACCAGCCAAATCCCATGCATTTCGCAATGACCACAATCTCCCAGCGATCCAATAAGGGAAACATTAGAAACCGAAACAAAAAAAAATGTGTGAATGTCGCGTACCCAAACCCACCATCACATCGAACCACATACATTTGGAAAAGGAAACGATTCCATTTCCGTTGCCACATCCGGCCTGAAATGAGCAACAAGATCACCGCAGCGGAACAAAAGGCACACACGCAGCAAAAGCTGCCAGCAATCCGAAAAGCAACAGCAACAGCACAACCAACAACAACCACTCAACGCCCCGGCAAAGATACGCAATACAATTTGTATCTTAATTTGCCAAATGGCAAACAAAATGTCGAAGACGAGAGTTTACAGTGTTGCACAACGACAACTACAATGGCTGCAACAACAAGAACAACAACCACAATGGCAAACAAATTGCGGGTGTTGCCGCTGCATTTAACGCTGACAGTGACAGGGAAATGAAGACTTCAGCGGGAGGATTACAGCGTATAAGGCAGCCTTTAGATTGCGTTGAGTTGTGCGGAAGCGCAACGTTACGTTACGCTGCACGTTACATTGCGAAAAGCGTTTTTCGGTTTAAATGCTGTCAACACGCAAGCGGAGAGGATCCGGCACCATCCACTGAGCAACTCATCCATCCTCATCAACTTGGCAGGATTTATCGAAATGCCACGACACAAGTTTTCTCACTCGGCTGTGTGGGTGCTATGCTATGTAGTTTAGTATTCCCATATAGCCAGCCGAGGCTGCAGCAGCCACATTCAACGCCGGCAATACTATTTGCCCTGACAATACTCATCCTCGTTTCGCTTCCGCTGGTATTAAGCAACTGACAGGCGTTCGGCGAGCCCCAACCTTCCCCCAAATGGGAAATTAATTGCTCCAGTGCCGCCGCCAGCGTCAAGCACCACCAGCAGCGCCAGGCAACATGGCAGCATTGTCTCGCTATGCTGTGCTGTTGTTTGCAATGTGTATTGCTTGGCCTATCGTTGGCATTTTCCGAAGCTGCAATCGATTATTTATTTATTGTTAAAGCTTTTCTGTTGTCAATTGTCGTTGGTTGGTTGGCTGGTTGGTTGGTGCTTGTGCTGCGGCGGCTGCTTCTGTTACTTACTCTTGCTCCTGTTGCTATTTGCTGTTCTTGCTGTTGGCACTGTTGTTGTTGCTGTTGTTGTCGTACTTACTGGTGGGCCAACTTCCGTTACGGTCGCATCGCATATCATTGACACCATCCTTAAAATATGTTCGGTGCTCGAGTGTGAGCTTGTGAGCCCTCAGCATATCTAATGAAATATTTCAGGCGCAACGACAATTTATTGTCGTTACTTTTGAGAAATGTTGCCTTGGGTCTATGATTGTGCACTTTTCATTCTTGGTTTTTCTTCATTAATAGCGTATGGAAAACTGAAATATTAAGCTTTTAAAACGTCCAAACACTACTGTGAGTACAATATTGCCTTTGAATGGACAATAAATTAGAAGTCTGCATGTAAATATGTAAATATATGTTCACGCAGTTGCAGTTAGTAGCTCGATAAATATTTCAGTTCAGAGACATTTCAAACCGTCTGCTGGAGTCAGGCTATTTTTAAAAATCAGCACCATGATCCTTATATTGAATTCCAATTATCCAAGTGCAAATTAATCAAGCAAATCGATGAAGAAGGAAAGAGGGGAAAAGAATGCATGTTCACATGTCAAAACACTTCAAATTGCACTGTAATCCAATTTCTGCGCCAAACCAAAAGGGATCAATGAACGTAAGCTCTACCTGGAAAAGAAAAAAAAAAAGACGCTGGTGCTGGTTGTCGAACTGTACTGGCGACTAACCAACCAAACTGTCAGTGCAAAATTGATGCAATGCGAGTCGTATGAGGTTGTGTGTGTGTGTGTGTGTGTGTGTCTGCATATGTCGAAGTTGAGAGAGCTTCTCTGAAAGCCTCTGGCCAACTGGTGCGGGATTTGCTTCTCGCAGCAATTAACTTAAAAACGATGGCAAGGACATTAGTACTTACATATTTTTCTTCAAAAATCAATTAGTATTTCGTTGGCCTTTGTTGTTGTTGTAGTTATTTTTGGCATTTGATTGGCCCGAAGTGAAGTGAAATTTGTCGAATTCTGCAATTGCTGCTGCTGCTGCTGCTTCAACGACAACAAGCTCACAAAGAACGCACGCATTGGGGACTTGAGCGCCGTCATTTATAATTGTCACTCATAGTCGTTATCGTTGGTATAGTTGTCGGTGTTGTTGTTGTTGTTGTTGTTGTTATTGCCATTGTCATTGTCACTCGTGTTGTTGTTTTTGTTATGACATCCAACAACGAGAGATTGGAGATGACTCTGAGTCGCATAAACTAACAACAACACCAACAACAACAAAGGCATAGTGAAAAACAGGTGAAATGTCATTCGGTATTGTTTGATGTCAACTGCACTAGCTGTCAGTTTGTTTGTTTTGACAGTCGAAGAGGAAGATGAAATAAAAACCTGACATTTCAGTTATGACTATTTGCCCAAAAACTGAGTTTTCATTTTGGCTTTTTTTTTGGGGGTTTCTGTTTTTCATCCAGCGCTTTTTTATGTACCCTACGTAACTCAGAATGAACGATTGAAATTAGCTAAAGGAAAGAGTAACATTTTGAGCAAAAATTAAAATAGAAAAAATTGTATTCATAAAAAAAGAATGTATCTCAGTCGGTAGAACATCTGACTTACGATCGGGAGGCATCGAGTCCGACATATCTCCGAGAAGAAAAAACGTCACCACCTCTTGTCAAGCAATGGTCGTTAAGATACTGCACTTTACCATTCGGAATTGGCACTAAGCTTCAATTCACAGAAAAGATTTCGTGTCAGTGAATGATGCATTAAAATGTTAATGTTGGATGAAGGCGGTATGTAACACAAATGTCTTCTGTATTGTTACGGTATTTACCACTCTACCAACAATACTTCAATTTGATTTAAGCCAAGTCCTTAAAGCCTTTTGCAAAATTTCCTTAAAATCACAGACGTCTCATAACGAAAAGTCAACAATGAAACAAGAACTTTAATTCCAAATCAATTCTGCGTTCTGAAACATGTACGGGTAAGGGTCCGCCGTAGTCGCTGTCTACCGTAGCTGAGACAGTTGAACGTTTTTTTGTGCCTTATCCGAAGTTCGGTTGCATGAGTTCTACTTGATAACGAAATTTGTGCAAACAATTGCCGTTCTCGTTCTCGTTTGTGTGTTTTTTCTACTGTTTCTTCTGCAGAACAATTTCCATGCAGCAAATACAGTCATAGCTTCGTACGCACATCTCAAATATCCATAATTGAAATTGCGATAGGATTTGATGTTTGGATTCTTCATGGTTACCGTAACAACACCTCGCCCTCCTCCTCATCAGCCTCATTCCTTCAGCCAACTTTTTATTTTCTTTACTGAGCACAGTTTCAAATTAAAAACAGATAAGGATAAGGATTCCAAACTGCTGTGTAGGCTTCAGACTATGTTTTTTTTATACATTATCAAGCAATAACATGCCATACCTTCCCTTAGTCAAGCCATCAAACGGAAGTATTAAATCACTTTAAACGTACACTTATGAGATTTCACCCGAAGGAACGCGGTTTTATTTCGATTTAAATGCCACTGCCTGCGTCGACTAAGCCCCACGCGACTCTATGCACCCCTATGGGCCATGGTAATAGATAGGAAACACAACAAATTTCACAAAACTACATACAAGCAATCACAATAAAAAAAAGTAACCCATCAAAGCAGAATATCAACTGCTAGACACGACTATCTCATATCTAAATGTCTAAAAAGGTAGTGCATAAAGAAATGTTTCGAAAAACACTCGTAACAATGAGCTAAGGTCCTCTGTGAACACGAAATAGCGAAACAATTTGTTGTAAGTGTGCTCACACAGGGATTAGGCAGCGTTAAATTGCCATTTAAGCCTTGGCACGCGTCCGTATGGTTACCACCACATTTGCCGGTTTCGTCATGGGAGGATGGTGTGATGGCAGCTAGAAGATGTTCTCTTTAGGGGATAGTATATTTTATGCAATTGAAATGACATTCGTTGTCGTTGACAGTTGAGTTTTTAATAAAGCTGTGGATTCGTTTCGACTCGTACTTGAATCTATGTAGTACTGGTGATGAGGCAGAAACTATATTTTATACTTGTTCGATTGGGGAAATTTAGAAAAAACTTAAGTTGTTGTATTTATTACAAAGCAGTTGTGATTCAATTACTAATGAAATATAAAATTTTCAAATTTAATAATGTCTTGAGGTATTCTACTCATGGTACAGTAGTTAGATCCAGAATCACGTAACGCATTTTTTCTTTTTTACCCCTGCGTTACGTAACATTTAGTATACCGAAATTTCAAGTTATCCCTAATTAAAACCGTCTAAAACTAAATGAAAGCGTCTAGAAAATCAGGAATACATCGAACATGACATTTATTGAAATCCATTTTCCGTAAAGCGGGAATCGAGCCGGGTATGCACTCTCTGGGCAAAATATCGCATATTAATTCATATTCACATTCTCTTCGTCAATCCATTCATCGTTCTCATCTGCATCTGGTTCATCTGGTTGAGCTCGATATATGTACGCGCTGTTCTGAAGATGAGCCCGAACCGATGAGCAGTAAAAATGGTGAGGCATCACCGATTTCCTCCAAAGTAGTAACATGTTTGTATGTAAATATGTATGCCTCACTATATGAAACCATTTCTTTTAAAACTATTTATGTAAATGTTTTTTTTTTCACTACACCAAACAACAAGCTCATACCAAGTTTCACAATTTCAACACCGTCCAAAGTCTTACAGAGGAAAAGCGAAAAATGTCTATTGTCTCTAGTTACAAGGTTAAGCTGAATACCCCTCTTAGTATCAGGTTTAACTAATTCTCTAAAGGTTCAAACATTCTTCTGGAAGATAAAATCAAAAGTCAAGAATTCTTCGAATTTCCTTCCAGACAGTTTAGTAACGCAAAGTAGCAAACGAGACCAACGACCATTTGCCCATTCAAAGTCCGTACACACTTGTAAGCGACGGCAAACACGTGTTCTTGTTCGCCTTGTTCTTCCTCTTTTTTTTCCAACCAGTTGACGGCCACGGCATAACCCCAAAATAACCCTTCGACCGTTATAAATCGTGTGCGCTGCATAGTAACTAAGGCATTCAATCCCGAAGTGTTTTTGAAAATCCCGGGATTTCGGGATTTGAAATTACAATCCCGGGATCCCGGGATTTGTTCGGGATTTTCGGGATTCTCCAATTAAATACAATAGTTAATATAAAATTTAAGAAAAAATTGTTGCAACAATATTTTAAGTTTAATTCGACAAAGAAAACATATTTAATAAATATTACATTAAACAAAACAACTTATATTTTAAATAAATATAGTCAAACAAAAAGTAATTCTTTTTAAATTAGATTGATCGAACAAATTATTTTTTTTGCCACGCTGAATCCGAATATAATTATAAAATTCTGCCAGCTCCATTTCATGCTAAACGGTCAACAATATACGGTCAACAAAATAATTTTAACATATATCTTTTTTGAAAAAAAAATAGTTTAAATTGAAAAAATTTTATTCAAATCGATAAAAATTGTTTGTTAAACGTTATTGACAAAAAACTTGTAAATTTTTGTGTGTTTGAGCACTAAATTTTTTGTGGAAAAACGTCAAAAATATCTTAAACAATGCAAATAAAAATGCATTTTTGAATCCCGGGATTCCGGACTCAAAATCCCGGGATTCCGGGATTGAGAAAACTTCCGGGATCCCGGGATTTCGGGATTCGGGATCCCGGGATTGAATGCCTTAATAGTAACCGACCGAGTGTCAAAGTGTCTGGTTATTCGATGCACTTTATTAGCAAAATGACAAAAGACACGCTTTCGACTTGGCATCGGTGTTGCCATAGCGAAAGTATTTCCCTTTTGCCAACTAACAAATGCACTTGTGTGTGTGTGTGTGTGTGTTTGGACTAAAGCATATTCCCAACCACCCCTCATAAAAATATGACCATGAAGAAACCCCAAGAAGTCAGCAAGCATCGTTTGCAGTGATTTCCAATTTCAAAATTTTATTACAAAGTCGAGTTCGAAAGGTCTTCACCGTCGTCGAAGAAACGAGTTGTGTGCGGTGTGTGTTTATGGTCAGGGGTAGCAAGTGGGTGCTTGAGTGGGGGGTGTTACCTTAAGCAGCAAAACCATTGCAATGGGTCTTTGTGTGCAATATTGCAGCCCCTTACGGCAGTTAATAGCGCTAGAAAATATGCTTCGCTTTTTTTCGTTTGCTGCGGATGTTTTTTTTTTATACATTTTTATCTTTTCTTTTTCATACCTTTTTTTTTTGTTATATATTCTTACATTTATATTTTTGTTACCATGGGCACTTCGAATTTAGCACCCCATAAAATATGATAACCATAAGTAAGAGCTAAGCAACAAGAAGCAATTGAAAGTTGTCCATGGCACCGATGATATGCAACTGAGGAAGGGAGTGATTGTGTTCGGTGGGCAATTGTTACAAGTTGAGTATTAAAATCGTCCTTTGGAGATTTCTTTTTCAAAGGCATGAACTAATTTGCAGAAGGCATGTGGGGGGAATCAGAACCTTTTCAGTCTTGAGGTATATTCTAAGTAATTTTTATAAATATGTAATGGAGTTAGGAAGTTAAGGCAATTAGAGAAGAAAACACCCAAAGAAAATGTAAAGAAAATAAGTGGAAGATAATATTTTGACTTAATTGAAATACTTTCTCAAAACAATTGAATTTTAAAACTTTAATTGGCTTCACAAGCACAAAGTGTATACAAATGCCTTAAGAAGTTGTCTGAATAATATTGAAAAAAAATCACAAGAGAAAACCACACTCCGGTAAGGCCCACACAAGCACTCAAACCTAAAAGGTTAATAAAAAATTCAATATTTTCAATTTGTGAAACAAACCAAACACATTTCGCATCCAGGCCGCGTTATCTAATATGAAGTATCCACCTACGCCGACCAACCCACATTTGAGACACTTTTATTTTATTAAGTTGCCCTCGAAACGATCGAGTCACGTGAACAGTGTCATAAAACGGACCAAACAGATTTCGAAGGATTCAACCTAACGATGTGACGCGACGATGTTTTTTTTTATTATTGCTTTTTTTTTATAAAAGGGCATATTGTCCCTTATATGGGAATTTTTTGTTGATATTATTCTTGTGTTTTTTCGGTGCATGGCAGCAGATATGAAACGTCATAAAAATAAAATTTTATCGCATACAACGTAGTTGGTTTTCCTTCAATCGAATATGTTTCCACTCTTCGTTGAACTTTTCGAATGGGGGGTGGTGGACTGGACGGAGTAGGAGTGGTGCAAAAACTATACACTTTTATTGCTGCAATTGGCATCCAATTCGACAACAACTATTCCCCCCAAAAAAAAACCACTCCTCACACGAACAACTTAATCATCAGCGATGGACGAGCGCGGCAATCTGTGTGCGAATGAATAAGAAATACAACTGAATTTTGATGCGGTTATCATGGCAGCCAGGAGTGCACAAAATGATGAAATTGACTCATGCTCGGTTGACTGGTGGATCGTATGGCTAGCACCTAAACAAGAAGAGAAAATTGTGGCGGCAAATGAAGTTTTTCATTTATGCCGCCATTTTGTTTATGTTTTTTTTTTGTTTCATTCAAAAAATTTGAATTCGCCCGAAATTCGCCACTGATGAATAAATAATTTGTTTTCTGTGAAATTTTGCAGTTTTCCGAAAACGGTCAGGGGAATTGATGCAACAGCGACTTCATCAGATATCACTTGTTTCCTGTAGACCCCGATTGCAAAATGTCGGTAATGGTATCACAAATTGGTTCAGAAAAGGGGTCAGTGTGGTACATATTTTGTGATATTTATGAGACTCGTAAAAAATGACTTTCGAGAGCATTGCATGCTGTCCGATAAGAAATGAAATGAAAAGTAAATGGCAATGGCAATTCACAAATAGAAGGAGTTGAAGAAATGTTCAAATTTTACCCCCCACATCGACGAACGTTTTTTGGCGGTTGTACGTTTGCCGTTATGTGTTTTTGTGTCTGAATTTAGTTGCATTTTGTTCATTATAGCTGAATATAGTCAATCAGAAACTTTTGAATCGTAAATATTTTTTTTTTGAAATTCGAATTGAATTGATTAAAAATGTAAACGTTTTGCAACAATCTAATGAAATTGTTTGTAATATTTAGTTATTTGATATTGGTTTATATTTAACAACAATGACGCATATTCATAGTCAAATGAAGTTTTAATTTAACTTAATATCTGTTAAATAGAAATAGGAACTAAAGCAGAAATGGTACACTGAGAAAAAGGTCAAAACAAAACGTGGTCAATACGAACGGAACCGTTGTTTATTTCCAGTCAAAACTAATTTTGAAAACAAACCGTTTAAATTTTTTGAAACGGCACATTGATCAATTGAGACTGACCCAGTAGTAAATTTTGCAAGGCCTCTCAGCTAGAGACATGTCAGCACGCCTGCTATGGGAAGAAATTGCAAATTCCATCCTCGCTTCTAGTGGAGGCATGCCGGTATGCCTGCGCTAGAAGGGAGATAGGGTGGTATCAATGGATTTGCTATGCAATATTGCCTGCCAGCAGGCATACGCATGGAAGCGACAGACGTAGGCCTGTTTATTTGTCCCGTTTCATATAAAAAAGAAGTAAAGGTTGGAAGCGAGGAGGGCAGGCATCCGAGCTCCTAAAGAGGCATACTGGCATGCCTGCAGACACCTTCTTTTGACCACTGGGGAATTGTTGTTGTTCACGACTAATAAGAGTTATATTTTAGAAACTTTTTTTACTTTTTTATTTTCTTCCCTTTTATATAAACCCCCTCCCCCCACTTCCCCTTTTTTCCTTTCTTTTTATGAGGAACAAATTATGTGAGCGTTGAGAAAATAAGGATTTTTTTCAGTGTAGTGGTTTTTTGAATTTTTTACAATTTTGAAAATATAAAATTAAATATTTTTTTTTAATTTAGAAAAGTTGATATCCAAATTTCCATTGTAAATATTTCTGGTTAGATAATTTTTCTATTATTGTCATAGCTGGAAGAGCGTAGGATCATCAACTGTACATAAACTTTACTAATTTAAAAGACCATCGTATCACTCTTAAACGTACTTTTCAATATTACACAATTGATTATCTTCCACGTTACTATCGCAAGGCAGACGTTGTTTGTTTTTACAGCTTATCACACTAACGCGATTCCACGCAAAACCAATATTGATGAGAACTATTAAACTTTTCATACAATAACTTTTCACTAACAATCTTATTTGTCTTATTTCCGGCATAAAATACGCCAAAATTCCAGGCCTCATTTTTAAATCAGTTTAATAATTACACACTAAAAGCTGATATTATTTTTCGCAGATCTTTATTTACCCGGCCAACGAGGAGTAAACACAATTATTTAGTACATTATTTTTAAATATAGCTTATCGTTCTTCAGTGTTTAGATATAGGCGAAATATAAAAAAAACGAAATAGTACGAAAGTAATAAAAAATTCAAGTGTAGTAGCAGCCACTGACATTTCACTTTTTGTTATATAAATACAAGTTGCAATTAAATGGTAAATTCCGAAAATTTGACGACAACATGTTTGTTATTGTTGTTTCGGCGAACAACGTTTACGTATGAGTTTCTTGTAAATAGAAACTAATTTATTTATATTTAGGAAGCCGAAGGCAAAGGCTAAACGAAACAGAGACAGCTGTAAGAGTGATTGCGAAGCGGTAATGTAGGCACATCGTATTTCTTATCAGTGGAGAATTAAGTAAAACGTAAGTACAGTGACTTGGTAGGGAGACAGACATTTTGACACTTGCAGCAGCATGTTTGCTCTACAAACACTCGAGATTCTTCTTTTCGTATTCCCAAAGAACAGAAAACAAATTCAAATTTTTCTTCTTCAAGATGTTTGTCTGGCTGTGTGACGTCATTGGATGAATTAAATTTACTTAAGATACCATAAGTTGGAGTAGCAGTACACAGGAAGCTAGGAATTTAAGGTTTCCCAACGAATTATTATTATTGTTGGGACGGGAGATTGCAAATAAAACTCTCTTCAATGGTATACAATTTTATTACGTTAATAAAAGTTTGCAATAACGTTCAATTAAATTTCAGTACAAAGTCACCACAATTTACTGTAAGGTCAACATTTTTTTTGGAATGCTGAATATTTTTTTAATCTATATATACTTGGTCAAATAAATGTTTCGTGGTTAAACAGGACAATATTTATTTTGAAATGTTCCTAATCGTAATCAAACACATGTAAATGTGCTAAGTGAATTACATCTTTTATGCGAAAAAATATAATATTTGCCCAGGCCTGTCTGTCTTCCTTTGTTTCTTTCTTTCTGCCTACCTGTCTGGGGCAAACGCAAACACCACTAAAAGTGTGGTACCCATGAAGTCTACCTACAAAAAATTTGGTCTTAAAATCCTTAGGTGACCCATTTATGTGTAATCTTGGTACTTCGGACCATGTCCAACATTTCCAATCCAATACAGCAATAAAAGTAATTTGAAAAAGACTTGCGAACGGACAGACCGACAGAGAAAATGGGTAAAAAAAAGGGCAACAAATAAAAGAAAGATAATTAAAAAGAAGTGATGAAGTTTCAGTTGATTAAAGCCGACTTATATATACCCTAAGCTTTCTAGGCCATTTTGGATCCGCTATCTTGAATTTTGAAATTTTTACAAACAAAATTTGAAATCAGCGACCCCAAAAACATCCATATACCAAGTTTGGAACTATTTCAGCGGAATTAGGGTACATATTTTACAAAACATGGTTTTAACTTATATGGGAATTAGGTGTGGTAGTCGACCGATTCCGCCCATTTTCAATACTAACTCCTTCTACGGCCTAAAAAGGATAAAAGCAAAGCTTTCTTCTAGCTCCTGCAATCGTGTTTACAAGGAGGGACTGAAAGATGGCTAAATCCACTCAGGAGGTGAAGCTGATCCACAATGTATATAGTTTTCCATACCTATCACGCCTCCTTCTTGGCGTTACAAAACATCATACCAAAGGGAATAAATGAAACAAAGTGTAGAAAAAAATTTAAAATAGAATAAAATCCAAAAAGGGGGAAAATTGAAGAGCTTCAGTTACAATAAAAGGATGAAGAAGAAGATTCAAAATAAAATTTAAAAAAATCCCAAAAATGATAAAACTTAGAGTATTTAAAAAGGTATTAATGACGATATCATTGAATTTTTAAATAATGTAGAATATAATAATTTCAGTCTGTGGTATGTGCGACACAAAAGTCACTAATCCAACATGTCTAGGAAACTTTTAAAACGTTTGCAGTCTTTGGAATTTTTTCAAATGTTTGGTTTTTTTATAGTTAAGCCATGCAATCCAAAAGCAACTTTAACTTAGTAGAAACAAATTGTATGGAATATTCACGTTCCATTGACAAACAAAAAATTTTCAGCCAAAGGATAAACAATCCGCCGGAAATGCGCTTGTATTATTAAAAATATTTTCTATATATTAACAAGAATTACGCATGGATTAAAAGTTGAGTGTTAGCAGAAAGAATGCGAATGCGTGAGTCATTCGCAGTGCTAGCAGAACTTGCAAATTGAAAAATCTCAGCAGCACCATATAAGTTGAGTGTATCTTATCTCTTGCGTACGTACGAAACCATACTCTTTTGTACTTATTAAAAAAAAAAGCAAATAAATAGCAGACTTTTGTGATTTCTCCGCTTAATTAACCGCAACATCATAAATCCAATTGAGTTTTATCTGAAAGCATCAGTTTTATCGCATAGAGTATTTGCATTGATTCGCTAAAAAAACGCAGATAAGCCGCCAGATAACATCTTCTCAATCGGATGCTGATAAGGTAAAAAAAATATCTGCATAAAAACTGATGCTTGCTCTCGAAAAATTCAGTAACGAAAATACTTTCGAACAAAACGATGACTACGAACAAAATTTCCAGATTATTCCTTTTGCTTGTGGTAATTAGAAAAATTCTATAAATCAATTGAAATATCAGTGTTGTGCAAAGTGAGAACATTTGACTTGTTCATGTTGGAATACGTTTGTGTGTGTTACATAATCTGTGAATGAGCGAGAGCACTTCTTAGTTTAATGATATTCCATTTTATTGGCTACTAAATTGACACCAAGTATTTTATCCGATTTTCAAATTTGCACGCTAACATGGATTATGGCTTATGTGTGAACCTACTAACAACTCGTCCGAAACATTACAAAAGTTGCCAGGCGTATTACTGATATGGATATCAATTAGATCAATCAATGGCGATTCGACAATTCCATATGCAAGTGACATAGAAAAAATACACAAACTGGGCGTACTTGTGCACGGAAGTTGACGTGGCGAAGTGTGAAAGTGTTTTATTTTGGCAATTTTGTGTTTTAACAACAAAAAAAAATACTAAAATACTAAAATTCATCCATCAATACTGTATTAGCAGTTCATGAAAGAATTTAAACAAAAATTAAAATGAAAAAGAATATTTTTAAAATTCCATACTGCTTAGTTGAAATATAGATAAATTGTGGATCTAGTGACAATCGCTTCTGCTCGAAAATATATTTTAACAACCTTCCATTATTCTTGCAGTTCGCCGCACTAGCAACTGGACAGAACCTCGCTGAAACCGTAACGCCCACTTCAAATGCCCTCAATGGCCAGGCCGTCAACTGTAATGGCAAGACAGCCGTTTGTGTTGGTCCCTTAAGCTACAAGGACTGTGCTGCCGACAACAATGGAAATATGTTGTCTCGCGGTAACACCATTAAGTGCCCTGCTAACTCTCGCTGTGTCAATGATGGTGTCGAGATTTGTGTTGCATTGAAATCAACCGTTTCTTCTCGGTTGGTAACTGAGGCTCCGGTCGAATCGTCGAGTGCTGCACCAATTGAGTCGACCACTGCACCAGCATTGTCAACTAGTGCACCAATCACGGATGCTCCTCAGAGCTCATCTAGCGCAGTACCGGCCGAATCCACTGCTGTACCAGTTGAGCCCACAGCTGCTCCGGTAAACACAACAGCTCCTTCCGCAGAACCAACATGGCCGGCCAATCCAACTACTCAGACTCCAATTGAAACTACATTCGGTACCGAAATCCCACTTGAGACACCAGTTCTACCAATTGAGACCACAAATGCTCCAATCGACACAACTACAAATGTGGCAGTTGATACTACAATCAGTCCAGTCGATACAACTACAAATGTGCCCATAGACACAACAAATTTCCCAGTCGACCCAATTGCACCAGTCGATCCGAGTGTACCAGTCGATCCTAATGCACCAGTAGATCCTAATGCTCCAGTCGATCCGAATACACCAGTCGATCCCAGTGCACCAGTCGATCCTAATGCACCAGTCGATCCCAATGCACCAGTCGATCCTAACGCACCAGTCGATCCCAACGCACCAGTCGATCCTAATGCACCAGTCGATCCCAATGCACCAGTCGATCCCAATGCACCAGTCGATCCCAATGCACCAGTCGATCCTAATGCACCAGTAGATCCCAATGCACCAATCGATCCTAACGCACCAGTCGATCCCAACGCACCAGTCGATCCTAATGCACCAGTCGATCCAAATGCTCCAATAGATCCTAACGCTCCAGCCGACCCGAATGCGCCAGTCGACCCCAATCTTCCAGCAGGCACTACCACCATCGGCCCAGTAGATACGACTACTAGTATCCCTGAAGAAACTACATTATCTCCAGTTGATCCGAATGCACCAGTCGATCCCAACGCACCACTTGATCCCAATGCACCAGTCGACCCCAACGCACCAGTAGATCCCAATGCACCAGTAGATCCCAATACACCAGTCGATCCTAATGCACCAGCCGATCCTAACGCACCAGTCGATCCCAATGCTCCTGTAGATCCTAACGCACCAGTCGATCCTAATGCACCAGTCGATCCCAATGCACCAGTAGATCCCAACGCTCCAGTCGATCCCAACGCACCAGTCGATCCTAACGCACCAGTCGATCCTAACGCACCAGTCGACCCTAATGCACCAGTCGATCCCAATGCACCAGTCGATCCCAACACTCCAGTCGATCCTAACGCACCTGTCGGCCCCAATGTTCCAACAGACACAACCACCATCAGCCCTGCAGATACGACAACGAATATCCCAGAAGAAACCACATTATCTCCAGTCGATCCCAACGTACCAGTTGATCCTAATGCACCTGTTGATCCCAATGCACCAGTCGATCCAAATGCACCAGTCGATCCAAATGCACCAGTCGATCCTAATGCACCAGTCGATCCCAATGCACCAGTTGATCCTAACGCACCAGTCGATCCTAATGCACCAGTCGATCCCAATGCACCAGTCGATCCCAACGCACCAGTCGATCCCAACGCACCAGTCGATCCTAACGCTCCAGTCGATCCGAATGCACCAGTCGATCCCAATGCACCAGTCGATCCCAATGCACCAATCGATCCTAACGTACCAGTCGATCCTAACGCACCAGTAGATCCTAATGCACCAGTCGATCCCAATGCACCAGTCGATCCCAACGCACCAGTTGATCCCAATGCACCAGTCGATCCTAATACACCAGTCGATCCTAATGCACCAGTCGATCCCAATGGGCCAGTCGATCCCAATGCGCCAGTCGATCCCAACGCACCAGTTGATCCCAATGCACCAGTCGATCCTAATGCACCAGTCGATCCTAACGCACCAGTCCATCCAAATGCGCCAGTAGATCCCAATGCACCAGTCGATCCTAACGCACCAGTCGATCCTAATGCACCAGTCGATCCCAACGCACCAGTCGATCCCAATGCACCAGTTGATCCTAACGCACCAGTCGATCCTAATGCACCAGTCGATCCCAATGCACCAGTCGATCCCAACGCACCAGTTGATCCCAATGCACCAGTCGATCCTAATGCACCAGTCGATCCTAATGCACCAGTCGATCCCAATGCTCCAGTCGATCCCAACGCACCAGTTGATCCTAATGCACCTGTCGACCCCAACGCACCAATCGATCCAAATGCACCAGTCGATCCCAATGCCCCAGTCGATCCTAACGCACCAGTCGATCCCAACGCACCAGTGGATCCCAACGCACCAGTCGATCCCAATGCTCCAGTCGATCCCAACGCACCAGTCGATCCTAATGCACCAGTAGATCCCAATGCACCTGTACACCCCAATGTTCCAACAGACACAACCACCATCAGCCCTGCAGATACGACAACGAATATCCCAGAAGAAACCACATTATCTCCAGTCGATCCCAATGCACCAGTCGATCCAAATGCACCAGTCGATCCAAATGCACCAATCGATCCAAATGCACCAGTCGATCCCAATGCACCAGTCGATCCAAATGCACCAGTCGATCCCAATGCACCAGTCGATCCCAACGCACCAGTTGATCCCAATGCACCAGTCGATCCCAATGCACCAGTCGATCCTAATGCACCAGTCGATCCTAATGCACCAGTCGATCCCAACGCACCAGTTGATCCTAATGCACCAGTCGATCCCAATGCACCAGTCGATCCCAACGCACCAGTTGATCCCAATGCACCAGTCGATCCTAATGCACCAGTCGATCCTAATACACCAGTCGATCCTAACGCACCAGTCGATCCCAACGCTCCAGTCGATCCCAATGCACCAGTCGATCCAAATGCGCCAGTTGATCCCAATGCACCAGTCGATCCCAACGCACCAGTCGATCCCAATGCACCAGTCGATCCTAATGCACCAGTCGATCCGAATGCACCAGTCGATCCTAACGCACCTGCAGACCCCAATGTTCCAACAGAAACAACCACCATCAGCCCTGCAGATACGACGACGAATATCCCTGAAGAAACTACATTATCTCCAGTCGATCCCAATGCACCAGTCGAACCCAATGCACCAGTCGATCCTAATGCACCAGTCGATCCCAACGCACCAGTTGATCCCAATGCACCAGTCGATCCCAATGCACCAGTCGATCCCAATGCACCAGTTGATCCCAATGCACCAGTCGATCCAAATGCACCAGTCGATCCTAATGCACCAGTCGATCCCAATGCACCAGTCGATCCCAACGTACCAGTCGATCCTAATGCACCAGTCGATCCCAAC
The DNA here is from genome assembly GCA_951394025.1 of Heteromyza rotundicornis. Taxonomy (NCBI): domain Eukaryota; kingdom Metazoa; phylum Arthropoda; class Insecta; order Diptera; family Heleomyzidae; genus Heteromyza; species Heteromyza rotundicornis. The sequence goes on along the minus strand of OX596010.1, from coordinate 13,015,760 downwards.
GCACCAGTCGATCCCAATGCACCAGTCGATCCCAATGCACCAGTCGATCCCAATGCACCAGTCGATCCTAACGCACCAGTAGATCCTAATGCACCAGTCGATCCCAACGCACCAGTCGATCCCAACGCACCAGTTGATCCCAATGCACCAGTCGATCCTAATGCTCCAGTCGATCCTAATGCACCAGTTGATCCTAACGCACCAGTCGATCCCAATGCTCCAGTCGATCCTAACGCACCAGTTGATCCTAATGCACCGCTAGATCCTAATGCACCAGCCGATCCCAACGCACCAGTCGATCCCAACGCACCAGTTGATCCTAATGCACCAGTCGATCCTAACGCACCAGTTGATCCTAACGCACCAGTCGATCCCAATGCTCCAGTCGATCCTAACGCACCAGTTGATCCTAATGCACCGGTAGATCCTAATGCACCAGTCGATCCCAACGCACCAGTCGATCCTACCGCACCAGTCGATCCCAATGGACCAGTCGATCCTAATGCACCAGTTGATCCTAACGCACCGGTCGATCCCAATGCTCCAGTCGATCCTAACGCACCAGTTGATCCTAATGCACCGGTAGATCCTAATGCACCAGTCGATCCCAACGCACCAGTCGATCCCAATGCTCCAGTCGATCCTAACGCACCAGTTGATCCCAATGCACCAGTCGATCCCAACGCACCAGTCGATCCTAACGCACCAGTTGATCCTAATGCACCAGTCGATCCCAATGCACCAGTCGATCCTAATGCACCAGTCGATCCCAATGCACCAGTCGATCCCAATGCACCAGTCGATCCCAATGCTCCAGTCGATCCCAATGCACCAGTCGATCCCAATGCTCCAGTCGATCCTAACGCACCAGTTGATCCTAATGCACCGGTAGATCCTAACGCACCAGTCGATCCCAACGCACCAGTCGATCCCATCGCACCAGTTGATCCCAATGCGCCAGTTGATCCCAATGCGCCAGTCGATCCCAATGCACCAGTCGATCCTAACGCACCAGTCGATCCTAATGCACCAGTCGATCCCAATGCACCAGTCGATCCCAACGCACCAGTCGATCCCAACGCACCAGTCGATCCCAATGCTCCAGTCGATCCTAATGCGCCAGTCGATCCCAATGCTCCAGTCGATCCCAATGCTCCAGTCGATCCCAACGCACCAGTTGATCCTAATGCACCTGTTGATCCCAATGCACCAGTCGATCCCAATGCACCAGTCGATCCCAATGCACCAGTCGATCCTAATGCACCAGTCGATCCTAACGCACCAGTCGATCCCAATGCACCAGTCGATCCTAACGCACCAGTCGATCCTAATGCACCAGTCGACCCCAATGCTCCAGTCGATCCTAATGCACCAGTCGATCCTAACGCACCAGTCGATCCCAATGCACCAGTCGATCCTAACGCACCAGGCGATTCTAATGCACCAGTCGATCCCAATGCACCAGTCGATCCCAACGCACCAGTCGATCCCAATGCTCCAGTCGATCCTAATGCGCCAGTCGATCCCAATGCTCCAGTCGATCCCAATGCTCCAGTCGATCCCAACGCACCAGTTGATCCTAATGCACCTGTTGATCCCAATGCACCAGTTGATCCTAACGCACCAGTCGATCCCAATGCTCCAGTCGATCCTAATGCACCAGTCGATCCTAACGCACCAGTCGATCCCAATGCACCAGTCGATCCTAACGCACCAGTCGATCCTAATGCACCAGTCGATCCTAATGCACCAGTCGATCCCAATGCACCAGTCGATCCGAACGCACCAGTCGATCCTAATGCACCAGTCGATCCCAATGCGCCAGTCGATCCCAACGTACCAGTCGATCCCAATGCACCAGTCGATCCTAACGCACCAGTCGATCCTAATGCACCCGTCGATCCCAATGCACCAGTCGATCCCAATGCGCCAGTCGATCCCAACGCTCCAGTCGATCCGAATGCACCAGTCGATCCCAATGCACCAGTCGATCCCAATGCACCAATCGATCCTAACGTACCAGTCGATCCTAACGCACCAGTAGATCCTAATGCACCAGTCGATCCCAATGCACCAGTCGATCCCAACGCACCAGTTGATCCCAATGCACCAGTCGATCCTAATACACCAGTCGATCCTAATGCACCAGTCGATCCCAATGCGCCAGTCGATCCCAATGCGCCAGTCGATCCCAACGCACCAGTTGATCCCAATGCACCAGTCGATCCTAATGCACCAGTCGATCCTAACGCACCAGTCCATCCAAATGCGCCAGTAGATCCCAATGCACCAGTCGATCCTAACGCACCAGTCGATCCTAATGCACCAGTCGATCCCAATGCGCCAGTCGATCCCAATGCGCCAGTCGATCCCAACGCACCAGTTGATCCCAATGCACCAGTCGATCCTAATGCACCAGTCGATCCTAACGCACCAGTCGATCCAAATGCGCCAGTTGATCCCAATGCACCAGTCGATCCTAACGCACCAGTCGATCCTAATGCACCAGTCGATCCTAATACACCAGTCGATCCCAATACACCAGTCGATCCCAATGCGCCAGTCGATCCCAACGCACCAGTTGATCCCAATGCACCAGTCGATCCTAATGCACCAGTCGATCCTAACGCACCAGTCGATCCAAATGCGCCAGTTGATCCCAATGCACCAGTCGATCCTAACGCACCAGTCGATCCTAATGCACCAGTCGATCCTAATACACCAGTCGATCCCAATACACCAGTCGATCCCAATGCACCAATTGATCCTAACGCACCAGTCGATCCCAACGCACCAGTCGATCCCAATGCACCAGTCGATCCCAACGCACCAGTCGATCCCAATGCACCAGTCGATCCCAATGCACCAGTTGATCCTAATGCACCTGGTTCGGGTGGTCACCCCAGCAGACCGGGTCGTCCTGGTCATCCCGGTCATCCCGGACATAATCATGAACATGAGAACGGTGGTAGCGGGAATGGTTCGGGCAATGGACAACATGGTTCAGGAAATCATAATCATGGTTATGATCATCCGAGTGGTCATCCTACAAGACCTGGTCGCCCGGGTCGTCCAGGTCGCCCAGGCCATAGCCACGAACATGAACACAATACAGGTAGCAGTAACGGTGCACATGGAAATGGCTCTGGAAACCAGAATAATAATGGAAACCAAAACAGTAATGGAAACCAAGGCCCTGGAAACAATCCAAATGACAACGGCTCTAGACCTGAACGCCCTGGCCGACCGAACTGGCCACTTTGGAATGGCAACGGTAATCAGGGACATGATGGCAACGGCCCGAACTGGGGCGTTGTTATACCCAACTCACCAATTCGACCGAATAAACCTGGTAAACCACATACTCCAAACAGTTCCGAACATGAAGAAACTGTCGAAACTGAATCCGTTGAGATCATCAAACCAGTAAAGCCAGTGAAACCTGTGAAACCGGTAAAACCAGTCAAGCCGGTATCAAACGAGGACGCTTCCGTCGAAGACAAATCCAAACCGAATAGCAAAGAATCAAAGGACTCCACAGAGAAGAAACACTCGCACGAGGGACAATCCAAGGACTCCAAGGAGAACAAACAATCGCACGAGGGACAATCAAAGGATTCCAAGGAGAACAAACAATCGCACGAGAAGAACGAAAAAGATCATGACGAAGACAACAACAGCGCAGATGTAGATATTGACAGCTTCAGCTCCAAGGAGAAGAAGGAACTGGCCAAGAAAATCCTTAAGGATCTAAAGGATGAGAAATGCAATGAAGATGATATTTACCCCGACTACCGCAATTGCAAGAAATTCTATCGTTGCGTGGAGAAATCGCACAAAATGAAGTTTGTCCACTTGCATTGCGACGACGATGAACGCTTCGATGCAGACAGTCTGAAATGTGTTAGCAAACGTAAGGCCAACTGTTTCACAAAGGAGGACTTAATTGAGAAATTCGTTTAAACTCATATACCCGGTATATGGAAAATGTTTCAAAATTCTTTAATTCATACAGCCTTTTCAAATCCAATGCCGCACTGTATCTGTAATATATATTTATTTTACCAATCAACCAAAAATTAACAATAAACAACTAGGCACTTGCAGTCACATAGTACATTATACAAATACACATAATAAATTTAATTTCAATATAAACGAAAATATACACACTAATTTGGAATTCAGAAAACAATTAGTTCATTAATTTGTATGCGAGGCACAACGGCAGATGTGAATTTACTGCATTGAACTTAGTCGCTTAGTGGTTTGTTGTTTATTTGAATTCGTAAATAAGTTGAAATCCAAAATTGCGAACCCGAATGTCTTTGGCATAGTTTCAGAAATTACAAATGAGCAATTACAGTTTTCTAGGTCCACTGGTTGCTACAGAAAGGTGGAGGGCAGACGTTCAGACAGACAAACAATGGGTTCTAGTAGGTAGAGTATACCGTCGAAGGAATGAAGGGCCTGAAAAGGTGGTTAGTTTTTTTGGTCAACATGAGAAAACTTTTTCCAACTCTGATCCGTGTTCCTAATGCATTTGGCTCTTATACTTATACTACTTATACTACTTCATCGAATGCTGTATCTATCGTCCAGCTGCAAGTAAATCGAAAGTCACATTGGCTACCCCATCGCCATGAAAGCCTTCCAAAAGAATCATTGCAAAATAATTGGTAACCATTTCACACTAAATTAAATATTAAAACGAAAAAAAGAATGATGAGCGCATATAAAAATCATAGCAACCTATTTAAAAAAAGAGCGGAAACGAAGGCATAACACTATCAAGGCGGAAATAAAGCAGACTTGGCAATAAAACCTTTGTAAAATGCAAACACACACCAGTAAAAAAAAACAAACAAAAAAGCACAGAAGTAATAGTGGCAAAAAAAGTGGGCGTGCAACTAAAAACGTACAAATTGCCATGGCAAATGAAATCTATAAAAAATTCAAAAGCCAGCAAAGAGGCTAGAATGAATGAACAAACACACACACCAAAAAAAAAGGAATAAAGAATAATAAATAAAAAAATTCACCAACGCATGGGTGTATTACGACGGGGTAGGCAGTGTATGCAAGTGTGGGTATGACATCAAGGCAGCCATCAAGCGACGATATATGCACTCTTGCAAGGGTGACTGACAGTGGAGTGAAAGTAATCGTAATATGCAGGAAGTTAGATATTAGATGGAGACTAAAAGCTTCTTCCTCTTCTTCCTATGTTTCGTGTACGTATGACAGCTCTGTTGAGATCGAGAAAAAAGACTAAGCAAAACTTTGAGGCAATTTTCCACAATTTCGCTTCATTTTTTGTTTTTCATACACTTTTGCATGGCAAAAAGTAATAAAAAATTGCGATAAAGGTGCTGAAGTTGAGCACATTAGGAAAAAGTACTTCCACCGACGGCTACAGCAACAACACCAGCCGAGAACAGCAACGAATAACGAAAAAAAGTTGGTGTTGAATGGAAAAATCACTTTAGACAAATAACTTTAGTGCGAATTTCAATACCTTTGGCAGAGAGCATCAAATTTTCATTAGGGGAGGAAAACTGAACCGAACCGAAATGAAATGGGGGGTGTGTGTTGGAAAAGTGAAAAATCTCGGTGAAAACAATTTGTTGGTGTTTGATTTTCCGTTTTGTTTTTGTTCTTTTTTTCTCTCGCTCATGTCGAAGCGGTTCAGTGGCAGAACAGAAAGAAATTTATCTCCATTCGTTTCAGCATCAGTGAAGCTAATTTCATGGGTAAAGTATGAACAAGCACTACAACTACACGAACGAAGCCAAGTGAATCCATATGCCTCAGTCGTAGAGGGTTTACATGGCAATACAATAGCAAATGGAAATTCAAGTCGCCACCATCACTGATGGTGCCGTTGTCGCTGCTATTGCACTAATGAAGGCAGCAAAGTGAATTATTACCAACGCGTACGAAAGCTGATATTAACTTGGACGAGCAGCGCTTATGCGTTATTTGATCTTTGGATTTTTGTGATTTTTCAAAATAATTAGTTTGCACTGCAAAGGATGTTATATGCGGCGCGCTGATAATGGCGGCATGCTCAGATAATATTTGACAGCGTGCGCTCTCACTCGAAACTTTTAATTGGTGTAAGGAATCTGCATTAAGGAAATCAACAATTTCATTAAAATGTTAATTTTTTTTAACGAAAGCGATTATATGCTTTGAGTTGTACAAATTGTTGAATTATTGACTTGTGTTGCGTTGAAAGAAAAGTTTTTTCGAGAAAGGGTTGAGTGATTGATTGACTGACTGATCTGTGAAAGGATGTAGCGGGAATTTAATATTATTTTCAAATATAACATGAATGCTTGCACCAATAGCATCAAATTTCGGATGTTATCGAATTTAAGCGGCTTCACGGTTACTTTTCGTGTTTATTCCTCACTGAAAAAAAACTTACACATCAATATTATGAATGCGTGTGTTACTTGATACATCAATATAATGTATATCGTTACGTACATCATATTGATGTATGATGGTGGCAAGTAACACCCGCATACATCATATTGATATAAGATTTATTTACTGTTTTGTCGAAAAGGTGGTTAGGTATAGAAAATTATATATGTTCCTGATCAGCTGATCACGATCATGATTGAGGTGCACTCAAGAGAGTTCAATAAAAAGGGACTACACGCAGTTCGTGGAGTTAAGGCTTCAGTACTTTAGTGGAATCATGTCAAGTCTACTACCCCGGAGGCGTGGATTCGAATACCACAGTTGTCCTAGTGCATTACCCCATTTCTGAAGTTTCCTTTATTCCTTTCCTTTAAAATATGGATATGGTTAGTGGTCAGGTGGCATCGAGGAGTGCGAAAAGAATGAAGTGAGCTTGCGGAGGTTCAAAGACATAATACTTGTCTCAGATTTATTCGTTCTTCTGTCTCTCATTCTGCCTTTCATCTCCGAAAAAATGACGTTTACCCAATCCTCCATTCCACTAATATATTATCCCCTTTCAAAAGAGTAAACAAAAGTCTGTGTTGACCAAAGCATATTAATCAAAGTAGGAGTGACGTTTCATATATTTTTGAGTACAGGATCTATCCAGTCAAAAAATGTAAACAAAACAGTTTAACCCTTATCTGGTCATGTTGTACTTTTGCACCACACAAGCGAAATTATGTAAATATCATTCAATTCTATTTTTTGTGCTTTTTCGATCGGCTCATCCATAGTTTCTTCGATCGGCTGCACATGTGGTAAGAAGACTGCTCGACCTATTCGATGCGCTAAAACCAAGCGCATCGAATAGGTCGAGCGTACCGTGGATGAATAACTGTCCTGATAATGACTCTTACAAACGCGCGAAGAACTATCCACTACAACCACGCAGTTTGTTATCAAACGCAGGCGATTTTTCAGTCAGTCCAAAAAATGTCTCTTACCATTTCTTTTACAATTTCAAATCAAATCAACTCAACAGAGAACTCTAACAAAACTTTGCATTTAAAAATTGGCCACCGCCGCCAACTACAAGCTGTTAGCTAGTGGGGCAATTTTTCATCGTATACTTCCCTTTCCAACCTGGCTGTGCTCGTACCGAACACGTTAAAGGTCTTTTAAAAAGACATTAGTACAATTTTTGTTATGGCATTTAAAGGATTACGCTTAATGTGATAAAATGTCAACGTGACCTGAATGCATAAAATACGAAATACTCGCACTTTTGTACGTTGGGCATCATACCGTAACTGCGGCAACCGCAGTTAAGTTCCAGGAAAATCAAAGCCGCACAGCTGCAGGGCCAAAGTAAAAGTGTAGGGCAGGAGCGTTTATGTCTAGTACCGAAAATAAACGCTAGAACCAATACAGTTTAACGAAAGTATTTATTGACGTTACCGGGAGCGAGGGAGCGGCGGCGACATTGGGCAAGAATATGAGCGCGCAACGTGCGAAGCTTAAATGGCGCACAATTTTAAAGTCCTTATGTTGATAGGTTTATCGGTAATCTCTGTAGCAAAGAACGAAAGAAGAGAAAGCACAACAACAACAACAACAAGAAAAAATGTTTCAAAGTAAGCAAAATGCCACGACAGATGCTTCTTACTTATGTCAAGAAGATGTTGGCGTATGATTTTGCAACCAAGAATGGGCAGAGAGAGGGCGTTGGGTTGAAATTTTTATAATAAATGAAATATGTAAGCATAATATGCATAAGAAGTTTATCACGTGACAAGCAGTAAATATGCGTGAAGAGCGACATGATGTTTGTCAAAATTGAGCATGGCTTTAATATTTATAAGCAAACTTTGGGCCGTATTATAAATTCGAACAGAGAAACGTTGAGGTTGGAGGAAAGTTCTCGAAATAGTTGGGCAGACTTTGAAATGGAAATCAGACAACGCTTGTTGTCCAGAATCTTAAATAGGTTAACTGGCAAACAAACCAAACTCAAAAGTTGAAAGTTCATGTAGATTCTTAGAGATCTGTAAAGAAAAGGCCGAGTGCAATTTACAGACAAGAAAATCAGGTGAGATATGACGCATCATTCAAAATGTCACCCCTGCCCAAAAAAATAATCACCAAAACTCAGGCAAATCAAAACAGCACATCCAAAAACTCTTTAAAATCTTTTGGTAAAACGCCCCCCAAACAGATTATCAAAAATTTTGACTGCGTTTAATTGCCTCGAGTACACTCGAAAAGTGTTCGCCCTCTCAAGTGTCACTGACAGCTTCATTTTAATAATTTCCACCTTAAAAGCAATTTAAATTATCCCACTCTCTCCGAACTACTATTTACGGGTACTTACTACTGTATATGCACCCTGAGAATAATCTCTTCCTTACAATTGCAGTGCTACCCCAAGGTTTTAATGCCTTTAAGTGGGTATTTTGTCGCGACACTTTATACGCAATTGTCTTTAAATTGCAATTGAAATCCGCTTATTTGTCTGCTGAACGAACGAGCGAGCGAACGAGCGAGCGAGCACACAAATAAATAAATATTTTCCTAATTTTCTTGCATATTCAAAAGTGCCAGTAACAGAAGTTTATACCCCACGTGCGCTGCTCATGTCAAATATGGGCGGCCTCTTGCAATAAGGCTATTGCCGTCATCGCACTCGCCCGCTAATCCTTCTTCTTAAGCTTCTTCGCTTATTGTCGACATTTATTGTTTCCTGTTGTGCAGCGGAATGGAATGGTCGCTGTTGGGTGCGTGGCGGCTGGATTTGCATACACAATTTATTTAATTTCTTTTACTTTGATTTTATTTTTTCACCTTGGAAATGGCTTTTCTTTTGTTCTTCTGTTTGTTGATAGTGCTATTGCGTTTACGAAATTGAGTGCAAACTGTTACGCTGCGGGTGACCATTGACGTTCCGTTTGACGGTGTGTATTGTAGTATTTGAATTTTTGTATTATAAAGAAAAATGTCTCTACTTTTGTGGGAGAAGTGGCTTTGAGATTTGAAATGAATAAGAATTTCCCTAGAATTTATAAGACCCCCTGCGAACTCAAAGGGATAGTCTGATCTGATGTAGGTACTTACATATTAAAAAGTGTTCATACAGTTCAAATAATTAGGCTGGTAATTCCTTGGGTTGGTATACGGAAAAAATTAAATGCGAGCGGGGGTCCATCAGACCCAGTTAGGATCTACAGATGACAGATGGTCGAAAAATGGAATTTAGAGATTTAGACTAAAAATTATGCAGTTTTGTTTCTTCTCTACATAATACTTACATAATTCTCTACATAATAGCTCTTATAATAATTTTTTTCTCTCCGAGCAATAATTCTTCCCATAAATCCGGGTTTGTGAACTTGCCTCTGATTTTCTCAAACCATTTATAATTTTTATGACTTTCATATAACAAATTTCGTCTTTTACGATCTTCGTAATTTACAAACCTTTCTCGAGAAAAAATAAAAAAGGTTTGTTAGAAATTTTTATCAAAAAAGAGTTAAAAAATTTTCCCAAAATTTTTCATAAACAAAATCAAAACCAATTATTTTACTTACCATGTCGAAAATCCATTTCTAGACAATTTCAATCGAAAACAGCAATAAAAAAATTGAAAATTTATTACTTTTTTTTTGTCTTATATGGAAGCCCACCCTAGTATTTGCCGGAATGGGCTGATTCTTGAATTTGCTCCTACATGTTCCTAAAGTTTCAAGTCATGGCTAAATCGATTTTGGACTCTTTTTCAAGCTCTATTTCCTGTATGTCATTCAATTATCAAAAAGATTTTGTTACTGGACGCCCTAATCGAACATATTTCATCGAAGAAATTGACCTGATCGGTTCTCACCAATCTGCTTATAAATCGATAAATTTTAGATATTTTTTCGATAAAATTTTGATAATTTTTATCGAAATTTGTCAACAATTAAAGGAAAAGAATATTTTTATGTAAATATTATCTTCTCCAAAAACTTCAAGTTCTTTAAATTGGTCTTCATTTCTTCCCACTTACGAACATTTTGAACCCACTTCCACCATTGAGACCACAAAGAAAATTGAAAAAAAAACTCTCATTTCAATTATTTTAAATGGATTTGCCATTTTATATTCACAATGGAAACGAGAACAAAAAAAAATAATAAAATATAGGAAAACCACACAGCAGGATGATCAACATGTTCTGGTTCTCACATGACCAAAAGGTTTCCCCAAAAAAATTATACGCATTAGGGCGACTAACAAAAAGGAGTTGTTGGGGTCACACCTTGAAAATTATTTTTCGAAGATTCTTCAATTATTTCGGCTTTTTTAGTTACCGTTGTGAGAAAAAAAATCTAAAAATCATGTTATGTAATGGAACGTTACATAACAATACTTTGCACAGTTGTAATGAGTCACTCACAAAAGAAGTCACAATTAATTTTCAGCCCATGACTCCAACACCTTGTTTTTATGCATGGAGGTGGCTTAATATATTGACATAAAAATACAAACAACATTTTTATATTCCCCGGCACATGTGTCCGATGCAATGAATTGTCACCTATCGCTCAACATGAAAAACGCAACTGACAAAATGTTACCAATGCGTTGAGGCCATTGATGTGGCCATATCTCTTTATTTTTATTTTATAAATATTTCCCAGCTCCTGTACCTTCTGTGCACGGATGCTGACAGAAAATTTGCATTTGGCAACATCATTTACAGCACATGACATCCATGACACACGCACGAAACAACCAAGGACCGTAATCCCCGCTGCGGTCGCACACAAAAAGATTCCGTTGAAAATCCGCGTAAATGTCAAAGGTCAGTTGAGGCATAAAAAATACGTTAAACCGGAAATCACTACGGTGCAAAAAGAACAAAAAAAAAAAAAGAAACGTTACAAAAATAAAACAGAACCGAAGCGAAAGGAAGCGAACAGTACACAGGCATTTCGCAAACAAAAAAGGTAGTGATTAAAAACGTATTTTCCCTTTTTGCGGCGATTTATTTTTGGTTTGGCTCGAGGGGTGAAAATGCAGTTTGCCTCCAATCCAATTCAAAAAAAAACCGCAGTGCGTATGTGAATGAGTGCCCTATGTGTAGATACGTGTGTGTGTGTGAGTTAAGGAAATATTTTGCGTTCATTTTTTTATTTTGCTGTTAATGTATTTGTGACCGCCATAATTGCCATGAAAAAATGTACGCTCGCCCCGGCGATATGAAATAATATTCTTTTTGTGCGCGCATTAATATTGCCTAAAATGGTTGGTATTTACGTTCTGTTATCGTTATCGCCGTTGTTTGTGGTAGTTTTTGTTGCTGATGCCGTCTGCGGTTGGAATGCATAAAATACCTTGCAGTATACCTCAGGTTTTTTTGTGTTGCCATCCATTGTGGTTTTTCAATAAAATGCATTTTTTACATTAAATTTCATTTCACAATATTTACATTGCCTTTAAGTTAATTAAACATTCGGATTTGGAATGTTGTGATTGCAATAATATTGTTGGAAACACATTACTGTTGACAATAAACAATTTCGAAATGGTTCATTTATTTGATTGTCCACGGGCATTCCCAGAGTCTGTCTGGACCTTTGAAAGTTTTCAAATTTCTATTAAAATTTAGTCCAAAATTTAGTCCAAAATTGTGTCTTTATTTATTTAAAAATGTTAGTGCACAGCTTTCTGACAGCTTCCAGTTAAGCGTACTAAGCTGCGCAGAGACTCTCAGTGATAACAACTAATTCAGTTGCTGAACAATTTCCGCTGGAGCGGATATTTAAATGTCAGTTCTTTAGGTTGCTTTTTTTTTTTGGGGGAGTGGGGAGATGGTTCTAGATTTCAGTGTTTCCCACATTTACATTCGGTACGCTGTAAATGACGTTTTTCTTATCTGCATCAGCAGCACAAAAAAGCTTTTGCTTTGATCTTATTTACACAAAAAAAAAAAAGGAAAAACAAAGTTATGTGTGTTTTTCAGATTTCCGTTTATTTTCGAGAATTTTTCCCTTTTTTAAATGAGATTTTTCGCGAAGGGAAAAACAGCACGCCATCATGACGCTGTATGTACTAAAAGAACGAATTTTAAATGATTTTTGGTTTTTTAAATAAATATAAATACATACACAAATAAAAGAAATATTTTGCGAAAGGCAAATGACCACATATCAAATTAAAAACTCCAATTTAAACTCTTTCATTTATGTGTCGAAAACATTCCGACTCGTGGACAGACTGTGACCAGTCAGAAATTAAATGCTATCATGTGTTCTGATATCTAACTGACATTATTTTAATTTTGCCTTTTTCGCCTTAAATCCATTTACGTTTAATTTCATATACGCCACTAAAAATGCGTTTCCGGCAGACCGAGTCATTGGGCCGGTAAAAAATAAATTTTTAAAAGCCCTTAAGAACTAGAAGTACAAAAGGGAAACCATAATTCTGCATTTTCGGTGATGCCAACCCCATGGGCCAATATGCCTCTTTATTTTCACTCTGACAAAACTATTTTACCGAGTCGGAACCAATGCCAATAAACATATGTATGCTTAGAAACTATTACTAAATAAAGTGTTTGTAAGTGAAATTCGGCGCTTAGCAAAATAAATAAGTACCAATCCATTTGGGGTATTCACAAAGTGATAAAGTTCTATGTCACAAGATTTTATTTAATTACTAGCTTATACCCACAGCTTCGCTTGCAATAATTTTGTAATTTCATGTTAGCGTAGAAATGTTATATGTATTATTTAAGCAAATGAAATAAAAATAGATTTTGCAAGTCATCCCTCTGCACCTCACAGCACCAAATCCAAAATTTCACCGAAATTCATTGAAGAGGACCCGAGTTACACAGCTTTAAAAATTTTGGGGCGTGGCAGTGGGCGGATCTTAAATTTCAATAGTCATCCCTCTGCCCATTCACCTCCCAGCACCAAATCCAAAATTTCAGCGAAATCCCTTGAATAGGACCCAAGTTACAGAGCTTTAGAAATTTTAAGGCGTGGTAGTGGGCGGACTCCAAATTTTCAGAATCAACATATTACCAATTCATTCCCCAAAACCACATATAAAATTTCAGCGAAATCGGTTGAACACTGCATAAATTATAGCCTTTTAGAATAATATTTGCCACGCCCACCTCGAACGCCCAAATTAAATGAAATGGCATATAGCCTATGATGAGATCAATGAAATTACCTACATTTGGGTATGTGTTTCATTAAAATCGGTCAAGTATTTCTTGAGTTATAAGGGAACAAACATACATACAAACCTACAAACCTACTCACAAAGAATTTTATATAAGTAAGAGATAATTTTGTAGAGTCGGGTTCAAGCTCAAGTGCAGCTTAAATCAATTTAAGACTACGATTTTTATACAACAACAAAATTTTTGTGCCAGCATGTCGTTACTCATAAGCGCATTTCGCTTAAAACAACTATACATACCTGCAACAATTCGAAACCTTCGCTCAGAGGTGTGGCGGGAATGTGAATATTGACCATTTTTCACTGGCATACAATTTGTTTGTTGTACTTCTCTTATCTACCAGTGATTCCAGAAACAACATTTTCCCAAGGTACATTCACAAAACGAAAGAAAAATCACAAACAATTGATCAACAAAAAGTGCAGTCTTCTTCTTTGCCTACAAATAAAATCTGCAGTTTTCCTTTCTGGGGTATTCACTTAAAAATGGAATAAAAACAGAAAATTTTAAAAATTTACACTTTAAAACATCGGTTTTGGCTTAATGCCTTTAAAGAAAAGTGTTCAACTAAAAAATGCAAAAATTATTATCCGCTTTAAAGTTAGTTGTTCCATTGGAACTCTGTGGCTTACTGCATACCACTTTATAGTTATCGGGTTATGCATGCTCTTAAAAATCCAAGAGTAAGTATACTTACTATTCCACAGCAATATTTTTGTTGCATTGCCTTTAAATTCGTTTTTAGTAAATTTTACTATTATTCACTTACTTTTTATAGATAACGAGAGCTTCTAAAGTTTACGTTGATCAAAAGAAATAAATTCACTCGTACATGACATTTCCCTATGGCCACGAAAAAATATTTCAATTGGGTCAATTCAGAGAGAGGCTATTTTAAAAAATATTTTTTATCAATTGCATTGCATTGCATTTGATACGAACGAAAAAAAAATCTTGTAATTTGTTACTTTTGGCCATTCATGCATTTTTAACATATTTTTGAACAACATTTAAGCAATATTCAGTTTTTATGCAGTACCTTGCGATAAAAAAAAAATAACAAACAAACAGACAAAAAAATATGTTGTAAAACACAGTGCACTAGCAACAATTTCCCTGTTTCAGTGCAGAGCTCAAGTGCTATTCAGCACATGGAAAGTAAAAACAAACAAAATGTAAAATATAAATAAGGAAATCGAAAAAAAGCAAAACTAGTATCGAATTCGCACACACGAAATGATGCAAACATAAGTGCCTGTGCATTGATGGGCTACATTCGAGTGGACACACACTTTTGCCGGGCCAAAGCAAATAAACAACCAACAAGGATAAAAGGTGCAATGTGCAAGGTAAACCAGATCCCGAGCGTGAACTTGTGCCGGAGTGAGTATCGCTGAAGAGCAAATAAAAATAATTGCATTTTTTGTGTGTGTGTAAATTGAATTTCGTAGTTGATTTTCATCATTTGACATAAGTACAGATTTTTCCCCTTTCATTACATGGAAATATGTTTCAAGAAATTTAATCATGACAATATTTAATACTTTACACGGCAGCCAATTCAAATGAAAGTTGTACGTTTATTACATTAAATAAATGCAACATGGCACACAAGTACAGCAACAAAATACAACTGATTGGGAATGAAATTGGAAAAAAAAAAGTAAGTATAAATTATTTCCACTACACGAACCCGAGGCCGGTCGCCTGCCATTGCCATGGCAGAATCTGTTGCAAAATACAAAATAAAATAAAAATTCTGAATAAAAAAAATATTCATTCCAAAGGATTTCATTAAAATTTAAACGAAACAGAAAAAAACAAAACTACACGCGCTCCAAATGCACAACAATTGTGGGAAAATGGAAATCGGCGGCGCACAATATGTGCCCAATGTAGCACATTTAATATTCACATTTCGATTTTATTTTACTTACAGTTTTTTTGTTCGTTTTTTTTTTGCAACCGTTCGTTCACCACTGTGCACCATTTTTTTTTTTCATTATTCCCAGTTAAACTTACATGGGCCACACACTCTTACACCAAATGACAGCATCAAATTTGCATGTATGTAGTTGTAGTTGAAATTTTGTATGATTGCACATACTGGCATATTCAGCATATTCATATGACAATTGTACGGGCAAGTGGAATGATGGCACCGGTGGCCATTCATGTGGTGGATGCATGAAAGCGGAACTAAACTACTTCCAACTTCGGGTTTTTTTTTCGTTTTTTGGTGCTCCTATTAAAGGAATTGGTGCGTAATTTAGGCGCAATTATTTGCCATAAATTGGCGCGAATTCATGCTTCTTTTGTTCGTTATTCGGTGTAGTGTGGAAATATGCTCAGAGAGAAAAGTTGATCAATAATAAAATTTAAAAGCAAAACTTAAATAGAAATTTTATATTATAAGAATGTAAAAGTTAACGTTTTGTTTTAAATTTTCGTCCACATTCGTCCGAGAGTCTGCAGCGTTAAACTTCTGGGCTGGAAGCTGCGAATAGTCAGCTAAAACATACTTTTGTCATCCAAATTTACACAATTACATTTTACAAAACAGTTTTTTTTTAATTTTTGGCCCTCTTTCGGGTTTTTTGCAGCATTCCAGTCGGGAACATGTTGGACTTTAAAAGTCTTCATATTCCTGTCCCTCTAAAATTTTTTTTAACGAAGAAAAACTCCATTTTCTAGGCCTGTTTTCTGCCCAAAGTATTAGGATTCATCTTCAATTTGGTGGTGATTTCGTTTGCCTTTTTCTGGTCACAGGTGCCTTTTTATCTTACTGAAACTGCCTTTCGAGTAAATTCCAAGTCATCCTTAAGCCTCTCTTAAACTCTCGACACAGTTTTCGGGCCAACTTGTATTTCCCGAGCAATTTTCGCCCTTTTGGATCCGCCATTTAAAATTTTTACCATTTTACAAATTCGCAATTAGAGACCCAAAAACCTCCATGTATCAAGTTTCGTAAAGATGCAATGAGATTTTTAAATTTTGACCGCTAGTTTTAATTTTTAATTTTTGACACAAAATTTAATATCAGCGACCTCAAAAATTTCAATATCATGAAAATGGAAATTTTGTTCAGGAAACCTGGTCTGTGGAGCTATAGTCCATTAAAGGAATAAACATTTAAAAAGCTTTATAAAACTGAAGCACCAACTTCAGCTTCGAACTTTGACAGCGGTGAGTTTCAGGAGTACAACAGGTGAGCAGACATTTTTTTGAGTCTTTTTGTTTGACTCTGAATATTTTAAGGAATTTAAAAACCTTCAATAATAGTTAGTTAGGGTCAAGCTATGCACCTATTGAGCCTAAGATTATATTTTAGGAGAAAGTTATGACATTAAATGAAATCATGTGACATAACTGGGCAGAATTCCTTACAAATTTTAGAGTCAACTCTATTTAGTTTCTCGCCGTGGGTATTCGTGAGGATATTTGACTATTTAGACTATTACGAGGCTAAAACTAAAAATATGCATTGTCCCACATTTCTTTGTTACTCGAAACCGCCCATTAACGCATTTCCTTTACTTTGTTTCAAAATGTTTAATTGAAAGAAATTCCTGCATGCACTTGCACCAAAGACCACATTAAACTGCAAAAATTTCAATAATTCTGAATGGGCAAAATGAAAAAAAAAATCACATAAAAAGTAAAGACTCTTATGCGCACAAAAAAAAAATTAAACTGGACAACAAGCGCCACACTGAGGAGCATCGAATTATTGCGCAATTGCCACTGCAATTTGCGGATATTGTGTTGCAATGCAAAATTGCAGATGATGATGTCGATGAAGCAGCAAAGCAAAACGATGCCGCTTCCACCAATCACCGAGCCGAGTCACGTGATATGTGCGAAATGCTGCGGGCAAGCGAAAAACATTTAACAAAAATTACGAACAATTGTTAATTTGAGTGGGCAGGAGCGGAGCGCAAAGTGTGCTCGATGTTGCAAAATTTTGCACCTTCCTGCGAACAATTGACTCAACTGGCCTACCCCCACCCCACATCATGAATCGCTTAAGTGGGAACATCAAAAGGGACATTCAGAGGCTTCGTGTTCAATTTGTAAGGGATTGTAGTGAAAACGGTTGCCGGAAAAATTCAACTGAAAAATATGTGCTTTTTTCACAGCTTTAATAAATGCGGGCTGATTTTAGACGCGAATTTTCAGAGCATCCTTTTTAGCGGCTTCCTCGCCAACCTTAAGGATACACACGCATCGAAGTAAAATCATACATACAAGCACACACCCACACGCACACATACAATTGCACTTTCACTTTGTGTTGGAGCCTTAATGAAACCCTATAAATTTTTAATGAATATTGTGCCAAACAAAAGGATACTCTGGGCGCTAACACGAAACTCATTAACGTTTTTAAGGCGGGCGGATGTGGGTATATTTTTGCATAGTGTTGCCACCTTTGCGAGTTATTTTTAATGAGAAATGGTACAAATGATTTTTGAAGTCCTTTCAACTCAGAAACCTTTTTTTAAATTAAAAATTAAAAGCAAAACATTTTTTTTTTTTTAAATTTAAATTTTATTTTTTTTAATTATTTTTTTTTTTTAAATTTATTTAAAACTAAGTTGAATTCTGACAAATGTCTACTTAAAAATTTATATTTCTTAAAAAAAAAGTTTAGTTCCAGAACCTTGACATCAATAGGTGGCAACACTAGATCGAATAAAATATAACACTACTTCGGTGTACATAAAAGAAAATGAAGGCGGGGGAATGACGGAGTGTAAAATTTATGATAAAGGTGCGTATGCATTGTTAATTTCAATACCGAATCTCCGATTCGGCTTGATTGAATTGAGCTTTCAGCAAAAATGTCGGTGTTGGATTATGTGTTGTGTTCGGCTGTGAACTACTTGTAGTTGTTGTTGTTGCTGATGTTGTTGATGTTGCTGTGGCTGTATTTTAGGCCAATCTTGTTGTTTGTGCGTTGTAGTAGTTGTTGTCGGTTTTAGGCCGCCATCACTCCGCACTCCGCACCACACACCACTTCCCGCTCGCATGGAAAGCTTTGCATATAAATTTTAATACAAACTTTACAAGCGCAATTACCGCAGCATTCGAAATGATTTTTGGAAAACCGGAAACGGATGTCATGATTTATGTTTAATCTCAGTTTGCAGTTGAACATGATGTATTTTGGTTTTCGGTTGTTCAAGCAGTTGTTGTATTACTGCTGCAGTGACTGATTACTTTGGTTTTTCTGCCAAACCAGCAAACACACAAAAAGGCACAAGCACACATTTGCCAGCCATACGCACTGGGGCATACACACGCCCATATGCACTTGTACAATTCATTTATTTATGCAAATTTAATTTATTTTCGAATATTTGCAAAATTTTCATATTGCTCGCAACCAAACAGCGACAGCTGACATCAGCCACATTTACTGTTATGCATGTATGTATGCGTGTAGCCGCCAGCTGCCGTTGGCCGATCCGTTTCTCTCCTCATGTTGCATGATTAATAATTCAAATACTAATTTTTGTGTTATTGTTTTTGCAATAAATATTTAATTCGGTTAAAGTGTATTTAATCTTTTGGGAATTGTGTTGATTCGTAGTTGGCTTTAGTGCTCGCCGTTGCCGTTGATGTTCATTTGGTTTCGTTTCGAGTCTGATATGACATTAGCATTTTGATTGCCCAAAAAAAAAAAGTGATTTTCCGGACTTTTTCTGGTCATGTTTGACTGATTATTTTATGCAAAGTTGTTTTAATTACATATTCATGTAGATTTTTTTCCCCGCAATTCTGCTAAATGGAAAATTACTGGATTTTCACACGTTTTTTTTTTCATAATACCAATCTAAATGATTTTAATATTATAAAACAATACGAGACAACGCATTTAAGTAGTTTCCTTTTTTAATTTTTCAATATTGCAAATGCAAAAAAAAAAACGAAATTTGCAGCCTAAAAAAATTTAATTAAAAAATTGATTGTGTTTGCAGTTGTTTACAATAAATGGGTTTCCGGAAGGTCCTGATTTCTGTGCTTTTTATTAAATTTTTTTATTGTCAAAACCACAGTAAAAATATATTGACCACAATCTCTCTTATGCTTTACATGAAGATTATATACCCTCTTCCATTATCTGTACTAGTCCGAACGTGCCGGGCTTTAAAACGAAGCTTATTGAACTTTTCAGTTCAGTGGTTGTGACTTCT
Source organism: Heteromyza rotundicornis (assembly GCA_951394025.1). Lineage (NCBI taxonomy): Eukaryota > Metazoa > Arthropoda > Insecta > Diptera > Heleomyzidae > Heteromyza > Heteromyza rotundicornis. Next base: position 12,995,903 of record OX596010.1, on the reverse strand, counting down.
GCTAGTTGCTGAACGTTGCTGGATCAAGAATCTTCCATCTACTTCTCGTTAAAGCTGAGCCGTTGCATAATACATGTTCTATTGTTTCTTCCCCGTCTGATTTGTTACAGCTGCGACATCAATTCTGTCCGGGTTAGTGACAGATTTTGTCCTATCTTAAGGATTTTGTAGTCTTGCTGTTAACAGATCGTTACTATCATATTCATTGTAGTAAAATTTTATTCAAGTAAAAGGTATTTGCTATTTTCCAACCCCAATTACTTTACTTTTAGTTACAAATTTATTGTTTTTAAAGCTTACAATGGTACACGGTATGCGGAAAGTACCGTTACATTGCCTCTATTCGAATTGAATTGAATGCTTCTAAAGCCTCACTCAAGATACCATATAGTTTATCAGTGTACCCAATATCAAATACATGGTTTTTAATATGCCTTCAGAGAAGATTCGTATAGTTTTAAAAGTATGTTTTTTAGACTATAATAAATATATACTCCGAGGTTTGTAATTTTATTTTATATATCAAATTTTCTATGTTATTAAAACAAAATAAAAACTTTCATGAATTAATGTCAAAAAAAATGTTTTTAATTTTTTAAGTATAGTCGAAATGTTTCCTGCCTTCAAAGTAAGTGCTATGAGTTTTGTACTTTATATTTTACGGTTTACTATGGCATTTGTCCAATAAATCCCAGAAAAACCGCCACATTTGCAAATGGTAAAGGGGGGGTGGAAAGGCAGGCTATTTAGTTAGCTTTGTTGCATTCCATTTGTATTCATTCTTTTCACATGAGAGACGGCATATTTGTATGAATTGCACGAGCATATGTGCGTACTGTTGTGTATTTGTATTTTGCTTGAAATACGAAAATCATTCGAGTGGAATGTCGTTTCATAGTTTCTAAACAGACAAACGAGTTGGAGTCTCCCATTGCAAAATCACCCAATATTTGAACTATTTTAACTGCACGCAGAGACAAAACATGGTTGTTGGAATCATATGTCAAGGGAATCATTCACACCGAGCATTATATGATTGTCATTATCATTATTGATCTCTACGATCATGCTCCAATCATATGTTTTCTCTGCGTGTGATTTCAGAAAAAAAGGGCTCAACAGTAACTTATTGTGAACTTATGATAAATTTATTAATTACGCATTACGATACACATACCCATAATCAGTCACTCAACCACACACAAGTATGTGCTTAATTTTTCACAATAAAACTTTGGCAAAAGAATTAAAAAAAAAAAATTAAATATGGTAAATACTCTACGTTACTGAAATGCACCATGGCCATGGTTGTCTGCTGTCCTACGCATATACAGAAAAAAAAAAATAAGCGGAAATGATGTAAGCGCTTAATCGAACGGAATGTCCGATGACCACTCGGCCAGTATAAGCGAGTTGGCAAACGAGGCGTATACGCAACATGGAATATGGCGGACATCGACAATGACGACGACGAAGAGCGGCCGGAAGACATATTTTAATGCACAGCGAGTGGGCATAATTTTACAGCATATTGAGGACAATTGCACAAGCAAACGAGGCACAAACGGACAGCAGGATGGCGCGAAAAGTGAACAGGACATTCGAACAGACAGAGAATAACAGCGAGGCAAACAGAGTCTCTACTACACCGGAAGACTGATCAACCGACGGCACGTCAACATGGCAACAACTGGGTTAAGTGCACATTTGATGCGAATATTTCGGTTGTGCACATGCATGTCGCTCCATCGTGCCTTCTCTTAATGAGCGTTATTAATTTTTTAAGCAACAACCATTTCAGGTGCATTCGAATTAATTTTTCATGCCGTAATCAATTCATGAGCTGTGTGTGTACCATGCACTACGTTTAACGCTTTCACATTCATTCACGCTGAACTCAGTCAGTTGCAGTGCGCTGTGCTGTCACGTGACGTTATGCAAAGATGCTGCCGTTTGCGAGCGGTAGTTGGTAATACAACTCCACACGTATGTATACGTGAGGAATGCAGGTTCAATGAATTCCCCGTGGAAGTGTTGCCAAGACAGTCGGTTTGAGGAAAGTTGAAGTTATTCACACCGAAGTAATCAATTGCAAAATTAATTATGGAGAAAATGAACAATTTCGCACAATATTAAAAGTATGTTCGGCTCGTTTGAAGTGATAAGCTCACAAGTGCCTATAAATTTTTAAGACTGGATTAAAGTTTTAATTTTTTTTATTCATTAAAAATGCTAATAAAAAATGTAATGAAGTCAATTTAGATTTGTTGAAGTCTTATTAATTAACTTAGGACAATGTCGTGTATATTATATAGCGTCCAGTATGTACAACACATTTGAATATACAGACATAAGAGAAGATGTGATGGGGAAATTTTTGTATGCAGAAATCATAATCGGTTTTATTACACTGACCGAGAAAATTCCAACTCTGATCAGTTCCAAGAAAAACTCCTTTAAATTCTGGTAGTAGGGCTCAGTTTTTTAAATCAAATCGCTATCAATTCATTTTATTCAATTTATTACTCATACGCAGTGTATGCCAAAATACATACATTACTTCACAAATTCTGATTGCCGATCTGATAACAAATTCTAATCTTGGTCTACATAAAAACACCCCCAAAGGGTTTTTCTGGATTAGCTCGAATAAGCGAGTAATTCATGGTCAAAGTTCAAAGGAGCTTACTTCACTTTTGTTGAAACAACTTTTGAAGGGTAAGCTCTATCTATTACATTTAATCCGAGCTACAATGCTTAACATCTTAACCTATTAAAGAAAATATTTAGTGGAATACAATAAATGTTTTTTTTCAAATTTTCAAATATTATTTTAAATATTGTGGATAGGGTTAAGGATAATATTTTCACTGAAGATACTAACACGATATCGCTTACCGTTGAGTCATTATGCAGACCATGACATTTCAGAATATGTTATCAGATCGGCAATCAGAAAAATGTAGGCCTCATTTTGTCGCATAGTTCCTTGAACTTCAGTCCAAAAGAGTGTTTTATGACCATAAAGAGAGTCCTTTATGAAATTTAGCCTTAAATTTGAGAGAAAAAAAGAGTTATTCGTTAAAAAAAAACTTTAATAATAAAATAGTTTAGTAATATAACAAGTTTAGTTTGATATAAAAGACACTCCTTTATGATATTTAAACTCAATTTCAAGGGAAAAAATGTTTATCTAAAAAAATATTTTGGCAAACACTGCGTATGAGTAATAAAATAGCATCACACAATTTTTCAATTAAAAAATGTAAACGATTTGATCTAGAAAATCTGAAAAATAAGGAAATATTATTATTGTCAGGTAGTCTTTGAACCATTTGCTTAAACATTATATATATTTTATTGCCTATATAATACTTCAAATGGGCTGTTGTGCCAAATTAGAATGCTATTATAATTTTGTATGACTCACTTCCAGAAACGATGCAATATGTGTAGCTAATGGGTACCTGATTCTTAAAAGAAATCGGTTACTTTGATTTTGGAAAAAAATGTTAAGTCACAGTCACTAGATAGCTACTATGTAATTATGCCGGGAGCCCGGTTTTTCGAATTCTGATTTCAGGAAAGCGATATTCAATTGTTCCTATCCGGTTACTTTGTTTTTAATTACAAGTGTTTGCGTTTTTAAAGGAAAAGTTAGTATACTTTCATGGCACGAGTTGAAGTTGTTTTTAGACAATTTTTTTATATTGTTTCTGAAGTCGAACACAAGCAGACGAAATACTTATTTAGTTTTATTAGTTTTACTATCAATAAAATGTTGGTTCATTTGGAGTTCAAGAAGAATTGGTAGGTGTACTGAGCAATTCATACATCGATTTTTTTGTCAAAAGTGTTTGATAATCTTGTATCTCTAAGACACCCATGCAAAAGCTAGTATCTGTAACAATTTCAATACATCAAAAAATATTTTATTATTTATCTTCAATTAAAATTGGATTCAATTTAAAAAAAACACAGAAAGCATTAAAAAAAAACTTGAAACACATTCATTCATAAAAAAAATCTGATACATAGACAACAAAGCGGCCAATTAAGTACAAAAATAAACTCTGTTTAGCATAAAGTTGCATGACGTCTAGAATAAAGAGAAAAAAATGAGGAAGACATTTCCTGTTTTATTTATGCGAAGAATATATGCCACTTTCCGCAACCAACGCCCACAAACAAAATTTCTTTTCTTTCCTTTTCTTTTTTTTTTTACTTTTTTTCGAGTGACTTCTTCGCTTCAACATTTCACAAGCTATTTTTCTTTCTATTTCCATTGCATAGCCTTTGTTGGAGGAGTTTTTCTTAAGACTTTCTTTTTGGCTTGCAGCATCCGTTAAGTTACATGCAAGACGACAATAACAACAACAGAACAAGCGAAAGAATATGCCGCCATCAACAATATCCACCACTACCACCGCCGCGAATGCACGCGACATGAGATCCAATTATAGACGTCGCTGGAGTATAATTAGCATAACAACGCAAATAGTTGGCGCGTTGGTGCTCCTTTTCGGCTTAGAAGAATGGAGGCATGAGTAAAATACCGGAAATTGCGGCCAACAAACAGTGGAGACAAAATGTGTACTGTCTTCGTTGTTGTTGTTGTTGTTGTTGTTGTTGTTGCTGTTGCATTTTGAAAACACTTTTCCAAGAATGTCTTGTCACAAAGTTCTGGTTCGGCTTCTTCTTCGGTTTGCTTTTGTCAATGTTGCACATTTACTCAGTCGCCCACTCCCAACTCTCTCTCTCCTCCATCCGCTCCTGCATAATTCGCTTTGCTGCACTCGAGTCCAGCATCTGTTGTTGAGTTGAGTTTTAAATTTTGCTTAACCCAACAGCAGCAGCAGCAGCAGCAGCAGCAAACACTCTGCATAAATAATCGTTGTCAACAGTGTTGCCATATTTTGTCCATGCCACCAACCATCAAGAATTATGATTTAGGATTTTAAGATTTTTCATGACGAGGATATCGATTTTCATCTTTCGTCCCCCTTCTTTCGCCCCGGTTCGCTCTCTCTTTCAGCGCAAAGTATGTTCTTGACGGCGAGACAAAATCGAGACGGGCTCAAAGGGATTAAATTAAAATGTCCTTTGAGTAGTGTTTTAATTGCTTCGCCAATGTCTCCGAATGTAAACTTTGATGGCGACCGCCAGATTGATAAAGTAATTAATTTCATGGTGAAAATTCAAGCAACTTTTGAAGTAGTGATTTATGCAATCTTTTTAAAGTTTCTGTTTGCAAAGGACTTGCTGACAGGCAGGCAGTCAGACCTGGGGGGTGTAGGTGTTCTTGTATATTTATTCCATAAATCGATAATTCATTCACCTGCAAATTTAATAAGTTATCAAAATTGGAATTTCCATTAATCCTTTAGGGTTTGCCACAAAACACAAAATGTGTGTACATTGACAAAGAAAAAAAAACGACTATGATCCGTTCCGGTCCGACTCCAACTGCAATTTCTTTAATAAGTAAACAATTCAATTGGACCAACTGCCATGTACCTTAATCAAATAAAAAAAGGGGAGAGAAATTCCAATGTGTTGCACTGTGAACAGTCATGCACTGCCATATGTACACACTTTCAAATTAATGTAAACATTAACAACAATTTCACGATTGTAATTACAATTGACGACTACGTTTTGCAATTCACACAATCCACAATGGGATTAACTATGGCCGCGAATGGATAATATGCGGACTGGATATGTGCGCGGCCAAATGAATTGACGGCAAACGGCAAATGGACAAACGAACGAACGACTGGATCCATGAATGGAGGAGCGAACGAACGGCAAAACGGACATTCAGGCGGACGGACAGACGGACAAGTGGATTAAATTGCGAAGCATTTTTAATTTATGTATATTTGACATTAAACGCTGGACACGACGGAAGTGGACACGGCAACCGAAATGCATTTAATTGTAATTGAACGGGATCAGTGTAGTGTGAAAAAAGCTGTAATTTCAAAAATGGGTGGCTTAAACTAGTGTTGCCAATGAACAATTGTGTGGTTGCGCGCTCGCAAAAAAAAGAATCAATTTAAAAAATTTAAAGTCTTACATGGAAATATAGTTGGTGCTTTTCTTTTTACTATAACGAGTCAGTGAGTCCCGTCAACGTAGTAAAAGAGAAAATATTCTGCGGGATTTTATGAAATAAATTTAATTACTAACCGAGCTCAATGGGATACACGCTATTGTAAAATTCAACTGTTTATTAATACACAATGTGGTTGAGGTAATGGGTGTGATAGTGATTAGAACCTGAAGTCGTTCCAGCAGCAATGGCACTCAAATAAAACGGAATGTATTACTTTGTTAATGGAATTAATGAGGGTACTAGCAGATAACTCAGACGCGGTACTAGCATCGGATTATTATAAAGCGGACATTTCTTTTTAACGGTCTATTCCATAGTTTTCGTGCTCTCACTTACTGCATTCACAGAATTTAGCTTTGGATTTTCGATTTTTAGATGATTTTCGAAATATTACGTTTTTTAGGTTTAGTTTGGTTTGAGTCGCGGTGAATAGCAGATATACCATTTAGGCTCATAGTGTGACCACGACTCTCTATTCACTCGAAGATTACAGTCTTTCCTTCGTGATCTCTATCCAATCCGAATATTTTGGTTGAATAGTTTCTGTTGATATAATTGTACTTTGCACCTCCCTTTTCGAATTAAAGAACACATCTCCTAGTATTTGAAGTCTTCGTCTGGCCAGCGCGCTGCAGCGGTGGGAAAAATCAGAGCAGATGTTGAAGTGTTTTCTCCGCATCCGGTTTGTTGTAGTTTCGAATCCAGTTGTTGGACATTATACACATCCGAAAGACGTAATGTCCAATTAGACGTTGTCCAGTTAACAATTCTGCCATCACACAATGTAACGCCTGTGGACAAAAATCAATTGTACGGGAACGATAAGTATTTAAATCCTTGAATGCAGTTTTGAAGAGAACGATTTGTAAAAATACTTATCCGTTTAGAATCCTGTAGGAAATCGGACTAGTCTAGGAGTAGTCCATGGACTACTCCACTGAAATTGGTCTAAAAACTAACCCACACCCATACAAAAAATTGTTACAATTAGCATTGCATGTCATTGGAGCAGGTCAATTGTCTCCTAGTGCACTGAATTGGATGTGCTCCCACAACTAGTTCGAATGTAAATAACTAAAAATGGTCCAATTGAATCTAGTCCCAAACTATACCGAAAGGAATGAATTCAAAAATTGCATTACTGAAACTAGTCCAAAGTTTAATTTATTTTGAGTATTTATACATACACACACATAAAAAAATTTAGGAAGCCTGTGGACCGAGACGTAAACTTGAGTCTGAGTCCATGGAGCCGCATGAGTCGCAAAGTAATTGAAATTGGTTCAATTTTAAATTTCAATTGGACCACAATTCAGACAATTGTCTGAATAAAACATTTATATTGGACCAGACTAAAACCCATTTTTCGCACTAGTTACAAAAAAGTAGACTCATTCCGACAGGGAAGTTACACCATTCTCATTGTAACTTTATTTGTCCAAATTTGTATTTCTGAAATAAACAAATTTTGTATTTGCTAATGCAAATGTTGTATCTCTATAATTTTTGATCGGAAAAATCGGTACGAGTACTTAAATAAAAATATGGAATCCATTCTAAATGGCAACCCTAGTATTTTTTTTTTAGCATTTTTTACTTTAACTGTGTCTTATTGAATTCAAAAACCAATAAGATAAAAGGAAATTTAAAGAACGAATTCTCATTTGGAGAAACATACCTATATATAAAGCTATATAAAGTTTAAAGACCCAAGTCTACCAAAAGTGGTCCGATCTGCACCAAACTTCGCTGCCCGCGTTTTTAGGTCTGAGGGAAAGGACTCAGTGATTCGGCTCATTTCATTCTTTGACAGACTGAGTCCCTTTTTTGTACTATCGTGTCTGTCTCAATTTTCTTTATGTCCACGCCACAAGGGCATAGGTGTGCTATAGATACCCTATAAATTGAATTAACTTTAGATTGGATTGTCTGTTTTTAGTAAAAAATAAAACATCAAGTTGGTCAAAAATCTAAAAAGGCACAAAAAAAGTTATTTAATTGGATCATCAAATGTACTCAATTATACAAGAAAAAAAACTCAATTCAATGGATTTAAGCCATTTCGAAATAGCAATGCAGCAATTTCCTCAATATTCAGTGATGCTATTGATTTATTTTGGTAAATCCACTCAATGCCAATGCTTACCTCAAAATTCGATTAAATTTAAAACGAAATAGTTTTTAACAAAAAATTACCGTGGAAAATGTATTTAATTCAATTGAATTTGAAGCTTTGCGCACTCAGCACCCCAGCAATTTCCAATTAAAATTCCCTAAATGCACTTCAATTTGCCTTTTTTTCTGTGCGTTGCCAGTAATTTGTGAAATTGCATTTCATTTGATACACCAAAAATGGGAATAAATTAGTCTACGAACGCCTGGACTTTAGAGGATTTGATGGCAATTGTTCTGCTCGCTGTTGCTGTTGATTTTTTATTGATATTGTAGTTATTGATGCTGGTGCCGCTGTTGGTGTTGCAATTTAAAATGCGCGACACTTAATTGCTAACAATAATTTCGAAATGTACGCAGTATGTGGGTGTGCGCTTTTTTTTGTTGCCTGTTTGTTAGAGTTGCCAATCCGCATCGAATTTCACGTGCAATTAAACTAACACAGTCATTTAAAAATTTACAACGCAACACGTACGCATGCATGTACATCGAACAATGGCCATACATGTTTGTGCAATTACTGCACTGAACATGTGTGTGTGTGTGTGTGTGTGTGAGTGCGATTATATTTGTGCGCTTTCACCTGCGAATGCGATTATTGCAATTTGTAAACAAAAGGTCCTTTGGCGCGGCCCACACTGATCTCCGAAAGCGGATTTAAAGCGGATTGCATGAATGTGTAATACAGTGGCCGCATGCGACACACACTCCACGGTATGCCAAAGTCACCGGGCCCGTTGGCAATGTGTGATGTGTTCGCACGTTGGCGAAAGGTTGAATGCCCAAACTCTCGGTAAGTTGATGCGGGTTATGGGGAAATAAGGTCACATGGAGCTTGGGGCCAGCTGAAGACTGGTAGCTTCCGTTCTCGCCAAAAATTTCAATCAATCAAAGACTTTTATTTCAGAGGGGATGGGTGGAGTACGATTTGTACTTCAAATGCTTGCAATTCAATTACTGTTTCTTTCCACATTACCGTCTTTTGTGTCCTTTTCAAGTGTCACACATGTTTTTTTCGATTTCGGCATGGAAGTTTTTTGATATTATTTTCATTTCTGGTTGTTATCCTCTCCCTAATTTACTCTCCATCATCGTCTAGACGCTGCAACCGCAAATCGAGAATTTTCAACCGAACAGGGGACAAAAAAAAAGTCGTAAAACGAAAACCGAAAATGTCAAACCACACAGTAAAAACTCCATATCAGCTTTGCTGTGACATTCGTATTAGTTTCAAAAAGAATTTTCAATGAAGTCAACACAAACTTCCATCGAACGTGGAAGGGAGGACAAAGTTTGTGCGACAAATAAATGCACTTTTGCCAGAAACGATTACAAACGCTTTGCACTTTCATTGAGTGATACCAGGGTGAGATGGAAGGGTGCTCGTGAGTCTGACTGACTGATTTTAAATTCCACCACTTATACTCTAGGCTAATCAACAAATTTAAAATTAACAGTTTAAAATAATAAACAAATTAATTAATTGACAGGAAGTTCTAATAAGGCAGTATTTCATAATCGTCGCTGTATTGATTAGAACAAAAAATGTAATTAATTTTAAAGTAACCTCATTAGTTAACTTTTTCTTAATCACCCATAATTGCTTGAAAAATAAATACAAAATATTCAGTTATTTTTAGAAGTGAAAACCATTGAAAATGTCTTAAGGATCTTAGTAACCCAGTGGTCAAAAGAAGGCATGCCAGTATGCCTCTTTAGGAGCTCGGATGCCTGTCCTCCTCGCTTCCAACCTTTAATTCTTTTTTATATGAAACGGGACAAATAAACAGGCTTACGTCTGTCGCTTCCATGCGTATGCCTGCTGGCAGGCAATATTGCATAGAAAATCCATTGACACCACCCTATCTCCCTTCTAGCGCAGGCATACTGGCATGCCTCCACTAGAAGCGAGGATGGAATGTGCAATTTCTTCCCATAGCAGGCGTGCTGGCATGTCTCTAGCTGAGAGGCCTTGCGAAATTTACTACTGGGAAGGAGTTAAATACTGACTATCAGAAAATAATAAAAATAAGTTGATCACAAATAAGAAAATATATATTCAAATATATCGTGAGCCCAGCTTTATATGTATTTTAAGCGGAATTAAACTACAGTTGCAGAAATCTCGATTTTGTTCAAATTTTTGATAATTTTTCATATGGAGTTCAAATGAAATGTATAAGAAAATCAGAGGCAAGTTTACAAAATCAAATTTAAAGAAAAACTAGAGAGTGGACTATCTTCGGCTATACCGAAGTTGAAATACCCCCACACAGTAGGAAGAAGTACCTCGAACATATAAAAATGTGGTCTCAAGACCCTATTTTGAGCCAATTATAGGTGGTTTTGGAGCCCGGACCATGTCCAAAATCCATTTCTAAAAATTTCCAATTAAATCCACAAAAAAAAAAAAATTGGTCTCAAGACCCCATTTAGACCCTTATATATGTGTCTTCGGAACCTCGGACCATGTCCATGAGGTTTCGAAGCGGACCATGTCCGAGAAAAACATGTACCCAAAGTTTCAAGTCGATATCTCCAAAACTGCGACCGCTATCGTGCGAACGGACAGACGGACATCGCTAAATCGACTCAGGGGGTGATACTGATCAAGAATATATATACTTTTCCATACCGGACACGCCTCCTTATGGGCGTTGCAAACGTTGTGACAAAGTTAGTATACCCTGCCACAGTGAGTGTGGGGGTATAAAATTGATAGAATGACTGGACTATAGGGAAAATATACCAAAAAAAACGTCTCCTGTCAAATTTCAAAAATTAAACATTTTTATAAAAGCTGTATGCATAGGAAATTGTGGAATTTTAACCCGATCCGCTTGTATATTGAACTGTCGACTGAAAATTTGTATTTTAACCGAACAAACAAGAAAGGGGAGAGTGAAAACAAGAAGTGATCGGAGAAGTTATCGAAACTTTATGTAACATTAGATAAGAGTTTTTGTGTTGTTTGGACTGAAAATGATCAGAAAAACAAGAAATAGCCATTGACTAAAAGTGGATACTCTCCATTTATCAAAGTAGATACATACACATAAGGTGTAGGGACTATAAACTTCGTTCTGGCCTAAGATATTTCTCGTTCTAACTTGTATTTGTAAGAATATTTGAACATTTTAGTTAGATCTACCCAAGTGTAGGAGTAATTTTTGAAAATTTTAAAAATTGTACTTACCCTCTAATCATAATTTGGTATAGAACGGTATAGAATGAAAAAAAACGTAATTTACATTTATCAATTATTGATAACATTCAAATAGAAATGTTACTTCCTGGTATTATGCCGCATTGATTGAGATCCAATAATTGCTTTGGAATAACATATTTCTTACATACCGATTTGTGTGCGAAGGAAGTGAAGTGTGTGTGTGTGTGTGTGTGTAACTGTGTGTGCATACATTTGTCGTACGAATATTTCCTCAGGGTATTTGCAATTAAATTCAATTGCATTATTCAACAGACATGACAGACATTTGTGTATTTATTGAACGCGTTTTAATAATTACAGACATGTTAATAGGGCATTTTAATAATTACCACTACCATTAAACGTACACGGCTGTACGATATCGTTCCATTGTTTGTATTGAGTAAAAATGGGTATTCGGTATTCGTCACTTTTGACATTGATGTTCAAGCGTTAATTGCATAAAGTTCAACGTTGAAGGGAGCGATGGTGTATGATTGACATTATGTAAGTACAATTGGTAATGGAATTTCAAATGATTTCAATGCGGTAATCTGTGTGTAGAGTTAATGGTTTATTGATTGGTAAGACGAAGAACCAGGAAAATCCAAAAATCGATTTAAGTAATTTATCTAATATTAAAAAGTTAATCACACCAAAATCAAATTAAAATGTTTCTCATTTCATATGGTGCACCAACTATGTTATTGCACATTTGTTTGTCTTAGCGCTAACACAATTTCATTTAAAACGAAATGAAATTGCTAAGTACACACAAAGAAATAGTAATAAACTAAAAAGATTAGAAGCGCGAAGGTGGCTGTTGTGGTTGTCTTTTAGCGTTTCTTCTTGCTGCTGTTGTAGCTCATTCTGTGCCATATTACAGCTTCAAGGGACTCCGTTTATCAACATTTGTCTTAGTGAATTCGGCTGCCTTTATGAGTTCACAGTGAAGTTGCCAGGAGAACCCAGTCAACGAAATGGTAAAAGTTTTTTGGATTTAAATTTTATTTAAAAAATATCACCAACCGAATTAGATGAAAGCCAATACAAATTGTAAAACTTCCATAAAAGTACTCCTTAAATTATAGGACAAAAAAAACTAGTTCCCACTTGATTGGAAACCTTCAGCGCTAATTGCTACCTCTTTTGCCATTTGCCGCACCAAAATCTGGGGTACGTACTCCGTTGGCAGCCAATCTACTAACTGTTTGCTGTAGTGTTTTGCTTTTAATTGCTTCAGATTGCACTTCGGTTCAAATCGACGCATTTCGCAGTGTGAGCGAGCGCACTACTGCAATTAGTGCCCAAATGGATACTAATTAATTTCGGAAATTACGTACTCACAATGTTGCACTTCTTCGCATTATCTACTGTGCATGTGTTGCATGCAATGTTTTCATCAATTAATCAAAATTTACTATTGCAATTATAAACGATTTCCGACTGTTGTGCAGGTACTCAAATCAAAGTCAAAACCACAATTGGCAATTTGTATTTATTAATAAAAAAAAAAATAACAACTTCCTACACTCTAACCACTTTTGTGTGTATCACAACAAGAGTGAATTTTCTATTTGGTTACAATATTCTAATTAAAGACATTCCATTCCATGTTGAGAATTTGCTTCGTGGTTATTTGTGGATGCTTGAAAACACACACATAAGTACATTCACACACTGTACCCTAGTAGTGGTAGATGATAGGCTAAATTTCTACAAGCATATCGAGTTTTGCAAAGGTCTAAAATGTGTTCAATGCGTTGTAAATGATCGGAGGTTCCAGGAGCAGATGGAGACTCCTTCTTAAAATAGTGGTAGGCAGGGACTGCCAAGAACCGGAGCCCATTTAATTCAATTCATGGAACTGAAACCGTTTAATATTTTTAGTTCCAGTTCCTACTTTCATAAGTCATAAATACAACTGATCTAGTCTATGGGAAAATGGCAGCAGTGATGGGAATACTCTGAGAAAGGGCGCTGGACGTACGAACTTTCACCAAAGATTGAAAACTGACTGAAACGCAAACACGGTGAGGCAAATTATCACATGAGGGAATTTCTCACGGGTCATGGTGGCTACTACGCTAGTTATCTTCACCGCTGTGGCCATTTTATCCTCAAATCTGCTGCGAACTTTTTCATACACTTCCACATAAGCTAGAGAGCTGCAATTTGGTACAATTTAACAATGCATTCTGGGATTTTGTACTAAGTGATGGTCAACAGTACATTTAGGTCCTGGTCAAAAGCTGTTGACCACCACTTGGTCAAAAATGTGGTTGAAGGCACATTTAGGTCGTGGTCAAGAGCGGTTGGTTAGACACTCTTATGCTAGGTAGCAACTGTAATCCCTCCACCTGGCATTATTCATCCCAAAAAGTCCAAAGATCCACTTGTGGCAGCTGTAATCCCCCTAACATGAATCACCCAATTATTTTTGTTGTTACGAGATTTGGGAAGGATATGGCCTTGTTTTTCCAATATTTTTATACCCCCACACTCACTGTGGCAGGGTATACTAACTTTGACACAACGTTTGTAACGCCCATAAGGGGGCGTGTCCGGTATTGAAAGTATATATATTCTTGATCAGCATCACCGCCGGAGTCAATTAAGCCATGTCCGTCTGTCTGTCCGTCCGTCAGTCTGTCCGTCTTGAGACCACATCATTTTATGTTCGTACTTCTTCCTACTGTGTGGGGGTATTTCAGCTTCGGCATGGCCGAATATAGTCCACTCTCTAGTTTTTATATAAAACCTAAAAAAAATTGATCGTTTCTGCAAATCTTTTGCATATTTGTTGCATTTTTTTTGCGTATGATTTCGCAAAAAGTAGATGAGTATTTTATGCAGTATGGTTTTTGAACGAAGTAGCAATAAAGAAAAAATTGAGGACCTCGTCAGTCTGACCTTCGTTGAGGAGTGCGATTCAACTAAGACCTCGTAAGTGTCATCAAACGATTAGAAAACCTTTTAAGCCAGAAATGCTTTATCCGCCTTCCGATGTTGATAGTTCCGGTAGGACCAACGGAACTGGAAAAGATAAAGTCTTGCCATTTGGCTTTCAATGCTTTTCACCCCATATTCTAGTAGCATTTTCAGTGGTTTAATAGCAATAATTTGCAGCGTTTGTCCATTCAAGCATTTTGAGGTATTCACATATATTTCAGCTCAACACTTTACAGGACCAAGTAGAGTAAATTCAACATTCAGTTGATATTTATCAGTTCTGCAGAAAATCATTTAAATTCGAAAAACTTCCCTCCTCAAAGCCACAATTAAAAATTTGATTGGACAAATGTGAAAATATGAAAACTTTTCCGCTTTCGTCCGTAAAAAGATGGGCAAATTTTCTACGCTCCATTAACTGCATGACACTTGGCGCTTTCCACACGCGAATACCATAAACTCACAAATGCCCAAGCAAATGAAGCGTATGGTGGCGCCGCCACCAATTGCAAGTTGACGGCGTTGAGTGATTTTAACAAATTTATGCGTGACAAATAAGTTGGCAAACGCAACACTTGAGGCTCGCGAGCGCGCAGCATGACCCGCCTATTGGTGTGGGCAGCAACTGCAGCCGAAGCAGCGATCAGCGGGCATTCATGGGCTGGTGGCATGATTGCGCGACGTGCTAAAATGCATTTTTCAGAATATTCAAAAATATGCAGCAGCAAAACTTATTTCGGGAGGCGAGAATTTTCCGTTGCGGGGTGTTTGATAAACGCCCGGCACGCCGTGAGCTGAAGTGGAGTGTTGAAAAGTGAGTGGGCGTGTATGTGTGTGTGTGTGTGCTGGACCGCTGTGCTTGGCAAAGCGCCTACCGCGTTCCAGCTGCGGTTGTGGCATTTTTGGTTTTTGGGCATTTTTCCGAGGGGTGTTGACAATTTGTCGTCGTGTCAAAAGTGTCATCGCGGATGTGACGAGTGATGTGCGCTGCCGTTGTCGTTGTGGTGGCAATGGTGGTGCTGGTGATGACGCGAGAAATTAGTTGACTTTACAAACAAACACACACACGCGCGCACACACACACACACACACAAATTGAATACAAACAATTTGTGTGCGAAATTATTAAAAACAAAAATTTCGAATTGCCGCTTGCAGAATTGATACTATGTGCGATGCGCGCCTTTGTCACACACACTAATTACGCGTTGATTGTTGCTGCACGCGCATTAAATGCTGCATGCTGTATGCAAAAATTGTCACTTCATTTTCCAAAACATGTCAAATATTTTGACAGTTTGAAATGTGCTTCGGCCCGTCCGGAATGACAGATGACATTTTTCACTCATTTTCGTTTCGTTTGTTTTTTGCTTTGTTTTCTGACATTTTTATTTTTTTATTGTTATTTGATGCTGCATGTGACATTTCCTCGGATTCGTCGCGAAAATTCAAACATTTCCATCGTAAATTTTCGAATATTTTGCTCACATGTGATGCACAGCAGCAGCTGCTGCTGTTAGCCTGCGACTGTTCTGGTTGTGTTGTTGCTGTGACAGTTGTTGCCATTGCGGCCGCTGGAATAGTCGACACCTGCTGTGCTGTGGTAGGCCCTTTGGAAAATCGCATAATTGGCCGTGACACATGTTCGCGGTGCGTATTTGCAACAATTACGCTGGCCAAAAAAAGGAATTGAGCATTTCTCAGTATTATGTCGAAAAAGGAATACGCAAATGTATGCAAATGAAATGTAGCCCACATCTGACTGTGTCGAATGCTGTAAATTTACATTTTCAGTTCACAGCGGATTGTGAACTCCCTGGAAACAAAATGAGCGAAAGCGTGTAAATCTAAAATTAATATATTCTTCAAACTCTTCTTTGTCTCATCACAAGCCCATTTCTCTCAAAACACACAAACACTAAATTAATAAAAATATCAAATTGGTCCTTTGCCGCGTGTTGGCCTTTCACTACTCTTCTGCTTCCAAGCGCTTGCGCTTTTAATTGCAGTTAATTGCACGTGATGAATGATGAGAGTAAATGCATCTGCGTGCAATTTACTGCTGCTTCCTCGACAGCATTTGTTGCCGAAATGAGGCATAATTAAACGTGCAGCAAGAAAACTTATAAAAATAAAAGCACAGCGCTGTGTCGTGTCGTGGCCCCGCATTTGTCTCATGCGAAATACACAAAAAATAAGTGAAAATGCCACTAATGATGAGTGTCTGCACGTTAAGCAGATGAGTGCAATTAATTGGAGCATAATTTTGGTTTTGGACGTTGGAGTAGGGGGAGAAAATCAAAAATAAAACAAAACGAATTCCGTGTGCCCGAATGTGAAATGTGTGTGTGTGTGTGTGTGCATTCCAGGAAACAGTTTGTGATGCAAATAAATCATGAAAATTGTGACGGCAAAAGGAAATAACAAGAAAAGAAGCAAACAAAAATAGGAGTGATTTGAAAAATTAATTTGAAGTACACTCAGAAAAAAATCCCTACTAAGTGCTATTAAGTCTGGTCAATAGGATGCTCTTACTATAGTTGAATTAATAGGAAAACTGATTAAATACAAGAAATAGTTTTTCCTATTAATTCAATTAGTTTCTGCTATTATTTCAACAGTAATACATCCTATTTACCAAATTTAATAGTATTTTTTTTCTGAGTGTATGTAGAAACTTTTATAAAATTCATAGAAATTTTCGAAATGTTTTCTGTTCATCAAAACAACTGCAAGTGAAATCAAAGAACAATAAAAATCATATCTAATATAGAGAAATTTACAGGTCACAGCCTCACACAAATTTAACGATAAAAACCCATTGAAATGCTTCGAAGTCACATCAGACACACGAAATTCAATCGAGTTGATAAACATAAATTGAATACATTTACCGCAAAAGAGAATAAAGAAAACGAAAAACTATTTTTTTTCTCAAGTAGATACTTGGAACCAAAATCGTTTGCATAAATATGGTATTTCACGGAGAAATTTAATATTGCAAATAAACATTTCTTCCCCTTTCTACGCTAAACTAAATGCAAACTTCAACACACATTTGCATCAGAGGAAAACTTTTCAGGCATCAGTGAAACCGTTTAAGAACAAGAAAAAGAACCAAGGAAATAGTATCATTTATGTCCGTTATCCACGTTCGGCCAGGTTTTGTTTTTTTTTTTTTTGTATCAAATTTGATGATGATGCAATATTTGAGCCACTGCTCCAGAATTTGACATTACTGGCAGTTAAATGGAATGGCATATACGAATTTTGATTAGTTTTGATTCGCTGATGGCAATTCTAACTAGATTTGTATACACTACACCAAGGCCGTATTTCGGGGGAGGGGAGTTGTACGGTTCTACGGAAAATAATGTTAACGTACGAGTAGTCTCCCAAAAGATTGGACACAAACGGCCATCACAACATTCTGATGAAGCATTAAACAGGCGATGCATTTGTAAGGCTTGATTTCCCGATATGCTTTAAAATGTAACTATACAGTGTATCTCAGTATTATGGTTCCCTAAAAAAATATACTCCCATTAGGGAAAATTGACTGAATCCCCCAAAAAAATTGGAATGAAATTTTGCAGCCCATTGCCTCGCGAGGCTATGCAAACATAACATTATTGTATGCGTGCGTTCGTTTTTGCCTGGCACTGGATTAGGAATATGTTCAGTAAAATTGGTATCACAAAGCGTCTAACAGTGGGCCGAGTCATCTTTGGATTCCTGAGAAGAAGCTGAATCAGATGGGCTATATTGGTTTCACACAATCGTAATGAAAGTAACTTAAAAATGAGGATCAAAAATACAAAACATTCCAATTTGTAAACGTATTTTTCATTTCTAGAGTCATAGAATGATTGTACACATAGAATGATTGTGCTCTAAGGTATCGATATTTATCATAAGATAAAGTTAAAGTTGCAAATAAAAATTGTTCTTCGCTCATCTTGATATAATGGCGTTTTTACCAACGAAACGGGTAACATTTCCTGTAGTGCACTAGAGCGATTCTTATTGACAAGCTAGGGCAATCAATAGTTTTGTTTTCTTTCTTATATTTTTGTCATTCTGAAACCTTTTTTTACTTTTTTTGCAATAGGGGTTTTTACGAGTCTTTGTGTAACGAGGTAAGAGAGTAAAATGCAAATACAAATATTTTCTAACAACAAAATGACTTTCTTTTCGACGTAACACAGGGCCTCGTGAAAACCCTTACCCTTATTTTGTTTCTATCTGCCGAAAAGTTCTTGTCCCTAGTATTTTACACCTCATGAAAAAAAGGCCAATATCCTTAATAAGGTAACTACACCATTCTACGCGCTAAATTTACACTCTAGGCTAATGAAAGACAAGTCCAACATTTCGATATGAAATTACACACTAATTAAAAAAGGGCAACCAAAAGGCAAGTGTCCAGTTTCATGCTTGGCTACTTAGGAGCAAAAAAAAAAACAGAATGTATAACCACAACACACCTACCAACAGCGCCAACACGACTACAAGCAGAGGTCGTTGTGATCATTAGAAGGTGTGATGTTTACACACTTTCATATAGACACGCACGCATACATCACACAGGAGAAACAAACAGTTTAAGTGGCACTCGAGCCTAGGTGAACTCAAGCGCCCACACAGGTATCTAAGCATGTATAGACCATTTCACCCACTCACTTATTTGGGTTTCCCCCATTTGCCGGGGAGAGGAAAGCCAATTTACCAATTAAGTGCGAACAAACAGCACTTGCACTAAAGAACGACTGAGCGGTGAAGAGGCGAAAGATGTTTGGTGGTTTTTACATTTGAACAGCATATGTGTGATTTGTGTAAACACTGACGTTAATTATCTCAAATGGGCGCAAATGTGTCTGATGGTGACGCTTCTGGTAATGATGTGGGGGTAGGCAACCTCGCCTCCTCCCCCTGCCCCGCTCCCAAATAGGAGAATGTCATCAAAATTCTGTACGCTGTCCAGCGGTTAACGCAAGTTTTGTGGCAATTTGTGCTTGACTTGGATCGTGAATGAGAGAAGAGGACCGAATAATGGGGGGGTGTTTGTGTATTTTGAGATGTTGTTGAACAGTGGGGCAAAAGGGAAGTACATATACTTACTATATGGAATCAGTTTGAGTGCAAAAATTATTTACTTAAATTTAATTGCAAATCTGGTCACATTGCATAGAGAAATCGATTTTCGAACTTTGACTTTCTCATTTCCATAAGTCGAGCGTATCAGTCAAACCGGTCCTTTTCTTTGTTTCACTCAGCTTTTGTTAATAGCAAATTAACCCACTGTACGCAATAGTTTCATGGCATTGCCAGCGCCATTCCACCTACAAGACTGGCTAAAGTTGTGCATACAGAAAGATGGTAGACCTCAGCAAACTGAAGACACTGACTGAAATCAAGTTTAGGTGTTTGAGTGTATGTAAATGTGTGTGTGTGTGTGTGTGTGTGAGTCATTTACGCCTCAAACTTTGACCTCATTAACGTTGTGGTTTTCAGTTTAAATATTGAAGTTGCATGTCATACCAACAGCAGCAGCAGCAGTGGCAGCTGCGATGTTTGACCGGCAAGGGGGATTTGAAGTAAAAGAAGGACGAAGAAGGTATTATTAATTGGTTCTGTTTAGAGCAAGCTGTGGTAAGGTTAGAATTACACACATGAGCAAAAAAAAACAACCAACACTCAACTTTAAAGTGTGTGTGTGTGTGTAATTTTATGTATTTCGTAAAGAATCTTCGTAGTGAGAGTTTGTTTGCTTCTGCATGTGGAAATGTTTGTATTTTGTAAATATGTTAAATTCAATTTAAGCTCTGCGGCT
This sequence comes from Heteromyza rotundicornis, assembly GCA_951394025.1. Taxonomy (NCBI): domain Eukaryota; kingdom Metazoa; phylum Arthropoda; class Insecta; order Diptera; family Heleomyzidae; genus Heteromyza; species Heteromyza rotundicornis. The sequence goes on along the minus strand of OX596010.1, from coordinate 12,975,617 downwards.
TACCGCAATCTGTTGCTATGTGGATGTTGGATAAATTTTAATGGTTTCAACATGGAATTTTCACAAATATTGTAAATTGATACGTAAATAAAGTGTATATTATACGTGAGTATCGGTTTTCCTTAATTGTTCATTAAAATTGCATTTAAGTGAAAATTCAGCCCTGCCTCAATTAAGCTGTTATATGTGCCAAACTTATTTAAGAACTTAACACCCAAAATTATATATTTTGTTTCGTTATATAGTAGATTATGTCCATAAACCAAATTACTATAGCTCCTTTTTTGTAAATTAGAACTTCGTTCTTTTTTTCATCGAATAAATGGTAAATTTAAAAAATATTATGAGCGCTCAGAATTTTTGAGTTCAAAAAGTATCTAATTAAACCCCCACACAGTTAGGGTATATTAACTTTGATGCAACGCCCATAGTGATGGTATGGAAAAGTTCACTTTCTAGTTTTTTTTAGCGCACAAAATGTTGACTCTAAAAATTATGTAATTTTGGAACATTTTAGTAATGAACATAATTTTTGAATTTAAAAATATACATTGCCGTTATCGGCACCATAGCTCAGAGGGTAAGGCTCAGAGGTCCCAAGGTAAAAGGTTTTTCTTTCATATCTTACACCGTCAATTACACAGCCCTGTAAAATTTGAACGATTTGATACTCCATAAAGCAAACGTAGCATTTCTTATAGATTTCATGGCGTTCTCTTTTGAATATATCAATATATGTATAACTCAGAGAGAAATAGAACAAGACACTCCAGAAAGCAAACCTATTGATCCTTAAAGATTTTTTGATGCTGAATTCCTCAAAAACCTAAAAAATGGTATTGAAAAATTCTATATAATTCATATAATTAGATTTACCTACTTTTTTTTTGTGTGAATGAACAGAGAAAACTACAAGCTATGTTGTGGAATTTCCTAAAATCATTCGGGGGTACATCCTGCGCTAGCCGGCATATTTCAAATCAAATCGCTAAAGAAAATGGTGTGAGCTATTTTTTTGCAAAACATTAATTTCTAAATTATTGGCCTATAATATAGGAATCGTAGAATTTCAAACAAAAAAAAAGTATTTCCAGCTCAATCAAAAATATCATTCAGAAACGGAAGTAACGCCCAATTAAAATAATTTCAACTAAAAATAGAAATTCCCGCTCTGCCTCACAGATACTTTATGTGAAAATGTATTTTTCATTCGAAATCAGGGTGTCATAAATTTAAGATCAACTCCAGCGTACAGCTACTTCGACACACCCTCTTCACGCTAAATTTGTGTGAAGAAAATATGACTACAGTGTCACTGAAAATAGAAACTAATAAACTAATTGCTCCAAAAAAAAACGAAAACGTTAATAAAAATAAAACAAATGAAGCATAAAAGTGACATTGACGATGCCACAAAACAAAACAAACCAAAACAGACAACGGACAACACAAGTCAGTGTAGCAACAGCAACACCCCCTTGTGGTGGCTAACTTGCAGATGCAATAACATTTTTATGATAGATGCGCGCTACGAACGCAAGTTGATGAACTGCATTTAAATTTTACGCTGACGTCTGTCATTACAGAATTGCGACAGTTTTATTTTTAATTTTTCAACACAAAGGCGGTGGGAGGAGTAGGGGGGGGGGGGTGTCACAAGTGTGGAGAACGAACCCCTTTTTTTTGTTACACATAATCAAAAAAAAAAAAATCTTTCTCCTACTTTTCCTACAAGTGTCACTTCCCCCCGCCCACAAATGCTGTCTTTGTTGGCACTTCTATGCTCAGCGATGATTGATGGCCCGCTTGCGCAATTTGCAGCATAATTAAGGCATTGATTGCTGTCTCTTCTGCTAACGCTTCCTCTATCAAACTTTTATTTTTATTTTTGTTTTTTTTTTTGTTTTTGTTTGTTTGTTGTTGCTTTTCCTGTTCATGCAGTTTTCCCCATTATGTTTCTGTGTAAAATTATAATTTTCAAATTGTTCGAGCGTTGTCAACTGTCATGGATTCGCTTCATCATTTTCCGCCACTCGATTTGTAATTGTTAGTTAACTTAGTGTTTGTCTGATTATGGGCCACACAGTCAATGAGAAAAGTTAGTGAATGGATGAAGTTGTTATGACTTCAAATGAGCATAGAAGAATATTTCACCATTTAAAGGATAATTGATTTCACAAATATATCTCGCCGAGTGTATGCCGTAGTAAAAGTTTGCCTTTACGTTAATTACTTTTGAATTAATATTTTCAGAAGTGTTAGTATCTTAATTGCTGATAAATTTCAGTGTGGATGTAAGCACAGATTTCATAGAAATAAATTGTTTAAAAAAAATTGTGTTTGTTCAATTAGGAAACTTTTAAAGGCATAAGAGTGCATTAGAGTCCTTGGAAAAAGCCTTTGTTCCATACTCATATTGAGATAAATGAACGGAAATGGTTATATTGTCGAAAAAAACCATCATAGTTTTCCATTCTAGCCCACAACTTGATAAAATTTTTCTATAAAATCACTAAAATAACTATATACCCACAGCTATTCTAAATAAAAGGATTGAAGGGCTTAACAATGACAATTATCTGGACACCAGCATCAGTCGCGACATTTCCGCAACTGCAACTCACAGACTACGACGACGACGGCGAGGACATCAACGATTATGACGCTGATGAAATTATGAAAAGTTTCCATTTGCATTTGCGAGACGACGGCGCATTCGCCTCGCCATGTTCCTTCAAGCGTACGTAATTGAATTTTTGGCATCAAACTGATGATGGCGATGGCACAAGTTTTTGGCGGCGGGACACTGTCGCTGGCACATGGACAATCCGAGAAGTCGCTCGTGTTGCTTAACCAAAATGATAAGAGACGACAAAAATATTTCCGCAATCGAAAGTTTTTCGGGGGAAATGAAACCGACAAATGAAAATGGAAAAGAAACAAAACAAAAAAAAACAAAACAAAATAGACTAGGAAAAATCAGAAACAGAAAGCCGCGAAAACGGCCAAGGATTGAATGGGGACTTTTGGTTTGGAGAGGAGACCGAGCAGGAAAACTTTGCATATGGACGAGCGAGCGAGCGAGCGAGTGAACAAACGTTGAGTCCTGCAAATTCGTGTATTTCTGTGATAAAAACTATTATGTCAGCTGCAAGCGACACAAGGCACATGCCGACCAGTAACCGCACCTACCCACACTGACATCCACGCAAACGAACATATTCAAATGCATGTAGCGACTCGATTATAGTACGTACATATTGGCAAGGAATTGTTGTTGATTCTGTTGTTGCTCATATGTATATATAACAACAGCAACAAGCGGCAGCAACAGCAACAGCCACATTCAGATGTGGCAGCCCACATCCATGGTTGCTCTTGCAAGAACTGGCGGCTGGCTGACCACCGTACAATTTTCCCAAAAACCCTTTCATCGGTTCAACGTTTTGAATGTTTTTTTCTTTTTATAAAGATTTCTCATTAAAAGAAAAATGCTTTGGTCACAATCACATATTTTGATTATTTTTTGTTTTATTTGTGGGATAATAAATTTAAATTTGTTTTACACAAAAAAACTTATGTTAAAGTAGAAAACATTTTTTAAAAAATTAAAATTTGTCGAACGGTGTTTTAACTCAAAAAAGACTTGACCAATTTTATTGAAGCACATATCAAAATGTAGTTAATTATATGCCATTTCAAAAACTTTGGGTGTTCGAGGTGGGCGTGGCAAATGTTATTCCAAAATGCTATAATTCAAGCAGTGTTTAACCGATTTCGCTGTGGTTTTGTATAATGAATGGGTAACATGTTGGTTCTGAAAATTCGAAGTCCGCCCACTGCCACGCCCCAACATTTTTAAAGCTCTGTAACTCGAGTCCTATTCAATGGCTTTCGATAAAATTTTGGATTTAGTTCTGGGTGGTCAATGGTGAATGGGCAGAGGTGTGATTGTGAAAGTATGTGACGCCCCAAATTTGTATATAACTTTAATTTGAGCCTGATTCGAGGGATATCGATGATAATTCGGATATGGCGATGAGAAGTGACTGGGAAAATCTATTGTTATTTCAGTTGCTTAAATAATACATGATACAAAATTATTTCAAGCGAAGCTGTGGGTATAAGCTAGTATGCAGTACAAAACCAAATACATCTAATCGTTAACATCCCTATTGTTTTTCAAATAAACCTCAAATTGACTTCAAATACACCCTGAAAAATACCACCTAAAATCAATTTGTTACAGTTAAAGTTGAAAATTTTAAAAACAAACTGGGAAATTTTATTTTAAAGTTGTTTTCTGCTTACTTTAAAAATTTTAATTGCAATTTGAGGTTGAGCATTTTATATTTAACTTTATTTTGAGCATGATCGTACTTATTTCTAAACTGTTTTATTTTCTGAGTGTATGTTATTTTTATCAAAAAATACCCTTGGGCTTGAGGGAGTTATTATGTAGGCAATAAACTTATTTCTATCAAAATTTAATTTTTCTTTTCGAAAAAAATTGTTTTAAAAACAGCAGCAGGTGGATACGATAAGGGTACTTTTACAGTCCATATATGTATATATTAAGTATACTTAATTGGAGTTTGAATGCCCAAAATAGGAAATTTACATTCCAATTTATTATGGGAAAACGTCTATTGTGAATGAGAATTCACTTAAATGGCTTATAAGTAATAGTAACCAAAAATGCGGCATCCTTATTATTAACCTACCAAGCAATCCAGAAGCTTTCTGCTAGTGTTGATAGCAACTTTAATGCTTCCGGGACACGCCACAAAGTGACTAATTCCGGTCGGTTTTGCCAACTGGCAACCCTGTACAGATAAGAATTTCACAGAATCGCACACCATAAGAAATCACTACTTACGGTGTTAATTTCCGCTTTCATTGTACTTTCCACTGAAAACCTCAAAACCAAATTTGAAAATTGAAAAGCTTCAACGATAAACCAGAGAAGCATAAAAACCAGCAATCAACTAAGGGACACACAACCCACATGTTGAAAACCCAACTCAACGGAAACGCATTGCAAACGCAACGCAACTCACATGCAGCAAAAACCAAACCACGCATTCAACACTATTTACGATGAGTAAAAACACCGAAACCACAATGTGAAAATGCAGAAGGAGGCAACGATGACAGAGGGAAAAAAGACGAGGAAAATATTGCTAGAGCAAAAAAAAAAAAGAAAAGTGAGCACACAGAAACTCTGCAAAAGAAACCGCATGACAGATGCATGCGTCGGGCTTACGGACCCATTCTACACTCCACCACGCCCTTGCCATCAAAACCAACAACAACAACAGCAATAGCCACTCAGAATCACTAAAGGCTAAAGTCCAAGTGCCCCCAACATGATGACAACATGCAAAACCCCTGCCGGTCCTCTAATAACGCCAGTGAAGTGTGGCTTCAGATTTAATGCGCGACCATTTTTTTTTTTTTTCATTATTTTCCTCTTTTGTCGTTATTTTTTTTCGGTGCATTTGTTTTTGCATAAACTGTGGAGAAAAATCCAATTCCGAGATTAGTCACAAATTTGCTACGCAAGTGCCAGAGGTTATGACAAAAGGTGTTTTTGTATGTGCTTGTTTGAGGGCAGCATCGGTATGTGCTGGCGGGTTTGCTAGTAGCTTGGCTCTTGCCATAATATTTTATCAGGCAATATTTGCCAGGACATTAATCAAAGTGAAAATGCAGGCAAGTTTACGTTGAGCATCTTCACACTAGAATGAATTTGCATGGTGAAAGCTGAAACGGCAAGCACTGAAAAGAGATAGAATGTGAAGTGAAAGAGACTGGAGCAGAGGCCACTGATAGCGCACACAGGCACAAACACTAACACAAACACAAACACAGACGCAGACACCGACACAATAACCGGCGGCGACAACGAGGACAACACCGGCGACTCCAACGACTCCAGCGGCAACCAATCCATACACAAACTACAACAAGTACAACATGAAACTAACGCATAACTAAAAACTCATGGCTATGACAATGATGAGACTCGGTGATGGTGATGACGATGATGAGGACGACGACGGTACTATAAAACACTCGTGCCGGGCAGTCATTTGCAGTGCATAACCGCACACTACCGGGTCGAGCAGTGGCAGAGGCTGTCGTAGAAGTAGTGGAAGTACCCAACATTGTTGGCAGCTTCGCCGTAGTAGTACCGGAGATGATGACAGTTGTAGAGTATAATACCATATATCCTGGCCTGCAGGCATTCGGTTGGCATTTCAAGAGGCAATTCCTCAGCAATGTCATCATTGCTATCAGCGCATTTTGGGTAGCGGAAAGAGCATTGTTCAACGTTCGTACACTGAGCGAAAGTGAGCGAGAGTGGCGGTGGACGAGTACAAACAGAGGAAAGTGGATTAGACAAAGGCATTTCCATTTGAATAAAATTTGATTGAGAAAAGAAGGCGAAAGGAATGCATGTCTGTGGAGGCTTGAACACAATTAGATTTTGGTATGAACTACTGTCAAGGTAGCACTGGCACCTAGTGAAGCGATCGCATATATGAGAGTAGCTTACAGGCTGATTCAAATCGAGAAAATTTTATTAATTTTTATTGTCTATGTTAAGTCCAATTGGTCACACCTTCAATGGTTTACATACTATACCTTCTGTTCAAATACTTTTCTCAGTGCAGTCCTAATCTAATCATATTTCAAAATCCACACACAAAAACACAAGGGCACATTCAAAAGACCACTCCATACTGAACTCCCAAACGTTCGCTATCCAAAAGCTAATGTTCCAAGCACACTTGACAGAATTCACATAAATAGTTTGGAACAAAACATACGAGGAAAACAAAACAAAAGCAACCAACAGCAAAAAAAAAAACCCCTGTAGAAAAAAGAAACGACCCAAGCAAAAGCACAATAGAAAAATAAAAATCCGTCATCAGACCAAAAATGATGAAGGGAGCCCAAACAGCCACATGCATGCATACATGGCAGTCATGGAAGCGAGTCAACTACTGATTGAAAAGTCAGATAGGCTAACAGGGCCACACATACACACACACACACACACACAGGCAGACACAATGAATATATAGGGGGTCACAGGCATTAGGATATGGATACGAATAAACCAGCATACTAGTCGATAGCCAGTGAGTGGCGGGCAGGAGTGTACCAACGAAACACCCAGGCTTATTATCATTTTCACATGGTTGTCTAGAAAATATTCAGTAAAAAGTCAAAATATCACAACGATGTAGGGGGGGAGGGGGGGGGAGGTTGTGTCGAAGCAACAACATCACGAATAAATGGTATAAAACAGCTAAAGGACTCCTGAAAAATGCATGCAATGAACCCGAAAAAAAACAACAACAACAACAAAAAACAGCACAACAAAAAACACCCAAAAAAAAGTACGTCCAGACCAAACAATGGGAAAGTTGATATGTGCCGAAGCTCGTATGAACGAACAAGCGATGAGTTCAATGTGTTCACTTCTACGCAAAATAGGACATTTTGATTTATGAGTTCGGTGCGGTCAACTTAAAACGAACGATCCGGGGCAGTTGGTGAATTCATAGCGTTTGTTTAAAGTATACTTTTTTTCCCCAAGAAGTGTTGCGAGAAATCCAAAGTAAAAGCTTCAAAATTCAATTAATCTGCTTCATTTCAATCTAAGGACAAGTAGTCCATTCACGGACAATTAACTTCTGACAAATATCCCGTGATGACATGTTGTCCTGTTAATCTTTCGTTGCTATTGTCAAAAATTTCGAATTTCGTTAATTTTTATCTTGTACGAAATTCCCTTGCAGTACTTGATGGCGCTTATGTCGTTACTGTATAATTGCTTTTTCCCAAAATAGAATTTTATATCACTTATATTAAATTATGTTCATTTCGTTTTTTGTTTGGTTGTTTCGCTCTTGTCAATATTTGCTCTCATGTCATCAATCATCCATTAACAGGAAATGGATTCTAAATAATTTGCTTGTTTTCAGCTTCAATTCTGTTCGGTGTGTATGTGTGTGTGTGTGTGCTTGTACTTGTGTGTGTGGATTTTGTATGCGTTCATATCGGCTTGGATTACTTTATTGAATTCAATCAATCATTATTTAATTTCATCTGATTTGAGTCCATCTTTTGGTAATTCGACTATGCAGTAAGTCACAAGTTGTGGTAATAAATTGCGTACATTAAGTGCGTTGGCCTTAATGTGAATTTAAAGGCACCTAACATATACTTGTTTTATGAGAGCATCGCAAATATAGTAAACAGAAATAAACATTAACTTAGTGTACTTATTTCGGGTTCAAGGAATTCAAATTGCAACTACAGCAGAACTTATTTTAGGAATTAACTTAGGTACATTGGACCACCTTAGCACTAAGATGTTCAAAAAAAATATGTTCTTGTGTTTCCTTTTAAAAATAATTTTGGTTCCGACATTTCGGCTGTAGCAACTAGCGATCGTAAGTTGGAACACTTTATTAATCTTTTGTGACCAAAGTAAGGAAGTAAGAAAGTTTACATGCTCAGGAAAAATGTTCCTCGTCAATCGTTTCACTACCCAGCAGGAATTCAAGCACACCAAAAGCGCTTCGTGTGTACAAATTAAATTCATTTTTATACCCTACACCTTATGAGGTATGGGTATATTCACTTTGGTCTGATGTTTGTAACACCAAGAAGAAGACGTGTCCGGTATGGAAAACTATATATATTCTTGATCAGCGTCACTTCCTGAGTCGAATTAGCACTATCCATCTGTCCGTCCTCTTTTCTTGTAAACACGATTGCAGGAGCTAGAAGAAAGGTAGGGATTTATCCTTTTTAGACCCAAGAAGGAGTTTGTAAATGGGTGGCATCGGTGGACTGCAACGCCTACCTCTCATGTAAGTGAAAATCGTGTTATTTTGTCAATTGAAGGGTTTCAAGACTATTGGGTCTAATAATACAATTAATGCAGAATTATATAAAGACGAAGGGTAGTACAAATTTTTGATAAATATATTCGGATACAGCGTGAAAAAATACATACAAATCAGCTTTAGTTTCTCCTTTAACCAAATAAATGTCGATTAGAGAAAAAATTCCGCACTTTTAAAAGAGCAAAATAAAAATGTTCCCAATTTTATGCGTTAAAGTTCTCGTATCTTAAAAACTATTCATCCAAGAAGCCCTTGGCAAACTTCAATCTTCTAGCTCATCGGGATGTGCCAAAATATAAAAATTTTCGAATCATTAAACTCAACTCAAGAAGACTCAAGTCAAATTTCCATCTTCAATATCAATAATGTAAACAATATTTTCGATCAAAGAGGCCCATTTTTCCTGGTTTGAAATCTCATACACAATTTAAACCTTATGAATATCTCATCAAGAAGTATGAAAATCTACTGGAAAGACCTCAAGCAAGGGAATGTTATAATATTGACTACGATCAATTGACATCACTCTTTCGAGAGAATTAGTACCTGAAAGTATTCTATAATTTTTGAATGTAGAACAACACCAAAATATTTGCATTTCGTAGTCGTTCTAGATCAATTCATTTGAATTAAAAAAGAAAATAAATTGCTTTGTATTGAATATCACTCATACGCCCTGTGCAGTGCTCCACATGTCGGATGAGTGACCACTTTGATAAATCGCACCACTCAATGAATGAAGATTTCTTGAAAGAGACTAGCCAGAATGTCTTTCGGGAAGAAGAAGATTCCATACATTTCTCTGGTGAATATTTTCCAATCTGCTGGTAAGACCCAAAAAAATTAAGTCGACGAATCCAGTCGGAGAAGTCTTGTGTTACACTGTCCCCTTTTTTCACCTATTCCACCCCCTGCAAATAATAGAAAACTCAATATAAAATATCGAATACTCATAGAAATACAAATTGAAATGTGTGCAAACATTCGCTTCCCTTACGGAGGACACAAGGGAAAGCACTTTTGAATAATAAATGTCTCAAAAGAAACATCAACATTGAGAAAAACACAAATACAAGGGCCCTACTCGCGTTTACCTGAGTGAGAAAGGCAAAAAAAAAACCGTGTAACTCAATTAACTTGTATGCCATTTGTGATGGCCAACCGACAACCCCTTTTCGCAATCAAAGGAGAGCGCGGCACACTACCCCCTGCCACGCCCACGCCCACACACACAAACTACAATTTCTTCTGCACGAAAGAGCGCTTTATTAGTCATTAATTTTGATTATGCTTACTAATTAATTGGCTTTGGTGTAGAAGCAGCGCCCGGAGTGGCAGCGCAAATAGCGGCGCATCGAGGTGTGGGTAATTGGAAATTATTGGTATATTGACCTGTAATTTTAAGCATGCCCAGCTGAAATATTATTAGTGCGAACAAAAAAGTAAAGAGGCCACGACACCACCAAACCATCGCCTGTCAATATTAAAAATGCAAACTGCACTTGGCAGTCATCTGCACGACACCAGCAAGGAGAATACCTAAATTGCATTTTCTTCCAAATGCGGTAGAGCGTTTTTTTTTTGTTTTGTTTTTGCTTTCTTTCTTCATTTCAACCAAGAAATTTAATTAACTTTCCCCGCAATTAGTTGCAGTTTTTATTTTCTTCTTTTTTTTTTGTTCTTTGTTTTTTTTGCTTTCGACAAATTTTGTTTTTCTTTCGATTCAACAAACAAATTTAGGAAATTAGTTCATGCGATATTTCCTTCCACACTTCCACATCCGGTGGTTGGCTGGGGCACATCGCACCTGCACCCTTTTGCCGCATGCGGAAATTCCTTAACGTGTTCGCAGTGCAAAACTGCATTGTACAGTATTTTTCCCCCCGTATCGTTTTCAATTAAAAAGCTACTAAAACTTTTTCAAATATATATCGTTCAATTGAACAATGGGAAAAATGCCATTAAAAATGCATGTGCTTACACGAATGAGGGGCGCACGAGGATAGGGGAGGAGAGCGTATAAGTGAAGCTATTTTCACCTCATTCACTTGCTGGTCGAGATTTTTAAGTTTTTTTTTTGCTTTCTATACGTTTTCTGACAATGAGTTTCCACAATTTTCAACTCACTTTAGTATGCTGCCGCGTTACCCAGCGCTGCCTTGATTTGGCTTCGTTTTTACTTGTCGCTTCTGCAGCTTCACTCTTAAAAATTAATTGCTAAAAATAAAGCTATAAAAGGCGGTTAAAATTTCTATAAAGTTGCAGTGTTTCGCGGTTTTTCAAGTTTTCTTGGTTGCCGTATTGAGGAGTGACTTTTAGTGATTGATGCAATGAGTGGATGTGAAAGGGGTTACTTTTCGAGCCGGTATTGGTATGAATTTTGGTTAATGATAAGGGGCCGTTTTGAAAATTTCTTTGCTTATTTTCCGGATATAAAATTTATACAATCGTCGTTTATTGCATCCAAAAAAAATATGCAACAAAATTTTTCGGAAACAAAATTTCAATGTTCGAATTTTTTTCGAACATTTTTAAAATTTTTAATAATTAATTTTTTACATATATTTAGAGAAATAACTTATTTAATAACATTTAAAAATTTCGAAAATTTTCGATTTTTTTTCGAAAATTCGACGATTGAGAATCAGCGTACTCGAATTAACTACAGCCACCCGGAGCGCAGTATGGTATGTAATTCTCTTAAGTCAGATATTATTTAGATACTTTTCTCAAATAGTCTAAACAAGTAACCGGTTACTCCGGTCACTTAATAATTTATAGATAAATTACACAACACTGAAATGAACTTTACCGTCATGATTGGTCATGTAGAATGTTTGTAAGTAACTGAACAACTAGACAGGAATATACTACGCCAAAGCAACCATAAAGTAACTTTCGAAAATACAAACACACACACACACAAACATACACACCATCTCCAACCGACATACAAGAGCTGCATGTGAATTTAATTTGACCTCATGAAAACCGTTGCAGTGAAATAAAAACGACAAAAAATAAGAACAACAACAACAAATGTCGGTAGAGGTGGAGGGCAACCAAGCTGCTGCTGAACCGGCTCCTCAGCGCCGATATGCACAAAAACCAAATCGAAACAAAATCCTTTCATTCCAGCGTGGCTAACACGGAACCAACGGGACACACAAAAGTAAGGCAACACCTCGTTTCCTTCTGCCGGTTGTATGCAATCGCCTCAGTACGCCAGAGTGCACGATACGCGATGGAGACAGAGAGAGAAAGAGAGCGAGCGAGAACATCACTTCAGAGTACGGTTACGTTGTACTTTGGTTCAGTTTTTAATATTAAGTGATTTTTGTCACACACACACACACACACACACACTCACTCACACATGCAAACACGTTTCTGCCGACAAACTGATTCGGTAGCACTCGACTGAAATTCGATTACTTTCCACAAAGTTTAGCACTAATTGGAAATCCTGATGGGAATATTCGAACTTTCGTTACATGGGCGAAGTCAAACAGAGGAAAACATCGTTCACACACACACTCACACACAAGTGCAGGAAGAAATTCACAACAACACAAAAAAAAAAACAATTAAAAAAAAACTAAACGCAGTAGAAGTACATAGTCGAAGAATCTGTAATTATTGAAAGTTCATGTAGCTCTGGCGCTTTGCCTTGTGGCATATTACTGCAAGAACAAGTAAGTTCATCAGCAGCTAAGGTGTTTCGAAGAAATGGACTGCATTGGATGAGGCACACACACCTACACACACCTGCAGTGAACTTTGTCGGAATGCCACGAAGGTTTCAAATAGCTTCAATGATTGAAGAAGAATGTCAGTTGGGTCGAGTTGTCGTCCACATCGTCGTTGCCACTGCAGGTGTTTGCAGTAACCTGCATGCTTTGCTAGCACGGGGATCATGGCGAAATCCGAAAAGTGAGTATTTGAGGTCAGGCTGACATCATCATTGGCTTGTCAGCCGCAACAGGCGTTCGGAGTTTGGCACTTTATAATTTCTGAAGAATTAACAAATTGGTCTCATGTTGTCATCCAAACTGAGAATTTGACTATGGGAAAGGTCAGCTCGACAGTGAGTATTTCGAACAGATGTTTATGCTCATCAAGGATAAGCTCACATAGTCGTAATTGATTGTTGGTTGATAGGTAAAAGTCACTAAGTACATGGTTATCCTTGTGACTTTTATCTATGCAGGGTAGACACTCTTTCAATGTCAATTGTGCAGGTTTCATTGAGGATGTCGCCAAGACATGGAAAACGGACAGGGTCTCTCCATTAGGTTTAAGAATGCACCTCTACACTGAACCAAAAAGGTGCATAAAATCTGTGAAAAATCAATAAATTTGGTCCAGAGTCTGCGTTCATTGAGACAATGAATACATTCATGGATGCAGAAAGGATTTCTTTAAGAACAAATTCAAAAGGCCCATGAACGATTCATACGGGCCATGAATGCATTCATTAGTCGTGTGTTGGTTGCAATCGAAATCTTCGAATAAAATCTTCGAATAAAATAGTAATGTTTGCGAAACAAAGTACCACTTACGCAATTTGTGGACGACGTCTTTGTATCGAGTTTGCCACATAGATTAAGAACTTGTAGCCAACAAATTTTGTTAGTAGTCACAAATGAATTTCCAACCAGTCAATTGTTTGTACTAAGAGCTTTTCGGGGACCGCACTTGCAATTCCCAGAGTTTATCTTCTGCAAAACTGTATTGAGAATATAAAAGAAATACTTTCTAATACAAAGACTATCGCACTCAAGCCTCGCTCGGCATTTTAACAAAATAACTCACATAAGAAAGTATGAAATTGTGTGCAGAAGTTTTCATTACATTTTAAGCGCACTTTAAAGGGCTTCTGCGTCGTTACCTTTATTAGGAAAACCGAAGAAATTAATTGCGCCATGAAGGAGTGCATTGATTGAAAAGGATTTGCTACCTCAACAAATAACACGCCAGTTAATTGAATAATCCTTTTGATGTTGTCGTAAAATATTTTTACGGTTTCCATCATTAAATTAAGTTTAAATGTGTGCACAGGCAGAAAGGAGGGAAGGAAAAGCGATTAAAGTTGTCTTAAGCTGACGATTAGGATGGAAGGTAGCTTGGCATTCTTCTTCTTCATCTTTAAAATAACAACAAAACTAAATTCCAGGGTATCAAAAGGAAAATTGTGAAATGTGTTGGAAATTCCATTTCGTACCGTTTTTGCATCGAAATGCAGTCGCTGAGCATACACACAAAATGGCATCAACTCAAACGAAGTCGTGGTCGTTATTTCCTTTTAGCTGCGCATCTGCCTGAAACTGCAACTATTTGTGCCTGCAGTCTGTATGCAATTTTAAGGATTTCCACTTAATTGACACTTGAAAGATGTCTTCTTCGTCTTCGTCGGCTTCTATGAAATTGACTCATATTTAAATTATGCTCGCGCGTATGCCAACGATTTCCGCTTCCTATTTCCGGTTTGCTAGTTAATCAAGCATTTGGCGCCAACTCATGCAGAGCAGCAATGAACACAGTATGCACTCGGTTAGATATGATGACGGTGGAGGCGGGGAGAATGCCCCACAGCAGGCAATGGCACCGCTCTGGAGGCAATAAAGGCGGCATCAGCAAACGATGCAACAATCCTCGGAGACATGTCTAAGCGATTTCGATTTGCCGCTGTCGGGCGCAGCGACATTGTTTTGCGGCTCGGCACAGGATAATAAATGCATGTGCAGACATGGCGCGCATGTTTGGTTGGGTGTTGCTGTAATGGCAATTGCCTCATGCCTGCATGTGTGCAGTTGGGCTGTTGGCATGTTGCTGTGTAGATGCTAGTTGCATCTTTGATGCAGCACCGCAGCCAATCTCACACCCAACGCATCAGAATGGATAGTCTTTACGGCGTGGGGGTGTGACGCTCGTGCATGTGTTTTGCAATAATTGAATGTAGTTTATTGCCAACTTGAGCATCTTCCCTTAATCCTTGCAGGCGTTCCGTGCTGACGTTGTTGAATTTGCAAAAGTACATACAGAAAGGAGAAAAGCAAATTGCTGCGACAGCATACACATACACCTACGCGCCTAACTACAAACTATTACTTGCTTGGCTGTTACTCAACACCCTATCAGCACACTTTAGTTTAATGGCGATGCAAAATGTTCAATGATGGAAATATGAATTGCATTGAGGCAAGCCAATGAACCTCAGAACTGTTGGTTCTCCATTTTAATCGGTTGTGAGAAAACTGTTCGAAGACAAGCCACTAACTAGAGGATAGTTGCGTGGCAGTTTTGAATACGATGAATTTACATGCCCAGTTATTGAAAATGTGTTCGTTTAAAGCCATAACTGTTTTTTTTACTGAACACGTAAGCTCGATTGAAAGTTAAGGACTAGAATAGCTTATAATTAATATCAAGCGAAATTTTTAAATTCACCAGATGCGAGAATGAAACTGGCACAATGAAATACAAATTATTTTTGCAGAACGATTTTAAAATCCTATTTTGAAAAAAGGTTGAATACAGGCCATATCGCTTGTCACAATAAAGTGATATTTTGCACACAATTTAAACAAAGAATATACGACTTTCTTGAGTTGTGCCATTTCTATTCCATTCATAAATCGCTGAATACTAGGCATCACGTAACTGGTCATATAATTTATCAAAAGGGGCTTCACTTTTGTATGTACTTGGGCAAAGTACTTACTTTCATCCCAACATAGTGAAGTGTAGCAAATTCAAATAAATCCTTGCTGGATATTTTAACAGAAAACTGTTTTCCCATTAAAATTAAAGGCAAATACGTTAGTAAGTACTAATTTTCCTTTGAATTGTTACTGCTTAATTTATACAAAAGTCTAAAGTACTTTTAAGCGAAGATGTGCTTCCAGGAGCTTCCTCGATCAGCATCTTATCTGCCACGAAACACGATAATAATAGGCAAATTTCCGACATTTTTGTGATTTCATAAGTAGTTTTGGCTGTGAGTTTGGAATCAGCTTAAAAGTTACGATACTACGATGCGATGGCGTAACAAATGCAAACAAAGCAACGACGCAAGCAAGAAGTACTGCCAATTTGTTGAGGGTTTTTTGTTTGCTTGTTTTTATTTTTTGTCTTCCCACATTTTTGGCTTCAGTTTTTGGATGTTGCAAGGAAACATGCAACAAAAATTCTTAACCGAAATGCATTCAGCTGACACAATGTAATGCGATAATCCGCCAAACGGAAGCCACATGAAGTTTATTATTTTGCCAGTCGAATGCAAAAACAAATGAGTGCACTCACACATACTTATACATACACACACATGTGCCTTACAAGTATGCCAATTATATTAGCATACTTTGGGGCGATTTAAGTGAACAATAGCGACTTATTGCCATTTTGCAAAATAATTAGTTTTGTTTTGGCAACATTATTTGGCAACACAAATTTATATATTATTTCATGGCAGAGAAATAGGGCCAAGGAGACTTTGAGTGGCTGAAGGCGGTTATGATTAAAGAAAATATTAAATTTAAGGAAGTGTGCAACGAACGTTCAGTGAACTCGCCACGAAAAAAATTAACTAAAATTATGTTGTGTACAAAAATGGAACCATCATGCCTCATCTCCATCTCTCATTCTCATCTCCGTATATGTTGTAGTTGTCGGTATTTCAGTTTTTCATTTGAACAATTGTTTGCTCCACTTTTAGTTGAAATGTGTACTTATACACAGAAAGAAATAATTGGGAAATTTCTATTTAAATAAATTCTTTTAGAGCATTAGCAATAAAAAAATTTTTATTAAAATTAGTTTGAATCCACTTGATGCTCTTGGAATACTCCTGCTAAATAAAAAAAAAACATTTGACTTAATTAAAATGTTATGGATAATATTTCGTTTACTATAAATTGTGACTCTGAGGCAACCGAATTTTCGATCAACTAAATTTAATGGTTGCTGCTAAGAATTATTGTCTGCTGCAGCAACCGATATTCAATGAAAACTACTCAATATCGTCTATTCCATTCAACGACAAAAGCACCATAGCGATATGTAGCCAGCTTACGAGTATTCTTTCGGATAAAATCACAGCAAATTCTTGAGCTTTTCAATATTTATTTTTAATTCAGTAATTACTTAATAAATAAATTTTATCAGTCATAAATTAGTGTCGGTTGTGGCTATTTCACATCAAAAATACACCCAATAGAATACATTTTTGTTACAAACTTCAATTTAGTTGTCACAACTGAAAATAAGTTTTTTGCAGTTATTTCTGATCGGGAATCGTTTGCTGAATCCCACAAAAGGATTTCTTGAGTGTAGTTACTAGTAAAAAAAAAACACAGAAGTGGGACAACAAAATAGACATATTTTATTGTGTTTTTTTTTTTTTTCATACACAAATGAGTTTGAGATTCGTTGTTTGTTTTTTTTCCAGACCGGAGGATTCTTCCTTCCTTCATCAACACAAGAATATTTTGCTAGAGAAGTAAATACAGGCGAAACACAAGTAAATACAGCAAAACTTTTACATAAAACCACAATTGCTGCAATGTAATGGTTTCGTTTCGGTTCTATTCGGAAAATTATGAATACAAATTAAGTTTGTTTGAAGGAACTTTTTTTCTGGGTGACTGGTGTCACTTTGGTACTGTGATGATGGCCGCCTCGTTTGGTAAGTGCCACCAATTCATCATGCTGACAGCTTATGCCTAAATTATGTATATATTAAGGTAAACAAAGCCACTGTTATCAACGTTACCTTCAAGCGGGCATTGTAGAAAAGCGTTGAAGACTCCAATGAAGCAAACAAGTTAGAATTTATTTAATAGAGCAATTTCCGTTAAAATTTATTCAAAACAATAATGCCGGAAGTCTTCGCCAGAGCACAACCAAAGCAAAGTCAACATAAAAAAAACATGGGACAACTTTTTATTATTACATTGTCAATATTTAATCTCGACAATGCATGAATTGGGAATTTTCCAATTTTACATTTGATTTGATAATAATTTTCGATTAAAAATAATTGACATTTACCACAATATAACAATGCAGCAGGAAAAGAAGAAACACAAAAAAAAAGAAATGGTTATATACACAAAATGTAAACAAGAAGGACATGGCAGAAAAATCAATTAAATTTTTAATTAAAAGCAAACAGTAAATAAAATGTTTATTCTGCAGTCAATTGCGACGACAGTGACAAAGTATATGAATGTGGGTGACAACAACAAGTGATAACAACATCAAAAAATAATAAACAAAATATTTAAATAAAAAATCAAATTTACATATAGTATTAGCGTGGTCCAAAAGGTTTTTTTTTCGCTAAAGATCCAAAATCCTCCTAAAATAGTTATATTTTTTGAAAAGAAAAATTTGGGCATCCTAGGTCAACATTAACACGTGCTTCCCGAGACTCGGATTTTCCCATATGAAAAATTTGATTTTTTTTAAAAATTAAAAATAAAAACCCTTAAAAAATCCCAAAAAATAAAAAAAAAAATTTTGTAGTGCTTTTTTTTCTACGTGGAAAAGTTGGGAAGTTCTTAAAAAAAAAACTGCTTCTTACACGAATTTCTTCGTTCAAGAATTCTCTACCATTTCTACTAAATTCACGATTTTTAAAGCTTTACTCCTAATTTTGAAAAAAGATTTTCAAAAAATCTAATTTCCTTACACGATTTTGGACCACGCTAATGTAGTATACCATGTAAAATAATTTAAAAAAAAGCCATCCAATGCTGGCAAAAAGTAAGTAGATTGGTGCATGATAATGACATTTTGTTAAGTAAATAAATATGAAATTTTAGAGAAATTTCTTTCAAATTCAAACATTCTTTTTAAATCCAAATATTCCCTGCAAGAATGTGAAATATTTCATCACCATTCATTGATTTTGTTTTCCATTGGCTTGGTTATTTTCAAAAAAGCTATATCCTTTCTTCTCAACTTTGAACAAGGAATAATATTAATTGAGGAGTTGATTGCTATAAGGGCCACTGATTCAGCATCATCCTCAAGTTGAGATCAAACACCTTTTCCAATGTTTCCTATCAACTTGAGTACAAATTGAGGTACAAAGGAGAAAATATTGATTTATGTTTTTTGTACTCACCAAAAATTGTATCTGGCGCAATGACGAATTGGCACAATTATGAATTCAAAAAAACTGTCAGACTGCTTGGAAATCTTTACTAAAAAAAGACCATTGCAAAAAATGGGGGCTAAAGGCTGAAATCCACTACGTCCATTCGCCCAAATATAAGATTTGTCCATCTTATTGAACGCTGAACGTTTCACAAATTCCGTAGAGATTTCTGCCAATGTCGTTATGCTAAAAAGGAATTTATCTTTTTTAATAGTTAATTAATTAGCTATACTTACTACTAATTAGATATTACAACAACAACAAAGTTATTGCATTTCGAAAAATTCCAAAGTTCAGAACAGTAGTGCCCTTATTGCCTCCAGGTCTATTAGCCAATTTCAAGAAATTCATTGAAAGGGTTACTCGTCACATGTAGAACCAATTTGTAACAAGAAAAAACAAAAACAACCGGAAGTGATGTGTGCAAAGGTTTTTATATGGGTGACTTGACATCCTGCTGATTGGAAAGCTTATCTTTATAATTTTTTTCTGAAAAAGTATATATTTTACATTTAGAATGCGTTTAGATTTGTTTCCTTTTCAAAATATTCCACTTGCAAGTAAAAGCAAGTCGGTCACATCGATTGATAACGAGCCCCTACAGTGGAGCATATACAAAGCGGTTATTTTTTTTCCGTTTTCGATGCTAAATTTTGCAAGAAAAGTGTCTCATGTGAGATTCTTTTTTAGGTTATGATTCAGTGTGGAATGTTCCAATAACTGAGGGATTGTTTGTTTAGGGAAAATACTCTAGCTTGGAAAAGCCAATTAACTCACATTAACTAATTTTCGCCAAAATGTTTTTCGATCATCAAAATAATATAAAAATTTCCACAATTAGCTGCCGCTGTTTTGCTCGACAGTGAATATGCACTCGCATTTAGTAGTGATAATAAAAATTTAATTAATTTCGCATAAAGACAGAGCTGACATGGGAGTTAATCATTGCAAAATCATTATCAATATTGACAAAGTGGTTTCAACGCTAATTGCGCGCTAAATGTTTTTGTATTCGATTGAAAAAAATGAACCCTATCATCGCGCCTACCCTGCCCTATGGACATGTAATTATTAGAGGAAATCACATGTTTCGGAGATGTGATGATAACGATCGTGAGCGTGTATTATAAGAGTATACTCTTCATATGGAGCATATTCAACTGAATAGAAGTAATATATCAATCAAATGCTTTAGATATTATCCCATTTCTAATCTACCAATGGTTCCACCTCTAAGATATTATTGAAAATCCGGGAAGAGAACTGAAAATGTACACCAATCGATGTGAATTATCTCATTCACAAATAAAATCGTATATGTAGTTTAATTTAGAAAGAGCATATTGCATTGCTCTTGCTAGATTAAGTTTCTGTTACAAGTCGATAACGTTATATTTTTGAACTGAGCTTACATTAGTGAATGATTATACATACTTAGGTGTGTATTAAATCAATTTAAAAGATCCCTTATCGCTCCACACTAATACAATATATATACGAGATCTAAGATGTTAAATTGGCAGTCCAATGACAAATTTGATTCAGTTGAAATTACATATTGGCTTGACAACGTTTAACTTTCGTACGATCGCGCCCGGTTCACAAACAAAGTACGTTGGATTTTTTGTGAAAATTGAAAACAAATTATATAACTATCCTGAAGTGATTATATTTAAAAGGACATTCGTTCTCTCGCTGTTTGTATTTTCGTTGAAAGTTGTCTGCTGAATTTTTAGATTTGAAAGTTTTTCACAATTTTGATATCAGAAAACAATCACAGGACGTTGAAATGTATATCGATCAGCTGTTTTTTTTTCGAAACCAAGAAATCTAATCAGATGCCAGCTGTGTTAATAGTTTAATAATATTGTGATAGAGAACGTTCGACTGTTGGTCAGTATGAATATTGTAATTGAATGGGTAAAGCTGGGCAGTCACAAGGATAAGATAGTTTCTATCTCTATCCTAACTACTGCCTGTCCCTGATCAGAGGTGGTGTGTAACAAAAATAGAAAAGTAGAATTTTTCATTTCGGTTTGAAACTTTTGTTAAATGTTTCAGAAAACTTTTTTTCTTTAAGTTATTATTAAATTTATGTAAGAAAAAAAGTTGCGTATTTTTAAGTAGCTTAAGTCGACTTATTGCTTGTCACAGATAATTGTTATCATTACTTTTTCCTTCAATGTAGAATTCAGGGCAAGAGATGAACCTAACATCTTCAAATTTTTAATAAAACCGATTTAGAAATTTATGGTGCATACCCCCTCTATCCATATACCCCTTCAATTCTAATTTCTATCAGAATTTTAAAAATTCTGTTGACGAAACCAGTGATGGCATTTGACGCGTCAACAAATTAATTTGACATTTTTGACTTCTAAATTTGACGACCATCACTGGAGGAATGGTCCGATTTCTGATCTGTTTTCTTGTCATAGCGGTACAGTTCTTTGACAATGAAAAAACATAATCAGTACGATACATCGATATCGATGGTAATTACCATCCCTACTAGTAAATGTCAGTGTTGTCAATAGTACAGAAAACTCAGCCATTACCGTTTAGCGCAGAAGATGCGAAGAGGGTTAAGACAAATGACCCCACATTAGAAAAAAAACAAAAATTTTAAGTTCGATTTAGATTAGCGTTACCCAAAGAGCGTACGCGTACGTGATCGAAAGCCTCCTTCAAATAAAACAACATTTTCATAAAAAAAATTTGAAAAAATTAATAAAAAAAAACTAGAGAGTGGACTATATTCGACTATGCCGAAGCTGAAATACCCCCTACACAGTAGGAAGAAGTACCTCGAATATAAAATGATGTGATCTCAAGACCCCATTTTGATCCACCTATAAATAGTTTTGGAGCCCGGTGGTTTCGGAACCTCGGACCATGTAAAAAATGCGTTTCTAAACATTTCCAATCGAATGCAGCAAAGACTTGAAAAATGTTGACCTTTTTTTTCGGTGTCTAGGAGCCACGCCCAGTTTTTGTCCGGTTTGGCTGATTCGAACTTGATCTCAGTATTCACGAGAGAAACATGTACCCAAAGTTTCAAGTCGATATCTCCAAAACTGCGGCCGCTATCGTGCGGACGGACGGACAGACAGACGGACATGGCTAAGTTGACTCCGGTGGTGATGCTGATCAAGAATATATATGCCGGCAATATCCCACAAATTGCAAAACTTTTTTGTTTCAATTATATTTCATAGATTCAAATTAAAAATTTAGCAATAACTGCACAGGCGTTTGAAATTAGTCGATTGGGATTTCTATGAATATTTTATTGTTAATGCATAGTTTTTATTTTTAGAAAATGTGTATTTAAAAAAAAAAGGGTAATTTATACGAAGAGAACAATTTTTACTCATAAATACCCAGGAAGAATATAAAATAAAAACCAGTATTTATGATTAAGTAGTTTTAAATTGTGATTTTGGATTTTTGTATCAATAATCCAGTTTTATCTGTGGATAATTTAAATTGCATTCCTGAGGAGGTGTTACCCGCAATATGATCATTGATTAAAAATGTATAAAACTTACAATCTCTATCACCAATTTCCCATTTACAATTTCTGTGGTTTTTTTGTAATATTTTAAATTTTTGAACAAAAATTTAGCTAGTCACCTTTGTACTGTAAATTCTTTCGAGTGGTGCCATGCGGGTCAGACCGATTCCAGCGCCCCCAGGAACGCCACTGCTCAACCGGCTTTTGCGCCAAAAACAAGAATCTGTTGTGTATTGCGCATTGCTAAAAGCTCGTAATTTTTGCAATTCCAGAAAAGAATATTAGAAGAAATGAGTCAAGTCACGACGAAAACGAATGGACACGTTGAATTCCCTAAGTCTGGAGTATTAGAAGAACTAAGTCAAGTCGCGGGTACAACGAATGGACACGCTGCCATACTAAAGTCAAAACTGGAGAAGAATACAATGAATTCCAGCGAGAATCCCGATGAAGATCAATACTTGGATTTGATCAGGCACATTATGAAAACCGGTGAGTGGTTCTGCAATTGCTTTCCTAGTTGGTATAATTAAATCAAAAATATCGCAGGCGTTGACCGACCGGATCGTACTGGCGTCGGCACTATTTCAATTTTCGGGGCCCAAATGCGCTTCGACATGCGCAACTCAATACCGTTGCTGACCACGAAGCGTGTATTTTTTCGAGCCGTTGCCGAGGAGCTGCTATGGTTCATTCATGGCCGCACCGATGCCAAGGAGCTGCAAGCGAAGAACATACGCATTTGGGATGGCAACAGCACACGCGAATTCCTGGACAAGTGCGGCTTCCAGGATCGCGATGTGGGCGATTTGGGGCCCGTCTACGGCTTCCAGTGGCGTCACTTTGGTGCTAAATACAAGACCTGCTACGACGACTACACGGGCGAGGGTGTCGACCAATTGAAGCAGGTGATCGAAACGATACGCACTAATCCCACAGATCGGCGCATTATTATGTCTTCCTGGAATCCGGTGGACATACCGCACATGGCGCTGCCGCCGTGTCATTGTCTGGCGCAGTTCTTTGTGGCCAATGGCGAGCTGTCGTGTCAGCTGTACCAGCGCAGTGCGGACATGGGCTTGGGTGTGCCATTCAATATAGCCTCGTATGCGCTGCTCACGCACATGATTGCGCACATAACCGGATTGAAGCCGGGCGATTTTGTGCACACAACTGGCGATACACACGTCTACAAGAACCACGTTGAGCCACTGAAGGAACAGTTGCAGCGCACTCCACGCCCCTTCCCGAAATTGGTGTTCAAACGGGAGGTCAAGGAAATCGAAGACTTCAAGTATGAGGACTTGGAAATTGTTGGCTACAATCCGTACCCGAAGATTGCTATGGAAATGGCCGTTTGAAGAATTACTTCATTTGTTTTTACCACCCAACAACTTACTATTGCGAATCCTTTTCAATGTTTTTGTGTTATGCTGCATTTATTCTGCCTGGTGGACCGTACGATTGGTCGTCCTGGCAGTGTAAATGTGGCTTAGGTTTAAGAATTATTTTAGTATTTAATAAAAAAAATTAATTCCAGATAAAGTTTCTTCTAACTCAAGCTTCTTTTTATGGATTTTCCTACAAAAGCTCTCTAGAGCTTTAAATTGATAATTCAAGCGCCGGCAATAGGGAACAAAAAGGCTAAAATGGAATTCACAATTAATCGCCATTCTTGATTGTCTCCTCCGTATTCTGCCACTCATTCGGATTCACGAAAATCTCCGAAATTGTGCCACGCAAAGTGAATATGCCCTGGTTTAGCGGCACCGGCTTCGGTTTGGTGGCTGCTTCGGCTAACCATTTATCCCAAGCATCGGCGGCCATTTGACGTCGTTGCTCTTTCATTTCGAGGCGACGGTGCTCCTCCTGTTGCCTCAGCATGCGACGACGTTCCTCCTCCAATCTCTTAGTGCGCTCCCACTGGTCGCGTTTAGCGTGTGCAGCCTGATCATCTTTTATGGGTGACTTTGCTTCATCATTTGTTTTGGGCTGCAATTTCTCTGTGGCTAAACGTATCTGGCTCTTGGAGTCAAGCCACTTTTGTAGTTTCTCTTTGGATAGGCGTTTGCGTTCCTCTTGTTCTTTATGTTTCTGATCCTCGGCGATTTTGCGACGTGCTGCTTCGTCGGAGAGGAGTTTTCTGCAATGGCATGAGTGTGATTTTGAGAAATTATTTAGAAGTGCATGAAAAAAGTTCACCGTTTAGCCGATAGCCAAGTCTCGTAGGCCACATTCGGCTTCAGGACGATCTTGGCTGCCTCACAGTGCAGCCGGTAGGAGAACGTATTGTCACGCCGTGTGGTGGGATAGCTCTCTTCCGATGGAAAATCGAGTGGTGGTACAATTTCCAGTTGACTGTCCGTTTCGGTTTCGTTTGCTGAGCGACTATTGTAATCGCTACTAGCATCGCTGTCGTCGGGATACTTTACCTTTTCAATAAAAGCGGCAGAATTCACAAACCTGTGGAAGAATAGGCGTGCTGTAGCTTAGAAAAGACACTCTTCCAGGCTCACCTAAAATTTTCACGCGGCTTACAACTACGCGTACTCAATTTCACGCGCGCAGTGGTATTGTTTGGAGGTGGTCCCAAACTTCTTGCCGATTGGCGACGTTCAATCTCGTGGCCTTGGTCATCGACTTTTGAAGTGTAAAATGCCATGCGGAATCCAATGCAGTGTACAAACTAATTAAGAAATATATTTTCTATTGGCAGTCGATCGAAATTTGGACAAAAAGGGATCACGAGTTGGAAATTATTTTCTATTAATTAGAAAAGAGAATATTTTCAGAAAATTACTTTTGAAAATTCTGGAAAAGGTTACCAATCCGAATGTGTTCAAATTGGAGTTATCAAGTGGAAGTTGACGAAGTTGCGCAGAAAAAAAGGCTCAGTTTAGGATATTATTGACATTAATATAATTCACGAGAGTACTTAAAAAATAATCTAAATTTACACTTAATTGCTGCAATTAGCATTGACTCCGACCGCGTTCCTCTCAGTTCCTCGAAAACGGATGCACTTGCATGGCCGGCTTTATGTTCGTCTTAATGGCCGAAGGGGCCTTGCCCAGCTGATTGACTCCGCCCGGGCTGACAGACATGGGCGAGGGAGCGCGTATGGCGGGCGGCACCATCATGCTGCCCGGACCAGCGCCCGGCACCGACATGGGCATGGCCATTTTCAGTCCCTTGCCCATGCCAACGGCAGCCACAAGTGCGTGCGTGTCCGCCATGCTGCTCGTCTGTTGAATGCCTGTAAGATTCACGGAATTAATTTCATTGCGGAATACGCCGGTCATTGCAATACACACCGGCTCGCGATGAAGATTCGATTTCCCATTCTTCGCGCGCCTTGCTCACCATGTCCAGCACATGGGAGACGACCTTGTTGTACTGCGTGACCTGTTTCATGGCTGCCTCAACGGTCAGATTTGCCGCCTTTTGCTCGCTCTGCATCATCTTCTGCTCGGCCAGCGGATCGGGCTTGGTGCGCAAATAGTCGGGCACAATGTCATGCGAGAAGACGGGAACACGTCCCTGGGTCAGGTTGACTAGATCCTCATCGCGTTCGGGTGACAGCATAAGCGGCAATACAGTGCGATTGCGTAGAGGTGGACACAGTTCTTTGGCGAGTATCTTTGAGAGTCCGGTGAGCTGCAGAATTTGGAATTGTTTAATTCGGAACTGGTGAGGGTGTCTGGATGCACTTACGTGACTGGAGATGAGTGCGAAATTGTCGAGGAAAGTTGGCCAATTGATGGTGGTGTCCGTTTCGAGTTTGTGTATCATTGCGCCGATGGACATTTTCAGGTCCGTGAGTCGGCTGAGCACGGCATCCAATGTCATTTCCAGTTGCTTCTCTTCGCGCTGCATTTTGGGCAGATTTTGTGAACAACAATTTCTTATTTACTACCTGCTAAACCAGCAAGAAGCTAATTTATTATTTTGCAATTTGCAACACAAAATAGACGAAAGACGAAAATACAATGATGAATTGATCTGTCAATTTGACATTAGTTAATTTGGTAAACGTCAATAAATTTGGTGAAACTTCAACAAAGGTGGTGAACTTCTAGAAAGTAATAGATTCCCCACGAAAAGTAAAAGATTCCCCACTGGGAAACTAACCACGCTTGCGAAAAATAGTTATAAATTAGCATGGGCCACAACCAGAATTCATTTGTGCGCCTTGGCTATTACTTGTAAAATCTATAACAGATGGCGCCATAAATGAACAATTCCAATCTGAAGAAAGGTGGTCACTTTTAAATACAAAAACAACAAAAGATGGAGCCACAACCTGAAATAAATAGAGTTGCCAAGATTTTAGAAATCCCAGGTCTGAGACCTCTATTCAAAAATCCCACTCTCATCTTCAAAACGTCCTTTTTATCCCATTTTAAGAATGAAAAATCCCGGGAAAAAATCAAAACAAATAAAAATATTAATTTAAAAACATGTTTTTAATAACAATTAAAGGGGTGCGTGGATGAAGAAGGTATGTAACAAAAAGTATATTTGGAGTAAATACACTTTAAAGTTTTCGATGATGTGTGTAGTGAAGAGGTCCAAAAAACTGTTCCAAACTGTGCCAAAAACTATTTCAGAACAAATAAAATGAGTATTTTGCTATTTTGTGCCTTTTCATAAAAATCGACCATAGAAATATTT
Source organism: Heteromyza rotundicornis (assembly GCA_951394025.1). NCBI lineage: Eukaryota > Metazoa > Arthropoda > Insecta > Diptera > Heleomyzidae > Heteromyza > Heteromyza rotundicornis. The sequence continues at coordinate 12,948,331 of OX596010.1, read as the reverse complement.
ACAATATTTATAAATATTGCACATAACTTGTATGCAAAGCTGCTGCCAAATCAGTTAATAATGTAGTGTATACATACAAGTCTACATTACCTACCCCTGCATTTCATTAGTACAAATGCACCGACAATGTATCGACATGCTAACGCTGCACTTTTGAGTACGCTGACCCAATATACACAAATGGTTCTGGACGTTGTCAACAACAATTGAGTGTATATTGAAATACACTCAATTTCGGTGACCGTCCTTCGACACCATTCGTCAAGACCAAATTAGCGTACTCTGGGCAACGGGTGCAAATGAAATGCAGAATATAATTATAAGATATTATTGTAGCGTAAGTAAGTAGGATATATTAAGAAACTATGTATAACAGTTAGTATTAATCATATAAAAGGCCAGCGCTAGGCCTAGAATAAACAGAATTAAACTGGACTCTAACCCGTTCTTTTTATTTCTCATCAATTGCGGTGCCTAGCGCCAAACATTTATAGCTTGAGCAGCTTAAAACTCAAAATCCTCCATCCTCAAACACCACAATAATCTAAATAAAAATTAATTGAATTAATTGAAAAGTCCCCGAAATGAGGGCAATATCCCCGGTTCTGGCAACACTGGTTATAGGTATATTTCCTTGCGTGGGACTGTGTAATTTTAAATTAAATGGGTAATTATTCTCGGTGTTTTTTTTAAATATGCACGAATTAATAAAAAAAACAGCATTTTAAAAGAAATGTGTAGGTACAATTGCCTGGAAAAGGTACAATTTTTGACCTCATTTGGGTACATTAAAAAAAAGACATTTTACATCCCTGGTATGCAGATGCAAATGAATCCCGTTTTGGATAAATAACATCATTTTTGTTTAGTGTAGAGAAAAAAAATTTTCTAAATAAAGTTCAGTTTACTTTTAAGCTTCACTAACTTGCCTATTCTGACGTGGTAATCGCTTTGGTTACATACTTGTTGCGGAGATTGTTACCTGCTAATGAGGAGGTAACAACCAGGTAACAAGCTCATTGGGACGCCCCTTACAAAAAGTAGAATGTTTCAAAAACTTATATGAAAATTCCCAATTGCCGAATTGGCAAGTAACAAAAATTGGAACTTTTATCACCGGAACAAGGCGGTTACAAGGTTGGAAACGCTCCAGAATAGACCTGTAAAAGTGATCATACAATGAGAGAAAACTTTTACGTTACAAAAGTTGTGGTTCGATTTAAAAATGTGTGTTTATTTTTTCATCATTCAAATGTTAGCCCGTTTTGGCCAAGTTCAGACTCAATGTCGGGTGGCCGATATCACAGCGGCCTTGAACTTCAAACTTATTTATATGTTTTACATCTATTGGCCTGAATAATACCGATTGGACACCTATAGTGCCTGTATCGCTTAACGTTTTTGTAAATTATTTTAATTGTGCTGACATTTGCACATACACATTTATTCCCTTTGCCACAATAAATGTATTTTTGCACAATTAATATGACTTCAGAAAATTAAAACAAATTTGCTCTCAAGCGCACAAGTGCAACATGGCGTATGCGTAATGCATTGCAATATGAAATTACCAAAGTATTTCAAATGAAATGTCAAAGCAATTCCGTACACTTCACATACGGCAGTGCACTAAAATTATGCTTTCCCATTTGCAAAAAGTTGCAGTGGTAATTACGATTAAAATATGGCTGCCACAATTAAAATTTCTCATTAATGTATGTCAAAAGTTTGTGCATGACACTCACTGCAATAGCATTAAACTGGCTGCCATTGAAGAGTTTCACTTTTCAATTGTACAAATTGGACATGAAAATTTACATTATCTGAATGGAACGAGTTTGAGTATAAAACGACCACTTGAAGCCCACACATTTTTCAGTAGTTCCGTAGACTGGCCCACTGCAACACCCTCAAACAGAAGAACACTTCGTATTACTCACATTGCAATTATCAAGTGGCTGAAAAGTGCAACGTGTTAATTGCCGATGCGTGCGCCTGCGCCTGGCTTATAAAGTGCCGGAATTAAAATTAATTAATCACAGCAAACCCAAACGGGTAAAATTGTGTAAAAACAAAAATAATGTCAACAAGCAGCTGTGGTAACATGCTTTGCACTGCGTGCTGCTGCATGTTGCTGCTGTTGATTTTGCTCGGCTGGTGGCAACGCAAATGTTGGCAACTAATTTGGCAACTGAATGGCTGGCGTGGCGTGGTGCAGCAACCGCTTTGGTGGTTCTTGCTGGTGGCATTTCTCGAACCGAAAAGTTAAGTTTCTCCGACGATGGATGCGCGTGAAAGTTGCAAGAGTGTTGGCAGCAGAGTGTCGGGGGGGAGGGGGGTGGGTTTGTGATGAAAACTTTTGCATAGTTATTCCAAGAGAAAACCTAAGATTGATGACAGTTTCCTAGTGACATCCCCACACTGGTGGCTTTATTTTAACGAACACACTTGATTGCTGATGGCTTGACTGTCGACCAAGTTGGCATATTTACTTAGAGGTTCCTGCATAGCTTTATTTCCGCCTATTTGTTGAACGTTTAAGCCATCTGGTGTGGGTTATCATTTTAATTGTTTCCAACTGCCGCATTTGCAGGCATTTTGGAAACCACAAGACGCATACGAAAATACTTTCGACGCCCGCTGGCCATAATTGTTGGCAACAGAGTGTTGCTCTATGTGGATGATCCCGCCACGATGGAACGGATACTAAATGCTCCCGAGTGCTTGGATAAAACTTTCATGCAAGAGGGATTCTTTGCGCGACGTGGATTGCTGCATGCGAAAGGCAAGTGTTTTAAATTGGCAAAGTTCCTCCCCACTTGCTGCTTCTACCTTCTGTGAAATGTCGTGAATTTTTTAATATTTTGCATAAGATGCACTTCAACTGCGAACCGAGAGTTTATCTCTTTAATAAGCTCTTCTACTCGTGGTTAGATTATGAAATAAACATAAAGCAAAGGATAACGTCTGAACAATGTTTGCATTATTGCATTGTCTTCCATCCAACCGCAAATTTTTTTAAATTTTTGTTTTGCTTTCTTTTCACACCACAGCACAAAAATGGAAAATTCGCCGCAAACAGCTTAATCCAGCTTTCAGCCAGAGTGTCCTGTTGAGTTTCTTGCACACCTTCAATGCAGTTGGCAATCAGTTGCAAGAGAAATTTGCACAGGATCTACAAGGCAATGCGGTAAAGTTCAAAGATGTTGAGGATTTGCTGAGCAGAGCGGTGCTGGAAGTGTCATGCCGTAAGTGATCATGTGGGAAGGGAATGACTGGTTGACTAGTTATCTACGAGCAGACCACTAGAGCGATTGGAATAGAGATCACAATATGAGCACCAAAATCTTCGGTTTGGATAAGAACCATGAAGGGAGAACTGCTGACTTCGAGTAAAATAGAGCGTCGTGGTAGCACTACGGACCATATTGGTCTATGTGAGGCATATAGCCGCCACTCTAACCTAACCTAACCTAGATGACGTGGTGTCGTGATCTATGTTTCAATCGTTTCTAAATTTTGTTACGATCGATAACACATTCGATAGATTTAAACGTAAAGCAACAAATTGTACTTTAAACTGTCTCTTAACTTCCCTCTTCTTCCTCTTTAATTGACACAATTGCGCCACATCCTAACCACTGCAAACACCGGTCTCTCGTCCAGAAACGACAATGGGAACGGAAACCAATTTTACACAAAATGATGCAGAAGACATTGCAAGGACATACAAAACGTGAGTAGTAACAGTGTCCTTGCAGCAAAAGTAGCAAGCAATTGCCACCGAAAGAAAAACAAGAAAAAGTAATCGAAGCAGAAGAAGAAGAAAAGAAGCAACAACTTGCGAGCGAACGAGCCAACTGCAATGGTAACTTAATGACATTCTCAATTTATCCGCAGGCTGTTGGAAATATCTGCAATGAAAATTGTTAAACCTTGGCTTCAAATCGATATTCTCTTCCGCTTGTTGGACCGGAAAAACTACGAGTGCAGTGTGAGGAGCAACAAGTTGGTTGGCCAATTTGTGAACGGTGTAAGTGCCTGTGTGTGTGCTTGAATATATTCTAGCATTACATCCACCTTCTATTGAAAATGAGCAGCTGCGCGTGGGTGGGCTGGGGTGATGTGTGCATTCTGTGTGTGTTTACTGTGTCGTAATGAAATTCAAAATTCATTAGATTGTGCAACGCAAACATAGAGAATGGCAAGCGAAAATGCAACCCAATACCCTTAGCCGAACGGCAACGCATGTTGGGAACGGTAACGGCGACAAGGAGGACGACAACGAGAATGATGATGTGGCTCTTTCCAATGATTCGCAAAATATTGCACCGCAGAAACGCATTTTCATTGAGCAAATATTTCACCTGGCCGCGTCGGGTGATCTGGAGCTACAGGATATCATGGACGAATCGCAGTCCATGGTTTTGGTGGTATATAGTGGAATTCCATGCGAACGGTGGCAACTTGTTTGTAAAGTGTTGCGTGTGGTTGCTTTTTACACGGGCAGCATTTTTGGAAAATTGAAAATTCTGCACTTGCATGCGATTGAAGGGCATTGCGTTTCCGCTTTAAATTTGTATTGGAAAATTTAAAACAGAAACGAATTTAAAATTCGTAATTTAAGCAAAGCAAAGCGAAACCGCAGACAATTAAAACCCTCAAATGGAAACATTGCCATTCCCATTCCCATTCATATTCATTTTAATTTTATTCTAATTTTCGTATTCCTCCTTTCGTGCAATTACCCAACCAGTCCTTCGAGACCGTTTCGAATAGTATAATTATTGCGCTACTGTGTTTGGCTGCGAACACCGATTGTCAGGATAAATTGCGCCACGAAATTAGACAAACCTTTCCGAACGGCCGCACTGAGGAAATTACACCGGAGCAGCTGCAGCAAATGAAGTACCTGGAAATGATACTGAACGAATCGTTGCGCCTTCTGACGACGGTACCCATGAATTTACGTCATGTCAGCAGAGATTTCCAGCTCCACCTGCACCAGCCCCGGCACCAGCAAGTCGCCACAAAGACTCAAGTCATATTGGTGCCGCGAAATACCATTGTGGTGCTCGATACGTTCAACATGCAACGCGATGCTCAGCACTGGGGTCCGCACTCCCAGCAATTCCATCCCGAACATTTTTGCTCCGAGAAAGCGGAGAAGCGACATCCATACTCGTTTGTGCCTTTCTCGAAGGGTCTGCGTACGTGTATTGGTAAGTGCAGGCGGGGGTGGTGGCAAAATGTTGCCGTTGTACCATTTATTTTCATTTCAGGTTGGCGCTACAGTGTCTTCCTCACCAAGATACTACTTGTGAAATTAATATCATCCTTTGAATTTCGCACCGAAACGAAACTGGAACATTTACGCTTCATTGAGGGAATTTCATTGAAATTTCAGAATTCTGACAGCATCACTTTTCAAATTTGGAAAATTAACCCGGAATAAAAAATAATGGCGAAATAGAGAGCGAGGAAGGTGCAATGAAGTTTCGCCTGGAATTGGCTAGCGTTTTCTTTGAATTAATTAGAAGCAGTAGTCATAAATGTTGACTTGTGATATTGATTTAATAGAGAACCACGGATAATTTTTAAAATATAAAAATATAATTTTGAAAATATATATAAATATAAATATATATATATAAACTGTGCTTAAAAAAATACTTAACTAAAATGCATTCTGTTTATTGAAATGTAAGATAGTAACAGGACAGTCATTTTCGATAAATTACTCCATCGGCACCAAGCTACCCTGTAGTATTTACTTACAAAAAAATAACATCAACTGGAGTAAATTGCATAGTAACATAGTTATTTACTTGAGCAGTACTTTGGCTTTTTATACCCTGCACACAAGTGGCCAAGGGTATATTGTTTTTGTCACCGCGCACAGTGTAACAGGAGTCGTTAAAATTTACGAAACGGACTTGAGTAGGTTTCAGTCGGGTAAGTCCTTATATACACCCTACACCTACTGAGCTATATTGGATCCGCCATCATTAATTTTAAAATTTCAATTCGAAAACAGCGACCCCCAAATCTGTACATACAAAGCTCTTTTTCAAAACCAAATTTTAAAACATTTTTCTCTGAGTGCACTCAGAAAAAAATCCCATTAAGTGCTATAATATCTGGTCAATAGGATTGAAATAATAGTAGAAAATAGTTGAAATAATAGGAAAACTGATTAAATAAAAATTATAATTAGTTTTTCTTATTAATTCAATTAGTTTCTACTATTATTTCAATAGTTATGTATCCTATAGTCCAAATTTAACAGTATTTTTTCTGAGTTTGTATATATATTCTTGAACGAGGTCAACTCCTGAGTTTATTTTGACCAGATTTTTACAGAATTTCTCATGTTTTTTGTGCTTTAGGGTAATATGGCAAGTAAGTGAAAAAAGTTATCTGACCGTGCCCATTTTTCACACAGTATCTTTTAAAAGAAAATCAAATGTATAAACTTTTATTAATATATTGTGGCTAAAGTCCGAAACAGCTGTACACTCTGCCAAGGCTGGTGTTCGCTTGTTGTTGTAACAACCTATTTTGCCAAATAATTTTTTGTTAAAAATTAGCTATAGCCCAAAAATAAATAATAAAAAAAAAAAAAATAAAAAAAAAATCGGAAAATGTTTATTTTTTTTGGCCACGGCTTAGCTCAAGTAGTTATCTGCACAAATTATAGTGAAATTAACGAAACATGTTCGAAGAATGTACTCATCTTAAAATAGTAGTACATAGCACAATTGACACGCTCAGAATAAAAAAGCGATGAAATGTATGGGGCGTCATTACATTTCATCGGTCTTTTCCTCTGAACATGTCAATTATGCATTAATGATCGATCTAATCGTAAATGCCATACAGATTTCGGAAGTTCATATACAACACGAACATAGTTTAAATTCTTTACTTTAAAACCCCCTTTCTAAGATCTGTATTCTTGAGAGAATCCCTTACAAAGATGAAATCTGTAATATCTTCTTTTTGTGTTTGTTTTTGTATCCTCCTCATACTTGTCAATGTTTTACAATTTTCTCTAGCACATGTTTTTGTTACTATTAAATGGCAAATCCCTTTGTTGTGGGCTTTATTTCCACTTCATTGGAGTACTTCTGAGTATGTCCGGAGTACATTTCATGATTTAAGTGCCACCTCGAATCAGTTTATTTGCCAATAAAAAACAAAACACGTGCAAAGTTGTGTACAACTTTTATGAGTGATGTTGTGTACAGTTAAACTTTTGAGTGGAAATGGGAATTGATTAAGATGAAGTGGACATGTCCACTTCGTTGGGTGTTCATTTTCAATTTATGTCGAAAGTTATGAGATCTTCACTGAAGAGTAGTGATACAAGTGGAACGTATTTATTGTGATGATTGGTTGTGTCACTTTTGCGAAACATTTGTAGAAATTTGGAAAATAGAAAAAATATTTGTTATGCGATTGATAAAAATTGAGGCAATAATAATTCACACAATCCCATCAATTCATATCCATTAAACCTCTAAACGGATGAAATTTAAATTTTAATAAATTCATTTTTTAATTTAATAAAATCCGCTTTTAAATTGTGAAACGTTTACATATTGAAAAGTTGATATCACTCAATTTGCCAATTAAATTTCATCCACGTTGCTATCAGCCTCTTGTACAACCCGCATATGCGCACATAATTTAAATCCCATGTAATCGCACCTAAACACTATTCGGAATACCACTCGAATGCCGCCATTTCGCCACTAAACTCACATTAGGTTTCGCAATTTGCCGTTAATTATGTTAATTAAACTAGTTGGCAGTTAGGCAACGACGACAACGACAACGACGACAACAACAAGAGCAAAAATCGCGGTAATAGTGTAAACAAATCTAATTGCTGTACAAACCAGCAAAAGTTAATATGGCGGCTTAGATTTAGCGCGGAACGCACGCACACAACCACACTTAATATGCACACACATCGTCGATGTTGCTTGGAAACTGAGGTTTTCATGGCAGCGAATTTGCATGTGTGTGTGGGTAATTCGATATTAAACGTTAGGCTTCGTTGGGTTCTATGCGTCGTTGATGTCCTAAGTACGGCAGCCACATTAAGAAAATTGTAAAATTTTGTTAAAAGAATTTTTGATTGCGGCTATGGAGGGAAAAGCATTTTCTTTGTTGGTTAAATACATTTAAATGAAATTCTTTTATGCTTACCCATACCATTAGAGGGCATTATAGAAAAGAAAATGCTTGGTTGGTTGCTTCAACATGGCATGATGTTGATCGCTTGAGTTGCAATGAAATGCCTAATGAATACTTTCTCGTATTGCCTTGATCTGGTTCATACTTGGCTTAGTAAGTAGGAAAGTTGTGGTTTTGCACTCACTGAATATTTAATTTTAAGTCCTTTAAATGTGCCAATATTAAATTAAATTACAGATATACAGACAGACAGACGATCGACTCATTATGTGATGCTGATCAAGAATTTTCTATGTCTGCGCTGCCCTCTTTTGGGCGTTACAAACGGCGTGGGTAAAACCAAAAACCCTTGCACACTTGTGTGTTGGGTGTGAAAATAGGCCAGCATACTAGAGAACTTATCTAAGATTACCTCAAAACTACCATGGAAAACAGTTAATGCTAGTACTCACTCTTTTGAGTGTAGCACAATCATTGATTAAATTCAATAGTCTGTGCCATGTAAAGTCAATTATCAGCGAACGACTCAAAATTTCAAGTAGATTTCTCTATACATTAAGATTGGTTTAATTTCTTGAGTACGCAATTAGTACAAGTACTTATATGCGCTCCCTTGAGGGTAAGGTGGTTAACGCTGAATTAATGTCAATATCTGTTTAGCCGCAATTGGTTGCGCAGCATAATCCGGATTGCGGTTGTTCGGTCACCAAAATCCGTAAGTCATGAGGGTGTGACCCTCGGTCGGTAGGGCGGGTAAGTGGGTCCATTGGGATTCGTCGTCTACTACAATACAGTGGAATACCATCGCAAGTCATCACGTTAAATTTTTCGATTTTATGGCCGCACACTGGGCCTTACTATCCCTTTTTTTGCCTCTTAACTCGAAAATATTTATATTAGATATTGCAATAAGCTCATGAAATTCTACAACAATTCTTGGAAAAGGTAACTATTTCATGCTTTGGTTTCCTCGTTACGGCTTTAGAAAAATTTGCGTGTTTACGTTTTTCGATAGGCTTTGGCTCAAAAAGAGATTTCGTATTCAACGATTAGTCAATTAAGAATTAATAAGAAATAATCCTTATTATCGAATACCTTAACCCTCTAAAGCCAAGTTCCCACGATTATCCCAATATGTCGATCAAACGGCAATCAGCTCGGCTGTTTGCAAACCTGCAAAACTTGAACGTTTTGAGACTCCAAACCCAAAGTAACTTTTCTTATAGGATCTTTAATGCTGAACAAGATAGCGTTCTATTTTTCTATCGCGTCAGGTTTTTGAGCAATCGAGGTCAAAAGAGTAAAAATATGGCCCAAACCGTAAACTTTCTCAAGTCATAATACAATTTAACACAAAAGAAACTAAAGACATGCATTGGGCGTTTGAGTAAACATTTTATTTAACAACCCAGTGCGAGAGTAATATTCGGACATGAGGGAAATGGATAGAGTTCACAATACACTTGTATTTGTCGTGACTGAAATCATTGAACGCAAACGAAAGTAATTTGATGGAAACGTTTCTAGTTTCTCACAAATGTAAAAACCCTTTCCTTCAAATACAGCTTCGTTTGTAATAAACTTAATTAATTCGTATAACTTTTTCGTAGACGTTTTGAAAATTCATAGTGAAGTATAATTTAGATACATATAGACCTTCTAAACCTTCCATCTCCGCTTCACTTTTTTTTTTAATTGCAAACAAAAGCGTCCCGTAGTGGCGAAAATGTACTTTTAATATTTTCGTAACTACTGCTGTTTATTACCTTTCCAACAAGCTCTTAATGGTAAAAATCGTATAACTTTATCATAGTTTTAATTTTTCCTATTAAGGATCTCTAAACTTTAAAGTTAAAATGTCCTCAATTTCTCTAACCTAGCAAAACCCCGAATTTATATTGATATTTGGTGTATTCTCTATCCATTCCACTAGAAAAACCTCATACCCAAGCCAAAGACAGTAAAAACTACCTGTAATTTCCTGAGTGTGACATCGATTATGAAATGTATGCCATTGACCTGCTATAAGATCCATTAACGATTTTGAAAGTCAACAAAATTATACTACAACAAGAAACACTTTAGAAATGACTTCATAGATATTATTATGACACTAAATGTGTTTGTAAGAAAGACATTTATGAAGACATTGCACACCACAACGCCACACTTCCGCATTTTCCGGCCTCAGTGATTTCATTATTCGAACGAGTGTTGTTCGGATTCCATTCACAACCGCAATACCAAGGACATAAAGACTTAGCTGAAAAGCGTGATAAATCAATAAGTAGCTTAAAATATTGAAAATAAAATGCCCCATTCCTAAGAGGCTTTCTGCACAGACGGATCACAGAAGAGATTTGTAAACATGTTTTCTGGCATCTCTTTTGTTATAGCCAAGTGCTGTCGCTTCGGCGTCATTGACTTTCGCTTTTAATATTTATTTTGCTGCACAAGAATAAAATGAAATGAAATGACGATTGCAAGGCAGGGACAAAAATAAATGCAAGAGAAAAATGTGCTATTAAATTTGTACACCTAATAGGATTCGAAAGATTACCAACTGAGAAGAAGAATGGTTTTTCGTTTCAAAGTAAGTAACAAGAGGAAATTCGAGTAAAATTCTTAATTTCACAAATTGCAGAACATTGCATTCTTAAATTTTGCAATGCTGAAATATATTTTTAGAAAAATTTTCCCATTTTCAAACTAACCACATCGAATTTCCCATCAAAATAAACAATATTTGACAGCGAGAAAAATAGAGGTTGGGGGCTCATAAAGTATTTCTGTAGCTTTTTGCGAAATTTTCAACTCTGTTGTGGTGGCAGTGAGTTGACGGTGAGTGTATGACGATCCATTCAATGTACGACTATCAGAAAACGACAATGTTGTAAAATCCAGCAGTGAGCAGCCAAAACAACTCCCCAGAGTTTAACCAAAAAAAAAGGAAACAAAACAAAACAAAACCAAAATGTCTGATGGAATAAAAACTAAAGCGAATACGAAGGACGAAAGTTTTCAGACACTGCTAATAGGAGGCAACATACAGCCATACGTGATGTCGTATCGACGTAAGTTTGTTATTTTATTTTGTCCCAATTTAATCTCTATTTTGCTATGTTTCGTGTTTGCACACAAATATTGATGGAATATGAAATAAAATTGAAATATTAAATGCGAATGTGACACTAAATTGTTTCAGGGTTCATCATTTTCATTATCAAAGGTAAAAGAATATTGTTTTTTCTTCAATTAATGAAATTTTATATCATAAAGTGAAAAAGTGCATCTGCCAAATAAAGTTTTCGCAACTGTGTGTCTGTTTGTGCCACAGTTTTGGTTTAGTTGTCGTTTCGTTTTCGGCAACTGTCATTCTTTTATAGTTTTGCTTAAAAATTTGCTCACACTTTAGTTTAACTTCAATGTGACACAACTTGCTGCAGAAGTAAAGTTGTAACTTTTGCTGCCGCTGTCACACTTCCTGCCACTTTGGTTGGAGAATTGTATTTGAGCTTGGGTTTTCTTTACTTGTAGTTGAAATTGAGATGGGAAATTGTTTGTTATTTTCTGTTTTTGCTTAATATTTGCGAGGTTTATTCTGTCAATTTCGCGACATTTTTTAATACCTTTTCGTTAATGTTTGTAAATTTCAAGATTTTTTTTATCATTTCATGATTCGGGTACAGGAATGAAACGAAATTGAAAAGGAACAAACTTGGAAATTTAATGATAGTACACACAAAAAAAAAAAGTCGGTAAATTTAACCGAAAAACCGATGAGAGATAGTAAATTTATTGCACCATTTTTTTCACTGTTAAGTTAGAAATTTTTCAATAAATTTGTGAAAAATTCACATTTAATCAAAAATGGCGGTAAAAGAACCTTCAACAACAACGACATCTTTTTCGATTATTTCAACTATTTCATGTCGAATTTTGAAGATTTAATTTAACAATTTTTTTTCCGTTAATCCAACTTACCAAACAACGGTTAATAAAATCATACATTTGGAAAAGTTATACGTTAACAACTTTTTTTGATTAATTTTACCGATGGTTTTTTTTTCTGTGTATGTGAATAAATTATTCAAAATTGATCGAAGAAGGTATCGCACTCGTACGTGCTTCGGTCTGGCGAAAGATATTACTCTTACTTACACAACGTTTGTAACGCCCATGAGGTGGCGTGTCAGGTATGGAAAAATATATTCCAATTCTATTTTATTCGTAGGATTTGCCAAAAATTTTTCAATTGGCCAACAGCGGATATCTCACTGTGTATACCTTATCATCTCTCCCAAAGCTTTAAAGTTGACCAAACTAATAAATACTAATTGTCTACCTTCCACTTCATCTCAAATCAAATCGACTTCATCGTCTTTAATTTTCTTCATGCTTCCTTCCTGCCTTCCAGAAGGAGCTGCAATTAACTTTTGCCATTCAACAGGCAGAGCCGAAAAATAAAATACGCTCAATTAAATTCTCGCCACCGATTCGTTGGCCAGCAATTAGAGGCACTTAATTAAAGTATTGGGCTTGCACAATAACCTTTTTGCAAGCTCATTTAATTGCTCATGAAAATCATGTTGAGGAAAATATTGCTTTTTCGGGACTAGCTGTCGGATGGCAGGGCAAATACGCACTGCATAATTTGCAGATCCCGAAAAGCCAATCAACCCCTATTCAAAACTCAGGGGAGCTGCTATGCCAGTTCATTTACGTGCCACTGCCGCACACAGCAGATATTTCGTATTTCGTTGTTGTATCGAATAAACCGATTGCGGCGCCCAATAAACTTCACAAAAATATATTTTGCGTAGGCAAATACACACAATTGTACAATGTACATATCGGAAGGAGAAGCCTCCATGGGAGTTTATTAAAATTGATAAGAGACGCGGACGCGGACTCCCTAACGTTGGTGAGCAATGCAATATCATTTTGAAAAAATATTGAATTTAAATTGCAAATTTCCGAATGAAGAAATATTTTTATTGGTTGTTTATACTTGGTGAGACAAATGGGCGCAAGCTTAATCAAGTTGGGCATACAGTTTATTCAACTCTTTGGCTGTTTTCGTATTTTAATTTATTGTACAAGCAACCGAAATTGCGTTGAAATCCGTACAAAAGAAAATTATTTAAATAAAAATCCGATTCAGAATAAGAAAAATACGAGAAAAAACCATAATAATCCATTTTGGTAGAACGACTCCACCGGACCAATACACAACAAATTTTGCTCTGTGGGACTTAAACAAAAAAAAAAAAAAAATTAAATTATTCAGAATGAGAAAAATACAATTAACGCGAAGGAAAATCGAAAAATTTTCTGGGTTGGTCGTTTGGTCATACGCCAAAAACATATTAAAAAACCACAGGTTTTTCGAAGAGACAGGTATGACAACCATATAACCAAGTTAAAGGTAATTGAACATACTTTAATTTGGATGTAAGAAAAATATGCCCTAATACCGCATTTTTAAACGGAATTAACCCTTAAATGACAAATAAAATTAAAGATTTCATAAAATTTAAAATACTTTAAAAAGTTAACGAGAGCCAATTACATGTAAAGAGCCAATTAAAGCGTACTTAAATACCTTTCCAACAAGCATAAACACAGTCAAATCCATCCATTTCAATATCAAACTTTGAGTTGGTCTGAGACCTCCAAGGGGAATGCGATGCCAGGCTGATAGTAATTAAGGAGTAAAAGATGCAATTTCATAAAAATTTGGACAAAATTATACGAAGGATTTTATGTCCTAGAACAGGACTATACCCACACAGCACCAAACCATTTGGAGGATTAACTATACTTTCACCTAGTGAAGGATTTTTCCCGCCCCAGACCATGATCAAAAAATTGTTTCATAGTGTAATAATTATTAAGTTAACACAAGTTAGGTTGATCGAATTTTTACGTTAGACCGCAGTTTCTGTTATCGAGTTACCTTTTTAACCCGCTCTAGGGTGGCCTTCTAGCTGTAGTAGTTCACACGTAAGACAAAAAACAGTGAAAACTCATTTTTTTACATTTTCTCCTTACAGGGAGCTCAAGAGGTGACGCTGATCAAGAATATATATATTCCATACACATATCTCCTTCTTGGTGTTACAAACATCAGATCAAAGTGAATATACCCATACCTCATGAGGTGCAGGGTATACAAAATTTGAGAGAGCTTTTTAAATAGTTCCTTTTGAAGTTACTATCATTTCGGTAGGAGTAACTTTCTGCATCAAAATATTTACCCTATAACTCCATAGGGAACAAATTCGACAAAGTGAGTCTAATCTATTTCACAAATTTCCACTTCCTCAAGGGATAATTACCGGATTAAGCCGCGAGTAGTATCATTAAAAAAGTCCGATCAACCAAGCATTTACTGAGGCTGATCAGTGATCAAGTACACTGGAGAAAGTGCATAGTCCATTTTTATGTATAAGTGCAGCATTGAGTGAACAGGAGTGGTAACTTTAATTTATATTATTAGGACTCATGTCATCCAATTATACTAGACTCTTTTAAATCCAAAAAACTATCAAGTTGTCTGCAGAATAAATTGTAATGGCAGATTTCTTAATTAAATATCACTCATACGCCCGGGTGTGTTGAACTTCCGAATCCTGTAATTGCATATTCATGCATATAAGAAAATGTTATAATAACGTTTATTTTGAATAGTAAAAACAACAACTTCAATGTGCCTCTTACCGCAACATAACTTACAACAAACGCATATGTGGAAAATTCGCGTTTTGATATAATTACAAAAGCGCCACAGGAGTTTGTTGTGGTTAACCATGAACACAAAGCGAATCAGAGCAGAGCTGAAGAGAAAACAGAAAGGAACATAAAATAACCGAACAGAACATAGAAGAAATTCCTATGAAAGTTATTACACTGGTTGCGTTCCGGACGAGACAACAACATCCATCAGGTTACTTTATGATTTATGAAAGCGAGTAGGAGCCAAGAATACTCTGGCCCAAAAGCACAATTGAAAAGACAATACGAAGGCCCGCCTGGGAAAAGAAGACTAACGAGTTTGAAGATTCTTTATTTTGTGGATTTTAGAATGTTTTCCTTTTTGTGACGGCACTGTACATGCTCACCTTTGTTCGAATCAGACCAACGACCCTGTTTTATTAGAGCTTAAATAAATTTGAAAAATTCAAACCCCAACGAAATGGAATAAAGCGCAACGGTAATTCAGTTTATTGTGACATCAACTGAAAGCAAACTTGCGGCATTAAATTCCCTTAAAGCTGTGTAAGCATATGAGCGCACATACACAACCGAACCGGAGACATGCACACGCAAACAGGATTAAAGTAAAACATAAACACCGCTGGGCACTCTCCGGAGCGTAGACGACGAGTGAGTTTGTTTTTATGAACCGGCTGCCCTGTTTTGTATTTGTATGCTCGTAGTTGTTGTTGTTGTTATTGTTGATGTTGTTTCGGTTGCATTAACTGGATTTCGCGCTGACTATCTGCTTCGCTCTCTCCCTGTCTCTCTCTCCTTTGCTATTATGAAGTCGAAAAAAAGCAGAAATAATACGAAACAGATTTTTTGTTTGTCGAAACCATGCTCCACTTGGATTTTATTCATACCTACTTACACACTTTCATCTTTAGCTTTTAGCTGTAGAGCATTTACTTATTTGTGTGCAAGAAAAGCATGAAAATGAAACAAAAATTCGATAACATTCACAAGATGTTGAGAGCATGCTCCACTCCGTGGGGTTATGAATAATAAAAATGAATAGGCTCCTTTCGGATAACTATATTTTGGCTATTTTCGGTGCCGCCGTCTGTTCACATTATGGCCCATTGGCCATAACACCACATGCCGGTGCGGGTGAACTTGACCGTATACAGTTTCCGAGTGAAACAGCGTTTCGTATTCAAGTAACGTTTCCTGTGTGAAGGTAATTAAGTGTGATTTTTCTAGCCAGACTTTGGCCACAAATGGCATTCATGGGTTTTTATTGCTATTGTTATTTTTTCGATTGAGGAGTAATGTTAGGGCAATAAACCACTCTCACAGATGCTTCCTAGTGCCAACACCGTCACTACAAATTTAATTTTATTTAAGCTTGAGGCTGTGGCTACTTTTGAGTGATGCCCTGTGATTTTATGAATTTTTAAATTGCATCGAACTCTCTTGTCTTTTCATTTCACATTCTCGATTGTTCCAATCAATCCCCTTTTCGGTAAATCAATCAAACCTTTCTAAATATAAATCAACTTGAAATGAATTCCACTTGACTTCCAATTCAATTCGAATGACAATACCCAATAATGACAAAACAATAAACTTAATGAAATGTTAAATAAAGCCAACGGAAATTCAATGAATTCTTCCGTAAAAGTTCACATTCCAATACAGATACCATACACCGGGCGAAACGTTGAAGAATGCAACGAATAGAAGGAATCCGGTTCGAGCAGGCGATAATTGACGGTGAAGTTGACGCTTTGAAATGCTCAATGTTGAATAATTTATATTCACTTTTGTGGTGGGTAGTAAAGAGGGAAAGGATGACAAATGCCGAGCGCATAGAATGAAAACTGAGTTGACATTTTAATTAGAAATTCCCGCAGGTTGAGTGTAAAATTAAATTCATTGAAAGTTTTTCACTTCCATTGCAAATAATAATGCACTTCGCTGTTACGTGTTATCCTTACAAATGATAAGTGAAATCATCATTATCATAATCATAGTTGAAATTACTTTGGAGTCGTTTACAAGCACGTTTCACGAATGCAAACATTCAAATTTTGCTGATAATTCATCCCAATGCCAAAATACTTGTAACACTAATCGCCTTTGATAGTAATCAGCAGCACTTGTGGCGCATATTTTAAATGCTTCGCTCGTCGTTGGCATTTCATGGCATGAATGAGTCCCGGCAGAGTTGAAAAAAAAGGGGAGGCGTCAAAGCATACCCATTATCAGGGTAAATACTTACTTTAAGTTCTGCGCAGTGTTTTTTTTTCCATATTAACTTAATTGATTTTGCGATTAAACGGAAAGTGAGGCATTGTGGAAGGGCAGTTGGATAGGGAATAAAGTGAAAAGCAAACAGTTGAGCGAAAAGATGAACTGAAAGACTAACAGTAATATATATAGAAGATTTTCAATTCAAAGATAAATATCCTTTTAAACAGTTAAGCTATTCTCAAAGCTCTTAAAAATTTAACTATAAAATCCATAAGAGTTGAACGTTGTTCCAAGGTCCAGGATCGAGGTTCTTAGAGCAGAAAACGTAGTCAGTGTGGGCACCGGGTCATGGAATGGGTAGAGACCACGAGGAAAGAAAGCGTGTAAAACAGAGTGCCGTGGTAACACTATTGCCTGGCTTTCATTATGTCATAATCAATGGTGCATATTGTCAGTGAAGTGGAAGCGGGTTGCCATTTCTTACTAAATTCATGAACTGATGTAAAATATGGGAAAATGTATCTAAGGTGGTTTGTCATATACGTCGATAAATCCCAACATGGTATATCGCCGCCTCTCTAATCTTACCTAAGGTTAATTCGTTAAAGGTAGCATTTTCTACAGAATATATATTTTTCAAGTTAACTTTTATAGAACAAAGAAATTTCGCAAAATTATGGCTCGTCGCAGGATTGTCGCAACGAACTTTTGTCTGCAACTTCAAATTCTGCTTGAGAGAGATGAAATTTCGTTTGTACTAACCGAAATAATGCTAAAATGTTTTATTCGGTGAAAACAAGTGAATAGTAGAAGATTGAAGCACCAACACAAATCATTTAAAATTAATATGCTACCACAACCGAATTCACACAATCACAACTGAATATTGAATGTATTGCAAAACTTATTCCCGTGTGGCAACTGAATTCACTTGCAAATTTTCTTTCTTGAATCAATTCTTCTTCTATTTTGAATGTACTTATATACTTGCATTATTGCTGCTGTTGTTGTAATGTTTATTGTAGAATTTCTATTATAATATTTCATGTTTAGAAGGATGTGATGGTGGTGCGCCATCACAGTCCACCATATTTATAAGGATGTATTTTATTGTAGCTCGTTTGTAATTTTTGGCACCGTATTTATATGACCGAAGGACCTGCATCATTTTTCGATAATTGTTTTCATTGTTCCCCTTCCTTTACATGTTTGCCTAATTTCCCAGTTGTTCCAGTCCATTTCCATTTTGTTCCAGTTCCAGTTCCATTCCCATACCATTCTTTTTTCCAGTTCCATTTCCATTTTGCTCCCCATAGAAGTACTACCGGAATAATAAAAACTACATCAAAGTCGTTGTGAGAATTTCTCAAGTTAAGGAAAATAAAGAAATCCGGGAGGTGTCTTTATATGTGTCCACTATATAAAAACATATCTTACATGAGAAAAAAAAGTGTTGCTTTTGTAAACAACTTTTTTTCACGCAAAGAAAACTCAATGTGTCCTTTGAGATTTAAAAGTCCTTAAGAAAAATCTTGACGCGACACTTCCTAACTGAATTCACAGTATTGATTCTTATTTGCCTTTAAGGTTGTGTGTGAAGAAAACAAGTTGAAATTTGTTGCACAGTCCTAGAATTAAATCCCCTATTAAATTGTTTACAAATTTAAGAGGAGATAGAGTCAACTGCAAATACAAATAAAATATTATTCAATTAATTAATTTTGTACAGCATCAGGCACTTGCATTTTCGCTATCAAAGCACGCATAATACGTAATATGAATTATTAAAGCAAATTAGCATGTTTCGACATAACTGTAAACATAACTGCAAATGAGCATAAAGCTGCCACATCAGCGTCATGTCACGTAAAAACGTCAAGCACAGTCAACCAAACAAACAGATAGACACACACACACAGATACACACGCACGAAAGCAACTGTGCTCCATTTTAATTAAAATGCATACAAATTATCCTTGAAATTAACTATATAATTGAAAACTTGTAACGAGCATCGTAAAATATCCCTCAGCCGAACATAAAAAGGAACGAAAACAAAATATGAATTCAGAAATGTTAATTTGAAAATGCCAAAATCGTTTCATTAGGAATTCAAGAGGATTTAACTTTTGCGTAAAATCCTGCGTAAAATCTGATGAATTTTATGATTTCGCGTGAATTTACAAAGACCGAAAAGGAAATGAAGAACACAAACGGGGTTTTCCGCGTATACGTACAAGTGTGGACAAAATTTCGCCGCTTATTGTGCGACCCAAATTCCTCAGACGCTGCGGAACACTGTAAAATCGTAAACATTTAATATTTCAGTAGATTACTCAGGCCAGAACGGCGGCATGCGGCACGCAACACATGCAATAAGGCAACCATTTCTTTTACACTTTGAAAATTTGTTTGCACTTCTTTGCACTCCAACGTCAGGCATAAAAATAAAACTTTCCAATTGAAGAAAAAGAAGAAGAAGAACAAGACGAAAGTGGCAAATGACTTTCACCATCACAATTTCTGCTTCCGTTTCCTGCCGGGGAAAGTTCAAATTGCACATAAGCACACGGTTCGAATGTGTGTACCTACGTACATGAATGTGTGTCATGCACACACACACACACATGCAACCTTCTTGTGTCATTTTATATTTATGCCTCGGTTTCCGCACAGACTTTGTAACGACTTTATTGGTCTTTAACGCAAACATGCTTCAGCGTATCATCGGGGTGTGGGGGGCGGGGGGCGGGGAAAGGGATAACATTGGCAAATGGGTTTGTTGACTTGCCTCTCGTGCTCGTTTGTAGATGTGTGCGTGCTTGTCGTTTTTGTTTTACTTTGCCAAAAGGCAAATACCAAAAAATGGCATTTTTACTAACACTTTGTGTGTGCTGATGTCGTTTTAAAAATATTTAAGCGATTTCTTAATTAAAGTTTTTTCCAGTCGCTCCCACAATAAAACGGGCTAAATGGATTATAGTTGAGTGTGGATATTTAGAGCTCATGTCCTTGAAGTAATCGTATATAATAAAAATAAATTTCAAATCAATTAAATTCTTTTACATTTTTTTAAATGGAACAAACAAGTTTCAGCGCTACTACAGTATAATAGAACAGCGTATTTAATGGCTTCACACTATTGTATCAATGAAATAACACCGTATTTGCACTAAAGTTATGGCGGCCGTGGCGCAGTTGTCACGATCGGAGGGTATCGAGTCCAATCCCTACCCTGTGCAAGACCGTTTGTTCTCGTAAGCATTGGCAAACTTACGAGAGTATAACTTGCCAAAAAATTTCGATTCGCCATTCGGATCCGGAATTCAACTGTAGGTAACATAACCTAGTCTATACGCAAATAAAAAACATGGTCGACCCAATCCTATTTTAAGGGGAACGTATTATGATTGGCAAAATGATGGCACCACAGCCATCCAAATGATTGCAAACTAAACATGTACATGATTGCAGCCAACCATTCATATGATTGGAAAATAAACATGAACACGATTGCAGCCATAAATGTAGTTTTGGGGGATGAATGGATACCATGTTGACTTTGTGAACAGCCCACTGGCACGCCCAGAAATTTTTAAAGCTCTGTAACTCGGGTACTATTCAAGGGATTTCACTGATATTTTGGATTTGGCATTTTAAATAAGGCCAGGTTCCTAAAAACTTAAACCACATTCAAAATAGTTAAACTTTCTCATTCAAGGCAATCATTATATGATTGTCGTTATCATTACTAAATATCCAATCATGCTAATTATGGCCTGTATCATATTATGATCTTTGAAATCATTCGCTTTGTCACTATTATAGCAAAATAGTTATGATCTCTGCGATCATGCTCCAACCATATTTTTTCTCTGCGTGTAGCCCAACCTAACCTTGCACTGAAATTGCAATAAGACACTGTAATCTTGCTTAAATGACATTTCCCACTTTACTCGAAGAAATGTTTCCCACATTACCCCAATTGCACTACTTTCACTTTGTCGAAGGAATGCCAAAGGCCACACAAAACATTTTCGGATTTTATAACATAAATTAGAAATTATCACTTTTGAAGTAATGAAAATGTAAAAAATTACAACTTTTTTTATAACAAACACCAGCTGCATGTTCGAACTTATGCACACAGTTAAGTAGTAGCTGGAAGTAGCATATTACAATAGAAATCCACTTAATGGCTTCAGGCCACGTATGGTTCATGGATAACAAAAAAGTTAACATTTTCCACATTTAAATAAGCAGTATTCAAAAAATTGTTGCAAAATTTAATTTCCTGTACTTTTTTTTTTTATTGTATATATTCATTTAATATGGTTTATTATCTTTAATGTTAAAATTTTTTTTCCACATTATTTTGATTTAATTTTTTGTGCATTTGGTTTCGGGAATGTATTTATTATTATTTGTTGTTGCCATAATGCTCCATTTAATTTTATTCATCAGCCTATGAACCATACAATTATTACGTAATACCCATAATAATACCCACAACTAAAAAAATTATAATTAAATAATTTCACATGCTGGACTTAAAAAAAAAATCTGTATTTACGAGTGAGGCACAGGCTTGCGGAATGAGACATTTAATTAGCCATTAATACTGCAAATATAATATTAATATGAGAAAGTTATTCGAATGGGTGTGTGTTAAATGTGAATTGTGAAGGTTTCAAAAAACTTTCCAAAGCTTAGTTACAAATTAAATTCAGTTTCATTCGTCGGTAAAGTTTAAATTTAAAGTTTAAATTCAAGGTTAAAATTGATGCAAAACGAATATTGTCTACAGTATCATTATCTTGTTTGTGTTAAACCCATAAAAAAGTTTCAAGGTGTGAGGATGTAGAATCGCGAAAACAAAGAAACAATTTCACTTAAGTCACAACAGCATCATAATGTTTTCCTGTTATGTTCATATTAAAATTTTGTATTCCTTGGCTAGTAAAAGCCAAGCAAAGAAAATAGCCATGACAAAAAGGAAAAAAAAGAAGAAGAAGCAGATAATACTCCTTAAATTTAAAGCCATCAACGGGTAAACATAGTGCTAGAGTTAAGCTGGTATAAGTATTCTTTGTGGGAGCATCCACAATTACTTAGAAACCGAATACTTCTTCAAGAGTTTAGAATTCAATTTATTTTGCAGAAGAACACAGCACTTCTGCAATACTTACTTAAGTTTAAATGAAATTCTATTTACTTACATGCTCATAAAATATACATAGAAAATCGTGAGACTTTGGCAACTTAATTTCGAAAGATTTAAACCGAGCACACGCACACGCACACACACATCAAATCCCCAACGGTTAATATTTATGACACAAATTCCATAAAAGGGCAGTAAAAACGGTTACATATACGCACACAGGTCTCCACACATTCACACCGGTCCTGACTTTATGCGACAAAATTTCATTAAACTTTCATCATTTTCTACGTGCCACCTACTGCGCCTACGAAATATACACCAATACGAACACAAACGAACAAGAACACACACACAACATTCATGCCAATTGGGACTTAAACATTTACACACAGTTCTTGGCCAAAAACTCATATGAGACCGTTTGCGACACTCAGACGGAAGGTCCTTCAGCCTTTAGTTGCAAGTATATTTTATATATTTGTTCTTCTTCTTCTTCTTTATTTTCTTTTTTTTTTTCTTTTTTCCGTATGAATTGGAATTGAGTTCAAGTGCTTCTTGTTGAACAAGGATATATTTTTTTTTTTGATTCTTTTCAAGAATATATTTGTTCAAAGGAGAATTGTTGATTTCATTTCCATAAAGCATGATGGTTAGGGGACATAGGTGGGTTCAATTATTTTGTATAAAGGACATTCCATGAATGTCATTATTTCGATAGCAAATTATTATGTTCAACTGAGGCATGAAGTGGCTGGGAGAGACGAATTGTCGGAATTGTCGGAATTGTCAAGTTTAATACAAGCACGCAAGACTTTCACGTTTAATCAAATTCGACCTTGCACACTTTAGCGAAATGTTTACATTGAATTTAATGCAAAAACTTTCCCCTGCCACGCTGACCTGATTTCCCTGAACCCATAAATATTTTTCCTGTCAAATTTTCACATTATCATAAATTCGCTGAATTTATTCGCAGATTCAATTCGATAGAATTACCGACAATATCCCATTGCAATGAAAGTATGTAAAGCAAATTGTCAAATTGGTTGTGTTTCAGATGCAATATTATATTGACCGAATTACCAAATGCAGCCATAAGTCGAGGGTCGATTACGCAAACCAATAAATTGCTGATAACTGCGATATGAAGGACCAAAACACTGTTTGAACATCGATGCAAATATGCATGTACGTGCGGACAGACATTGTTGCAGCGAATAAAAGCCAAATGTGGGAAATACAACAAACATAGTAATCCAACATAGTGTAAATGCAGTCAATAGTTGCTGCAGGCATTTTACATTTACCATAGCCCAGTTGAAAATTGCGTCATCGGTGACCAATGCAACGATGAGTCATTTGGGCTATAGAGTAAATGAGAAAGCACGTAAATGACATTATCACTGAAAAGATAATGCAGCACTGTGGCATTGATGCAATGTCATGCAGAGTGTCAGGCATGAAAAGATGAGCCATTACAATGAAATGATCAGCGAAGTGTCATTGATGCAGGATCGCTTTCGAATCGATGACTTTTCTACTGGGAGTATAAACACACACACACACAAATCACATCCGCATTAAAATTTACTTCTACTCGTCACTTGTGGCGGTCGTAAGTACTGAACTCATGTCACAAAATTTAGCTGAATGTGTGTACGGCATTAGAAGCGCCATCGGAAATTGAGCCCATGAATCATGCGGATGCTGCTACTGATTATGATGAGAGTGAAGGTATCTTCTACACACACACATAACACACACATAACAGATTTGCCAACTGACTGCATATTCGCTTCGGTTTTAACTGTTTAAAGTTCAATGCTCACATGTCAAATGACAAGCGCCTGCATATTGTTTGACATTGATGCCGTCATTATTGGTTTAATTGCAATATTGCCAGCAGAAGTCTGTTTATGTCACACACACACACACACACACACACACACAAAACCGTAGCTAGAAGGCAGATTGTGGTTTGACAATTTGCGGTGGAATATGTTACTTTGATTATAATTTTTTGACAACATAAAGGCAGTGTAATTTGCTCCAAATCCAATGATCCTTTAAGTTTAATTAATCGCCAGAAATCAAAGAAATCTTCTTTGATATTTTATGTAATATTTTCGAAAAAATGTACAATTGAAGTAAAGTTTGTTTCAAAATATTTCAATAAAATAGTTTTAAAGTGAAATGTCTCAAGCTAACTACTGCTACCAACTTGTTTTATTGAGTGTCTTTCATTCGTTGTCAATGGCATTTCATAGTTTTCAAAGAGCGATTGACACTGTACAGTAAATATTACTTTTCAGATGAACTTCGTCCACAGCAGACTTCTGTTTTCAATCTTGTTTTTCAAATAAAAGTTCAATGTGTTGTTGGCATCCTTCATTTTCCTTTATTTTATTTTATTTCACTTCATTTCCTTTTTTTTTTGCATTCCTATTTTACTCCCTTTCTATTACGAAATGTTGATAGCAATAAATATTGAAATAAATTGAAATGAAATGCAATAAAAAAACTATGAAATGTAATAAAGTGAAATGGAAATGATTCTTTATGAGAATTTTTGAAATTATGATGAAGGGATGCAATTTGTAATTAAAGCTCGCAAAAGTTTTATTTTGTATACTTTTTATTTGAGTATAAGTTTTACAATATTCCTTTGTTTCCCATTCCCTAATTAATTCAATGCATTGTCTAGTATTTCAAGGATATAGGAAAAATAATTGCAACAAACTACATTTATCCATTTGCGTTTAATGCACTCTTCCTGGATCTAACGGCCATATTGAATTTCCATTTTATTTAGGTTTCATGGAATATTTACACAAAATTGCAGTTTCAAATTGCCCAGGCACTGCCTGTATGATACAGTCAAATATTGAATGTTTTGATTGGAACTTATTACAGAAGGAAATAAATAATTACCATGCCCATCTGTGTTTTGTGTCTGGGGGGTGTCACAGATCACAGTGTCCACATATATTCTGCCGAAGGACGATTTCTTGATTTTGAACTCATAATAACAAAGCTCAATGCCAGCATATTCGAGGACCAGTCCATTTGCAGTCAATGCTGGCAGACGCTCAACTCATTCCACAAGCTTTTTTGCGCGTTCAACATGCCAACAAGCGGTTGAAGGCAGTTTTATCGCCTGAAAAGTGTGATGTGGCGGAGCCAGACCGTGCTGAAACATAACCAAACTTTAAAATGGAAACATTGAATATAAAACTGGAACTGGACAGCACAGTTGAGGCTAATCCGAAGATTAAACGGAAACAAGGCCGTCCGAGATGTCGAAAATGTAGCAAAGCATCTATCAGCGAGCCACCGGAGTGTCCTATCGAAGAAGCGGATGTCCAACAATTGTACAATACGGCAAAAGATGAGACGCTGCAGACCGAATATCTCGGCACTTTGTCTGATTTAGAAGAACAGACAAACGAGCCCGAGCCACCGCTATTCGGAAATCTCGACGAAATTGATTACGAGA
Organism: Heteromyza rotundicornis; assembly: GCA_951394025.1. Taxonomy (NCBI): domain Eukaryota; kingdom Metazoa; phylum Arthropoda; class Insecta; order Diptera; family Heleomyzidae; genus Heteromyza; species Heteromyza rotundicornis. The sequence goes on along the minus strand of OX596010.1, from coordinate 12,922,504 downwards.
CGGAACTTCGATCATCGCTTGCGTCCAATTCAAAAACAGTCGGAGAAAACGCTAGTGTCACGACAATACGATGATGCCCATTTCAAGTTAAGCTGCTGCTGGTGTTACAGTTCATAGGATAATTTTGCTGAATTGAAGATCCAAAGTATTTCAAGTGCCCGCGCTGTGAGAAGGTGATGGCAGATCGACGCTGGTTGGATATGCCTGTCAAAGGTCACGAAGAGAAACGCGCACGCATTCACCATTACGAAGTCTGTTCGAAGAGTTTCTTCCGTCATTCGGTATATTCGCGGCATGGTATGCTCCATGTACCCGACGAGGAGAACAAAATCGCCTGCCCAGAATGTGATAAAACGTTAGTGGCTTCTTAACCGCATAACGTTTACTTGAATTAACAACGAAGGTGGTGAAGTGTATTCTGACACTTACAGATGTTCAATAAAAGGGAAATATTTTGTCACTCAACGCAGCGTGCCACTTTGCACTACTTGAGTTTCCCTGTTCTCAGCCCTTCCAAGGACAAACAAAGAAGTAAATAAACTCTCGAAATCAAAATTTTAATTTTTATTTTCTACTGCATACTTATGTTATGTACAAATTTTAACTGTAGTTGCCCAGAATGCGTTTTCCTTCGGGATCGAATGGACTTCTCAGATGACAATCAGCCTTATAACGCTTGCCCAGTATACTAATATCGTATTCACCCGAAGTAATATACTCCGTCGTTATATGTTGGCCATCGGTACGCTGTAAATATGCCTGACCCAAAGGCTTTCCTAGGGCATACGCGTATTCGGCGCGACGCAAGAAACCAATCGGCTCGCCATTTCTGTACACGCCCTCCAGACCCCAAATCGGTACTTGATCGTTCAGCGTCAAGTAAACTAAACGCTTTTTAAGACCTTCGGCACGCTGCTTATCAATGGCGGCCTTGCCCTTATATTCGCCGTTCTTACGGCAAGTAAAACCCAGGCCCGCCTCAAGTGGCGTATCATCTGGACGCAGATCGAAACTCCACAGGTGATAACCCTTCTCACTACTCATCGAATACAACGATCGATAGCCGGCATTGGTTAGTTTGTCCTCCTTACCGGCGGCCATCAACGACTTGTATACCGCAGAGCAAGCGTTCTTCGGCACATGCAGTTCATAGCCCAGCTCTCCCACGAAACTGACACGCAACACACGTACTCCGTGTTGATCATTGCCCGATTTGCAGTTTGCTAATAAAGTTTCATTTGGAGCCATGCCTTCATCCGAAAGATCACAGTCGACAATCCTTTGCAGGATTTGCCTACTTTTGGGTCCCTGAATCGAAATCACACCCAAATCTGCGGTCACATCACGCAAAGTGGCCTTGAATCCCTTGCGGTGTATTTCATTCAGTATCGTCGTGTAGGTGTAGTATGCCGAGGCTCCACCTGCCACGATATAGTAACCGTGGCCATCGAATTTGGGATCATGAATTTCGCCGGTGCCGGAATTCAAACGAGAGATAGTGACATCTGCCTCAACTCCTCCATTTGAGTTGAGGGCACAGGTGTAGACGGTCCTGAAAATGGAAGTACATGTTTATTATGAGGGTGGTACACAGAGGAACCCTAGCTCCGTTACTGATACGCAGGTATCATTTGATCCTCGAAATCACTTACTTTTTTATGTCGCGGTTTGTATTCGACGTGAATATCCAGTCGGCGGCCTGCTGTGCCTCTGGCCCTTCCAAGAACAATTTACAAAAATAGCTCATGTTGAAGACGACAGCATTATTTCTGCAAGCGAATGCCTCCTCGCCGATCTGCATCGTCGTATGGATGCCGCGGGGCAGACAGTTGCATTACATCAGTTGCGCCAATCAAACATCAACATCAGGCATCAGAGATGAGAAAACAAAACCAAACAACACAAATTCAAGCAAAATAAATAAAAAAAGTGGTAAGCATTTCAATATATCTCACCAAACTGTGATGATCCGAAAAGCTGCCATATTTCAAGTCACCCTCCAAAATACGCTCGTACGCACTATTCTTATGGCGCTCATTGCCATAACTGCCATAATAGTCGTAAGGCAAAACACCGACTGGTTCATCTTTCAAGAAGAAACCAGGGCGCTCCCATCCTTGTTTCTCCTCCATGAAGGCATTATACTCGAGCATATCCTTGTGCAACGGATCCGTTTGGTAGTCGCGTCCCGCCAGCGGCTGGTCGTACTTAAACACCATGCTGTAGTTCTTCGCATAGCTTTCGTGTGACTTGGCCTTAATCCATTCGGTGGCCCGGCATTGAGCGGCCGTGAAACGTCGCAAATCGAAACTGAACATGGGCAAATCGGGCTGGCCATTGAGCACCCACAGAGCAGTCTGTTCCCCACAGCCGCCCCCGAACATCATCCCAGCCGAATTGAAGCCGCAGTTGTGGTAAAGTCCTGTAATGTTTGTATCTGGACCCATCAGCGGCTTGTGGTCAGGCGTAAAAGACTCCGGTCCACAGACTAGAATTTGAAAATTTTAAATACAGATGGTGCCTACTATCTCGTCCAACATTTTCATTTAAGCTTAAATCCTGTTCAGCCTCTTTGTTTGTGTCTTTAACTTACCAGTGCTCTTCATGCCATAATCACCATAGGTGGGACACAACTTCACCGCACCATTGACATGCACATCGAAAGTAGACCAGTCCAGATCGTATAAACCGAAATGGAAATCCTTCGCCACCGGATCCAGTATAATGGGATTCACCTCATAGCCACCCATGCAAATGGCATCTCCTTGTATTCTGAAATACGTAGAGTAATCATGATCGCGTATATTGGGCAGACCGCGGACTCCCGGTATGGACTCGGATACTATGTAAGCGTGCTTCATTGGTATGAGTGGTAAAAAGGAGCCATGCTTTTCGGTCAGATCGCGTCCCCATACGCCCGTGGCATTGACCACAGTGTTTGTTTTTATATTGCCAAATGGTGTAGAGACTCCAACAATTTTCTTGCCTTTCGATGTTTGTTCCAGTAATAAATCTTCCACGGGACACTCTTCGATGACCTTAGCGCCATTTTTAGTAGCCGCTCGAGTCAAAGCAGTACACAGCATGGCCGGGTCGACTACACCATCGCCGGGGGAGTACAAGGCTCCCACAAAAGCCTTCGGATCGAGTAGAGGAAACAATTTGTGCGTCTCCTCGGGACTTAGTATGTGATTTTCTATTCCCATGGCATCGCCGACAGTGGCCAGGCGTTTGTATTCATCCAAGCGAGTCTTTAAGAAGTCAGTGGTGAATTATGGCAAATAAGGACCGCCAGTTAGCACACTTACATTCGAATGAGCAATAAATATGCCACCATTTTGTATCCAACCAGGATCCAGACCGGTCTCCGCTTCCAATTGCATCAGCATATTCCTTGAGTTATTCAGCAATTGTATATCCACATCGTTGGGACGTAGACGCCAAACAAGGCCGGCCTGCGTAAATATACTTTTAATTTCCCCATTTTAAACAGGTAGCCAAAGTTTCAAGTCGAGTTCACAAAGGTCTCATATTGGTCATAAAGTCATATTATTGTAAAAATATACAATAGTCATAAAAATGTTTATGCTTTTTTCATATACAAAATTTTACGACCGATACGATCAGCTGCTTATTGTAGAAATAACACATTGAAATATGACAGGGTGCTCACATAATGTTATATTTTTTCAAATATGATTATACACCATAGGACTTTATGAGACCTTTGTGAACTCCCTTATTATATTGCATTTATTACGGTATGCCAGGTGGTTCCAGCTGTTAGCTTGGCACGCTCCAACAGCACTGCATTCACTCCACGTTTAGCTAAATGATACAGAGTATGACAGCCGGCCGAGCCACCACCAATAATCACCACATCCGCTGACGAGGGCAACTGGAGCTCAGTCTTTTTCAGTTGTGCCGAACTGAAACGCACTTGCGGTGCCTGGAGCACCGCGGAACGATAACTGACATCCTTCGCCACTTGGTGTCCGACAGTTTTACCGAGTTTCCACATTGCGAACAAGCTTAAGGCAATCTTTTCAATCCTAATTTGAAGAACACTTAAGTATTACTAAACCAAAACGAAAAGACAGATCGCAAATGAAACATTTCCATTTGTTCAATCGCTGTTGACCAGGGGGGTCAACAGCAGTTGATAAAAGCATAAGGCATTATTTTGTATTCGGTTTGTAAAAGCGTCTTGATAACAAACCAAACCAAGCGAGATCAGAACGGGCGAAATTGTCATTCAATAAACCAAATTTTCAAAAAAAGTCAAAATTTATTTCTTATCATTTTTATGTACTTTGTGTTTTTAATTCATTTAGTTCATATGGGTTTAATTGATTAATTGTCAAAAGTATAAAATAAAATATAAATATATTTTTGTTTGGCATGAAATCTGCATTGATCTATTTATGTTAACGTTTTAGCCAGAATTTTCATAGAACTAAGAAAATAATCCCAGATATTGGAAAATTCCTATTGGACACTCATGTAAAATTGTTCTTAAATCAGTAGTACTTTGATGCTTTCAAACGATTAGCGAACAATTATGCGCAACTGCATTTTAATCGTATTCGGTCATTATTTTCAAATGGGATTAGTGAAATTGTTTGACAATTTCTGAGGGATTACCGCGAATGTATAGCAAATGTTCTGAAATCAATTTGAGTACAGGTTGGATGACTCATGAGAGATATAGATAGTGATCGTAATTGGTGTGTCAGTTCTGGTATTTACCTGAACATATGACACGCTCAGAATAAAAAAGCGATATAAGGTATGGAGCGTTAGTACATTTCATCGATCTTTTCCTCTGAGCATGTCATATGTAGATTACTTTCGCACCTGGTTGATCACGGATATTATGAATCGACCCCAGTACCATTGAGAGTAAGTGATCAGTACGTGTTTGATGGAACAATTTGTAATTTAGGTTGAGGTTCCTACATTCAAATTAGTCAAAAATTTCTCCAGAAATAATTGCCACAGAGCAGATTCGAAAATCATACAGATTGATACTTGATACTTTTGTGAATTTCCACTTAACAAATTTGACAGATAATATTTGAAATGTAACTAGTCGCACTGAGAACAAATATGACCAACTATCAAGAGATGAGAACTTTCTTGTGGGCGCCATAGTTTCTCAAAGTCATTTGAATTTACTATTGACACGCTCAGAATAAAAATGCGATGAGATGTATGGAGCGTCAGTACGTTTCATTGCTCTTTTCCTCTGAGCATGTCTATTGTGCATCAGCTAAAAGGGACAGCTAAGAATGGAGTAAGAGAACGCTGACGGATATTAACGACATTGTCGTCTTTACAAATAGATCCAAAATGGACTTAGGGACAGGTGCGGGTTTCTATTGGTAAGCGCTTGACCTCCAGTAGTACTTCAGACAACTGGAAGCGAACAGTGTTTTTCAAGTAGAAATGTTCGCAGAAAAAGCCTCTATAATTTGCATAGACACTCGGGTGGCTATACAAGCAATCACATCGTATACATACAGTACATTCGAAAACAGTAAAGAGGTGCAGGAAACCGGAAAGAAAGAGATTGGAAACCGACAACGGATTTCCCTCTGCTGGCTTGCTTAACATAGCGATATAGAAGGAATGAAATGACAGACTACATGGCAAGAGGAGGTTCTGCTATGGAGATAAGTGCGGAGCACAACTCCATTCTGCAACCGATAAGCAACAAATACATTGTGATTGATATTATAGCAAACAGAGCAACGAGCTACCAATGGTAGTTGATAAACAAGACCGCAAAGTGCCCCGACAACTAATGCCTAGACTGAAAAGAACTAGAAAAGAACACTGTGTCATAGGATCGATGAGGATGACTTGGAAACTACACAACATTTACTCTCGCATTGTTCCCTCTGTCATTGTCCCGCCCTACAAACAAAGTGCCAATGAGACTTAGGTTTTTTGAGAGCGCAGAAGCCCGAAGTATAAACTGTAAGGTTTACACAAAAACGGAGTACCTACAACTGAGCTTCAAGTAATATGGAGTGCCTACTTCTTCTATTTTTGTGCCAAGTCCATATGCAGACAAAGCACTGTGTGCCCTAGTGTGTTGGATTACAACATTCATAATGTGTGAAATGTGTGAGAGGCTAGTGTGAAGGATGGGAATTCCAATGCGAATATTCCCCCAAATATTTGCACAGTTTTATAATTAAATGAACAATAAATTGAAAGCAATAAATTAAAAGCAACATTTTAGTATGGGTGAAGGTGGTGCATGCATTTCAATAACAATTTGTGTGCAAAAATTTTAAGTATGGTCGTAAATAAAGCAAAGCTTTCTCAAATTTCAGCATTGGTTTCTTTCGACAAAAGTGAATGAATAAAATTTCGCGTTATTAAAATACAACAAAATTAAAAATGGAAACTGATTTTCTTTCGAATCTTCTCACAAACAGTTTTGCTAACTTTTCTCTTCCTTTCGCGGAAAGAAATCATAATGCCGTTTGCAAAACTTCACAATAATCGCATAGAATACCAAACTTAAAATTTCTTGCCATCACTCAATACGCTTTTCTGGCGAAAGATAATATTTAAAAGCAGAAATTCAAAAGAAAATCACATTGCAGCGTATTCCCAATATTTATGCTGTTTTCATTGTATGTATTCACAATTCTGCTTGGAAAAGGGAAATGAGAAAAAATGAGAAGCATTTCAATGCAAAACACTAAATCAATTACGTTTGAGTTCATTTTGAAAATATTCTTTGCATTTAATAGCAAATTTTGCGGTTGTCATTAAATGGAGTGTCCTTAGCGGTGCTAAGCAACTTGTTGCTCTCTTTCGGAAAATGAAAAAATGCCATTCTATTGTTTAAGTTTCTATTTTCTAGTAGGAAATCATTAAAAAGCATCTTGTCTCACTTCGGTACCGAAAGAAGCCTTCTGAAAGTGATGTTATCTTCTTCTTGTACTATATCTCGACTGAAGTGCACCTACCGAGCAGCGGCAACTTTTCGCAAGTTTAAATTGCATTTTTTCTCTTTCTTGCGGGGGAATTAAATTTCACAGAAATCTAAGCTGGCTTGAAAATTGCCATTTGTGGCAGTTCAGCGAATAAGCTGCAAAATTATATTAAGAAGAATAAACTCGGTCATATTGGGGTGTACATATGTATGTATGTATGTATGTATGTATGGTTGTTTATTTTTCATTCCTTCCACGTTGGGCGTATTCTTTTTGACTTACTTATAGAACGTGAAATATTCCGTTTCTAAAGGAAAATTATTCTCTGGTTGATGCTTTAAAATATTTAAAGGATCAGAGTGACCAAATGAAGAAAAACTGGTAGCAGAATTATCTTCGGTCTGACCGAAGCTAAAATACGCTGCACATGCCACTACAATACATTCTTAGACCATTTTTTGGTAATTTTCCATTTCCATTTTAAAATTTTGTTACAATTCCATTTTGTTCCGGTCAAATTCCATTTCGTTCCCGACATTATTTCCAATAGAATGCAAGAAACGGGGTCCAAATCGGTTCTGTATTTCTCAAGATAAAGGAAAATAAAGAAATTTGACTGCTATTTTCTATGGCAGGTATGAAAATTTTTCGGCATTTTATCAAAAATATATAATTTTTTTTTATCGCAAATTTCGATAATTTTTCGATAATTTTTCAATTTCTATCAATAAGTTCCATTTCCCGATCCATTTAATAATTTTGATTCAATTCCACTTTGTTCCGGTCCAATTCCATTTCGTTCCCGCCTTCATTTCCAATCAAATACAAGAAACGGGGTCCAAGTCGGTGCTGTATTTCTAAAGATAAAGGAAAATAAAAAAATTTTCCGGCTATTTTCTATGGCAGGTATGGCGATTTTTCGGCATTTTATCAAAAATATATCGATTTTTTTATCGAAAATTTCGGTAATATATCGGAAGTTGCTATTTGCAACCAAATAAAAAAAAGCGCGTCCAAATCGGTTCAGTATTTCTCAAGATATACGAAAATAATAATAATTTTGGGTTATTTTGTATGGGAGGTAGGCGTGGTTTTTATCCCATTTTCAATACCGCCCAATCGTTCGCCAAAAAAAGATGAATGCCAAAATTTGGAGGCGATTGCTGAAAAGTTACGCCAGTTATCGGGCAAAATGCGGAACGAAGGACATCGCTATATCGACTCAGGAGGTGATGCTGATCAAGAATATATATATTTTTCAATACCAGCCATTCCTCCTTATAGGCGTTACAAATGTTGTGTCAAAGTTAGTATACCTTGCCACAGTGTCTGTGGGGGTATAATTATCAAACAATTATCGAAAAATTATAAACAAAAAGTTGTCAAAGGAGGTATCGTTCTCGTTTAGTAGTATCGCTACTACCTTTTACTGAAATAACATGACTTGAAATACAAGTGTAAGGCCAAAAGTGTTGGCCCAACACAAAACCATATCAATTGCAAGTAAATTGCGTCAGCAACTACGATCATTTGATATCTGGGAGGGAGTATCTGAGACAGTGTGCACCAATTGTTCAAAGCTTTTTCGTAGTTTGTGAACTAATCGATTTGCCGAAGGCAAAATACACAAAACTTTGATAAATCAAAGAGAATTAACATTTCATGTATGTCAAAAACACAGTTAACATTTGTTTAGAGAATTTACAATATTTCAAAATGACATCCCTAGAAGAACATGCAAATTGCATTGGAAAAACACACAAGAAATATCGAATGCAAAAATTTAATTGTTCGCTAAAGCGATGCTATGCAAAATAAATGGGCTCATTTGAATGCTAACGATTTTGTCAGTAGTGGGAAGCGGTTTTCAGTGAAGTTTTGCCAAACAAAATCTCACAAAATAAAACGGCAGCGGTGGGTGTGAATGGTAGTGTGACCTAGTTTAGATTTTGAATATTTTGTTGTCGAATGTTGCAATTTCTGTTTGTGTTTATCCTTTCACTTGAACCAGAAAAACAAGCACACACACACACAAGCACACACACACCCAGACACTTAGCGTGGTTGTAGGAGTGCCATGCAAACATATTGTGACAGTTTCTGTCTGTCCATGTTTTGGCAACGGCTATCATTACAAATGTATAAAAATATTTCCTCTTTTCATTATGGGTTTTTGGCATATGTCTCCAAAGTCTTTGGCACACACACACACACACACACAGTCAAAAATAATAAAAAGCAGACACTGAAAAAGTGAACTTAGCTAACAATTTGTTTATTGTATAAATCAGCAAATTAAGTTGGCCAACAGTTGGTAAACTTTTGTTTCTGTGCCACTGGTGCTGCTCTCACTGGCTGGCTGGTTCGTCCTTTTGGGTTCCTTCCGTTTCCTCGTCATTTGCCTTGCCAAGTTCAATTGACATTGAAATTGTTTCCTTGAGGCGAAATAACTCGAAGGAGAGCAGCTCGTTTAAATTCAATTTGGAAAAAAAAAACACTGAAAAAAACCCACAATTGGCACAAAAGGAACGTCCTTCTCGGCGTTACTTTCACATTGCTTCCTACTGTGGAAGCAATGTGAAAGTTGTTGGTTGTTTGTGTTTGGCTTAGAAAACAATTAAAATTGCAATTATTTTGCTCTACTGTGTGAGTGGGGGTGTTGTGTGCTTTCATTCATATTCCACAGTACAAGGCGAATGCGTATGGAAATGCAATGCCACAGAATGCAAAAGGCTAGTGTTTAAATGAATTTCCGAAAAAAAAATCAATTCTCATTTAAATGTTCCTATTCGCTACAACATGACGACTGTCGCATAAATTACAAGCGCATCAATTGAATTTCATGAAATATAAAATTAATTGTATTTTCGAATTCATATACATGGCTGGGTGGCTTTGATAATATCTCTGTTAATAGTCATCATCAGCCACATGCCAGAGAAAAAAAACACACCAATCAGAGACCATTCAAAATCCATGGAGAACAATTTGCATATTGGTCAGTAATTTTTTTTTTGCCATTTGAGGTGAAACTGGCGGAAGTTGCCTCGAATTGAATGGAATCAATGTTTGTTTGTTTTATTGGCCCGTACGCCTTGCCGCAAATACACGGAGCAATATATACGCAAATATGTGGAAACGTGAATAGCGTAAATTACCATTGATACTGAGGAAATTATGGTCGCGAAACATGGAAATAAAAAATATAAATAATCAAATTGGTTTCATTTTCTGGGAAAAAAAACAATCGAACCAAATTAAACTCATAAAAATATCAAAAAGGGCAATTTTAATATAAATTCAATTCCAATAATTAAATGAAAATTTAAAAATAAAAAAATAAACTACACCCAAAAAAATTTTGAAAATGTACATGATAGACTAATGTTAAAATACCAAGGAGTATTTTCGGTACTTTTTATAGTAAATACCATACGATCAACAATTAACTTGGTTGCGGTTGCTCATCTGCGAATTGTTTCCCAAAGGTGGCGCTGCCACCTATCACTTAATTTCTTCGCACCCAAACAGTGTTACCATATCTGCGGGTTTCAACTTCGGTGAAGTTTTTACCTTTCGGTTAAGGGAAAAATTTGTTTATGGGATGAATTTAACAATGCAACTACAAAAGTTTTTTAGGCCCAGCTAAGCGGGATGACTATGAATAAAATAGCGAATACCGATTTTCGATAAATTTACTAACACATGGTCTCAGAATTTATCGTACTCGCATGTGCAGGGGTATTTTAGTTTCGGTCAGACCAAAGATAATACTCTTCTATAATTTTTCTATATTTTTCGTATTTTTCTATGATTTCCTTTTCTACTACATTCCCGATACATTTAAAAATTTTGTTTCAATTCCATGTAGTTCAAGTTCCATTCGCATTCCATTCCCGACATAACTTCGAATCAGTATTTCTCAATATGTACTAAAATAATACAAATTTAGCAGCCATTTTGTTTGCGAGGTAGGCGTGGTTTTGATCCGATGTTGCCCATTTTCAATACCGTCCAAATAGAATCAGAAAAAAGGCGAACAGACATACACAGCTATACCGACCAAGGAGGTGATGCTGATCAAGAATATACTTACCGGACACGCCTTATTATGGGCGTTACAAACGGTGTGACAAGAACAATATACCTTTGGGCACTAGTGTGCAGAGTAAAAACACTTCAGAAGCATTTTTTTCCATCCAAAAACAATTGTATAAGTAGGTAAGTTTTAAAAAATGATTTTATCGTAGCTACCAGACCTTTCATAATTAGTTTTGTATTGTAGTTGATCCTCACTACTTCCACCAATAAGGTTGCTGAATCTCTATGTCTTAACCGATTGCATTCATAATAGTCTTAAAATTTGTTGCAAATAAATAAGAATACTTTTTTTTTTGCAATTGCTTTTATCTGGAAAAGATTGAAATTGACTTTGAATTTAAAAATCATCAAAAAATCTACTAAAATCGAATTTTCGGGACCTATAACTCAGACAATAATATAAATCAAAGGTACGAAATAATTTCGCTTTTCGTGTTCGGCGTCCTCAAATTAGTTAATAAAAAATACTTCTCGCAATGTTATATTCCGCTATCAATTTCACTAAGTACCACATGGCGTATGAGTAACATGAATTCCATACAATATTTTAAGGAAACTCATCCTCATTCATATTCTTCACTTTTTTAACATTTTACTTTTGTCAAGTACCGACAGTAATTCCATTACAAAATAATTGAAAGTCTGGTGAGGCTACAAATAATATTCAAATGCAGAAAAGTTCTCTGTCTCAAGTGTGGTGAACATGCACGCGCACACACACAGAAACAAATATTTAAATATTTAAAAAGTACCCACAATGCAAGGAAGAAAAAGCAGAAATTGTATAAAGGCAGATGAATAATATTAATTATTGCAACCAACACACACCTGGGAAAGGCTGAGGTCGAGCAAAAGCCTAGCTTTTATGAATATTTCATGCGCTGAGTTCATGACAAGTGGCAATCAGTTGAGTGGATGACATATAAGAATTTATGATAGCAAAGTGAAATTTATTAGATTCCATAGAGAATTTTTCAGTTGGAAGTGAGAATTCGAAGATTTAATCAACTCCACATGAACTTTATGGCCTGTCCCTAATCAAATTTTTATTTTTTTTGTACTGCAACACCCTGTTCCATTCAACTGAGCCACTTTGAAAGTTTAGCACTCTAATGCTCTCTGCAGACAATAGCAGTTTTGCAATCATTTTAATCTCAATATTCCCAGTAGTTGGTTTGGAATGATTATCGGAATATGCAAATGCACATTTTAACACAATCCAAAGGATTTAAGTGAACTAATCTGCAATTGCATGAATGTTGAGTGTGATTGGAGGGGAGAATGTTTCCAATTGATATATTTAGTATATGTGTGCATTGGTAATTGAAGAGGTAAAATAAATTGTTGCAAATATAGAGTAAATATTTAAAACTTATAATTATTTACTTAGGGGAAATTTCCTATTTTCAAGTAATGACATATTCACTCAAATATTCTTCTCGACAATAGTTATGCTAAATATTATGTTATGCAAAATGCATAACTGATATGCAAGCATATTGATGTTGCTGTTGATTTTTGGCAGAAAATTTGATAAAATCTGAAAACATGCAAAGTCCATTTGCATTAATTTGTTGTTGGTGTATTGCAGTATTGGCGTAGGCCGATTAATTAATATTTTGACCACCAATTCGTAAAACTAAACATTCACAAAAAAATCTGACACAATCTAGGCAATGTACCACTTATTATATACTTTTTTCAAGCCCCAGGAGGTGATGCTGATCAAGAATATATATCGTTTCCAATACCGAACACGACTCCTTATGGGCATCACAAACGTTGTGTCAAAGTGAATATACCCCGCTACAGCAGTGTGTGGGGGTATGAAAATGTTATGAAAATCATGCGACTCAATCGCTTAGACTGTTTTCTCCCACTCAAGAACCACTTAAAGGGACCGAAAAGATTGTCACTTGATCGGTGTATTATTGGAATCGTGTGACCTTAACTTTTAGTTTTTGTAATCATAAATTGTATGTTATCGAATATAATACAGTGATGGCCAAACGTAAACAATAACAAGTTGCGCGTGTGTTTAAGTGCCAAAAGCGTCAGCATTGAGAAATATATTGTTGCTAGTTTTCCATTGATTGCATACAACTCAGCTACGAAAACCTGCCTGCATGAAATTTCGACCGAGACTGAATTCTTTCGTTCGTACATGAACTTATAGCGTTTCTCGAAACGCAATTTGGCCATCACTGTTATAAAGTTAATTATTTATCATTTACTGGATCAAAGTGGTACTTGTTGTTGCACTCCTCCTTACCATGGATTTTGGCCATTATGTGCACAAGTACAAGTCTTATACTAACCTACAACCAAACGCAGCCAACACGTGAGTAGAGTAAAGTAAACTGATACTTTATGAACGACTTCTTTGGATTTCCCTGCCTACTTTGAAACACTGCATAGTTATGCAAACTTATTATGATTACCTTTTTTTCATATTTTGTTGTGAAATAAATATGTAAACATGTAAATAGTAAATTGACACAAAAATAGGTAAACTATTCTAATCACTGCTCAGCCTTCTATGCATATCAAATAATTTAGCTGATATCCTTTAATATTTAATGAATCTCATGAATATTCGTAATCTTGGGGAAAATGACTTGCAAGAATTCCTTGCTTAAGATTGGCCATTACACGTACATGTGACCTTCTGTGAGCCTTATTGAGTTAGCAGTAGTTTAGCAGTCACGCATTTCGGTTGAGTAATTAAGTTTAATGCCTCTTGCCAGACTCTTACTAATTGAAGCATGCTCTCTGCGGGAATTAAATGGAAATATATGCATATCGTACGAAAGAGGCATTCGCATTTGAAGATGGTCAATTCAAGTGAGATTCTTTGATGGAAAACAATCATCGATTAAAGAATTCCAATTCGAGGCAAATTTAATACAGAATTGAGTGAATTGGAATTTCATCTGTGGATGTCTGTCTGACCAGAAATGCCATCAAGGATTTGTTTTGTCCCTGGAATTTGCCCACTCCATCTGTTCGTAGAATCCCATTTCGACTGCTTGTGCTGTAGTGCGTAAATATTTCAAATTTAATCCTTAGTGACGTGGAGGCATTTCGAGAATGTCTTCTTCGCTGCACGCCATGCAATTCATTTCATTTAAATACTCAATAAAATTTGCGGAAATATCATCAAGTGGGTTGCGTATTCGGTTTAATATGTATGGGTGTCTTGGTGAGTACTTATGTATTTATGGGCATATGTGTTTATAATACAAATGTGCACATTCGCAGGTGAAACGATATAATTCCTCCTGCAGATGTCTTAATTAATGAATGCTATCCGTTTCTTTTACAGCTGTGGGAGGCGTGGTCCAACAAGGCTATCAGGTCAATTTATTATAAGTGGTGGTGGTGATAAAATTAATTGCTGCAATCAATTGTCTACGAAATGTTTATGTAGGTCTGCTTGTATGTTGTGTGCCTTCAGAGAATTTAGCAAATTCACAGTCATTTTATTAAATTCATAAGTTCCTTGAATACCCATAATTGGTGGAATCACATGAATATCAATTTTGCATTATGGTAATTGCCGCCTTAAATATTTTTCTCATTTGCCTCGCACAAACAACGACAACAACAACAACAAAAGTGTGAAAATGTTCATTTGTCAACAAAAACTGATAGCGTCAATTTACAACAATTATATGCGAGCACTTTCTCGTATCTCGTATGCTGACGCTCTTCATCAGGCTTTCTAATTACAAATGCAAATTTAAGTGTCACATTCACAAACACATCCCCATAGAGGCACACGGTTTCTGATTCATTTTAATTAAAATAAACGAACGCTTCGCACCGCCGTAGCTCTGCGACTGCTAATCATTAAAAGCGGCAAGGATCACAGAACGGTGACAACGACTCGGCTTGAAATGGTGTCAAGCATTTTAATTAAGAAGTTAAAATATGAAATTAAATATTTATAAGTGCACACACACATACACACACACACCAACACAGAGCGACTATTGCCTAAAGTGTTGCCTGAGGAATATGCATTTTGTTGTTGGTAGGTGAATTTGCCAAATTATGTGAAAAAGTTTGTAACCAAGAGAAGGTACTAAATTAATTGGGCAGTGCCTTAAATACCTACGTTAGTTAACATTTTTGTTAGGTAAGGTTAAGAAATATCCACTGTGAGGTTCACAGTGTGAGAATGGGCAAGCACTTAAGTCAAAAACCGCTCAAGTTAGTATATATTCCGTAAGTTAGCATATCTTGATCGCCTCCTGAGTCGATTTAGCTATGTCCGTTAGTCTGTCATTTCGAACGATAACCTCCTTAGCTTAAAATTTAGGCATTCTTCATATTTTTGCTAATGATTGGACGGTATTGACAGAAGGCGCTGTGGTCAATGTCTCAGCCCGATAGATGGCGTTGTACGTTGACTTAGGCATTGTGCGGTTTGGCAGGGGTCCTTTTGTCGCTTCTATTGAGCAAATTGTTTCAGTCATTTGTTATTGTTGTTTACAAAATATGAAAAATAATATTTCTATAAAAAATATTGATAAAAAAAAACTACCGCAATGATACAAGCAACCATAAATATTTTAACATTTTTCCGAGGTATTCAACTACTGAATTTTCGTCGCCATCCTACATTTCTTCCTCGTCCATTCGTGCTGGAATTGAAAAAGAAAGTGACAAAAAATTGATTTCACATCGCTTCGCATTCACATCGAAACGTCATGTTGTATTTGCTTCACTTCCGTTTCCTTTTGGCGGTAAGTTAAAATGCACATACATAAGCCCGAAGCAATGCGTGTGTGTGTGTGCATTTCTGTTTGTGCTTGTTTGTTTGGCATTGTGTATTTATAGGACAGTTTCCGTTCAGACTTTGTAACGACTTCATTGGTCTTTAACGCGCACATGCCTCAACGAGTGGCAACTCAATGTGGCAGATGCGATATACAAGTGTCGGTATGACTCTATTTGTGCTTGTTGTGTGTGCAAGTTGGGTCAAAACAAATAAGTTATTTTTTTGCAACATTTGTCGTTTTTATTTTTCAAATGCTCTTCGCAATAGTTCTTGGAAGAAGTTTCCATTTCGGATGAGTGACTAATTTGGAAAATGGGTCAAAATCGTTCGGTTTGTTCTACATCTGTTTCTGTTCTGGTTGATTGAATGAGTACCCAATGCCTTTCATTCCTTGAACATTATCTCTTCAATTTGCATAACAATTCTTTATACTCTCCAAAATTACCTGAATGACATTTCTTTAAGCCCCAACACCACATCCGAATTAAATTAGAATTCATTAAAATTTGTTCCCGCTCAAAATCCATTTGAATCTCCTTATTGCGCTGGCAATGCCATAATTTATCCACAATGCAAATGTCTCCTCTTGCCAGTCGCCTGCGAAGTCTTCGCCACCATTGTTCCAAGGTTATGAATACAAATTTGCAAAAATTCTTAACATTTTCTAATTCTGGGTGAAATTTCATTTAAGAAATAGCAAAATTATGCAATATCCAACAAACGCACATTTTGGTTTTTCCTCTACTCCAGTCAACGCAGGAATTTGTGCCGGAGAGAGAGCGAGAGCAAGAAGGGAAGAAAGGCACCTACATTGCTTTTGTTTACACTATCGTTCAAAATTGAGCTCGAGGCTAAGTGCTTGCTGTGGTAAACAAAGCAAAAATGCAGAGTGGGTGCAAACATGATAATTCCATACAAAATTTTACACTTTTACTTATTTTGTTTTGTTGCATGTGAGTAGGAAAACATAAACAGAAATACATAAACAGTGGCGAAAGAAAAAACACAGAGTAAAAGATTTTATTCCTAGTAGCAGAGGGATGTGTCCAATGAGGATGCCTCATTGCATATTTCGCATATGACTTAAATAGTCATGCATCTTTCATAACGACTTTAGCAGGACTGAGTCTCTGCAACTTGGACTAAAAGTAGATATAATCCTATGGACAGTATTGGTTTACGGTGCACAGTATCCCATCATCAGCATTTAAGGCAGAAGAGGAAGAATCTATCTGACATGAATGTATCTCATCCAAGTAATACAAATAATTTTTCATTGAAGAAATTTCTCGCATTACACCTCCTTCATGAATGACAGAAAAAGTGCAACAAGAAGAATTTTTAAATTCACAATTTCCCAAAAGCTTTTTCACTTTTATTTTCACTCCTTTTCACACCAAAGCATATTCAAATGAAAGCGCCCCTCACCCGATTCACTTAGCCAACACGCATTTTCACCGTCGTTTGTTGGCTCTTTTTATGGTCGTGTGGAAATTGGCCAACCATTTGCAATATGGCGTCCATTTTCGGTTGGGAACATCTGTGTCCATGTTTGCAACAATATTATCGTGTGAAATATGCCAATTTTCTGGCATTTGCGTGTGTGCATGTGTAAATGTGTGAGGTCTGGATTTTTGCTTAGGTAAGGTGAACTAATTCACACATAAATCATTTGGGTTCCAACAGACCCAATAATTTATTCATTTGTTGGCTTTTTTTCTCTGTTTCTTTGCTTGTATCAATTTGGAACTTTATTAAATCTTTAGTGAATCGCATTCCAAGTTGTTTCATATAATTTGCTATTGAGAGATTTTCAGTAAGTATAAAAAAATTGTAAGAATTAATTATCTTTCTAATACGCTTAAGGACAGCCTTGTAGCTGCAGTAGTTCCATATTTATGTTTTAAAACGTGATGACACCTCCAAGTGCAATTTTTCGACATACTTTCATCGGTTGATCCTAACTGGGGACAGATGGACCCCGCTTCCCATACAATAGTTTTCTTGTTTTGGTGCGGAACACCCTGTATATAAAATCCCATTGTTTGTCTGTCCGGATGGATGCATGTCTGTCCTCATCTTCCAGAAGCCCCCAGTCGACCCAGAGTGCTGAAATTTCACTGGGCGTGGCAGTAACTTTCCTGAGGCCCTCAGTGAACCTAGGAAGCTGCAATTGCACATACATCTTCTGTACGGGATGGCCACTGATTCTCGAGGCGGACTTTTTTATTTTCCCGAAAGGGGGCCTGGCAGTTCATAATATGAGCGTTCCAATTATAGTATGCTCTCCTGCCTCCTGCCTCCTGTCACCAGTGGAAGCTGTAATTGAACACATATATTCTGTGAAAGCATGGCTAGAGATTCGCGATCAGGGTTTTTGATGCTGAAAGAGAATGAGGCAGTTCATAAAATGGGTGTCCAAAAGAAGTTCAATGGTTTAAGTGGAGTCAAAGAGGGGTGAAATGGATGTACGATTCTTATTGCATGACCAAGCGTTATACGATTGCCAGCTTTTCTCTTAACTATTTGTTCTACTAACTTGACGAACATTTTTTCGTTACATGGCAATTTCAATTAAAGTTCGAACAAGGCCATATTTTGTGTCTGAAGCGAATACAAACGAAGAATGGCTGCAAAAACGTTAATCAAATGCAATAAGGTAACTAACTGCACATGTAAGAATGTGCAGCGGCAACCGTTCAGTTGGCACGTGAAGAAATACTCCTAAAAGTTGTTTGTGAGGACTCAAAAATCCAAACAAGTTTTATTTGATTATCTCCGAACAAACAAGATCACTTATCTGGAAATTGCATTGAAGCGTGCTCGAAAGTAGAAAACAGAAACAAAAAATAAGGAAAACAGCTAAATGAAAACGCAACATTGTTGCCTCCTGCATAACAACATTTTTTTTCGCTATGAGCTGAAATGGCTCTTATCAAAGTGGAGAATAACAACAACATGATGGTGATGGCGGGTCGTAACTTTTGTGAAAGCAGATTTTCGATTCAATTCTCGGAAAATGGTGCCTTTTACTTTTGCTCGTTTCGTTGGGAAAGGAGGAATTCATAAACTGTGTTTGAGGGCATCTCAAAGCTCCCTTGTCAAGGTAAGAACAAACAAAAAATTGTTTTTAACATTTTAAAAGTTTTATTTCATTTCTCAATTCACCTCCAACCACATTAAAGTAAAATATGCCAAAATGGAACTGTCATTTGCAATTTTGTTGCACATAAACACACACACACACACACACAAGTACAAATCTAGAAACCGCATAACCCAAATTTTATAAGCCACACCGAAATGCCGCAACTTTGGCTGCTCAAACAAAAAACATCGCATCGCAAAATATTTGTGGCTATAAAACTAGGCTCCTTGGAGAGATTGTTTGTACTTTGGCTGCTCTTGTTGTTGTGTGGCAAATAAATTTGACGTTGTCACCCCGAAATCCCAGCTTGGTTAGGCAGTTTAATTAAGAAATGTTCAGTGCAAATGACGCTTGTGGAAAATCGTCGTCGTCGTGATGATGACGTTTGCCAAGAATTTTCATATGTGGCTTTAATGCTATTTTAGACAAATTGAGTTAAATCTTCGTCGGAGTTTGTGTTTGAGAAATTAATTAAAATTTTGTTTCATGAAATTTTTAAATTTTATATAATTTAGTTGAGTTTTACTTCATTCACTCTTTGCAAATATTATTTATAAGGTATAGTGAGGTGGTGAAGAAAAAGATAAGCTTCTTAGTTGCTTCTTTTGCTGTGTGGTATATTTTCTTCGGTGTGTTTATTTATGATTAATTTTTGTTGCTTCTTCTGCTGCTGTAGTGCAAATCCTGTAGTCTCATCCACTCTTCTGCTTAAGAGTCTCTGAGTGCACATCCGAAGTAGAATTAAGCCAGTTGAAGTTACTCAGAGGAACTACTTTGGGAAAATTATTGTAATAAGACGAAATTTAATTACGGCATATTTAGGTGGATTAGTTTGGCAACATCTTATGGATACAAGAGTTCATTATTTACAAATTGAATATTTTTTTAAAACTTTTTAGTAAAATAAATGTTTGAGAGGAATTTTTTGTGAGATGACTTTCGTTGGTTTTTGTGAATATTCGTTAATTTTTACTTTATTGCATGAAAAAAATAAATATTTGTGGTAAGTATTTGTACAAATCACATTGACCCAGAAGTAGGTAAGGCGAGATGTATTTGTCACTTTTGACTTTAACAATGCTTGCGATTAAACCATTAAAAACTAATGTAGCATTAGGCTTATCGGAAATCTATGTAGTCTTGGAGTAGTCACTGAATTTTGTAGAAACTAGTCCAAATTTACTCCAACCCCTAAACAAAGAACTTGTTTCCAGTTTGGAACCGTAGCTACACCGAGAGAAAAAAAATAACAGTTTCACCGAAAAAATAAAACCAAAAACGGATTATTGTTACAGTTTTCGCTGTCAATTCAACAGTTTTTCGACTGTCGGATGGTTTTTAACAGTTTTTGTAATAGTTTTTTCTCTCGGTGTAGAGATTATCGACCCGTATTTTAAAATTTTACGAAATTGGGATGTCTGCTCAAAATGTGGACGTGGTAGTGAAAAATGGACTATGCAAAGAGTGTAAGTGTTGGCTCTCCGGAAGCCAGCAGTGAGCTTTCAAGCTGTGAAAGTATGACTACAGATTCCCGTTCAGGATTTTTGATTTTAATAGAAAGCGTTCAGAATATACGCGTGACAGTTCGTTCAAGAGGGGTCGAAAATTGGTCCAAGAGGTGGCAAAACGTGTTAAGTAACGGGCATCTTACTAGTATCGATTAAAATCTAAAAACACATTTTTTACAACCACACAATGTTGCACAAAACATAATACAAATTTGTGGCCTTAATCTAGGGTTGCCAGATTTTTAGTAGAGAAAAACAGTACATTGTACACTTTTTATCATTCAGCTCAGTACATTTTAATAAAATACTCAAATAAGAACAAAGATACTTGTTTTGAAATATTGGGTTTCCTGTCAGGATCAGGGCATTTAAAAAATCTTTGCCGTCGTTTTGGTTGTAACATCTTGTAGTTGTTAAGTTTGAATCACGGAGTTTAGGTACTCCTTTGAAAATTTGTGAACTTATCACCTAACTTATCCGATATTTTCAATTGGACCAGACTATAACTCTTTTATTCAGACTTACGACTACACTCTTCGAGTCATTTGTCTCTGTAAGTATAGAGAGAGACCTATTAGCCTGTTGAATGTGGAATGTAATTTTTTTCAGAATCCTTTTATTTGATTAAGAAACATTCTGTAACCTACTTTATCAACAAATTTTTAAGATTTAGTGGAATTTCGTTTTACATTACAACAACATATTGACAAAGGAAAAATATAAATTTTTGACAATTGGTCCATGAATAAAATTACCTTTTTTTCCATATAAAAATTATAAAATGAAGCGACATAGAACCAAATTAAATAATATTGTCATACAATTAAGAGATGAAACTCATTTCAATTTGTTCAATTATCAAGTGAATCGGGATCAATGAACCCATTTTACCCTAAATACAAGTCCAGCTAAATTAGAAAATTGTCTGAGCAAATTCAAATCATTTCCGAATACGTAGCATTTTCTCGTGTCTCTTAGAATTTAATTAGTCCCTGGTTCACATACACAAAAGTCAATATTTTCTCGTAGCCATTCTCCAACAAATCTTGTTAGTATATTTCATTTCCGGATTTCCATTTTATTTTTTTGCCAACTGACCATTCCGACTTTATTTGCTTGTCCAGTCTAATTGGAGAAACCAAGGCATGATTTCCTATAACTACACAATTTCTATGCTAAAGAATTGCCAAGTGGAACAAACAGCACACAGACACACCTTCGAATCCAAACAAGACGCATTCTACGCCAACATTCGACAAGTGGTCATTATTTTCGCCCCGGCAATATTTCAAATTGTGTGTGGCTGTGTGTGTGGATTTTGTTGTTGTTGCAGAAAATAAACACACACACAAGTTTATGTACAATAAATTGAGTTCCAACACATGGGAAATTTACAACACAAAAGCACCTTTCAATTGGTTGGTCGTATGTCGTTTGATTCTCTCAATTTCTGTCCACACTGGTTATGGTCAAGAGTGCATGCATGAGGCAAATATAGACATGAGTGAGTAGGTATGTAGAGGGGAAGAGGAGGAGAAGGGGGAGGAGGTTCACTGTAATGGTGAGAATTTACTGCAAGGCAGTCTCTTCAGTGGCTGTGGCACGTAGAATATGATGAAAGTTTAATGAAATTTTGTCGCATAAAGTGTGGCCTCTAATTTGAGTGCGCTTGTTTGTTTGTGTGTGTGCGAGTGTGTGTTTGTGTTTGTTTGTTTCTCTAAGGATATGTGCGGCCTTCTTCATGAAAATGTCATTTCTAAATTATGTATATTTACTGAGGGGATTTAGTGTGTCGTCGGCTTGAATAAATCTTTGGTATCAGAATTTATTAGGAACTCCAAGTATTTTTTGCTGTGGACTTTTTCATGTTCAGGTATAAGGTACATTGAGACATTGAGGCTGGTGAATTCCTAAAGGATAAACGCACACAATGGAAAATCAAAATTGTGATTTATTAAATCTAAGACAGGTAAGAAAAGAATTTTCAAAGCTAAAGCGAATGTTTGCATTCCCATACCAAGAGCAGCTAAATAATTTCCCAACTTTTGTTTCTGACTTTCTCATATTACAAAAATATACTCCCAACAATTGTCAATGAACTTGTTGTTGTTACTAATTTGATATGAAAGTAATAAACGAAAATGTCACTGGCAGAGAACCAACGAAAAAAAATAAGAGAGCAAATAAAAAAGAAAAGCCTCAGGGCACATTTTCAATGTCAATTGAACTGTGCCACATCGAATGTGCTTTAAACTACAAGTAAAAGTGTATGTAGCAGTTGAAGTTGAAGAGGAATAGAAATACGTAGATGAACTAGAATGAGCACACGAATGACAGTGCAAGTGACACATGCTCTAGCTGGCCTCATTCGGCAACACATGCTCTCCACAATTACTTAAAAGCCAATAACACAAGAAGAATAACAACAGCCAAGAAAAAAAACACATAAATATGTAATGATGACAGTTGCCAAGTGAAGTGGGTGGTAGGTACTGTCAAAATGTTGTTGTTTTATTTTTGTAAACATGGTATGTCATTTTCAGCAGAAAGACAAACAAACTGTCTGAATGTCTCAGTTGTTAGGACCAAGAATGGTTTTTAAGTAGGATAGACATACCAAATGGCTCTGTTCAACATTCAGGAATGGCATAACAGTTGTTGGTGAAGTCTTTCTAAAGTTCTAAGGGAACAAATACACACACAATTTCATTAGTGTCTGTAATGGTATCCGAGAATTCATGACCATTGCAGACAAACCAGGCTGTTATTTGGTTTTCACTACTATTCTATTCAATGCACTATTGCCCACTCTAAAATGTACTCCAAAAAATAAATGTTTGAACTAGATCTATTGCTCAAAATTCGGGTTTTCTGAGTTATGACTATCACTAGGATCTTCAGATATTTATCTAGATTCTGCCAAAAGACAAAATTGTTATCTTAAATTTAAGAAGTATTTTAACCTTTTTTAAAAACATTCCAAGTGGTGATATTCGTAAAAAATACAGAATTTTTAAATTTCAAATCGTGATTTCCCAACAATATGATTTTTTGAGTTGTGCCTTTGTTGCAGGGAATGAGCGATATGGTGCATTTTTATGCTTTTTTTTGGTGTAGTTAAGTAGTTAAGAATCTTTTACAGACACTATCACCAAAGTTAAACCAGCAATTAATGAAGTCAATTACGAACCAACTCTGCCAAACCCTCGAAGGGGTAAGGTAGTATTTTTAACCATTCAGTTGTAAAATCATTAAATCCACTTCACTGTGTTCTCATATTGGTCATATTGATCTTTGAAGCCTTGTCACCAGAATAGCCTTGTTACTGGTATTTATTCTTATTGTTATGAATAGTAGTTCGGAATTTAAAATTATATGCGGTTTTCAGGTGGTTTCACACAATAATATCAAAAAGTGATCATGGAAAAATATTGTTGTAAGCTTACAAGGCAAAGTGAAATGCGTTGTTCACACACACCTAAAGTGTGTAAAACTTGTAGACACATTTTACACACACATTTGCGTGTATAAACGCTGTAAGTGCTTTCAGAAAATACGCTTGCGTGTTAATATAGCATTCCAAAATCTAGAACTTGTATTTTTTTTATTTATCAAAATAAATACACACCTAAAATTGTGTGTTGTGTGTAAAAATACACACCAAAAAATAGTTTCAGTTTGCAGTGAATGGACCAATCCCACCTCATATAAATTACGGGCAGAACAATGGGTCAACTTTGGCCATCTACCCTCTACCTAACCCAACCTGATCTGAGTCCACAATAACTAAGAATTATAATCGCTATGTACCCTGGATAATATCTTGTCTACAAAAAGATATTGATTAACTAGTACTAAAGCGTGTCAAAAGATGGAAAAATTGTGTAGTGTGGAGTACGGAACTAGTGCTACCATCTACGAAACTTTGGGAATTCTTATCATGTGGCTAATAGTTAATCAAGTTGATTGAACCAAAAAAAGGACTTACAAAGAAAGCCACATTCAAAAGCAGCGCAATAAAATTATAAAAGTACCGAATTGTAAAATACTCCAGAGCTTCAGAATAATAAAATAACCCAATATTTGACAAAACATAAGGCTTTCCATGCTGTCAACCCATTTGCGCAACATTACAGTGCAAATATGAACACGAAACCGAAAAGTCTGGTAAAACGAAGAGCGTGTGAATTTTATTTGTTTACAGTGACACTTTTGATGGGGGGGGGAGCGATGCAGATGAAAAGGAAAAATAAGCAAAAAGCTACTTACTTACACGAACCAAAACACACCACAACAACAACATTCTGCAATATACCTAAAAGCAAATCAATGTAGCCTTATTTGTTTTTACTTGTACTAAATTTGAGTAACCAAGTTTGAAAAGAAATACCAAAAATAAATTTAAATTGTGGAACTTCTTGTTGTTAAAAAAGTTGAAGAATTTTTACAAGTTGTGAAAATGGAGAGGGAGGCTCTGCTAAATTTTACGGCCATCAACCCCAAAGACATTCTCGTGTGAATTGAGGTTATTTTGTGTGTTATTTCCTAACAAATACGAATTATTACTCATACGCCACGTGGCACATTTCAAACGCATCAATTCGCATCCTGTGCGTCACTACGACCGCAAATCAAATCGAAATTTTGTTTGGGTGAAAAATGCCGAGAAAACGCAGACGAAACGAATCAAAATGTCAAATATTTTATTTATGAAGACACACACAAATGCTGCGGCGTCATTTGTCAACGACTAACGCGCCGGCAAACGCATTTCCCAATGCCACAGCAGAAATGTTGTCATAGCGAACCAAAGGCGGAAAGACGCATTTGGACGCCCTCGAAATATTTTGCGGCTTGAATTTGAATAATTATGGAGGTAAGGAGGACGACGACGACGATGATGACGCTGACGATGGCAAGAGGCACGTTGAAAGTTGGCGGCGAAAATTGGCAAAATATGTGCTCACTCTGTTTCGAGGAGAGATGGTGGGGGTGGGGTTTCGGTTAGTGGGACGAAAAAGGTTCGTTTATTTCGTTATTATGTACGAGTTTATGAGGCATGTCGAATGCCAGGCAAACTTGCCAGGCATATCAAAGCGCTTGGAGACAACCCCAGCACAGAGCACACGTTACAAATGCGAATACCGTGTGGCAAAAACTGACATGGCCGCATTGAGAGGACGAATTAATGACAGCATTTAAGTGTGGAAGCAGATTTTCCTGCTTGAGTCACACACTTTCTTTGATGGTGGAAAAAACTGAATTGTGCATGGACACAAAATGAGGCGTGGATCTTTGGTTGATGTGAAAAGTAAAAGTTTGTGTCAGGCAAATTCCAACTCCTTGTACTTGCATACGAAACATCCTGCTGCCATAACTTGTCCCTATGCAAAGACCAAAAATCAATACTCTTCTTTTTCCAAACAATCGAAAACGAATTCACATTAAGCTGCAGTCTATTTTACCTGCCGGAAAAGTTCCGAGCCAGAGTAGTTTCAACCCACTTCGGCAAACTTTATTCAAAAGACAAACGAAGAACAAACTTGCTATCATTGCCGAAAGTTTTAAATAATTTGATGACTTTTCCAAGAGAGCGAGAAAAAAAACACACAAAATGTATATAAAATTAACATTTGAAATTTGTCTTCTTTCTTGGCCTAAATGGTTCTGCTACCTTTTTGCCAAAAATTTATTTGAGCGTAAACTTTGGTAATTTATGCCATAACAAATTTGTTGCCTTAATTTTATTTGCCAGCAGAATATCTAATTTTATTTTGATGGGAAAGCACACACACAACAGCAAGGACAACAACAACAGCAACGGTAAAATAAGGTATTTGTATTTGCATTCTTAAAAGCCCTGCTCGCTCAACAACAGAAATATGAAGTCAGCCACGACAATGTATAAGAGCAAAAGAAAACAAATAAAATGTCCTGTTCGCTCTCGAGGCGAATACACAATTTTAAATCATTTAAGCAGGACATTCGCAAAACATCTGTTGACCATTTACCCAATATCTTTGTTATTTGTTTTATATTCGGCGGTTAATACGAATGATTTGTTGTTAAGTGCAAATAGTGAACTATAAAAGGTAAATTTGATTAACACTATATCAATGTTTGATGTCCACAGTGAACATAACGAAAACCTGTCCAAAAAGCGATCAAAAATAATCTATTTATGAGATGCTAAAATCCAGAAATGTATTTTTTCTCGTATTTTTCAGATTTTTAATTAATTGACTATTTTTTGTGGATCGTCTTCTTTGCGCGAACTGAAGATACATTTTCTGAATTTACTCTCTATATAGGGGTAAATTAGTTTTATTAAATGAAGCACATTATATTTTTTTGGGCGTGCAAGTGGTCGGATCTTAAATTTTCATAGTCTGTCTATTCTCCACCCAGCACTAAATCCAAAATTTCAGCGAAATCCCTTGAATAGGACCCGAGTTACAGAGCTTTAAAATTTTTAGGGCGTGGTAGTGGGCGGATTTAAAAATTTCAGATTACCCAAAACCACATATACAAATTTCAGCGAAATCGTTTAAACACTGCATGAATTATAGCATTTTAGAATAATATTTGCCAAGTCCACCACGAACGCGAATGTTATTGACAAAACACATAGTCGAGCTCAATAAAATTACCTACATTTTGATATGTGCTTCATTAAAATCGGTCAAGTATTTCTTGAGTTATAAGGGAACAAACAAACATACATACATACAACAAACCTACAAACAAACTCACAAAGAATTTCATATAAGTAAAAATATGTTGCAAAATCCATATTGTATGGGGAGAAGGCGAACCACCGTTGACCGATTCTGTCCATTTGCAATACCAACTCTTTCCTTATGACCTTAACAAGACAAATTCAAAGTTTTGACCGCCTGAAACGACCGCTTCAAACGTGCTTATCAATTAAGATGACGGACAGAGTTACAGAATATACACTCACGGTCAAAATAATAGGGTTTTGTTTGCACTATATTTGTTAACAGAGACACATTTTTTATATATTTTAAAGAAAACTCAAATTTAATTAATTTCTTTACATTGGTAAATTTAAAAATAACGCAAAAATTAAGGAAACCGAATTTACTGAGTTGAGGCGAATCTGGTCATAATTCAGCAGGACATAACAATAGCGCCATCGAGCGTCGGTTAAAGAAAATATTAATTTTAATTACATTTGGATAAGTATTGACATTTACTACCTTGGCTTTGTTAATATCCTGTGTATTCACCTTTATTTTGAATCAACTTAGCCATCGGTCTGTCTTAGCCAGCGGATAACAGGATACTTACTCCAAAAAGGACCTTTATTCCTCATCCAGATTGATTGCGGCAGATATCGACAATGTGGTATCATCCAGACTGTTCGCGGACGACTGCAACGGACAAATCTACCGTGAACGAATTGCCAAAAGGATCCCTTTGCTTTGGCAAACAAATTTTGCGATAGGGTAAAATTTCGCACGAAGTGTGTTAAATTGGTCAGGTCCTGAAGGCGAAAAACAATGGCGAAATATTTTGTGGAGCTACGAAACCAAAACAAATTTGTATGGAATCGATGTTGGAAGGAACGTTCGCCGCCCCAAAGGTAAGGAAATAAAATATTTCGACATTTTTCGACATGGAAAAATTGGAGCTTCAAGTGCAAATATCTGGTTACCTTATAAAAAATTGCTCAAAATTCAAAACGAAAATCACCCAACTGGAAATTTTTCTAAAAATGTTTGGGTCTTCTTCAGAAAAGTGTCTCTTTTCTATGGATATAAAAATGTATCCGTTCAATGCCGTTTTGTCAAAGTTGGTGCTTTTATACACTTCCTTCAGATTCGCAATTCTAGCTCCAAACATGTTGCAAAATGCAAATGTTAAAATGAGCCAATAATGAAGCGATTTGAATATCCTCTTCACTTCATTGAGCAGTGAATAAATAAACAATCAGTTGTGCCATTTTCCAAGAAGTGAAAGATATACACTTGTGAAGGAATTTATGTTCATTCAAAGATAGATACACATTAGCCAACAACTTTATACCAAATGTTTAACGAATTGTGGTGGCAACATTGAAGATGTTTACACTTGTACAGACATACATTTCCGTTGTCATTGAAACGCATACTCACACTCACTTCACTTCACATCACTTTACTCCGCCCGTCTATCTGCAGAGGTGGCACTTAGCTCCATGATATGCTTCCATCGGTACTTTTACTTATTTTCTACTTCGTTGCAATCTTCTGTTTATGTACGTACAATGTACACTGTACACTGGCTGTGGAGAAGTCTGGTAAGGAAGAAGTGCCACTTTATTTATAATTTCTGAATGATTTCTTCTATTTGCCTTCCTTTTTCATTCACTTGAAGTTCTTCAGTTGTTTGGTGAAATCCTCCTAGAATTTGTTGATGTATAGTCAGGATATCCTTACGATGCTTAGTGGGATTTTGCGTTGAAGTAAACTCTTCCGTTTGTTTGTTGGGAATTTTGTACTCAAATGGAGAATGCAAATTTTGTATGGGAAATCAACAATTTTCGTATTGAATGTATTTGGATGTGAAATGGGTATCATGGAAAAATCTTGAAAGACATTCGGAATGATTATGTGATATATTTAAATTGGGATTTTATAGAATTCATTGAAATTTCTACTCAATTTTGATTGAGGTCTTAACCAACTTCATATGCGCTGATAGTATTAATACCCAAAGTCACCACATTTGATTAATTCAGAACACAGCATATGGCTCCGCTCCTTCGAGGAAGGCCATGCAACAAATTGACAACAAGCCCGCTTTGTCGAAAACTTTTCCCCAATGATAAAATGTTTTATAACTGCGATATAAATCACATGAACAAATTAGTATTAACAGCAGACGGACGTAGGAGATTGTTTTCAAACAATTTGGAAGCCAAAAAATCGCAAAAATAAAAGCGAAAACTTTATGTGTGCAGCCACAAAATATTTGCTGCGGCAGTAAAGCGAAAAAAATACATTCTTCACTCAACAACAAACAAAGTTTCCTTTTCCAATTCTTTTTGTATTTTTACCATATCTCATCTGATTTACACACTTTGTCCCTTTTTTGCCCATATGTTGGTTGAAATGGGTTGGGTTGGGTTGGGTGTGTAGAAAGTAGCCACTACTTGCTATTGTGGACCATTGAGACCCTTCTTGTTTTTATTATTGTTATTGTTGTAGTTGATGTCACATGGCCAAATCCTCTTAGCGTGCTTACTGCATTTAGACAGCACAGATCTGTTATTTTAGTAAGTAAAAAAGAAGAAAGAACTCAACTCAATCCTTTTTCGTATGTGGTTGGTTGCTTTGCTGCTCGCTCCGTGCTGATGGTAATCGTGTGTGTTATCCTCTTTGTGAGTCGTAGTGCATCATTAACTTGTGAGGGTTTTCAGTTACTATTTCGTTGGCATTTGTTATTCTTTTTCTTTGTGACTTTTTTTATTATGTTATTTATTTTCATTTGCATAACAAGTTTCAAAAGTGAACTTCTTGGTAATTGAAAATTCTACATTTCGGTTTAGGGATTCATCCTTTGGGATTATACCCTCGACACCAGTTGTTTTTCACTGGGAATTTATTTCATTTCTATTTGGAAAGAAAAGTAAAGAACATACACACACAAAAGGAACGCTTTAAAGGTTTATTTTTTTTTATCTTTTATCAATTGCGAAAGTTTCTTCATTCTGATCCTGATTTTTCCAATGAATGTGCTTTGCCCTACACTCTTGACGTCTTAGTAGATACAAGTGCACATATGTGTGTGAGATATAACTTTTCTATAACCCTGTTTTTTTTGCCTGCATCCAGCCATACACCCAGCAATCAAAAGGTAAATTGCCATTTTCTAAGTGGCCTTCCGGCAAATGAGCTTCCATCTTCTGATGGCAACCTTTGACTTTGTCATCGTTGACATCGCTTGATGATGGTGCTGCTGGAAAACCTTCCATGAAATCGTGCTCGTAATTAGTTTTTGCCACAAAATCCAATTAAGCCATGAAGTCTGTGTGTCAAACCACAAATTTCGTAGAACGAATGGGCAAAAAGGCATCTGCAAATGCGATTAAAAAAAAGGGTTAAACGAAAGTGGCCAATTTCTCCGAACGACGTCTTTGGTAATTGAAGCGAAGTGTACTAAAGGAAAATTCAAGTTCCAGGAAATTGTATGTACCTTGTCGATTTCGTACTCATTCCTTAAGCAATCTAATTTAAGTTTGGTCCTCGATTAGAATTATTTTGCGGAAAATTATTTTTCAGACATCTCTAGTTTTGTAATACTTAAGGTCTTTCAGAAGCTGTTCATACGTTCGTGAATGCAATCCCACTAGCCTTAACTGCTTCCGACAATTTATTCTTTCCATTTATTTGGCTATAGCGACAGCATGCACCAAGTTGTTTTTCAGTCTTATGTACTTAAGCTATAAACATTTTAGCAAGTAGATGTAAAATATTCACTGTCATCAACAAAAAACTCTCTCTATTCCTGTTGTCTCTCTTTTTTTACTTTCGTTTGGTAAAACTGTCATAATAAAAAGCACACACAGAAAAAACGCTGCAAAAAAAAATAGCTCTTGAAAAATTTTAGCGAATAATATCATTGTTGCCCCAACAATGATATCGTCACATAAATGTAAAATAATGCATCAGCTTTAAATTCGAATCAGCCCTCAAAATCAAAAAAAAAGTTCAAATTAGAGCTACGTAAAATTCGGAACGAAAAATTCAAAATGCGCTGCGTAAAATGTACGTAGTGCAAAAACTATCACGAAAAACAAAACAAAAAAAAAATGTTTTTTAATGTTCTTAAAGCGGAACATATGAGGAAAAGGTGGGTGGACAGGTGCGGGATAAATTTTGCTAATTGTGCGCGTATTTGTGAGGACCACTTCTTGGCCAGCGATTTCATCAATAGTCCACGAGTTTTAACAGCATGAGTGCGACTGCAGCTAGTTGGTTATTCATTGTATACTCTGGAGTACCAAAGCAAAAGTACCATCTTCACTTTAACACTACGGTATTGTTCTTCTTCTTCCCAAGTCTTCTTGACAAGTCCCAAGCATGCGGCACCACACTGTGTACGGCGTCAACATAAAGCAAACCATCGATGGTTCTCAAACCATGCAACCTGTTTTATCTACAGATCACTCTGGTCTTCCTTTAACGATAAAAGAGCCAGAGTTGCTGTTGAACAAACATACGAATATTGGTCTGATCTTCATCGGAAGAGACTTTGAATTGTCAACCAAGGTGATCTTATAGACTTAAAATTTAAATTTGTTTTCAAACATAGGGCTACCAGTATGAGCTAACAGTATTTGCAAATAATGTTTAGCAATACCGGTTTCATGTTGTTTTAGATTACTTTTTTTTTGTTATATTATACGAATGAAAGAAATATAAAGCCGAAGCAACACGACGCTGGTATTGCTAAAAATTAATGTTTATGTTCTTTGTTGTTACATTAAAGAAATTATAATTTTTAACAAAATGCAAAGTAACCGGGTTGGAAAATCGAAAACCTGTTATTGAAAAAGAGTGTACAAGTTTTTTATGTACCTTTTACCAATTCTTATGGTCAAGAAAACACCCTTAATTTGACTTTAAAGACGTTATAAATTGTAAGTCTAAAAACAAAGTCATCATGCTTTCTATGTACCGGATATCCATTTTTTTCAGTCTATTAAAACATATTCGAACAATACGGTACCACACACACACACATTCACATTTTTGCATTTATATCAGAGATGGGCATTTCATAGCACAATTGTGCTATTCTCTCTCTTGCTCACTAAGCAACTGCAAATCATTTTGCGCACCCCTGATTTATATACATTGTGTATTACCACGAAGGGAGATTATAAGGTCTGTCTGCTGCATTCTATGTGGTAAATTCACATCAGTGTACAGCGGCAGAAAACTAACCACAATGACTTTCGGTTTGCATAAATTGAATTTTAAGAAATGTTTCCCTTTTCCTTTTTCTCAAACCGAACACAAATCTCTCTAATTACACTAAATACAAAGCTTTTGCTGGTATGGTGGTCATTTTATTATAAAGTTTTTTTTTTTTTGTTTTTTCACTAATATTCATAGTACAATATAATTATCACATCTTATATAAGTTTATAATATGTACGTTTATAAATGGTAAATTTCTCATATGAATCGTATAATTCAATCATATCGTAAAAAGTCGTAACGAAAACCAACAAAAAAAACCAACAGTGCTCGTTTTCTAAAGTTTACGTCAGTGATGATGTTCAAAAATTGTTCTATACTATACACACACATCCTGTTGACTTGATGCACCTGAAGGTCAGTACATCAAGGCACAAGAAGAAAAAACTGTGTTGACAACTGCTTTTGTTTCCTTCGAACGAACGGCTAAGTGAAAGCCAAAGCAGACGCAAGAGAATGAAAAATGGCGAGAATATTCTTAAATTTTCGTATAAAAAATGCAAACATTTCCAATCCGGCAATTTTTAATTGCTAAAATGTTAGCAGTCTGTTAAGCGAAACAATTGAAGCTTGGATGTTTTAGCCAACAGCTGTTCACACTTGCCCTTTTCACGAAATGAGTTTGCAACTAGCCTGCGGGCCTTAAGCAGAAATAAGCTTTTGTCATGGCTGTCAAACGTTTTCAGCACTCTCGTAGCAAAAGCAATTGCCAATGTCTGTCATGAGATTTTAACACTTTTCCTGTGTCGTTGTCATTTATCATTAAACAAAAAAAAAGTGTAAAAAATAAAGTAAAATAAGGACAATTCTTTAGTAGTCGCTTGTCTATGTGTTTGTTACTCATTTGCTCATCCCGTTCTCCTTCGAAATGTAAAACCCACACCGCCCCCTCTCGCTCATCTAGTAGATGCACTCGCCCAGCAAATCACATTCGCCCTTCTCCAGCGGCTTCAGCCAGAGTGGATTGTAATTGGGGCATTGCTTGCGGTGTATGGGTATCTGGATTTGTACGGGCGTGCTGGGTGCTCCCTCCCAGTTGAAGCCGTCGAAACGGAAGCCATCGGATTTGTTGCACTGCATACTGAGCGGTTCCTGTACGTACATCGTGTACAGTTCATCGACGCGTGGTTGTGTCCACTTGATTCGCTGATAGTTCTTCGAACGTGCGCCATTTAACTGGATGCCGTGTTGATGCTCTTTCCTGTGGTGGACGAAATTAAAAAAAGAAAAATAAGAAAAATAACAGCTTGACAGTATTTTTGGTAAAAGCGGTCTTTTTTTTCTGCGCTGAATTAAGAACAATTTAAGTGCTTCCAGCTGCTTTTCTTTTTTTTTTGAAAAGCTCTACTCAATTAAGAAAAACTTTGAAGGCTATCTTTGATGGTTCGATGGACAGTAAATTTTAGTTCGCCAAAATGACCTTCTTACAGTTCGAGTATTTTAGTTTGAAACTTTTTAATGTATACACTAAGAAAAAAAGGGATTTTCAACGTAATTATTTCATTGCAAAAAAAGCAAAAATCTGACCAAACTATCTCTTGTCTTTCCGAAAATTCTCCACTAAATTAACATTTAATCCCAAAAACTTTTAATTAATTTAAATTTTTAAATAGGAAGTATAGTAAGATTTTCCGAATTTTTATTTTCCCCCAATTTCCTAACCAATCGCCCTTGGGGTGCAATCAAAAAACCTAGAAAATAAATACAAAAAAAACGTATAAATAAACTTACTTCTTCATGTACATAAAATAGTAATCCAAAGTCTCCTCGGACACTGAACTTTTGCAAACTTCCAACTTGGTAGCCGGATAGTAGTGAATGTAGTTCACACACATTTCATCGCGTATGGAGAAGCCGCCCAGCGTGGTATTCTCATAGCCGACGGTGTTGTAGTAACAAGTAGTGACCAGCGCGTCACCCTGAAGAGTAAAACAAATCAAACAGAAAAGGGTTAATAAAATTAAAAGCTTAGAAACATAACATTTTATTGCCTTGTTTTTTTTAAAAATGGTTTAAAAATAAAAACTTATCAAATAATTATTCATTACATCGGAACAAAAATTCGTATGTAATTTGTTTCTCATAATTTTTTTTTATTTTTTATCAAGACTTTTTTTACAAAAAAAAATGTCTCAAAGATAAAAAAATCTTAGACAGTGAATGAAAAATACTTTCAATGAAATAACACAACAAAACAAAAAATTACGAATGGATTCCCAGTAGGTACTCAGTACCTCACTCCATTCCTATTTCGTAATTGAACATCCAAAATCTGCTTATGAATTTATTATGAAAAAACTTAGAATAAAAGAGTAGAGACCTACATTTGGATTCGATTAATCGAATTATAGAATAACAAAAGCCCTGGGGGTTTGTATATTTCTTTCGTGTCCGAGTAACCGATAAACCAGATTTTCGATAACAGGTTACTCATTTATTGTGGCTTATAGTAAGCCCAAAAGGCAACGAAGTTTGACTTTTCAAACGTTTATTAATGTAAGCCTAAGAACTAAATAATCGGCCTTTACGGATATCGGGTACCCATTTCCCAAAAAACACAAATTTCTTGGAGGATTCGTTTCAGTAGCTTAAGTGTTGTAGGATGACACAAATACAGAGTTCTTATTGTAGACTGTTCCTATTCAAACACTAGTACACTCCAAAAAATCCTATAAAAATAGATGAATGGGATACATTATTGAAACAACTAGTATATTGAAAGAAATATTTAATACAATCGAATCTAGAATTATATTTAAAAAAATGTTTTTTACTATTTTTGTTTTTCTAAATTTTTTTTAAATTTTTACCAATTTTTGTTGTTTTACTTTTCTGCCCTTTTTTATAACTTTTTCCGAACGTATTCATGTGATTATTTATATCCCATTGAAGGATTTGTATAGGGTTTTTCTGAGAAATTTTAGATTATTTTTATTTAGAACTAGTCTACACCCAGAAAAAAATCACCCTAAAAACAAAAATAACCACCTCTAATCAAGCAGAACTGTCAGGATAGTCTGGTAAAGTTGAAAATTTTAAAAACAACTACGAACAACAGCACTGTGAACTGGAAAACTTTCGATTGAAAATGGTGCGAACTTTTTCTGAAGTTGTTGCTACTTCCTTCAAAAATTCCCATCTCAATTTGAGGTCGTGTACATTTTTATTTTGAAGTGGTGCAATTTACATTTGATATTGTCAATTTTATTTTAAAGGTGACGACTTTTGTTTGACGTATTTCAACTTGATTTTGCCGTTATTTATAATTATAATTTGTCGCATATTCATAGTTAGTAGCTGCTAAACTTTAGAACCAGCTTAGTAGCTGTCAGTTCAGTGTATTATCTGTCAACTTAGTAGATTACTAAAGTTAAGTTGGAGCTTAATTTGACTATGAACATGGGACTTTGTTTTTAACGTAGAAATAGGTACGGTCGGAGTTATTTCTACACTGTGTTTTTTTTCTGTGTATAGTTCTATCGGAGTAAAACGGATCGTGAGTCATCGAATAAAAGTCATTCATTTTTTCTTTTTGTGATTTTATTTTCCACTGAAATCCTTTGAATTGCATTCATTCAAATGCATGCATTACAGTGCACAAATCTTTTTGCCATAGCTCACTGTTAATTTCACGAATTCATCACCACTCACAGCAAATCTTGTGCACAATGACTGAAATCTAGCATTTATAACAAAATCTCTCGCGAGAATAAAAACTAAATAAGTGCCATCGCAGCACAACACAGCACAGCACGAAACTAAAAAGTGAGTAGAACATTTTTGTGTGGAGCATTTCTTGGAAAATATAGTTTACATTAGTGGTGTGTTCGTTTTGGTTGATGCAGCAGGGAACTTGGGTTTTTTGCTGCACTTGTTTGACACTTTAGTGCCAGTGTTGACAAGCCAAGGGAACGAACTGTTTGATTTGATAACAGAGTAATTTTAAATTTGCTTAAGGGATAGAATTGGGTAAGAAACCAAAAAGGAATAGCCCAACACATACTCAAAGAGACACGGGCACTAACACATATATGACGAGTTACGTCAACACTTTTACTTTGATTAAAATGGAAGGAGAGTGGCATTTTTGCAGTCCTTGCACGTGAAAAGTAACACTTTGTTTGGGAACCATTGAACTGTAAAACAATTTCGTAAATGAAAAGAAAACAAGAACCGTCCTCACTCCACCCCCCCTCCGCTGGCCAAACACTTACCGGTAGCACGCGAGGTTTATAGTGCAAATTTCGCATTTCCTGGAAATGATGCGAGTAGTAATCATCACGGTTCACTTCGCGCAACTCCTCAGTGCCTCGAAACTGGCGAGTGAGTATGCGAACACCGCGCAAATGGGTGTGCAACTGCGAACCGAATATAACGATGCCAGAGCGTGGAAGAGCCTAAAGAAAAAAAAACAGGATAAACACCGAGAAAAAAACCCAATAAACAAACAAGAAGAGAGTTTAGTATGGGGGGAAAAAAAATATCGACGAAAAGTTGCTTAAAAAATAGGTCACCATCACTCCACTTTCATCTACCAAACACACAGCTGCCATTTAGCAATCACATACACTCACACATGCATACACACAAACGCACACATTTGCCAAATCAATGAGAATCGATTCTTCTCCGTTACTCACCACTTCAGTGCATTCGGCAATGCAATAACCACTCAACGGAAATCCCACTTGACCGGGCGGTATTGCCATCTTGTCCGTATATTCCAGTCCCAACTCCATTACGCCCGCATCGTATTGTCGCAGCTGAGACACCATTTTAATGCGTAAACCGGAACTATCAATGTGACCTGTGTTAGAGCGGACGATAATCATTTTGGTGACATTCAATGAGGAAGATTTTTTTTCGTATGTTTGAACAACTCTTAAATATTGTAAGTTTCCATCCAAACTTAGTGGCTGGCAGTAGGGCACAGTATCAGAAATACAACATGAAGTTTGGATATCACTATCAATCAACTTCAATAGCAGAATGGCGCAGCGAATGAACTAACAGGCCAAATTTGCCTCAGACAGAATTTTTCAATTTCATGACTCCAACTTAGTTTGGGCAATTTCATTTCAATCATTTAAAGTTTCACGAGGTGTACTACTGAAGCTTTGAGATCACTTAAGTTGTGAGCAACACTGGTGTGGATATAGTATACCTGATACCTACAACGTAAAGCTTGACTTTTTAATGGTATCCGTATCCAAAACGTTTTGTCACTCGAGTGATATTTGCTTTTTTAGAAACAATTGAGAAACTCAACTGAAACTTGCGTTTTAAAGGCATGAAGCTATTCTTCAGTAGAAGCTATATTTGTATGGGTAGTAATCCCAAAACCTCTTCCTTCACAACATTTTCACATTTATGCTTTTCGCAAAATCTCACCTTTTTCCATATCGGGATTATTGAAATGCACTTCCAAGCGTATATACGGATTATAGTCTTTACCGCCAATAGGCAGTCCCGTCTCCGGTGGATATGTAAACGTACTGGCGCCCATGGCCCACAGGGCAATCACTTTCGAACAGACCTTGGCCGTGGCCGGCAACTGCTCGCAATCGCCATTGTACAGCGGGATCTCCACATCGACGCCCGTTTCGCAGTGAAACACTTCCATGTGATGCACGATGCCGGCTGATGTTATCATCGGTTCGAATTGTACGATATGATGTTTGTTCGCAAGGAAATCATCGAGTTTCTGTATGTGACACCAGTAGGTGGTGTCTTTCGAGGGTACGGGCACGTCTTTCAATTTAATTTCGATTTGTTTGAGTTCGCTGCAGGCAACATGAGGAACAGGGGAGACAAAGTAAATGAAACAAATTCCATTGAATGGTGAAAAGTGAATTGAATTTTTGATTGCAGTGTAACTTACGTTTCGGGTATGAGTATCTTGTCTGCGCGCAGCAGCTGCATCATTTTCACGCCCGACTCGTGGGCGGACACATTGGGCAAGGGAAATTGATGATCTTCCAGGGCCAACTGGCTGACACCGCGTGCCCACATGATGTACATGGTGCCGTCCTGCAATAACGCATTTATGATAATCAACAAATTCTCTTTTGCACTTTAGTCACTCACATGCATTCTCAGATCGAGCGGATCGCAAGTATCGAATTTCCTCTTAAACGCCAGCGTGTACTCGTCCATCTTGAACAGCTCGCAGTCCTGCTGATAGTCCTTGTGCACATACTTGCCATCGGGACTGGTGTACGTATCGGTGACCACATTAAAGAAACCATTCTGATTCTCGAAGAAGCAAATGTCCGCATCGCCTAGGCCACCGCGTCTCGAGAAGCCCAAATAGAACCAGCGATGCTGCTCGTTGAAGGCATTCTGCAAATGAAAGAGCACTTCTTGTTTGTACCAGTCCACCATCCAACTGAGTTTGATCTCTTTATTGTCCAAGTAGATCTCATGGAGTTTGGTATCGGAGAGGCCTGTAGGGGAGAGTATGCAAAAGGACAACAGATGATTAGTAATGGAAGGAGGGGTTTTTTCAGTTTCAAATCATAAGTGTCATGCTCAGTACAACTTCAGTTGCCTCGCCGCCACTCGAGTGCAGCAAAACCAATAAAATGCCAATTTCAATTGGCAAACATCATCTTCGAACAACTGACAAGTGGAACAGAAATGAAAAAAGATAAACAAGAGAAAATGGATTACAATCACAAGAGACACAAATGATGTATTCCTATTGGAAAGTGGGTAGTGATACCCCCCCCCCCCCCCCCTTCCGCTTCGCAGTGTTCAGCAATACAACGTGTTCGACGGAAGTAATATGTGGCATAGCATGACGAATGTACTCGACTGCCAACTGCCATGAGGGCGCATAAATCTTCACCACACACAAACACACACACACACACACATGCAGTGACGTGCACACTAGACATGCGACAGAGAGAAATTGATTTGTCCTTTACTGTATCTGTGTGTGTGTGTGTGTTTGTGTGGGATGGTAAAAATGCAAATTCCCTTCAAGAGGTAAGTGGCAAAATATATATTTTCCAAACCATACATTAAAATTTGTTCCCAGTTAATTGAATTCTAAAACGAACTCAAATCAAAAGTGGTTTAAATTGAAGCCATTTTGTCATTCATTTGCATCGTCATTGACATTCGCAAGCTTCACTACACTCAACTGGCATTCCGCACACTTGCACACATCAGCAATGAACTTTTAAAGTTAGTGCATTGAATACGTAATTTAACTAAAACGCATTTGAGGGATAGTCGTTGGTCAGTTGGTCAGTTGGTGGTAGAGTAGCACATGCAATTTAACCAACTAAAAGCAAAAAATTAAAAAAAAAAACTATGAAATTTTCAGTAAATTAACGTTAGTACCTATTTCAAAATTCCCTTTCTTGGTAAAGAAAAAAAACTTGATGAAAAATAAATTCCAAGAAATGTTAACAATTAAATTCTGTTGCCATTTATTTGAGTGTCTGGATAAGTGGCACAAATGCAGACTCACACCCTCCTACACACACATACATATGTATGAAAGTAGAAGTACCCTTAACACACTCTTCCTCTCACAATCCCACACACTCTACTCCACTGTCTACACACATGGTTGGCTGAATCCTGTAAGCCCGTCTTTGTACGATGTTCATCTTGAGTCGGTGTGTGTATTTCTGTATGTGTAAGCCAGTCGGCTTGTACATTCCTCTGACAAGTCTGGTAGTGTGTTGAGCAAGTACGTGTGTGAATGAGTAGTACATTTTCCACTTTGTAGCATTTTTGCTACTTTATGTGAGCACATTAAGTACTAAGCAAGTAGGTTTAACGAATGGGTTTTGTGGTCAAAAAAAGAAATTGTATAAATTCTGTTGAATCAGAAAATATCCTGCCAAATTTAACAAATTGTTTGTCAGACATTCTCTGCCCAATTGCTGTTGTTGTCCTTTCGATACTCTTTATTTATTCATTTGATGTACTTAAGTACTCTTAACTAACAGTGATTTGATGACATCAATTATGGTATTTACATAAGTAAGTATTTTTTTTACTCATTCAATAACAACGAAAAGTACAATGAAAACTCATTAATTAACTTATAATATTTATGCGTCAATTAAATTAATGACATCGACAGCATTGCATTGTACATATTTGTAATTTAACATAATTATCCACTTAGCAGGGGCAGGGGCAGGGGCAGGGTTTCATTCGTGTATGCAACTATATTGTCATTATTTATGTAAAAATTAATTCATGCGTCAATTTGCAATGCCATTGACTGGATTATAATAAATTGTTGTGGTATTTGTGAGCCAACGCAAAAAAAATTACAAGGAATTGAATCGGTTAATAAATGAGAAATTTGTGTTATCCGAATTAAGAGAGCTTTGACCTCATAGTTTACGATTTCCAAGTGGATTTGAAAGTTTTTTACACCGACTAATTCCGGAAAAATCTCACCCATTTCAGTGGAACTTGGATAGTCCATGGAAATTTTAAATGTGTTCATTGTGGAAATTTGCCACTTTGTGTGGTTTTATCTCATTAAAAAAGCTAACAGCTAGAGCTCTGATAAAAAAGCACAAACATTTCCCAAAACAAGCAGGCAAATACGCACGAAATTCGGTCGAAATAAACGATAAAAATGAACTCATAAGCACGCTTATGACACAGTGCAACAGTATTTTTGGGGCTGGAAAATTTCTTCACTAGGTGAAAGTATTATGTTAGAATAGTAAATCCTCTAAAGGGTTCGGGGCTGTGTGGCTACAGTCCTGTTCTAAGACATAAATGCCTTGAATTTGGTCTCTTCAAAAAACCTGTTGGAGAAATTATTTTTTTTAAATGTTACCATGTTTTCGATGTATGACCAATAGACCAGCTTGGTATGATCATTTCCTTTGCCCCACCCTCCTAAAATGTTTATTTTTAATTTTGTTTTTGTAAATTTTTTTTTTGTTCAAGCCCCTTAGAATAAATGTTTGGAATATTGGTCCGGAGGGGATTGACTCCCCCAAAATGGATAATTTTGGTTTTTTTCCTCGTATTTTTCTTATTTCAAAACGCATTTTTTTTTGTATGGAACGCATTTGAGAAATGCTTAAAAATCCTACAATTATTTTGGCGGTCAAACAGTGTAAACAGTGTATTCTTAAATTTACGCAAATCAATCAAAAAGTACTTCATTGTTAGGTACAGAACATTTAACACACTACCACTATTCTCCGCAACAAAAAGGCTAAAGTGAGAACAAAAGAAACCGACATTGTTTTTAAATTTCACACATGTAAACAACTGCATAACTAAACATTGAATATGAATTCAATTTCACTTCAAAAATGCATGTTAACAAGTTGAAAAATAAATTTAAAAATACGGAAAATTAATCAAACTGAATGAACATGTTATCGATTATACAATTCAGCAATTAAACTTCCTTAATTCAGTTTTAAACAAAGAAATTCTGTTGAGAGTTTACTCATCCAGCTTGGCTTTCTTCAATTCAAGAAAAGCCATTTTCCCTTTAAATTTCTTGGAAATCACAAATCGTTTATTTTGTGAAACGTTTGCAAAACACATGAAGTATGTCTTAGGCATTTCCAGCACAGTCAGCGTTTTGTTGTGCGGCCACATTGTGTGTATGTGCCTTTTTGTGAAGACGGCATCTTTTGATTGTTTCCTAATTGGAAATTCTCGAAATTTGCTGTTGGGCATTTTATGCACTCAAATTTTCCGCTCATTTAGAAAGTTATTAATTTGAGTACTGCGGGCAATTAACCCTCAATTAAAGTGGATTTTTAATTGTTCCATAATCGTATAGTTGGGGAGAAAGGGTGCTCGTTGATGTGGTTTGAGTTTCATTTTATGTCGTTTTTGTGTTAATTTATTTCGTATAACCAAAGGATAAATAAAAAGTAATTAAATCAGGAGACAGAGTGAGCGATTGCTTGAAATACAGATGAGAACCGTAAAGTACTCAGACTTCTTTCGGATACAATCCGTTGCAAATTAAAATGAAAATTAAAATCATTCATACGCTCTGCAGGAAATTAATTCATTGGAAAATCTGCATATTAAAGTATCTCCGCACACCCAAAAGTCATGCCATCACCCGAAATAAACAAGAATATAAAATAAATTTTACGATTTTCCAAACAAGCACACACACACACACGCGCACCATCCATAAAAGTTCAACCGTAAAATTCCAATGTGAATGGCCTAAATGTGCGTATCCTTGAAGAGGATGAATGTCCCAAAACGTAGAACATCTCTGCGTTTCCATAGTTGTAATGAGGTTTTAACTTTGTTCGAAAGTATTTTATTCCCACTGCACTTGTCACTGTGGCGTATGAGCAACTTTTCTGAGCACCTTCGATGCAAAGTTACACACGCACACACTGGGAATAAATGTTACTAGATGTGAAATATCTGA
This sequence comes from Heteromyza rotundicornis, assembly GCA_951394025.1. Classification (NCBI taxonomy): domain Eukaryota; kingdom Metazoa; phylum Arthropoda; class Insecta; order Diptera; family Heleomyzidae; genus Heteromyza; species Heteromyza rotundicornis. The sequence continues at coordinate 12,879,604 of OX596010.1, read as the reverse complement.
AACAAAGTTGAGAAGTGCATCAGAATAATGAAAACTCAAAATGTGCAACCGAGAAAATCTGCACAGAATAAAAAAAAAAAAACGAAAACATTTTATTCAAATTAAAACTAAACACAAAACAAATAAGAAAACTGTGACATGAGCTCTATTGCTGTCTTTATGAGGCGTTGCCAATGTGACCTTAAGACAAATGGAGGCGGTGAAAAGCAACTCGAGTTACAAATGAGGGTGCAAACAACAGCAACGACGCCGACGCCGATGCCGACGACGTTGGTAATGATGACGATGATGAAGATGACTACGTCGAGACATAGCATTGGCAACGCCTGACTGATGTCTTCTCATATGTTTGTTTGCACACAAAAGCATGCTAACACACACATTCACTCACACGTCAAAGGTTCCTTAAAATCTTTTAAATGTAATATTTTATTTCCACCAAGCAGTGATGAAACACAGTCAGAGGCCATATGAAACTTTCCATGGGTGGTGTGGGGTACAATTTTTAATGTCAAGAGTTTCTTGATGTGTTCTAATTTACAAAACAAATTTTATGTGGGGGACTAAGATCAGAGAAGAATGTGTTTACTTGTTTATGTAATTTTATGTTTCGTGATGATGACGTTGTTGTGAAGAATTGTCTTGCGTTTACATTCTGACAGAAATTGCAAAATGGAAATTAGATTTGCCGAGATTGGTTTTCTAAATGTTGTGTGAAAAATGAGGAAAAGCAAAGTTTTCAATTAATATTTGAGCAAATAAAATTATGAAAAAATGTATGGAAGACAGCCTGTTTTGTGTTCAATGCCCTGATTCACTTAATTAAGCTAGTTCACTAGAGCGGTCACTTAATTGGTTCGAACTCATCTTTGTATTACGTTTTTCTCGAAGAGAAATAAAAACTTTTGATTCCTCACAACTCGATTCTTTTTCGTTTTCATTTCAAAATCTGCGTATTTAAAAAAAATGTCATTTAAAAAAAGTTTCCGAGTTGGGATTGGATCCTATTCCATCGGTTTGTCGATGTTTGCCGTTGGTCGACTGAAATTTTGTTTGTCGCAAACGAAAGCCACAAACGAAGTAAGTTTGTCTAATATTTTGTAATCCAGTCATTCTAGCTTTTTTTCATGCAGGGGCCTCTAGACTTCAGAGGCTGTTCTGCAAATTGTCGCTGCTAAGCCTTATAAGCTAATTATCCAAAATGTTGTTGGTGAAAATTGTTGAAAATAAATGAGTGTATTGCCAGGGTTCAGGGTTCAGGCTCAGTGCAACTTAAATACTTAATAAGTCTGGTCAACTTGCATCCAACCGGAACCAGACTTCCACAACTTTGAGCCGTTCTACAGGGTGTAACATTATACCAGTCCAGCTTAGTATGGGGGATTTTCTAATTGATTCATTCCTTCGTCCCACTCCACTAAAATGTGGTATTTAACAAAAAATTATATTCCCAAAGTTCCATCTCAATCGGGTGACTCTAGACCATCGAGCAACAAGTTTCAATACGAAGATGAAGGGTTCAGTACAAAAAAAAATATTCGAGCAAAATCTTGGTCCAATAAACCAAAATTTTGTTCTGAGGGTCTAAACTAAAAAAAGATTACAACAACAACAAAAAAAAAATAAAATTATGTTTCAAGATTCAAATTGGAAACCAATTTCCAAAATCCTTTTCTAAAAATTCCAAAAAAAATTTTTTTAAGACCCATTTTGATCAAATCATAAGTAGTTTCGGAACTTCGAACCTTGTACAAAATCGGTTTCTAAACATTTGCAATCGAATACAGCAATAAAACAATTTTAAAAGATTTGGAAAATGTTCCCTTTTTTTTGTCTTTTTGTACGGAAACTCCCTTTAGCTCTTGTCCGATTTGCCTGATTCCCGAACTGGCTGCTAAAGCGAAATTTCCATCCGCAACTTTGGAAATAATCATTTACGGTTTAAGCTACAAAAATTCAGCGATGTCGCTAATATTACTGGATATTCCATAAAATTCTGATGATTCTAGCTGCAGTTAACTGACTATTAATTAATTACGAGAATAATACGTCACTTCCTCGCAATCATACACGCGCATTACAAGAGATTAATCTCGACTTTGAATGCGATTCATTTTCATTACATTTCAAATAAACCAATTTCCAACAAACATTCACATTTATAATGACTCCTTTGGGACTGGGTGTAAATAAAAATACCAACACATAAAACGGATGTCAAGAATTCATAGCCATAAAATTCTGCACTTAAAAAGTTAATATAAACTACGATGACATTCATTCGTGTGCCGCTATTGAAAAGGATGTTGTAATTAGAGGAAAATTCCCTTGCACTGAAAGTATGTGAAGGTATGTGTGTGTGTGTGTGTGTGTGTGTGTGTGAGTAATTTCCCCCGATCACTTTCATGAACGGGGGATTCATGCCAGGTTACTCACCATGAAAAGTGAAAGAGAGAAAGACAGAAAAAGCAAATTATAATTGGAATTGATGCGCGAAATGTGAATGCCAAGGCGAGCAATATTGAAAATTCCAATTCAGCCAAAGGCAAATGACAAGAAGAAGTGAAAGGTGCACGCAAAGCTTGCTATCGGATGGCAAATCATTTTTCAATCTAGATTGAAAATGGGAGCAAATGTAGCTACTGTATGTGACAGGCTGCGAACTATAGTTACTGCAAGTGATTATGAAATTAAATCGGAAAAATCTTCAAGTACCCTGTCGGCCAACCGAAAACCCCCCTGCCGACAAATTAAGCAATCAGATTTGCTAAATCCAACCAAAGTAAATTAAAATCAAAATGCGCTGTTCATTTCGGTCGACCACCAAGCAAGCCAAAAATAAACTGGGTCACGTAGCTAAACCATTTTAAGACCCACTTCAAAAACCTACAAGCGCGCTGGCAGACAGGCGTCCACAATTGCATAACCAGGTGCCTGGTAAAGACGAGCTTAAGCGGGACTGGGAAAACCAGCGGCGAAGTGCCAGCATTGGCCCCTCAGTCATGTTCACACTTTGTTCTGCAGGTTCCGTTCCATAAATACGCGCAACCGCACACACACACAGACACACACACACACTGACAACTGCTATGAAGAATGACAATAAAATCTACAATGAAGGAAATCCCCTCGACCAAGAATACAAAGAAGAATCCTCAACATAATAGCAATGAAATTATTTACGTCTCTGGAATTTAAAACAATGAACGAATGAATGATGAATAAACCGGCACACAGTCAAACATTCCCACTAAAGACACTCGTGGTGATGATGATGATGATGACAATATAGACCATAAGCGGAAGGCATGCTCAAAATATTTATTCATAAAGCGTGCTTGGCCAAAGGAGGGTAGGCTGGAATGGGGCTTCCACCAAAAATGTGGCAAAGAATTTTTCTATTATATTTTCGTTTTGTTTCCGTAATGTGTCCCTGCGGGTAAGTAAGGGGTGGCGCGCACACTGCAGTCCTCCGTAATAATAACGTTATAAGCGTAAATAGATAAAGTTCTTAGGAATTTTTCATATTCGCTTAAGTGACACGCTGGTATCTTGAGAATGTCCTCCTCGAGAAAGGAAGGCGAACTTCCTTTCGCTCTCTCTCAACAATGGAAATTCTTTTGTGATTCTTCTCTGTGTGCGTTTGTGTGTGTTTGTTGTGTGGTTTCTTGTATTTTTGCAGGGGCCTCTGCCAGTAATTGAAGTTGATGGTTGATGACTTTGATGGCATGTGATGACAATTATTAAGTGATGATATTGACGGTAGCAGTCGGTTGTTGTTGTTGTTCTTACTATTGCTGTTATTCTTATTATGGTCGTTGCTGCTTGGGAAAATAACTTAACTAGGGTTTATCAATAATGAAACAGCCCATTCCGGATATTTCACACAATTGTGGTTTCTTGCTCAAGCGTTCTGTTGTTACAAGTTTCCATTAATGCAAATGTGTTTGTTTTAATGGAAACTTGTTGGAACTTCCTATGACATCTGTACAAATATTGGCATTATAATAACAAATTGTAGTACTCGAAAAGCAAATAGAGTGTAGCTGAATTGATTGAAATGGAGATGTATTTTCATCTGGTTATATTTTCACTGACGTCGCACGGTGGAGCAAGAGTTGAATTCTTTGGCCAAAACCCATAGATTTGAAAGACTATTCGTATTCAAATTAGGTTCGAAAGTTGATAATTTTGGGCGTGGCTTTGTTCCAATTCCATTTCGTTCCGGTTAAATTATTTTTGGTTCCAGTTCCATTTCGTTCCCGACACCATTTTCAATCAAATACAAGAAACGGCGTCCAAATCGATTCTGTATTTCTCAAGATAAAGGAAAATAAAAAAATTGTACGGCTATTTTGTATGGCAGGTATGGCGATTTTTCGGCATTTTATCAAAAATATATCGATTTTTTTATCGAAAATATATATTTTATCGATAATTTTCAAATATTTATCGATAATTTCCATTTCCTGATCCATTTAAATATTTTGTTCCAATTCCATTTTGTTCCGGTCCAATTCCATTTCGTTCCAGTTTCATTCCCATTTCGTTCCCAACCTAATATCCAACCAAACGTATTTCTCAAGATAAACGAATATAATACAAATTTGGCGGCCATTGTGTATGGGAGGTGGGCGTGGTTCTAATCCGATGTAGCCCATTTTCAATACCGTCCAATTATTCGCCAAGAGAAGAGGAATGTCAAAATTTGGAGGCGATAGCTCAAAAGCTACGCCAGTTATATGTAGTTTTCTATATATACCACGCCTCATTAACTTTAGCAGCAGAATCTACAACTCAGTACACTGTTGTCATTCAAGGGTGGGCGGAAAAGCAATCGGCCAATTCAAGAAAACACAAATTTTTCGCACAAAACTCAATGCAATGCTCGTCTCAATTACTTGAACAGCAACAAACTCGATTTGCACAATTCTCGAATTCAAATTATTGTTTAAAATGTTATTTATGCGTTTTTTTTAACAAATAATGTTTTTTTTATTAAAAGGCAAATATTTACTTTATACATTTTCATTGAATAAAATCGAAAGATATTTGTTTACTACAAATGGTTTAAATATGCTTATATAGTATTCCATCTCGTGTTCGAACTGAATTGAACTTAGTAACTTTTCTCAGAGCGACGACGATATATACTTTTTTGAAGCAGATACGAAGATGCGCAAATAAATAACAAATCTCTTCGCTTAAATTTCTTTTGCTTATTTCGATCCTTGTGGCTATCAATTAAACTAATGGCTAAAGTCAGACTACCATCATCATCATCATCTTGATGCTGGTCAACTATCAGCATCTGAAATTAACCATTTGACCAAACTCACACACACACACACACAAACACACTTAATGATAAACACTATCTTATCCTAGCCTGTCGTTTGCTACAAATACAACCCCCGACCACTCTCATTACTATGAGCGCTTAATTTGATTTGGGTTTCATGGCAACTTACGTTGCACAAAAGAATCACTTAGATGTGATTTGCAAAAATGCTCTGTATTCGATTTCATCTTTCATTCGTGCCGCATTGAAATACACTGAAAGCAATTCAGGCACACTCCACCCGCACCACATAATTCACCAAAGAGCAGGTATTTGTGTGTTTTTCTTGTGTATGTATAATGTTTCAATTCGGTTGTAAGAAGCAAATCCTCCGACAACTTAATTACAAATATCTTAAAAGCTTTCTATCTGCGCTTACTTCATCGTCATCATCGTCGTCGTCGTCGTTGTCGTTGTCGTAGTGCTAGCATCGCATATGACATACCACGAAAAATGATGATGGTTGTGCAATGTCTCACCCTGGCGAAAGCGGTTTGGGTTAAATGTGCTTCCGGCTGCATACACACGCACACACACACACGCACACACACATAGTCAGACAGACAAACTGACAGACACACACCGCCAGCAACACGTGAGTATAATTAAGCTCTGGCTCTGAACATTAACAGACGCTTTTACTTTTTACATAAACATTAATAAAGGACATCGGCAGTGGCAGCAGCTGCTGGTGTGGAAGGTAGGATTCACCAAGTGGTTCGATAAAATACTTACGGTTTGTAATGTGTATTTTCGTTTAAGTGTTGAGCAAAATGTTAGTACAAGGTCCAGTAAATGGGAAATGCCATTTATGCTATTGATAAAGGTGTGAAATTTCCTTAATCCTTTGCATTTTAATTAACTTTTCTTGAAAAATTTAAATAAAATGTTTCCCTTCTTAACTCACCAATTAATTCCACTGTAAGAAATGTGTCACAAATTTTTGCAAAATTCCTTGTCCGTTCCCATTCTCTTTGGGGCTTGACAATCACTGTGCACACATTGTCATTCGATAAATGAATGCAATCACGTTGCTTGTAGCGTGGTTTCAACATTTGCCTTTTCCGACTTCTACCTTTGAATGTGTACATGTGCGCGCTGAATGTGGCTCGACTGTGTAGTGGTTAAGCGAACGTATGTGTGTGGTTAGGTGTGTGTGAAGTTTATGGCCAAGAAGAATTCACTTGCCCCGTACTTTCATTTGCGTAGACACATTAAATAATTGTTCTGCCAAAATGAGTTTATGAATTGGGTCAATAAAATAAATTATTTGTGAAAGATTTTATGTGCGGTTAGCAGGTGTATAAAGGAGTAAAAGTGTACGTAATAAGAGGGGAATTTTCTATTCTTCGGAATTGCTATTGTTGGCTGTCGAAATTAATAAACTTTGCTTTAGTAATAACTTGAAAGGATAGCTAAGATAGGGTATAAGGAACATGAGTGGAGCATACGAAAGAGGAGCAGTAGGGGGAAAGGAATGGAAATACTACTGTGAAAAATAACAGCGAGCAATACATAACTTTCCGGTTGGTATTTGTCTACAATGGAGTGGAAGTACTACCAACAAGGAGTACAATGCTCCAAGGGTCGTGAAAAGTTAGTGAGTGCTTTTTCCGACCAAAAGTCGCCAGATATGTGTTAAAAAGGTTCTATCTAGGAGTAAAATGGAATAAGCCTTCTTCCGTACATATCACACAGAAAAAACATCTCCCGTCTGCTTTAATAGCTCAAAATTACTTTATGATATCAAAATGTGTCATATGAGTGGACAGCGGATTTATAAGCAAATGCATATTTTACTGGACAAAAAAGATTTTTTTTTTAAATATTATGATTTGAACACATTATGTTTTGCATATTTTTGCATATTTTGCATATGTTTTGCATATCTGCCGATTTAGCATATTTTTTGCATATTTTTTACATATTTCTTGCATATGATTTTGCATATAAATCCGCTCTCTACATATGAGTAACATTTATCTCATATAAGTAATTAAAGTCACTCATACGCCCAGTAGGTTGTCAAAAGTTGCATCATTTGCACAAATCAGATATACTTGCGCTGCGATTTTTTTTTGCGCCTAACGAGCGCAACTTTAATTGTGCAATTAAAAGCTTTTTTCATCCACGAAAATACAAACAAAAAGTTCAAGTCATTTTGCAAAAATAAAACTTTTAAGTGATGCAGATTTGTTAAATTTTTTTGTCATTTTCTTTTATCAGAAAGTGCTTTGCTAGTGTTTGTGAATGTGTGTGTGTATGTATTTAAATATTTCAATCATCTCACAACTGTGAAAAGTCTTTAAAATGTTTAAAATTGTACATTTTCCTATGATGTGAAAATTTTCTTTAGAATTCCAATGTGAATTTCAATTGAAAGAGGACACCATTCACAAAATAAATCATCTGGCTTTTAAATTGTTCTGGATGAAAGATTCACAAAAATGCCCATTTAAAATGTTATCCATTTACATTCCTCAATATTTGCAACAAATTACTTTGAACAAAAATTGTAAAGTATTTTTTTGGTAGTAGGTAGGTACTACTTCCTCGCAAAACCAACACATTTCTCCAAATATTTTTTTAAAATTTTTTATTTGGGAAAAAAATTCCATGTAAAATTTAAATTTGTTTGGACTTCCGGTTCCAGCATCACTGAGCAGATACGGTTTTTGTATGACGATTTTATTAAAAAATGTATTTTTATTATGTAGTGGAAAGTGTTGTACCTCGGCTCGAGTGTCATTTCCCGTTACTCGGTTGAGCATGAAAAAAACCGATTCTTCTACAATTCTACGATTCTTATCCTTTTCTTATTGTATTAGTTTGCGATAATTCGTGAGAAGTGTCGCGTGTGGGAAAGTTTTTCCATTAACTTTTTTTTATTCATTGCATAATTCAAATAAGTTTGTTTAAATATTTTTTGTTACACCGAGAGAAAGAAACTGTTGGATACTGTTAGCATGTAAATCTGAAAACAGTTAAATTCACCCATTGGAATTTAAAAAAAATTTGGTGAAACTATTTTATAAATACTTTTAACATTGTCACCATTGATATTTTTGTGGTACATACATCAGCAAAACTACATCTCCCAAACCTTGTTCCAATTACCACAACCATTGCGGATTAATTTCATTTAATGAAATAACTATTCAATTTTAAATACATGCATGTCATAACAATTTATCTTCATCAGAGCACAGGTGTGAAAATGTTAATTCTGGCATCAAATTAATGTGCAATTACAACTAAATTACAAAAATTTGTGTCGCATTTGCATGCATATTAATACTCCCTAACATTAATTAAAAATGCAAATTAATGACAGCAAAGAATTAAAAAAAAATATTAAAAAAAATAAAACATTAATTATGGCATACATAGCCCACAACTACTACCGACAAGAGCCATGTAAATGCATTAATATTTTTAAAAACACACAAGCTCACAAGAAGTCACACACACACACAGCTGTCAGATTTATATTTTAATAAATGCTGCGCGCTGTGTGATAAAATTATACTTTGCAACGGCTATATTATAATTAAGAGCTTCCACGCTCGGATCAAGTAGGATGTCATCGAAATAATAATGCGAAAAACCAGAGCATGGCGGAATTTTAATTCGGATTTAAAAAGGATGTCATTTAAAATTCACAGCCACTTGACATTTCCCTTCAAATGTGGCACATTCACCATTTACACTTTCAGTGTCGTGTCGGGGAATTGCGGATGTACTCGCGCCACTTCCAAAGAAGTGTATGACAGTGAAGTGTGTAAATTTCCTGAAGTTCACTCTGAGCTTGTGCTGCGATTGTTGGCAAATTGTTAGTGCGAAAAAATTAAGCTTTAAGAGCCTGCCTCAAGCTGTGCACCGGCAGAGAGAGCATGACGACAGGTATCAATTCTGTTTGTTTGTAAAACACAAAATGTGAGTCTGTGATGGCAGTGAAATGTCACCTTTTCTAAATTTTGTAGTTCGAGGAAACACTTGTGAATTTGAAAAGAATTCCTTTGTGAGGTTGCAACTTTTACATACGGTATAGTAGAAAACCATGTTAGCAATTTCTAAAGCAAAGTTGAAGGTGACTAGACGAGCGTCCAAATGGTGATTGTCTCGGCATCGGCCGCTATAAAATGGAATTGATCGGGAACTAAGCACACCTAGAATGCTGTAAATATGTGACCTGGTTGGTGATTAAGTCATAATACCTCATCCCAATAAAAACCAGTAAAGAGCGCTCAGAGTTTTGAGTCCTGAAAGTATATTATACCCTGCACCTTACTGTAAAATGGTATATGGCTTTTGTTACACCGTTTGTAACGCCCATAAGAAGGCGATATAGCGATGTCCGTCCGTCCGTCCATCATTTCGCACGATAACTGCCGTAACTTTTGAGCAATCGCCTCCAAATTTTGGCATTCCTCTTTTCTGGGGGAACGATTGGACGTGTGCAACATTGGATAAGAACCACGCCTACCTCGCATACATAATAACCACCAAATTTGAATTATTTTCGTTTATCTTGGACGCGTTTTTTTTTATTTGGTTGGAAATGATGCCGGGAACGAAATGGAAATGAAACTGGAACGAAATAGAATTGGACCGGAACAAAATGGAATTGGAAAAAAATTTTGAAATGGGAAAATTGACAACAAAGGGTTTAAGAATATATTGTAGTCGCATGACTCATACTCGAGTCGATGTCAAACCTAAATGTTTACTGGGTTCAATAAAATGTTGTCACTTTCGTGTTTTTTGTGCCCTTTAATGTATGCAAAAACTTTTTCAATTCGTTAAAAAATTCATATAAAAGTCAGTTTTGGAGATTCAACTTTATTTGATACATCTATTGAAAAAGCTTAGAAATGTCAAATTCATAAAAAATTTTTTACTAAAACAGAATGTAATTTTTTCGCATAAATGCATTTTTAAAAAAATTTTGGTATTTTTATTGAAAAGAGCAGGCATAAATCAATAAGAAAAGTCAAACGTCTAAAACTTATAATTTAACGGAAAAACTCTGTAGCAAGGACACCGTTTAACATTTCCCATCTGCATTTTGCACAATTTATGTACTTTGATAGTACAACAACTCCACCAAGTTTCCAAGATTTTTAAGCGTGTACACTTCATATAAAATGCACCATATAAGAGTCCTCTTTGAAAAAAAATTACTTAAAATTCAAACTTTCGTATTTTTATTTCCGTCGAAGTTCCCTTTTTACCATTTTTACTTTTTTAGAAGGTACAGCAGTACAGAAGTAGATAATGTCATTATCATACTTTCCCTTTCTACCTTCAACGATCATTTAACGAGAATGCATTAAATTTTGTTAGCGAAATTTGTAAGGAAAAATAAAAAACAATGTAAAAAAAAAATTGCACTGGAAGCCACGAAGAAGCAACATGTTCCAAACGAAGATGGAGAACATTTAACGGTAATACCCATATTCGCCAGCTAAAGCGAAGGCGCAGTGTTGTATTTTGTTATGTTAAGCTACAAATTAATGATGCTCGGTAATGGCAGTTGACCTTATGCTAAGCGTATATTAAAAAAACACATTATTTTGTAAAACTTTAATAACAACAACAACCTGTTTGTTGTTATGCTAAAAATATGTATGAAAAGCAGACATCAAGTTGCCGTAGGATAGAGTATGCGCCACAAGGATATAACAACAACAACAACTGTGACAACATTAATACTAAAATAAAAAACACACAAAAATGCGCGCTAAAAACAAGTCTGTTGCACTTGCATTAAAATTGCTAATTTCGCATGGAAGTCAAAGTCAAACAGCGACACCGAAGTTACTTCGGCGTATAAAAAGTGAAGAGGAGCGAAGGCGAAGGCGAAGGCGAAGCAACAGCAGAGTTGCTCATTAGTGAAATTTGTGTGATAAAAACATGCCAAGGGCATGGCAGAGTGCACAAAGAGGAAGAGTGACGAGTGACAACCCTAGTGGAATGTTGAAGTGCCCATTTTGCGCATAAAATTTCGCTTCAAGAGCGAGTTAATATTCAATAGGTTGGCATGAATATTTTTCGAATTTAAAAGCTTTTTTCGGTATATTTGCTTAAAGCATTTTCGGTTGTCTTCACTCAGGCACACATAATAACCCGTTCCATACGAACTTATGCCAGCAGCCACTTAACAAACACATTTTCGCATCGTTATCCGTTTAGTGGATGGAGTGTGTGTGTGTGTGTGTGGGTGGGTGTGAAGAAGCTGCCGCCGCCGTCTGTATTACATATTTCGAATTGAAAATCGACCTTTTGTGAGGCGCGGCATATCCTTCTCTTTGCATGTACCTTCTGTGCAGTTCGCATGAATATTCACACATAAATCATTGTCAGTTGGCCTTATTAGGCAAATAAAGACTTCCGAAGACAAATACAAAAAAAAATTACTATACACGTTGGGAATAATGGGGTGTTAATAACGTTTGCAATGGATAAGAGTACTCCTTTTGACTAAGTCGGTTAGCGAAATTTCTCAAAGGAAAATTGGAATTTGAATTTGAATTAGACAACCAGATAAGCACACCCTTCCCAGCACACAAAATGACTCTTTTTACACACTTTTAAGACTCATTTTTGGTAAACAAACGAGATTTTTATCCAGAATCTTACATCACGTTCAATATTACAGTAATGAATAGAGGGGAAAGTTTGCATAAAAATCGCACAACCGATTACAGTACTCCAAAGATATAATATCTGGAGTAATGCAGATGTAAGGAAAAATTATAGCATTTCACACTCAAAGAACTAATGTGTTTGCTGCAAATTTTGAATACTTTTAGAGAAAATACGCTTGTATTTGTCAACTTTCGTTTGCGGTCAACGAGTTCAGTTGATGGAAACGTTTTTAGTTTCTCACAAATGCACAAAACTTTCTTTAAATACAGCCTCGTTTGTAATAAACTTAGTGTTTTCAATTTAAAAAACAAACAAAATATTTTTTTTTGCTGCTTATTGCCTATCTTTTAAATTTCATCAGAATCAAAGAGGTCGAGGGTAACTTTTTCAAAAATCGTATCGATTTGATATGGAATAACCCTTATACAGTCGAACTCGTTTAACTGAATTTTGCATAATAGAAAAATATTTCACTAAAACGAAGTGTGGTTTTAGCCAAAATTATCAGCTTTTACCCAAATTGTTTTCTCATAAATGGGATAGCGCCAAAGGTCAAGCCAGAATTTAATTTCTTCACACATTCGTGTTCGTATAACTTATGGATCGATGGGAGACCAACGCTTTTTCTTTAATTTATACTTTAAATTTTCTATCATGAACCTCATTTAAAAAAAAATAAAATTGCAATTGAAATTAAATTTTTAAGGCGTGTTTCATTTATGAGGAGTTAAATTGGTATAAGCTTTTGATTTAGGAATCAAATTATGTTTTCAGTTAACCGGGTTTTTTAGTTAAGCGGGTCTCAGTAAAGCGAAATTATTTGTATGAAAAAGGGAAAAAAAATCATGGGAATACAATTTTTGTTTGAATTAAGGGGTTTTTTCACTTAAGCGGGCTCCAAAAATGTTACATTCACCCAAAAAATTAAAAAACCCATTAAATAGAATTTGGAAGCAATTCCGGCATTGTTTTGAAGTATTTACAGAAATCAATGCATGAATATTTCAGGTTATATCTACAGAATCGAATTCTATTTTTCCACACTTTCCACAACTAATCGCGTTTTGTCTGAGTCCCAGTGTATAAACGTAGTATTTTGGTACAAAAAGTATGCAATATAATACTTCAAAAAACCGCACCGCGTTACTCATACGCAAAGTATGGCAATATATTATTAATACCAACAAATTAAGTTTTTCTACTTAAATTTTTGTTAAAATATTAAAAAAGACACTATTTTATTATCATAAAAGAGTGTAAAAGAGTATATTCATAAATCACACTCGTTTATGTCATTTGGACTTAAATTCAAATTTATTGGCATACACTAGGTATGAATAGTAAAATAATATCACAAATTTTTGCAATTGTTTTGTAATTGCTTTAAAGAGTTGATCTAGAAAAACTAACAACGAACGAAATGTTTCATTTCAATAGGATTGTTTTTAAGGACAAGCTTTGGACCAAAATAAAATTTCCAATTTTAAAATATTTTAACGCCCTTTTAGAGGACGCTAAAATGGTTAGTAAACCCTTCTGAAAAATTTGTAATTCCACTTCTAAAAAAAATATGTTCCTAGACTTCTCTACATGTAAATAAGAATTTCAAGGTTATGTTCTTAACAAAGAAGAGTAAAGGAAATCAGCAAAGTTTTAGTGATAAGATCTTCGGTGTCATTTGTGTTGTGTTGTTTAGATAGAAAATACACCTTCTGGCAATAATTTTTTAAACTTACAAACAAGGCGAAATGTGTATTTCCATTGCAATTAAATTCATTTGAAATTTGAATACAAATGAAAGACCATCCATGTCAGGAAAGTTTCCAATCTGCTTCTCGTTCCAAAGATAAATTTCTACCTTAAGGCAATTAAAATAACATTTCTGTTCCACATACCCTTGGTTGACATTTGCTTGACATTTTACTGAATAAAGCTCGCGCCTAATTAAGCAAATCCCCGAAATCGCAGCAATCAAATGTAAATAGAGACCATGACAGCAACAGTTTGTCGGCATAACAAAAACAACAACAACGTCAATGAAAGCGCGACTCGAGTCATAAAAAGTCCATGAAAGTCAAGCCGAAAAGCAACAAAGAACATGACCGTAGCAACATGAACTACGCGAAAATACCCCTAGCAAAAAAAAAACACACAAAAATAAAGCAAACAAAAGCAATTAACTTATTAAATTGTCAAATTAATGAAAAGAAATGCCGAACATTTTTCAACTTGTTTAATTGCGGCAACAGCAGCCTCCATTTTCGCACACCACAAGCAAAAAAAATTCCACTGGGCACGAAGATGAGGAAAAAATAAATTATGAAAAATGATCAAAATGAAAATGGAAAGGAAAAAATTACTTTTATGCAGAATCCCATTTGCCAGCGGTTAAATTATGCACAAGCGTGACCCACAAGCATGACCGTCGCGCGAAAGTGCGAGGTGAGTGGGTCAAATAAACAACCCAAATTACACGCTCAGTAAAAAATTAAACGAAGTGACATAAATCAACGTGAATAAATAATATTTCGACAAAAAAAAGAAGAAGAAATTAAGAAAAAATTCATAAAAAGTGGCCCCGTGAATGTAACGAAATAATTAATGTGCCGCATGCACCAGCAAATAAAGCAACGAAAGTGGTATCAACATAACGTTAACGTGGACTTACGGTTGGCCCATGCGAACAACGGCAGCACTGACAACAGGCAGAGGAACAGCGCACAGCCGACGATGTTGTTGCTGCTGCTGCTGGTGCGGTGTTGGTGTTTGCGTTGGTACTCATACTCGAGAGGCGTCGCACGTGAACAGCTTCCGCTGGTAGAGGACACAATTTTTCCCGCCATTATTATGATAACAGCAACGAGACAAGCAACATTTGCGGCCCGCACAAAACGCACACAAATAAAATATGGCCAACGACTTCAGATCATAAATAACCAAAGGCCGGAAGAGGAACACCGCGCACAACAATGACACTGACAAGGACCTTCACGTCGCGAAAATGAAATCACATTTAGGAAATGTTCCTTTCGCTTTTTTTTTTCTGGCTGAAACTAAATATGTATGTGAGCCTGGCCTGACAAATTGCCGCACAACGGCCGGACAATAAATATCAAATTAAGCACAATTTGTCACCGGAAGTCAGACGGTTGGTTGGCTTCCGTAACGGGATGCTTTCGAAAACACTAAACCTTGCCTGATCGTTTTCGAAACGCACAATTCACTCAATTCTTCACTGCGAAATGTTTGTGTCGTTCTATTTTATTTGTTGCAATTTAAAAATTGTTCCTTTTTTCCACCGACTCGAGTTGCGGAACTGCACTCTAAGGACAAATTCACAAATTCACTTCGGTACACTAACACTGCCGGGTGTAGACGATGTGCAAAAGCAAAAAAAAAAAAAGTGACTCACTAAAAAACTTTTAATGCTGCAAATGCAAATGTAAACGCAGACAGGTCGACAGTCAGACACGGGCTGCAGGACAGACAAAACACGTTGCTGTCTGCCAACTCACAAATGCTGTTCTTTTTTTGTGTGTTTCTTCTTGTAACTCTGCACGTTGCCAAAAAGCAATCAGGATATCCGCTCACTTTCCGTTTCCGGCTTTTTTGTTGTTGTTGTTGTATTTGTTGCCTTTGTTTTTATTACCTTAACTTTGATACGCTTGCACACTCTTTTTTGTTTTGATATTTTGCTCTCTTTTTTTCGTTTATTTTGTTTCGGTTTTCGTTTCCGCTTTTGGTTCGGTTTCGTTTGGAACAATTCGGCGCGTCTGTTCTCGTTACGATGGCGTCGCAGAATGCTGCCAATTCTGTTCGGAAATTCTGTTTTATACTCGTCGCTGGCCGCCGGTTCGTGTGTTGGAGTAAAGTAATGAATTGTCTTCGGCTTTGGCCGTTGGGTATATGAATGCTCGGCTGTTCAGTGGCGGTTGATGGAACATTTAACAGAAAAAACATTGGGAAAACAATTTCAAAGTATGAATTTAATACACATTTTCTCAGTATTAAAAAAAGTAGGTCTTCCCTACGGGAAAAAAAGCGTTCGGTCAGAATTCTGTCACCTGCATATGAAGCTGACTGGGAACTTTAATATTGCGATGTCACTAGAAGGGGTCTGTCACTAGAAGGGTTGAGATTGCCTTTGAACTGACCACATAGTTCCATCATTGCGATGCATCGCCAATTTATGGTACCTCTGAGTTATTAACTCACATTCCATTCTATCTCATATATTAAAGCTAGGCATTCCAAGCTTTGGATTTATTTTTTCAAGGGTTGGTATTTTATTTGGGTGGAATCGATCGACTGCCACGGCTGCCTCCCATATAAGTAAAAATCGTGTTTTGTTTAATATGTAGTCTAATTTCGCTGAAAATAGTACCAAATTTGGAATTGGAAAATGGTCGCAAAATATCGAAAAACTATCGATAACATATCGGAAAATAACCGCCAAATTTTGTATTATTTTCGTTTATCTTGAGAAATACTGAACCGACTTGGACGTCGTTTTTTAATTTGATTGAAACCGATGTCGGGAACGAAATGGAATTGGAACAACATTTTGAAATGGATCGAGAATGAAGTGAAAATTTTGGAAATTTATCGATAATTATCGAAAAATTATCAATAAAATATCGAGAAATTATCAATAGTTTTCCTATAATTATCGATAATTTTGAAATGAATCGGAAATGAAATAGAAATGTCGATTATCGAAAATTATCATTTCTTTTCCATTTTATTCCGATCCATTTAGATTTCGTCTCGTGTTCATTTCCATTCTCTGAGCCATTACCAATCGGGTCCAAACCGGTACAGTATTTAATACTTATAAATTATAAGTAATTATAGGTTATAATAAAAATAAAAGTTGGCGGCCATTTTGTATGGGAGGTGAGAAGAGTAAGAAAAGCATGGGATGCTAAAACTATGAGTTAAGTGACAAAATTGGAAAATTTGTTGTTATATTCACATAATCTTCAAATGATAATAACCTACGCCCACGTAAACCAAATAACTAAATATTTACACACCCTCACACCGCCCCTGTGCCATGCGGAATTCGTGCAGCGAGCAGTTTAAGGTTTTGTTTGCAGCAAAGGCGATGCAAAGTTGTTTCTTGATGTGATGTTATTTTGCTGACGGTTTATGCCATTACGGTGGGAGGCGTGGGCGGGTAAAGGGTGAATCCTGCTAATGTCGTTGGGGGAGTTGACTTCGTGTTTGCTCATATTGATGGCATCGATGTGATGTGTGCTCTGTTTGCTGTGCGGTTGTTCCCACAGAGATGAAGGTGTTATTGAGTGTTGTTGGCAACATTATCAAACAAAATTTAAAATCAATTAAGTAGTTGAGAAGCTTATCACATTAATGAACATCAATTATGCAAATGAGATCTTCAATGCCTTTGCATGGCCCCTTTGCCATTTTACTTAATAATTCCTTATCTTTCTCGGTGGCCAAGTGATCACCGGCACAGTGATTGACTGGGAATTTGGTCAGTCCTTGAACAAGTTACCTCTACAATAAGCACTTACCGATTTTAAATTGCTTCTATTTTTGAAACATTTTTTTAACGATTCACTTAACCATTAACTAAAGTCTTTTATTCATTGTAAGCAACGAACAACCATTCCACTGAGCAAGTGTATCCTGGTCGCTTTCATTAAATACTTTTTTGCTCCTTTTTCCCATTCTCTCCGTGGACGGTCGCTTGTTTCATTAAAATTTTACAATCTAAACGCGACCACTAAATATCCCCTCAGGCCAGTTACAGCAGCGGTTTGGTTGGCACAAATATCAGCAGCGAAATCTATCAAAGCTGTGGTATGAAGTGGGCAGAGCCCAACAGAGCAAGAAGCAAAGTATTAAAAGTGCGGAAAATACAAAAAATTTAGCTAAAAGCCAAATAAAAAAATTAGAACAAAAAAGCGGGGGGGCAGTGCCTGTGTGAATTTCCAAAGAAAATGAAAATGAAATTTAAAAAGGAAGCAATAAAAGATTAAGTGGAAATCTTGTTGTGCAATTTAATTGTTAAATTGTTTGTTGTTGGTGTTTTCTTTTGGTTTTGTTTGTTCTTGCTTTGTAAAGGCTGTCGGAGTGTCAGAGTGTTGTTATTATGAAATTGGGATAATAATTTCATATTTAGTAACAATAGAAAGTGTTCCTTCATGCATTTTGGAAGGTTTCTATTAAAATGTTTTATTTGGATGCGAATAATAATTATTTGACGCGAAAACTACTGCAGGTTTTGACACGCCCACAAGTTAGAAAAACTGAGATTTTTGTGGAAACTTTTTTCTCAAAGCAAATACCATATGATCAACAATTAACTTTTTTCCCACAGGTGGCGCTGCAAACAGTGTTACCACATCTGTAAATTTCTCTCCAACTTTGTGAATTTGAAAATTTGATTATGTACCAATCGAAATTTTTTTTTAGAAAATGTATCTTTTTACTCCAAAAATTATGTACTTATTTTATTAAAGCTCAAAAAAAATTTAAGTGGTGAGTGGATGAAGCATAAAAATTATGTCGTGTAATTTAATCTTAAGTTAAAACTTTTAAAAATAAACTTTTTTAAGTATTAAAGAAAAATAAAATACGAAGGGTTGAGTGGATAAAGGCGGTATGTAACATAAATTTCAAAATAGCTTGTATAACAAAATTGAAGGGAAATAGTGTTTGGTTTGTGCCTTCGATATATGGAGTGAAAAACTTTAAAGTTGATTTATTCGAAATAATTTCAATGTTACATACCGCCTTCATTCATCCACCCCTTCATTTGTATCAGCTCTAGGGAAACCAGACGGAATCAGACAATTTCCCCACAAACTTCGAACAATTAAAACGATTAAAAATCTGAAAGCATCCGATTCAATTTAAAAAACAAATAGGCCATTCGCTTTTTTGGCACAAATATGATGTTATAGAAAAAAAATTATTAAAATCAGTTGGGTAGTTTTTGCAAACACCCGTTACAATGGAATTTCATGCTTACATTTTATAAATAGTAAATAAGAGTCGCAAACTATTGTGATTTTCGCGGCTGGAGTTAACTACTAAATTTGGTAAAAGTTACTCTATTGTAGTCCTATGTCTTATCTGTAAGAAGTGTAATAGATAATAAAAATGTATGGATGCTGGATGCTAAGACTTTGAAATTTGTAAATTTTTTGAAACCACACCCTTAGTTTTTAACCTTATGATTTACCTTTACATCAGTTGAAAGCTTGCAATGTGGCAATGAGAAAACTTAGAGTAAAAATGGTCAGCCAATTTGTGCTTCTGTCTTCTAAGTGACACCAAGATTAAGTTAAAAATGGTTACGGTTTTTTGATATCATCTTAAAAAGTACTCATCGATTTCTTGTCCTGTGCAACGTAACTGTGTGTAGCCTGTTGTAGTGTTTAGTAGCCAGGGGGATGTTGCTAAATAAATTCGAAAATTTCGAAAATAAAAGCCACACTAATGTATATTCCTGGATAGTTTTCCAATTCCTACTATTCCCCAGGGAAATTCTATTTTCCATTTTTGAGCTTTAATAACGAGAGAGCGCCAACAGAAACTACAATCAAAACTCTTTTTCTTCCTCAGATTGTACGCAAATCAAATCAAATTTCTACGACACACACATAGAGGGGGAGTGGGAAAAATGATCATTTGGCATGATATTTTCTGTGGGAAATGGGCCAAAAAAAAACCGTAAAATGTCGATTGCTTTATCATTGTACGCAGCCAGCAGGAATAGCGACGTTGATTTTAACTGCAAAAACCAACGCAGCAAAAGTGTCGCACCAGGATATCAATTTCGCATTAAAACTACGGTACTTCAGAGCAAGCAAACGTGTCTTTTTTGCACCCTACCCGCTTTTAAGCGGAACGTTCATTCGAACCACATGCGAGGGCGGCAGTAGGGGCTTTGAAAAATTGCGCGTACGTGTTTCGGTTGAATGCGAGTTTCAAATGAGATTTGTTCGGGGTCTTTTTTTTTTTGGTTCATGGCAAAAAAGCAAGTACGAAAAAGTGGTAGGAAAAAAAGGAGGAAAATGAATGAAACAAAACCAACTGTGAAATATTGTAAATACACAAATGCATTTGCCATCATCATCATCATCATCATCGTCGTCATGAGAGTGGCAATATTTCAACTTTAAATGGTATTTACTTTTTTATGCACAGTTCCCAATATTTCTACTTATTCGCGCTTAAATGTCGCATTTCATAAAGTATTTTTCCATTCAAATTCAAATGGGCGCATATTAATGACGATTGGAATTTAATGCTTTACAATCTTTTTTATAGTAAAAGCATGTTTACATTTCGAGGATCATTGGAATTGCAGTTTGCATTTTTGATATACGATTTTCACAGTCATGCACCATTTAACATATGAGAAAGTGTACACTGATATTGTATAGGAGAAACTGGTGGAGTTCTGAAATTTAAATTAATCCAAAAGCAAAGCGGCTTATATGATTGCAAATAAATGATTTTTCGTTTATTGAATTATTAAAATTAATCCAAAAAGTATAATAAAATTTAAGGGAAAAATGTCCTCAAAAATCGCATTTTATTTTAGTTCAAAACTAATGCAGCTATTAAAAAAAACCATAACCATAGCGTTACGCCCCCTGCTCCATTTAACTTATTGTTTCTGCAGATAAATTGGATAAAAAGGCTTACATAAAATTGTATTGTAATTATATCACTCATACGCCCAGTTGTGCAAATTTTAATTTTATTTTTTTTACTAATACAGGGTGGCTTAGAAAGAGCTTCATAGTTTGAATTGCTTATAACTTTCTTATTTTTTTTAAATTTTACAAAATACTGGAAGTTTTTTGTAAAGGAGACTTAGTGAATTTTTTATGGAACATTACTCAATCGAACAACGAACCAAAGTCATTGAACTTTATTTTGAAAATCACCATTCTGTTATCTTGACTCAGAGCGCATATTGACAATAAATCATTCGGTTACATCTGGAGAATGTAAGAGCAGCTCATCAGCGGCAATTTCACCCACTTAAGTGTACTGTTTGGTGTGGTTTATCGTCCAAAAGGATCATTGGTCCGTATTTATTTGAAAATGAAGGCGGTAACGCAGTTTCCGTTAATGGTGCTTAATATCGGACAATACTTGCATATGTTGTAAGTCCAGATATGGAAAACCATCCAAACATGTGATATTTTTGCCATCACCCAATTGCAAAACACCATTCGCAATGAAATCGCGGCAATAACACCTCACACTTTGCGAAAGATTATAGAAAATGTGGGGAAAAGAGAACTATTGTGAGAAGCTGAAACTGGCCACCACTTGCAAGGCATAATTTTTCATAAATAAGCCAAATGTATTCCCCATTAATAACAATATTTCAAAAAAATATGTAGTAACATTTATGTAGATAAAATTATTTTGCTAGTACATAATAAAAAATTTTTTTAGAAAAAAGTAAGTTTTCTCACTCAATGGTAATTTCTCAGATTTGCTTCAAATTTTTGTGAGTCGCTGGAGAAGTATGACTACTGAAGATCTCCAAAGTATTAGCTTTTTCATGCCATATTTTTGATTGCACAGTAAAACAACGATAAAAGTACCATTTACTTAATTTTGAAATATTCTAAAACTGACAGGAGTAAAAATTTAGAAAAAAATCACACTTATACATAAGTTTTAACAAACGGAAATGGTCGATAAAATATCTTAAAATTAGCGAAAAATTATCAATAAAGTATCGAAAAACTATTGATAAAATACCCTAAAATGCTCGATAAAATTACCAAATAGTGATCTAAGAATGTATCTTACTCGCATGATCAGGGGTATTTTTGCTTCAGGCAGACCGGAATTTTTTGCGCAAATTTTGTCTTTTCCCTTCGGTGATCGATAGTAGCATTTGTTTCTCTAATGTCAAATTAATATAAATCTTTACTTATATAACATTTTTTGTGAGTAGATTCGTATGCGGGTATGTATGTTAGCGCCTATCTATACTCTTTCAATTTTCCACCCATTAAAACCCGACATTTTTAAAACGCTATAAACATTTGGTTTTCTTTCAGTGTATTTAGTCTGAATTCCACTCACAGCTCGAGGACCAGTGTTACCAAATGTACTAACGACAGGACTAAGTCTTAAAGTCATCACTTAAATGACACACACACACACACACACACATTAGCAATTTACAAAACGACCAAAACTGCAAGGCACGTTCCGCATTCGAGAAGACATGCAATTGCAAGTAGGCGACTTTTTGACTATTTTCAACAGGATTCTGTCTGTCCTGTGCTGAATGTTGAATGGCTGTTGCTGACTGTTTGGTAGGAATGTGGCTCAAACGAGAGGATGACATACTTTGCTTACTTATGCCCCCGAGGAGAAGAAAGGCACGAGAGGACAAAACGATTTAATATAAATTTATTTATACGAATTCATTCGTTCAACGCGCGATGATGATTGTTGTTTGTACTGAGGCAATAACTACAACAATAACAGAAGCAGCAGCAGCACCAGAAGAGGACAACGCAAAAGGAAAAAGGCCAACAACGTGTTGGCATCTTGAATACAAAAAAGTTAGTTTAAGGGGAAAGTGACTTGTAGTAACGACTGGAATCGGTTACTTGAAAGGTATTCGTTATTTGAATTTTGATATGAGGAGTTTTTTTTTCTCCCTTTAAATTAAGTCGAATTATGGACGAAACTTGCTTGATGAGACAATGAATGCATTAAGCCTTTTTACTCGGTTTAACTTTGATGTGATCCGATCAATTACATCAACATTATCATAAGTCAATTTAAATGTGCCCATAAATCCAATTTATTATTCTCCGTGATATTATGAGACCTGCGTCACAACTCAGAGTCGTAGATATTTGCCTTAATAGTGCCCACAGTAAATTTGTCTGCAATTAATTTAAAAATTCTTAAATCTTTTTTGCTTTATGTCTTCGCTTTTACATTTTTGGAGTTCATTAATCTATTTTGCATATTGTATAATTGTGTGTTCGTGAATAAACAATCGAAATTACATACAGAGACTAGCCCACAATGGCCGACAGAGAAATATGAAGACCTTATAGGGTCAGTCAGGCATTCAGGCAGCCTCCGCATAACAACACAATTCACAATTCCAATTGCCAATGCGGACGAAATGGCACCGCCAGGACATTCAATTGTGTTGCGGCAGACAACGAACGGACAAAGAACGAAGGAACAATTGCCAGAATAAATGAATGAATGAATGAATGAACGAACGAGTGAATGAATTAAACCGAATGACAAAACTGCAATGACCTTTCACCTGACGGAGGCGGCCGAGCAGCGTTCAAGACATAAAAGATGCACGATAAAGGGGACGAAGGTTAACGGAGGACATCCGTTTGGCACATTACGTTGCGGACTCAATTTAGCAAATGACATGACAACACCGGACAAGGCAACACAGCGCGCAAACGTTGAGTGATGTGGCGAGATGCCAGCTGAGGCAAACGGGAGAGGCAAAAAAGCAGATTCTCTGCAGCGACTTGCACAATGTTTCAACACGAGCCAATTTAGCTGTTCGGTGCAATGGTAAAGGCAACACTTGCCTGTATGGCCCCAGCCGCCAACGACAACGACAAAGCCACCTCACCTCCGGTACAGCCGCAAAAACCAAACAGAGCCAATTGTATAGGTACACACTCACGCGGGCACTTGAGTGCTGCATCAAACATGACGGCAGTTATGGCCAACATGCATGACAGTTGTCAGTTGATTTTGTCCTCCTCCTCCTCCTCCTCCTCCTCCTCCTCCTCCGGCTGCTACTGCCTGTTGGGCTTATTGTTGTTGTACTCTAGGTGCATTTACATATGAAGTAATTGCAAACATGCAAATGTGTATGGGAAAAATGGAAACGGGCACACGAAGAAGAAGAAAAAAATGCAAAAAACGGAATGGGTAAACATTTCGCAAAAGCAAGAAGAAGAAGAATAATAAAATCGGATAAAATGGCGCACAATTGTTTTAATTGTCTTCAGTGCAGCACTTGATCTCTTGCCTTTGTTTTCCTTCCCTATTTTGCCATTCCGCACGTGGTGTTGCAGCACTGCACTCTTGTTTCACAGTTGAGCGAAAGTCCTCATTTAATTAAAAGAAAATTCCCGACTTGTGCCATTGTCAACCCTTTCTCACTCACTCTCTCGCATTTCCACTCACTTACATTCGTTCTACTTTTTTGGGGGGTTTTTTTTTTAACGCAGGGGCAAAAGTGAAAAGTGCATTTGCACTTTGTCAACTTTATTTGTGTGAAAGTTGAAAGACTCTAAAGTTTTCGTTTAAACTGTGTTCGCTCGCCAGAGATCGTGTGATTTTTTTCTTGCCTTTTTTTTGGCCTTTCTTTTGTTCGGAGTTACCCTTAAGTACTGTCCTGGTAATTGGGTTCAACTACTTTTTTTATTTCGTGGGTAATGATGGTGATTCTAGTTTTGCAATGTGCTCTCTTGTGCCGCAGCACATAAAGGGAGAAGAAATTGCCCAATTTTCGGGGAACTTTGTGGATTAGTTGGCCATGTTTTGAGCAACTGGTGGCCGAGGTTAAATTAGTGAAGCCAAAGGGGTATTGTAGACTGGCTTTAAAGTAATTTTCCATGAAAGTTAAAATGGCATGGCAGTTCGCAAGAAACTATTGTAATGTTTCAGCAAACCATTTGTTTTAAACTTTTTAATAGTTTTTATTTACCATTTGATTCTATACAATTCTCTGGTTATTGAAGTTGTTCTTTGATCTGTTGATGTTTAATACATATATATGTCACGTGCTCAAATTAATTACTTATATTAGTGTGTTTGACAAATGCTTAAATTTTTGGATGTTCGGTCCAATACTTAAAATATATTTACAATTTAGGGTTGCCAGATTTTAACATCAAAAAACAGTACATAAGGTGAAAAAAAACAGTACAATTCGAAAGAAATCAGTATACTTTTTTCATTAAGTTCAGTGCATTTTAATTAAAAACAAGTAAAAAGTGCCCGATTGAACTACCGAGAAAATGCCGCCTGAAAGTGCTGTTAAAATTTACATTGACCCCGGGACATCCAATTTATTTTTCAACATTTGCGGTTTGGGAAAATATGTTCTCCAAAGTACTCAAAAACAATTCTTTTTTCGTTCTGCATATGTCAGTCGAAATGGAAATTTCGCATGTTTTCGCTTCATTTTTTAAACAGTGAGTGTCACTTCAAATCGTACACCATAAATTGTTATGAATTTGTGGTTTCATGCCATTTTGTCATTTTTAGCCCGAAATTTCATTTTTGAAAAAATTCTCAAAATTCAGGGAATGTTTTGATTACTAAACTACTTTCTGCAAAATATTTGACACGCTCAGAATAAAAAAGCGACGAAACGTATGGAGCGTCAGTACATTTCATCGCTCTTTTCCTCTGAGCATGTCATTTGAATTATTTTTATAAATGAAAACATGAGACTGAATATTCTTTCAGTGGCATTTAAATGCACTACGGAAAAAACGAAGTTGCATACTTTCTCAAATTCTTTCCATTTTTCTTCTTTTGGTACGATTTAAGGTTTCACCGAAACAAACCCATCAGAAGGTAAATCCATACCAATTTTCTTAATAATATTTTGGTAGTGGTTTTTAGACTGACTTAAGCTTCCTATAAAAAAACAGTACGTCTGGCACCCCTATTAGAATTCGCCTTCGGATATGCAAAATGTTTTAAAATAAATATTAATATTGCTTGAAGAGAAAAAGTGACCACGAGATTTTTTGTAAGCAAGCGGTACATGGTTTTGATTCTTAACAATTTTTTCAAAAAGTGGCAATGCACTTTACATTATATTCGTTGTTATTTTTTGAAGGTAGAATACAGAATACAATTTGTTCAAATTCCTTGAAACAAAATGTCCACATTAAATTTAGTGAAAGTTCGAAAAAACCCCCAAAAAAAGTTCTGTTCACCTCTTAGACACCCGAAGTTTTCGGAAAGGGTCCTTCAATGGAACAAAAATATGGGAATAAATATAAATAAACAAAATTAAATTTAAATTATTCTTCGATTTCTTAAAATACAAATCCTAATCGAAACCGCAATGTTTTGCGTTTACATAGAGCGAATGCATTGGTACTGGCTATTATACAAAAGACGTCATCTTCCTCTTACGGATCCGATGATGACGATGGTTTCTCTTTGTCTCATTTTGCCGGTGTGTTTTTTGTTTTACCTGCTACTTTCTCAGCCTTCCCATAAAGCACATACTGTGCTACACAGTATAATTGCTAGAACTGAAGTACAACTACTTATTTGGAGAATCCTCATAAAAGAAACCAATGTAAACATTTAAGGGGTGGAGTGGGAGGCGGCTTATACAAACACATACCTATAAGATAATGAAATAATTTGAAATATTTCAAAATGCTCATAGATACACTGAGAAAAAAATCTTATACTTTGAAATGGGTATCGTATTAAAAATTCGTCAATTATAATTGAAAATCATTCGAGAAATTTACTTATGCCGTTATATAAACAACAGCCGTAAAAGCCCTCCTACGAAGGAATGTCGGAAGCTGTTTTGATATTTTAGAGTCAAATTTGTCAGTTCACAATGTCCTTATCTCCTCTCAATGCTCGTCTTCAACCACTTGTCTGCTGTCGATATTTTTGTCTCCCGAAAGGCTTCCTTAAAGCGAACTAAACTTGACAAATCTAGGCACGACTCAGTCACCGTTATTATGTAAATCGACACATAAGTCTTTCAAACTATTCCAGCTGAAAACGTTATCAATTCAAATTATTTTTTTCTACACTCAACTTGTCCGGTTTAAATTCATGCAATTCTACTAAATAAAAAAAACTAACAAAGTTTCCTGAACTTATGACCCTCAAATGTATTTTAAATTACACACATACAACACGCTTATCTGGTGCTCTTTTGCTCTCCACTCCTATACAGAATATTTCGCACATCACATCGATTGCAAATGGAGAAAAACACAAGCCAACATTCAATTACATTGGGCAACATAGATACGAAATTGCTGGCGAACCTCGAAGTTCGGAAGGGAGTGTACGATATCAGCAAGTACGAGAGTTATAAAGAGTGTAACAAGATAATTACATGCTGCCTGAGCAGTAATTGAAATATTTCACTACATGGAAGCGATTTAATTGGCTGCCTAATGCAATAGTTCCTCTAAATACAGACTACTGCAAAGAAATTATTCCTACTGGGTGGAATGAAAAAAGTACAAATTGTTTTTTTTTCCTTTCTCTCTCTCTCCTTTAATCTAGTAACGAGCCAAACAACGGATCAAATGAAAATTCACATTTGCCAGTGTGCCATTTTGAAGAGGAAATAATGAAAGGAAGCAACCGGAATGAAGTTTTGGCAAAATACAAAAAAAAAATGCATTTATATTTTGAACATTTCCTCTTTTCATTTCCATCCACACACATGGAATGTTGTTAAAAAATAATTAGCGCCACTGCCAATGCATTTATGTGCGACTGAGTGCACATAGAAGGACTGCTTTATTCATATGACCGTGTGTGAGTGTGTTCGTGTGTGTTCGTGTGTGTTTGGTTATTTATAAATTCTAAATGCAATTGTAAATTCGAATGAATTTCAATTTAGTTCGGGCTGCATACAACAGAAAAATGCATTTTAAATTGAATTTACTAGTTGTGGTTGTTGTTGCTGTTCGCTCATTCGTTCACTCGCCCATCTCCATCTGTCTGACTGACTTCATTAGGGCCTGTGTGTGTGTTTACACTTATGCATGCAAGTGTATTAGAGTGTAAAGTCCAACACCAACACAATTAATTCTCATTTAGCTGTTAATGCCAACGCCGTTTTCCCATCTGCTTCTAAATTAACACATGTTTTTTTGAATTTATGTTTTGTTAAATTGGCATTTTCATTTAAAATTTACGTCGTCCACATTTCTTCGTCTATCCCGGTTAATTCGAATTTATTGTCTGCATGTCCATCTACGTTAAAGAAACAATTAATACCGAGAGGCTGCAGAAAAGTTTGCTTCGTCTGTGTGCGCTTATCGCTTCATTTGATTGATTACTTTTCGAAACTTTTGTATCAGTTCTTTCCGTCGGTTGTCTGTGGGTGTTGTACTAGTACGCAACAATGCATACGATAAGAAATGAGATTCTTTTACAATTCCTCGGAAAACGATAGATTTGATTTTTCATATTGCATTTCCAGCTGTCCTCTTTTTTCTTCTTAATAATCTGTACTTCTTTCATTCGCTTAGCCATGAAACATCATTTTTCTTTTTTGTTATCTCATTTTTTTTGTTCGATATTATCTTTCATTCTTATACAACACTTCATGTTGTTCGGTTTGTCGTCTCAATCCACAAAGTTCTGGTCTTATCTGTTCTTTTTATATTTTACAAATTATTCTTTTGCTCAACATGGCGTATGAGTAGGAATTTATAATTTATTTTTTAGTGGTAGCTTTAAAGAATGCAACAAAAATTTGGAGAAAATTATTATTTATCGAATAACGGATGAAATTAAATAGTTAAAACTGCAAGAAGTTTTATGTCATACAGGGAACCCCTTCCATAAATGATTTTTTCGATGCGATTTTAATATAACTTTTTTAAAGATTTTGGTTCTGTTTGGAAATTTTTATCATCCATAAGAATTAGGGTATATCCCTCCTTGAAAAGTTAATATATATTCTCGATTAGTGTCATCTCCATAGTAAGCTATCTGTAAGTTCGTTTTGCTGTTTGGAACCCCAATTAGATGAGGTAAAAGTAAGTTCATACCTTGGATTGATTTTGGATATATTTATTTCCTTTGGGTTTGAGTGTATATTATAGTCGATTCGTCCTCGGTTTTTATAATTAAATTATCAAATATGTTGGGTTTTAAATTCAGTTAAAACTGTAATTACAGACAAGACAAACAGATACAATTTTTAATTAAGAAAATATGCAGCCCAAAACGAAGATATGTTGTAAAAAATGCACTCTCACTAAATCAGTGGTTGGCACTCCATAGCCTCGCGAGGTCGAAGGCTATCGTATTTTTCACACAGACACGTTCGGCAATTCACACGCACGCGAAAGCTGTTTGATCAAAGCATGCTTTAACTGCAGTCAGACTCGGCTTGACCACAAGCACATAATATTTTGAGTATGTGCGTTCGGGTTTGCCTAGCACTGTTTTAAATACAATTTTCAATTAGGAAAATATGCAGCCCAAAAAGAAGATATGTTTTAAAAAAGGCAACCTCACTAATAAATAAATACATTTAAAGTTTTCCAATTCGAGCTTAGCTCTTTATCATGTTGTCTAATGTTTCCATTTCGAATGATTCCATTCCACTTGTTTAAAAGCTTTCATCTTCGAACTTAGGTTTGTGTCTTCGATATGAAATTATGGTAGATGGCTATGATACCAATAAGCTTTTAACCAGAGATAGGCAGATGCAGAAAACTTTCGTTTACAATGTTCCTACGGGAAAAATGGTATCCGTCGAACAAATTGAGAGTTCCTGAAACGGGCAACACACTTTTTTTGCGATAAATCATCGTGAAATAAATCAAAAAAAATTGAAATTTTTCATAAATGAAAAAAAAATGAATCCGATGAATGAAAACAACACATTTGAAGCAGATTACCGGTTTTAGCACTAATGGCTCAATTTTTCAAGAATTATTTTCCGATTTCATTTGATATAAAACTTTATGTAATTGGGTAATCGAAACTTACGATAATTGCAATCAAGTTTTTCAAAATGCAAAGTATGGAATTTGTAAAATAATATCTCCAAAACTTTTGTACTTCATTATCGGAATCAGCGTGAGTTTTTACATGGAAAATGGCTATCAATTTTATTTAGGTAATTGCTTAAATAGTTATCTGTTATTTCTTTCTAATTTTTAGTGAAATTAGTGGAAATTATTATATGAAAAAAGTGTATAGTTTGACAAAAGAAATAATATTTAGATAGTATAAGTATTTCAATAAACATTTAGGAATATATTGCGATATTTGTTAAAATTGTAGCTGTGGCTGTCTTAATAAACATTTTTCCAAGTGAAACAAAGTTTTGATACTAATAAATACACATAAAATAAAACTTTGTATTCAAACTTTTCATAGGTTTTTTGGAAATTCATGGGACATATGTGTCACAGTGGTCCTCAAGGGATACATATCACATCCCATTATAAATTTTAAAATGAATTTATAAAATTAATTTTTGCTTACATATATTTAAAAAAAATCTTATTCCTATTAATAAGAGATAATTTTTCAATAAAATATGTCTTTAGTTTTAAATGTATGCATTTTAGTAAGCAAAACAGTTTCCGTCCGAAGTAAAACAGAGTTTTATGCTTTTTTGGCGTTTATTTACTTTTTCTTTTTGATAATCAATCTGTTAGTAAAAGGTATTCGTTTTGTAGAAGTATAACCATGAAAGGTACTACCATGTAAGAGTCGGAAGATCAATTAATAGTCAATGAAGGCAAAATATGTTCTTGGGACACATATGTACCTGTGGTCCTCAAGGGACTATTGACATTGAGGACATTTAATTTGAATTTGTATTTCGACTTGGGACTTGAATATAATTTATGGAATTATACGCTACACGTCTTCTCATGCATCCATGGAGGTGTAACAGTCAAGATGGTCCAAAAGGTAGGAATTGATTGGGGATCCAAAAATATGAAGGAATTGTATGTTTCATTTCACCTTCAGATGGAAGGACAGAAAAACAGACAAACAAATATGGACAAATATATAGAATGGTTGTGTATTCCTTGGAGAGTAGGTACTTCCCTTATAGTCACATAACACATTTGGCAATAAAATGCAAGTGAATTCAGTTGCATTTCACTAAACGAAAACGCAATAGTTCCGATTTCGTTGAGCAATTGTCAAGTGTTTATCAAAATAATTACCTCAAGTGGATACTTATGACACAAAACTACCTAATCCCAATGTGAAGAGTACTTAAGCACACATTTGACCCACATTTCACACATTGTTGATATCACCGAGCCACGATGACATAATGTTACATAAAAATGCAACGAAAAGTGGACAGTAATGCATTTTAGGAAAGGTAATACGAAAAAATAAGTACAAAGTACAGGTGCGTTCGCACGCAACACGGAAATACCCTACACCGAATTTTATTAACTAACAATTTATTTATATAGGAAATAGTTAAGCTTTTTGTGTGGGGCAGTGTACGAATGTCTCATCAAAATCGACAAGAGACTGTGAAGTATCGATTAGATTGATTGCCGTTCCACAAACAAAAATTTTAAATTAAAAGAAAAAACCTTTTCAGTAAGCATTTTACGCATAATGGGCTTGAAGACTTTGTTGTGGGCCACAAATAGCCACAATTATGCAATACGAAGCTGAATATTATGGAAGAAATGGGGAAATGATGAGTGAGTGAGTGCTAACAACAAAGCGATCGCCGTTTAATTGTTAAGCGATCCTCGAGTGCATGTTGACATCGATTTCGGCAGTGATCATCGCCAAAACAATTGTCTTCCGCCAATTGGTAAACAAATTTATTGTTAAGTGATTTTTTTTCCTTCTCGTTATTTGTGTTTCATTTGTGTAAGTGAGCTTTGCGAAAATTTGTTGAAATTTATTGAATTTTAAACAAAAAATTTTAAATTGTATTGAAGAGCCATCGTCTGCACCAGGCACGTGTGAAATGTGGGCCTTTTGAGTGCGTATTGCGTAATTCGAACTGTTATTGGCCTGGGGGAATAGTTTGTAATGTCTAAAATTGCAATTGTTACATTGATAAACGAATAGACACTTCCTCATTGAATTTGTAAGAGTACATTCAACGTAAAGTTTACTGTGTGAGAATAAAAAAGAGTTTAAATGTTCAAAAATAGATAAAAATGTCTAAAAATAATTTCGTATATATAAGGCGGAAATGTTTAAGTTGGGTGTCATGATGGCAGTCAGCTGCCACAAGACCTGTTGCTTATTTGCGCTTATTTTTTTTATAAAAAAAATAAAAACTGATAGATTACGTTTGCAGCCAAAACACTCCTTCAAATAAACATATTCTCTGCACGCGGAGAAAAAACATGTTTGTCAGAATCATATTTCAATGGAATCATGTTATGATTGAGCCATCTTCAAAATACGTAAACCTTATCTTTCAAACCGATCATTATCATTATTAAGGGAGTTCACAAAGGTCTCATAAAGTCCTATTTCATATTTGAAAAAAAGGCTGTCAATGTGTTACTTCTACAATAATCCGCTGATCGCAAAAATAAAGCAAGGAAAATAAAAGCTGACCGCAAATCTTAAAGTAAAGAATCTAGATTTTAGATGACTATTATATATTTTTACAACAATATGACTTTATGACCAATATGAGACCTTTTTGAACTAACTTATTATAACAAACAATGGTATCAAAATAAAAGAAATTTCACAAGCAATAATTCTATTTGAAAATTAGGGAAAAACAATTATTTCAACATTAGTTTATAAAATAACGAAGATTCCACTTTGAAACACAAAAGTGCTTGTGAAACACATCAATCCGAACTTAAAAAATTTTACCAAACAATGGCGCGATTTTTTGTTAAAATTTTTTTGCCTCCGGCGCTTATACCAACAGCATACCACAGAACTCCTACTCACAAACTCAAAAAATCGCGCGATTTTTTTGGTAACATTTTTAGCCTGCGGCGCTAACTCCACACAAATAGTACATCACACCTATTCCATACATTTCCCATGTCATTAAATTAACATCGCTCTGTTTGTATATATACTCGGTGGCCCTAAAAAGGGTCGAATCAAAAAACAAAACTCTGAACATACCTTTTCAAATGCACCACCTGATTAACATATGGTAACACAAAGAAGAAAAAGAACAAAGTTTAACAAAATATATAGTCGCCCAAAACTTTTTTTGTATGAAAAATGAAAAATGAAAAATGTTGGGTATTTTAAAGGAAAATTCGTCCAAAAATTTTTTATTTAATTTTTTTTGGGCTATTTTTAATTTTTATTTTTGGGTGATTTTTCCAAATTTTTGGGTTATTTTCCTTTTTAATTTTTGGCCGATTTTTCATTTTTGTTTTTGTGCGATTTTTCATTGGGCGATATTTCCTATAGCCTAATTCGATCTAGTTCATCCTGCAACACTGATCTTCAATTGAAATTTTTGTATTGATGGATTTGATTGGAAATTGTCAGAAAAAGATTTGGGGCATTGACAAAGTTTCCTAAACGATTTGTGAATGGGTCAACGGAGTATGTTAGCTTGCCGAAAATAGTTCACTATCCACTTTTAATATCAATATAAAAAGAAAACTGTAAATTTGTTATGAGTCATAACTTATGACAAAGTATTGGAATAATATATCATTTAGTAAATTCTTGTATAGTTAATTGAAAAATCCCACACGAACTCTTACAATCTTTTTAAAATATGTAATCTCATAGCCATTAAAAAATACCTCGAAAATCTCACATCCATTAAAAATCACATAGCTACTAAAATATATCACAATAAATCTCACAGCATTATAAAATATCACAAAATATACCACACGTAATTAAATAATGGAATTTTCCTACTCATCACTGAATAATGAGACAAATGAAAAATTTATAAATTTAATTTTTTGCAAATTATTCATGTATTTTATAAAAGAGAATTTGTTTGAAAATCCGTTTTAAAAATATCTTAGATATAAGAGTATTGTTCACAGTTTACCTTTCTGGCAAATTGATATTGACTTTCTGTTTCTCATTTACGATAAAACTGAAATGGCAAAACTGAACTTGTCCAATTCGTACATCAACTCCTACATAATATCGGTCTAGTTTTTTCTTCTTACGCTTTCGAAGCAATGGTGGCATTTAATCGCCAGTAATGAGATATTATTACCAACGCATTCAGACCACTTTTTAATGTTTGGTTGCACAGATAAGAATTATTAAGCAAAATGAGTATCATTCATAACAGAAATTCAGAAAACCACCAACACCTCCAGCACAAATCTCATCTAACCCCAGTGATTCGTGATGCATTTTATGCCGTCAACGGTTAATGTCAGCAATTTCAAATGTCACACTAAATCACGGCACAAGCATTGCCGGTAGACAAATGCCACCTGTTGCTGATAAATTTCCAATGGTCCCCCCCTGTAACATAAACTGCGAACAGCCACAACATCAGAAGCATCTACACAGCAGCAGCAACACGACTGAACGTAGAAGAAAAGTGAAAATAGAAATAAAATTCCATTGAGCAATTGTTGGCGCGCATATCGTTAAATTGTTACGCCGGCGCAGTGAACAAAAGCGAACCATGCTGTGCGTTCGGCTAGTGCGCTTGCGAGACTAATGTGGGCAAGTAAAGCACATTAAGGTAATGGTTTTTTTTTTTTTATAAGAAGCATTGCAAATTGGCGTATGAACTAATAAAAAACTCCTTCATATAACAATTCTTTTTTACTAAATTTTTTATTAACATTCGAGTCATTTAATTGTCACAACTGCCAACCATTACTCAATGGTAATTCTGGAATATTTTATTTAATTTATGACTAAAAGTAACGCTTCGGCCAAAAATTTACGAGTATCGTATTGCGGTAAAGTCGTGATTAAAACAAAAATTGAAACGACAACCATTGCTCGAGAGCAAATAGCACCGAAGTGCTACTCCACTGCGACTACGCTACGTTCGATTCAATTTTCTTGTCACCTTCTTCACGCAGTCAGCTGTTGGCTGGCAACTTGCCTGATGGCAAATGCAAAAGAGATGAATGCGCCACGACACGAACGTCGATCGAACGCCGGCGTGTGCTGCTGCGCCGCAAAAGCAGTTTCAATTTCATTTTTAAACTAGCGTTCCGACCAAACGGCGCTTTACTACTTAATTGACTTTCAACGCGCGCGGTGGTCGATAAAGAAGAGCAACCGAAACGGAAAAAACGCGAAACTATATACACAAATAAAAAACGGTTAAACGCTTTAAGTTTTTCAAATCACAGCAGGATTTCAAAGTGCTCAAAAAAAATTGCAAAAAAAATAAATAAAATGTCACACAAATGTCCACTCCTCGCCCTAATAATTGTGCTCAGTTCCTTTGTTCTAGTCGAGAATCGTAGCTACAATAACGGTTTAATATTCTATGATTTGCTCACCAAGCAGCCATATTTACCGCCCACAGTGTCAGTGTCGCGCGGCAGAGGCCTCTCAAGTGTCAAGTACTCGGACAAGGGTTCGATTTGGTCAACGTTCGGCAAGCCCTGCGATTGCAGTGGCATCGCATGTGGCTGCTGTGCTGGAATTAAAGTGAAACAATATAATTTCGATCAGAAAAGTATGTGGAAGATAAAGTTATATTGCAACAATAGCTAAAGTTCATGAAGAAAAAAATATTCATAAAACATTTAAGTGTATTCGAAGGAACATTGAAGTATTTAACTTCAACTTCCTTAAATGTTACTGGAATTTTCAGTGGTTTCCATTCAAATAAGTTGAAGAAGACTTTTGTGTTACTTTGACGAAGGACTTGGTGATATGAAGGAGATCATTGAAAACTTTTCTGAAATGCAAACAAATCACAAAAGAAAATATAGAAGGAAATTATACATTTTGGAAAAGCAAAGGAGTTCCTTAAGTAGTCCAATAAACGATTTAAATGAATCGGTCTGATTTTATTACCTTAGAGTGGCCGCTTTTTTTTTATTTTTTTTCCGGCTTGAAACTTATTGAAGAACGGTTCATAGATGCTAACAAAAATAACTTTTATTATTTTAGAACCAGAAAGTAAAATAAAAAACACAATTGCGCATTTTCGGGACCAGTAAAAAGAACATGAAAAAATGCTTAAAATTTAGAAAAATATATTAAGGGGTGAAAATGGATGAAGGCGGTAAGATACAAGATTTGTACGAGAAAATCAGCTTCCAAGTCTTTTATTTTTCTTCTTTCAATACAAAATTGATGACATGTCCCTTCTTAATCTTCGAAATCAATATCATTTCTTATGTTTGGGAGAGATTATGGACAAGAGATAACCGTAGCCACTTCACTTTTGCTAAAAATTCAATTTGGAAATTTGTGTTTCTTCCACTCACCTCTTCATATGAAAAAACAAAGTTATTGATTACAATCCGCTCGGCCCGCTGAAAGGGTAAACCAAAGATCGCTTGGAGTTAATTATTAATTGTAAGGGGAAAACACAAATTTTTGAATATTTTGGCGTATTTTTTTATTGGCAATATTTTTATGCGGTCAAGCTCCATAGAAAGGAATGGAGTTTATTGGGCCACAGAAGTCGACCGCCCAAAATGAATAATTTTCGTGATCTGCACGGCAATTTTTATTGGAAGTTTGTTACGCCCATAAAAAAAAGATTTAAAATAGAGCAAACTAAACCAGTTGATTCTGATTGGTATGGGAATTTCCATTTGCATTTCATTCCCGTTCCACTTCCATTTTGTTTGGGTCATTTCCATTTCCTTACTAATCCACTTCCATCACGTTCCATTTCTTAGATTGTCCCAATTCCATTTTATTCCGTACCAATTCTATTTCCAATTTCGTTGCAGTTCCGCTCCCATTCCGTTCTTAACCCTTTCAGTAATCAGTATAAGATAATCCAAAGTTTTTGAAATTCTTTCACTTAAATGTTGTTTTCAAAACTTGCAAGGTCTAATGACATTTCCAAAACACACTCTATTACCTTTAAGAAAATAATATCTCTGCTTACGTTCTATAGAAATTTCATAACTTATTGGCGCCTGGTGGAGCCCGAACGCCGAAAATGGAAAATTATGACTTTTCTTCTTGAATTTTTCTGTTTGTCATTTTATTTACTACACTGTAATGCGATTTTTCAAACTTTGGGGCGTTACTGACACATCCTAATATCCATACATTTTTTTAATTTGGGCAGTTTGCTTTTCTTTTATAAAAACACAATTTTATAAAAACACAATATCGAAAAAAGTGAACCACTCTAATGTCCACCTGTATGGCTGTCCATCTGGTTTTAAAGTGTGATACACACATTGAGGGAGTTCACAGGTATCATAAAGTTATATTCTCATATAATCATATTTGTAAAAAATGTTCACAAATTCTTACAAATATTTTGGCATCAACTTTAAAATAAGAGGAGTGTGAGAGTCGAAAAACACAGGTTGCAGAGTTGTATTGGTCGTAAAATTTTTTGTATGGAAAAAAACAATAAAATTTTTATGACTATTGTATATTTATACAACAATATGCCTTTATGACCAATATGAGACCTTTGTGAACTCCCTTATTGGATTTATAATTTTTAGATCCTAAAGGAAGGCTGCAAACAAAAGTAACCGGCTCATTTTTTTTTGGGATTGTCCCACTCCATTTTCTGGTACACCGACATTGGCCAACTGAAACTTACTCGTTTTTTGTCCAATTGCGTGAGGCTCTAATTATTAGAGTCTAATAGAAGTACGAATTATTTAAATATTACAATAGCAAAAAATGGAAATATTTCCTTAATGATTGAATCCTGACAGCCGAAGGGCTTTTGCTTTATGGTGATAACCACAATGAGCCAGCTAATTCCTGCACTTCGTTGGGCTCATTATTTTCAACCCAGATATATTTGCCGCCTACTTAAAACTTTTAACAAATAGTGACTTGTTCGCATAAAGTTTTCCATGTTCGCAACATTTACTGCACCAGCAATTACCAACTTTTACACAAGTCTCAAAACGCTGAGCAATTGTAATACGTACACACATACACATACATCCATGTATAATAATAATCCAATTAAAATGTCATTTAAATTAATTGTAACTCGTCAGACTTTCTCAGCTGTAGTCGAGAGGCATTTCCATTATTTACATATAAACTAATTTAATGACACTGCAAGCGCGAGGGAGAGGAGAGCGAAATGAAGTTGGGTGATTTAACGGTACGAATGACAAAAGAAAATAAATTCCAATATCCAGTAAAAAGCCAGGCGACTCACACAAAAAGCCAAGTTAGCCAAATATTTGTCTAGACAATATGAGAGCAGAGCGTTAATGATGTTGAGTAGCTAACAACGTCATTTGTCACAAGTGATTAATTATGGATTTGTGTCAAAAATGACGCCCATTTGATGTTCTCCAAAATGGGTACATACATGCAAATAGGCTGTCATCAGCATCACGCAGATGCTGACTACTACTACTTTGTGTGACATGTGAACTCAACTAATAATATCAATTTTCTCCATTTTGTTTCCACTTGCAGTGTGCGCGAACATGACATTTGTGCCCGCGAAGGAGGAGGCCCTGCTCGAAGTCTACCTCAATGAGAAGTCATCGGCGAAATACGGAGTCTCCGCACGTAATCCGTCGCCATTCTGTATACCAGTCATGATGGGCATACCCATGGCCATGTGTGTGCAAATGTCCGATATCGGGCTGCAGGGCAACAACATGAACATGTGCATGGACTTTGTGGTGCGCCTGGCCACGACCGATCTCTTCGAGATGCACTTCCAGTGCATGCGCATGGGCTTGGATGGCGTTCAGTATGTGGATAAAAATGGCCAGCCAGTGTTGCCGCCGAGCGTAGGCAAGACAGAGGAGCCATCGGATGAGTATTACGATGAAGCGGATGAGAGTGAAAATGAAATAAATTACAATGGAAACGACAATGACAATGACAATGGCAATGCAAATGACAAAGAAAATACTAACAATGAAGCGGGCAATGCTAATCCTAATGAGGAATTCGTTGAAAGTGAAAAAGACAAGTCGCCTGAGGAATCCATTGACAGCGATAAAGGCCAGATAAATGATAATGAACACAAGGAAAGTGAAAAGGTGGAAGAAGAAAGTGAAAATGAAACTGAAACTGAAAATGAAAATGAAGAAGAGGAACAAGAAGTAGAAGAAGATCATGAACGTGAACGTGACCATGGCAATGACAATGAACATGCAGAAGAAACATTAAAAGGCGAACACGAAGAATTAATAGCTGCTGGAGAAGAAGAAGAAGAAGAAGAGCAGCAACAACAACAACAACCACAACAAGAGGTAGAAAAATTTGAAATGGAAATGGCTGAAAGTGAAATGTCAACCACAATGAAGACACCAATTAATGATGAGGCCACAACGAGCGAAGCACAAACCGAGATAATCGATGCAATTGCAACAGCATTTGCCACAACAACAACAACAACAACAACAGCTGTACCAAAAACAACAACTTCAACTAATGCAACACCAACAACCACAACACCAAAGACAATAACAGTTGAAGAAAATGTGGCCACTGTGGATGGTACCATACACGCTTTGAATGCTACTGAAAGTGAAGCTGAAGCTGAAGCTGAAACTACAACCATTAAAGTAACAATAAATACCGATAATGACAGCAATAATAGCGGCGCGGATAACAACGAAGATTACGAAGAGGGTGATGATGATGATGATGAGGCCGATGCTGCTGAAGAAGAAGAAGTTGACGATAATACCGAAGATGGCATTAATGATGGCAACGACATCAACGATACCGCAGTCGACTATGAAAGTGATGAATCCGTTGCCAATGCCGAAAGTGAGCCTGCCACTGACGATAATATGGAAAATATGGACGACTATGTCACTGATGGCATCGAAATTGCTGCAGTCACACAATTTCCAGTGCCCGCCGCCGCCACCGCCGCCATCACTGAAAATTATGATTTCGATGACATTGCAAGCGCCACAGATGCTATCGTTGCCACCGAACCGTACGAGCCGAATGCTTCGGTGTTAACAGAGAGCTCTGTTGCAGCGGTGGCTGAAGCTGTTGCTGCTGCTGCTGCCGCCAAAGTGACATTGCCTGCAGCAAATCCAATTACGTTTTACAGGCGCTCGAGTTAAATTTTATGCTTTTATTATGGTAGTATCTACCTCTACTGCTAGCTGAAAGTGTTGTTAAATTATTATTTATGGAATTTTTGTAATGAATTGTTAATTTGTTGATAACTTATTTAATATTTATGTATGCGCTATTTATTTATAACTAATTAAGTTAAACTAATTTGAATAGAATTTGAATAAAAACTGTGTATTCTCTTAGATTATACCCACAATTGTACAAAATGTGCTCACTACGAATGGAGATTGTCTTATTTTCCCAGAAGATTTCATTCAAATGCCCAAGGGGATGTTGAACTTTTTGTTTTCATAATTTTTCGAACGTAAAAAAATTTATTGTCAGAGGACGGAATAGTAAGGGGTACGATTTATTATTCATGGATTGATTTACAACGGCTCAAAATATCATTGAAAGTTTCAGACGTTAGATACTTTTGAGACCAAATACACTTTCATTTGGCAAAACTGACATCGCGATTTGCAAACGAGAGTCAATTGATAAAAAAAAATCATTTCAAAAATTGGGACAAAAACAATGAAATATCGCACAAATTTAAAAATTAAAAATCGTCAAAAAAAAAATAAGTTATGCTACGAAATAAAAAAACTTTCAAATTTAGGGCAATATTTAATTTTCAGTTCGTCTTCTGTTTGTTTATAAAAAATTAAAAAAAAACCAAACTAAAAAAGGATCCCAAATAAATAAACAGGACCCCGCAATTTTTCAAAAATGGCAAGAGTGTTGTATATGATAATTTCGGAACTGCGGTTTACTGCCGAATCCGAATGGCGAGAATCTCGAATTATAGAAGCAAGTAACTTCTGCAGGTTCGTCGTTGCTTGGTGAGAGAGTGGCGGTCTACATAAAAACAATATTTTCCTACAACCACTACAACTTTCAGTAAACAAGAGAATACATTTGTGAATCATTTCTCATTTCGTTTCTCACTTTTTAGTGAATTTAAATTTTAAATTTGGACAACTTCTTTTAAGGCGATTTTTCAAAATTTGACCAATTTGGGTAATAAAAAATGTTTGGGAAATGTTTCAAATAAATTGCATCTAGAATTTTAAATCACATTTATATTCGATCCATATTTTTTTGATATTTTTTGGACGATCTTTCATTTTGAGTTTTGGGCATGTTTTTGTGTTCTTTTTTTTTTACAATTCTGTGGCTAATGCCAACCAGGTAAATGCAAACAAAATGTATATTCAAAAGATGCCTTGGTCGGTCGAAAAATTCTAAAAATTCCGGATAAACTTTTTGGCTGTTTTAAAACAGCGCAACTTTTTGTATCCCAAAATAAATGGGACACGAAAAATAAGTCGAAAAGTAGGTAATTTTTTAACCATGATTTTCTCGAAGTGTACGAATTAAGGTGTTCTTTTAGTCATTTGATTAGACCTTTAAGGGCTTTTTTTTTATTATAAACTTATGGTTAATGGATTAAACTTAAGACTACCGAGGCAAAACTTTAATTATCTTGGAGAGTGTGAAAAACAATTTTTGTAACCGAATTTTCTAGTTGGAAAAAGAACCTACCCTGGCGTACTCGTCGATAGGACACTAAAATAAGAAAAATCTATTTATGCGGTATTTTGCGCATGACTAATATAAAAATTGTTTTTCGCTCTGAAACCCTTTTGAGGTAATCTTTCAAATGAGGAGTGGCCTTTTCCAACTTTTTTTCGTGACCCTCCTTACTGTATAAGGTGTTTCGCGATTCTTATAATTTTTTGATAAAAAATGGACTTTTATTTTTTTTTAGAAAACAAAGTTGTTCTGTAAGAGTCAACAACAAACTAGCGATCCACATTTGTACAGAACAGTTAGCATATTTTATCTCCCAAATTCTGTATACGTCAAACATACAATTCAGCTATTGTAATTGCATGGCTAGTAATGTCATAGTTAATGCCATAGTAATGTCTGCTTTTTCATTTTTTGTTTAATTGCACTTTTCGAATTTTCCTCTTTGGACAGTTATCGCAACTCACACATATACAACCAATGCCATGAATTGTGTGACAAAACCATTCGATGGTCTTTGCCAAGTTGTTATCAGATTCACCCACATTTAAAATTCTGTGGATAAAACTGTTGCTTTCTACCGGATGATGCATAAAAACGATACACAAAATATTGAAAAAGAAAGAAAAAAAGCCAATCAAAAAGTAGTCAACAAAAAATTTGCTGGCAGCAAAAAATGTACCGACTGCCGTAAAAGAGTTGTGCATACAAATGAAGAGGCGAAATTCGTGTTGTGCAGAATAAAGCAAAATAAAGTACAATTCCGAAAAATGTTCGTGAATAATAAACAAATCAGAGAAATGCAAATATAAATCAAACCAACGATGATGACAACGGCCCCAACAATGGGTGAAGGTGGCTGAGAAAGAAAAAGACCGTTGATAGCGTATCGGCCGTAACAAGTCTTTCGCAAAGGGTTCGCTTAAGCGGCTCAGATCAGCGCAAAAAAAAAGAAGAGGCAAAACAGAAAATAAACAAACTTACGCAACGCGGTGTAATTTGTACGCGTTAAAAGCGTTAATTATATGCTCTCCAAAATGTTATGGATGAACAATGCACAGGTTGGTGTCGGAAACTTCCCACAGCCGTGTATATAATTTACTGTTATTATTTAACTGTGCTGAGCTTGAAGTTTTTTCAGTTTTTTCCTTTTTTTATTTTAAATTTCAATCTCTTTTGCTAATTTGTGCATTTAGTGGTAGAAGCACATTGTCTCGTTCAATCTGGCCGTGACTTTGCTTTGCAACGTGATTCAGTGGGAATACACTCAATGAAAAAATGTTAAATTACGGGTGGGTTATGTGGCACATGGATTTGAGAAAAGAACTGTGATGTGGTGTAAAGAAACTTCTGCCTAAACCTTACGAGACTCTTAGTGAGTAGAACATCTGACTTACAATCGGGAAGTATCGAGTTTAACTTCAGGGAAGAACAAACAAGTTTTTTCCGCACGTCAAGCAATGGCAAAATTACGAGAGTATAATTTGCCGTGAAGATAATTCAACCGGCACTAAGCTGTGAGACCCATTGAACTCAAAGAAACAATTTCGTGTCTGTGAATTACAGAAACGAAGTCATCTCTGTGAGACTAGAAGTTCGCTCAAGACCCCTCGAAGGTCGTGGTGACAAATATTTATTTTTTAAATTCTGAAAAAAATAAATTTTCCCTTGAGTGTGTCCCCCTTGACGATTGCAAGCACATTTTCCTACCAATCTTGCATTTTTTCCGTCGTTTGAATGAAATTTTCTGGTTTTTCTTTTCACTTTCCACTCACAGTGGTTACACAAAAAAGCATTTATTTTCAGATTTAATTTACTGGAATTGTCAAATGGCGCGCTTATCACCAGATGCAAAAGGTTAAAATCACTTGTTACTTGGCATTGCTTTGTCGTACGGTGTCATCTTCTCCATTTCGGTTTCGGTTTTGGTTGTGGCGGGTTTTAATGGTGCCTTTTTCCACTTGCTCTTTGAGTACATTGCACAATAATTGAATACGTGAGGAAAGCGTCTAGTTTTTTTTCCT
Organism: Heteromyza rotundicornis; assembly: GCA_951394025.1. NCBI lineage: Eukaryota > Metazoa > Arthropoda > Insecta > Diptera > Heleomyzidae > Heteromyza > Heteromyza rotundicornis. The sequence continues at coordinate 12,836,131 of OX596010.1, read as the reverse complement.
CCGCGCTATTACAATGCATTCCTTTTGTGGCAAATGAATTTTAGTTTTTTTTTTTTGCTTCCACTTGAAGGTTTGCTTTGGGAGACTTTTCATTGGTGAACTGAGACCTCAGTGGATGTTTGGGATTCGGAATAAATTAAAGCTTGAGGAATTGTAATTGATTCATGATTCATGGTTGATCTTGCGAACTCCAGTGGTGGTTCAATGGGATTTGGACAAGAGTACTTTGTCTTGTTTTAAATACAAAAGAAATTTTCACTCAACAATTTTCTTATCCAAGAAAGCACTTGACTGATATTAAGGCAGTGAAACAAAACCAATTAGTTCCAAAAGAACCCTTTAGCGGAAGTCTCAAACATTTTCATATTACTTAAGGCGCAACAGAAATTCTTTGAAGAACATTAACCCCACACTACATATCGTAATTTAAAAGCAACCAGTCAAATAATGCATTCAACTTAACATAACTGTTAACACCTCTTCAAATGGTTCGAGTCACTGCTGAGCAAAAAGCTTTGCTTCTAAGCTTTAGCTGCCCGCAGTAAATCTCTGTTAATTCAACCAAAAAAATATTAACCCAGGAAAAATAGTTAAAAAATCGTGCCACCATCGCCATTGATGGAATGCATACATCACACTTGAAAGCGCGGCATGCACTTTACTCGAGTAGTTGTGTTTTCGGTGTAATCACAATTAACGTACGTGAATGGCTTCGTGAATTTCAACTGTAGCGAAATTCTGTGGCGCGTCGTAAAAGCAATTTGGCAAACAAACAAATGGGACGACTACAGGCACGTTTCGGCCAACAGCTGCACTTATCTTATACCACTCATCCATGCTCCCTTTCCTTTCACTCATCTTCGCATCATTCTCCTTCTGTGTTTTTTTTTTGTTCATATCTCGCCATAACGTGCCTTCTCAGGTTGTGCAAGCCTTCATGAATGATAAAACAAATTGTATGCAGTGTAATCAAAACACAAACATAAGGCCGTCAGCTGATAACGTGTTTCACCAAATTCCTACCCACAATAGGATTTTTGGTACCTCGTAATTACGAATTTTGCTCGTAATTACAATACAAATCCTCCGAACATTACTCAGACATGCGCTCAGCTTGGAGCACAGTATCGGACACACACTCAACAGAAACAGAAAATGTTAACGCACTTCAGCGTTCAAGAACAGTGGTGGGTAAAATGTTTGGGAGTAGTAATTCATAATACTTGTTGAGCTTTCGGTCTTAGGAATTTTAAAAAACATATTTTTATACAAAAAATTAAAAAATTGTATCTTGTTTCTTAGCAAAGTTGTACGACTTGACTATAGCCAAATAATTTGGATAGTTGGAATATTCCACTTATTTTATATTTAAATAATATTTAAATTCAATGAAATTTTATTGAAGAAAAATAAAAATGCAATTGTTGAGATGGGCCCTTTTTACGTAAAATCCTTCTGGGTTGATAGTTTTTAACGCGCTGCTGCAGGAGCAAAAAAAGCGTCAATTTCTACAAGTCATTATCGTACAAAAATTAAGAGTTGGTGCAAGATGAGCATTAATAAAAAAAATCAGGTTTTGAGAAAATCATGTCTAAAGTTTTTGGAAAACTAAGATTTGAATTTTTTTATTTTACATGGAGAAAAATACCGTCCTTATTGCATAAAACACAAATAAAGTTTACTGAACCGAATGAAGATTTAGCTAAGTACTTATGCAACAAGGGCGTAAATAACATTTATGCCCTAAATAACCGTTATGCCCTTCTTGCACCCAATGCATCAATTAAGGTTTTTAGAATACTTAAATGCTCAGAACACAAATTCAAATTTAAAAGAAACATTAATAAATCTATGATAAAGCAGAAGTGAGATAGCTGACCACCAGACTCAGTAAGTAAATATTGTAAGAATTTTAGTATGTTCACAATAACAGCTGGCTTTTTGGTATATTTTTAATACCACAAGGTATACAATTGAATTTTGGTCAAAAAAATATACCATTTTCGGTATAATTTTCCATATTTATGCTATAAGTAAATGTACATGTACCGTGCAAAACGCTCACTGAGAATGTTTTCCATTAATGCTATAAATAGTACATTTTTTATACAGACTTTTCCACATGTGTATACATTTTATATTAGAGAGATTCAAAATATACATACACTCAGAAAAAAATACAATTAAATTTGGTCAATTAATTTTGAAGTAATATATAGAAGAAACTCATTGAATCAATAGGAAAAAGTAATCAAAAGTTGTCTTTAATCTGTTTTTCCTATTAATTTAATTAGTTTCTACCAGTAAGGGTATCCCATTGACTACATTTGATAGCATTTAATAGTGTTTTTTTCTGTTTGGTATAAAATACATATGTACAATAAAATATGTAAGTACTATATGTAGATTTGTATAAAAGTGTACATTTCATGGACCAGAGATATGAACAATTGTATACCTTATGGTATTAAAAATATACCACAAATTGATGTACCAAATTGGCTTAAATACTCACTTTTAAAATAAATATTTATCATATTTTGCAACCATTTTGTAACTATTTGTCAATCTCGAAACAGTTTCTACTGAAAAAAATGTAGGCAACTGCATAACCTGGAAAGCATCTGTAAACTTTTTCTTTTACTATACCAAATTTCATTCGCTCGTCATTTTCACTGCACGCCACTGTAATTTCCCTTACATCCTGGCGAATGCGAGAAACTTTAAAGCAAACGACCTAGCCTAACTCCTGCATCCAACGGCCGACAACATCAGTTGAATTTTGTGAGTTGATGTGAGCAGAGCGAACGTAGTTTCACACCAGCAAAATATTTAGTTCAGTTTCAAAAAAAATAAAAAATTACAAACAAAATATTAAAACACTTTCAGGTGACTACTGGCAGCTAACACCTGGGGCCCACCAATTAAATACTTTATTTTTAAATTTAAAATTATGCATAAATTAAATAGTAAATATTTGAAAAAAAATATTTAAAAGTTTTTAGAAATATAATTTAAAATAATTTTAAAACTTCAAACAAAAAATGCACCATTGCAAAAATTGAAAATGAAAAAGTTTCTGCATGAATGCTTGCCAGTTCAAATGTTGAAACTAATTGAATAAAAAGAAAAAGTTTTATTTTTAATTCACTTTGGAAAAAAAGCATTAAATGCCTCGTTTCCCACCACACACTCAACACCGAAAATGAACTGAACTTTTTGCCACAAAAAAGTATAATTTCTCGCATCTTATCTGCTGAACAGTTAAGTGATTTATACGGCAAGTCGTCGTGACTGTGCATCATTGAATTATTGCAGAATTGCGACATACTCGAAGAGCACACACACGCACACGCACATCCGGCGGAAGTTCCTGTACAGTTAGGTGAGCCCCATATTTATGATGATAAGCGTTTATGTTGTTTCTGCAGGCCTCTCCCTGCTCCAAATCGTACTTTCAAAGTGTTTCTTTTTTTCGTTGCCCCCCAGACAGACCTATGAACAAATGTATTTTGTATTTTTGCCTATGTGTGTGTGTGTGTGTGTGTGTGTAGGGAATGACTTTGTGTTCGTTTGTGAATTTGTTTGTGTGCGCTTCTGAGCCTACATTGTTTGTGACACATTTGTTTTCGAAATACTTCTATTGTTAACACACACACACACTCCCCTGCCACTCACATTGTAACAGAAAACGCGCGCACACACACACACACACACACACATGCTCTCAGGCAAACATTTCACATTTCATCCACATAACGGTGCCCTTTCGACCCCCTTTGAACTGGAATCCGACCACCCACATTATCATCTCTGCCATTTGATAGTTGTTGCTTGGTGCTTGGTGCTGGCATACAGTGTTCAGTGTTCAATGTACTGGAGCAAGACTTCTCGGTGCCCATTGGCCCCTACTTAGTGACTCCCTAGACGTCAGCGCTCCCTCGTCATTCTTCATCGTCGCTTCATGCACATCTTAGTGCCTGCCTGCGAGTATTTCAAAAATGGTTTTCAAGTTTTTTTCTTCTTCTTCTTCTGTTGTTTTTTTTTCAACTTTTCTTTCCGTTCAGTTGATTGTTTGTGTGTTTGTGTGTGTGTTGTGTTGCTTTTCTACTTTTTACTATTTTATGGTGTGCTGGAATTTTTATCATCATCGTTGCCATCGAGTGTGTTTGTTTTGCTTTCATTTCGGTTTGTTTATATTTTGCTATTGCTCTAGTGTTCCCTTCTTCACATGAGCTTACCGTTGAAGTGCGTTTTTATTACTCGAAAGGAGCAGCACATTTCAAATTTGGTATTCTGCATCGGGAAATTTCAGTGAAAATGCGTCGTACGTGCGGCAATCTGTTGTGCGCCTGCTACTGATGCTGCTTTCCACCATACTGCCTGTTTGTGTCATTCTGCTCTAGTTACGAGCAAGTTGTTGTTGTAGTTGTTGTTGATTTTAAATATTTACATTATTGCCACACAGACGCACACATAGAAGCAAAGGGACACGCACAAGCAACGCTCTCCAATAAGGACATGTTTTTTCGTCTGCGTTTTTTTTTTTTTTAGACTTTTTTTCTTTAAAAATTCGCTGAAAAACTTTATGAGGAAAAATTAATTTAATTGGTAATTAAAAAGCCGTTATAAGAGGACATAATTAAGTGATGATGGCCGATAAAGGGTAAACGAACGATGATGATGTTATCGGATATTGAAAGAAGACGACGCAAATTGCCATGTCCTTGCAAATTACCCTTCCCACTTGATGGCACACATTACCCAGATTTTCTGCTTCAGTATGGGTATGGAAAAAATCATCAATTCATCTTAAATTCAAAAAAAAAATGCTTGCTTCATTAGACCATGTGTAGACTGAATGAATCCTTCGATGAATCTTAAAAATAGATAAGAACACAAGTCATCATTCAAAGTGCCAAGGAAAATAAATATCGTTTTATTTTGATAAAAGTTTTCCATTTCACCCAAACTGACACTTAATTTATTTATATTAGCACAAAAAAAAAACATATAAAAAAGTGGCATCAGTGGCGTCAGTAGCTTCAATGCCGACGACGACAACAAAAACGGCTACGGCTGCAGTGTAAATACTGTCAAAATTAGTCAGTTATCATCCCAATTTCTTAAGCAAATAAAATATAAAAGCCTCTACTAAATAGCTGAGCAAACAAGCATCGGTTAGGAGATACTCACAATCAAGATTGAAAATTCTGGCTAAAATGTAAGGCATGAAATCGGATATTGAAGTTGATTGATATTGTTTGCAAACAAACCCATTGAATTGGTTAGCAGTCCACTCAAGTAATCGTCCAAACTTTATTTTAAAAAAGCTTAAATTCGTTCTCTGATTACGAAGGATGAGTGAGTACAATAGTCCGGGTAGCACTTTCTCCTGTTTGGCATGAAGTGAATGTTTTGAAGCAAGTTCGTGGCCAGAATTTGTTTCAGTTGGTTCCGCGCTGTCTAATTTTATTGGTAATTAAAAAACACAAATTTAACTTTTGCATTAGGGGGTATTCATTACTTACTTGTGTACCTAATTTTGTAGAAGTGTAACAAAAAACTACACATTAGCAACAATGTTTACTGCATGACAATTTCTAAATTTGTAAACTACCTCAACCCTGAGTACACAAGTGAACAGTCTGTTATGTATTTGAAGTAAAAACCGGAGGAGTTTGGCACTTGATTTTATTCAACTGACAGAATATCAGTATTGTCACGGTTATATGAAACTGTTCAACTACAACTGAAGTACGTTTACGATTTGCTCTGGAAAAGTACAAAAATACACAAAAAAACATATAATCGTGAATACCCCTATTGGTTAAATAAAAAATACCAACTAAAAGGCAATGGCCAAGTGTTAGTTGAAGGTATTTTCTCTTACATTTCTTGTTCTTAATTCCTTTTGCTCCCTAGTATTGGAGCAAACAAATCGGTTCCATGAATTCCTTAGATTTCCTTTTCAATATGTTCGATCCACTTCCACTCTCTTTTCTTGGGCAATTATTCTTGGCCACCAGTTTCTCAAGAATTGCCTTAAGCCCTTTTTGATGAACACTTGCAAGTTATTTGCGTTATTTCTTCAGACATCAGCCAAGTTTCGAACCAAACAAAAGAACTGACTTGATGTTATCGTTAAAAATTCCTATCTTCGTCTGGATAGATGAGTTCTATACTTTATTAGGTTTTGTCCGGCCTTGGATGTCTTCAGCCACTCCGGCTTCCGTGGAAGGGCACTCCCAAGATAAGTGAATGAATCGATTTTTCCGATGATTGGTTCACAACCGATGTAGTTGCTGTTTGCGTTGGATGCATTGACTTTTGCGTTTTAGTTTTCCAAACATTCAACTTCAAGCCAACCTTCAACTTCAAGCGAACACTAGTTCTTCAATCTTGTTCGGCAAATTAGAGGGATTAAGCAGATGTCGTTGCCATAATGAAATTCCAGCGTATGCCTCAATTTAACTCGCCTAAGGATCTAGTCAATACATCATCGAGAACTACTTGGAATAGATTATCAGACACTAAGCATCCTTTGTTAGACGACAGATATTGAAGTGACTATTGCGAAAACTGATAATTGTAACAGTTTTTGCTGTCAATTTAACAGTTTTTCGACTGATGATTTCTAACAGTTTTTTCTCTCGGCGTGCATATAACATTGTTATCATATTTTTGGGTCCCCAATCGATTCCTAGCATTTGGATCATCTCTACTGTTACACTCTGTAAAGTATCCTAAATCTAAATCCCTCGTATTGTGCTTTAGTCAAACGGAAGACTTTCGGAGAGATTCCTCTTTGCCTCAAGGTGTTCCAAATGCAATCCCGATGTATGTGATCGAATACGAGGTGTTATGCCGCATGCCACTCAACCGACTGTTTGACATTTTTATGAACCGCGTAAATGGGATGACATTTGGAGTGTACATTTGGGTATCGATAGCAGATGTAAGCATGGAATTTTAACTGAAATCAATTGCAAGTTCTTTTATATCCACCCAACTTAACTCAAAGTATTGGCCACTTAATTAGTTCGTGCTGTTGAGTAGACTTTTATCGACGTTCTTCCAAAACCTGGTAGGTCATACCATGGCTTATGACCTAACAGGTTTAGAGAAATAAAAACGCAAATTCGGCTTCTCAATTCTTTCGCCATATTTTCCCTTTTATGTAACCCGTAACAGCGTGCAGCTGTGTGCCCTTTAGTGAGTGCCTTAAAATGTTAACAATCCTTATCAAATGTATTTGCCAATATGAAATGTTAAATGTATTGTATCAATACTTCAAATCGCCTTCATAAAATAAATAATGTATACAAAAAAATTCCGCACACAATCTGCATGGCATATTTTCAGACATACATGAGCTCTCTGAAGTGAGAAAAATTCACTTGCATAAATTAGGTTTATTTACCATCGATGCGATATTTTATTTTTGACATTTCCTACATTGTTGTCACGTCATGGCAAAAGCATGTGTGGGTTATTTCGTTATAGGGAAAATCGCATCAATTCTGAAGAGAGACCAAAAATTAATAAAATGAAATATGAAACCTCAAGGAGCCACTTTGCATGCAGACTAAGTTCACAGAACAAAAATCTCATTTTACTGAAACCCTACAAAGAAAAAACGTCCTTTTTACATTTTCTCAATTTTCTCAACTTAGACATTAATTAAAGACTTTCGATCGAAGCTGCTGTCATGTCAGCAAGTCATTTCTTATTTCTCGAAAATTCTTTTGACAGCGTAAATTTTCGCAAAATACTGTGTTAAGTGTGTAAAATCACTCGATGAAAATGCTAAAAATAACCAGACGATGGTAGCGTAGTGCTCACTCTGATTTTCCTGTTTACCAAGTCACATGTGTGTATGTGTGTGTGTGCGTGTGTGTGTGTGTGTGTGTGTGTGTGAATGTATGTCATCCTCCTTTCGATTGCCGTTGGTGGTGCACTTCTTCTTCTTCTTACACTGCATGCTGCTGTGTGTGTTACCGTTACAAAATTGTCACTTTTCTTATGTTTTATTACAGAAATAAAATTGGGAAAAATATATGCGAAAAGAAATGCCATTGAAAGAAAAAGAGGAAGAAGAAGAAAAGAACCTAGCACGTAATTTCCGTTTCAAAAAAACTTTTTCCTTTTTCCTTTTGCCCTTTGTGCACATTGTTTGTCATTCTTCGTGAGAACTTTCGCTGGCCCGCCTTACCGTTTTGTATTCTTATTTATATTTTTTTTGTGTTGACAGTGAAGGCATCATGGCGATAATACAATTTTAAAGATTTGCACGAGAAAACTTTGTTAATTATACACAGTCTACTTTTAGGAAATTACTGAAATGCAAAAAGTGTAATTATATTTGAACTGGAACTAGTGCGAGACGTTTTCTCGAAATTAGTGATAATTACTATTTTTCAACACTCATTGCATACATTATTAAAACCCCCAGTGGCAGCCTCACAACACAGACAACTTAATTAGATGTTATTTCGTTAGCCTATAACGACACCACAACTACGACATGTATGTAAGGTAGGCATTAGAGTGGCCCCTTTTTTGAAACTTACAATCAAGGTGAAAATGTTCTGCGCACAATGTTAGGCCGGTCGTTTTAAACTTCGCATGAATACAAATGCATTTCTGAACCAGACAAATACAAGGAAGAAAATAAAATTACCCACGGACGACTCTCTGTGGGGCATTGGAAGACCTGCATTTTGTTTGTATGGTGGTATGGTGCTTGGTGCATATTACACTGACCGGGTCAAAATTTGCATCAAGACATATCTTAAGTTGGAGTTAAAAAAGTATCCTTCGGCCTTTTACTAATTAATCAATGGCTTTTCTCGTCAGTTAAGTGAAAACATGTTGGCATATGGGAAAATGTATCGAAGGTGGCATCACCATCTGTCATATATTTCGATGAATGTCAGCATGCTGGCAAATTTCTTTGCATATGCCATCGAACAGCGTGTTTTCGGATTGCCGTCAGCAATTAACAGATAATATTGCCAGTGAAAGCCACGCATTAGGAACGTGCTTTCTGTGTGTTGGTAAATCCAGCACTGGGTGTTATATTTATGATTTTAATCTGTAACTGACGTGTTTACCCCGCAATTGGTTTCACAGCGTATTGCAGCTGTTAGGTCACCAAATCCGTGAGTCATGCGGATGTGCCCCTCGGTCGGCTGGGCGGATAATTGAGTCAGTACGTTGGGATTTCAAAAAAAAATATATATATATATATACGTAATGCCTTTGATGGAAGAGGGGGAGGTGGACCATTCCCCTTGCGGTTTTATGGTCATTGTGAACATTTTGTGGCGAAAATTCGCTTCAAAACCACAACAGGTGGAAATAAGCCCAGCAAACAATAAGGTTTGATATAGATTCGAAAACCACTCGATATCAAAGGGTTTTTCTTAAATGTCGAACGGACCGAAGTTGGCTAAACTGAACTTAACGTACATTTATCAAAAATACAATACGTTTTCATCGTTGTAATTTTCATAAAATGACGTTTTTCAAACTTAATTTACCCTACAAGTTGGCGTATGTGTGACACAATTGAAGGGTTGCCTATTGGGTCTAAGTACCAAAAAGAAAAAAAACGAGTTAGCTATTATGTATTATTCTATTTGAGCAGCCCGATACTACTGTGCAAGCAATTTGTCCTATCTCTTCCCAAAAAAATACGAAAAATTAAACAAATGTTGGTCTAATGGGTCTACGTCCAGGGAAACACAACTCTGTTCGACTGTACTTTAGTTAGACGATAACACATGGTTGTTTCTTATGTATTTTGAACGTAAACGCACAAAGTTGTGAACATATTTATTTTTTTGCTCTTGTAAAAGGGAGAAATTTCAAGATCGTCTTTTATGTTTAATTGAATTCAAATTTATCTAGAGATTCTGAATACTAAATAGGTTTGTTCACTTTTCATAATTAGCATTTCAAATTTACATTTCAATTCACTTCACTTGTAAAACATACACCTAATCGTGAATACCCTTATCAAATATGTTATTAAAATATATTATCTGATTTGAGAAGGACCTTTGATGTCAAATCGGGAAAAATTACTACAGAATTAGTACATTGGATATCGAAAATTTCTCAAACCTTTGAAACTGTGTTTGCTGTGAGACCACTTTTCATCGAAAAGGAGCCACTATGGAATAAACACCCCACGTTTTGTGTTGTTTAACAAATTGAAATCGTTAGAATGTAAAAAATAAGAATCGTATTGCATAAAAAATGTATTTCTTAAAAATGACTCATACGCAGTGGTTAACGTTAACGTTACACATGGCGTATGAGTAATTTTTACAATTTATTTTTTTTATTCAGTTTTTATCCTATTTCTTTTGGGTTACAAAACGCGTTATACTTTCGAGAGTGCCATAATTTTGAATATTCTATATAGTTGGCCGAGAGCCAGCCTAGTATGTTTAGCCTGTTAAATAGTTTTGTGTTTGGCTTAGTCTAATGCCATTTAATTCCCAAAAGCTAGTCAACCACACCCACACACACTCACACACACTCACACACGCATACAAACTTAAATGCGAAAGGCCCCCAACCGCCCATGCAAACAAGCTGCTCACAAATTACTGCAACACAGCAACACACTTGCACCGAAGCAGCCAACGAAGCACCTAAATGAATATCACAAAGCACATTTTGCGTACAAGGAAAGAATGTTATTTCATTATATATCTTTTTTGCGCCATGCATGTCGGAAGTTGCCATTGTTATAACTCTGAGCGGGTGTGTGTGTGTGTGCGCAGTTTGCTGGACTGTCATTAACACATTTGAACATTTTCGTTAATTTGGCGTTATGACATTTCATGCTTTTCATGCTACGGTAATTATATTTATATTTATCGACATATTGCATATAAATCGAATATTTTTCCATTTCCATTCCCATATCCTCTTGTTAATATTCATACGAATTGAGTAAGTGGAAATCATTCAACCAGTACCACCAAAAAAAAATGAAATAAAATTTACTAAAGCGAAAAAATTGGAATTTTGACCTTTTCGCATGCAAACAGGTTCACGTGAACTACTTCCGCATCGAAAATTCCTACCATCACTAACTGGAAATCGCTAGTAGACAAACAAATTGTAACCAGTTGGCTGGAAGCACAAACACAAATTTCACTTCTGCTGGTTTTTTTTGTTTTCTTATTCAAATCGTAGGAAAATGAAATATAACTTTTGAGCAATGTACGAGTATTTCATTTGAGTAGAGCAAGCACCTTTACTCGACCCAAGGAATGGACAGAAATGTAATATTTGTTTCCAAAGGAATACGGATTTATTCAAAGCCAATGTTGAACGTTGGTCGAAAGCATTTAAACGACTTTACTTCGTTGTACAAACGACTGGCCGGACAATCCTTTCCACTTTGAGGTCGAGTGATTTTTTCAAAGGTAGCATCCTTGGGGGTTTCCATGACTACTGTGTGTGTGTGTAAGTGTGTGGGTTGTATGAGACTTTTTTTAATGCTTAACCATTTCAGTGGAGTATTCGGTGAATTCAATCCATGAATTCACCGATTCAGATAACGACTTATCTTACTTAAACGCACATAAATTTAAAGCCAAAATCTTAAATTCGTAAACGAGCTGTAAAGTCGTAGGGTCGTTGCCTCAGGCCAACTGTACAGAAGCAATCACATATTGACCAATTAAAATAAACTTGAAAGCTTTTTCGGATTAAACTTTGATTTGGACAATTAAACTGTATTCATTTGTGAAATTTGCACAAAGATTTCCATTTTCATGCAATTAGTTCAGTTTCAAATGCAAATGCAAATTTGGATCAAATTAAATTAAATTAAATATTGATTCAAATGTTTGTACTCTAGGTTATAGCTAAATGTATAGTCATTTCTTATGTAAATAATCACTCTAAATCCGGAAATTAATTATTATACTCAAATCGCACCCCTAACCTGAGCAGAGATTTTGACGTAATTTACGGTATTTACATTATATTTATTTACGGCTTTAGTAAGATGGAAAATCAAAGTCATTGAATGTAAAAGCTGTCACTTAACCGTCACCCTAAGAAGGGGCACGTGCCCTGAAAATTCCGAAACCAAGTATCTTGGAATGCACCTCGATCGCCGTCTCACATGGCATAAACACATCCAATCCAAAATCACCCAGATTAAATTGAAGCAATTGGAACTACATTGGCTAATCTCAAGGGCATCTAAGCTAAATCTAACATACGAAAGTATTTTAAAACCCATATGGACATATGGAATTGAGCTCGGGGTGTGTCCCTCGAATATGGAAAAACTCCAGAGTCCAATCCAATCCTGAGACAAATTGCCAGAGCCTCTCGATAGTCAAAGATGAAAACTTACCTCGAAGTACAAGCAGAAGCTTATTTTTCATCCAAACATTGTAACTATTAATTTATTGAGACCTCTGAATCCCTCACGTCTTACGAATTTTTTTGTAGATTTGCGAATTTCCCTGGAAATAATAGTTTGAACGCTCAGAATTTTTATCCAGCTACTAAATTAGGGCGTGGCCAATAAATGATAACTGGAAAGCTGTCCAATGCAAATATTAAAAAAAAAAAATAGATGCAGTGTGTCAAAAAAGTTTACATACACCCCTTTTGTGCAGAGCCTCTCTGAAGTCATTTTTATTATCGATATTGGTATCAATGGAAAGGTCTATTCAATACCTTTCGAATGAGTACCTTGGACACCTTAATCCGTTAAGTACACTTCGAAAAAGGACCTACTTTTCGAACCTTGTTCCTGGGGGCTATACATTTTGGCCATATTTAGGAATCATATCAGAGTCATATTCCTGACTCTTTTTAGAGTCATATTTCGGCCTCATATTTCATTCATATTTGGTACTCTTTTAAAAATCATATTTCTGACTCTCCTGCAGGAAGTCATAAAGAAAAAAGCTTTGTTGGAATGACCCATTCATGGTAGAAAGTTGCGTTTACGTTTTCAGTAATTTTTTTTGCACTTGAAACATTTGAAAACATATAAGTATAACGGTATACTACACAGAGTACAAGTAATGTAATAGGATTCATTTATTGATTAGAAAGTCAATTCTGTCAAAAATTTTAATCAACTTCGAATTATATCCTGATAAAACAAATAAGGCGGAGTAAAGAGAATTTCCTCTTCTGGCATTCATTGTATGAGAATGTCAAACACTCGTGTAGTTTGTAAGCCGACAAATAAAATCTATGTTGTCTCAGTGTGTAGGTAGGTACCTATTGTGTGTGTGTGTTGCTATGTTCGCTCTCAGCTTAATTCTGCCATGATTTAAATAATATTTGCTATTCGCCTCAAAGCTCTTATGTCAAAGAAAAAAAACACTCAAGCAATTTTTAGAAATTTTTACATTTTACTATCTGCCTGATTCTCAACAAGGAAATCCTCTTGACAATGGCTACGAACGACGTTGATTGTCCGCAAAATTTTTGATGTAATCAACGTCTGGCAACATGCTCGCTGGACTATGGAATAAGAACAGATGTTGAGAGGGAAGGGTGGGGGGGTCACAAGAAGGATCAGAGCATTGAGTGTAGGCCTAAAGAGTTTTTCTTGCTTACACTTACATACCAAAGTTATTCAACAATCAAAATGCAATTTAATTTTTGTATTTAAATGTAACTAAAGAAAACGAAAAATGCTTCCAACTGAATGATTTTTCAATTACAGTTTGTGAGACACGTTTCCGCAAGTCAGCATGGATAGCTGGCTGGCGAGGAGAGTGCTTATTTGTGCTCAATTTTGAAAGTAAATACACAGTATGTTGGAATGGAATACGGTTAGTTAGTTGAAATGCAGTAAGAAATGTAGTCGGTAGATAACTCGGCAAAAAGACACTATCTTCTGGGAACCAATTTGAATATTAAATTTGACAAATTGATTGTATGCACTACAGTAGGAGTAGCCTTAAAATTTAACAAACAAGTATGAGTCCATTGGGATCTTGAATATTAGACTGAAGTGGCAAAACCACAAAAAACGAGAGTGATCGAAAAGAAACGGTTTTCTGGTGATATCTAATCAGAAAATACTCTTTTGCCTTCCCAACATGGCACTAAACTTTTCGATCGCTTTTTCGATTTTCTCTATGGAATTTGTGGCTGTGGTAAAATATGCCACACACACACACACATGTCCCTACCAATCTTTTAAGGCTAAGCCTGTTGTGGCCAACTTCTAATTACGAATCAATCGAACCGTGTTATTTGATGGAATTGACATCATACGTACAAGGCCAGGCCAGCTTTCACCTCTCTCACACGCACTGAGAACTGAGTGCGAGAAGGATTACTGAAACTTTTGTTTGCACTGCAGCATATTTGAATGTGTGCAAGTGTGTAGTTATGTAAATGCTGTCACCAACTAATGTCCCCATTGCCGGTTGAGGGGAACAAAAATTATTAGAACTCAACGACACACACTCTAATTGCAAGCGACACTTGAAGTGATGTGTGGATTTCACAAAACCGACAGCAGAACTCTGATGCCTGCTCGTGGCAACAAAGTTTTCCCACAATGCACAATGGGAGGAGAGAGCTTAATGCTGCCAAACCGACATTTGACACTCACACACTTGGCAGTGGCAATGGCGGCCGCAACGAAATTGTATGCTTTTGTTTTCCCTTCACATGCAAAAACTATTCTAGCAAAAATAAAAAGTGCTGATGTCACTTAACATTTCACTGCACTCATGGTGGTGTCGACAGTTTTGGAAATGTATGCTGCACAGGGGATTTGAAATGGTTGTCATAAGAATCGAGAAGAACTAAAGGGAATATGTTTTAAAAACCTTTTAAAGCCTGAAGGATTTAACAAATTAAGCGAATACCCTTATTATTATATCCCGCAAAAGTCAACTGCGCCAATCGTTAAATGTGCCGCAGATGCTCATAAAGAAAAGCCAATCATTCGTTTCGCTTATAAAACACGTCTTTATTGAATTTCGGTAATTGGTATAAAATAACTGTAAAAATCATTTTGCTACTGTACACAAGCACGCACACACACATGCATTCGCACACTCACACCAAACGAGCACATACACACTCAACACACACACACACACACACACTCGCGGACGACTATAAAATTCGCCGCCGTTTGGCCGAATTAATTCAGTAAATCGCCTCCATAAATTTGAATCAAGGCAATATTGCTATCGAGCGGAAAATCCATTGAATTCACATCGAAATCATTCATGAAGACGGCCCCCAAATAGGCGGTGTCCACCGCCTCGGGTGTTTTGCGGTACAACACGCCGATATCTTTCACCTGCACTGGCCCATCGAAAGCCACCACATAGTAGCGCACACGCCAGCCATTGGCGGCCAGATCCGCGAACGCCATGTCCTTCGGTATCTGCGGTGTCTCCAGTGTGCCCGTAAGCAGCTCATTATACTTGGGCTTAAACGGCGATATGTAGCAGCGTCCCTTCTGCAGGCTCACCGTGTCATAGTAGTCGCCCAGGAATAGATAGCAATCGCGTGCATTGTTGCCCGTGCAAAAGCGCAGGATGCAATCGAATTCGCCGTCGCGCGGTTGCAATTTGTAGGCGTAGGCAAAGACCAGGCCGCCGCGTTTGCTCTGAAAGTCGGTGGCGAAGAGTCGAAAACTGCTGTCGTATTGCAGGATGCGCAAACACGAGCCGCCATTGAAGGCGTCCTCGTACTGGCGCTCGACTAGCTGATGCAATGGCACCGACGGCTGCAACGACTGACGCGACAAATTGAAGAAGCGATCATCGGCGATGTCGTCATTCTCGCTGTCGCTGCCTCCGCTCGAACTTGACTTCTCCAAACCGCTAACGTACGCATGTTTGCCCGAGCCCAGGCAAAAGTCCGTGTAGAAGGGCAGTCGATTGTACGGATGAGTGGCCATGTGTTCCCACAGCGACCACCAGAATTTCTCGTTGCGCTGCAGGAACGCATCATTGACATCGTCCGCTCCGAGCGGCTGCTTCACATTGAAGCCGAACTGCTGCAGCGTCTCGTATGTCCAGGCAGGCGCAAAAATGCCCGTCGAGAAGCGCTGCTTGACGATGCGAGCCAACGTTTGTTTACACTTAAATTTGGCAACTTGGCCCCGGCCGAACACATCGATGCCAAAAAAGACACGCTGGCACTCGGCCCGCTCCTGCTCGCAAATGTCGCGCGTCAACTCAAGGCTCTTCTCGTTCCAATTGTAATTTATAAGCATGGCATCGGCTGACCTGAAGAGACGCACATTCTTGGCATTGATCTCGTTTTGCCACAGCAATTCGCCCGTTTCAATAACGCTGTCGTACCAGAACACGACGCCGTAATCAACTTGTTCCTCGATGGCGCTACGTAAATGCTCCACAAAGTAACTGCAGAGAATATAGAGATGAGAAAAGATTTATGAACAAATGTGGGGAACTGTTGAGGTTGGCTATAATTAGGCCAGTGAAGATTCGGAAAGAAGGGACGCTGCTTACAGGAAAATATTCCAAACTAAAGTGATTGAAAGACTCCCGTGTATCCAAGTTTAAATATGCGCAAAAATAAACCAAATTCGCCAAACAAATAAAAATTACCAACCAAACTTATAAAAGCTTTCCCATTCCTAACTTGCCTCCTTTGCACTCTGGGCAGAAGATCCTGAAAAAAATATAAAAATTGGCCAAGCGAAAAAATGTTTTTTTATTTGAAGAAGCTACAAGTGTGTACAATTAATTTGATTTATTCAAGACCATTTTTAGTGGTTTCTTAATCTTTTTCAAACACTGAAAATGTTTTGTTTTAGATACAAGTTTAGAAGTTACACTGTAATAAGTGATTAACCTGAAATAGGATTTGGTTCGGGAACTTTCTTTTGGCACCATTAAACCATTTTTTTCTTCGTTTCTCAAGTTAAGGGAAATTGTTCCAACGAAAAACAAAAAAGGTTTTTTCCGCATGCCACCTCCCCCAGTCAAGCAATGGCAAATTTCCGAGAGAGCAATTTGCCGTGAAGATACTTCACTTGCCGTTCGGAGCAGGCATAAAACTGTAGGACAACTCTCAGAAACGATTTCGTGTCTGTGAATTACAGAAACGAAGTCATCTCTGTGAGAAGTTGCAGTGGAGTAGAAGTTCGAATAAGATTGCTCGAAGGCCTGGAAAATTATTGCGACAAATACTGGACATTTTGTGTATAACTACTATATTTGTTATAACATATATATGTCATCTAAAATATAATCTTATGCGATGTCGATATGTCAATTTGTTTCACAAAATACCAACAGCTTGAATTCCATGAAACCGAACACAGAATGATTGTGCGGTGAGCAAATCAACACTTTTGATTCTTAACGACTCAATTGTGGTTTGATACATTGAAGTCAGTGCAATATAGTTACGTCAAATATTTATTATTGAAAAGTGCTAGCCAGTGGACATCAAAGTTCGTGTTTTCGCACCAATGTCGACAATTTGAAATCTGCATTACAGCTACGGACTTTCTTCAAGCATTGCGGTAGTTTGCTCTGACATAGATTACACAACCCAATAAGATTTTTCTCCATAATACCAAAGTAAGGTATTCTTATAGATTTTTGGACTATGAACACAATGGCGTTCTCAGAATTTTTCCATCACGTACGGTTTTTGCAAAATGCACTTGTTGCAAAATGTTTATACACAAATTTTAAAAAACTAGACGAGATAGAGCAATTCTGAATAGCTCGTTTTGAAGGTAAATTTTAGCACTAAAAGATGAAGTAAACATTTAGTTTACTTTTGAGAATCACTGAATTCAATTCGAGCATTTTTTAACTCCTTGATCCTAAATTTCTCAAAAACCTTTCACCGTTCAGCATTAAAAAAAATCTATAAGAAATGCCTTGCATGGAAAATCAAAACGTTAAAATTTTGCAGGGTAGTGTTATCTTTCTTGTTGTACTAAGTAAATGAGTGTGTTTAATTTATGATTAGGTGGGAGTTCATTACACCCAGAGCCATGTGCGCAATTAATGTATATTAAAAAGCTATAATAACGTGTTGCGTCTGACTATCATTTATTGATTTACAGTTCAGTTTACTTCTTGCAATAAAAAAACTATTAAAAATTAGTAAAAAAAAAAAGTTAAAAATTAAAAAAATGTATGAGTGCAATTTAGTTGAGTGGTTTGGTTTGCGTTTTGTAAACTAAAATAATTGCAAAGATTTTTTCGTGTTAAGCTTTTGTGTAGCTACTTGCATAGCTTTGCGTAATAATACTGAATGCCTGACTTTATAGTTTTCGATATGGAAAGTTTTTTTTTTCGTGTACCTAAGTCACTTACGTTAATGCTGTTTGTCCGTTATTACTTAATATAAATACTAGATATTTCGAATACCTAAACCAATGCGAAATGGGCAAAATTTAAAGCACTTCGAATATTTCCCAATCAAATTCGAATGGAAACCACCACAGGCATATCCCGGACATCTGTCACAACAACACACAAAGTACCAATATTTGTCTTATCTACCCCCCTCCTCCCCCAGCCAACCGCGCCATAATAGCAACCACGCAAAGCAAACAACAACAGAAGCAAACTAAAACAACACCGGTCCATTTGATGCGGCCAACGAATACCACCAATATACTCACAGTAAATTCTCCATTGCATCGGCCTCCACTTTGCACTCCACATTGACCAGCCATCCTTCGAAACCGTAGTGTTTGCATAACTTTACCAACGCATCAACAATATTGTTTACCATTTCCTTTGATTTGAGAGCTTCGTGAAGCTCAAGCTTTTTGCCGCCCTCGGCTATGAAAGTGCCTGCAAGCAGAACCAACCAACGAACAAATTAATGAAGGATTGATATACGTGTACGTATAGTTGAGTGTATGCTTGTGGATTTTTCGGAATTCCGACCGTGGTGTGATTTGCATGTGAATGATTTATTATGAAGGTACAAATATATTTACCCAACACTCGTACGCCATGCTTGTGGGCGGCATTTAGCCAGCCGCATGGCGGTATGGTTATGTAATTGTGACTAAAGTAGCAGAAGTAATCGATGCCCATCCAATGGTAGAAGCGGTAATCATCGAACTTTTTCGACGAATGATAATGCCTGCGAGAAGATGATAAGTGAATGCGACTAATTAAGAGTCACTCATTGTGCTCACCTGTCCTCCAAATAGTTTCCCATCATGTCATGGCACACGAGCACTTCCCGTCGATTGTGATCGCCTATGGGCTCCCTATAGTTGCTAATTAAACTGAATTGCCTTTGCAAGTACACGGGAGCGGCTCGCGTCCTCAGTGGCATTACATATTCATGCCATTTGATGTCCTTGCTGCGCACATTAAATTCCAGCAGCTGATCGTTGGTGTGCAACGCTTCCGCCTCCAGTTGATCTGCAATAGTCAAGCGAAACATTTTATTAAAGAAACTCGTTGTGATTTGTGGCGATGCGTTCCGAACACGCCAAGCTTTAATGCAATAATGCAACAGCGGAGCAAGCTTTAATATTTTCTTCTCTTGTTTTTGTTTGTTTTTAATCTGCTATCGCCATTCTAAGGAAATTGCAAGTTTAGTATTGAAATATTTTGAATGAAGCAGAAATATTCTTATCTGAAAATACATTCTAGTAGCATGTAATCTGCATAAATTTATAAGCACACGCGCGCGCCACATTGCAGTGCAAAAGGCCAAAGGAAAAACAATGGTGAATGGTGCAACAGCGTATCAGCTGGCGATATACCACAACAGTACGGAAGGTATCAACCTTCTGCGGTCCGAATATGGGTCAACGGCGTGATTTTGTTTGATTTTTCCATAGTTTTGCGTTGTAGAAGTTCTCTCCGATTGATTTAACAATGCACAAGTGCGAGAAAATGAGGCAATGCAAGGCAGAGATTGCAGTTAGCAAGCTTATCGTAATGTATTTACAAACAGAACATTATATATATACAGAATCGGGGGGTATAGTGACTAACTACATGGTAAATGTCACTGATAGTGTCGGTCGACTTAAACAAAATAGCAATAATTCAACTAGGCCTAATCCGAAAAATATTTTATTAATTTGCATGCCAATTCTCCCTTCTCATTCGCTTTGTCGCTTTGGATAAACAAATTGCTTAATTGTAATTAACAAAGGCTATGTGCCGTTTCATAGACATAGGGCATGGTTTTTCCGTGTTGGGTAGTGAATAGGGCGAGAGTATATTTTTATTTCACTCACTTAAAAAATACATAACAAAAAGTACACAAAGAGAATAACATACGTTGACGTAAAAATACAAAATGATTGCGAGCGAGCAGTAGTTAAAAATAAATCAAATGTTTCAACAACAATTAAGCTTGAAAGTAAAGTCACTTTCATCGTTTTCCCAGAAGTAAAGTTTTTTTTTTTTGTAATCGTTGAGATTCTAATTTTTGTTATTGCTGCAAAGTTTTATTTTACAGAATATGAAAAGTTCACATAATTTGTTTACAGTCAAAATATACGCAAGCCACGTTGGTGAAGTATTTGGAAAACAAAACATAATATTAGTTTTAATGTTTAATTATTTCAAAACCACAAACATGAAAATAAACAAAAAATTAAAATAATAGTTGAAACATAACGGACTGCTCGTAGTTAGACAACGGATTGTATGGATTGTTCGGATGCCTGCAAGTAAATTGAATTCGCAGAAATATTTTTCATAGATTTGCATATTTGGCATTCATATTTGCTCAAAAATTGCATATTGACATATAATGAACGTATGCTAAAATATATTTAGATTTTTTAATTATCTAATCAATGACGTAGATTGATTTGGTTTTTGTAACATTCTTAGTTAATTTAATCAAATTATAAAATATAGGGGAGGGTGCCCACCTATTGGCAACCTAAGGTTTTGAGGCCATAATTTCACGGAGATCTCGGGTTCGTTTGAAAGCTGGGGGCACCATCCCCTAATGAATTTTACTTAATTTTTGTATACTTATTATGGCTTCTTAGCTTATGTTCATTGTAGTGCCAAATAACCCGCATATTCTGGTAAGTTGGCACTTTATGGAGATTTACAGAATGACTGGTTTCGACCTAAAGATAAAATTGTACAGGGAAACCGTTTATGATGGAAAGATAGCCAAATATCTAATATTTCAGATGGTGCCTTGGGATTTTTGATATTTGATTTTAAGACAAAAAATATTGGAAGTTTCCCATAGTGTTTGCTCATTTGTATCAGCTTTAACCCCACTGTAAGGAGTAAAAACCTGAAGCAAGTTTTTTTTCCCGAAACTGACAAAAAAAGAGCTTGTAAGCTAAGATGGACACAAAATTGTTAATTCGTCAAAAGTAAGTTAACGAATTACAAGTTTTGGTTAATTTTTAGGTTGATTTCGAAGCTCTTTAACTTTTGCATTAACTTTAGTTAAATTCTTCCGTTCAACAAATACGAACAATAATACAAACAATTTTGTAAAAACGTTTTACTATCGAGGACAAATTAAATTGAATGAACTGTAAAGTCAACATTCGCATTATATAATTGCCGTAATGAATATAAAATGTGTATAATTTATTTTATTCCCTTTTTTTTTATTTTTTTTTTATTTTTTCAATTTTTAAGCATTTACGTTGTACAGAAAATTTTACTTTAAAATAAATTATCTGTAGAAAAAGTTAACTTTCGTTAACTTTTGTATGCAATTAACAAATAACTTTAACTAACACTTGAAACTAATTAACTTTAATAAGTAAACTTTATCGAAGTAAACTTTTTAGTTGACGATTTTCATTTTAATGAAGTAAATTTTTTGGCTAACGATGCTCAACCTATGCCTGGAAGTCTTGGTAATACTTTTACCAGCGCCTCGGAAGATTATTTACTCTTTTCTAGTTCTTTTAAATGCCTATAGTCTTGAATGAATGACGAATCTACTTGGATAATATATAATTCAAAATAATTGCCTACTATTCACTATCAATTGCCATTTTCACAATCGAGAAATCGAATTGATATTGAACGGACTTGCTTATCTGAAATATTTCCCAACTTTCAGAGACAATATAAATACGTTATGAATCATGCACTATATCGAGTAGAGACTACTTGACAAACAATTGAGGCGCTTAGAACAAATATTTAACAGTTGTCTGCTGAGGGTTAGTACGCGCCCCAAGAAGTTCACTGACTAATGCAACAATCGCTTGGTTTACTCAACTGGTTGTCTATTTTGGGAAACAATTTCCATTAAGCATGAATGTTATCGCACACTTGTTACTTGCTGGCATAGAAAAGCTACGAAAAATTCCAAGAGTTTCTCTATTATAATTTGGGTAATTGCACAGAATTTTCATGCGATTCATGCTCTCCAATTAGTAATTAGGGTGAATCTTTTAGAATTTCCAGTAAAACTTAAATTACGGAAACTAAAGTGTGGAGCTGCATAAAATTTGTGAATCAAAGGAAAGAATCCTAAAAAAAACCATTTGTAATGCATAACAAATGAAGCAAAAGGCAACAGGAAAATGAAAGCAGTTGCAAGCAGAGCACATTCCACGTAACTTACAATTAGCTGTTAATCTGTGTGTTCTCCCTTAATCTGAAACGAAATGTTGAGCATAAAGTGTGCTACTTTAGGTACATAGTATTTCACCATTAATATGATTAAAACAACAACTATTATCACAAAAGATGAGGTAATAATTTAATTCAGCCAATACCTATCCATTGTAATTGAATAAATGTCTACAGTTTCCGTGCCATAAAATTTCGAGTTGGCATGCAATGTACCGACAAAACTCCAACCAATGAGAAACTCAATCGAGCGAAGAAATGTTCAAGTGTTGGCAACTATACCAGATTTCCAGGTGACTACTTTTGTCACCTTGAATGTGTACAATTCCTGTGCATTGTGAAGATGTTTTGAGATTATGCCCGAAGTAGGCAGAAGACTTTAATCTTATTTCGTACAGTTTGGCTACAAAAATAATTAAATAATGTAAATAATATATTCTGGCTTCAGTATTTAATTACCCAAATGTAAGAACTATTCCTGTCCACCGTTTGCATTCCAATATTTTACAAAACTCAAGAGATTTTATGAACATAGTATGTTCAACATACTCGTGAGCCAACTTTTCGATTCCACACAAAAACTATGAGAGTGAGTGAATGGAAAAATATCGTGACCCGCTATCAATAAATTGAAAAAAAGTTTTCTTTCAGCTTACAGTGAGTACCACTTAAAATCGTACACATTAAAAAACATATAAATTTTAAACACAAAAGTTGAATTTCAAGGTAAAAAAATCCGTTTTGTTCTTGTTAATGGTTTAACTTAAAAAAATATACATTCTATTAAAAAACCTTAAAATTCGGGTTTAACTTAAAATCGTATCAAAATTTAAATGAGAAAACACATTTAAAAAAAAATCCAAAAAATTTTTCATATTTGATCATGCCAAAGATTTTTTATAACATTCATATCTGGTGATTGAGCCGGAGGTTTCAGAGCTTTGGGGCAGTCCACATGCATGCATTAAATGAGCTGTGTTTGGGATAATTGTCGGCATAGAGCTTACAAGTCGTTTTTATTCCCATTATCCCGTTGACAGAAACCAAACTACCGACCCCATACTATGACAGACCCGCCATCGAGTTAAACAGTCGGGCGTAAATTGGCAACATACATTTCAGTATTTGGTTTTCTCAATATAGCCCTATCTGTAAAAATTACATCGTCCCAGAACTCCTTTGGCTTTGTTTGGTATTCCCGTGCGAACTCCAGTCTTTTATTTCTATTGCGTTTATTAATGTGGGGCTTATTGCGTGTTATTCTTCCATATCATTTCACCGTAGCACTCTTCTGACTGTTACCCTTTTCCAGATTAAGTTTTAAGGTTCTTGTCGTTTTTTTGTGCTTATATCTGGGGGTTTTTCTTTATTTCATATATTATCCAGCTTTCATCCATTACACCTTTCATCCATTACTAATAGATTCTGTTTGAGGGAGAGGATTTTTTTTCCCGTGTATCCCAGTTTTTCTGGATCAATTCTAGAAACCGTTTAAATTTCTTTGTAACGGGTAGGAGCAAAAACTAGGCAACTTATTATAATTTTTTAAAATAACATATTTGGGCCAAGGAAGCGAATAGGATATCTTAATTTGCGGTATTAAATTTTATTGAACATTTAATCGTATGCTTACAGATTTCCATTCGATTGCATTGACATAGTTTGTGCTTACGGGTTTTTGTATTTTGCTGTACACTCTTTTCTTCGTTTAAGTAGCTGAGAATGGAGTTCTTTTTTTTTCACCCATTTTGCGGGGAATTTCAAGCTATGTTTGAAGGTGGGAATTTTTCCATTTCGCTTCTCTGTCTGTATTTTTTTACGGGGGCAACGCCACGGGTGAATGCTAGTGTTAAACATTCATTTGATCGGGGAAACTTTTTTCGAAAGGATGTAAACATCACGCTATAGTCTATAGACTAAAAAGAATTCAGAATATTGCTTATTGCAAAATTTGTTTAAAATTATGAAACAAATTGAACGACTGTACGATTTAAAGCGACACTCACTGTATTGAACTTTCATGCAACCAAATTCAACACTTGTTTCATAACTTATTGCTTTTACAAATCGTTTCATTTCATGAAATGCTAAAAGTACAGAAATCTCCGCCATACCCTCACCACCAAAAAGCAGTCGTTTTCAGTATGGTAACCATAATAAAGTTGGAAAGGAAGATGATGTCCAGGGGGAAATCCATTTTAAGACAATTCAGCTTGAAGAAGAAGCCCCATTGAGTGCATAAAGTGACTGACAATATTTAACCCGAAACGAAAACAATTACAGATTTGTCCAAATAAGTGAGAAGGCTATCTGATCTCCATGGACAATTAGAAAATTATCATAAATTCCATAATTACAAAACCTGGCCACTCTGCTCAAATGGAACTAATGAAAACTTCTGAGATATAATCATCATGAAGCTATTTTTAGAATGCATTAATTATTTAAGTGTTGGAAATGGAGTTTCCCAAACAACAGTGTCTGAATGGGTTATGGCTATGAACGAGAACGTAAACATTTAAAGTAAATTGTGTTCTTTTTATACAAAATTAAAATATTTTTCAATCAAATTGAACCTTTCCATATTCAAAATTGTGTAATGAAATACTGATTAACTATTTTCACTAAAACTATGAAAAAAAACCCCACCAAAATGCAGCCTTATCTCAAAAGATAGTTTATCAGTTTATCTCAAAGTTTTATCTATGTTTGAACTGCCAACGAAACTGTCAACGAACGAACAATGAATAATTTAGTTGAATGAAAAATAGAGACTATTTCACCGCATGTTGAGTTCAAAAACACAAATCAAATTCACACATGGGTTTAATTCAGTAAATGAAATGATAATTAAAATAATAAATCGAAAACTCACTGCAACATTTTTTGCCAGCCTCGTCGTCGCACATTTTCGCTTTTGTTTATGTTGTTTATTTATATTTTTTTTTAGTTTATATTTTTAACTGTCTACTAGTCTACTACTGCATTCCGCCGAAAGCGAATGGGTTTACGCACACTAAATCAGCTGATTTTGACAGCGCTTGCTTTGGTGGCAAAGTGCTGCCAAGTTAATTGATGCTAGTGATGCCAAGAGAATCACACTTCAAAGTGGATAAATTTGAAAATAAATGGCAACGTTTAAAAATTCATTTGAATTAAAAAAAACCTTTTTAAAAAATATGTGCGATTTAGGCTGCATTAACTTAATAACTAAATTTTTTTTCTGTTAATTCAGAAACGCCCTATAGGTATTATCTCACATATTGATATCTGATTCTGGGACAAATTGTCACTTAGCACGTTATTAGAGCCACACCTTCGTTAGATGAACAACAATTTTGAAATATGTTCCAAATGAAAAGGGGTACTCCATCAATATGTTAATAAAATGTTTCCTCAATTCACAATCAAATGCAAATTTGCACACACTCTGATATTGTTCGTATTATTTCCTATCCATTTAACAGACTACGTCAACTGCTGACTGCCGCTTGAACCGATGATCGCCTTGAAATGCTCAGACTAATGTCGCAGTCGCCATTATGGCGGCCATTTTGTTGTACAACATCAACGAATAATTTGATGCAACATTCCACTCGCATAGCTGAAGCGGCGGCGGTGTCAAATTCGCACAGCCAAGGACACTTCTAGAATATTGTAATTAAACAAAGGATTTACGACGACGGCGAGAACTGCCAACTGAGAGGAGGACAGCAGAAGGGTAACGGAAATAACAACACGAGCAAAAAGAGAGCATCCTGCGTTTCGGCTCGTGTTTGCGCAAATTGCAGTTAAAAGGACAAACTTACAAATTGTTAACGAAAAACTACAACAACAACAGCAAAAAGAAGAAGACCCAGAAACATTTCACCAAAACAGCAGAAACGCCACAGGCCACTTCCATCACAATACAAAAAACCAGCAAAAATACCAGAAAAAAGCTTGGAATAAACGAAACCACAAAATGCCAGCTGGACGCGTTGCTGGTAAAGCGGGTTTCTCCAACCATTATTACAATGGTAAGTGTGGTGGGCTTTTATGTGAGTTGGTAGGTTGGAGGCTGCCGGACATTGGGGTTAACTATTTCCCAATGTGGCATTAATTAAAATATGTTTGCTCATACATAAGTACTACCATCTGCTAGTTGGTATATGCATGTTTGAGTATACTAGTGCATATTTCAGTAGTATAGCAGATATGTGTCGTGCTTTGAGTTGCTTGTTCAAACGCAAACATAATTAAAATACAAGTATTTCATGCCTGTGACCACAAGCTGTAATCACTTAAGGCGATCTATGCTTGAATTGAGTTAGACCCTTTACGGTATTCTACTTAAAAGTACTCAAGTTTCATCTTACATAAATTTAAAAAAAAACATCTAGAAAAAAAGTAAGGAACAGTTTCCTGAAACATTTTTGGAACGACTTCATACGAAAAATTTAACAAAATCGTGAATATATCGAAACTGTGTTTTTCTCTCGCGGCTTGTGTGGAGATTTACTGCATTGCTTATGGGCTTTTGATGGTTTTTCGGTCACTCTATCTCCACAATCCATATTTCATTGCAAAGTCGATGGTGGATTATCAAAATATTACGTGGTGGAGTCTCCAAAAAAATGTTTACCAAATTTGGTGACATTTTCATTTTCGACCATCGATTTTGCAGTGAAATATGTATTGTGGAAATGGGGGGGGGGGGGGGGGTGTAATATCCGAATAATATATATTTTGTATATTATTGTTTACGAATGTCAATTTAGTAGCGTCAAAAGAACCCGTGAGTAATGAGGGACATGATCCAGTAGATGATTGAAAATGCAGATAATGTCGATAATATTTATTACCCCCACACACATAGTTATATTAACTTTGACACAACGTTTGTGAAGCGATACAAGATGAAACCTTACTAAATATTTTGACAGCTGGATGTCATTGGTCACTTTGACAGCTGCGGAAAATTAAAGTCACCCTATATAAAATTTTTAAATCCTACTACTACTACTAACTACTAGTTTTGCACAACAGTGTATATGTTTGTCTATTGAATGATGTCGGTACTCTGCATATTGCTTTTCGTTCACGTATTTCGAAAACGACTAAAAACGACTAAAAAAGTGTAGTAGGTGGACTAGTTTGTCGAGTCCATTGTTAGGGTATTTTCAGTTTCGATTAATTTGTCGATCTCCATTCCACAATTTTGACTTGATGTCGGCAGTGCCGACAACACTTGTCTAGACGTTTATTAGCAGGGTGTGAGATGACTAAATCCTTTTCACTCTTTAAAGTAGTGTGTGGTGCAATAGGTCCGACAGAATATTTGTTAAATTACAGTCAAACCGCACTCATCACTTTCGAACGGTTTGCCTTTCTGCGTGTGGTATCAAAAATCAAAGATACACAAGCTCCCCAATCATTGCAAGCACTTAAATTTCAGAAAACAAACCCAAAACAAAGCCAAAGTTGAAAAAAAAAAACATTTTCGAACGAACATCCACACTTGTTCAATTAATGCATTGCTGATCATCTTAATTATATCCATTAAATCGAGTGCCGCTACAAAGCAAAAGTGCCCACTTCATACGGCAAAAGGGAGGCCTAACGAGTCGAGAGCCGCCCCCATTGAATTCAATTATTTTCCCGTCATCAGTGCAACGAATTCAATTTGCATAAACAAATTTTTGTACGCTCTCTCTTTCGTTTTTCCGTGCAGGTCGCTCCTACGTGGGGCTCAACGAGGAAATCATGTGGGTCAGCATCGGCATGGGTCTCACCATTGCAATTTTGATCACAATCGCGCTGTGCTACATTGCACGCGAGAAGTGCCAGAAACGACAGCGTGAATATTATGTGACAGCATAGCTCGCCGGTAAGATGAGCACAAACGAAATGCGAGCGGACGATGTTGATGTCATCATCGATAGGACCACCTATTCGGATTTGCCGGCGCCAGTCAATGTCAATCTTCATCATTATGCACCACATCATCCACCAATAATGGCACAGACGCCGACCCTACCACAATCACCTCACCAACCACAAAGTGCAGCAGAAGTGGAAGCGGCAGCATTTGCGCCACATTTTGGCAACAACCATCATCATCGCAACGGAAATCCGCCAACTACGCCAATCTACAATTTGGCTGTGGGCACACGTACTTGGGGCTAAATGGCAGGTGGCATAACTCGGTCATGAAAGGAAGAAGTCAAATCGCTCTGTCGACAAAGAACGAACAAAAATACTCAAATGTAGAATATTTTAGCACAAGCAAAAAAAAAAAGCACCAAATGATACCTAAAACTAAGACGGGTACTAAATTTAGATTAAAATAAAGTATTTAAAAAAATTCAATTGAATTGCATGTAGAGTGACGAATCACACACACCCACACACACAGAGCCACTATCGCCTCCCGCCATCAACCCTCTTGTGGAATTGTTTTAATCCACCCTCTTACTTTACCTTTAATCTCCGCTCAATTATCCACTTGGCCAATTACCTTTTCCGCCTCCGATGAGGAGCATCCGCAACTGCATTCGAGAACAAACGAAATACCTGTTAAATATGTATATTGTATGCGCACTTTTAATGTTGTTGAATTTGAAAAAAAAACCTTTGAATTGTATCTATTGTTAAAGAGTTTAAATATGGATCAATTTTGTATTTTTACTTCAAAAGTAAACACAGTTTTTTCCGAAATTGTTATTGACTATACGTATTTATTGTATTTATTACACTTGGTAACTATTTACTTTTGCGAAAATAAATGAAAAAAAAACACACAAACAAAAAAAACATTTAATCCTCAAATGCCAAACTGTGTTTTATTTATTGTCCAATTGGTTGGCGATTATTTGGGATATTTGCATAAGCTCATGGAATTGCAAAATATTTTAAAACTTATTTCCATTTAAATGAGACACTTTTTCTGCTAATAAAAAAAACACGCGCCAAAAGTCCACGTAAAATTGTATATGAGAAATTGGTTCAAATTGACTTCAATTGTAGCAAAAACATATTCGTTTGATTATCTTCACCGAGGACGACATGACATTTAAGACTACAAATTTAAAAAAAAAATGTTTTTTTTATTATAAGAAATTTTTCAAAAATTAAAAAAATAACGAAGGAGTAAGTTTCAATCGGTAAGAGTCGACTTTTATATACCCTATTCTACGGTTGATAGATTTGTGAGATTTATTTCTTATTGAGAATTTTTAATGTGAGACTTTTTTTGGTAATTGTTAATATGTTAATTATCCAGAATCTGTGTCTTACACCTACTAGTTCAAAAATTCCCTCAATACCAAGTGTTATACTATTTCGAAGAACACTTGACACTTCGGTCGTCATACCGGATCCGTCATCTTGTAAGTATTTCAAAAAATCAATAGCGAATTCCGAATCAGCAACACTAGGAACCCCCATATACTTTGGTACTACTGGGAAATTGGGTTAAATATGTTACAAAACACGATTTTTCTGATTGCGATTGTGTCCATTTATAATATCAACTCCTTCTAGGTATGTACTAAATACACAGTTTGAACTGCTTAGATTACTCTCTAGTTGGTATTGTTCCTTCAATCGTACTTTAATGAAATTTTGGAAAAAAAACTGTTCAAAGGGATATAACGGACGAAAAAGTACCATATCAAAAATAAGAGTGGTTTTTTGTTATCAAAATATACAATTTTGGAGTGTATAAAAAGTGGGTCGAAAGTGTCTTCCTTCGACATAACTATCGGATCTCCATAATTTTGGAAAAACGTTTAGGTTTGTCACATAGTGTTATAACTTATTAGTGACAATTAAAAAAATCTTCAAAAAAAATTGATTGTTTAAGAGCCTATTTACATTATCATTTCCATGACGAAAAATCTGACAAAGAGCTAATAAGAACTGCGGTAGTGAAAACGGGATAGAAAATTTTGCACCGAAAATCCATACAAAAAACTTAAAAGGTGTCAACTCCATGCTT
Organism: Heteromyza rotundicornis; assembly: GCA_951394025.1. NCBI lineage: Eukaryota > Metazoa > Arthropoda > Insecta > Diptera > Heleomyzidae > Heteromyza > Heteromyza rotundicornis. The sequence goes on along the minus strand of OX596010.1, from coordinate 12,805,570 downwards.
CGTTTATTTACATTTTCATATGAAAACTGTCAAATTTCGTCATGCCCATGTCAGTGTAAATTATAAAAACGGCATGCCCATGCGTCATGGGAATGACTGTGTAAATAGGCTCTAAAAAATGTTTGAAGCTTTGAAAATTCAGGGCGAAAATAAAATTCAATATAAATTACTCTTATTACACGCCGTCTGGCATCTCTAATGCCATCTCATATTTATTACCAAAAAATGGTGCCAAGTTAGAAATATCCCAGTCGCAAACCAAATTTACAAAATAATAATGCAGTCCTTGTCAAACTTTCGCTGGTGTAGTCCATCACTCGTACCGAATGTCTAATGAAAGTTTCAAGTTCTTTCACCCAAAGAAATTCAAAAAATACGTTTCATTAAAACATTTTGTTTTTTTTGTACTTTTATTGAGAAAAAAAATTTGAAATACAGTTCCAACGAAGAAGCTGATCTGAATAACAAAAGCTCTTCGGCTGTTCGACTCAAAACAAAAGTACTCATGAGTCATGAGTACTAGTAATCGATCAACACTAACAGTCGCACGTGAAAGTGCTGTCAAAAGTCAAAACAAAAACAGTGGCACATTTTTTGAAAAAGCCAACAAATTTACAAAAATTATAATCGGGAGACATGGACATATCGCTGAACATAACCACAGCACCGCAGCCAATTCGTAGCAAGGCAACCCAAGTAGCAAAACCGCCCATCAAGAAGGCTTATAGTGGAGCAGCGAGTGGTTTTTCCTTCGAATTCGGAGGCGGTGGACAAAAGGTAAAAGCTGTTGTGGCCAGAAAGCGTCCTGCCCCATCAAATAATGTCACAGCGACACCAGTAAAATCTCCAGCTCCAGCAAAACAATCAGTGGCACTGCGACGAAAATCACTGGCCAGTCTACCCGAAAAAGAGAACAAATTGGAGGAGGTGACTGCTGCCAAATCGGTTGCATTAAAACGCAAGTCGTTGCCTCTGAAGAAGGCGAGTGTAGCCACTCCAACTATAACGCCAAAGAAACCCTTGGCACCGAAACTAAAGTCGCCCCAAACACCCAAAGGAAAGGGCGGAAATTTCGTAAAGGCACCACGAGGAGACGCCAACGATGATTCGGACTTGTTATCTTATGCCAAAGCAGCAATAGAGAAGCCCTCTCTTGGGGACGACCTGACGCTGAATATTTGCAATGTGCCCGCTGCCGCACGTCCACAACCAAAGCAAAAACTGAGCAGAGATGAGCGCATGAATCAGAAGCGTAACCAGCGCAAGGGCAGTGGCCCGCTGGCGAAACGTGTACTAACGCAACGGGAAATTGACGATGGCATACGCAGGTTCTCTGAGAATCCCAACAAGAAACCACGGGCAGGCGATATATTCAATCAGAAAAGAGAAAATCAAACACAGCCCGACGATGATGAGCAGTCAAAGGAGCCAGACTCGGGCGGTGGTGGCGGCGTAGATCCCAGAGCACGCAAGGCCAATGCGTTTCGGGTCAAGCGACCGGAGGATTCAACAGTGAAGAAAATTAATCTCTTCAAGAACAATCCCGAGTCAAAGGTGATGGGCCAACGTCTGGTCAAACCGATCACGGAGCGCATCTTCGATGGCACTAAAGTAGGGACACTGGGATTGCATGCTCATGCCGTAAAAAACCTGGAGGATTTGCTTAGCATTACCGAACTGACCACCGTACAGCAGAAGACCATACCGAGGGCGTTGGAAGGTGAGTACATGCTTCGAAATCTGTGAACTTCATTTGAAAAAAAAATTAAAATCCCCATAGGCAAGGATCTGCTTGTGCGCTCTCAAACTGGCTCCGGCAAGACACTGGCCTACGCCCTGCCTGTCGTTGAGAAACTCCAGGAGATACGACCGAAGATAACACGTGAGGCTGGCATCTTGGCTGTAGTCATTGTGCCAACGCGCGAGCTCGCCATCCAAACTTACGAGCTGTTTGTGAAACTACTGAAGCCGTTCACTTGGATTGTGCCCGGTGTACTGATGGGCGGCGAACGTCGCAAGGCGGAAAAAGCTCGCCTGCGTAAAGGCATCAACATACTGGTGGGCACCCCGGGCCGCCTCGTTGACCATTTGCTGCACACGGAATCCTTCAAGTTGAACCAGTCAAAGTGCCTTGTCCTTGATGAGGCAGATCGCCTCCTGGAGATGGGCTACGAACGCGATGTCAAGCAAATAGTAGAAGCCATCGACAAGCAGCGTGAGAAATTGGCCGAAGAGACAAAAACGCAACCGCCTCACTTGCAGCGCCTGCTGCTATCGGCCACTCTCACGGCGGCCGTGCAAAAATTGGCGGGCCTCACGCTGCACGAACCAATTTTCATCGACAACAGTGACGAGGAGCCGACGAAAGCAATACGCAATACCAACGGCGCTGGCTATACGAAGGAGACCATCGAAGCGGTCACGGCCGATTTAAGCGATGACGACAAGGATGAGACCGGAATATTGACCATACCGGAAAATCTGCACTTGAGCTATATAGTTGTGCCGCCAAAGCTGCGCTTGGTCACGCTGTCGGGTCTGCTGGCCAAGGAGTTCGGTGTCAAGAAGCAGTTGAAGGCCATGATCTTCATGAGCACTATGGAAATGGTGAACTTCCATCATGACTTGCTGAATGAGCAGCTCACCAAGAAGGTGCTGGACGAAGACGACGAAGAGGCCAACAAGGAGCACTCGGAGAGCGAGGACAATGGCGAGGAACCACTTCTGAAGGGCCTCAGATTCTTTAAGTATGCCTTGAGTGTAAGCATTTGTAGTTCCAATTGTAAACTTTCCCTTACAGACTCCATGGCTCAATGACCCAAACAGAGCGTCAGGGCGTCTTCAAAGGTTTTAGAGATTGCAAATCGGGTGTGCTCCTGGCTACGGTTAGTAAATTGAATTTATAAATTATTTAATTACACATGAAATAAAATAAATTCCAATATTTCACCCACACAGGATGTCGTGGGACGCGGTATTGATGTGCCCGCTGTCGATTTGGTGGTTCAGTACTCACCACCCCAAAAAACTGCAGACTTTGTTCACCGTGTGGGTCGTACGGCCCGTGCTGGTCGCAGTGGTCGTGCTGTACTCTTTCTGGCTCCCAGTGAAGCGCAATTTGTGCGCTGTCTGGAGGAAAAAAGAATAAGGTTCGTAGGCGCCAAATGATGCTTGTCTTACTTGATTAATTCAACTTGGGTTTGTGTTCCAGAATTTCCCAAGTGGATATGGACATTTACTTGAAGGCCCTAAACGATGCCGATGACGAGGCCAATACAATCCAGGAGGCTGCCTCTAATTTACAACATCAATTCCAAGAGCTAATTGCCGACGATAAGGAAATGCACGACAAAGCATGCAAAGGTAAGTGGTTGGCGTAATTCGAAATCCTTCGCAAGCACCCATTAAATAACAAATTGAAGTGACGGAAAGCTATACGACAATTTTAAAATATACTAAATAGAATGTACCCAAATTTTTCATAAACGCATCTAGTTCAGACATGCAACCTTCCGCCTCAAAATGATACCGAATCGGATATCTCTGGACCACTGACCAAACAAATTTTAAGTTTGAAAAATAAGGCTACCGTCGAGTAAAATAAAATAAATTAAACCCGGTGACCAATAAACTAAAATTTTTCTAACAATGTCAAAAATTCAGGAAAAATTTGTTATCACAAAACTTGTTTTTACAAAATTGTTTCTTGTTAAACATCGCAATGGTTTTTGCATAAAAAAAGTTTCCAATAGTAGGTTCATTTTTAACCAGGATTTTATCGTTAAATACTTAACGGGAGAACGACTTAATTTTAATATACTTTTTTATTGATACCAATATCGTTTTTATAATATCTAGCTGTGAGCCATTGCAAAATACTTTTGCGACTCACTGTGTGCATTTCTTCTTCTCTTGTTAAGAGCCTAATCTAAGCATCATAATCTGAAGACCCGAAAACTCTATCATTATAGTTTTAGAAGGTGAAATGATGGAAAAAAAATTTCGCACACACGAAATTCACCGAACTGTTTGCTGTAGAAGAATTTTATTGGAGAATTAATACATAAAGGTTCTGTTTCAAGTAAGACGCCATATCGTCTGCCTTCTCATTGCCTTCTATGTCGCAGTACCCTGGGATCCACCAGAGCTGTACATAGTTTTTCGTCGCTTATTCTGTTAGTGTATTCTAGCATTTCTTCACCGTTTTTGATTTGATGGTTACGCTTTCAAGAGCTTTTAGCGCTGCCTGACTATCCACATAAAAATGTATCTGTATATTCGAGGCAGTTTCCAAAGCCCTTTCCCCAGCTTTCTGCATACCAGTAACTTCTGCTTGAAAGATACTACATTCTAGAGGTAACCTGAAGGATTCTTTTACATTTATATCGGATATATGAAAACCAGCACCGACACCACTGTCCTGCTTAGAGCCATCCGTGTATATGTTAAAACACTCGGAGGGATCACCTGGTCTTTCCGACCAATATTCTCTTGATGGGTATTTAATTGAATAATTTCTACCAAAATTTGCTCTCTAAGAAAATAGAGAGCAAGTGGGAGATTTTCGGTGTAATGAGTTAACTAAGCACTGTGAGTTCACAATTTTGAAGCCATGGTAACTGTTTTAGACTAGTATTGTGAAGGTGGCTTCATTAGATTTCTCAATAAGTGAAGGGCTGAGTGGATAGAGACGGTATGTAACAAAAATTTTAAAGTTTATTTTGAAATAATTAACCCGGCAAACCATTTGACTATTTTTTTGACTCTTTGAAGGCTCTCATTTCGCTCAGAAGAGACTCTAATAGGAGCCGGAAATGCCGTGCTCCTTCCCAATCGGGCACGATGAAATGTATGAGATAAGACTCTAATTTGAGTCCGAAGTCTGACTCTAAAATGTGTCTTAAATTTGATTCAAATATGAGGCGGAAATATGGCTCTAACAAGAGTCTAAAATATGACTCTAATATGTTTCCCAAATTTTGATCAACTTTCATTATTTTTGATATCTGCAATGGACAGCTGTCCTGTTGTCAGGTATGGCCATGTAATTCTATTTCAAATATCAAATCAAACTTTTAACATTTCAAATATTAAAAAAACACTTATTACCTTTTTCTGGGTTTGAACATTGGACCTCCTGTTTCGTAACTCATCATTCATGCCGATAAAAACAAAGCATATTTTGAAATTCAAAAATTTTGTTGGTTAATAAAATCCTCCTAAATTAGATAATTTTTAGAGTCTAAATTCTGAGCGCTCAAAAAATCCTCCAAAATTAGATACTTTTCGGATTCTTAATAATGTTTGCTGGTAAGTTGTGTTACATACTGCCTACTCAAATATGTTTTACATGGAGTCTGAGCGAAGTGATATCAAAGTGAAAAATATTTTATTCCCGAATTTTCAATTTTATACAATCAGTTGATGAGTTTTTTTCTTTACAAATTTATCATCGATCTGTCAAAATCACTAGCCCTCCTTGCCTCAGTAAATTTTATTCACCTCACAACCATAAACAATTTTCCAAAATTTCTATTTAATTATAATTACAAATTCAATATTTTTAATCAACTTTTTAATCCTTTGACCAAACATTATTCGCAAAAAAGGAAACTGTATAAAAAATGTTTGAAAAAGTTTCAAAATTGCATTTCCATTTGCCATTTGTTTGTAATTTGCTGTCTGTTTGGTGACAAATGCGTTGCCATAAAACTTCAAATTGCATGATTCTCTAATTAACGGATACTTTGAGGCAGAACGACGCCCACTGCGTGCCAAGGGTTGAAAAGCGCCTGAAAAAGTTAACTCTTTTTTGAAAAAAAATCTCACTTTTTTTTCGCTTGCAAACCATTTACACACACACATATTTTCTCCAGCCGCGCCACCAATTTATTTCATAACTAAATCCATTTGGATAAATACAAGCAGAAGGCATAAAAAACTGAATCAAACTTATGCCAACGCCAAAGGACATTAACTTTGTAATTATAATTTTTTACAACACAATTTTACCGCTTTTTAAAAGGCTATATTAAACCAAAAAAAGAGTGAAATCAAATAACGTTATATTTCCAATTATAAGTTGCCACACTTACAATTTACCGGCCACAAACCGGGAGGCGACCACCACCTGAGGGGCTGCAGCACAGTTGGACTCGACTGGGTTGGACTGATTCAGATGCCATGGCAAAGTGTCCACCTACAATCCTTTTTGTTTTTTCCCTTCCCCCCTTTTTTTTTTGTTGGATTTACTTTTTTTCTGCTGTTCGGTTTGTGGCTTTCGCTCACGATTGGTGTTGTGTGGTTTTTATAAAACAGCGATAAAATACAAAATTTTTTCATATTCGAAGTTAATTTTGATTGCGTGCCATGATAGCACTCGTCGTAGTCAAGGGAGGTGGTGCCTTTCATATTTTTTCTTATTCCCTTTTTTTTGCCTAGTTCGTGTGGACTGTTGAAAACGTAATATTAGCCTCGTAAAGTTAATTAGATGTTACCAAGGAATCAGGGTAGAAAAAAGCACAGGGGTTTGGTTTGAAGGAATACAAAAAAAAAAATGGTAAAAAGGACATTATGGAATTGTGATTGAAATGTAATGGAACTATTTTTCTGATTTAAACCTGATTAAAGTTAAGCAAATGTTAAGTAGTCGAGAGGAGATGCCACCTAACCTTACTTGGGACAGTAAACAATTGGTCACTGTGAGGGTAGATGTGGTTCATGGCTGAAAGGCAGCAGTTGATAAATACCGCTTCATTGTATCTATATAATATTGCATCTATATAAGATTGATTGACGGACATATTACCGCACAGCCCAAACTGCTGCATCAAGAGCGATTACACGCTGCGCCCTCTGCCACGCCCCCACAACTCCAAATGTTTTACTAATAATACCATAACTCCAGCTCTTGTTGACTAATTTTGCTCAAAGTGGGTGCTTCGGAAAGGTGGACTCGAGTACTACAACAAGAAAATGGCGGATCCAATATGGCGATTGAAATTCCTTAATCTCATTTTATATTTACGAAACTTGGTATGGAGAGGTTTTTGGGGTAGCTGATTTCGAATTTGATGTTCAAATTTCCAAATTCAAAATGGCAGATCCAATGTGGCGGTTGAAATTTCCAGATTCTATCGAAACAATGTACAACTTGGTAAAGGACTCCCCTTTGACTGACTTCGAATTTGATGTTATTTATGGTAGAGGAATTCACGAGGGGTTCACGGGATAGTTTACGGGAAGGTGCATGGAAGGGTTCACTGGAAGATACTTTCACTGGGATTTCCAGCAGAGCTATTCAGGGGGAGGTCTAGTGGGTTCAGGGGGAGTACTTTCACTACTGAAAGTACATGTCCAAGCAACATAAATGTCCAAGTACATAAACTTTTAGGTTCAAATTATTAAACTCTGGATATTTTTTGAATTTTAGAATAATATTTGCCACGCCCACCAAGAACGCTCAAAGTTATTGAAAATACATTTAGCCTATGCCAAGGTCGATGAAATTGCCTACATTGTGATATGTATTTTATTAAAATCAGTCAAGTATTTCTTGAGTTATAAGGGAGCAAACATACATACATACTAACAAACTCACAAAGAATTTTAGTAAGTAAAGATTACAGACTATTCCCCAAGAAAAGTGTTCTTATTCGAAGTTAGGCCCAAACAATTTCTCAACATCTTTCCTTGAGTAGGTGGCAACCCATACAACTGACTGCCCGCAAACACAAATTATGATGAATTGACCAAAAAAAAGAAACAACAAAAAATTGTTTCCATTTTTGATTTGTGTTTGCCTTTAGTATTGTCCAAGTGTACACTTAACCCTTCATTTGCTGCTGCTTAAACTAAAACGAATAATAAATGCAGGCACTTTCCATTGTTGCTATTTAACGATTGGCGTGTTTTGATGACAACTTGAGTTGACATTTTTGCTTCGTTTTTTGTTGTTGTGGCGTGGGCAGGCTTTTATTGTAATTATGAGGTTTTTCCATTACACGTAACCATTTCGAGTGTTTCGTCGAACCGACCAAAGGAGTATTTAATAGAATTTAAAAGTACAAAAATATTTTAATATCCTCTTTGTGGGCCACTTTTACCACTTTGAGGTTATGTCGTACCGCCTTGTCCTTATTCCTATCATTTGTGTGGTGTATATATAAATATTTCACTCAATTGGTCAATTAGTATTAAAGAAAAATTACAACAACTGCTAGCATTTAATGTGCACTTAACAAAAAAAAAAAAAAAACAACAACCATCCATAAAGTAATTATTGGCTTGTCAGCCTGGACGGACATGAATGAAACATGAAATATGGTAACTTTAATTGCCTTGCCATATCAATTTACTTATTGAATTTCCCGTTGGCGTCTCCTTAAGCGCGTAATTCGTTTCCAAATGGCAAAGAGAATACTTGTGGATACTCTTTTTTTCCGTTTTCAATTATTTATTGATGGTACAATATGATTTGGGCGGAGTGACTTGCAACAAAAGTCAATAAAATTTAGGTGAAGGGGTGGCATTTCGGTCAGTTGTTAGTACATAGTTTGGGATTGTTAAGTTTCGTAGTTTATATTATTAAAGAAAATTTAACCTAAAAGCTACGGTAGACTACGGTAGAGTTGTAAGTTGCCTTCTATGCCGACTGAAATCGGATATGCCTTCTTAAAACTCCTCGGCAGCAGTGACAAAACGCCACAGTCAAGGATGCACTTAAGCAGCTCAAAAGCATTTGGCGGAGAAAAACGCCCAATAACAACAGCAAAAAATACTTGACTTGAAAGCAGAAAAAAAAACGTCAAAAGCCCATTAATGCACGGCTAGGTACGAGTGAAGTTGCACTCACTCTCGGGGGGGGGGAAAACCATCTTCAAGTTGAAAACTGATTCAATTATTGCGCATTTTGCAGTTTCCTTGCGAAAAGTTTAGAACGCTGAACGGTTTCAGGATGTTTTGTGCTCGGTGCTCGGTGCTCGGTGTGCTCTTTGCCCTTGTTTTTATTGTTTGGTTTTACTCAAGCGAAACACTTGTAATGGCCTTTTGATTGGTTGCATTTATTGTTTCATTTTTTTTTTTTTTGGACAATCTTTTGTGTTCACTCAACTTTTCAGTGTGCTCAGTAGACGTAGCAGCTTACTCCTCTCGTCCTCTCGTCCTCTCATCCCTGAATGATGCTTCAATTTATGGGCCAAGTGGCAGTGTGTGTACTTGACTCATACAATTTTTGTAGAATTTTTATTGTGTTGTGTTATTGAGGTTTTTTTTTAGTATTTTATTTCGTTGTTATTGTTTTGTTCGGTCCGCGTATTTTATTAAAGTTTTTTATGCTTTTATAAGTGTTTTTCGAGTTCTTACTCCTTGCCCTGCCTTGACTGTTTCATTTTCCTTCCATACTATTTTCTCTGGTGAATATTTTTTTCTTCCTCTCGCATCATCAGCGTGTGATTACACTGTGCGACAATTTCAAGGTTATGGAATCCGACCCGGTATCGGTCAAGATGGTTTTAAAGTATTCATATAGAGTATCAATTCCCTCAATGGGTTTTGCAAAGTTAGTTTCCTTTCCACTCTATATGAATACTTTCGACCCACGGTCAACGGTCAACCAGGTCGGAGAAATGTGTTGCACAGTGTTAGTCAAGCCATTTTCGGGATTTCGCACAGTTTCCGCTTCCGTTTCAAGTGCTGTTTTGTTGTTCTTTTTTTTCTTGTTTATTTCATTTCATTTGTTTCAGTATCGTTCGATTTGAGTGGTCTTTGCCACCCCTCAAATCGTCAATATTCATCTTGCCTCGTCCTTGTTTTCGTTCAATTATTGGTTTGCATGTCCTTGAAGTGCTTTAATATCGCAATTGGGAAGTGGCATGTGTGTGTGTGTGCGTTTGTGTGTTTGTTCGCTCTTTTGTAATTGTATAATTTGACAATTTAAGTGGTTTTAAGTGCGGTTTCGTTGCGGTTTTCAAGAATTCGTAATTTATTTCCAATTTATCATTTATTCATGCATGGGAAAATATATTATTTTTACTGAATTCTCTTTAGCTGGGTGGGTACTTGTCTGAGTTTGAATAACTTTTTCTGCAACAAACAATATTTTCTTCACTCTTATTAAATTCAAGTTGGGTGTGAAAATATAACCAAATGACTAACAGCTCTATTCTGGCGAGGTTCCAAGATGTTGCGACGACAAAAGTTATGATTTTGTAACCTGTTAATGAGGAGGTAACAAGCTTGACAGGTACAAAATCTTCAACCAACTTGTAGCCAAGGAGGTTACAAGGTATCTGCGGCAAACGTTAGCACTACTAAAAGTGAGGTACTCATACGCTGGACAATAACGGGGAAAACAATGACGAAAAGGTGGAGAAAGGGAATAAAAGGGGGATAAGTAAAAAAGGGGGGATTTATATAAAAGAAAAATTAGGGGCAAAGAAAAAAAAATAAAAAGACCAAAAATTAAAAAAATAATAGGGAAAAGTTGACAAAAAAACTCAAAAGAAAAAAATTATAAAAATGGGAAGGAATTGTGGAAGGAGATAATGATTTTTAAGAAAGTAAAGTCTCTATCGGTCAAAGCAGACTTTTTTATATCCTATACCTACCATGCCATGTTGGACACAAAATTGTATACTATTCGGATAAAATCTTAAAATTTTGGATCGCCATTTTGAATTTTGAAATTTCGTGTTCAATTCGAAATCAGCGGCCTCATATACCAAGTTTGTAACCATTTCAGCGGAGTTAGCAATTAAAGTTTATTCACGGCAAATTATACTCTCGTAAGTTTGCCATTGCTTGACGAGAGGTGGTGCCGTGCGGGAAAAAAACTTTTTTGTATTTCGTTCCAGGCTGGAGTTGGACGCGACACCTTCCGGTTGTAAGACAGCACTAAGCTAATATCCTTACTTAAAAAAAACCATTAAAATAATGCTTTTACTACCCCACCCATACTTACCCAATTGCATTTAGTTAATAGTTTGAATTCCAAAGAATCATTTCATTTGAAAAAATACCAACCATCCATTAACTATCCAATTCTTAATGAATCATCCTTTCATTTTACGCATGCATTAAATTTTCGGTTTTTTTTTCCGCATAAAAGCCACCATTACATCTTTCTTATTCTTCGAAGGCGACATACGCTGAAATTAATTCGCTTTATTTCCCGTGTGGCTTTGTGCATTGTGCCATGGCCAACCCCCATTGTTTTGGAGCGATTATGAGAAGAACAAAGCAGAGCATCTCAGTGCAGCTCATCTCATAGGACAAGTGCTTTTAGCATTCATTATCCTTTTGAATACACAAAATGTACACACCCACATAAACATGCGCACTCGTATATACATACATAGATATGATGCATATATACATCCAACAACAACAACAACAACAACAACAATGAGTAAATCCAATCCATTTTGCGGTCTCTGTGGCTTTTTGCAGTCATTATTTCATTTGTGTTCCTTTCTTTCTGTCTAATGTCTTCCACTTGACTATAATCGCATTTAGGCAATTAAGTTGGAACCGCACGGCAAAGTCATCACACACACACACACACACATCCGCTCTGTAGTGCGACCCACCCAGAACGACGCCCACCAGCTTAGCAATTAGCTTTTCAACAACAATACCACAGCAAAAGGGAACAAAATATACAAAATGGCAGACGTGTGGTTTGAGTGCGACTATACGTTTGTGTGTGTGTATCTGTTTGTGTGCTTGCCTGTATGTTTGGCACATCTCCAAGGATAATGGCTGCATAATGTTTTCGCTTTTCACAAGTAATTGCGGCTGAAGGATTTCCAAGGATGTTGCCATACTGCGTATCGTTTCTCATTAGGGATGTGCATATTTCTCATTGTTTGTGTAGATGTAGTGTGTGTGTGTGTGTGTGTGTGTGTGTGTGTGTGTGTGTGTATTTCAGTTTTGTATTGTTGTTTTTGTCAATTTAAATAATTGGCATGTGTTTGTTTGCATTTGTATTTGTTGTTGTTGTACCATCCCGCTCATTCATTGTTGTGGTTGTTCTTTCATTTCGAAATGGATATGTCGCCGCAACAGCATCCTTTTGTGACGGTTCTCGCTTGCAGTTCCTTTGAATTTGAATTAATTTATTTGAAATGTTGTGGAAGTTTTTCTAAATTTATTTTTTCAGATGCTTATCGCATTCATTTTAGCAATTTGATATCATTTGTTAAGCAATTTCTTTCCTTTTTTTCATTGTTGTTGTTGTTGTGGTAATTGGGTGGGACGTACACTCTCTGTGCATACTCTCACATAATAACCAAATGACAATGTTTTAGAAATTCAACTAAATTAGAAGCAATACGAGGATTATTTAATTATACCCCCACACTCACTGTGGCAGGGTATACTAACTTTGTCACAACGCTTGTAACGCCCATAAGGAGGCGTGTCCGGTATGAAAAAGTATATATATTCTTGATCAGTATCACCTCCTGAGTCGGTTTAGCGATGTCCGTCTGTCTGTCCGTCCGTCTGTCCGTCTGTCCGTCCGCACGATAGCGGTCGCAGTTTTGGAGATATAGACTTGAAACTTTGGGTACATGTTTTTCTCGTGAATACTGAGATCAAGTTCGAGAATCAGCCAAATCGGACAAAAACTGGGCGTGGCTCCCATACACCGAAAAAAAAGGTAACAATTTTTTATTGTTGTATTCGATTGGAAATGTTTAGAAACGTATTTTTGACATGGTCCGAGGTTCCGCAGCCACATATATAAGGATCTAAATGGGGTCTTGAGACCAATTTTTTTTTTTTTGTGTATTTAATTAGAAATTTTTAGAAATGGATTTTGGACATGGTCCGGGCTCTAAAACCACCTATAATTGGCTCAAAATAGGGTCTTGAGACCACAATTTTTTATGTTCGAGGTACTTCTTCCTACTGTGTGGGGGTATTTCAGCTTCGGTATAGCCGAAGATAGTCCACTCTCTAGTTTTTATTTAATTTCATTTTTTTTTACTATGCCATGAGAACTAAGTGCTTTTTGTGCGTGCGTTTGTGTATGACAATTCATTTGTCATTTTGTGCAATTTGTTATGTGTCTGCCTGTCTGTCTGTCACTTCTCACATTCGCATATGTGCCATATCATTTCGCTTGTGGTGGTATTTGCATATTTGTATCCTTTGCAAATACTTTGATAAATTTGATTACCAACCGGATGTTTGTGCATGTGTGAGGGTATTAAAAGCTTAGAGCCTGTCATGCTGCGCACTTTATTCCATTTAAAAATCTCACTCATTGTTTGTAGTACTTTTGTTATAAATTTTTGAAGAATATTATTTGTATAAGTTCACTTTTTCAGAGCTGTAGTTTGCCCAAAATCAAAACGTTTGTCCACCAGTCGACTCTTCTCCTTTGACAAATAAATTGAACGCAATCATTGGAAAAAATCACCCAAAAATCCCACTATAACTAAGAGAGGCGTGGCACAGGTTCAATCTTACTCACTTTGCCAAAATATTAAAAATTTTCTTCAATGTGGCAAAATACAAGAAATACGGAACCGATTTAGACGCGGTTTTTTTATTTGGTTGGAATTTGAATTGGGCCGGAACAAAATGGAATTAGAACAACATTTTGAAATGGATCGGGATATGGAAATTATTGATAAATATTGAAAAATTTTCGAGAAAATATCGATAATTTTATCGACAAAAATCGAATAATTTTCGATAAAATTATCGATAAAAAATCGATAAATTTTCTAAATAATGTTGAAAATCGTCATACCTGCCATACAAAAAAGCCGTAAAATTTCTTTATTTTTGTATGCCTTTTCTTGTATTTGATTGGAAATTATGTTGGGAACGAAATGGGAAACTGAAACGAAATGGAATTGGGCCAGAACAAAATGAAATTGGAACAAAATTTTGAAATGGATCAGAAAGTGGAAATTATCAATGAATATTGAAAAATGTTCGATAAATGATCGGTAAAATATCGATAGATTGTTCGCTGATTCAATACTGTAACTTGCCAATTCTCAATCAAATGTTTAACTTACCTTCACGAGGTGGCCCCCGGTAAACTGGACTGTCGACAATAACTGACGGACCAGCTGAAAATAGGAAGTTGTGAGGCTTGACAAGTCGCTAACCCGCATTGATAAATTTATTATCATAATACCGGGCGCGATAATAGGCGGTAGTGCTATAGGAAGTGCTTGACGAGAGATGGCGATCTTAACAGAAACATTTATTACATATGCTTTCACCGCAGAGAAAATAAATTTTAATTAACTTTTTTCTTTTTCAGCTTTTGTGTCATGGATGAAATTCTACTCGACCTTCCCGAAAGACCTCAAGCCAGTTTTCAACATAAAGAATGCCCACATGGGACACTTTGCCAAGAGTTTCGGCCTCAAGGACCAGCCCACATCGTTTACGAAGAAACATTCGGTGCCGAAAGCACAACCACCCACAAATCGCTTGACCTACACTGAAAGGTTGGTGGAAATAAAATTTCATGTTAAAAGTGTATTAACTAATGTGTGTAAATTTTACAGAGACCCTGCCAAGATCAAGCAAGAGAAGAATGACAAGAAACGCCGTTTTGCCACCACGGTCACGGGCCAAGTACGCAATCAGAATCGTCCCGCACCAAATCGTTTAGTGAAAATGCTGACCACTTCGAGAGCATTGACCACTTCCGAATTCGACAGTGGCTTGCCTGCGCTCAAGAAACGTAAAGTTTGAGTGAAGTAGTACAGCGCAAAGGAGTTGATTATGGAAGGATACTAATTTTTTTTTTTTAGCATTTGTTGTTTGTAATTATGAAAATTTTATAAAATTAAACAATTTAGTTTTAAACTGAAAATACTACGTTTTCCTATTTTCCAATTCAAACCAATTTTATATTTTATTTTTATTTCCTCTTTTTCTGCATTTATTTACAATTTAATAGCGTTTGGCAGTTGTCTATTTTCTCTGGCCATTCACAATTTATTCAACTAGCAAACATTTTTTGAAATTTCTATTCCGTTGGTTACTTTTACGATCAATTCAAGCGTTTAATCGAAAAAATATGTTGGAAACTGGTTTGGAAAATTGCCTTTCATCACTCTCCGACACACAAACACACATACGCAAACGAATCAACTTTCCAAGCTATTAAAAAAAATGCGAAAAAATCGCTCATAAAAGTTTCATTTTTCTCAACTTTTAAGCCGGACGTCCTGTGGGAAAAGTTGCTAAAACGCTTTGAAGCATATTTATGCGCCTTTTTTCATACATACCCGTGCTGCTGCGCCACTCACGCGGCCCACGCTCGCATTTTATCTATGCAGCTTTGAGGATGTTTTTATTTTCTTCCTTCTAAATATTAAAATCCCATTTTCCGCTCACTGCAGATTCATTCAGTTTTGAAAATATGTTGACAGCGCCGTCGTGCCACTCCAGAGTCCATGCTGATGAAAAGTGACATGGGCGCCTGTTCAAGCGTGGGCGGTTCAATTGCATGGCTTTTCATGGCTTTTCGTATACAATTTATTTTGTATTTTTTTTATTTCATTTTGGTGAGAATATTGCGAAGCGTTTGAAGCTCATCCATCAATCAGTGTGAGTTCCCCCCAAATATCCACTCGGAGCCGTTTAATTGTCAGGCAACACGTGTTTGTTAAGCTATTGACAATATGCTACTATGACATTTTGTCCTGTTGTTCTTGTATTTGTTCTTTGATTGACTTTGGCCGCACTTTGTCCTGGTCGTCTGTCTGTCTGTCATGATCTGTTTGAAGTGCACATAATTTGTTTGAAAATAAATAAATTATGTTTTTAATGTTCAGTTGGGTTTTGTGTGGTCTTTGTTCATGGAACCGGAAGAGGTGGTCACCCAAAATTGACTTGGCCGTCGTGTATGTGTGCGTGTTCACGTCGAGTAAATGAATCGAGAAATTTGAATGCGGTCGCGCACGTGCCGAGGAGTAGTCAAGAATATAATGTCCCCCGAAGACTTTCTTTGTTTGTTTGGGTTAATGTTGCAAATTGCCAATGGGCGGTCATCAGAGTGACAGAAGTGGTAGAAGATAAGAAGAAGAAGAAGAAGAAGAAGAAACCAAATTTTCTTTTATTTATTTCACTTTATTAGCTTCCCCATGAAATATTATCAGCGTAGGAATGATTAGCTAAAAACTAATTACAGTTGCATAGAAATGAATTTGGTGGACTCATCCAATTTATTTTTTCCATCTCTTTTACATCATTTAAAAAAAATACCGTTTTTTCAACGTAACAGGTTTACCCCCACACTCACTGTAACAGGATGTACTAACTTTGACATCTCCTGATTCGATTTAGCGATGTCCGTCTTTCTATCCGTCCGTATGCCCGTCCGCACGATAGCTTTCGCAGTTTTGGAGATATCGACTTGAAACTTTGGGTACATGTTTTTCTCCTCCAAACACAGATCAAGTTCGAGAATCAGCCCAATCGGACAAAAAGAAGATAGTTCACTCGCTAGTTTTTTTAATTCTTCTAATTGGTGTGAAGATTTCACTTTTGAAGATTTCACTCTCTCGACAACATCGCGATATATCAGAGCTGTGGTTTCAACAAGACGATGGTACATGCCATAAAAACAACGCAACGCTCGAAATGGTGAATAACAATTTTGACGACTGGATCATCTTAAGGCGAGCGTTCCACCACCACCGCCATCATGCGGCTTGACATCCCTCGATTATTTTTTCTGGGGCTACGTGAAGTCCTTAGTCTACGCTGACAAGCCAGCCACTTTGACCGAGCCCGAGACCAACATTCGAAAAGCTATTGCCGGAATATCGCTGCACATATTGGTCCGAGTAATCAGAAATTGGAACGACTGCTTGAAAAACTACCAGATAGTGTATATTTTCAGTGTTAACTTTTAATTTTTTAGTGAAACAACTGTTTAATTGTGTTTGATCGTTGCTCATGTGAAACACACTGCAAAAAATAAAATTGAAGTGGTTTAGATTCACTTTCACTCGGAAGTGATATGTAGAACCGTCTGAATGTGTTCTAATTTGGCAAATATTTCCTTTTTATTGGGCATTGGCTCCTTCATTTCAAAATATAACTTGACTTCCTAAATTATCAATTTCTCTAAAGCCCTTCTGCCATTCAGATACTCGAATTTATTGTTGCACGCTAAAATTGTCCCAAATAAGTTGGATATTTTCTGAGTGTAAAAGGAAAATATTAAATTAATTATTTATTTTTTATTTATTGTGTTTATTCAATTATTTGGCATGCGAGTGCAACAAAATATAAAAAAATTTCAAAGTATTAACTTTCGAAATTCTGCTAATGAGGACTTCCTTTTCCTATATTGATGAATAGTAAAAAAAGGGAACAAAAACAAAAAAGAAAATAAAAACGACAACAGTTGTTCAAAATACACAAACTCAAGTACTTGAGTTCTCGAGTTGTTTATAATTTACCCACACACATACACACACTTTCAACTTTTTTCCTTTTGCACCTGACACACACGGTAACCGTACAATTCTTATTGAAGTTGTTCGCATTGTGGCCCGTTTCTATTAATGTTATTATTGTTGTTCCCGTTTTGGCACCACCAACATCGCCAACACGAAGCAAAGTGACGATTTTAATTTACCCTAATGCGTCTATAATTCGAGCCATTAGTGCAATCACAATTATAATTTTTCCAACTCAACCCTTTGGTGTGTGGTTGGCGTTTTCCTTAGAACGAATCATATCGAATTTGTTTGACTGTCCGACGACTGCTTCAAATTGTCGCAAACACCTTGTGTGGCGCACAATAGAGTCCTTCCTTGTGGAAAGCGGAAGGACTTGCATGTGGCCATTGTAATGGGCGCGTTTATATTATTTCATATGTTGACACTCGCATGCAATTAAGGTGAGTTTCCCTGGTTGGCTGTCTTGTAAAACATTTTTATTATTGCTGGAAATGGTGGAAAATGTTGGAAAATGTTGGAAAATGTACTTACAAAAGGCGTACATTTTTTTGTGTTGTGGATTTTGGGTTCATGCATTTTTCATGGCTCCTGAGTTTGCTGGTAATGAGGACTTTCTTGGGCGAATTGGCTGACAAATTGTCCTGGCAGGGAGGGGAGTCCTCCAGCGAACGATGACAGTTTGTGCGGTCCTCGTTCGTTTGAGCTGGTTATGCTTGACTCGGTTTTAACTTTAGGTTAGCATTTATTTAATTTCCTTTTTGGTGAACTGTTATAATGATCGTTGTTATTAAAAATCAATTGGAGTCTTTCGACCTAAAACGTGAGTACACTCAGAGAAATAGTTACGAGCATTTTGTATTTGAAATTTTTTATTATTTTTTATCATAATTCAATTGTATTTTATATTAAATTTTAATATTATGTAGGGGAGTTTTTGTTATCAATTACCTTTCCAACACGGCCGAGGACGGCTTTCTAGCTGCAGTAGGTAAAACAGCAAACTAATTATTTACACACTTTACACTGTAACTTCTCACAAGGGAATTGATTAAAATTTAATATTTTTAATTGATTTGTTTTTGTTAGTTTAATTTTTTTTCATAATTTTTCATACACGATAATTTCAACTCCAAATTTTACTAAACTGATGCCTCATTTATAACGCCAAGCTCAGCCCACCCTGTTGCACTTTGTAATTAATTTTCGCTCATATTTGCACCGTACAAATGCCTTTCAATCCATAACCGCAACTTTTTGCCACCCAACTTTCGGCCGCCATTAGTCATCTTGACCCCTCCATGTTCGAGGCACCGCCAACGACCGACAGCCAATTTGTTTGTTGCAACTTGCAACAGCCTCCGTTTTTCGGCAAAACCGCCTTCAGATTGTTTTAATTGTTTGCATTTTGAGGCAATTAACTTGAATTGTAAGGCTCTGGGCCAAATCGCCTTTAAATTGGCAGGTGTGCATCAACTGTCATAAATTTCCCGCCGATTTGAGTGTAGCGTTGCAACCACCAACACCAACAGCACCACTGACACATTGCGCTTATGGACGGAAGTGTCGCGTCCTGTTGGCGCTATGTTTAGAACGTTTTTTGGTTCTTGTGTTTTGTTTTGTGTTTTTTTTTTAGTATATGCCCCTTTGGGCCATCGTTGGCGGTCAAAAGTGCAGATCTCGCAAATTATCAACAAATTAGACTTTTCGTCGAAGTTTAACGAAGTCTTGCGTGTTCCGTCATCATTTAAATGAATGGAATTGCCTGCGTCGGCTGTGGTGTTGGTGGTTTGGCCGCGATGTGATTGGTGGTGTCTTCACTTTAAGGCTGACTTCAAGCCGCCGCTGGTAAAGTGATTTCTTCAACGCTTTGTTAACGGCCAGGATTGATGTGGCTGTCATTAGGCATTTTAGGGTTATCCTTGCGCTGAGCGGAAGGTTGAAACCTGCTAAATGTGTTTTTAACGTGGTTTTAATTGTGCATAAGTTGGCCTCTTATGCGAACATTTTTTGTGGATGTTCAGGGAGAACCACAAAATCCCAGTATTCTTTGGAGGCAATTTGACTAATGAGGAATAAGTAACGTATTGACTGAGAGTCTAAGTAAAGGATTTAGGTAAAAAATAAATACTTTTAAATTGAATAAAGGTACAAGCTGTGGACAAGTGTAAAAAATTTAAAATCTATAGCTTTTAAAGATTCTCCAATAAACGAATTAGCATCAAAATAATGAATTTAATTTAATTTCCAAACTCCTTGCCAAATGAAATCGTACACAGACTTGTCACTTTGACTGTTTTCCCTAAAAACACTAACCCACCCCTCCTTAACTCCCTTCCTTTCCACTATAAATTCATTCATTCGTATCTGTTTTAATTTGAAACCCTCCCCCGGGCGGTAATATGCCAATTTTTGACTAGAAGCATGCGTTTTAGTGACGTTTACACCAGCCAACTGTCAACTTGTAGACCTGAGAGAGCGGAATTGGCAAATAAATATTGACAAAGCAGGAAACGGAAGTTGAGCTACGACATAATTGGATAGCACAGGCACCGGCAATTTGAATTAATGCCCAGGCTGAGCAAAAAGTACTTCTCACAGCGGGATACTTTTTACGCTATGACGCCTCTTTTTGGTAAAAGTTTAGTTGGAAATTAATTTGATTTGTGTGTGACGCAAATAGAGGAAGTTAATTGAAATGATATTTATGGTAGGGAACGATGTCAAGGAGCTGAAGAATGTTTACTAGTTTTAGTGAATGTATCCCATTGGAACTCCATTAAATACTTCACAAATCAGTCACTCCAATCCAATCTACTAAGATATGGACAGACTGCGTGAGATTTAACCATTAATCGATATAACGAAATGTGACTTTCTCCTTTCGGTGAAGTCAACCGGAAGTCCTCACAGACACACACTTAAAAACGTAGGAAAACAAGTCAATAATTAAGTGGCAAAATGTGTTTATGCTGTTGAATAATTCAGCACATTTATAAATACAACAAAAAACTAGTAAGAGAATTATCTTCGGTCTTACCGAAGCTAAAATACCCTGCACATGCGAGTACGATACGTTCTTATCGATAATTTTTCGATATTTTATCGATATATTTTTAATTGGTTATCGTTGATTTTTCGATAGTTTCTGGATGATTTTTTATAATTTATCAATATTTTCTAGATTTTTCGATAATTTATCGATTTTTTTTATGAAAATGTTTTCGAAAATTAATTTCAATTTTATCGGTAGTTTATCGATAATTTTTTAATATTTATCGATAATTTATATTTTCCGTTCCATTTTAAAATTTTGTTCCAAGTCCATTTTGAACCGCGTCCAAATCGGTTCAGTATTTCTTTACACACGTAAAAATGTTTATCCAATCGATAACATTTTTGTCAATTATTGGTTTTTCTCATTTATTGATATTTTTTAGATGATTTTTTAATACTTTATCGATATCTTTTTCAAAAATTTATCGATAGATTTTCGATAGTTTATCGATTGATTTCGATAATTTATCGATAATTTTTCAATATTAAATTTTGTTTTCAATTACATGTTGCCCATTTTCAAGTCCGATCATTATAAAAAAAAAGAGGAATGCACAAGATAGCTTAATCGACTCATGGGGTGATGCTGATCAAGAATATTTATACTAAACTAGACACGCCACCTTATGGGCGTTACAAACGGTGTGACAAAAACAATATACCCCCAGGACACTACAGTGCAGGGTATAAAAAAACGAATAAAATCACTTCGAGTTGCGTGCACCAAATGACACTTTATGCAATTTTGATTCATGCGAAACACCCTTTCTAAGTTATGATTTCAACATAAAAGCAAACGAAATCGTACTCCTGTCCAAGAAAGGAAAGAAAGGGAAAAAAAGACAGGCAATTATGGCCATTGAATTGGTCATTGGAAATTACAGCAAATTGGTGGGGACACATCTTGAAAGCGATACAGAGAAAGAGTCATTCAATATCAATTGAAAAGGCAGTAGCACACTTTCCGATTTAATTCTTCACTTTAACATGACTCAGTTTCATTTGGAAATCATTTGCAACGATTTCGATTGAATAAGTATGTTAATACTGCTCCGCACATTTATTTCGTCTTAATTTTAAGTCAATAAAGAAAATTATCCAGCAACTGTCATAAAAATCACAGAGCGGAAATTATTTTGTCACCATTTATAATTGCATTGTCACACTACAAAGCACACTCAAAAGCAAATACGTACTGACATTCTCAAGTGAGTGAGGGTGTGGAGAAGTAACACCCTTCGCATTAAACTGAACACCCCGTTAGTGGCTGCTCGCTTGTTTGTTTGTTTGTGTGTAATAGCGGCCGCTGGCGATGGGGTGGTGGTGGTATGAATTATTGAAAAATCATTCGGCAAATAAACTCAAATAAAATCACTTTGACAGTAAATAAAAGCAACCCCCCGCCAGTCATTGCCTGGTTTAGTGTTGACGAAACCACAAAAAAGCTGTTAAAACTACAGCGACCGAAAAACTGGCAATGATTTGCTAATAATGGCTAGCAGTACAGTCAAAGGGAAATGTTAGTTGAAGTGGGAATTCCTGCTTATTCTTGTTTCTTATTGGAAATGTCCATTACTCCAATTAAAATACCATACTCCCCTTTTAAACGAAATACATATTTCTGAACATTATTAACATTTTCCCCTGGGCCTACTCATTAACAATATCCCCCCTCCCCATAAATTCAACAAATTTCTATTTGGTGCAATTTACCCTTGGCGCCTTATTTGTCGACGCCGTACTCATTCAAGTGACTCCTTTCTCGAATGGGGGTAATTTATGTGCCATCACCTCATCTCAATGCTGGAGCAGCCGGAGCCAAGGAGTGTCAGGAGGAAGTGTTTGAATTGGTTTTTGTACCAATTAATAATTTACCTCCTTAACACCTTTCCGGACTCACATTTCGCGTGCGAATTCATCAAGTACTACAGCACCCGCCCCCACACACTTTGCAACCCCTTCAATCGGATAGGTGTGAATTGGATTTTATGGCGAATTATTATCGAAATCCTCGCTTTTGAATGAACTTTCGTTGGCGTTGGCATATTCGACGATGATAAATTGCTTTTCGCTCATATTTTCCTCATTTCATTTCGGTTACCATTTTTTTTTTGGTGATATTAACCCCCCCATTCACGTTGATAGTCGAATTGCGGTGGAGCGCATATCGTTCTTTCGTTTTTCTTTTTTGCACTGATGATGATCAATCACTTTTTTGATACGTTGCGAAAAAGAGTTAAATTCGCCTTAATTTTTGTGATGAGCATACATATGTTTTTGCTGTTCTTGCTTATTGTTTGTATTATTTTTGATGTTGTGACGATGAAAATGAAACATCACCGTGTTCATTTTTCGTTCATATCGCAACGGATTAAAGGCGAATTTAGTGAAATGATAAATTGGAATTGAATATGTGCGAATATTAACTCATGCGAATGGGTTTCTGTCGAAAATGTAATTTAGTTTTGTGACGATTTTTTAATTATATTATGAAAATTATTGCGAAATTGTCATTTATTTTTAATAAACCAAATTATGAAAAGGGGTTGTAGGCATACCAATAGTTAGTGGTGGTCATTGCGCAGTGGGTTAAGGGGTTATCACCTACTCTGTCACGATCGGAAGTTATCGGGTTCAAACTCTACCCGGGATTAGTTACAGAGAAACACATTTCAGTAGGCTCAGCACCTCTCGTAAGCGTTGGCAAGCTTACGAGAGTATAACTTGGCAAGAAATAGAGTAGAATGACTACTCTCGCGTTGATTGTCAAATATACTACTCCGGTAGTAAATTTTCTACTCCCCTCCAGGTATTTTCTACTACTATTATAAGAAATATACTCCTCAAAATTTTATGAGAGTTTCATACTATAAAAAATAATACTCTTTCATACAAGTCAAGTCCTTGCGGTTCCTCGAATTTTCAGCTTAGATTTTGAATATTTTTTAGAAGAAGGAAAATACAAGAAATTTTCCGGGAGCACGCGGAAGTTGAAATATGCCCCTATTTTTGTTTTGTGTCACTTTAAAATATAATATTTATCATTAATAGAGTCTACGATGGGACCACAAGTTCATCTTTTTAATAAATAAAGAGTATATTCGCCCAGGGACTAACTTGTTAAAACAAAGTTTTGCAATAAAAATGTTTGGAAAAATTCTCAAAAAAATCAGTGAGGGAGCTTGCCCAGTTGTTGGACATGTTTTAGTTGTAAGAAAAAAAATGTTAACATTATTTGGCGGAGCTCAAAAAATAGGCTGGGGACAATAGCTAGGTATTATATACAATGCTATAATTATAGCATGCGGGATTTTCAAAATTTCATAAGACAAAATTTTCACAGTCCAAAAAAACGAATCTTAAATATGTCTGCACACCTGTTGGACACCTAAAACACACCGCTGGCCACCAGTTCTAAAAAGTTTATTAAAATAATATTCATTCATTGGAACTAACACAGTGGAATAAATAAATTAAATTAAATTGTAAGAGGTCCCTGAAAATTGTTTTTTTTTTCGTCCTAAATCCAGTTTTTGGGGTGATTAGGCCTACAACATGATATGTGTCACACCAAGTTCGGGTGTTTTTTTTTGTTGTGTAGTGTAATCCGATAAGAAAATCGGGGAGGTGTATTTTGTGAAGACGTTTTTGGTTCGGGAGAATCACTAAAATGCTTGTCTACATCGTATAAAATAAACTAAACATTGCATGCGTAATCGCCTTTTAAGTCGATGATAAAAACGAAATTACCAGATGGAAGTGATCCGCCAAAAAAAACATGATCATTCTCCTCATTACAATTTTAATAAATTCATCATCCACATTGATCAAAAACAAACATGTGTCAACTGGACGATAGTGATCAGCTAAGGAAAAATGTAAAAAAACTACATAAAGATTAAAACAAAATTTATGAAACGATAAATATCCTTAAAAACACACAACATAATCAGATGGAAAAAGGAATTTGATACTCAAGCGGAAAATGCGTATAGTTAAAAAAAAACTAAGAATGCATCATCGCCATGGCCATCAACGAGTAAGCGTTAAGCCTTTTGCTATCTAAGATGAATACGAGCTGAACAACGGTTACAATATGAAAGGAGCTCAGCAGCAAATGAGCAGAAATCAAAATGCAACACACGCCGGAACTACGCGACCACTTGCAACAGTAAAGGCAGGGATGCAAGGACAAACGGAAGTATGAATTTGTCACATTAGCGGCATTAAAAAGGACCGAAGTTGGGCATGTGGTAGATGAGCTATCGCAGCAGCAGCAGCAGCAGACAGCAGACAAACAAAAAAAAAGGGCAAGTCTATTACAAGCAAAGGTTAGAACGCAGAGGAGGAGGGTGTATAGACAGAATATAGTGCATGAGGGTTGATTTCAACGAGTCTGACAATAATCAATGTGCGTAATTGCAAGGATATTAGCAGCTTCTGGGATTACGATTGCATTACGAACAAATTAAGTGTGAAGTGGGACTTGTGACCGACTCGTCACGTTTTTGTTTTTCGATTTTTTTTCTCGTTTGTTTAAAACTGATTCTGATATTGTGTGTAGTTGTTGATAAGAAGGCTACTTAAGTGATTAAAATCGGCAAATGTTTTAAAATGCTCAGCGGCACCAAATCTTTACGGCTCTATTCTGTTATATTGTCAACGGTTTGGATGATGTTGTGTTGATGAAAAGGTGTCAGATGTCAAGCTGCCTTAAATGTCCCCAATGACAATAAAGGCTTTTGTTTGAAATATTTTTCAAGGATTAAAATGCATTTGTGTTGGATTTGGGCGATTGTTGCCATTTTGACATTTTAAAGTCAGCGCAGTTAGGCAAAGTGTCATTGAAACTATGAGCGTGGCTTATCCTTCTCAGTCTCCGTCTTCGCTGTTGTATTTTTCAACAGTTTACATTTTATTTCATTTCACACTTTTTTATAATTTCACAAACCTTCACACTTAATTAACACAACATTTAAAAGAAAAAAAAAACTTTTAACAAATCGCTTGCAACTTAAATATTGACGCGTGGGCGCATTGGCTGTGTTAAATGCAGCCAAGCTGTAAAACACACTTACGACCGTGCATTATTCTTCACTTTTCTTTTGTCCATTCGCCATTATTATCTGATGGGTTACACTTAACGGATCAGCTGCGGCACGTGTCTAGGCATTTTCATATTTACTTTACTAAACAACATCAACCACAAAATGGTCATAAAGGATCAATTCACGCGGACACGTGTGCGGGATAATAACTCTCGTATAGTTTACAACCAAATACACCAAACAGTGGGAGAAGAGCTAATATTTTATTATGTGTGACATTGTCCATAGGAGTATTTGCTGCTAATAGTAAGGGAAGAATAGGGAGAGTTAATTCTTCATACTTATATGAACCGGGCTTGTATAGAAGATCCTGCAGGCGATCTGTCTGATTGTTCTCCAGCTTGTCTGTATATTTATCTGTTCTTTATGTAGATCCGTCATCACAATAAATAAAATTAAAACTTTTGTGGTTGTCTGTTCTCACCGCCCAGAAGACACCAGTGGACCTAGGGAGCTGCAATACAACATATGCAGGGTACAAAATCAATAGCATTTCTATCGGCGGAACTTTAAAACCCCTGGCAATTTGTGTGTTATTTGCAGGGACCGCCATGAACCGGTTCTGGAACCGAAACCGGAACAGTTTATATTCATGGAACCGAAACCAGAACCGGTACTTTGGAAAGTCTGGGAACCGGAACTGAAGCCGATAGCTCTACATTTCTTGGTTCAGGTTCCTAATTTCATAAGAGTTAGTTAACTTTTTTCATTTTCACTTTAAAATTTAAACTTTTTTGACTTGAACCAAAACCGAAACCGACATTTGGGAAAGTCTGGGAACCGGAACCGATATTCGTTTCGGTTCTACTCCCTGGTTATTTGCAATCCCCTGCCGGAATTGTGGAGTCAATTTGTGGTATGAAGTGACTAGTTATTGGACAATGTTTCAATTACAAAATAGATCAGTCCATAGACTACTAAACTAGTCCGGTTTCCCATCGATTTCCTTCACACGTGGTATTACTAGAAACTAGAAACATTTAAGAATTAGTGCAAAAGTCTTAAAATATATAACTAGAGAGTGGACTATCTTCGGCTATACCGAAGTTGAAATACCCCCACACAGTAGAAAGAAGTACCTCGAACATAAAAAAATGTGGTATCAAGACCCTATTTTGAGCCAATTATAGGTGGTTTTGGAGCCCAAACCATGTCCAAAATCCATTTCTAAAAATTTCCAATCAAATCCAAAAAAAATAAAAAATTGGTCTCAGGACCCCATTTAGACCCTTATATATGTGGCTTCGGAACCTCGGACCATGTCAAAAATACGTTTCTAAACATTTCCAATGGAATACAACAATAAAAAAGACTTGAAAAATTTTTACTTTTTTTTCGGTGTATGGGAGCCACGCCCAGTTTTTGTCCGATTTGGCTGATTCTCGAACTTGATCTCAGTATTCACGAGAAAAATATGTAAAAAAAGTTTCAAGTCGATATCTCCAAAACTGCGACCGCTATCGTGCGGACGGACAGACGGACAGACGGACAGACGGACGGACAGACAGACGGACATCGCTAAATCGACTCAGGAGGTGATACTGATCAAGAATATATATACTTTTCCATACTGGACACGCCTCCTTATGGGCGTTACAAACGTTGTGACAAAGTTAGTATACCCTGCCACAGTGAGTGTGGGGGTATAAAAATTTAAGAAAAAGTTGACCGCAATTAATTTTCATATACAAACACCTTTCTTTGTGCAGAGTAAATGGTTGTTTGCTTTTATATTCTATTTCTGAGTGGTAATGTTTTGTATACAGAAATAATATTTGACTTTATAAAATACTAAATGCCTTCAGAAATTACTCAAAATGTACACAAAACCCAATAACACTCCTACGGCATACGTTTCATAGATATAAGATACTCGTGTGTGTGTGCTCTCATACTGGCAGGCCATGGCGTGACTGAAGAACATTTCGCAAACGTATCCTGGCCTTATCTAAATGAACAATTATTGAATATAATCGCCTGCCGGCGAAAAACAAACACTGAAATTATGCTTGAAGCACCGAAAAATAAACAGTATACGCCTAAAAGTATGCAATTTGCGATTAGTTTAGGTTATGCAAACAGACACAAGTGAAAATAATATAAGCAGACACACACACGGCCATTATAATGGCAGACACGAATGTGTGTTAGCTTCGAATGAGGAGCTGGCCGCAATTACCCGCGAATGCCACAACAATAACAACAGCAACACTAACAACGAGCTCGCTCTATCGAACATTGTCACGAGCAGTTGTTTGAACAACACGACAACTCACAAGTGCAAAATAAATTTTCATAAATTATTTAATTAATTTGCTTTTTAAATTTTGTTTTGATAATTCCATTCTATTTAAACAATTTATTCCCATCAGTTGTTGTTGTTGCTTTTATTTTATTTATTTTTTTTTTTTTAATTTCTCTGTTTTTATTCGATTTTTATTGTACATTTGCTGCCTCATTTGAGCAGCGCGCAATTAAAGGCGATTTCCGTTGGAAATTTGTGAACACAAAATAATAATAATAATTCATAGTTTTGCGAGCGCACCGCCGCCGCCGCCGCCGCCGTCGCTGCAGCGTGTGATGATGAGTTAAAAAGTCACAAAATAAAATGAAATTAAATTGCAATAAATACCACAACACGCCATACTCCATGGCAATTACTCGACACACACAAACACACACACTCAACTACAAACAAAGGACAAATAATTCACAAAACGCCACCACAACCAGGTGAGGCAATTAAGCGCAATAAAATTTCGCACTTATCGCGATGCAGTCAGCCAATTCAATGCAATTTAATGTTTACTTTTTTACCAAATTAATTTTTTTAAATGCAATTTATATATTTAAAAATGCTTGCTTTTTTTTTTGCTGTTGCATTTAATAGTTTTTTGTTGTTGTTGTTTTTTCCCAGTTAATTTTTCTGCCCGAACATATGCGAGTGTCAGCGGAAATGCTTCGTTAATCAGCATCAGTTAAGCTTATACAAAAGCGATTATAATTCAATATTCAAGCAGCTTTTTTTAAAGAATAGTTTTTATTTTGTCCGCACCCCTCTCTCCTTTTACCACACTCTTATGGTATCTTCTTGGCATTCTGGCTTCTTTTCGAAAGCCTTTCGCATTTCGTGCATTTAATTTAACCTTTCATAACTGCTCTTTTTCGGTGGTTTATGTCTGGCTTCCTGGGCAATTTCGAAAATCGTAGGCGTTCTTCCGGTTTTCAATGTTTTTCGCTGAAGTGTGTGGGTTTTTTTTCGCAGACAAATTGCTGAACGAATTAAATTTCTCAAATATTTGATTTGCATTTGAACCGAAAGGTAGGGTAAATAGAGTGGAAAGTGTAATGTTGAATGGTACTTAATTGCCTACTCAAAATTTAAAACACATTTTTAGGAATTTCATGTGAATTTGGAGAGAAATTTTAAGCTTAGCACCAGAACTTAGCAATGCAATTGACTTGCATTTCAATATAGGTTCTGGTATTTGGTAGTAGCCCAGATAATTTTTCCGTTTTTGCATGAGTGCATTGCACTCTCCCAAGATCTGCTTTGAAGTTTCGGTGTCTTCCGGCATGTGTCGTTCGATGCTATGTCCTTCCTTTAATATAGTAGAACTGGTCAATTTTCCCATTCCACAGAATGGTTCTGGCCCTACAAAGGGAGTTTCCACTCCATGCTTTACTAGTTCGTTTGCCATTTAATTACCTTCTATCCCTCTGTGACACGGCACCCAGTAGATACAGACCCTGTTTGATAGGATCGCAATGGTTTGGTTCCGGTATTTCCGTTTAAGGTTAAAGAAAGCGCCCCTATCAATGGTATATATTTCCGCCTGAAATATGCTGGTATATTTGCCCATGGGCTCAGAGTATTTTGTCCTCGACCCAAAGACTCTTGCTCCTGTACCTTCTTCAGTAAGAGATCCAGGTTATCATTCTTTGGTTTATTTTGTAATTTACATATACACCTTCCAACTCCTTTTTGGCACTAAGTTCTGTTACGAATCTTTTGATGAAGCTAAACTTCGGTGCGAGGATCTTACAAAATTTGATATTTCGCCGACTAACTGAGTGACGACAAGAGGTTGGCGAATTACACTGAAATCCACACTACTCCACATAAGCAACCAAAGTTATTTTCTAAAGTGCTTTCGATGACGTAGCGCCATGTAGACAACTACAGGCCCACCTATAAACGGGTTGCGTTACGTAACATTTAATATTTTAAAGTTTTAAGTTATGTCTAATTGAGACCGTTTAGAAGGAAATGAAAGTGGAACCTGGAATTAATTTTACTCGAAGCTAAACTTTACCAAAAAAAAAGATTATCTTTCTTATGTTACGTAACGTGTATATTAGACCTCTTATTAACTCCTTTAAAAGGGTCGTCCGCCATAAATGGACCGAATTACGTATTTTTCTGTATATAAAACGATTTTAAAATTCGATTTTTTTTGCCATGTTATCCTTTTTTTTGGCTCCTTTAAGCCTTGGGCGCGAATCCGATAAGCCCTAAATTTGGTTTCGGACGGTTTTAGCACACTTTTAATTTCTGTTGTTGAAGTCTTTTGTTTTTCTTGAGATATTTGAGCTTTAATTTTTAAGAAATTCATTACCCTTTACATATTACGTAGAATGCCACAAACAATATAAAAGTACATATTGGTTTTCTCTTGTTTTTATTGTAAGGTTGCGTGAATTCCATTCACATTGGAAAAATATTATTGTTGCTATTTGCAAAGTTAATTAATCTTAAAATTCGAATGAAAATTCGTCTGCCAGCCAATCAAATTACCATATTACGCAAATTTAAACATTGGCTTTTAATAGCATACAACAACAGCGACAGCAATTTACTGGTAGTAATAATATGTCAACTGACACGATATTACCACGCACACACACACACACACACACACAACATCCTCCGTCAGGCAGTCAGTAGTCAGTCAGCAATAAATCACATCAATCAAGCATAAATCATGCCAACACATGCAAAGTAATGGCGTAAATTTCATGTTTAAATTATCGCAAAATGAATCCTTGTCAGCAGCCATAATGCACAACGTGTTCGTGTGTTCATCATTTATGCGAACTTATGACAAAATCGGAAAATGGTATGCATGCAAAATAACAACAACAACAACAAGAACAGAAGGTAAGCAACAGTGTCAATACCACCTAGAACAAAATTAATGATATGAGGAACAAATATGGCGTAGGAAGTTCAATTTGCATGAAAATCACAACATCGGCACCCTTAAAACACACACACACATGCAGCACCATGACGGAACGAGGGTGGTTCTCGCCCACACCCACCCACTGGGCTGTACTCCACGCACAACCACAAAAGTATCCCCCCACAGAATAACTCAAAATCACATAATAAATAAATGCGGCTTAAATCAACCGCACGCACAACTCAATAAAGAAGGGCCTATCTACTACGTAGTCACACCCCCCCAAACCTATAGAATTGCCACTCCACCTCACAGTTAATAGCTTGCAGGGTAGTAGAATATCAACATGTCAACATTATAGAGTCATATGTCCACACACAAGTGCACACACACACACACAGAAGAGGCACACGCATGCACCCTTGGGGCAGCATAATAGTGAAGCCAACAAATCACCGTGAGTGTCAAATCACTGACGGCTCTGGCAATCAAAGCGGCAGCGTCACTTTAGCGCTTGTTGTCATTCCGGTGGCACTGCCACAGGCGAGAGCCTGTCACTTTGAGCATAATTGCCTCACATGAGAATATGCCTGTTCCAGTGGGGTGGAGGCTCTACACGGTGAGGTGAGTTGTGTGGAGTTGTGTTGAGTCGAGTTGGGTCGACTAGAAAAAGGATACTGATATTCGCTTTGCTGGCAATTGCTGTGATTTTTTGGGGGTAAATTATAAAGGATGTTATTATGTTGACCGGAAACATGTTCTACGCACTTTGCGGTTGTTGGTTTTGTTGTTGTAATGTTCTGTTGTTCACCCTTGGCTGAGATTGTGTGTCTAGTGTGGGCATGACATTGCTAGATTAGTGTCGAATCTCCACTGACCGCAAGTGTTTGTGTGGTTTTTGCGGGAATTTATGGTTGGAAAATGCGCATAAGCACTTAATATGCAAATGTGGGGTTCCTGGTTAAAATGATTTTTTTCTGCGATTATTACACTTTTTTTATACCAAAAAAAAAACAATTTCACATACCGCCAGAAGGACGGATAGAGGTACGGCTCCATGTGTTGAATGTCATGACATGTTGTCGTGGAGGGCGTGGTCGGTCAATCCTAACTATCTCCAATACAAAAATCTTCAAAATGCCAAAATATGTGTTCCAATGAACTGGAAATTTCGGTCAAGTGTAATAACAACTTTACCAAGCTGGACTATCGAAGATGGCATTGGTGGGTAGCCTACATTCTGCTCTACTAGTAATTGAAGTGGTAAATGCACAAAATGTTGATCAATATGCGTTGGATATAGGATATCACTTCGTATCGAGATGAAAGTTTTAAAAAGATATCAAATACCATTTTTTTTAAATACGAATTACTTCGAGGGTATTTTGAGAAATTTCAAAAATGCAAAATCCGATCTTTACATGACTTCCAGAAATCACATATATCCTATGCAACCATTCACTGAGACACTCTAGCTGGATTTTTGATTTTCAAAGAGGTGGCGTAGCAGTCCTGAGCAATGGTAGCTCTCCTGAAGTCACCAGTGGACCTAGGAAGCTGCAATGCAACACACATATTCTGTGAAAACATGTCTAGAGATTCTTGATCAGAATTTTGGATTTTGAAAGACGTAGCGTGGCAGTTCATAATATGGGTGTCTCAGTTAAAGTTGGTTCCAAAAAGAATTCAAAAAGAGTCCAGGGAGATCAAAGAGGGGGTCCATGAGGATGCAATATATAAACGTGTAAAGTCTTTGGTAATTTACAAATTTTTATAAAAATTTAAATACATCATTGCAATGGTCAGTGTGGACCACTGAAAGAATTAACAACACATACAACACATACAAATAAACTTGTGTTTATGGTTCATTTTCGATTTATTACAGCGAATTTCAAATGGGTGCTAGTAGCTGGGCACCTCAAGATCGATTCTCAAGATCAACTGCCAAAATTTTTAGTTCCGTTTGAAATTTTTGTTAGCTATTGAGCTTTCAAATGAAACCGGGAGCTCCGCGAAATTATGTTTCAAACGAAAGTTATGGCTTTAAGTCCTTAGGGTGCCAGTAGGTGGGCACTCTCCTCTACTTATTGCAATTAATTAATGAATTTACATATAAAATTAAAAAAAATTAAGAAACCAACAAAAATAATGAAATCGTCAATATATCTTATTTTC
This sequence comes from Heteromyza rotundicornis, assembly GCA_951394025.1. Lineage (NCBI taxonomy): Eukaryota > Metazoa > Arthropoda > Insecta > Diptera > Heleomyzidae > Heteromyza > Heteromyza rotundicornis. Next base: position 12,772,591 of record OX596010.1, on the reverse strand, counting down.
TCGTCCATTTTTCGCCCGTTTTATCGTCCATATTCCATACATATTTTCAAGTTTTTCGTCCATAAAAATCAGCTTTGACAGAAACCTTTTAAAAGTTTGTTTCATTGTTGCTAATTTTAGTTAAAAAATACCAAATTTATGCCATTTGATGTCATGAAACTTTATGCATTTTGCTGAATACATCTACAGCCAATTCAATGTCAATTCAAAAAAAACAAAACACAAAACAAAACAAAGAAAATACAAAAGAGACGCGCCAAAACAAAGTATAATTAAAAGGGGGAAAAATACGCACTTAACGTAAACGTGATGAACGCTTTTTGTCGCATTATTTAAATGAAAACCCCAAAAGTCATATCGAATTTCAGCCACCACCAAGGTGGTCCTGTCAACTCAAATTAGGCGATGCAAAATGCAGCTTGCGAGGTGAGTGAACAAACACACACACAGTGTCACAGGCGATCAGTCGCACGATCAGTGGACTAAATATGAGAAGGCTTTTGCATGAAAGCAGACCAGTAGGGCCAATGACCATAACCGATTGTTGGCTTGCGATGATGAGCTTGACTCTGCTCCACTCCCTGCGACATTGGTAACAAAATAGGCTTGTGGCTTAGGAGATTGTTTCACGTTTTCTTTTGTTGTTGTTATTGTTGTTATGCACATTGCAAAATATGCCAAACGGAATTGAGGTGGAAAAAAATTAAATACTTTCATGAGTGGTTTTTTTTCAAAATAAGTTTTAATAACTGTGAGAAGATTCTTTGTTGCTGTTAGGATATTTTTTTTGTAGTCTCAAATGTAAATTTTTTAATGTTATAATTCACCAACTGCATTCCTTAGCTTCCAATCAATTCCTTTGACTTGCCATCATACAAAACATCAAAGTACAATCCTCTACTCCATGCCTTGTAATCCTCGCATCGTTCTCCTTTAGCCGTCTCATGGACCAAGTTGATTACATCGCCATACACCGTAAAATCGATTTAAATTTGCAATCAAATCGTTTAACTTTGCCAATTGTTGGCGGCAACTACTGTTTTCCCTTTTACCATTGGTTCATTGTGCGTCCACAATATTGTATTATTTCATCGCTGACGCCAGTCCGATGTTAAATTGTTATAATGGGAAAGCGGGAGCCCCGGCCTGGCGCCCAGAATGCCAGATTGCATTCGGTGCATTGCCTCCTCCTGCACCGCTTTGGAGTTCAATTGATTTCCACCGAATAAATTGCATCGTTCACAAATCCTGAACGAAATGACTTTTGAGCCGGTGCTACTACAGGGCGGCACAAGAACACCAACAGACAACCAAAGCCAGTATCTCAGCTCCCCTCTGCTTCAGTTATGCTTAAAGTATGCAAATTGCTTTAATAATTTGCTTTTCGCTTGGCTTTCTTAACCGCAAAAATTACAAATGCACACGTGCCCTCATAGATTCCTCCTCGCTGTTCTTCTGTTGGTAGTGATGATTTTTCTTATTGACTTTGATTTGCAGTTTCTTTTCGTTTTACATGCAAATATTTCTCTGATCTTTGATGTTTTCCTTGTTGTTAATCGTATTGATGATGATTGCGTTGCGTAAAATCAGTAGCAAATTCCGAATTTTTTCTTTTTGGCGTGTACGTGTTCGATTTGGTGTGTAATTTTCGGTCAACTTACGTGTGATTGGGTTTGAGTGTATTCCCAATTTATGAATATGTAATTTCAAGTAAATTTATTGACCTTTTTCTGGAAGGAAAATGTTCATTTGGCATATTATGTCTTGTGCATTTGGATTGCAATTGGACTTCTGATGTGGAGGTCCAATGTAAAAACAGATTTTTTTGAAAAAACAGTGCACTTTCTGGAAACCTGAATTACCGAAAATTCGAACATTTGTATCCTTTTATGGAGTTCAAGTTTTTGGTATTACAGGATTCCAGAGAAGAAGCTACATTGAATTGCGGTTTCGTGAAAATGGTAATGAAAGAAAATAAAGAAGTAAAAAGTATCTTCCCAAACAAAAGATCTCAATTGAAAACAGTTTCTACAGCGACATAGCACGATTGTGCATTCAGATATCGATCCGTATAAATGAGAAACTAGTTTTACGATATAATATCTATTTACTTTCAGTTGCTGCAGTCATCCACACTCAGCCCTACACAACATACTTTGTTGTCGCAGCATCCGCCCCTAATGTCGCAACTTCTACTCTCTGTTGTCACAACAAGCAAATGTAAAAATATTGGTAGCAGTTCCACCAGCTGATATTGCAAGGTCGGAAAATGATGCTGTGACAACGGAGAGCAGGCGTAGGCAAGGGCACACAGCTGTTGCTGTGCCAACCAGCATATGCTGCCACAGCTCAAAGTAGATGCTCCCATAAGCGATAACATTCAGTTGGTTACAAATCTGTTGTCACAACAGGATATGATGGAATGAGGACATTGTTGAAATCCGAAGTAGAAGTGGCATGCTTCAAATTAAAATAAAGAAGTACCCGGTACCCGAAAACTGCGGGTGCCACTATTATTACTAGTATTATTATATTATTAGACAAAATGTTTTATGCTTTTGAAGGTAAATTCAAAGTAAATAGGTACTAGTATATAGTTTTTTCGGGTACCCGGTTCCTCGAATACTTTTTTTTAATTTTCCACACATTTGTTGTAAATTTTTCAACATTAATATCGATTTAAAATAACTCACATGTTGTTGTTTTTATTATAATTATAAAAATACATTGAAGCAAACTTCTTAAAATCTACCATCTCTGCTTTAAGGTAATACAAGTGATCTATCAATACCGTACCATAGTAGATACTTCCAGACATGCAGATACCATGAAATGATATACAATTATATTTGATGTCTTATGTCTTATGTCTGTCTGCCTCGACTTAGAAATAGGTGGCAATCAAGATAAGCCACACCAAATGTTACTTATTTTATTTTATTTTTATTTTTCGTTTTTTGTTATTCTCTTTGGCATACCAACCCACTGTAATTTTATTCATTAACGCAAACATTTTGCCCACAAATTGTTAATTTATTTAAATATGTTTATCTGGCCATAGCAAGAATTGGCAAATAATTGACGCTTACATCGAGGGATTATGCTGGCGTGCCCATGGCCACAGCTGTTCTCTCAGTTTCAGTTGAGGCGAGTTGTTCTGTTGGAACTCAACTAAAGGCGGCGGCGGCATGCAGTTTGCATTTTTGACAAATTACATGTCAAAAACTGAAAGGACCTCGTCACGACATTTCATGCGACGACAACAACAACAACAACGTAAATTGCAACAATTTAAAAAATGCTGAAAACGTTTTATTACAACAACAGCAATAACACCAGCAATACTACAACACCACACCTGTCTGCATCGGAGACGAGAGCATAACTCAAGGCGTTTTGCCATTTGCTGGAATTCGCAGCAAAAACGAACATTGCCACAAATAAAGATACTCTAAATGCTTTACATAATTTATATGTGGTTCTGGTGCGCTTTTATTTCATTCAAACCTTTTTTTTTTATTGGATTTTTACCAGCGCAAGTCTAGAAATGTTTAATTGCAAATTGCAATTCGGAAAAAAGAAACACATGAAATATTGTTAAAATGACAAACAATAATATTTAATTGAGCGTAACCAAGGAAATTCAAGTTGTCATTGTTGTAGTTGCTGCTGCTGTTGTTGTTGTTGTTGTTGTTGTTGCCGTTTTTTTAATGAAAGGGTTCATTTGCCGTTGGTGTTGTTGCTTTTGTTTTAGCCTCCGCATTTTGCCAATTTGCCTGTAAAGGCGCAAAATACATGCAAGATACACAAAACGAATTCGACCAGCCACGCAGCCGCACTTTGTTAAGTCTACACGGAAAGTAAAATACTATAAACAAAAAAGTCTTCAGGAATATGATATTGCATGCACAAAATTGGGTCACCACGAATTTATACAACAACCATTTCAAGGAAAATACATTTTTTTTTAAATAAATGGATAAGACGGTTTTGGAAAATTAACACTGGACAAATTGTTTCTAGTATTTTCAATTTCAATTAACAAGGTAATAAAACGCCTTCAATATTACAAAACAGATGGGCGAATATTAGTCACACCTAAACTACAAACATCTTCTGGTCAATCCAATAATGTCCAATCCCTAAACTGAGAGGAATGCAGACTGCTTGGTAGGAATGGTAGCTGAACATTGTCTCATTAGACATTACGTCTTTAGGATTGATCTAGTGTCTAACAGCTGATTTCCGAACGGCAATGAGCAGGATGAAGGGCAAAAAACGTGTAATTCCATCCCATAATTATTCCGCAAATGTGCATTTCTAGTAGAGTATTAACTTGACAATATTAGGTTCGTTACACAGAGAGAACTATTTGCAGGAATTGTCTATTTTAGTCATAATATTGATCCATGAATTAAAAAAACATAATTTTAAATTTTAAGTCATAATTAATGATATTGATTTTATATTCAGCCTTAGTATTTATGACTAAAATCAATTCAATTATGATTTTTTATTAATGGATCAATATTGTGATTGTAATACACATATAGGCCATAAAGATCCATAGATTCAAAAGGGTCCAAGGTATTACCACGACTTTTAGCATTTCCTTGGGGATCGTAATCCAATCCCAATGATTTGGTCTGCAGAGCGAAGTGTTTGAATCCAGAGATTCTTGATGACAAATTTTTCCTACAAATACCTTCTAAAGACTGAAAATTAACATTCAGAATATTAGGATTGAAAATGTTTTATTTCAAAGTAACTGCATCTGCACTTACATGGGGGAGCCCCATTTCAGAGTTTTTGGCTTATTAAGTTAAAAACCACAGGACACTGGACATCACTGTCCACTTCAAATCAGCTAAAGCAAAATCTGCAAACCTAGACGAATAAATATTGAATCTTCCATTTCAAAAAATAATTTAAGCACCACGGGTTCAAGTCAAGTAATGTCTATAGAAAGATACATTTCTTTTTAAAATACAGAAAATTTCTGAATTAACATTTGGGTATATTCAAAAATTGTTCACTGTGTACGAAATACTGTGCTATTAGCTTACGGTTACGTGTTTTAACCCAAATGCTGACAAACACTGCTGCTGCTGCTGTTGTTGCTATTTACCCCGCTGTTGTAGCTTCTCCACAGTCTGCGAGTACAAGTCCGATATTTAATACTTGGCCCAATAAATGCACTAATTGCGGTTAAATGCGTTTTGCATGCAATTATTGTCATTAGGGGTGGTATTGAATTAATTGCTCTCGACCAAGTCTGGCCCATGCAGTTGTGCCATTTGTTTTAGACGTAACCTAGTATTTTAACAGCAAAATTTTGTTTGTGTAGCTTTTTTAAATGATACAAACTGCAATTTGAGAATTTTTAATTGTGCTTGGTTGCAGTGTTAGTTGGCGGTTGACTTAATCCATTGTCATTTGTAAATTTATTTGCATTGCGAAATGAGTATGAGTAGGGGGGGGGACGACTAAGCGATGTAATGAATTGCTAACGAAAGAAAAGAGTTGAAGTGGTTGGAATTTTTTTCTCTGAGATCGTAGTTAATATTGTAAATTATCTATTCATTGAGTTTAGTCTCACTGAAGGAATGGGCGTTAAATGACTGCTCCTTTTGCCTCAATTTCATAAAAATCGTAAGAAAACCGGTATACCACCCCCGATGCGTGAGTTTGAATCCCACTGTTGACACATGGCCTTAGTACTTCTACCCTTTTAACATTTTTCTATTAATTCTTTCCTTTAATATGACATGCTCAGAAGAAAAAGGCGATGAAATGTACAGACGCTCTAGACATTTCATCACTCTTTTCCTTTGAGCGTGTCATATGTGAATTGACTTCAGAATTTTTGGTGACTTAAAAATTCCACTTCAAAACTTTGTAATTTAACAGTAATTGTGCGGAAGGAGAGAAAGCGAGCTTGCCGAGTTTCAAAGACATGACACTTATCTCGGCTTGGTTCGTTCTTCTGTCTCTCACTGTTTCTCCTCTCGGAATAATATGCCTTTGTGGCCGTTCCTCACTCCCACTAATATATTATCCTTATTCGGAAAAGCCTGTGCTGTCTCTAAAAAAAAACAAAGATTTCGAAGAGATTGTCGCTTGATCGACTCATTGGTGTAATCGTGGACCTTAGCTTTAGTAAATTTATAGTAAATCTCCATAGTTTCTAGCCTTTCAAATAATTCACTACAATCGTTCTATGGGCATAAGACTTAGCTACATTTATTTATATTTTTGAAATTTTCCATATAATATTTAAAATTAAATACACATTTACAATTGAATACAACAATCACTTACAGCTAAGAAATCGTACAACTTAATTGCATGGAAATATTTAAGTAGCATTTACAATCCGTTATAATTACTGGTCGATTCGATTCTATTAAATATCGAGTGCAATGGAATGCTAAAAGCAAATGTTAATCTAAATAAAATTGATTAATAAATAGGTACTTAGGTGTAAACATTTATGCACAAGCAGTAATTTGTGTAAGTATGCGACGATTACATATGGAAACAATTGCAAATCAATTATGAGAAATAAGTACACGAAGTTGGAATGCATTTGGAATGCATTTCTTTGCTGCTCAGCTTAAATTATTTAATCTCTTTCGTAGACTCAAACTTGTATGTGATCTTCAGTATCGGACAGGGCCTGCGAGCTGTCCACAGAACGGCCCGGGGGACTGCCCGGATTAAGTGTGGGACTGGGTGAGCGAGTGGCGGCGCCGCATGGTGAACGTTCAGCTGCGGCCACTGGGGGCGTTAGGGGTGATGGTGATCCGGACGCAGGTGGCGTGGCAATGGGCTTGATAACGCCCATGCAGTTGGGAGGCGTGCCCGCTGCTCCAATATTTGTATTTTGATAATAGTTGCTCAACGACGACAGCGAACTGGAAGCGGTCAAATGATTGAATTGTGTTGATCCGGGCACGGGCAGACCACTCAAATGACTCGGCACGCCACCATACAAGTTGTAGGGTAGTGGCTTTTGCATGGCTGCTGCTGCGGCAGCCTGTCTGTAGTACAGGTCAATGGTGGAGTGTGGAGGACCGGCATGCGGTGACTGCGTGCCCGGATAGGGCCAGGCACCCAGGTACGGTGAGCCTCCGTATAGGCGTTGAAAGGCCGCAAAATTACCCGCTTCGGCAAGAAGCTCTAGGCCCACTGCAGTTTGGCGTTTCCATTTGGTTCTGGAAAGACAAGACAATAGAGGGGAAACATTAGTTAAATTGAATATTTTATATAGAACTTGTAAGGTTTTAAATAGTATCATTAAACATGTCATTAAAGAGGAATGGAATACTCTCAAGTCCACCCTAATTATGGCTTGTGTATGCATAATTGAGAGCAAACGAGTTACTCTTCTCTTGGCGTGTTTGGAGAAGGGCCTCCAAGTCAATTGGAATTTTCAAATCAAACCCCATCGGCATTCATTTAGTTAACCCATCGTAGCGATTATATAATTTCTTCTTTAACTAATTCCAAGAGCACATTAAAAGCTTTTCGCACAATCTTCAAACGAGCGCCTGAGGCCAGCTTGCTGCTTCCCGTCGCCGTTAACAGTAACTTTCAACGGTATTTAAAATGTGCAGCAAATTGCACTTCCATGTACGCAATTTTTTCTACGCCACTGCATGCCACACGCACTTGGCAGTGCTATGACTTCGCTCGCTCAATGTAATCCCCCCCCCCCCTCCCCCCTGTCTTCCGTATATTTTCGCATAAGCTTTTCCGCCAAATAAAAATATGAAAAAAAAACAGGGAAAAAAAATGGAAAAATTACAAAATGGTTTTATTGCTGCTGCCACCAGTTGTTGCCAGTTGGCAAGCAATGAAAACGTCGCCGGTGCGTGTTGCAGTTGCGTTAAATTCCACGAATTGTCTGCGCATGCGTTCGCGCACTTAAGTTGGCAATTTTTCCACACCACAGCCGCTGCTGCACTAATTTATGCCTCGTTTGGTTAGAATGTCGCTGTTGTTGTCGTTCTTGTTGTTGCTGTTGTTCTCGTTGGCAAATGCGCCACCCTGTAAGCGGTTTTCTCGTTCCCAGGTAAGTGGCTTAAATTTATGAGCTCAGCTTAGATACCAGTGGCCACTTTGGACAACGTCAGTGTCCAGTGTCATCGCCATAACATCGTCGTGGCTATGTTTGTTTTTGTGTGTGTGTGTGTGCGTGTGTTTTTTTTAATTTTTATACAATTTATTGTTGAAAATTGCATTTAAAGTGCTCTGCGAACGGCAGAACAGAAGCTGAAATTTATGAATTTCAGACAGTAAAAGTGCCATTTGGTTTTGCAATCTTGTTGGTTGAGGGAAATTTTCTGAGATATCTTCAGGCTTTTAAGGGAGAGATTAGGAGATTAGGAATGAAATATTATGCAAATGTGGTATTATTAAGGGATTGTCGAGTAGGTTGGGACACATTATGTTTTTTGTGTAAGTATTGGAGAAAATTTAAGCAAATTATCCAAGTCTTTGTCCCCTGAAAATTATTATGATGCCCTTCCTTGAATGTTTTGTTGCTAGTGAAGTTTGTTTCAGTTGACAGCAATGTAAGAACTGAAATATATCTCGAGGGACATTTTCCTATCAGAATGATTATGAACTACACTGTCCCACGCACCCGATTAGACTGTCCTAACCAACTTCAGGCGAAACACCTCCATATTTTCACATTCCAACTGAAAAATAATAACTCAAAAGATTTAAGTGGTAGTGAATGTTAATTGTTCCCCACTCTACTCAGTATAATGAAAAATTTTTCACAATTCAGGTCAGTTAAACTGAATGCATCTATGTTCTATTTATAGAACTGAATTGATTGGGTATTTATTAAATCTTCTTCGAATTCTTAACCCCTTCGTTCCCTATCTGTAATGCATGAACTTCACATATATAGTGCTAGATAAGTTTGTTTTGAAGTCACTAAGCGTTTCCCAAAGCACTAAAGTGTTTTTTTCCATAAACGAAACTCCTTAAAAATTAAATTTGTATATTTTGTTTGTTATGAGTTAGAAAATTATACCGATTATATAGACCATTTTTCAATTCCATTTTCATACTACATCGGGCAAATGCGGCATAATTTTCTCGACGGCAAATGTCACTACGCGTGATCTATTCAATACCATTCGAATTACAACTTTACCCCCTTAAGCGTGGGGATTAAAAAATCCCAAGTAATGCTAAATTAAATTACTCAATTATACTTTCTTTAATTTAGTTCCAGTTAATCAGTACTTTTAAAAATATTTTATAGAATGGTAAGTTCTATCCAAGGAAATGCAACGAGGTTACACTGTGACCACCAATGGTAATTCAGTAAATGTATTTATTACATGAAAAGTAGACATGTAATCCATTTCCAAAAATTAAGTCAAAGTTTTATTAAGAAAAAAACACATAAAAAATATGAGAAAATCGGAGTTTTGTGAAATTTGCATCTGACTTTCTTATCTGTCAAAAATGACTTTATCTCAGGAATATAGTGCACTTTGACTTGAGCCATTACTTGAGAGCTGAAATTTAATCTTTCACTTTAACTGGTTACGTACTTATCGAGAAAGGGATGATCAGCAATTAATTTTTTTTATGCTGATCATCCCTAAATTTATATATGGGGTTTTCATGAGTCCCTGTGTAACGGAGTAAGGAGTGAAACAGAAATATTATCTAACAACAGAATGCCTTGAATAAAGAACACAGGCCCTAGTGAAGACCCTCACAATATCTTAGAATATAAATTACATTCCTTTACAAGTCTTTTTTTTACTGTAAATTTTGTATAGTTGGATGCTAGACATTTATTATCCATTTTTCCTTGGCCATTAAGGGTTAATTAAAAATGTAGCTTCATTATTAATTTTACACGCATTTCAAGCACGACAAATCCACATTGAAAATTTTTGTTTTACACCAGTTTAGACCAGTTTTCATTGTGGCAAGTCACAAGTGTCGAAGTTTTTTGCAAAAACACACATTTTTTATGAATAATTTACACCTCTGCCAATCAACGTTTTGCCAGGTATTTATGTATATGAAAACGATTATTGAATTTCAAATTAGTTGGACTGACTTCTTGGCCAAAATGAAGTAGCTCTGCGTTGAAATCATAATCACACGAAATGCCATAAAAGTTTGTCCAACATAAACGGCGAAGAGAGAGGCAGAAGGGGGAGGGGACTGCTGTTATATAAAATGTGGCCATTAATTTATTGCTTTATTAAACAGCATTTTTTCGCGGAATTATGCTAATTTCGTGGCAAGTCTCAAACGTACGTACGAACAGAAAAATTATTAAGTTGCCACTAACGAACGACGAATTCATTTCCAAGCTCAAATTCACGAAAATTAGCCTTTGCGTGTTTTGGCCAAATCGATTGTGGCCAAGAAGCAAAAGAAGGAGAAGATGCAGAAAAAGCACAAGCAAGGCACTTCAATTAAAGTAGAAGAAACGAAAAGAATGAAATAAAATTGAAACAAATGTGTTGGGAGTACCTACCAACCTACACTTTCCCTCTCTCTTCAAACCCTTTTTTTGTTTATTAGCACCGGAGGGCTTAGAAGCATTTCAGCCATCATTTGTTTTTCAAAATTGTTTATTTTCTACTCTTTTTTTTTGTAATATTTTGTATAAATTCTTCTCACCTTCTATTCTGATACCAGGTCTTGACCTGACAATCGCTCAACTCCAGTTTGTGCGCCAACTCTTGTCGCTCTTGTACGCTGAGGTACTTTTGGCGTTCGAATGATTTTTCCAGCGTCTGCAGTTGGTGATCGGAGAAGGCGGTACGTGCTTTGCGTTGCTTTTTACTCAGACCGCTCATGTCATTGGTGGAGCCGCTTTTTATGCTGTTGCCATCATCATCTTTGGCACCTATGGCGAAGAAAAGGTGAAGACGAAAGAAAAGAGAAGAGAGAAGAAACATTTAGCGACGTCTTTATATGGTGCGATGAAGAGGGAAAATACTTAAAAATCAAAGGCTTAAGGCAATAGAAATAATCGATATTGGGTGAGATTATTAAGGGTGTTCACAATTGTGACACAATTAATTTGTAAAAAAAACACTACTTTCGACGAATTGTGAGTACCCTAATCTACTTTTTATACAATAACTATACAATAACAGGGGTTAGCATAAATCTCATTTTCTCAGTTAAAATATTTGTTCGTCCTTGGTCCTAGCCTAAGAGCTCTCTGAAAACTTCTAGATAGAATCGGGAACCTATGGAAAGATCAAACGGATATACACACCACGAAACCCAAATTTAATTTAAAATTAATTTGTTGTGTAATTTTTTGGAACAAAATAAAAAAAAAATTCATAAAAATAGTGGGCCAAAAAAGTCATCCCAAAAAATCCAATAAAATATGAATAAAATTTCTAAAACGACACAAAAATGTATTAATTTTAATTTAATGATTAAATTTTTCATTTTGTAATTTTTTAGATATCTGGTATATTGCTAAACAAATCTATATATGAAATTTTCAGCAAATATTCAAAAATAAACTTATTTTGTTTTAAAATACTATACATATTTTTTTTAAATTTAAGCTTTTCATTTTGCAAAGTGATATCCGTGGCTGATTTTATATTTATTTTAATAAAAATGAGAAAAAAACCAAAATTATTGTTTACTCCGATAGCCCCTCCACTAAGCCAATATACCTGTTTTCTAAAAAGGAGTAAATTGCACTTTTAAAGAAGTTCCGCTTGCTTCTTTGCAACTATAAATTCAATTTTTTTTCTCAATCTAAATTGTTTTTTCATAAATTTTTTCAATTGAAAGATAATGGGGTTCATTGTCCCTGGGGGCTACTGTTCCAAATGGATAATTGTGATTTTTATTTATTTATTTATTTATTTTTAGTATTTGTACTGGACTGCATTCCTAAACTCTCCCTTCAAAAAAACAATTTTTTTTTCTGAGAAAATATATTTTACTTAGGCAAAGCCATTAACTCCAATCTTAGCTTCAGATACAGATGGACTTGATCCAATGTGGTTCTGAGTCTAGGAGCAATTTAAAATTTGTTTCTGCAGCTTATAATTAGGATCTCTCTGCTTTCTTCGTTTCTTGATATATGTAATGTACAACAAAAAAAACAACTTTTAGTTCCAATATGTGAAATGATTTAATATAAAAACCCCCCCTCTGTCGTCCGACCTGTTCCGAATGCAGCAATTAAACTACTGGACCTACTGAGTTTCGGTAGGTCCAGCCAATAGTCCTGAGTGAATTAACTACTACTACTAAATGGTCAATTGATATTTATAGCTTTACTTTGAAAATATCAAAATTGGCTTTAATTTATACGAAAATTAGTAAAATTAACGCAATCTAAAATTTAAATAAGGGAAAGAAATTATGACCCACTGCTAAGGCAATTACGAAGCGAAAACTAAAAACTAAAATAAACCAAACTTTTCCACGCCAAATACAAACGAAACGAAACCAAAGCAAAGCAAGCGAACAGTCAGAAGTGTTGTAGGGAAAGGCATTTTTCAAACGTTTATTACCACGCAATTGCAACTTCCGGTCGAAAATGGTTGTTTGCGCTGCTTCTTTTTTCGAGGCAGCCGTTTTTATGCCTAGCAGCGCTTCTTAGCAAAACACACAAAACAACAAAATGCATGAGCATACAGCAGAGAACAACAAACAGACGATTGCAGTTTTGTACAAATAGAATATTTGTGGGCAATTTAAACGCCAGCCAGTTAGCCAGTCAGCCAGCACTCTCCACTTTTCACATTAAAAATCCATCAGAAAAGCTTCCTTCCACTGCCATTTAGTGTTATTTATGTAAATTCACATGTGGTTGAGTCGTTGCCGTTGATGACGACTACTGATAAGAGCCGAGTCCCCACGAACACCCCTAGCCACCGGCGAAAACCACAACCTGACTATGGCAATGATGACGAAGCGACAATTTGAGTCGTAAATCGTTTAAAGCGAAATTGCTGCTGCGCCGACAGCCATTAAAGCGAAAATAATCGCCACTTCCGGTTGAAAAAGCCCCAAGAAAGAGGCAGTAGAAAATTACCACGAAAGCTTTGTTGCTCGCAAAGAAGCTGCTAAATGTTAAATGTAATCGTTGGTAAAGACCACCACCTCCTCATGCTGCTGCTGCTGCTTGAGAAGCTGCTTCTTATAATTTTCGTCTTCTTGTGTTCCCGCTTAGCGGGAAATTGCAGTCATAAATTTTGTTAACCATAAGAAGACAAGTAAAAAAGCGTCGCTTGGCAGAAGGCATGTTCTTGTTCTTCTTCTTGTTCTTGTTCCACTATCTGGCGAAAAATACAGGGTTAAGTGCGCATTTCTACAGCGTTTACAATTAACTGATTGTCAGTTTAGAACCAACAACAACAATAACGAAAAAAACTAAATAAATTGTGCCAAAGTGTGTAATTATTTGTTGTTGTTACACATTTCCAAATCATATATGACTGCCACAACTGCTGCAGGAAGCATTTCTGTATGCTCCTCTGTGCAAATACCCATTTATGTGCCCAGAGACTGCACTCGATTTTTATTTCATTTTTTCCATTCGGTTTCTTTCATTTCATTTCATTCACTTGAAAAACAAACAAAGCGTGAAAATGCAATTTTTCTTCACAGAAAAAAAAAGAGGAAAAAAAATGAAATGAAAATTTTTAAATTGAATTGAATAAGCGGGAAATATTGTCTAAGCGCTCAATTGTTTCGTTTTTTTTTGCAAATTATTTGTTTTTTCACTCTTCCCCCTCCTTTGCTGTGTACATTATTCTATTTGCACGCGTTTCCAAGTGGTTGTTTGATTTTTTGTGGTAGTTTTTTCTTTGTACTTGAAAATCGGTTATGATTGTGAGCTAAAACAAAAGACTTAAGCGACAAACTTGTAAATTGAAAAAAAGGGGGGTAATGTTTGTTTAATAGAATTGTGGCTTTCTGTCTCGTAATTTGGTGTTTGACGTTTCGTTTGTTGTTGTTGTTGTTGTTGTGGGTTACAGTTAATGGTAAATGGTAGAAACGCATTCAAGGAATTTTCCCTAATTGAGGGTTTCAGCGAATTCTACTGTAACATTTTTCTTTCTCTAATTCTTTCCATAATTTATGTGCATAAAAGTAAGGAAAATTCTATGGTTGCGCATAATTATACACCGTATGCTAAATTTTACATATTTTTTTATACCAAGTTGTTATCCATTTCATTGGAATGCAATGGAAGTAGAGTAGATGTGGAAAGTTCAACTCACAAGATGCTTATATTTTTTTTAAATTTAAAAATTTTTAATTTAAGTTTATAATTTACTCCCTCATAGGGAGGATTGGATCACATCACCTGGCAGGATTTGAGCGTAAAATTACTGAGATGTCATTCATGTCTTCAATGGGAAGGCTTCAATATTTTATAAAATAAATTTCAGTGTAAAAATGATTATCGGAAAATTTCATTGCAATCGGATAACTGGAAACATATGCATTTTTTAATTTAAGGCGGTAAAATCGCAGGGCAAATCCAGTACAAAAATTAAAAAAAATTATTTTTAAAAAAAAGTTTTTTATTTTACAGTTCTTTTGCGCTCTTCTGTGTTTCATTTCTATTTGTAAACAAAATTTGATTTTTTCGTGTCGAAACATAACATTTAATTACTGTCGGGCTTTTACAGATAATTTATTCCAAGAGTGTAGTCTCAACTGCTAAAATACGAAATCCTAATAATTGTCATTCACCATTCACTTTTGATAAAAAGTTCTAACTGTCAGACTCTGCCAGTGATTAGTAATTTCGAAACAATTCTTAAATAAAATAGTTTTAGTCTGGTTCAATTGTAATGCGGAATTAGACTAATTGTGGACCGAATGCTTCAGATTCCCTTGAGGTTAAATGAAATTTCAAAGGAGACAATTGATCTGCTCCAATGAGACGCTGTGGTAATTGAAACTAATTTTATGGCTGGGGTGGGCTAAATTTTTTACCTAGTTTTAATCACAAGTGGAGTAGTTCATAGACTACTCCTAGACTAGTTCGATGTTCCACAGGATTGTAGTTCTTTATATGAACGAACTTGTACTGTTATTAGTTTAAGAGATAACACATAATAAAGTTAGCCTTTTCGAAAGATAAAAGTGATTAGAATAGAATTATTGCAACAGTTTTTCAAACAAATTTTTTTTGAATTTTTAGAAAAATTGTAATCAATAAGAAATCTTCACAGTCATTCACTATTATTTGCAGTTAACACAAAACTAAATTTAAAGTTTTGTTTATCATTTGGTTTGTCATCAATCAATCAATTTGTGAAAAATTCGCTGAACTTAGAATTTCAAAAATTCAATTAATTTTGTTTTCAAAAATTACTGGCACCACAATTTATCCGTAGAACACAAAAACCCACATTTTTATACTAGTTTCGGCCATCTCCAAACCAATCTAATCCTACGTCCTCAAATCTGACTAAACGACCTACTGACCGCCCGCCCGCACAATTAAACTGAATCTCACCTCACCATTGCTACAAACGCTGTTGTCGTCCCGCTGGCCACTGCCACTGCCCGCATCACTATCGCAGTCCTCGTTATCCGGATAATCGCTGCTATCGTCCAGCTCCACCGAACGATCGGAGACGCGTGCTGCAGCCGTGGCGGCCGCATGAGCAGCATTGGCGTAATGTTGCTGCATTGCCGCAGCATATTGGGCCACATTCAGGCCATTCGAGCCGATTTGTGTGGCGCCGACGGGAAAGTGCATTTTATGCGTTTGCGGGTGCAACGGCAAATGCGGATGAGGATATGCCAGGTGTGGAGATTGTGCCTGCTGGTGTGTATGGATGGGCAATGCATTTGGGTGGTGGGGTAGTGGCATTGTTTGATGCAGTTGTTGTTGTTGTTGTTGCTGTTCGCCATTGTTATTGTTGTTGGTGTGCTGCAGTTGTTGCTGCTGTTTGTAGAATGCAGCCGCCACACTGGCCGCATTGGCCGCCTCGACAGCCGCCGCCGCCGCAGCACTGCCTGCCAAAATGTCATTGATCATGAAGCGCGAACGATTTGGCTTTAGGTTGGACATTTTCTGGTGATCACTTGTTGTGGTTAGTGTGGGCGTTAGAATTGTCATTGAATCTTTCATGTCCGTGGGCGCGCTTGAGTGGAATTTATTTCGACTGGAATTTTATCCTGTGTAACTTTGCACGAATTTGCTTCTGTTTATTTTCACTTAATTTCACTGAGTTGAGATTTTGTTTCTGACTTGGAAGATATGTTATCTTTTTTGAAATATTGCTTAACACCTCTTGCGTTCACCCGTCTTCAACGTTCCTGGCCACTGTCAAAACGAGACTAACCGCACCTGCATTCGCCTCAGTTACAAAAGTAGTTCGGTCGCTTGACTTTTCGTGAACAGAAAATAAAACCAGTAAATGCTCACTTTGGTGGTGGTTCAATGTGTGTGGAAGAGTGGCGGTTTGTGTCGCTCATGCCATTTCGCTGCTTTGCTGTTTCAGTCGCTCTTGCGGGGCGCCGCCATGTTGCTCCTGCCACCGCCAGCAATTTGCCAAGTTGTGTCAATATTTGTTTAGTTGCCACTTAACTCGGCGTTTGCACCACTTTTGAGGAGTGTTGAGTTCGTCTAAATTGCTTGGAGTTCACTTTTCTGGCTGTGTGTGGTGGTGAATTTGTCGCTTTAAGGGGAAATAAATAATTGCCTGTTTTTTGTACTCTCTTACGAACTCACCTCGCAGCATGGTTGAATCAGGTCTCTCGTCGGAATATGTTTTTTTAGTTATTTTCATTTTATAGCAAAGACTCTCTCCTGGTGTGTTTTATTTTAACTTTGGATTGAAATTTTAAATGAAGAATATTCACAGAGAGTTTTTGTGTAAACATATTTTTTACAAGGCATTTTAAAAATATTTTCATCAATGGTGTGGAAATTTTAGCGCAACGTTTTCCTTTAATATTGAAAATAGTCTGGATGCAGGCGATTTGTAAATTGTGAAAATGTACCTTTTTACTATCCCAAAAATTTTGTTTATTTTCTGAAAAACCAAAACTTAGAAATGGGGAAACTTTTTTTTTTCGTACACAAGTTTGGGTGAAGTTTTTTTGCTTCTTTGGACTTTATTTTTCATTTGATTTTTCACCGATTTTTTACTAAAAAATTACATTCGGTTATAAAAATTCAAAAATATTGTCGGTTTTCTCTATTACATCAGGAATTTAAATTGACTATTTTTAAACAATTTTCCATCTTTTTGGTGAAACTCAATACAAAAATTGCAAAAATTTATTCAAGCAAAGCGTTTTTTTTTATTCAGGATATAACAAATCCCGAAAAAAATGTCTTTGAATTTTCTTGTCTTACAATGTTAGTAATATTTTCCAAAATAGTCACCATATTTTTATGATTATTTTTGCAGTGCCTTAGCTAACGAAAATATTGACATAAAGATCTACATTGATTTCTATTGCATTTTAGTGCTATAATCGTCGGCAACACATTCCTGACTGAAAGCTTGAATTTTAACATTCCTCCCTAAAACAAGTAGAAAACGGTAATGAAAGTCTGGTAAAGTTGGAAATTTTAGAAACAACTACAAACAAACATTTTTTAGATTTAAAACTCAAATTCAAAAATAAAAAAACTTATTTTAAAGTTGTTTTCCGGTTATTTTATAAATTACCCAATTTATATTAAGTTTGCCAGAACTTGATTTAAAATCGTGCAACTTTGTTTTAACTTGACATAGTTATTTGAAGATTTTTTCACTTTATTTCAAAGTTGTTCACATTTAAAAATTAAGGAGTATCGTACTTGATTTTACTACGTGTTTTTTTTTCTGAATGTAGTTAACCAATAAGTTAACTGCGTTAATTCCATAAAATAGTCAACGAAAATTTAAGATTAAAATTAAAATTAAAGAAAAGACAATGCCAAAGCCTTTTTCTTAAAAAACGAACATCTCTTTGAAATTCGATATCGATAAAGAATCGACCCTAAGTACATGACCTTTGTACCCCAATCGTGATCCTGACAAATCGTGTTTGTTTTTTTGGGGTGCTGCGAAAAATTTTTGGGTAAGTAAATATTTACGAAATTGATACTTTGTCGTATTGTGGCATTGATATTATTGCATGGAATAAACCCTCGACTTAATTCAATTTCGTAAAGTAAAAATATGAACAAATTATTTATGTGAGCGGGAGCATCTGGGGCACATTCTCCGACACATACATCAGTGTATATAGTTGGATAAAATCCATAAACTGGAAAGAAACGAAAAAGAAGAATGAATGGTTTAAGCGGGCCGCCAAGGTTTGACTTCTATATTCTCGTTTGGTTTTTACATTTTAAGCACAATGACGTTCTCAGTTTTTCGCCAACACATCAGGTTTTTTAAGAAATCGCTACTCACATAATACTCACATAATACTAATAAATATTTAATTTATTTTTTATTTTTCATTAACATTATTTTCAGACCGTTATTTAGACGTCGGACAAAAATGTCTTTAAATAATAATGGTTGCGGATTTAAGACCAAAGTATGCACCAACAAATTACAAAATTTCATCTTAATAGCTTCATTGGTATTCTTACAAAATTTTTAAAATTTCCCTTAATCAAAAAAAAATTATTTTAGATTTTCGAAATGAAAAAAGAAACGAACCTTTGTGAAGTCGATATATTTACATGATTTCTTTTGTAAAGGTACATAATTTAAAGGACATCAAGTTTGGCCTAATCTGGAATTTTGAAATTATGTTATTTTTATACTAAAGGATACAGATTAAAAAGGACATTACTGACCAAAGTAGAGGTAACCCGAAAAAACCGATGACATATTCATGATCAACAAAGCCTGAAAATTCTAGAAAAAGTATGTGAAAGTCTGGGAGTTTCTGAAAACCTCAAAATTATTGTACATTGTGTTGGACATATACACATTATTTCAAATTAGCCATTGTTAAAAAACCTATTTGCTTGAAAAATTTCCAAAAAAATATATATCACATGAGAAACTAGTTTCGAACAGAATGTTCACTTACTTCCATTTTTCATGAATTTTTAATGATCAGTTTTATTTATAAATTATTTCCAAATTTATACTCCATAATTTTTCATATCATGCTGTGCTGTTGACTGACATATGGGCATCGATTAATACGTTCAAAAAGTGTTTAATGAAAGTGCAAAATTTGGTTGGACCAGAAAATGAAACCGAAGCACACTAATGTAAAGCGGAAATGTGCCGCATGTTACAGTTCCAAAAAAACAAAAACTGAATGCCCTGACAATAAAGGCGGTTGATACCAATTTGTCTTAGACAGCAGCGCCTCAATTTGATTGATTTCTTTCCGCTTGTTTGGGCCACCGAAATGCCATGGGCCCTGCCATTTCAGCACTTTTCAGCTTCTTTATTTAATTACATCGACCAGTGTGTGGTTATCCTTAGTGTGTGAGTTGTGTGTGTGTGGGTATCCCTATTAATCCGTAATTTTCTAATTATGTGCAATTGTGGTTCGCTAATGATGCCGAGGGTCAAAGGAAAGGCGAGCGCATGCGCGCGCATCTATAAGCACCCCGGAACGGAACACAACTGAACTGACAGGAACACAAAACCAAAAACAATTAAAAACGGGAGCAGAAGTAACATTTTCAAGAAATTATACAAAAGTCTTTTTTGACTGGGCACATGCGCACGAAATGCACAATTTTGCGGTCAAATTTGCAGACAGTTTTGCGGTTGAATGGTAAAAATTCCATTTGAACGAACGAAATAATTGCAATTATCCTTTAAATGCCAAATGAACAAATTTCCTTTTTCATATAAACAGACAATTTACCAACTGCGCTCACACACGTGTTTGGATGTAATGAGCTTGACGTGCAGTTTCCCCCGTGCGTCTCTCTATTGAAAAAAAAAAAACTGCATTCCAATAATTTTTTTCCTGTGGTTTTTGCGCATGCGAATGCTCGCATGCAATGCGGTAAATGCTTCCTTTTGCCTATTCTCTGCGCTGTGTGCGTCTAATTACTGTGTTTGTGCCGTGCATTTGGCCTCTAATGGTAATTTATTGGTTTTTTATCTGCACTCGTTGTATGTTTACAACATCCGCAACACAAACTCTTATCAATTTCTTATTTCCGTGCGTAATTAAAATGTGATACAGTAAGTTGCTGGACGACGGATAGTAACTCGTTTACTAGATTACTTGTTTCAGCTCAAGGATGCTACTTTTTTCTTATTTTAGGCACTGAGTAAAGGAATGGAGCCAAAATGGAGTCCAGTGTTAGGAAACCACGTTTTATTTAACCTTTTAAACACCTTGTGGCAATAAGGTGGTTGAGGGTCTTCCTCCATCCGGTGATGGTTACTTTCTATTGAACTCCCTCTAGTTTGAAGAATCATCATGACCTCAATATGGCCGAGGCTGCTCAACTGCTAATTTCGAACGACTTCGCATAGATTAAATGACTAGGCCATATCGTATAAGCAACATTTCACCATAGTTTTAGCAATTTTACATAGGTTTTAATAGAGGAGTTCATAGTAAAATGTCTCTAAAAGTCACTTATGTGAGATGCTAAAATATGTGTGCTTTCTCTGTCATCAAACACCACTTATGAAAAATTGTAATCTCCTTTAGGCCAGGTTGGTTATGAAAAGGAATCATATGATTCGGATAACCAGAGACAAGCTTCAGATTGGTCAATACTCATACTCGTGCCGAGTATAATCTGCGGTAGATCTAATTTACTATCGAAAATGCTGCAATTCGAATAGCTTAACTAACAGCCACATGGAATGAGTGATGTTCTGCCACGCAATTAACTGCATGTTAAAATATCATACGCATAAAATATAGCCCACATGGAACGAGCAACAACAACAAGGAGATCAACAGCAACAACAACAGGCACAACAAAACACCCGACATCAATTTAAATAAGTGCTAACGTCTTTTTAAAATGCCACATTTAGATGCAGACAGAGGCCCAAAAAAGGGTGACACTTGTGGACCAGAAAGCGATGACCAACACAGACGACAGCCAGTCAGCCAGGCAGCATACCTTCTCTTTTTTTTTAACTTTTTTTAATATTTCTTTTTTTCTTTTTCGGTGTATATTGGAGTCTTTATCGCCGACTGTTGTTGTTACTTGTGGCATTTCTTTTCATTCGATTTTTTTGATCTGAAGCGCGATAAATCCGCTGACAAATCAGAGCCACTATACACACACACAGTGTGCCAGCCATCCAGGGCACATCTCGCACACGCCGATGCTGGCAAATGGACCCCAACTAAACAAAGGCCGTTGGGAAACACATTAAAAGTAAATTAACTTATCAGCAACAGCGATCAGTTATTTTATTACGTTTGTCCACGCAGAAACACGAACATTATAATGTCAAAGATGCCGGTTAAGATTGCAAATGGGTGACCGAATATATGCGTATGTATATGTGCACGTCAGGCGGGGAAATATAATTTAAAATTGGATGACTAAAGAGGAGACGTTTAATAAAGATCATGCGAAGGGTCCTTAAAGCTGTCAACTGTGTGTGATGGGTTAGGCGGGGGTTTTTGTTTGTCTTCTCCTTTTTTAAAGAGTTAAGTGAATGAACTGGCTCATATTGGAAATTCATTGAGACTATTTTTGTTTTAATTCCCAGTAACACTTACACCTTCCTCCCCCAAGAAAACATCTTGTCCTCATAAAATTTCTTATCGTATTAAATGTTTCCTACTCACCTGTTCCTCAATAAAAACTCAACCTCTTCTCATATCCACACTCTACTAAAATTCATTGTTATTGCCTTTATTTGTGTTCCCCCATTTAACTATCAAACACCTTTCCAATTAATATCACACCAACAATCAACACCATTTTAATTTTATTATGTTTGTTTCTATGTTCGCTTGACCGTCTTCTAGACGATCCTCTTGTATTCGGGTTCGAAGCACAATCAATAGCCTCAAACGAAACAAAACCAAACAATGAAAAGCAAAGCAAAAAAGGAATAAGCCATAAATTTCCTCATATCGCCTGCACAAAATGCTTTTTCACAGCCATTATCTAAAAAGGTTGACCTCTCGGCCGCAGCCACAGCAAGTGTCCGAAAGAGGTTCTCGTAACTCCAAAAAATTCAACAACTCCTAACGCTAAAGCGCATTAAAAGGTTCCCTCGGTCCACTTTTTGTTTGTTATCGCCGAATTGAAGGAGAGCGCGCGCGCACGAGAGCCGGTCAGTCGGCGGCAGGGTAACGCAGGAAAAGGAACCTGTTTCGTTAAAAGTGTCAAAACATTTTGTTCCAACTAAATGCATATAAATTAGCCAAATGTGGCGTTAGAGTGGCATTGGGATGCGGCGGTATGCGCATCGCATCCTCTTAGCATCTCGAACATCACAGGTGTTTTGTATCTTTTAGTTGCTAATTTTGTTCGCTAGTCACACGCTGATGTCCCCGGTTTCTCTCTCCTCTGCTCACATAACTATCGGCCTGTGTGTGTGTGTGTGTTTGTATATTTTCGCTGTTTTTGGCATTTTTCTGACATTCATCGTTTCCGCTTATCTTGAAATTTAATTATGTATGTGCGAACAGCATTAGCGTCTTTTAAATGCTGCTAATAGCTGCGTGCGATTAGAATTTACTTTATGCAAAAAGCGGTCTTCCTTGCTGTCATCATCCGGCCGGAGCTGGTTTCGGTTGTTCGGTTTCGGTATGTGCAGGGCTCTCCAGTTTGCTAAGAGGATTTGCTTAACAAATTTATATTTTTTTTTATTTGTTACTTTCAGCGAGAGAATGTGGATCTGTTCAATGGAAGTGTTTGTGGAGATTTAGCACACGTGGCTTTGATAATGCATTAGGAGACCGGAAGAAAAAGTGGTTTTTCGAGAACTAATTTGCCACGACCATGTGACGAGTTGGATAAGGGAATGTATCAGATTAGACAACGGCTGGAGCTGGAGCTGAGGAAATTTCCGATAACAGCGGAAATTCATATCAGATGGAATTTGGTCGATAGAAAATGTGTCTTAATGTCTCTTCTCTTCTCCTCACCTAATTCCTCATTCCATTGGAGAAATCTAGGATTTAATTTCCTTGAATCCCATAGGAACATAGGACATCAACAACTACTACTCTGCAGCGGTTTCCAGCGATTCTTTGTAGTAATTTAAGCTTTAACTTTTTCCGAGCTCCTTCTCCTCTCTACCGATCTTTCCCCTGGCCTTTACATTAAGTTCCACTCCATGGTCTATTGAGCAATGCATCTGCCTTCTCTTCGGAGGATATGCCCCATCAATTGGCATTTCAACCGGACAGAGAGCGAGGTTTTTACGAATTTGGATATAACTCAGTTGTGATAGAAACTTGAACTGTTCTTGGCAACACTGATTGGATTTCAGGGCTGTGATTGTTGTATGAACGGGTTCCTTGATTCCTGACCAGAACCATATCGTGGACCCAATTCTCTGTTGATATTGCCGTTTACATTTTCCTAGAGTTGTTTCTTGAATACAATCAAGTCATTAGGTTATTTTAGTTTAGGCTATATTAAGGTGTCTGCCCACACTTTGACTACACGAGGTTTATGATATCACTGGATCAGGATTACTTACTCCTACTGGCCAAACCAATTAGAGTTCATGATGAACCGATGTAGACATTCTGTGTTAATATTCGAAAGGTTCCAGAGACTACCCAGGAATAATATTCCCAATAAGAACCTCCTATGACGTGACAGAGTTGGACAAAAGCATTGCAAATGATCTACTCTACAGGGTATTCAAAAGTCGTTAGAGAAGACACCGAGCCTTGCAGCTTGGCGTCCAATGAAGCAGTGATTACACCTATGCAGTGAAATTAGCCTTTTCGAACGCTTCAAATCCAGGAACGGCTAGATCTGCCTGGTTTTATTACATGTGGTGGAACTACAGCGATTAAGACGAAATGTTAGTTTGAACGATGTCAGGTAAGAGTTGTGTGAAAGTTTCCTCCCCAGAGATCTCATCAGCTTTGCAGTTACCTGTAAGATCCCAGTCATTGGACATCTCTTCAATAATATGTTGCAATAAAAAATGAATTTCCTTACTTACTACTGGTTTGGCTCAAAAAAATCCAAAACACCTTGAACGCAGAAGTAATCTGACTCCTCTCGTCTTCTTGATTGGGCTTTTAACTTTTTACAAATACTACCACTACCACATACATTATGACATTCATAACTGAATATGACATTCAACTGAGCCGTTAAAAATTCGCCCATTAAAATTGCCTAATCTAACTTTTAGCTATTCGATCACTGTGCAGACCAACACACATTTTTATGGACCTAAACACCAAACTGCAGCCGGGCAGGCAAGGCAGCATTAAGAGATCACTTTACTTTATGATTGTGAAATTATCGGTATTTCGTAAAATTCATAAATTTACGATTATTTTTACGATCGTCAGAGCGTCGAGTGTTGAGCGCTCGTGATAAGCTGCATTTTGTTCCTGCCGAGAAGCAGCAGTTCGCGATCAATACGAAAAATTACACATTTCGATCGATGAAATTATCAAACGGGCCCATGAATGAAATGAAACTTTGCGTTGTAATTTTATGACTCAATTCGAAAGTCATAAAGGATACTTTGTAATGTGGCCTTTTTATGCGTTTTTAATAGGCCTCGGGTATAAAACGAACGTTGAGCATTTGTAACCAATTAACGGCGAACCAATTAAGCTGTTTTTAACATAAAATTATTAAGCCAAGTCATAAATGCAACAATGTGGTTAAATGGCAGAAGCCAGTTGCGTTTTATGACAGACAAAGAGTGGTGAAATTAATAATCACAAAAAAAACACAGAAGAAGAAGCAGAAGAAATTCGTTGTTAGAATAGACCATGGATGGTGGAGCAGCCTCTAAGTGGAAGTTATATTAACATTCCATACTATTTTTTTAATACTTTTTCACTTCTTATTCAGACACTACCGAGCTTACAGCACTAATTGCAAGTGTGCATTTCTTTTTCGTTTTTTATTTGAGTCCAGCACGTTCGTTGCGTTACGAAAGCAATTTAGATAAGAGCCTCACATGAATTTTAACACCTACAGTAGGTGCTAGCGAATCCAGTCCACTGAAAGTTGAGTTCAGTAAAAGTTCAACATCTTCTTTGTACGTCTGGAGAAGGAGACACTTTGTTACCTTCGGCAGACATTTAAGTGCGTTAAGAAACTTTTCATTGCTCATCTACAGCAGACGCTGAAGGTAAATAGAATTAAATTATAAAGTCATTTGAGGGAAAATTAAAATGATTTAAAACAATGCCACACCTGATTTTCAAACAATTGTAGACTTGGAAAAATCGTTAAAAATCGCAGAAAAATGTTTCCAAAGTAAGCAATTTGTCATATAAAAAAGTTAAATTTTTGATGTGTCCGGTATGGAGACGTATATATATTGCATCGAAGACTGAATCGATTGAAACTTTGAGTATACGTTTTTCACTTCCAAGCTGAGATAATCATCCAAATGGGTCAAAAACTATAAAAAAAGTTTTCCAAGTCTTTTTAAAAAGTTTTATGTTTAGAATGGTCTCGCATTAAAATTCCATGGAATAGAACAGCGCCCAATTTTTTATATATTTTATGATATGATGGCATGATATGAAATGTTCTAGGATTCCAAACTTGCTGCTAAAAACATATATTGTTATATTGTTAAATATCATGAAACTATCAATTCCCGTTTTTAAAAACAAATTTTAAAAAATCGCTTACAACTAAAAAAAATTTAAATCGCCTAATTGAAATTAATTGTCGCTTACAATTTTGGTAATTATTCATTTAGAAATTTTTTTTATTGGGGATATTTCTTTATGACGAGTCCCATCCGCAAAATTAACGTAAGCGACGTTTTTTCGAAATAGAGTTGCTTATGTAAACGAATAAAATAAAGCAATACGCAGCTACGTTCTAAACATTAAAGCTGAAATGGTAATGGTTCCAAAGATAGTGCAATTTGACCGTAAGCGACTATTAGCTTAATAAATACATTAGGACGATTCATTTAAAGTGGTAAACCCCTCGGGAACGATGCAGTTGTGCAAATGTGTAGTCAAAACATATGACATTTGACAGTTCTTTTAAACAACTGCGCGTTTTCAATGGATTTCTCACTTAAAAAAAACACTCTTCTGAAAAATTCCCTTTTTTGCGCTCGATATGTTGTGGGTGTCTCCTAATTTTTGTAAGCTATTTTTTAAAGCGATTTTTAAATTTTTTAGTATATTTTTTATTGGAGATTTTTTATGGACCAGAAGAAGGCTACGCCCGCTTTTTAAACAATTCAATATTTGTCTTTCCATTCCATTTTTTAAAATTTCGGAGGACTTAAGTCTAAATTTTTCAATTCAAAACTTCCAAAGTCCTCAAAACACAATTAAAGTCAACGGAAATTGGTATAAATTTTGAAAACGTTTTCATGCCATGACTGAGCTTTGCCCGTAAACTTTTAATTTCCCCGACTCGGTTTCACCATGAATTTATGTCAATGTTTTGTGCTAATCGCACGCAAGCACATAATATTAATTGCGCCTATATGTTTCGCAATGGCCGCACATAAGCGATAAAAAAAGGCAACAAACAAACAAACACACACGAAGGAGCGAAAACATTTTATAAGCACATCACAGAAATTGCCACCTATACACGTACATCATTCCAACACTTGAGCAAATACAATGAAACACCATGAAAGAAATACAAAAAATATTGAACAACGTCCTTGTGCCGTACGGTGCGGTGCCACATCGACCAAAGGAACAAAAAACTTGCCACAATAAAGGTGTTAATAAAAAGCCACCTCCCGTTTAGCAAAGCACTCAAACCACGCCAGCTTTTTTCCCAAAGCCCCCATCCCCCCCCCCATTACACGAAAAGGACTCGTCAAATTTTCACCCTCTCGAAATGAAATGGAAAATTAAAAACCTTAAACGTTAGTTTCTTGCAAAAAAAAAGTGATTGTGTTTAAGTGTGCAAGAGCCGCTTGCATGCTTAGCCGTAGCGTGTTGCGATTGGGGCTACTTTTTAGGCCCTCACATTGTCCCACTCTCGTGTCCTCGTCACATGGCGTTGGCACTTTTAAAGGGTACTTTGTAATTGTGGCGCCCATTTATGTGAATTTGAATTTTTAACGGTATAATTGATTGCTTGTTCCCTTGCTCCCCCTCACTCAGGGAAATTTCGATGGCGTAACTTGGAAATTGTGTTGCATAGTTTTTGGCGCGCTTGCAGTTGCATGTCGGGCTTGCAAGTTACAACCTCGCTTAGGTTTACGTAATTTTAACACAGTTTACACGACATGCAGTTATGTCACGAAGGCATTTTAATTGGCGACATTCCGTTTTATGACTTTAAATTGCAGAGTCCGGCTGGACTCAGCTGTCCGGTGGCTGTTCTGGAAATATTGTCCTTTCATGGTGGACATTGTTGGGTTCTAATTTGTGCTGAAATTGGTGAACAAAATACTTATTTGACTTGATGGCCACACAAAAGAGTTGAAGGATGTATACATTTTTTTCTTTTAAATTTGCTGATCGCAAAGATATCGAATTAAAGTTTGTTGGTTTTACAAAATGAAATTTTTGGACGTTGGCCATTTGAAAAATGGCATGTCACTGAAGTTGGATTTAATCATTTTAATTTCATAATTACATATATAAATTTTGTGTGCAGCACAAAATTTTGATTATAGATTTGAGAAATTACTAGAAACTTGATTCAAATTATGGTCATAGTAATTTTCAGTCAAGGCTTTAATTTCAGTCAAGCTTTTCTATAAAAGCATATAAAATTTTATATAATTCCATCGCTAAAAGAAAGTAACACAAACAATTTAATTTTAAGAAAAGAAGCATGTAATCAAATGCAATGATGCCGTAAGTTGATTTAAGTACAAATTGACATTTTTGTCGGAAATATCTATATTTATGGCTAAAACCTAGAAGCGGACACAGAGCAGGAAAAAGAACCGAGGTCTAATATAAGTGTAACATTTGTCAGTCCTTTCGTATTTTTCGCAGCACTGAGGAAATTAGTAAGTAAATACTAAATGTTTCAAAAATTTTTTAATTTTTAAAAATCTTTTTGACATCCAGGCGAAAAAATATCCCGAAAATCCCCCCAAAAAAATATTTTCTTTTACATGATTCCATTTGAAGTACTTTGAAATAAATTATGGTTTGGTTGACTTTTTGTTAATTGCTTTTCTTATTTCGAATCGAATTTCCAGGGCATGACTAAGCAGGGTCCTTGGCGGACCTGTTTCGAATTTAATGTACTTAAATTGTTGCAAATTTACTATATTTGCTGCAAACTTGCCGAGCGATCACTAAGCACTCTTCGTAGGCTAAGTAGTACTTGTGCAATTCTATGGGAGAAAATCGACTAAGTAAATGACATGCTCAGCGAAAAAGAGCGATGAAATTTACTGACGCTCCATACATTTCATCGCTTTTTTATTCTGAGCGTCGCAAATGGTCTAGTATCATTGAAGAAATATTCAATGTAATTTTTCAAGTACACCAGACGATGTAATTAAGGAATTAAAAAAAAGATTTTTACAAGTTGTTCGTCTCCAAACTGAGATTAATCTTGAGAATCAGCTAAATGAGGCAAAAACCAAGAGGGCCTCCCAAACAAAATGGCGAAAAAAGCAAACATTTTCTAAGTCTTTTCAAAATTTTTATACGCAATTCGGTTGGAAATATTGTTGAAGGGATTTTGGAGATAGTCCGAGGTTCCAAAAGTGTTCTTCTGCACTACATAACTTTTCAGTTCATTTTCTTACTGTTCCCATTTCTAAAAAATCTTAATTCAATTCCCACTCAATTCTCCGTTAAATATGAATTTCACAAAATCCATTTCTAGAAGTCACGTTTCACTGATTATGTGATTGCCAAACAGCGGGTAACTGGTTATATTCTCTTCTAAAAATTGCCCCAACTTTCGACATTTTCGTACAATAATTTCGCATTTAATAATTGTAATGAATTGTTCAATTTTCGTCCAAACGACAAAAATAAAAGCGAATAACCGACCAATGGAATGGAACGGGGCAGCACGTCGCAGCCATTTCGCATGAAGCAAAAGTGCAGATAATTATTGTTGTCGTTTGTTGGTTGCAACGAAATCGCAAAAATGTTTGATATTATTAAAGCGAAAATAATCTCAGAGATTCGCCGAAACAACAACAACAATAACAAGAAACATGCAATCGAATCGAATGCCATCAAGAGACTTTTGTCGTTGGGCGTATTGTAAACGCTGCAATCGAGGCAAACGATCGATCATGCAATACTAAAAAAAAAACTTTTATAAAAAAATACCCACAAACGAGTTGAAAATGGCCGCCAAGTGTTTCTTAAGTGTTCGTGTGTTTGAGCTTCGTTTTTTTTTTGTTTCTTTCCATTTAATTTTTATTTAAAGATTTGCCAGATTTTCGCTTGTGCAAATTACAACATTTGATCAAGTTGTTCAAATCTTGGGACATTTTCATTTATTTAAGTGAAACTTCAATGTTTTGACACATGATAAATGACATTTCTTACATTGTTCGTATTTGGTTATGGGTTTAGTGTTTTTGCTTGTGTGGGTTTCCTCTGGACGTTGTTTGTTCGTTTGTTTGTTGGCTTGTCGTAGGCGTAAATGTCACTTGGGCACATTCCTTTCAATTAGCCACGCTCAAAATGGCTGTGTTACCTTTTTATTGAGGCAATGGTTGCTGTTATTGTTCTGTGTCCAGTAGCCTTTTAACGTTCTTTTATGCCTTTAAGAACTCTTTCTTCTTATACGTTCGACAACGACTCCTCGCATGATTGATGTTTCACCGGCCTTTATGTTTAATGTCCTTGAGTGTTTCCCTTTCTCATTTTTTTTTCTCCTCTCAGAGTTAAAGGCTTTTAATTCCTATTTCTTTTTACCTAGTGGCTTACAGAAATTGAATCGTCTATCTGAAATTGACCATTTGTCAATGTTGTGGTTTTGCAGGCTTTGTTGATTGATGGAAATTAATTAAGGCGACAAGTTGAAGTGGGTTGGTCAGCAGCTGTAGGAAAGTAGAAAAGAACATTTTCCTGTGACTCGTGAAAAATAAAATAAAAACTGAATTTTAAATTACAAGTCGCACCGTAGGCATAAAATAAATCTGTAGCTCACGTATTTGATGTCCGAAACGCGTACATGTCCGAAACGCGGTAACTGCCGTATGTTAATAGATATATGTATCTACAAAATTCAAAAAGTTTATGGCAATCGGATGATTGGCGTGGTGGATCCAAAATGGCTACCGGCATTTCAAAATTACATCCTTCCTTTACGAAACTTTGTATGTAAAGGTTTTAGGAGTCCCTAATTTCGAATTTGGTAGCAAAAAAATACGGCGACATAATTTTCAATATATCATCGTTTATTTACGATACTTTGTGTATTGGGGTCCCCAATTTCGAATTTGGTGGAAAAAATTTAAAGTTGAAAATGGTGGATTCAATCTGTTAAAATAGTATACGTTACAAAATGTATATAAAAAAAGAAGCGAAAAATTAGTAAGTAACATATCGTGCCCTTCCCACGAAATGGCCTTAAGCGCCAAAAAGTAGATTTAGCAGGAGACAGTTTTTTTTTTACTTTTTTCTTTATGTAGTGGGAATAGTTAACTGTCGCTTAAAATAAAATTTAACTCTCTATATCTATGGAACTATGATCATTTCAGCAGCTACATTTTGCATACTGAGGCTAAAATTTGTTTCACTCTAAAATTTCTTGTAAAAAATTGTTTTAATTTAAAAAAAAAATGTTTCTAAATGCTTGCAATATAGGGATCCGATGTATATAATAAAGAATGTAAAACATTTTCATT
This sequence comes from Heteromyza rotundicornis, assembly GCA_951394025.1. NCBI lineage: Eukaryota > Metazoa > Arthropoda > Insecta > Diptera > Heleomyzidae > Heteromyza > Heteromyza rotundicornis. The sequence continues at coordinate 12,741,677 of OX596010.1, read as the reverse complement.
TGTATCTTCCTTTGAATATTTTCTGGATTGATGGACTCTATACACACAAAAAAAAATCGGTAAATATAACCGCAAAAGAGGGTTAAAAACGCTCAAACACTCCAATGTTGTAAGTTTGACCGATGAGAGATGTACATTTATTGCACAATTTTTTTCATGGTTTAGTTATAAATTGTTCAGGAAATTTGTGAAAAATTCACATTTAACCAAAAATTGTGGTAAAAGAATTTACAACAACCACAACTTTTTCGATTATTGGAACTATTTTATGTCGAATTTTGAAGAATGATTTGAGCAATTTTTTTTCGATTAATCCAAGCTACCAACAACTCTTAATAAATGCAGGTTTTTCATACATTTGGAAAAGTTGTACGTAAACAACTTTTTCCGCTTAATTTTACCGACGTTTTTTTTCCGTGTAGCGGTTATAATCTTTGTTATGAGACTCTTGCACATCTTCCGAAAATGTACCAATAGGCAGTACTTGCATTTTCTTGAAATAATGTTCTAAGAATGCCTAAAAGTTATTCACATTTTTCTCGAAAACATAATTTTTTCTATAGAATTATTATATTATATATCATTATATATAATGTGTTTTTGCGTTGCAGATGAGAAATGTTCTAATTTTTTACAATTCTCATCGAAGTCAATTTTATTGTTCTGCAAATGATTTCATTAACAATTGTGGCTACTTACTTTTTTTCTATATTTCATAAACAACTTTCTCAACTCTATTTTCTACACAATTAAGTGATCTAAATTCCACGTTCTCGAATTCCTAATTTAGTACTCATCAGCAGTCATATAAGAATCAGTGTAAAAATGCATACACATCCACCAAACTGATTTCCCTTGCGGTTCTTCCTAAATTGATTTAACTTAATTCACAGTTTAAGCAATTTCCTCATGTCGGTTTTCCTTCGGGGCAGAATTAACCAAAGTGCAATCATTTTTGTATAAATTATGCTATTGTTATAAATTTTAATTGCCACGTAACTGCAAAAATATATACCAGCGTACCGACGATAAGCAACAACAAAACAATGCTGCACCCAATGTTAGGAAATGTTGGCTGGCAGATGCATTTAAACTGAGTGCGGAGTGCGATTCACACATTGCATGCCACATGGTAGCGAATTAATTAGAAGATTTCTGGGCAAAGATGAAGATATGGACTTACATCAGGGGCTAGGAGGAGAAAACGCTTTTTTGTATAAAATGTTTAAAAATTTTTTGATTTGCGATTGAAATGCTCTTGTTCCTTTTCCCCTCTTCATTTCTACTAACGAAATTAAGCCACGCATTTGATTTGATTTGTAAAAACGGCTTTGTATTACGCTCCTCATGTGTGTATGATTTTCTTGTTTGCTCATGACAGCGGAAAAGATCTCAACAAAATGATTTAATTGGCTTTTGTTGCCACTTTGATAACAACCAACGAACGAGCCGAGTGTTGCATGTTGCGTGCTTTTTGTTTGGTGTGTGTGTTTTTTTTCACGCCAGTGTTGCCATACTCCACTTACGATGCGTCGGAACAATGCAATTTACGCGGCTTAACTGCATTGCATTGCGTTGTTTTTTTTTTGTTGTTCTCTTTTTCCTGTGGCAGATGCTGTTACTGCAACCTCTTCTGTTTACATTATAATTGCATCAACAAAACTTGCATAAAATGTTGTGCAGGCAGAAAAATCATGTGGTTTAATTACCATCTTAAGTAAAGCTTTTATAAAAATGTAATTGTGTGAATTTGGTTTTTGCGGTGGATCTTATTTGCAATTAAGTAATCCACAATTGAGCATTGAAACAATGCCTACTTAAGGTGGCTTTTCTTTGCGTTTTCCTTTCCTTTCCTTTTTCAATTTAAATGTGATTTGAACTTTCTTTCATCGGGAAGTTGTCTTGACAACCAGGAAATTTCCAATGAAATAAAGTTTGAAGGAAGTATTTTTAACAAGGAAATTATACGTAATGGAAGACACATTAATTAAAGCTCACACACAAAACTTTCCCCTTACCTTTACATTAATTACAGACAAATTACTCATATAATAATAATTATGAGCCGGCCCACTTAAACAGCCTTTAAGTTGCCATAATAAACTCATCAATCGAACAAAAAAAAAGGATTATAATTGCCATATCATCTGAAATTCATTAAGTATTTGAAGGCATCCTCCGAAGGGAGTATATATATAAATCAATCTAAAAGGGACAACATGACACAACACTACCACACTCCCCGTGATGATGACGACGGTGATGATGAGGACGACGGCGACAACTCACCGTGAATTATGAACTGAAAACATCCATCAAAACATTTGAGTGGCCAAAAGGAGAAAAAAGAACACCAGGAACTTTTTATGAAGTGCGAGCGAATGTCTCTGCTCTCGTCAATCATGGCAGACAACATTAAATCATTTTGAATGATGATTGTACGATGATTTGTCACAAATTCATGCTCGTGCACACATTTCAAGAGAATTCCAGAAATTGGGACATGATACTCTCAATCCCCCTCAAAGGATTTTTCATTTGTTAATATTTGGTGCAACTTTACACGAACTCAAGGTGGTCAGTGAGTAGTCCTTGAACGAAACTGGTATCACGAACTGAATAATTCGTCAATTCGTTACAATGTTTTGTTTCTGTGAAATGTACTTATTCCACCTCTGATCGGCGATATGAACCTAGTAACTGGCTGGCAATGCAAACGCAAATCCATTAAGGTAAACTGGCGTACAATAAAAGAACATGCCGTGGCCAATAATTTAATACGTTCTATGCGTGAGTTTTAAGTGACTAAATATGTTAATCAGGCAAATTAAGTGCGGCCCAGCGGTTGGACTAAACGACGTTTGTTTGTAGCAAAAGTTTTTTTTTTTTTGCTGTTACTGTTGTGGGCAACACCTTACTGCAGCGCACCACATCACATCATACTGGAGCCGTGCGCCACCACAACATGAACGGAGCCGACTGCGTCAACTGTGACATGCGATAACATTCGAACAAGTTGGAATTTCGCAAAGGCCCAAAGAACCCAAAGCGAACAGAAAACTAGAAAATTTTTTTGTTCACTAAATAGCAAGAAAATTTCAACAAATTACCCACAAATGACCGACGCGGCGCGGCACAGCTCTAGAGAGTTGTCGTTTACAATTTACCACTTAGGGTGCATATTTCCATATTGGGTCCTAAGCGGCCACAATTGTAGTCAACATACCCCTGTGCGAGTGTGTGTGTGTGTGTGCATTTTTATGTGAATTTGATTGCTCGCGATTACGATTATGGAACAAGGTGAACAAAAGCTCCTTGAATAAATTTCACAACAGTTTCCGACTGCATTTACGAGCGTTTTTCGAATGTGCCACACTCGGCATGTTGTTCGAATACCCAAGTGCCAGTCTCTCGACCGCACGGTATTAATCATAATTATGTAAATGTCCCATTGGGAGTTTTCAGTTCGTTTCATTTCGCGCTTAATGAATACATACAACGGCGAATGCCTTTTGCCGCTTGCGTAGGTTGTTCGCACAATTTTCCACCTTTTATATTACAGTTAATTTTTGTCGATTTTTTTATGGAAATTTCATTCGTTTACGTATGCATGTCTGTATGTAGGCTAGTAAGAAAGTAAGTACCTACTAAATAAAATTTCAGCTTTTATGATTGCAATTTCCGATAAGAGAAACGAATTTGTTGCAAACATTTGTTTACAAAATTGAGAGAACATTTGCGAGAATGAAACACATTGTGGGCGTCATGGTTTTTGGTAAAGCACATACATCTCACATACATATACTCCCAATGGAAAGTATATAAATAATATTAGATTAGAAACAAAATTTATGTCAAGTAAAATAATATTTCCTTTATGAGTTTGAGAGGATTTGATTGAGTTTCTTTGAAAGTAATCAATATTTTCTTCCAGAGACCATTCAAAACATTCCTCGAATATTTTTCGATATTTTATTGATAAGTTTTCGATAGTGTTCATTCCCGTTCCATTTCGACATTTTGTTCCATTTCCATTTTGTTCCGGTTCATTTCCATCTATTTACGGTTCAACTTCCATTACATTTTCTTTCAATTTCTAAAATTTTCCAATTCCCTCTTGTTCCCGTACATTCCATTCCCGGCCTCCATTTCTCAAGATAAACGGAAATAAAGAAATTTTGGGCAGGCATTTTGTATGGGTGGTAGATCGACTCAGATGGTGGCTCAATAATACATTTGGATGCAACGGTGTGACAAAATCAATAAGGCGATTCACCTAAATTGAGAAAATCCAATTGCTTGAAATAATTGTCAAAATTCATATGTTTTGACTACAGACAAAAAGTCGGTAAATCTAACCGAAAAAGACGGTTAAAAACGCTCCAACCCTCCAATATTGGTACGTTTAACCGATGAGAGATGGTAAATTTATTGCACCGCTTTTTCTCAATTAAGTTGTAAATTTTTCAGCAAATTTGTGAAAAATTAACATTTAATCAAAAATTGTTGTAAAAGAACTTACAACAACAACAACTTTTTCGATTATTTGAACTATTTTATGTCGAATTTCGAAGATCTATTTTAACAAATTTTTTCGGTTTTTCCAACTTACAAGTTTTGTTAAAAAATTTACAATTTTCATACATTTTAAAAAGTTGTACAATAACAATTTTTTTCGGTTAATTTTACCGACGTTTTTTTTCCCACTTTTAATAAATTGCTTTAACATACTTTTGAGGGGAGTATAGGGTCAAAATGAAACGTTTATAGAGCAATACGGTCATTTGCAATTGCTTTTACTTGGAGCAAAGTCTTGGAGCAAAAGTCTTTTCCGATTCTTGAAGCTCCTTTTCCAAAGCCCTTTTCCACGTCACTTTGGGTCTTCCGCGCTTTCTGCTGCCTTGATGGTTTCTGACACACTTCACTAGAAGGTTTTCGTAGGGTGTGGCAACCCCTTCGTTGCTTTATCTCGTTCGGTATGAGCCTCTGTTTTCATCTTTGATGCAGCTCATTTGAGATCACATTGGGCCACCAGAACCAGAACTCCTAGGGCATTCAATTACAAACGATTTCAGTTTGTCCATCAGAAATTCTTTTGCTAACCTCGTCTCACAGTCGTAGAGCAGACGTTGGAGTTAAAGATCCAGAGCTTCGTTTTGGTGGAAATAAACGAAGGCCTTGACTATTCACGCCCAAAATGTCATCCTTCGCTCCTTCATTTATAGCAATGACACTGGCCAGGTAAGTGAATCGATGTTGTCGCTCTCTGACATGACATTAGTAGCTTGTATGGATGGGTTGAGCGTCATGCACTTAGATTTGTTGCTCTTCAGGGCAGATTTCCCAAACTATAAAACAAAATCGTCTAGTTTATTTATCATATCTGAATGCTTAGTCGACAGCAAGCTGATATGATCCGTCTAATCGAGTCTTTCAAACTTATCTTAAACAACAGATTAAAAAACAGACTTTGGATGTTACCGCTCGATGGTAGAGAATTTTAAGGTTACAACAATATAAATTTGAAATTAAAACGAGTTTCTATCGCAATTATGAAAATAATTATAATTGTACCCTGGGACCGTCAAGAACCGGTTTTGGAACCGAAACCGTTTTAATTCATGAAATCGCATGTGATATTCTGTGGAAACGGATCTCGATATTTTGTAAATATGGGAACCGATATTCGTTTCGGTTCCAACCCCTAAATGTACCTATCACATCACTATCAGAACACTTTCACCATCACATAACAAACATATACACCCTCTCATCACTATCACACAATTCTTACATACTTATGACTTCACTATCACATCCTACTCTCTGTCTTACAGCACATTTAATATGTTTCATATCAAATCTAATCCACTTCTGCCTACAGCTACAATATGACAAATACTACCTACTTTCAAAATTATCATCTATCACAAAACGTAACTTCTTAAGGTGACTTGTAACACTTTTCCCTAAAACCCTCGGGCTGCGTGATCAGCGGCACTTACGCCAACTAAATCTTAACCCATTTCATGCCCTTATCGCAGCCAAACATCGCCAGCAATCAAATGCCTTCGTTTAAACGCGCTTTTAGTACAGAGAAATTCCCGCAATTAGCAATTGAAAGCGTAGCAGGGGCCGCGCAACTCATTAACAATAATTTCACTCCAATAAATAACGGTGGAACATGCGCTAAATAACAGTTCAACTCAACGAACTCGTACCGAAAAAGAACACCACACAAATAAATACCAGAAACATAAAAAATGTCCAAGAAAATTTGTAACTCCGACACGACTTCACGAAAGGAACACTTACAAACACACTGGCAGCAAGACGAACAACAACAACAACAACAACAACAACAACAACAACAAATTGCATGTTGAGTGGCCCTTTCGTGAGTTCGATAGTTTGTTGTTCGGCCAACCCCACCCCAAAACACCGCACAGCACCCATTATCGCCGTACCATTTCCAATTTGCCTGTGAACATGCCAAATCATAAGAAATTTTTACGCTTTTGCCGAACATTTGTGCGAGCGCGCAGGCATTTTCCCCGCAACGTTCACTGTACGTAATGAAAAGTTTTTAAGTGCTTTTGAACGGTATTTTGTTTCCGTTTGTTGCTGTTGTTATTGTTGCAATTGGTGTATAAATCATCACCGCGAATGAACCGACCGACCGACCCAACCGACGTACACACACGTGACCGCAACGGCCACTTGACTTCGTGCGCCACCGGGACTGCGTGTTCAAGGAGGTAGGCCATCATCACAATCACCGACTGCATGTAATACCACCACCACCATCAACCACTTTCGCGCGGCGGCCATGAGAAGTGATTAAAGTCATTTAACCCCACTCCAGCCAACGCTGGAGCGAAATTAATTTCTAATTGTGGCCAAAGTACAAGGATATCAAAGCGGTTCCCATAAAGGAGCATTAGCTCAGCTCATTTGCTGTAAACGCGACTTAATTACGTCAAATGCTGACGCTTGACGCTTTCGATATGTAAAATGTCAAATGATGTGATTAATTGTGGTGTGCGGCGAAAGGAAGTGCAGCGCTTGGCGATTGAAAGTAATTTGACTGTACGATAGTGTTGGGCCTATAGAATAAAACGGGGTTTTTTTTTGTTATTGTTGTTGAGTAATATCTTGAAAAAATAAATAGAAAGAGCAGAGAATTTGGAAAATTCCAAAGTAATAATATTGATAGCAAAGGAAAGGTCCAATCAATCCAGTTCAAATATGGTTTTTAACTCTTTTAATGGGTATTGGGGAAATCAGACTAAACTAATCACATTTCGTAATTTCGTTGTTTTGGTTGGAAATTATTTAGGGAATGGACTAGGACGAAAGAAAAACGCACTGAAGCAAAATGGAAATGAAACGATATGGGAACGGAATCGGAACGTAATGCAAATGTAAAATTATACAAATTTGGAAATGAAACGGAAATAAAGTGGAAATTGTCATAAAATAGTCGGTAAATGCCGACTAAGGCATAGCCTTCATCTACTGGGAACGTGAAAATGGAATCGGAAAAAAATCAAACGGACCGGGAAGAAATGGAACAAACTTACCAATGACATAAACAGAATGAAAAAACAACCGAAGATAGATCCAACCATCATAACGACAAGGCTACATAAACGAGGAAATTATGCTGATAAAGAATATATATCGCTTTCTTCATTTGAAAAGACCCTGATACTTTTTTATTTTTAAAATTTTTATAAATGTGAGTAATTTTTAGTTTAAAAAAGACACTATTATTTTTTATCAGAAAGTTGCTTGTTTTTCGATAACGAAACTTTTTGCATCCCAAAAAAATATGTATAACCTCCAGGAAAAAAGTTGAAAAAGTGGGTCCTTTTTCTACCGGGATTTTATCGAAGTGTACATAACGGATTAAGGTGTTCTTGTTACTCAATCGAAAGGAATTGAATATACCTTTCCATTGATACTAAATATGGATAGTAAACATTTTCTCTTTCTCCTTTTGCAAAATGCGTGTTAGGGCCTTTACAAATTAAGGCAGCACTGTACTTTTTTCTTTACCTATTACTCCTGCATATTGACCAAAGGGAGTTAAGGCTATATAACTTTTAAGGCGTAGGGTATAAATACCGAAAAGTCATAATTAAATAATAATTATTAAAGGTATTAAAGGAAACGTGCTGGTACGTGCAGGATATTTTAGCTTCGGTCTTAGCGAAGAAATGAAGAATTTCAGTTCCATTTACAGTTTTCATGTCCCTTCCAGTTAAATTTTCATATTTGTTCCATTTCGATTTTGTTCCACTTCATTTCCATTTCGTTATGGCTCTGCTCTCATTCAGTTCTCGACTTTATTTAAAATATACTAAATATTAAAACCACAAAAATGCGATGGGAGGTAGGCGTGGTTCTCATCCGATTAGGCTAATTTTCCATAATGCCCAAATAGGATCCTAAATGAGAGTAGTGGAGTCGATAGCATATTTTCTGAGCTTAATTAATTGTAAAAATTGTACCATTGAAAAATAAAAAATGTAAACTAATTTTAATGCATTAACCATGGTGGGAAACTTAGGGACGTTTGTCCTACTTTGTAAATGAATGGGTTAAAGTAAAAGTGGTGTAACTCCGTTGAGGCCTGTAAATGAAGGATAAGCGCTATCATATGCAAATTAAACTAATTACAAATTATCTGTGGAATTTAGAATAGCGGTTTTAGCAAACCCTCCAGTATCTCGAAATGAGGATAAGTGGACTCTGACCCCTTCAAATAAGCAATATAATTAAAATAGAATTACAACGAACTCTTTTTTTTTGTATTAGTACAATGCAATTCTTGACATAAAAAAAAATCACTCTAACCCTTTCCCTGCTACTGTTCACTGTACTGTTGATGTGTCACTTCATTGCAATAAAGTAGCCATATTGTAAGGATACGATATGAATGTGAGGGAAACTATACAAATAATAACTTCATCCCACCCCCCCCTCTCTCGCGATAGAAATAAAGACTAACTTGGTACTCATAACCATAAAACTTTATGCAAATTAACCGAGTCAAAAACATAACAAAGACATCAAACTCTCAATTCCCTTTGCCATTCCTCTACATTGTATGTAATCAGACATGCGTGATCCTTTCACATAAAAACTGCTGCCTTTCACAGTAAATGGAGCTTATTTTTATGGTCTAAGCTGCATAAGTAAAATAATAACAACAATAACCAACAGAAAGAGAAAAAAAAGGAATGTGCCCATAATGCGACGCAAAGTGGCAAGAAATGTTAATAATAGAGCGAAACATGATTTTTATTTTACGCAAGTTAAGTGCGAACAATAAAGAGATTAGATGAGAGGAGGGGGGGAGGGTGAAGAATATTACGGGCCGCCCACAACCATACATTTTGGGGTATGAGGAAGGGGGTGGACATATTAAAGGATAATAATGCAAATTGGTCATGGCGCATATGCAGAATGTGGTGCGAGCAAGTTTATTTATGAGTGTTGAGCGTACATAAAAACCACTTGACTTCCTGGCACGTGTCTGTGTGTGTGTGTTTGTGTAAGGCTGTGTGGAACATTTGACATTTCGATTTATTTAGCCCGCGTGTATTATAAATTATCATTATGGGCTGCTTTATTTCCTTTGACTCCTTTCTCTTTTTTTTGCTATGAGTGTGTGGCCACTTCCGCTTGACTTTGTTAACATTTTCTATATTTTTTTTTGTTATTTGCTTACATTTTTTGGTGGGGTAATTAACGGAAGTTGTTTGTTTTTATATTATTGAAGTAAATCAAATTTCTACAATTTGCTCACAAAAGAGCCGCACTTAATTGCATTGGCGCCGCAAAGTATGCTTCAGTGCATCTTCGCCGTTGTGATATGTGGCGAGTAATAGTGTGTGTGTGTGTGTTTGAGTGTGTTTCTTTCATTTGTATGCATATCCTTTTTGGATTTGGAATACCAACAAAAAAAAAAAGCCATACGAGCACATTCTCGCCTTCGTCCTTGTGCGCTAAAACTTAATTGCGTTTCAATTTCGCAATTAAATTGTGGCCATGTTCGGGCGCATGTTGTAAATTTCATTTCGTGCTGATTTAATTGTCACAATGTTGGAATATTTCGTGTCCTTGCTAACTTTGTAGAAAATAATTGCCACAAAGTTTCTCAAGGGATATTGTTGGTGTGTGTGTGTGAGGTTGAGTATTTCTTGTATACAAATTTTCAAATTGAAGACACATTTACTACACTAATTTTTTTTTTATTTAATGCAAAAAGTTATTACAGAAAAAAATAGTAAAGTACGTACTACATACTCATGAAAGCAATAACTCCTAAAAGCATGCTTTATATTACAATCTATCCTTGCCACTTTCCCCCCACTAAACCTTTCCATACACTACTAATTCTCTCCATTTTACTGCAATCACATACATTATCATATAAATTGCTTTGACTTCATTTTATTTTATTTTATTTTGGTTTTTTTTTCGTTCATCCTTTTTGCTAACATTTACGTTTATTATCCTGATTTTCTAGCGCAGAAAAATAACGCTTATGTCCTTAGCGCAGAAATTCTCTTAGAAAAACACAAACTCTCAACCACATCACACACACACACACACACACATGCACCCACACATTCATGCGCAAAACATTATTCGCATGCTGGCAGCGTCATCAATGGTGGCACATCCGTTTTCACCCACTCCCCAACTGACTTGGGGCATTGTAGCGCCATCTTGCTTCCGCGCACATTTCCGGAGTGTCTCTTTATGTACTTGCGTGTGTGTGTGTGTGTGTTGAGTGTACCATTCCCAGTCCCAGTCGCAGTCGCTTTAACGTCTTTCACATACAATTTACTTCTTTTCAGCAAACAATTTATTCTCTTTTATTTGCCTCGTAGTCGAGCGGAAATTGATATTTTGAACACAAAAAAAAAATGAAAAGAAAATACTTTTTCAACTTTTATTGAACTCGTTACCGTTTTTTTTTTCTTCTTCTTACTTATTTATAATCTTCTTCTTGTGTGTGTGGTGTGTGCGTGTACTTGCTGCAAAATATTTGTTCCATAAAATCGGGTTAAAAATACATTTAAAAAGTTTCGTGCTTTCGTGTCGTTGGCTTTTATTCATTGTATTCTTTTTTAAATGCGCGGAAATTGATAATTTTATGGCTGCTATTTCCGGTTTAATGGTCTCTTTTTTTATGTGTATGGAAGATGGCGATTTGTGTTTTGCTGAAAGGGTTGTTAGCAGATTCATTTCGCAATATATCAAGCGCCGAATACAAACGAAAAATAGTCAGTTAACATTACGAGGGAAATGAGAAGCAGGAAAATGCAAATTTGTTATTAAATCGAATGAAGAATCGTTTTGATTTATAGTGTAAGTGTGCATTTCCCTTAACATATACCATCGATTATATTGATTTATTGAAAGTTTGGCCAGCCCTTCTGATTGCATAAATTCACAGTGTGATCTCACTCATACTTAGTTCAAAGCTGCAAATCTGTGGGATTCCAGGTCTTGTTCGATCGCAAGGTTTCCTGACAACTTAGTGTAGAAGATATAGTTGAAAGGCCGGTGTGGCATTTTATATGTACGAAAAACTTGTAGTTTAGATAAAAAATAAGCTTGTTGGTATCTTTGCGTTCTTTAACTTAAAAGTATATCGTGGAGGTGGCTCGCTGGAAAGCTACATGAATAAGATGAGAAAAGCAATATGAAAAACGAATTCCAGTGGCCTTCTTACAACACCGTTCGACACTAAAAATTGCATCTGATCGGGACTAATAATTTTTTAGAGGGGGCATAACAAGTGTACCCGTGTCTGAACTTAATTTTATTTTTGTTTAAGTTTTTTGTTTATTTGTTAGATGACCAAATACGTAAACTCGCCAATTTAAAAAATGTTCGCGATTTTTGAAATTTTACACGGTTTTTTGTATTTTTTTCCAATGAATGGTTTATGAAAATAATGAGTTTTGATAAAATTGGAAGCTAATTTGTTCACTGTTTCATGTATAATTTGCATATTCTATTTCGAAAAGATTCTTTTGTGATATGATTTTCGATAAAAGTACCAAATGCGATAAATTAGCGATTAGGGGACACAATTATGTCCGTTTGTTTTTCACTAACTTGTTGATCTTTCTAAATAAATCTGCATAAATTGCCCTCTGAATTTGATAAAAATTCAAAGTATTTTCGTTACAATCAGTCTGCATTACAATTAACTTGGTGTACTACAAAAAAAATTTCTAAAATTTATCTCGTAAAGTAAAAAAGATACAAAATAATACTACCGAATTTTGCAGAGCGGGACAATATTCTATAAAAATACGAAATTATAGAAATAATTGCTTTCAAAGTACCTACTGTTTCCACGTTTTGCACAAACACAGTTGACATATCTGAAATCAGCGTATCAAAAGACCTTTAGAATCACTTATCGAATCTAAGGACCAAAAAGTGTGTTGAGTTGTATAATCGTTACAAGAGTTAGGGGATCTTGTATAAAAATTAAGGTTGAATCAAGAGCCTACAAAGCCATAGAACAAAAGCAGGTCTTCCCTATGGAGTAAATTGTAATTTTGACACCATTATTTTGGGTTTTAGTTTTCAATCCATATATAGACAAAAATGTCTATATATTTTGCAAAGTATTATCTATATCATCATTTTAGTCCGTAGCATTTTTTTTCTCTCCCACATTTATTCTTTTGTAGACTGTTCTATTTGTGCTTAAACTCCCCCTAAACGTCTGTATTTATTTCAATGCCCGGACGTTACTCCGGAACGAAACGGAAATACGTGAAAGTCTTCGGGTGAATGTGGAGTTTGTTTTTCCTTTGCCTTTCGTGCTTTTTTTTTGCTCAACAGATACTAATGGCTGACAATTTCCGTAGCATTTTCTGATATTTCGCTTCTTGTTCTGCTTTTATGTTGCTCTCTTATGAAGAAGAAGAAGAAAAAAAAGCAAGTATTGAAATATTTTACGGATGTTGCTTGGTGGCGTGTTTGCTTAGGTTTTAGGGTGACAAAAAAAGAAACGTTGCCAGCATACAAATTAGAGAATTTAACGGATGTATTTGGGGATTTTCGTAGATGATTGTTTGCAGTTGCCGATAATAAGATTGCCCATGAGTAATTCATGAAAGGTTGAAAACAAATTAGGCAAGTTTTTTTTGTTTGAAGGGCGACGGTTGAATACTTTTTATGTATTCACGGAGTTCCGTTGAGTGTTTGTATTTGTAATGGTATTTTTTCCAAATCTAACATTTATTTGAACTCGGCATTGTGGAATTAAATTTTTGCCAGCAAATTGCTTTTTAAATTGTCCAGTCCAGCCCCGTCCGCCTTCGAACGTTCAATTGTCCATAACAATTGCCAACGCAAATTGCATAAATGCTCGCAATCAATATTTCCAAACAGAATTCCTCGAAGCAAAATGGCGCCGTCGCCGACTCAAGCCATTTGCAATAATAATTGCGGCAGTTTTATTATTTTTTTTAATTTTTTTTTTGTTTCATAAAATGCAGAACGAAATGCTTGAAGCTAAATTAAAATTGCCACAATTGAATTGAAACGATTTAAATGAATTATCGAAGCCAGGCATTATTGGTGCGATTATGCACAAAAACGAAAGAAAAAACCAAAACAAAAATAATAATAAATACAGAAAAGAAAAATTGCCCAGATGCAGTGCCACCGATATCGAACAACTACAACTGACAATGGCGGCCAAACGAATGAGCGCACCAAGTCACAAGTCACCAGCCACCGGCCACGGTTCCCCTTCTGCCATCAAGTGGAAATTATGCCCAAATGCATGCCGGGGCCATGGATGGCAGTCGAAGCGAAACTCTTACCAGTCTGCAATTGGACATTGCAACCTAAATGCACCAATAAAATTGCTCGAATGTTCCGCTCGATCAGCGAACGATCGATTGTGATCGCGCAGTGCCCACAGGCGTTTGCCGGTTGGCTGTTTTGACTGTTTTGGCCACGTTTTGCAGACATTTGCAACTCGATTGGTGCAACCATAATAATAATTTCTTTCTTTCGTACGACAATCAACGATCGCAATCGTTAGAGGAAGCAACAACTTCAAATGCGATCGATCGATCGATGGATGGTTGGATGGATGGCTGACATGAACTTCAGCTTTAAAAGAGCAGAAATAAAATGCATTTCCTACACTATAATTTACGCAAAATGCAATTTAAAATTTACAAAAAAAAAAAAGGAAGAAAATTTTCTCAAATCCGATAGCTACGAAAAACATAGAAATCACGTTTCAGCCATCATCGTCGCAAATACAACAATTTCGAAAACTACAAACGTACAGTTCCTGACTGAACTGAACTGAACGTTCGTTCGTTCGTTTGCGAGCATTTGCAATTTCAGCCAGTTTCAGCAGATCGTCATCGAATTTGTTGTTGTTGTGGTTGTCGTTGTTGTTGACTATCGCATATTTATTGATTATCGGTTGTAATGTGGCAAATTAAATGCCTGCAAAGCAAATTTTTTTTGAACTTAAGACTCCTTACTGCACTCAGCATCGAGAGGGGTCCTCCACTCAACTCCACTCAGCACTCAGCACTCAGCGCTCAGCTCAAGTGACTGCAACCCGCCATATTTATTTGTGGACGTGCCGGTTGTCATTCGATTTCGAATTCGTTTCGTTCATTTCATTTCGTTTCTCTTCTCTGGTAATCACATATTATTGTGCCAAACTGTAATTTTATATTTTTATGAGAAATTTAGCAAAAATTAAATTGCCAAGACATGCTCGCTGGGCATAGTATTTATATGTTTGCTGCTCGCCTGCCTGCTCGCCAACAGCAAACAGGAACGTCATTTTGAATTTAAGTTGTTTTTTTTCTCGATTGAATTATACGATAAGGAATGTAAAATGCTTAAATTAAAAGGAAATTATAAATTTGATATAATGGCAAAGGTTAGGAATGTATCATTACGAAAACGTAATTTAGTGAAGGATGGTAAGGTGGCGGGCAAGTCGTTGAAGGGGCGCAGGGGGCGAAATTAGTGGTTTGCTTCGTTGGTTTGGTTGGTTCAGTTAGGAATATAATCATCGAAACGCATTCATTGTAATGAATTAAAGTCAAAAGCGAATTGACTTTTTTTATATGACGTTATAGTTGAGATGGAGAACTGTGGACTGAAGTATATTCACTGTACAGGTGAAAAATGTCGCCGTATCTGCCATTTTGATCGAAAAAGAGCTTTTACCGCAACCAACTCCTCAAAAATTGTATGAAAAAAATTAAAGAAATCGAAATTATTCGATTAAATTTTGAAAGAAAAAAAATCATTATACCAAAAAACAACATTCTTTTTTGGAAAAAACAGTTTTTAAAGTAAAAATTTGGTAAAAGAAAAACATTTTTCCTATTTTTGTTTGCAAATATTAACTTGATGTGTCATTTGTACTACACAGAAAAAAAAAACAGGTTGGTAAATCTAACCTAAAAGGTTGGTTAAAAACGATCCAATAAATAGAAACATTAAATAATTATAAGTTTACCAAAAAAAAATGTATAGCTACCCACAAACATTTTTTTTGCATTTATTTCAAACAAAACATTTTTTTTAAATTTATTTGTTTCTTCAATTTACATATTTTTATTTTCTTACTCTTCCCTTTTGTTTATAACAATTTTTAATAACTTTTTATTTACTTAAAAACCTCAACTTACTTTACTTATCCCGGAATTCGAACCTGGGAGTTTTTGTAGTGCGCTCTAAGCCCTTAACAGTTTGAGCTAGCTCTAATGTAATTATAGAAAATTACATTGTGACCAATGAGCAGAAGTGCCGTTAGAGTTTTGTAGAAAATGTCAAAAATAAAAACCTAGAAAGTCATAGAACGCAGGAAAACAACGACTCATTTTATTTTGATTTTTTTCCCCAGCTAAAATTCAATTCTATTGCAAAAACTACCAATTTTTTGCTTCCATTTACCTTTTTTTTTTTGTAAATATGGAATTTTTAATATAAATCTGGTAGCAGTAATTTGTATAATCGACTTATAAGTGATATAACTAACATCATTGGATTTATTAGTGAACATAGATTAAAGTAGCGTAAAATTTTACACTTTACCTGCTCCCTCAACAGGTGTAGAAAGCTAACAAGGAACAATTCGTTCACTAAAATTATTTTCAAGTGCTACCGAACTGTTATTGCTACACAACTACTTATTAAACATAAAGGTTTTAGAACAAAAATATATATTTTTCAATACCCTGTGTCGAATTTCAAATATTCCCTTTCTATATTAGACATTTTTCTGAGTGAGAAAATCTATGAATTAGAAAGTAAACTCCTTTTTCCTTAATCGAACTTGTTTTACCATAGAAATTTCAATTTACTGGTACAGTTGGTACCTCATAAACAAGTTAACATAATAAATAATGCACAATCATTCAAAAGTAAATTATTTGAATTTTTTGAATTTTAGTGTATCTCTTGATTGGACGACGTTAAGTGTAATTTGATTATTATTTTTGACGTAATTTCATATCATTTCGTTCGTACTACTCCATGGCACCCTTGGAGTAGTGGCAACTATTTAAGTCCGTTCAAAATATCGAGTCGAGGGATGTAAGTGAATCAGTGACTTCAATAACGCTTCTACACTCAGAATAAATCCTATAAAATTGAGTCAATAGGGCGCAATACTATTGAAATAATAGTACAAACTGATTAAAGTAATAGAAAATGTGATTGAAATTGTATTCAAAAATGAGTTAATATGATGTAAATACTGTTGAATAATTGCATCCCATTGACTAATTTTTCTAGGACTTTTTTTCTGAGTGTAGAGACACTCTTTCATATAAATATCCTGTCTCATAGTTGAATTTGTGACAAAGCCACGACCTATTATCAATTTATTCGCAAATTTGTGGACTGTTGCACAATTATATCTTAAGAGAGCATTGCCTTTGTTCACTAAAGCATTTTGTACCTGGAAGTTGTTTCAAGTCACAGAAGTACTTATATATTTCGGATCACATCAAAATTAGGGATTAAGAAAAACATAAAATTTTTTCGAACCGTTTTATAATAAAATGAGTTTGATTTTACATTTTTTCCACTTCAAACGGTTTAGAAATTACCTTGTGAATGCGCTTTCCATGGATTGCCTACTTTATTGTCGGTTTTCTCAAAAACCATACTTAAAGTGTATTTAGTACATGAAATACTCAACAAAATTGCACTGATTGCGTTCCGAAGAACTCGAAAAATTTCTCCAACCCACACCGTAATTATGTATGTGGAAATATGTTGACTTAGATTCCAATTTAATCTCCAACTCAACTGAGCTCTAATCGAGCAAAACAATCTGACACAATTTCCAAACCGAATACCGAAACGCAAAAGCACAATGCAAGAAACAAAAAAAAAATGTGAAATCGCACATTAAACTAGAATTTTCTAATAATACGATCAGCATCATCTCGGTTACTCAGTGCAATGATATAAAAATTAATTATGGAAACACCAAAATGCAACAACTTGCGAGAGATATAGTTATTAACAGCAACTAAAAGCAGCGGCAGCGACAGCAGGAGGGCATTTGGTGAAACTGACTAACAACAATTGGCCGTATGTGTCTGTGTGACGGGATTATAATAAAGCAGTTAAATGAATTTAATTGTGAGAAACCCACATGGCAAGACAATGCAAAACAATTTAGCACACACAAACTAATTAGACGCGAATTTAAAAACTGGGTAACGAATGAATTCGACTGCATTCGACTGGCAATCGCAAATCTTCAGCTAATTCGGTTGCTGCTGCTGCCGTCGCTGTCAATCGTGCAACATATGCGCGAAATGTGAAACCTGCGCGCACACAACATATTTAAATGTACTTTGTAATATTATAATTTGGATTTTGATCTTTAAATCGAGATAAGCCGAGCTACTTTGTTGCTCAGCGCCACTGCGTAAATGTAAATTACCACAATTGGTTCCTGCAGTCCCTTGCTGGGCTTGTGGTAGGCAAGTATGTACTTTTGAGTGCCCGGAAGGGGTGGCTGCAAATATTTATATTTCCTCTATTTTATTTGTTGTTAGTGTAATCATAATTTTGTGATCTTGCTGATCGGTATCGGCTAACGGCAAAGCGGCTTTTATGGATTTCAGTTGCTCAATTTTCAGCCAGGATTTACCCGAATTCATTTTTAAGCTGATACGTGTTGATCATACGCGTCTGATAATAAAAAGGCCACCGAATGCTGCTAATAATTTCATCATATTGCAGCTTATGTAGACGTAGTTTTTTTTTGTAATCATTTTGCAGTTGAGTACATTTTTTGGCATAATTTTGGTGAGAAAAGTATTTAGTTTTTGTGTCATGTCACGGACGGTGGCGGATGGTACATTTTTACGTATTTTACGTTAACTGGAGAATGACCAATTTAAGAACCTTCATTGTTTTGTTGTTGCAACAATAGATGATGATAGCTCGTTGTAAAGATATTTAAATTTCTCAATCCATCTCATGTATGGCTAGGGCTGTGATCATCAATTTAAACATGTTTAAAAGCCTGTGGCTCGATGAACTGTATTCTGAAAAATTAAGAAATTAAGCTAAATTAGAATCATTCAAAAACATTATTTAATATACATCATTCAGTCAATGTGAGGTGGTCAGCTATGTACTAAAGTAAAGCAAAAAAAAAGTTAAACGTGTTACGGGTATTGTTTTGCTTCAGTAAATGGGTGCAGAGGTCTTTGAAAAAGTTCCTATGTATAGTTCTATGATTGTAGGAGAGAGCTTTAGCAACCCGCTAGTGATGCTATGGCTATTAATGTAATTTTTAAACCAGTAAAATAAAACCCACAAAAAATTTTTTCCACGGGTCCATGACCCTACAACATATTTATTTCCGGGATATACTTTGTTGGTGAGTATTTGTAATTTATATTTTACATACATAGATGCTTATAGAAATATTATACCGAATTTACCTACAATGTGCTTAGAGTATAGCACCCATCTCACCACACTTCTCCATCAACACCTCCCCGCATTTGAAATACTGTTGGGTAACTAAACAGAATATGGCCACATTTGCAACTTTGTGTTTATTAGCAAATCATTAAAAACCGCAAAAAGACTTATTTTGCGCTTAGTTGACTTGCAGTTTTCACAAACGAAGACGGCAATTAAGTTTTCGGCTCAAATTACGTATTGCACCCAACACGGTTTGCGCAACCATAGCTGTAAATTGTTGCAAATTAGTTGGAGCATAGCACACAATGCTTTCCGAGATTGTATAAATGAAAAACCAATAAAACCGCAAAATTGTTCATATTATTTAATGCTTTCCATAAATATACTAAGAGTAATAAATAAACCGATCAGCGATTAGTAAAGGCAGCTAAAGTAATTAAAGAAATCCACAAAGAGTCTCCATTTAATGAAAATTCGAATTTTCTAATTGAAAACTGCAAACAATTAATTACCCCCAACGGCCGATTCAACTGCTGTTCGCCACCACTAGCTCCGGCGGGAACACATGTTCGCCAGTGTTTTAGCTCCCGTTGCGCAATGCGCCAGCCTCACCACGCACAGCAAGTGGCAGTAGCCACAAACAATCTTCGCTCTAAACGCCTGCACAGGCCTCCACGGCAAAAAAAAATTAATGATAAATGCTGAATGCTGCATGCCGCCAAGGTTTTTACAAAAGAAAGCAACGCGGCAGGATCCAGCCAACACCAACACCTCTCTCAATTGTATTACAAATGATCGCAGTTGACTTCGGGAGCACTTTGTGCCATCAGATAAGTGCCAGAAGGGCGCAGCATGGAATGCTTTTGAAACAGACCGCCACGCCACGCCACCACCAACAACCGAATCGCCTCCACCACCAGCTCATTGTTCCATTCAGGAGATCCAACCCAAGTGATCTTCAATGGAAGTTGAAGCAGATCAGTGCAGCATGTGCCGCACTGTCTGTCGCACTATGGGCTTTTGCGCGACATCATTCATCAGCCTCATCATCGGTACGCAAGACTCTACGATCGTTCATCCGTCTGTCCGTTCGTCCGTCTGTCCGTCTGTCTGTCTGTCTGTCCTCGGCCGTCTGATGAATCTTTATTCAATTTCATTTCCAATTCGAAATCTTTTGTAAACCTTTTGCGCCATTGTCTACGTCTCGCCCTGCCCTCAGTCTGATCTCTGCTGATTTGCTCGGTGTGTTGGGGGCTCTGTGTGTGCCGTGTGTGTGTGCTGTGTGCTGTGATCTGTGATCTGATCCGACCTGACAATGCGTCTCATTGCACAAGCATGGTAAAACGGATTTAAAGCGTGTTAATAATGATTAAATATTTCCACTCCAAAATGATTGATTACCGCATCGATTAGTTTGTGTGCGCATCTCTTCGAAAAAATGCGAAATTCCATTTAATTTCTTTTAAATCCGTTGAATGCGTTAATCGTGCGCATGCCGCTGTTGGAAAAATTGAGGTTGTATGCTTGTGTGGAATTAAAAATTAAAATTTAAGAAAAAAAAGCAAAGTATTTTTTAAATTGTATTAAAGTGTGAAATTAACATTTTGCGCTAATCAGCTAATGCCCAAGCGAACGCACACGTTGATACCTACTCTGGGTGGAGATGATAGAGAATACGTCTAGTGCCTTTTACCGAGGAGATTTCAAAGTGAAGTATTATACTTGAGGAGTGGATTCATTAAGGCTAGTTGGGGAGTATTGGAAAAGCGAAAGTCCACATTTATTTTTATAAAAATGGAAAAACTTAAAATAAAATATTTAACTTAAGTACGCTTTTACTTAAGTAATATCATCCATCTAAACTTGTTACTGGGTATAAAGCTCAGATCCCACATTTCCGTCAATGCATCGAACTTAACCGCTATTTCATCACATATACGAGGAATTAAAGCTTCTTCCAATTCGAGATGCTGGCCAGGTAATACCTGATCGATTGCCATAGATCTACACTCAGGGAAAAAAAACATAGTAAAATCAAGTACGATCGTATTTACTCCTTCATTTTTTCAACTTAATGGAAACAACTTTGAAATAAAGAGAAAAATACTTAAAATAACTGTTGTTAACGTTGAAACAAAGTTGAACGATTTTAAATCAAGGTCTGGCAAACTTAATATAAATTGGAAAATTTTTGAAATAATCGGAATATAACTTTGAAATAAGTTTGTTTATTTTTGAATTGAAGTTTTAAATTGAAAACAAGTTTGTTCGTAGTTGTTTCTAAAATTTCCAACTTTACCAGACTTTCATTAACGTTTCTACTTGTTTTAAGGGTGTTATTTTTGATTTTAGGTTGTTTTTTCTCTGGGTGTAGTCATACAAACGAGGCCCTAAGACAGCGTGTCACTGGAGCGTAATATAAAGTACATCACTCGAACAACTCATGAGCTTCCATGAGTGCCATATATGGGGCTCACCGAAGTATACTGATGGAAGTAACACGCAACTTGCGGCGGAATGTGGTACTGGAGGAGCCCCCCCACCAAATTTCTGCGTAAGAGGAGCAACTTCAAAGAGATGCAGGGACTATTTTCTCGCAACTCCGCTCTGACTGGTACTTAACAGGTACTTAACAGTTACTGATCGCTCATTAATCGAAACAGGACATCCTTGTAACTGTCCCAATAAGCCCGCGAGCTTAACACCAATCTCCCTATGGAGTCACCCGCGGGTATTTTGAGTCTGAGTACTGAAAATTGAAGAAAAAACGAGGATAACGATGACAACTTATGCTACTACAACAACATCATACACCAACCATATGAGCCTCTTGGGACAATCGTAGGGCCTTAGAGTAACAGTGAAATGGGCTCGTGTCGGTAATGCAACTTTGCTCACCTTGAGAAGTTTGGGGATCGTGGGTTTTTGTAACAAAATAGAAATTTGTGACTTTTAAGTTTTGTAATTTTATATGCACTCGAAGCCCTAAACATGCATTGTGAACAGCTGATATGAATTTTGATTGGATTATAATAACTATTTGAAGCATTTGCGAAGTGATTGCTCTTCAACAATCGTTCAATATGAATTTATCGTGCCCTAATCGCCAAATTATCATATCTCACATTGCACGCGAGCCCTTATTAGCTTTAACTCTATATGCGATAAATATGAACTCATGCAAAGTGTGAGATATGATAGTTTGACAATTAGGGAACCTACTTAGTCACATTTTTGCGGATATACATTTTTACAATGGAGTAATTTGGGTTGGTTGGGATTTTTTATATAATTTCTTAAGCGATCCTTCTGACCATAAACTTTCCTCGAGATGATGAAAAAAAACAATTTTTCAAAGATTTTTAATTTTTTCACAAATGGGATTATGTGGCCAATTGTATCAGAAGAACGCCATTAGAATCATTATGCTGAAAATTTTTATTTTTGTATAAAGTCAATTTCGTTCTAAAGCATTTATATGTATTTAGAAAATCCCTGGAATTATACCAAAACCCTTAAAAAATTTCCAATCACGAAAATTGGTCACAACGATTAAAATAGCTTTAGCATAAAATTGAAACCATCTGAACTGTAACATTTCAATTAAGAAATCATTTAAAAAACCTTTCCACTGGCCTTTCCACAACTGCAATTCGATTGTTGAAAAATTTATAAAAGATTACCGAATGTCGGGGATGTCAAAATACTGCACATGCCCATTCCATTTTCATTTTCTTCACGGTGGTTTTCACTCGCTTAGAAACATTTTTCACAGATTTCAAACACACACACACACACGCACTTTGAAATAGTGCACCACTGCCAATGGAGACTTTTTCATATGTAAAGTAAAATAACGTAAAGATTTTATCATGATGCCGCACAGTAGCCGCTGCTGCTGTTCGGTGGACTAAAAGATTTCGATAATGGTACCGAAAAACACCAACAAAAAAAATCATCAAACGAGGGAGGGAGCTATTGACTGAGTGAGTCTCTCAGTTCGGCCCCCAAGATGATTATGGCCGAAATGCAATTGATGCGGCTGCGGAATGGATTCATTAATAATTTTCACGGTGATCATTAATACTGCATTGGGTACAGCAGCAGTGCGCAGTCACAGAAATGTGGATTTTGTTTTCACTGTGAACGAAATTATTAATTGATACGTACCGCATAGCAGATCGTTGGCATGTCCAAGCGAGATAAACGTTAAAAGGCAGTAGCAATTGCTGGTAAGTGGCAAACATGAAAAGTGTGTGGTGGCTTCTGTAAGCGAAATGAAACGAAAGAATGTTGGAAATTATAATAAATAATTGCAAAAATGCCCTCGATTATGCACAACAAATGCTTAACCAAAATCAGCTTTCTTCCATTAAAAAACGAATTCTGTTTCATCCATTCCACACATGCCTCAATCCTTACTTATGCCTAACATTCAAACTACCATGCCGTGAAATTTTCACAGTTTTCCCCTAAAATATACTCAAGCAAAAAAGGAAAAAGGCAATCGTCCTCTTTTTATCTGATTCACTCATCGTTTTCGACTGGTCACAGCTCAATAGGCAAAACGAAATCCTGACTGGAAATCTAAACCAAACCAATACCGAAATTTGCTGGCCAAACTGAAAGGGAATAAATAAATGCACATGTTTCCGCTCAAAAGCATCAGCAGCATCATCGTGGCCGGGCACATCCTTGGCCAATTGTGTTTTTATTTTATTTTTTATTGAGCCGCCGCTGCATAAAAAGCCCATTTAAAAATGCCAAATGGCCATTTTAGTTGAATGTACTGAGCACTCGGTGTGTTGGGTATATAAAAAATGGCACGATTCGCCCCCCCACCTCTTGCACTCTGCTCATCTCTTTTTGTGATTTTTTTCCTCTTCCGGAGATAACAAAATTTGACTCCATTCATGCGTGGCGTCTTCGCTTTAAAATGCGCAATTTTTAGCCATTTTCCAATCGATTCTTTTTTAGACTTTTTATTGCCGATTTTGGTGAGGGGTTTTTCCTTTTATTCTCCGACGATTTCCATTAAAATTCAATTCGTGTTTTTTTTCCCTCATTTTCTGCTGGGTGTTCCTTTTTCCTCTTATTTTTGTTGCTTCTGTCCAATGATTTATTGAACATTTTGCAAAACGTTCGAAGAGTAAATTTTTGGTTAAGTGCATGTCATCGCAGCGTTTTAGCAGCAATTCATGTGGGATTTCAATGGGAATTGATTTTAAATTGAAAACGTTTCCTGTTACAAATGATCTAGTTTCAGTTGGCATGTATTCTTAATGGTTGTTGTAACTTCAATGGCGGATATAGACATTTTCGAGAGTCACAGAGGGTTGACTAGAATATCATCATGACTTTATTTAGAAAAAAAAAACAAGTCAAAAGAGTAAAGTAGAAGAATAGAATCGTAGAAATTAAGTAGAGGTGCCTATTTAGCATTTCTCATCTCTATTTCGTTTTCTAGATTTGGAACATCGAACTAGTTTTAATCAGGATCTCAAAATTTTTTAAATATGGAATTGAATCGGTTCCTGTTTCAGTTCTGCAACCGGTTTTTGGCGTTCCCTGGTTTTAATTAGATTGATGAATCCCTCATGAGGGATCATTAATATGAAATGTGTCCATTTGTGGCAGAACTTCATATTTGAAAAGTTGAGACAATCTTGCGCGAGTTATCAACTACATCACACTATTCAAGGTACTCAATACACTCAAAAAGTGAGTGATAGAGGTTATATTCAAAGTTCCAAACAGTAAATATAACTCTGATAAAGCACAGAAACAGAGTAAAGATAAAGCATTAAATGATGTCTCCGTGTCATACTACAGCTTCAGTGGCCAAACGCCATCACGATCATGTAACCAATTTCAAACGCTTTGCATGCGAAGGAAATTTCTCATTAGACCTAGATTGGAATCCGCAAGAGAAAAAGCGAAAGGATGTCCAAAAATTACATGGCAAAGAAGTCTGGAGATGGAGATAAGGGAACCTAAAAAATTATAGCATGGGGTGAAAGTCCTGGCAAAACTACGTATGAGAGGGAAAGGTTTAGTTGAGGCCAGCAAGGAGAAACAGGGAAAATTATGATTAAATGATTCTAATAACTAATTCTAATAACTGAGTACTATATAGTTAAGGAAAACCTATATTTTGTGGTCATTACATAATCTACTAGTGGTACAAGCTTTCTTGATATGACTACATTTCCAGCTTCCCTAATCCTTTCGCATATGTTAGAGGGAAAAATCTTATGACAACACAAAATATCAGCTACATCTAAGATGAAGCTATGGAATTATCTATATTATCTATAACGGAAATTATCAAGCATTTTCTGTAATGCACTTTAGTTCACAAAAATCCCTAATGAATTTCCAATTAAAGTCGTTTAGGAAAAAAAAAAAATACAACATCAAAACGTCAATTCGCTCCTGTCAACAAATTGCACTTAAGAATATTATTTATGTGGCTTCCATGATGTCAAGTGGAAAATTTGAAAAAATTGCAGTTTCCACCACAAAAACCGCACAATTTAATACCAAAAGCCATACACGCGCGTTCCCCTGCCCCCAAACTGACTGATACTAAACTGACCATCGACCGCGCTCGGACCCAACAAAACACCAACTTAACAAACTCAACTAAAGCACAATTGGTCACTTACAGGCAAGGCAATGCGGGGGCTTAGCGTTCAGTTGGTGTACCTACGACGTGACGCGTACTAAATTGGTAACTAAATACGCAAAAAGGCACAAATTTTCTGGTTTAAGTGAACTGTATGAGGGGCACTCATTGCAGGCAGGGGAGAACAGCAATTGAACGGCTGACCGCAAGACACAAAAATGCAGAAGAAACTAAATAAGAAGAAACGCTAAGTAAGTAGGTAGTAACTGTTATTTTTATTGTTTACTAAATTTTTAAGGGAAAAAAAAACAAAATTGTACTTCTTCTTCAAGGCGTTTTTGTATGGATTCACCTTGTGTGATTTTAAAGTACAAACGAAGAAGAAGCAGAAAAAATGCCCACAGACTGAAAATAATTTGGTTTTTTTCACTGTCTGCGGTTTTTGGGCGAAATTTCAAACTTTTTTTTTTGTATATTGTTTTGATTTTCGGTCTGGTGGTGAGAAATTTTTGACATTCAGCCACAGTGTAAAAGCTTTTGGGAATTATTAACCAAACAAAAGTTACAAAAAAATGAAGAAAATAAAAATAGTAAAACTCCTTTGTCTAGTTTCGATTACTCTTCTGAAGACTCAACACCTTGGGGCATTAATCACTTGAGTTGGTTTCGCATTTTCTGATTTTTGATAATTTTTTTTAATATTAATTGAGTAAGCATTTCTTCATATTTGGACATTTGTGACTGGAGTCTCGTTTTGCATATGAAAAAATGTTTAAATTTCATTTTGATTGTGGACACTCTTCTTCGATTGACCACATTTAGTAATGCTTTAATCTGCATATCAAATTTGCATTTGTGATGCTTTATGTACTAAGCAGTGAGTGTGTGCGAAGTGATCATGGGTGGTCTCTGAGTTAAGGTCAGCGGAGAATTTTGTGCCAAATATTTGAAAGGAAATTAATTGTAATTCAATTTTGTGAGTTAGTTGATTTAAAAGGTTATTAATGGTCAGTTTTATAATCACCCATTAATGAATTCCTTTACAACTAAAGACTTTACAGAGAGAATAATTAGAATTATCTTCTGTCGAACGAGCCTTGACATACGAGTTCTTGGTATAATTAATTCTTTATAATGATTTTTCGAAATATTTCGATACTTTTTCAATAATTTTAAAATCAGTCCGAAACCACCATTAAAGGGGTCAAAATAGGATACTGAGACCAAATTTTTTTAGCTGGACTCGATTGAAAATGTTTAAAAATTAATTTTGGACAAGGGCCTAGGTCTCGAAAACGGGTTTTGATCAATGTCCGAGGTTCTACTAAGAATTATGGGTATTTCAGTTTTCGCATTGCCGGAGAAAACTTTGCTTTACCACCTCCAACGCAAAAGCTGTACATGAAGGACCACAACACGCTGCTGTCGAAGCAGTTTATGATCCCTAACAATGTCCTGAATACCAGATGTACCTTGGCACAGCTGAGAAATGGCTGGTGTCGTTTCCTAAACAGCTACTTAACTAGGTTGGATGTCGAGGTCGTACATGTGCGCCCATATTGTGGGCAAGGACCACAGGATGTGACCCGCCTCTCTGATTGTCCAATCAACAGACTTGACAATAATACACTTTGGACAAAACCTTCGGACATAGCCCAATTCTTGGGCCTTGACATGACAGAATAGGACAGTGACTAAATGTCTTAATGTGTGTAACCAGTACGTGACCAACATTGCTACAACAACAGCTACATAATTTTTGTTCATAGCTATTCAATAAAGCTACGATAATTTGACAATTTTTCGATAATTTTTTTGATAATTTTACCATAACTTCTCGATAATTTAACGATAGTTGTTTGATATTTTATTTATAATACTGTTACAATAACACTGTGCGACAGTACTTTTCGGCAATGAGGTTTTTCAAGTGGAATGAATAGAATACGTCCCAAATAACAATATAAATTCGGGGTTTTGCTGGGTTAGCGAAATTAAGGACTTTTTTTAACTTTAATGTTTGAAGATCCCTAATATGTAAAAAACTTCGAAAAACTATGATGGAGTTGTTCGTAGTATTTACAAAAATATTAAAACTAAATTTTTCAGCATAAGGGCGCGCTTCAAAATTATTTTAAACAGAAAATTTCAGAATTTTCATATGCCATTGAAAAAAAAGTGAAGCAGTTTTATTGAGAATGGAAATTATTCAGTACAATATTTTTCAAGTTATACAACTTTCAGAAACGTAACTGATATATTAAATTCAATATTGTTTAACTAGATATGCTACAGTAAATATCCAATAATTTACCATTTCCACTTCATTCGCGTTCCAATTTTAAATTTTTTTCATATCCATTTTGTTCTGGTTTATTTCGATTGCAATTCGGTTCCATTCCCATTCCGACATCATTTCCAATCAAATAAAAAACATTAATTGTACATTTTTTCAAAAATCGTATATAAAATCTAAGGAGAATCTAAAGTAATTATATTACTTTAACTTGCTTCAACTCTCAATCTTGTCCCACTTGTGTCCAAAATCACACAATTTAATATTCCAGTAAACAATCACGACTAATTCTGTGCGAAAGTCTTCGAAGCAAACAAACCAACTTCTCATCATAATCAGGCAATTTTTGCATTTTTGCTTTTAAAAATCGTTCTAGTTTATGTTAATTAAGCCTCATTTTAATTAGTCTGCCACCGATTCGCTATGAGCCATTTCAGTCCGTTTGTGTGAACTCGGTTTGTGGGTCTCGAATTACACCCACTCATGTGCTCACTTATAAGTTAATTAAAAATTTTGCGCTTCATTCTGACGTGCGAACTTTAGTTTTATACTTTTTATATATTTTTACACTTAACTAGATTTTTTTGTAGTTATTTTTTTATTTTTTTTTTTATTGCTCACCTAATTTCGAATTCATAATTCAGGTGTTTTTAAGCACGTTTAGAAATTGTTTTTAATGTTTTCATTCACAGAAGAAAGCTAATTGAGGCAAATTCACATGGCTGCCGTCGTGTCAGATGCAAACAAAAAAAAAACGTTTCTAAATCACTAACGAATTGGGTTATTTGAGGCAAGAAGACTATGCGCTGCCACATGCGACAAAACTGTTGTTGAAACTTTAATTATCTGCACTGGAAAGTAGAACAAAGGCAACTAGTTTGTTTTGTGGTATGCTAATTGGTGATCAAGACTAAACTTGAGTTAAAATTATCATAAAATGCTCAGATTTTGGAAAAGCAGTATTTTTAAAACGACTACAAAACCCTTCTAGCCCTCGTATGACATAGCGACATATAACTAATACCGGACAGCATTGCAGTTACTAAAGGACATTGTCTCATTGTCATAATGCATGAATGGGACTCTTATCCATCGACTATTGTCGGAATTGCAATGCTCAGTTCAGCTGCTTGCGAGCAATGTAATGGTCATCACTGGTCTATAATGTAACCATATGCGATCTTACAATCACCACTCAACCACACCTAAGCCACTTCCTGAGTAGGTCTACATCAACTCAGGAAGTAACGTCTGTCCGAAGATGACGTCTGTCCATCTGTCCGGCTAAGCGTCTGTCCGTCCTCTTTTCCTGTAAACACGACTGCAGGAGCTAGATGAAAACTAAGAGGCCGAAACTTTGAATGTATCCTTTGTAGGCCCTAGAAGGAGTTGGTATTGAAAATGGGCGAAATCGGTGCCACTGAAAATCGTGTTATGTAAAATATGTAACCTAATTCCTTTAAAACAGTTCCAAACTTAGTATATGAGGGGGCGGATCCAATATGGCCTTGTAGTTTTAGGGTATATATAAGTAGGCTTTGACTGACTGAAACTTACTTACTTGTTTTAACATCTCATTCACCCTACTTCCTACTTTAAAGTGTACATTATTTCGCAGTCCATTCCATTAAAAATGTTTCGGTGTCAGGGGATAAAGCAAACGCTTCATAAAGTTCTATTAATTAGCCCATAAAATTTTTATGAACTCATATGCAATTTTAGTAAATTAAAATCATTTGCAACTATTTCCTTTCAGTTCCCCACAGCATACAGGGGAAGGGCAGTTTTTTTTTTACCCCAAACCTCTTCACCGCTACATCATTTTGAATTATTTCACATGGACAATTTCAGTTTATTTTGCGCATAGAGCATAAATCCGGAACGGAAGTTAGTTGCAAAAATATTAATTCAAATTTATAATGTAGAAGTTTTAATTTCCAATTACAATTTACACGCATACATTCATTACGAATTGGAACACCGCCGGGGCATAATTATGTAAGCGAAATCTAATAAAACTTTTGTGCATAAACTAAACACGCACTTTTCCGCACTACTCATTGAGCACAGCTCGGCCGGCCGCACATGCAATGAAAACGTTAAAAATGTCAAAATTTACATTTAATTGCAGCGTTACAGCGACACAAGTGTATGGCGGATGGCAAGTGAAAATCAAATTTAAATAAAACTGATTTTTATTCGAATTGAAATGGAAACGCTGTGCGGTAGCGAGAAGCACATTTTAAATGCGAATAATTTGTTTTTGTTTTTCCGAATCGAATTATCAAGCTGTGCTGTACTTCGTGTTAAATGGCCGCCGAATTAGCATTTTGTTGTTGGCATTTGTGATCAGGTGCAGTAAATTACAGGTACGTGCTGGGAATGAAGAGGTTCCGAAACGATCAAAAAAAATCATGTCTGGACCTATTTCCCTAAAATAGTAAAAGGTATTTCCTTGGACCAACGGCTTCTATTAGACGTCTTCTGATTATACTGTACTCACAAAAAGTTTTAGGTCGTACCTGATTAGTATGGAGCTGATCTGTTCAGACATTACCGCATTGGAGCACTTGTTTCTGGTTAATTTACCCATTTCAGAGAGTTGACAGATCCAAAAAGGATATTTTGTCATTATCCTTGTTCCTTATCCTTTTCTCTCAATGCAATGTTTGGATCAACCCATTCTGCTAAAAATAACAATATTATTTCTTTCATAACCAATGACAGCAAATAAAAGTTTAATTAGTTTATGGAGAAAAAATGACTGCTTCGAAGGATAGCGAACATAGCTGCATATATGAAACTGTATATATCAAGGCCGACTGGGGGATTCTGGAAAGTGAGCTTTTTACGAATATTTTTTGAAAGAGAAAAAACCCCAAAGTCTGTAAGGAAAGTCACTTGTCACCGAAGGAGAAGAACATTTTTGAAAATACGGAACACACTGTAATTGAAAATCATTAAATTTGTCTTGCAACATTTTCATTTCCGTCTTCAAAGCCACCAACCATTCACAATGCTACCCTGCCCCTTTTAGAGGAAACGACAACTGAAACTAATTTAATTTTTTTTGTCTTTTTTAATTACAATTTTCCAACTGAAATTATAAATTTTCGTGACAAAATATGCTAAACAGTGACAATTTCATAAATAATTGCCAACTATTTTTTGTTGTTGTTTTCACCCACCAATTCGAAGCGCAAACAAAAAGTGGGAAAAACAAACCACAACGTTGCATTAGCTCGAAAAATTCAATGAGGAACACAAAAGAGATCAGTATCGCTTAGGAAAGTTTAAAATCGGGCGGTTTTTCAGTATTCAGCACATGAAGTGTTGAGCTTTTGTTGTTGTTGTTTTATTTTAATAAGTTCGCCATTTTCCCGACTACGATGTTGAGCGGACGCCATTGTTTTTATTCGCTGTTTATCTGCTTTAATTAGTTTTCACTACTGGAGATTGTTAATTTGTTTTTGTATTCGCCAGTGTTGTTGTTATTGTTTTTTAAATTACAGTTGTTGGTAATTTGAACAGTATGATTTGCCACCAACAGCGGTGGGCCATTGTTATGCATATTTAGGGTCTGTGTATCACCACACGCTGCTGGCGCTGCCCGAATTCAGCTTCAAAGGCAGTAATTATCGGGCTATAATGGCAAAGGAAATGAATTAATTCGACATGATATCTTTCGTTCGAA
This sequence comes from Heteromyza rotundicornis, assembly GCA_951394025.1. NCBI lineage: Eukaryota > Metazoa > Arthropoda > Insecta > Diptera > Heleomyzidae > Heteromyza > Heteromyza rotundicornis. The sequence continues at coordinate 12,710,063 of OX596010.1, read as the reverse complement.
TTGATAATAATAATAATAATAATTCCTCCACACTCCCCTCACACACACACACACACATGCAATACTTCACGGTTTATGCGGTAGCACCTTAGCATTATTATTAACCGCTAATAAAATCATATTCGCCCTGCCAACTTCCGCTACACTAAAAAAGGGTTTAATTGTAGTAGTCAGTGCTCTGCCCCCCCCTGCTACCTCCTTCCACTTCGTGTGCCTTAGTTATTTCGTTTTAATATGCGGGCGTGCAGAAATCCAAAATAATCACATTAAATCGGAAATAGTAAAAAAGGGTTAATTACATTTTGATGACTTCATAAAATGTATTTGTGTGCGAGGTGAATTCATTTCTTCACTTCTCTGTCGAAAATGATCAAAAAAATTAAAATCCAATTTTTACAGATGCTGCGTGATATTTTTTGTCTTCTTGGTGGAAATACAACGTCTTTTTTCGTCCAATTATATGATTTTAAACTTTTCTAGTCGTTTTCAAAGTACTCACATAAGCCAAACCTAATTACATTTGATTACAATTGCATTAAGCATAGGTTTGGTCAAATTAGTGAAGAAATTGTATTTTGACTAATGGAGGTATTTTGAAATTCTCCTCTCTCTATGTAGACTGGTACAGGGTGTCACTGATACTCTGGTCGAGAAACAAAAAAAAATTGTATGGGTGGAAGGACCGCAAATGCCTCTGCAAGAAGGGAAGGGGTTGATAAATGAAGGCGGTATGTATCAAAAAATTTTTTCTAGTAAATCAGTTTTAAAGTAAATTTTTTCAAAACTCTAGAAAATGAAAAACAAGTTTTTAAATTGATACGTTTTGTATGGAAATTGATTTTTAATTCCTCATTTTTCAATTACTTTCATTACGATTCCCATGTCTGATGCAGCTTCTAGGAATCCAAAAATACCAAAAACTCGATTTTCATTAAAACGGACGCTCTTCCGCACTCTTCCATTTTCAAATATTAAAAAAAAATTACATGATGCCTTCAGAACATCGTGAATATTTAAAAAATAATTCAGGACAAGAGATGAACCTGAATTCTGCTGCAGCTAGGTGGCCATTTTTGGGCGGTTTGGAGAATGAAAACAATATTTTCCCTTCATTTGTTCGCACACTCCACCTTATCATTTAGAGTGACATATAATTAAATCCACCAAAAGTTTTAGTTTATTTGACATTCGACAGTCTTTTTCGATATAATTTAAAGAGTTAAAAAGAGTGATAACTGCTACTTTGAAGGAGAAACATCATAACAATAGTTGGGGAAAATATTCCAAAGGCAATCATAAGGTAGTAGGATTACTACTCCAGAATAGTTGCACATAAAAAGCCCACAAATGGCCCTGAGGTAAAATCACAATTTCATGATCGAATCTAACATTCTTTGGTAATATGCAATTATCATAATTGCTCAAATTGCCACCATTGCTTCCTGCCCTTTTCTTCCCCAAATCCTATGACTCTGTCCGATGGAATTATGAACCATTTCAATCTAAGTTCAGGCACGTTTGTTCCAATTTCCAACTGCACCCAATTGGCGGCATTTCCTTTGGTTGGAATCAATTTAAATTTGAACACACAAAACTAATGAATTTAAATATTGTGATAACTGTGCGGCACACACAGACACACACGCACATACAAAACTAAGAAGAAAATAATCATAATTTCGTAAGATTAATCGGATGTCATCAATGGTATTATGTTTTACAACCACTGCAATGCGGTGAACGATCAAATACAAAACAAGCAACAAAAACAATTCAATTCAATTCGATTCCAATAAAAATAATAATAACAAAACCGTCAAAATGAGATTCAACAAATACACACATATGAAAACATCAACATCCGGCGAGGGGGCGATGGTGACACTTTTTGATCAAAGCGGCACGTGGCTCAGCCCAATCGCCCGGCTGGTACATGATATGGATCAAAAGTATAAGGTACAATTTGTGTATCACAGAATTGCGCACGTTTGCCTTTTGTGTGTAAGAAACGAGAAACTAAATTCAACAGAAAGAAAAAAAACACGACCCAACGCTGAAAAATGTGTTGAAAACATTTTGATTGATGACCGCACTCGATACACTCTGCCATAATGTGGTCAACTGAAGCCGTAGCAGAGACGGAGGACGAGACTTCGGCCAGATAAGTGTGGCAATTAACGAATGAGCAATTTTTTTTACTACCACTTTTCCGTATTTTATATTTGTTGAAGGCAGGTGGTGGTGGTGCTGATGATGTTGATTAGCAGGCAAATGTATTCAAAAGATCGTAATTAAGGTCAAGCAGAGGATCAAGCAAGCGTCCGTCCGTTAGCAGCTTGTTAGCGGCGTCGACATGAATGTGAAATGTGAAATTTAAACCACATTAGCCAAAAATTTTGGCTCGTTAGTTGTTAATTGTGGCCGTTAGCAGATATATATATATAAAATTAAATTTATAAGTGTTTAATCAATTTTTATAAATTCAAATTATTCTATTCTAAAAAATTTAAAAGCTAAAATTAACTTATGAAAACTCCACTTTTCAATTCTCTGCAAGCTCCTTTCCAACTGCCTTCAAAAAATACTCCAAAAAAATCATGCTGATTCAGCATTACGCATTCAAAAGCACTGCCAAAAAATAAAAATAGCAAATGAAACTTTTGGCATTTCGGAACAATTGATTTCTCAAAAGTTCTCAAATATTTGTTTCATACTTAATACTTTTAATGGCGTATGCAAAACGCCAAAATTAGTAACGGTTTATTACGAAACTCAAACCAACAAAAAAAAAACCTAACTAAACAAAAAAGTCTAATAAATGCTTTTAGCCCCAGCTAAATCGAGAACTCGGGTGGCATCCGATCAACAAACAAACGAAAAACATTGCCGCCGCCGCAATGAATTCAAAAATTTCTGTGAATTTATGAATTTGTTATCGGCGTATCTGATGCTGAGGCTTTTGTTTAATTTATGCAAACTCATGGCCGCGGCATGATGAACTTTATACACTCGGCCTGAAATCGGTTAATAACCGCGAAGTATGAGCTGAGCAAGCGGCTGTTTACTGTTTGTGCTTGATACACTTCCGATTGGTGTTGTTTGGAATTTGTATTTTTAAAGGAAGTTGCAAGGAGTGCGTCATTTATGTTGCTCTCCAGTTTTAATAGCGTTTGCAGTAATGAGTCTGCATGTGCTGCTCAATATTTGTGGGGTCACATCAGATCGCTAGGAAAGTTTAAAGTTTTATATTTTTAGGAAAATATTCAAATTACTTGTTTGCCCAGTTTGAGCTTTGAGAATGTGAAAATACTAGGAGGTAGTTGGTATAGAAAACTAAATACATAAATATATTCTTGATCAGTATCACCTTCCTGTAGCCGTTTGTTTGAAATCGCGATTAAAGGAGACGATCTACCCCGTCTGTCTGTGCGCACATTAGCGCTCAGACCAAAAATATAAATAAAAAATATATAGCCTACTTCTACTGGCTCATATATGATCCACCATCTTGAATTCTTAAATTTCAACAACAAATTCGAAATCAGTGACCCTAAAAACCCCCAAATACCCAAGTTTGGAACTATTTAAGCGGAATTAGGATATATATTTTACAAAACACGATTTTCACTTAGATGGGACGTAGGCGTGGCAGTCGACCTATTCCGCCCATTTTCAATACCAATTTCAGCAATGGCAAAAAAAGATTCCTGCAATGGTGTTCACAAGGACCAACAGACGGACCGACGGACGAACAACTCAGGAGCAGAGTTCCAACTCGATCGGCGGCGGCGGTTAAACGACTTGACGCCTACCATTACCGGTTTCCATCTTCAATATATTGCGGGATTGTCTACATTCGTTCATGAATTGTCTACATTGTTACAGTTGGCATCGGTGTTGGCATTTGAAAATCTCATTTTCGTATTGAATCCTCTCTGAAAGTGTATCAAATCGATAAAACTATGTACAATATAAGTTCAATATAAAAGATGCTCACGTACATAATTACGTGAGGTATACGGCTAGCTTTATTTACTATATTCAATATTGAAATTGTCAGAAAATATTTCACTCTACAGGTAAATCATTTTTCATCTCCATACCGGAATGAATATTGCATTGCATTTTTTGTAATCTGGGTCATTTTGACTACTAAATATTTAATTTAATAGATTAATAGGTTAAGCAGCAATGTAGCCAGGGTTTATATAATATTTTTGCCAAAGGTACTAACACGATATTACTAAGAGTAACAAAGTTGTTCTAACAGAAGTGAAGTAACCTCCATTGAATTTGATTATTATCAAATCCGTTAATTCATATTTTTTAAAATAATTATTTTAATGAAAAAAAATTCCAATTTCTAAACAACCTCCCTTATGGAATACAAATACTGTACCTACTCTATGTTTCTTTCTGCAATGTTTTTCTTGATATCTGATCTCATCTAGTTACTTCTTATAGTAATATTCTGTTCCGAACACTTGTTCCTTCCAAAGAAATGAATCCTTGGCATTTTCACAACTGCGAAACTACAACAACAGCCAAAGAGGACACATTTAATTGGCTTAAATTTTAATCCTGTCAAAGCACAACAAGCATTTGAGCCACGCACCGACACACACACACAAACAATGATCGCCTCAAATTCGTCAAGGAGATCAACAACTTTCTTTCTGGCCACAAATTCCAACTGCTATAGACACATTTTAGTGTGTGTAATTAATAGCAGAAAATGTACGCGGGGTTTAGTCTTTTTTCTAAATTCTTTTTTGAGTCGAAAAGAATCTTTTTAAATTATAAATGCCGAAAGTTGTATTTCCGGCTGGCGTCAGGGTGGCGCCGTCGCTGCCACATTTTTGTTTTTTGTACCTTCGAAAATGTTAAACTCAAGCCGACTATGGACGTGGTCGAAAGTGGGCGTACATGATGAGTTAAAAGGTTTTAAAATGTGCTCAACAGGCTAGGCTGCTGATCCCGAAGAAGACGATCGAAGATTTTGATGTGGTGGCTGCTGATCGGTGAGTTAATTGCCAACGGAATTGTGCGAGCTGAGGGCTTCTATTCGCCTTTGAAGGTGGGTATTTAAATTTTGTTTAATTTCTCTGGCCGGAGTTAGCTGCTCTTTGTCGGCTTTGGCTGATGATTCGATTGTGGTTTTGTTACACGTGTTAAACGCCTTTTAGGCCGAACACTCGCTTACCGCGTTCGAGTATCCGCCGAGGAGGTGCCCACAACAAAACTCAGAATCTATGAATGATTGCGTTTGAGGTTTGAGTCGTGTAGTCGAAAGGCCGCAAGATGAATTCGTTGTAATTAGCGTAAAATAATGATAGATTCGATGACCTCTTTTCCAATTTTGTTCTCTTTTTTTTTGTTGTTGAAATTATCGCTCCAACAAATTGGTAGGAAGTCGAAGGTTAACTCTAATTTATGGAATTAAACTCAAATCCCTATTCACTTTTTTGTTGTTTGTTAATATTTGTCTAAATCGTTCAGTTCGCAAGTGAAACATTTGCTTTCACATGGGCACATATTTACGCTTCACTGTTTGCATAAATTATATTAAAACGTTTCGAATTTAGTTAAACTTCGTCATTTTTTTTTTTTTGTTTTTTACAAAACGGAAACCCGTAATTTGTAAAAACTATTTTACAATCGGTAAAAGTTCATTTGTGCTTCGATTTTAATGTCCATTATTAAGTTAAATATGTCAGCAATCGGTTTTGTGACAATGATTCACTTGAGCTGGGAGGAGTTGTGTGTGGTTTCAACGTAACAGTTACGCACATTTTATGCCATTTTGAGCACGCAATAACTCTTAAACTATACAATTTAGTGCGTATGATGGGGCGGTGCACTAAACTTGTACATTGTAAAAATGTCAGTTAGCAGATAGCAGAGAGAATAGATAAGCAAAAGGAAAAGGCGACTTACTACTCGGTGGTGAAGATAATGCAGTTGAGGAATGTCAAACGGGAAAGTAAACTGGAGCCAAAAAGATGCCTCATCTATCCTGATCCAACTAGAAACGTGGACAGTCACACAAGTTGTCATGAAGAGTGTTCACGCAGAGAAAAAACATGGTTGACCTGATCATATTTTAAGGGGACCATATTATGATTGGCGAAATGATTGCACCAACCATGCCATGATTGCCAATTGGGAGAAAATCCTTCGAAAGTTTATCAGAGTTGTCAATGGGAACGGCGTGTGAACGGGGTGTCTTAAGTTATGGGACTCATATCCGTTGATTGCTATCGGATTTGTAATAACAACATAATATGCAGCATAGAGAATTTGTTCGACTTTCTGAAAAGATTAAGGACTTTTGCCAGAAAGACAGACACGCCTGAACAAAGTACTGACCAAAAATTCAGGGTTTTTTTTCATTTTTACAACTTTTTCACATGGCGTACATGAGGGGGAGATGTACGCCATGTGGTCTATAAGAGTCTTTGAGACATCGCCCAAACCTATCTTTTACCACATTAATTTATGCATTCCACTTTTGCAGTGTATTTCACAAACAAAAATTCAAACAAGCGTAAAAACGCAACAAAAAAACGCACAGAAATTGCCATGCGTAAACTGCAATGAAGACACTTTTGCATATGAGAATCGCTTTCCATTAAATGATGTGGGCTTGAAAGGAAAAACAGTTGCGTTGCCACATTTGATGCGTGAGTGACTTTGCAAACAAGTGGTTGTGATGTCAAAGTCACTAGCAAAAAAAAAAGTGCGTAATAACCGCAAATTATATGCAAATCCAACAAATTGACGTGAATGTCGTTTGACAAGTCAATGCGAAGGGAAAAGTAGTTTGAACTCAAGAGCATACAGGCCTCTTAAACTACTAACTAAATGCCAAAGTTCAATCGAAAGAAGAGGCGAAAAGTGACAGAAAAATCCAGTCTCCCCAAGCCTGGCGGCCATCCATGCACGTGAAATTATTGCCTTTTTTATAATTAAGCGATTATAATTGCCACTTATGTGCGGTATTTATAATACTGATTAATATCAAAAGGCTTCCTGTCTTTAACGAATCTTTTGCGATCGATGGTGGCACATTCAACAAAAAGATTTATTCAAACTCTTCACAATGCACATTTGTATAACCCACAAAGCCGAAACCTCCTTGAGGCAGTTTTTTCCCCCAAAAAAAAAATAAATTTTTTCTATTTAAATTTTGTATTTTTTTTCCCATTCAATTCCTTTTGAAATTGATTTGTGCCGACAGTCAGTCACGATTTCTGTTGGCCATAACGACAATAGTCGATAAGTTTTTGAGGGTATTAAAAAATCGTTAATAAATGCTTGTCAATTTCGATAATTTCAACAAAAAACGTTTATAACCATTAATAATAGCAATTTCATAATTTCAAAGACCAATTTGAATATTTCCACATACACACACACACCGGCTCGCACACAATCCGCGGACAGCCGAACGACCAATTCGGTGCGTCAAACAGTAGCTGAAAATTTTTAAAAGCTCATTTAAATTTTCAAACAAATAAGAAATGAAGGGAGAAAAAACCAATAATAATATAATACCGATAAGAGAGATACAATCGTAAAAAAATAACCATAAAAAGATTGATGAAATGCCTTAGTACATATACAAAATTGTATGCTCAATGCTCAAGGCAGTTGGCTGTGCTGTGCTGTGCTGGCTGCCTTACAAATGCGCCTTTTCTGATCGATTTGAATGAACGTTTAGAAAATTATTTGCATTCACAGTCAGTTGGACGGTCAGACGGACAGTTCACCAGTCATTCAGTCAGTCACTCTGTCAGAGTTGCTCATAATGGGTCAAAAGTTACCGAAGTCCATCGGTTGGTGAGGCAGCCTGGCATTTACACGCGCTTTTGAACCGATCCGCATTCTGCTCTGATCGAGGGAAATTTTCGTTTAATTAATATCGCATGACTTGACAAAATTTCTTTAAGGTAGTCAGTCAGTTTTTTTTTTTGGAAGCAGTTTCTCAACTGGAAGCTAAGCGAATCAATTATTATTGATCAAAATATAACAGCGGCATGTGCAGGCGTTTGATGGTTGCTTGAACCATAAGGTGAGTTTTATAGAAAAAACTAGCAAAAGAATGATCTTCGGTGAGATCAAAGCTAACATATCCTGCACATACAATTGCTTTTACTATAAATTGTTATTCTATTTTTAGATAATTTAAAAAAATCAGTAAATTCTTAGAATATGACTTATTCGCACCAAGTACTAAGCAGAAGTTCATACAATTGAAAGATGCGTGCAATTCAACTTTGATAGAAAGTACTACCAGGGTGCGTCGGTGTGGAGGAGAACGAGACTGCAGACGAACTTGTAAGAAAAGTAGTGGCTTACTCTGTCAGAGCCATTATGCGATATAGGCCAAATCTCTACTTGCGAAGTATAACAAGAAGAGGTTCGTGCAGAGGACTAAGCAAGACCGGCTTCGTATTCTAACGGGGTTCTGGTCACTGCAGTTTGAGGGTACATCTCACGAAGTTGGGCATCTTAAACGACAGATTCTGCCATCAGGACGAAGAAAATTCGGATCACTTACTGGACTCTGATGGAGCAAACATCCTATTGAAGATAACGAGTCCTGGAAACTATTTAGGGAGGTTCATAAGGAATTGTCAGGGGTATGGTTCGTGGAACCTGGGGTATGGTTCGTGGAACCTGGAGTATGGTTCGTGGAACCTGGTTCACCAACCACGGAATACGACTCAAGGTCCTAGTACACATCGCCTTTATTTATTTATTTAGTATGAAATTTTAAAAATTCATATAATTTTTCAAAAATATTCAGATTTTTGTGCATTCTAATTTCGATAATTTTCAATAAATTATCGATAATTAAAAAAATGTTTCGATAAACTTCAAACAGTTTTTCTATAATTTTTCAATAATTCTTGGGTCTTTCTATATTATACGATGATATTTAAACAATTTGTTTGACCATTCTTGGATAAATTATAATTTTTTGTAATTTTCTTTAATTTTTTGAATAATTTTCCCATCACTTTTTGTTAACTTTCCCCTTTGTTTCATTTCCTTTCCTAATTTCGTTCCGTTCCCCACATCATTTGGTTGATTTTCTCTAACCACTCTTCCATAGCAAAATGAAATTACAAAATTGAACTAAAATTCGCTATAACCCCCACTCAAGTCATCAACGCCTACCAGTCATCTTCATTGCCTAACCTTTTTGGCCACCGTCATATCATCACATCCCCCAAGTTTTGCCTCATGTCAGGCCGTCCAGTTCGATTTGCCCATTCAATGCTGACGATGATGACTAAAGCCTGCTGACTTTTCATATATTTTGCGTATGCGAGCGTCTTTCATAAACGATCTTTGACTTCTTGCATGAGAAGGAATGAATTTCGCTTCCCTTTGATGGGCGATCATTGATCATCATTGGCGGAGCGAACGGCAGATCGGCAGCGGCAACTTTCAATGGCTTTTGAAAGACGACGGACAGTAGCTGTTAAAGGTGATTTTCGCGCCCATATAAGCCGTTGAGTCGTATTGTTTATTTTCCCTTCGTGGAGTATTTCATTTTTATAGAAATAAACACGATCGACCGATCGGTGGGGATCAAAGGTATCGAAATTTTGTTAAAAGAAAATAGTTTGCCGCTTTTATGTTTCGTTAATTTTGTTACAAAAAACCCAATGAAAATAAAAACAAAAAATAACCGAAATGAAAACAAACTTAAATGAATACAAAACACTTGAGCGAATCGAGGTAGACGACGACTACGACGACGACTACGACGACAGACGGTCAGAGCAACAACATTAGCAGCACCGCCAGTAGGATGGACCACTTAACACAAATTACGCAGCAAAATGTCGAACGTTCAATGAATACACATGGTAGGGCGCGTATGTATTTTCATTCATATGGCGGTGAGTTGGACTTTGGAAAAACCTCGAACCAATAATGAATGGCACAAATGCCTGGCGAGTTCGTTACAAAACCACCACTGGGGAAAAATCAAACCAAAGCTAAGTTCCAAGTGATCACCGTTGGTGCCCATGGACCACAATATCTTTCAGACAATATAATTCTAATGACAATGGCACTTTTAAAGAGATTATCAAACGCACTCAAGTTGCGTTCGCAGGGCATTCATTGTGTGCGTGGTATTGGGCTCTTGTGGTCTGTCTGGTCGCTGGATATAATTATAACACCTCGTTAGTAGTTTTGTTCGGGCATTTAAGCCCAACACACTTGAGTCTTGTTACACTTTAATTTTCATTATTTCATGGCAGAGCGAGGAGCACAGCGGTTGGAGCGGGGATATATACACTTTTTCTGTATTAATTCGTCAATTGATTGAACTGAACGCGTGAATGCTTCAATGAATGATTGAATGAATGAATTGTTCGACTTGGTCTGGCGGGCTACCATATCGAACTGAATTACGCATAAACTGGCACATAAATGGAGCTTGTTAAGTCGCCATTCTCGTTTCAGTCAAGTGATTGCATGACAATCACTTTGAGACGGAAGTGGTGTCTTTTAATCTTTTATCCATTGTCCGGCTTTTTATTTTTGGAAGCAATTTCGGAAGTTTGATCAGTATTAATTGTTATTGTGGATGGAGAAAAGTGGCAGTTAAAATTGAGATCCATTGGCAGATTTTTAATTTATTTAATCCTTCACTTAAAAAATTAAATAAATTTGGTAATTCTACCAACTGAAATTTCCATTGCAAAACAAATGCAAATAATTGTCCGAAATTGCCAATCAATTCCGAATAATTTTTATCCAATCGAATTCTCTCAGGTTTAATAGCAACAACAACAACAACAACCACAGTAACCATTACAAAAAAGCACAAATTTCTTTTCAGAGGCGTTTTCAACATAATTGCGCAAAATGCAGCAGCAGCAACAGCAGCCGACCATTTTCGTATTTTTGCATAAATTTTAAGACGTTTTTCACAACCAATAATCAACTCCCTGTTGAGGAAAATTGCATCAACAACAGCAGCCGCAGCAACAGCAATAGTTGAAGAAGAAGAAGAAACAAATGAATTTAATGAAGTTTAGCACGATTTTGAAGAGATGAACCGCGGGTTACCAGCGTCCACAATTTGCAAATCTTGTGTTTTTTTCGCTTCTTTAGTTTTGGATTATGTTCGGGGGCATCCCCTCACCGATAACACAGATAAGTGTTCGAAAACTGTGGGATAATGAGATAAACGCGAAAAATTAGCGAATTGTTGAATTGCATGAAAGGCGGACATTGTTTTGTTTGGTGTGTGTGTGTTTGGCGGGAAACTCAGTCAATCTTCTGCCGTTGGTCGTCGTCCAATCATGCAGCTGCCCCTGCCGTGCCGTGTTGTAGTTGTTAAAATTGCAGGTTAATTGAACGGTATTTTGTTTTAGGTTTTCGTTGTTATTTTGCATATTGTGCAATTTGTTATTGTTGTTGTAATTGGATTTCGCATTGGTGCGGGCCACTGCAATTTGCCAACTCCCCTAGTAAACGAAAACGTTTTCAAGCTTTTTACAATCATGTTTTTTGTGTTTTTGTTTAATGGTCCACACACGTTTTGTTGCAGGCAAGTCCTTATTAAATTCGGAATTGTGGAGAAAATCGTAATGGAAGCTACCTTTTGTTTGTATATGTGTGTGCGTGTGTGTATAAGAATGTCTTGCATACCGAACATGAACTCCGAAATCGGTCTTCGAAGAGTTGGAACTCTGCAATGGTTGAAAATTGCTTCATAAATGACCAATGCATCGGTGAACTTTTGTTGACATTTGGGCGACGACCCAAATGTAATTCCGACGAAATCAGAGAAAAATGACACGATTCAAAACGATTACTTATGAGAATGGAAAATGGGAATGCAACAATGGAGTTATGTGGCATTGATGCAATGTCATGCAGAGTGTCATGGCTAAGAAAGTGGGTCACTGTTATGGGCAAGCTTTAATGCTTACTTTTGAATAAATGCCACTTTTCTGTTCTAAGCTGACCAAAAGCATTTCTTTGCATTGCTCTTCTCCAATGGTAACGTCATGTACAATTCGCAGATTCTCATAGTTTACTTTGCCTGCAGGGTATGAAGAAATTTGAAGAGTTTATGAAAAAACACAAATAGAAGAAGTATAACAACTAGGTTGGCAAGATCAGTTCACGAATCCTTAAATTTTTAGCAAATTCCAAACAAAATCAAATTTTTTGCACACAGTGAAAAGCATGGATTGAAAAAAAATTACTAAGGCATTTTTTGTAGAGAATGTTCCAAGAATTCTAATGGAATCATCATTATCCTCTCCCGGGAGCTTGTTAACAATTCATTCGATTGTACAATTATCAATCCGACACACTTACGATTGCTTTACGAGCTGCATTAAATTACTCAGTGGACAGTTTAGCCTAAATCGTTGCATACTTAAATGTGGTTCATTGTGAAAGTTTTAGACTCGCTATAACAATAATTTTCACCCCACAAATTTACGAATTTTGTTTTAATTTTTTTCAGTTTATGCTATAAAAAGTGGTACATGAACCACGCAAAATGGCCACTGAGTAGGAATTTTACCGTAATATATTATGTAACCAACATTACGATTTTTTCGAAACTTTCCCTTCTAGTTCATTACAGGATCATTGCCCGACACTAGCCTCCTCTCACCCCCCTACAATTTCTTTTATTTCTCGATCCAAGAAAGCAGTTCCTGTATTATTACTACAGTTTCGGTTTTTCGGCTTTTCGGCCAAAAAAAGCTGTTTCGGCCGTGTTTCGGATTCGGCCGAAAAATAAAATATCGTTTTCGGCCAAATTTCGTTTTCGGCCGAAATTTCTATATTTCCGCCGAAAATTTCGGTTTCATAGAAAAATGTAACAAATAAATAACAAAGATTACACTGATCGACAAAACTGAACTTTTTGTGTGTTAAATATACTTGATAGACAAATTCTTATGTATTTTGCACGTGCTAGAAAAATTTAATTAAATATTTTCGGATTTAGCGTATCAAAATACATAAGGAACAACCAAGTGGATAAAAGCGGTATGTGTAACACAAATTTAAGCATTGATCATAGTTTCGAAGAATCAGAAGCGACAAAGAAGACATGTCCTATCGGAGTAGATCTAATACTCTCGCAATGATTTATAAATTTCTACTCCTCTACTACGGTAGCAGATTTTTCTAATTCCTTCAAGATATTTCCTACTACTATGGTAAGAAATCTACTCCTCAAAATATTATGTGAGTTTCATACAATGCAAAAGTACTATTCTTTCTACAAATCTGCTTCCCCGACAGAAATTTGTACTACTCTCGTAGAATTTCTAGTACTCTACGCATAAACCCATATCTATTCCCCTCTCTTGAAATCTACTACCCTGACAGTAATTTCTACTACTCTTGACTTCCACGCATTTGATAATTTGCTTCTAAATTCATCTAATTCATGATCTGAACTTAAAATGATCGGCCCATATTCATAGTCAAATTAAGCTCCAACTTAACTTTAGTAATCTTCTAAGTTGACAGATAATACACTGAACTGGCAGCTACTAAGCTGGTTCTAAAGTTTAGCAGCTACTAAATTTGACTATGAATATGCGCCATCGATTTCAGCCTACTGATAAGCTTAATTATGTACCACTTTATTACATTAAAACTCACAATTGTTTCTTTTATTTTTTCGGTTTCGGCTTCGGTTTCGGCCGAAATTAAAAAAATTAAAATTCGGCCATTTCGGTTTCGGCCGAAATTAAAAAAAAACGATTTCGGTCGGTCTCTAATTATTACACTCTTTGTGTTTATTTGTCATGTGTATACAATTAGCTATAATTTTGTATGACCAACTAAGCAGCAACATTAATCCAAAACTAGCGCTGAATAAAGATGTTACAAATAAGTTAAGTGGCTATTGGATGAAAATGAATTGGACTTTCTAAGCCTTTGACATTGTACTTTTTGTAATAAAAAGCAGCTTAGGGGAGTGGATTAAATTGGCTTGCTAGAGTATTTTCTAAACAAAGCTTCAAGTTTTATTTTCTCAGCATATTTGATCGAAGCGCATAAAAGCAAAACGGGTCGTTATCGGCGAACTGATTTGCCCTATCCCTCTCAGGCAATGAAATATTTAAATTGTTTATCAAATAAACTGGCTTGGTTTTGTTTCAAAATGATTGTTATATCAATTATATGTTTTATTTTGAGGTAAAGTTCCACAATTAGAAAATAAAATTACCTACAAAGTATTTATTTGCAGCAGGTGCCTGAAAACAAAGTTGATTCCCAAGTTAGAGTGTATCTCAAACGGGGCGGACTGGGGCCATTACAGTACAAAGCGTCTGAGAGCATTACAGTCCTACTGTACAATTAGAACACAGCAAAGGTTAAAAAAAATCAAACCAATTTAAAAATATATAACAATTACGATTTTTTTCTCTCCCAACTCACTTCAAATGTACTTGACATTTGCGGAATCATTAATTTAATTTTATGTCATTTTCGATTTAACAAAACGGCAATTGTGACACAATGTGTGAAAATGACATTTAATTTAAATAAATGATTTGAATGCGGCAAAACTACAATTAATGGATAATTTTTTCACACGTACTCGTTTCGCATACATATGCATATTTTGTGGTTCCTTCCCACCAATGCCATGATAATTTTTCACCTTTTACGCGCATCACTTAAAAAATAATTTAAATAATTTCACACTTGGTTAACGACAGACAAACTGTGAAAAAATTCAAATTATAAAAAAAAACCGATTCAACGCACTGAAAATTAATAAAATTGCAACAGTGACAATAACAAAAAAAAACGTATATAATTTATCATCATTTAAAATGTGACAACAATTAAATTATAATTGTGAAATTAGTAGGTACTTATGCAGACGGGCAAAAAACACAAGCAGACAGAAAGATAAACGAATGTCCATCCCAGGGATTTGCATAAAATTCAAATAAATTTCAAATAAAAATAAAACTCAACGATTTGTTAACAATTTCGAACAATTGTAAAAAACCACAATTTTTTAATTGTCGTGTTCGCTCAACTGGAAAGATGTGAAAGGCAAAGGAGTCAAAGGATTCTGCTGTCTGACACAAGAGGGTTGATCCGAACTTGCAGATACATGCTGTGGCTGTATTAAAAATTATATATTAAAAGTATAATTTTACAATTAAATTGTTAAGAGAAAAGGCAAACTACACTCACGCAAGTACAGTCCACTTAATACCCAAATTAATTCCAACATTTATCGTTGAATTTAAATCTAATAACTTTGGCATCCAATTGCTGTGGCCTTACCACGTCACTTATGTTTCCTTTATTTTTAATCGTTGCCAGCCATGAATTCGGTGTTGTATCATATTTTGTTTCTCCTCTGTTTAGTCTTCTTTCGATTTGTACTATATTTTTTTTTCAACGTAATGAGCTGGCCGCTCTATAATTGGCCCCATAAAAATGTTTTATTTTTCCACTTTGTTATTGTTGTTGTGGTTTCTATTATATCTGGTGCTGCCTGTCTGTGGTTGTTTCTAGCTGTGGCCACTTTACGTTGTTGTATTGTTCATCCGTTGAGTTTTCGGTAGGTACTTTGGCGGGGGAAACAAATACTTTAACAACACCTCATTATAATTATACCAAATTTTCAAACCATTTAAAACACATTAAACGTATCCAACAATAAGAGCTGGCCCCGAAATGGCCGTAGTTTTGTATCAGTTGGCTGGTTGGTCAATTATTTATTGGCTGGTTTAGTCGTAATTGTATAAAGCGGTTGGATATGCTTTTAATGACCTCATAGTTTATGTCATTAGGGCGAAGCTCTCGTATAAGTAGAAATTTATTGCATTTAGGGTTTGGGGAGGAAATTTAACAAGTGATTAATACAAAAAAAATACTTCAAACTTACAAATTTCGTGAAATTAAAAAATATTTTTTGACTTACAAAATTAAAATAATAAAAAAAAAAAATACATTGAAAAAATACTTGCTAAAAAAACATAAAAATTCCGTAATTTTTTCATACTTTCTGCGTTTGAGTTTTTGTATCTTAAAAACCAAATGAGATACAGGAAAATGTTATTCGACTGACAATTTTCTTTAAGTTTTTTAAAAACGGCGTATCTGTTCAAAAGTTAACTAAGAACCACAAAAAGTGCATGTTTGGCGTTTACGAAAAATTTTATTATTATTTTCCGATTCTGCGTGGCAAAGTACATAAGAAACAACCAGGTTTTATCCATCAACAAAACTACTGTCGATCCGTAGTATTACGCTTTCAATTAGTGATTTCTTCGGAGGACTACCTCTTTTTCTGGCTTACTTCTTGGGCTGAGGACAACAACTCTAAGACACAAGTGAGAGCTGAGTGCCAATTTTTATACACAATAGACGTTTTTCGTTAGAAAATTGATTTTAAATGAGAGTTGATGGCCCTTAATGCACTGTGAAACCGGCACTAAGTCCCCTGTAACATCCTAACCATTATAAAATATGTTATTACCAATCGGTTGTATACTTTAAAGCAAGTTAGCCAAGTAGTATGTGACTAACATCCACTTTCGCTTTTATTTTAGTTTCATTGTGAAAATCTTTTTATACTTCAACTTGACCAGAACACTATATTGTCTAACATTTGAGAATTGTTCGATTCTCCTGGGAAATTGTATGTTATGTGGGCAGAGTTTCTTTTAATACTTCCAATATGGTTTCCCAGAGCTTCTAACATTTAAAACCTTTTTTTTTTTTTAAATTTTTAACTTGACTACGACTGGTACTCTGTATTTATTTACAAAACCCTCTACAAATGCATACAAACCGTTCAAATGATAAACATTTCCGTTTGATAATTTTCCACACAAACCGTAGGAACTGCTGCATGCAACGGCAGTGATTTGTATGTCAACATTGCATCAATTTTGTAATTTAGTTAAATTTTTTGGTATATAATTTTTTTTTGTATATGCACTCATACAACCGGCGGTTATTTAAATCATTAAACAAACTTAACCAACTGTTAAAATATGAAACTAAAATGCATTTAACTTGCGGGCTTTTGTCTGTGCTGTCAACACTTTTGACGCAATTACCAGTTGCGGCGGCGGCGCACGGTAATTGTTATAATGACAGAAAAACGACGACAGCACAAAAATATGAACAAAAAAAATAAAAACATATGCATTGGCATTTGGAGCGGGCGGCAGAAGGCCATCAGCACAGGTGCATCGGTTGAATGTGATTTTTACATGTGGAAAAAAAGAGGGCGTATTGGTGAAATGCTCACCAAATGGCATGTTGAAAATGAACAAAAGTCAAAAGGTTTTTTTTTTATTTATTATTTTTTTTTGTTAAAAATTGTTGAAGCAAAAATGATTCTAAAATGCAGGAAATGAGATTTTAATGGCAAATTTATGTTGCTTTTGTAATTTGGAATATTTTCATGGTTAATTCCATCATTCGGTGTCAAAACACTAAAATCCTATGCAAAAAAGTCGAGCGACAGCAGTCAAACATCACCAACGCTTTTTCTCATCTAAATTTACATTGGATCCATATCAAAATCATGTTGGTAAAACATCAGTTTACCATTTTCACACTTCGAAACTACTTGACGTTTATCAATGCTCCATTTTTATAACTTACACCTCATGAGGTATGAGTATATTCACTTTGGTCTGATGTTTGTGTTACTTTGCACTGAATTAAAAAAAACAGAAAACTGGGTTGTGGCAGAGTGCAAAGCATCTACATAATTGCTTTTTAAATTGTGTTCAGTGGTGTATCCAAAGTATGCAACAAAAATTTCAAAACTCTAAGTTTTTCATTATTATAAAAAAATAAAAAATATTTTTGGTTCAAAAGTTTAGAAATTTATCATAAATGTACAAAATAATAAAATTTATTATTACTTCATATTTATAACAACAACAAAAACGGCTCGGTTCACTGCCCTGGCATTTCTCTGAATTTCCATAGAATATTCAAATTTAATAGGATTTCACATGTCAGGTGCTAAACGATAGCATCAGTATTTATTTAACTATGAAAAGAACGAAAAAAAAACCGAAAAATGAAACCAAATTTACAGATTTGCCATTTCGTAGGCAACTAATGCTACGCACATGTTTAGTAACTAATTTGAAAGCGTTCTTGTTCGTTTTATTACACTATCTGCAAAAGAACAGCGCACCAAATTTGTTTCATTACCACCACCACCGCCAACGACTACACCAACAAAAGGTGCCAGAGACCCTATTTGATACACATGACTAACCCCCCAAAAAGCCACTAAACACACACAGGCACACACACACTGGTATGACATAAAAAAAACCAGAGCAGTGGTCAGCCACCGGAAGTGATGCTTATCTACGACCGACACTAGAGAACAACGCGTACTACACTTCGGCTCATGTAGACAATATATTTCAAAAAAAGAAAGGAAGACAAAATTTTACTAAAATCCCCCAAAAACGTGCAGTAATTTAGTAACAAAAACAACAAGGCTGCAGAGGAACGGTGAACTGCGTGTTACCTGTTGTTGTTAACTGCCGATTATAATATTTAAATTCTGTCCAAACTGACTAAATGTCCGTCGGTCTGGGCTAAAATTAAATTCGTTAGTGAACAGCGCGCGACGCTTGCGCAGTTGATGGATGACAATTTCGCTTGAAAAATTTACATATAAAAAGGTTTTTTCCCCGTCGTTCAACCACGGGAAAGCCTTTTAGCCTCTCTCGCACGCGGAGTTTTCATATAATTTGGCTAAAGCAACGAAAAAGACAACAAAAAATTCTAGAACGTTGTCATGCTCGAGAAAATATTTAATTGTTCCTGTCGCTGTGCCGTGATGCTTGTGTTGGTTGGCCTGGTGTTTGTACTAATACCCTGGCTGCATTTTGCATTTGCTGTAGCGAAAATTAAATATATATAAAAAAAAAGTAACTCATTTCAGGAAATGAAAGAAAAAAAATGTTTACCCAAATAAAAGATAAAAGTAACAGATACTTAAGTGCACAGCTTGACATGCTCGTGGCGAGTCACTTTCTAGTGGCAAGTATTTTAATTGTTTGGCGCTGATTATGTTAATTAATTGTGGAAGGGTGAGTTGAAGGTGTAGGTGAAAGGGGAATGGGGAAACGCGAAGCGAGTGGTCTTAAGATTATATAAACGTACAAAGGCAGGGAAAGGTTATGTACCTCGGACCGATTGTACGTAGGACCGAGTGCTATTTCCCGGTTACTCTATAAGATTTTTTTTATTTTTTAAAACATAGCGGTAAGTTAGTAAATGGTAGAGAATGAATCCATGTAAGTAATAGCCGCCAACTGCTTCCAATAAAGGAATTAGGCAATTTAAAGAAAAATGTTGGGGACACCCAACCGATGCTAAAATACCCTGCACATGCGAGTACGGTACGATGCTACAATTGTTCAGTTATTTTATCGATAATTTTTCGATATTTTATCGATATTTTATTGCTAATTTTTCGCCATTTATGGAGGCTTTTGCGATAGTTCATCGATAATTTTTCCATAAATTCCGATGATTTTTCGATATTTTACAGATAGTTTTTCAATATTTTATCGATAATTTTTCGATAGTTTATATAATTACCATAGTTTAGATAATTACCATTTCCCGATCCTTTTCAAAATTGTGTTCCAATTCCATTTTGTTCCGGTCCGATTCCATGTCGTTCCAGTTTCATTCTAATTCTCCAGATAAACGAAAATAATACAAATTTGGCGGCCATTTTGTATGGGAGGTAGGCGTGGTTGTTATGCGATGTTGCCCATTTTCAATACCGTCCAACCATTTGCAAAAATAAGAGGAATGATTCGATATCTCAAGCTAGATCAACTCAGGAGGTGATGCTGATCTAGAATATATATATAGTTTTCCATTCCAGACACACCTCCTTATGGGTGTTTCAAACGGTATGACAAAAGACATATATACTTGGACACTTTTGTATGAAAAATTATTTGATAGATTTTTTTTTTGAGAAAAATTTTTACGGATTTTAATTTTTACAGCATCCGTGTTTTGCCCCATTTTAGGGCTCCCAGTTTATTTTGTGTCATACTACAAATACTAAAATAAGTGCCACTCTAATATACATGCTTACATACACAATTGTTATTATTTTTCCCTAAATACTGTAAACATTTTTAATGAATCAATTTTGGAGGTATGTATTTGCATTAGTTTTTTCAATATAATATTCTAGAAACTATTCAGTACAATTTCCGCCCAGTCATCATAAAGTGCATAAAATATGAAAAACATATCAAAACAATTGTGCGGACAACGCATTAACTATCAAATTCAAAGCAAACCATTACCGCGGTGGGGGTAAAATGTAAAAGGGGGAAATTCCGCATATCATGGCCTACGCCTCACAAAACCGTAAAGAGCAAGCGCGTAAACAAAAACCCACAATTATGCGTTAAAAAACGATTTAGCGGGGCGCAGGGAAAATCGCAACAACACAAAAAAAACGCATGACTGAAAATCGGCGTGAAGAGTGTGAAGGAAAAGTGCAAAATCATGAACTCATAATACAATTAAACTGCATTTTCCTGTGCGGCCGTGGGCACACTTCAATGAACTAGTTGCCAATGAATACACTTTTTGCTTAATTCGTTCGTTTTTCTGCCCAGCAAAATAAACGTTATATTCTCCAAATTTGAATTTCTACATTACAAATTCGATTGCAACACTGTGCAGTGTGCAAAACACGAAAAAACGTCATGTTGCATGTTGTCATGAGCCATAAAGTCGTGTTGCATGCGCCGGAACGCAAAATTATGTATAAAGGAAACCCATTTCGCATTTCTGCTGGCCCAAAACCGACTGCACTTACCCACTAAAGTGAAAGAAAAGCAAAAAGCAAAAAGCACACAACCAAAGGAATGAAACGTTTGCGAACGATAAGCGAACGTTTTTACGATTGCGATTACATAAGAATTTAATATCGCAATTAATCGCATTTAACACAAAAATATTTCCACTTTATTGTTGTTGCCTGTTTCCAGCAGCTACCGCAGCCGGGAAATGTTTATGGCGGTGGCGGTGGCTGTGGCAAATTAAATGGCTACATTGTTGTTATTTTTGTGGCTGTTGCCTGCAATTTAAACGCACGGAATTTAATAATAAAAAATTATGAACAATTTCCACCAAACTTTGAGTGGATTTTAAGTAGAAGGAAGGTTGGTTTAGTTTTTATATCCGAACTAGTTGAGGTTTTATAAGACGAGCTTCTAGAAATATTTGCACTGCAATTGCAATTAAACATATTCACATTAAACATATATTATACAGTTGCCATTTCCATGTTCTCGAAATAACACCTTTTTTCTAATTACAGATTTTTTATTTTTGCTATGCCAATTGCAGAATATTCCTTATTGTCGTTTTTTTTGCTTTGCTTCTTTCATTGACTCTCAACGCGATCGCAATATCAGCGGTGAAATCGTGTATCTCGAACGCCACGTCGCTTTTTGTTTCACGGACTACAATTCTTGATCGAAAACGAAGTAGCAGCTCGACACAATTTTATAGCAAGAAAGATGGACACATAGATGATGTCGTAGGCTAAAAATTTTATTTCTTTCGAAAAACATAAATAGTTCCAAAATAGACATAATATGTCCAAAACCAATTTTGAAGCCCATTTGTCTATTGAAGTACTGTTAACTTGAATGCAAAATGTTACAACGTTCGTTGAGCCTTCCGATCTTTTGGTTGCAGTTTGCAGGCAGCAGATAATGAATCAACAATCCTTCATGTACTTGCCAATGTTGTCTTGCTCATTGTTTCCGTAAAAAATAAATATCTTAGTCGTAACGACTAAGATTCAGAGTTCCATTGTGTCACACAGAAACTTCATTGTTTCATGTAAATTCTGCATGAGTAACGTAAAACTGATATGATAAATATGTAATTGACAAATGGACCCTTTTGGAAAATCTCCTGTAGGAAACAAGTACATGAGTTGATTCTAATTTGTGGTCGGTTCCTTCTAAATTAAAATACAAATACCACAACCAAAATAATTAAATATTACAAAAATGCTGTCAGTATTCGGCCAACAAAAAATGTTTATCAAACTAAATAAAAACTTTTCAAAGTGTACAACATTTTTTTTCTAATCGGAAAAGTTTACAACAACAAACTAAATTGTCCAAAAACAATTGTAAATAAGTAAAATTTTATATTAAAATAATATTTAAAAAATTTTTCACAAATTTTTAAATAAAAAAAAAAGAAAAAACCTGCAATTTTGCGGATACTGTAATTATTTTCAAAAAAAAAACACATTTGTCGATTTTTTTTAACCCAAATTTTAAACTGTCCAACCATTACACCAATTGCAAAAGAAAAAAAAAACACAAACAGTGAAACAAAGAGAGCCACAATCAGTACAAGAGAAAATATGGCGCTTGGTGGCCAATGTTTCGTCTAGACCGGATGTTTGTGAATTTAAATTTGCCATTCAATTCTTTTTTTTTCGTTTCGGGCGGTATGCGGTAATGGTAAAATGTTATTATAAGCGCCTGTCGTTTGGTGGTTGAACATAAAGTACAAGTTTTCCATTCAGATGGAATGGACCAAAAAAGCTGAGGCTTATGAATGAATTCATTAGTGACAATGGAAGCGGGTGCATACATACATTCGGCAAGTCTTGATATCAGTTCAACGTCGATGGTATCCTGTGGCCTTTGTTTTGTTGGAAACTGTATAACATCTAATAATTTTTATTACATGCCTAAGGCTGGCCCATCTTAGATGTGATTATTGTGATAATGAGTTACGAAACATCATTTGAATCTAATACAAAACAAATTTTATGGCGCAATTAAACAACAACTATAAAACGAACACCTCTTAACGAAAGATTAGGAGAACAACGAAAATTTGTTAAAACTTCTTAGCGAACGCAACCAACCACGAAATCAACACGTTCAATTAGTGAGTATTTTATCACCTTCGAAATTCAAAAGAACATTTTATTAGATTCGAAAGATTTATGGCCACAAATTATGGTACTTTGCGATAACATTTCCGTTTTCCAAACAAACTACAAACAAAATAAAAACGAAAATTTAAAAAAACTAATTCCCCACAAAAGCAGTAACTTTACTACACTCACACCAAAATAGCTGCACACACAATTAATACGGAAAACGAGCCAAAGACCAGACAATACAGAAAATAAAACCGATTTAGACCACATTCGTCTTGCCGCAACATACCTACGAGCCAAGAGGTTATAAAAAATTATTCTCACACCCAATTTTCGTAAGATAACTAAGCCGAAAAGTAGATAATTTGCATAATTTTCGGAAAACGGTTTCCGAGTGCTATGCGCGCGCATTAATTTGTCTTAAATACAGGGTGGCAAGTGAGCGAGCGAGCGAGCGAGCGACCTACCTGCTATACGCCGGGCTTGTAATTAATTCTACTCCACTGTGTTTTTACCCAACTTTTGGAACTGATTAGATAAGAGAGTGTAGAGCGCAGGGAAATAATTTGAATTGAATCTTTTAACCCGTGCAAGTCTTTTTTGCATTACAGGCCCGCCATTCACTCATTCAGTCACTCACTCGATCGCTCGTTCGTTCGCCCTTCCTTGTGCTGGCCAGCCGTCAAGTGTGAACATAACTTTTAACCCAAATTACTATAAATCATTTACAAATTCCTCTTTTCACCTTTTTTTTCCCTGCCATTAATTTCTTTCTCTCTTACCACACAAAAAAATTTAAATAATGAAGTAATAATAGACGAGCATCGTCGGTCATCGGCTAAAACAATAGCTAAGGCGTAGGATTTCGTTGGTCATTTTTGCATTTCATCGTTACGCTGGTGGACTCTCGCTCGATCGAGTGCTCAATCTGGGCACAGCCCTGCTTTCAGTTTGATATGTATCTTTGCAGTCTTCCTCTTCCTCTTCTGCTTCTTGGTTTTAATAAATTACTTTTAAAATCACCAAAGCAACCAGGCAAATTTGAAAGATAAACAGGTGATGTTTCTAATATGCTTAAGTACACTTTAAAATGTGGCCTTTTTTCCTCTTTGCCTAACAGCGAAAGAATTTAAATTTAATATGCTTGGGCGAATTTCATTTCAACGAAAATTAATTACCTGGTATTTTGTGCTATTTTATTAATGAGTCTTAATATTTGTTTGGGGGCTTGTTGTGTGTGATTATAAATAATAGTATTTTGAAGTGTATTTTTTTGTGTGTTGGGGAGGGTTTTTTTACATTAGGTGGTCTAGCTAGTAGTTGGTTAGAATGTGTGTGGTACCAATGGTCGATTTGCTGACCTAGGAACTATACTAATTTTACTTTTAGCTTGGATTTCTTATTAAAGCATTCTTTTCCTTACGTATTTGGGTCTGCCTTTATCGTCGGCGGTTGTGTGGATTCCATTCAAGGAACCTAAAAGTATCTTTACGGAGAGTAAGCCACCTCCAGATACTTTGCTTTATGTCGGTTCCAATTGGAATCAGTTTGCATGTGTTCTATGAATCCACATTAAATGTGGAAGAACCATTTCAAATTTTGAAATGGTTCTTATCCACCAGCTCTTTAGCAGGCGCCTGAGGCAGTTGTTGACGAACATCTACAGTTTGTTCGTAGCAAGTCAGTCTTCAACCTGGTCTCACAGCCAGACAGCAGTACAGATTTTATGTTCGAGTGTAAAATGCGTAACTTCTTGCGTTTGGAGATTGTAGATGTTGGCATTTATTTTGAGAGACTTATGCCTGGTTTCATTATGTCAAAATCAATGGCGACATAAGCTTACTGCGACTGACGCTGTTCGATGCCATATGCAAAGAAATTTGCCAGCATGATGGCAAGTATCGATGTATATGACAAACATTGAAATTCACGACGAAATGCCTGTCACTGAACCCCCTCAATGGCTCTATACCAGAAATCTCTATAACTATGTGAATGAGTGTAACCAGTTGTGTTTGCGATCGCTGCTCTAAACAGGACATCGTCAAGGACAACCAAGAGCAGGTTAGGTGATATTAGACTTCCGGAAATGGAATCGAAAGCGGATGATATACTGGCGTTGTGCTGCAACCTGCATTTAAATCCGTGCGCGGAACAAACTGATAATTTTCGAGAAAAATCTTCCCAGCCGTAGTGAGTTCTGGATACTGTCTGTATTATAATCGGCGAATATTGATGTAATTTGCCGTGAAGATGTAATTCAATCGGTTGCTGCACATTTATCGTAAACCTGTCATCGCATGAGCGATTAGATCGAAAACTCCCTAGATTCGGGAAACCTCTCCTTTTCCCATATCTGCTGAAGAAGTGGATGCAACATTTCTGCCGTAGTTTCGGGTGTAGGCTTATAGCATTTCAGCCTTAATTTGGTCGAAGCCGGCCAATTTGTTGTTCCGTGGCTGCTGATGTGAAGTTTGTGTAGACTTTATTCGCTCTAACTTATACAAGAACAACCTTAATAGGTCATAAAAGGTGCTTTATTTTGTCGCATAGTGTAATTAAAAACTCCCATCAGAAGTGTTGGCCAGGACAGACAGGCGATTACAATCAGTTGCTTCAAAGCTCAAGTCACAGTCGAAGGCCCATCACCTTTTGCATTGGATTCAGAAACTGTCTTCTTTGCTGCTTTCCTTCATTGTTCTCTGAGTCAACAACAGCTCGGAGCAATTTTTTTTGTAAAATAAACATTTTTTTTAAATAAAATCATTTTATGCCTAGCGATGCATGAAATTACAAGAACTGAAAAAAAAAAACAATTTATAACAATGGCAAAAAGAACAACAACACAGCCAGGAATGCAACAATTTAAGCAGCATAAATGCTTAAACAAAAGTTTGCTAAACGGCAGTTAAGTGCATTCTAAAAACGTATTTAGCTCAAAACTGTGTACAGCAACAACACGCAAATTGATTTGATATCAAATCGCATGTGGTGGCCAACTCAACTGCTGCCCCTCCTCGCTCCCATCACCTCAGTTCAATGTTAAACAAAAGCAACAAACGAAATAAAGTCTCAGCTGGTGTAAAATGTTATGCAAACAATTTATGAGGAAGAGGCGACAGCAGACACAGTAGACATCAGAGTTAGCCACGCTCAACTTAATCGAGTTACCGGGAAAATTGTAAAGGTGGTGGTGGCAAAACCGCAAGTTAAAATTAACTGCAGTTTAAGTGAAGGGTTTTTTTCTCTTCATAATGAGGAGGTTATTACGTGTAGGTTGTATTGAGTTTCCTCTACAATGTGTGCACCTAATGAAAATTGCTAATTTTTATTATAATAAAGTCCGGAAAAATTGTGCAGTTACTCTGCGGTGCAGCCCACCTCCTTCGCTTCCTTATCATCATTCAATTAAGTGTACCGCTCTGAAGTTGCTTTGTTGTGATTTTTTTTTGTTGTTTTCATTTTTGTTGCTTCTTTCCAAATCATTTTGCATGAATGAAATCACCCAATACCGTAGACTTCATAGCGCAACACGAAAGTCATCGTCATGATCACAACCTGATGCCGCTTTATGTGTTAAGCCCCCCCCTCTGCGGTCGCCGCTCTGGCCGCCTTGTTGGCGTTCCATGGCATTCGCCGTCTGCATTTGTGTGACTAATAAACGCGACTTGCTGAGTTAAGTTGTGGTGGCGTCAGTTCATTACAGGTGGTTGACTTTTTTTTTTGTCCAAAACACAGATTCTGATGCCGAATCGAATTGCCAGTCCGTCTCGGAGACGGAAACAGAGTCACAGTCAGAGTCAGAGTGAGACTCAGCAACGAGTGCTTAGCCCCCCTTAGTCTGAAGCCGTTGTTTTGCCGTTGTGCTGATGGTGATGGCTCAAGTGCCTCAAAAGTGGCGTCGACCTAGTCGAACTGAGTGTTGTTGCAAAAAAAAAAACACAGAAACAAAAACCCAAGTGGTTGCTTGGAAAAATTTACGAAGCGTTAACGAAGCATTAAAGCGCGCATTTAACAAATTTACTTAAAAATGCATAAATTTTCCTCACTCTTCTTGGTTCACCCAGTACCTAATGTGCTTGTTGTTGTTGTTTCATTATGCTTTAAGAAGTTTTTTTTTTATTTCATAAATTAATGCGAAAACGGCCCAGTTCGGGTTGAGCAAGCAGATTTTTTTATGATTATGGTTAAATTAAAGTGTATTTTTCGATTTAAATTCTAATTAGAGTTAATCATCGTTTAAGTGTGGAGAAGGTAGTGAAGTATGTTGACACAAAAAACTAAACCTTAGCTAAGGTTAGCCAATTGGTTAGTCGAGAGCGACAATGATCGAACTTTGTAAACGGCGTAATCCATTACAAACTACATAACATAGACCCAAGCCCCTAAGAAGCTTCATGCCAGTCCTTAAGCCATTCAACTGCAATTTCAATTAGCCTTTATGCCATTTAATTTCTTCTTAACACTTGCTCAGTCACAATGTCTCTCCTCATTCATTACATTCAGTCCGTCATACTTCGATTTAGCTGATTAAATTCTGACATTATCGGCTTTGGCAATTTAAATTAACCAATTGATTTTATCGCCTTCATAAATGCGAATTAACGCCGCAACACCTTCGGCTGACTTTTCAAATTAATTTTCCTGCACCAAGAACGAAAAGAACAGAAATAATCAACTACGAAACGCCTATAGCTG
Source organism: Heteromyza rotundicornis (assembly GCA_951394025.1). Lineage (NCBI taxonomy): Eukaryota > Metazoa > Arthropoda > Insecta > Diptera > Heleomyzidae > Heteromyza > Heteromyza rotundicornis. The sequence continues at coordinate 12,682,378 of OX596010.1, read as the reverse complement.
AGAAAAGCACCTTCTTCTCTTCGGGGTTACTCTCCACTCAATAAGGCGCACTGTCAATATGCCTTAAGCCATTTCATGTGTCAATTTTTTTCTTCTTTCATATGCGAAAGTGTCAACCTTGACAACGCGACAGTTCGTTAATGATGTTGTAGCGTTTCGTTGCTGGCAGCCGGGATCGGTGCTAATTTCTTGATTACACGGTGAGAAAATGGTTAGCATACAGATATTCTAATATTGGAGCGCTGATATCGAAAAGTTCCAATGGGTCACTTTCGGGAGTTGTCCCAGATGGCATGATTCACCCAATAAAAGTTCAAAATCGAAACTACCACCTTAACAGAGAAAAGTTTTAAATATTTGAATACTGACTACAGAATATTGAAATGTAATCCTTGTGAGCGCACTCAATGCAGAAGAAACTTACTTATATTACAAAGTCAAAGTGGCATTCCACAGTACCCTGGATTAATGTGACCATCACATTCACGGAGGTGGTGATGCGGCCAAAATCAACTGTTGGAATGAATTTTGAGGCTCATGTGAGATTATAAATGCATATATATTTATGTAATATTATTTGAGAGGTATTGAAAATCGTGATTATCGGGGTGAAAACCACACCTCACCCACTCTAAATGGCCGCCACATTTATTTTTATTTAATTCAAAACTGAACCGATTTTGAACTAGTTTTTTTAAATGGTTGCAAGCATAGCTGTACAGATTTAAACAAATACTGTTAATTAATTCTTTCTAATTACAAATACCGAGTATTTAAAAAAAAAAGTACCAAATGGGTATACTTGAATTCAAATACTTCAAATACTTTTAAATTCTTTTAAATACTAAACATTTAAATACTTTCGAATACTTTTGCCTAGTAAGTATGAAAGTATTTAAATCTTTAAGGTATTTCAAAGTATTTGAAGTATTTGAATTCAAGTATTTGATAAAAAGTATTTGATATTTGAGAGAATTTGTAGTTGTTGGTGTTTAAATACAAAATATCAATACCAGGAATGGTTATTTGGTATTTTTAAATACTCGGTATTGTTTTTTATTGGTATTGGTAATGGAAATTTACAGGTCTAGTTGGAAATCATGTCGAGAATAGAATGGAGCGGTAAAGAAATGGAAAAGCAACACAATTTTAAATGTAACAAGAATGATTTGACGTATAATTATCAAAAAATTATAGAAAAATTCATCATTGAAAATATGATACTCGTAGGAGTCTCATTGAGAAAAATTCTCTTGCTAGTTTTTTTTTCAATATTATGTTTGGAAATAAAATATTTGAAAGCCAAAGAAAGAGAGGTTAAATATGAAATACTAGTCACTTTCTAAATATATACTTTTTGCATTTATTCGTAAACTAATAGAGAAAGGGTTGTCTAATGTTGAATCACAGGGTTGCAAAATATTATTGGCATAAGAATTCATTTTGGAGATAAATTTCTTGTTTGGTTGGACTTTAACCCGGTTGTTGAACCTGTCTACTATACGTCAGTATATTTAGTTTTCATAAGAGGTAACGATATATGCAGAAATCTGCAAAATTTCCGTGGATGAACTTTGGCACGTTCAATATTTTGGAATAAAATGTATTAATTTTGTTTTGTTTATTTAAAAAAATAACTGAAATTTCCACCATTCATATGTTTTACGAGAGTAAACGAACTTTTACATTTGGAGGTATGAAGATAGTTTTGAACGGACTGCAAGACTCCAAACCAATTCAGTGTCTCTGAAATTATGATTCTCTCTGTGTAAGCATAAAATCAAATGCGCATAAGTAATATCAAAGATCGATTTAAATGCATTTCAGTCAATCCGAAATCAAGTTTGCTTATTTGTTATTTTCAATTTCCAATTTATGGGCATTTTATTTATTTAACTTTTTTTTTGTGGCTAGTGTGATTTCTTAATAAACTTGTTCCCAATGCAAGTGAACAAATTATAAATCGATTCTGACATTTCACTTGACAGCTACCAATGAGCGAGTTAATTTCCAATAAAAGTGCGCATGCGTAGCGCTTTGCTGTTTGTTGTCTGGCTATCGAAAATCTTACCCGTAAAAAGAAATTAAGATTTTCAGTTAAGAAATTAAAGCAAAAGAAGGAAAAAAGAAAACGGAAATACCAGTAGCGCTGGTAAAGTACAAAAGAAGCCACGAAAGAAGTGCTTAAATCTTATGAGACCCCAAATTACAAATGAAAAGATTACGAATTGAGAGAAAATCGAAGCGAAGTGATTAATTTCGTGGATATTAAAAATCATTTTTCATTTCCATTGACGAGTTGAAGTTGTCCAAACGAACAAAAAATCGATCATAACAATTATTTATGATCGATTTTGTTGATTTCTTTGGCATTTTATGACATTTTGTCACTTTGATCGCATTGATCGTGGATTTGAGAGCAATCTGGTATCAATGAAACGATCAGCAGCATTTTCCAAATGCGTCTTGTAAGCTGTTAAAGTCAGTAGAAGTGGGAAAGGAACTTGGCCGTCGTTGATCTTTGGGAAAACATACAAAAAAAGTGAAATTCTTGTTGGCAGACTTGGAGGTACCCTTCGGGAACTAGTTCAGCCTCAGCGAGCCACTCAAAATAAGAATGAAATGAAAAACAGAAACGAAAACGAAAATGAAAAAGCGATCTTAAGCTGCTTACGGGATTAGTGTTTCGAGACATTTGACACGTTAACGTACCGAAAGACACATGGAAAAAAGTCGTCAACAGCAGCCGCTCAAAGGGCTCTTTCCTGTTTGTGGCTCGACTTTGAAATTGATTTCCTTTTTCTCGTTTTTTCTCTTCTTTGTTTATAGAATTTTTTTTCATTATTTTCCTCTGCTTGTTTGCTGTAAAAACGTTTAAAATGTCTCGGCTACGCTTTGGTTCTGTGCTTCCGTTCTTATCTTAATCTTTGGCAAATTTAATTTCATCTCAATACGCAATTTACGCAACGCATTTTAGATAATGTATCCGCAAAATGCCTGACAAATTCGCCAAAACGGCACGAATTTTGTAATTTTGATTCTTTTATAATTCTTTTTTGCACTGAAATGCGCTTAAGTGGTGCATTCAATCGTTCAAATCGTTTGCCTTAAAACTCACGTGACGTCTGCGTATTCTTCGTGGTACGTTTTGTGTGTTTTTTTTTTTGTTTCGTTGCACTTTTATCAGATTTCTTATTTCGTTTAAGTGCAAAGCGCATTTGTTGCCTTTTTGTCGCTTTTAAATATGGATTTAACTTAAATGTGACATTGAATTTGATGGGATTGCCGAGGGTACAAAAGGTGCACAGCTTATGTTGGTTTTGGCAAAAATGTCGGTCTGCGCTAAATGTTAAGGACCTCGTGAGAATGTTTGGCGGAAGAATATTGTGTTTATTTGCATTATATGAAAGACCTTTTAGGGAAAGAAGAGCTTTATACAATTTCATCTTTTATACCTTTTTTCTGAAAATTGGAATTGTACTTTTTTTTATCAAAGAAGTAATACTTACTAGACTATTTTAACTTTTTCTCTCCGATTTGAAATCACCGTGTGGAATATTTTTCCTTTTTGCCCATTTTTAGTGGACGATCCTACTACGGGGTAATAAAATCACCCTTTTTTGGTGCATTTGCCAAGAGACTTCCTGTCCAGTGATAGCAGTTCCGCGTTTCCTTTCGAGTTCAGTTTAGGCCATAGTGGTCCAGATATTTTGTATTCTTGTCTATGGGCCCATTTGGGTTCATTTATAGTTGCTATACTATCAGTCAATGTGCATTGGTTGCGTACACAGAAAAAAAAAACGGGAAAAAAGTTGTTAACGTACAACTTTACAAAATGTATGGAAATTGTAAATTTTCTAACCGAGCTAATAGGTTGGATTAAACGAAAAAAAATTGTTAAAATAGATCTTCAAAATTCGACATAAAATAGTTCAAATACTCGAAAAAGTTGTTGTTGTTGTTGTTGTTGTAAGTTCTTTTACAAAAAATTTTTATTAAATGTTCATTTTTATCAAATTTAATGAAAAATTTACAACCTAACCGAGAAAAAAATGGTGCAAAAAAATTTACCATTTCTCATCGGTTAAAAGTACCGACATTGGAGGGTTGGAGCGTTTTGACCCGTCTTTTTCGGTTAGATTTACCGACTTTTTTTTTTGTGTGTATCGGATGCAGAATTGAGTTGTCCGCCGAACTGATCTCCAAAGCGCAGCAAACAATTTGACTTTTTTGGACTTTTTAAGACTCTCCTTTCGCTCATAAAAGTCTCCAATAAGAGCCATATATGACGTGTTTACCCTCCTGTAGGAGCACGATGAAATGCATGAGATAAGACTCTAATTGGAGTCGGAAGTCTGACTTTAAAATGAGTCTTAAATACCTGACAAATATCAAATTAAATTATTAACATTATAAATATTAAAGAAAAACTGTTTACCTTTTCCTAGGTTCGAATGTAGAACCTCCTGTTTCAATAGTCAGAGCTACGGTGCACCTTTCATGACGATAAAAACAAAGCATATGTCTGAATTCTGAGCGCTAATAATATTTTTTGCTGGGCTTAGAGCCTCCTCTGTCAATATGCACTTCATTTTTGTTTCATTAAAAAATTGGATACGATTACAGAAAGGCGCCAAAAAAAAATAATAAATTTGAAAATTATTGTAAAAAATTAAGCCCGAACATTAAAGAAACTTGTTTTTTGCCTTACAGACAAAATGTTTTTTTTTAAATAAACAAAGATTCTTCGAGATCATTTCATTTAGTTTTTATAGTTTCCTTTAAAAGTGTCTCCGTAGTTCAAAGAATTCAACCCAACCTTTATTACATTCTCGCCATGTCCAGTGACAAGAATGTCCTCACCAAAAAGGAAAACAATCAAAAGCATTTAAATGTCAATATTACAATCAAACAAACCGCAGCCCACGACAAACCAACTAACAACTTTATTCGAAAAACAAATCAAAGCAAATAAGACCGCAACATCAGCATAACCTAATGAAGTGATGCAGAGATTAACATACAAAACTCCGCCAGGAACATCGAGAGGCCAGACAAATCCCCACAAAAAGCATCGACGAAAGAAAAGTGGAAAACCATGTTCACATACAAGATAATGACGACAATTTTTGATGCAACATTTCCAAACGAAATGTGATTGAGATAAATGAATTGAATGTCAAAACGCGTAAAATCAAAATAGAATGGAAACATTACAGAAAGAACAAATGCCCAATCGCAAGATATCAAGAAAGATCATAAAATCCAGCACAAAGCTCAATTTAGAGAGCAGAGCGGCACGGACCGAAGGTGTCTTATGCGAAATTGCAGCAAAAAGTGTTTTTGTATCGTCAAATGGGCCACAGACGAAACTGAAAATAAAATAAAAAACAAGTTCCGAAAATCCAATTCGAAGGTGTTACGGAATGAGTTCAAAAAGCCTCATCACAGACGGACCACGAGTGGAGTCGCTGAACGACAACTCGACGGACAGCCGCCAGTCTGGACGGTGGTATGGCTTGGATAGACGGACGGACGGACATGAGTCCGCTTGGCATCAGGTCTCAAGTCACATTAAGCCAAGGCGAGAGATTTAATGGTTATTTGTGTAAAGTCAAAACAGATTTGGCGCGGCTTCAGGATTTTTCTTTGCAATTTTTTCGTTTTTTTTTTTGGTGTCGTTTGTGGTCTTCTTTGATTCGAGAGGAATTTCGGATAAAAGCGGATTTGAGCCGCTAAACGAATTGGCACTTAATCATGACATAAAAAAGCGCAGCGAAATTTTATGAGGATTTAAAAACGATACCGGCGCAGAATGGGTCAATAAATATTCGGTGGTCGCACAGAATATGCGGTGCCATATGAGAGGATGAAGTGGGACTGACAGACAAAAGCAATTGAGATCACTGAAAAATTACCAAATAATATAGTACACGTCCGTCTGGAAATTCAATAATCTCTTAATTTTCCCATTAATTTAGTTTATTTTTAAGCCTAAATTAAATTAAGTTGTCACAACTTGTTTACCAATTAATATATTTAAAAAAAAAAAAACGATTTTCACTCATCAAATTCGAATTACTGCACACTTGCATATCGCTGCGTAATTAGAAATCATGTCAAAAAATTAATTGAAAAATCGCGAACAAGTTGTTGTCTCCAAGCGCACTCAATTTTGCACACAATTTCGTATTTAATTTTTGGATTTGTTTACTTTTCGGTGGTGCGTAGAAAAAAATTAATTACAAAATTTTTATAGATTTTAAGTGGGCAACCGCTTACGCGCACCTGTAATGTGATTAAGCAAATAGCAGTTTTGATTAAACGTTGCGGCTTATTTATTTACCACTTGAATGCATTTCTAGGTGAATGTGTCACTATGGCTTGAGTTGTATTGGAATTTGTTCAGCAAAATGCCAAATGGATTTGGTCTCTGGTGTGAAAAGTGGATTTTTATGGAATTTTTTCAGCCGATTTACTCAAGTTTCGTCAAGAAACAGCTGTTAAGTACTCGTAATATTAAATTTATCAAAATTTACACTGATTTCTGGGTCTTGACTATTGCTCGCATGGGTGTCGTATTTGATAACCTTAAAAATACAAAAAAAAAATTGCTTTCGCCAAAACAAAAAAAAAAGTGAAGTTACCGAGTACCCGCACCATCTGCATAATATCTTGATGACTGTGGCTTTAAAAATGTGTGCAGAATTGAACTGTTCGGGTACCCATTTATTGGAGCATATTTCATGGCTAGAGAGCATACTTAATGTAGCTACAAAAACCAACGATGAAAAATCCGAAAAATATTGTTCCCCTACACAGAAAAAAAACGTCGGTAAAATTAACCAAAAAAAATGGTTAACTTACAACTTTTCAAAATGTATGAAAAACTTGAATTTATTAACCGTTGTTGCCAGGTAGGATTAACCGAAAAAAAATAGTAAAATAAATCGTCAAAATTCGACTAAAAAAGTTTAATAATAATCCAAAAAGTTTTTGTTATTGTAAGTTCTTTTACCGCAATTTTTGGTTGAATGTGAAAAACGTTAATTTTAGAAAGATAAAAACTGGTGGAATCACTAATATTTTTCTCGTTACAATGCATATAATTATTTATTTTTTTTTTACTTTTTGTTTGGTTTTGTTGTATTGAACTTAATCGACCTTTGACCTCAAGTTTTCTTTTATTTTTTTCCATAGTAACATCCGATTGATTTTTGTTGTATTTTTATACGATTTTTTTCGAAGTGTATCAATTTGCGCTCACTGTTATTTTTTCGTTTTCATTCATAAAAATTGCTCACCTATCGCCTATCGCTTCACATTCAATTTGACCTGATCTAAGCCCTTCCCAAAGTTAATAAGAAAAATAAACAAACTTGAGCAATAAACTTCTCCACACATTTGACAATTAAATGACAAACATAATTACAAACAAGTTTGGCAGATTGAGCTGAAAACGGCAACAACCACAACCACAACAACAGCAACAAGCCAAACAATCGCTGGCAACCATTAAAGTCTGTCTGCGTAATTATCGAGCCAACGAAGTCGATAGTGTTGTTAAAATAACAAATAAATAAAATTTGTTAGACTGGCTGGCGTTGGAGCGATGGAAAACTACAACTATCATTGTTAAATTGTCAAATTGTACAATTTCGGAAAGGCATTTTGGTGGCGCGTGTGGGCTCGAGTAGTCTTCTCGGTTTCCTTATTAATTTGTGCAATTATATAAAATAAAGCATACAACAACAACAACAGCACAGCCAAATGATATGAAATGTTTAAACAAAATATTTGAAATTTCCACGCAGACATTTATAAATTTTTTGTGCTCAACTGAGCATGAAGAATTGTTATGAGCTACTATGGAGAGCAGCAATTTAGTAAAGAAAAAAATTAGTGGAAATGTTCTTTGATTTTTTTTCGATTACTTCAGTGTGGTTACTTTGGACTCAAAATTCAAAAATTCAATATCGTTTTACTCAAAAATACTTTCCTTTTTGATTCTTGATCCTGTTTACAACTACTTAAATTTTAATTGATTTTATTTCATTTTACTTCACCGTAGTTCACTCAATTGCTTAATAAATATTTACCGGCAACCTACTCTTTTTATCGTGCCATCATCACCACTTGCCATTAGCATTTCGTGTGCTCTGATCTAATAATTTCGTTTCGCTGCAACATTAGCAATTTTGTATTTATAACAATTAGTTTAGTACCTAATGATAAAATGTTGTTTTTCTTTTTATTATTGTTTTTTCTTCTTCTTCTTTTTTGTTTTTCTTTTTTGCTGTATCCAACAATTATAAATGCACCCAATCGTTTAATGAACAAACTGCGAAATGCAAGCATGCAACTGGCCATATTTACCCCCCACCCGCACACCGAGCGCACTTTGTTTTTATTTATTACGACTATGAAGTCTTTGTTCGACAGACTCAGTGACTGAGTTGGCTAAAATGCTTAATTGTAGGTATATAGTTTAATGCTTGGAATTGTTGCCTTTGAGGAAGCTATTTTTGTGGTTTGTTACATTTACTTTTTGCTCCGTTCTCTTCTTCTACTTTACTTCGCCTACTGAATTAGTTAGTAAATTACTTAAGTGATTTTTATAAGCATTTTTATTTAATTTTATTGTTACTTTTTTGTTATATTTTGTGGCTTATTAATTCCAAATTAAAATGTTAAAATTAAATTTGCACTGATTGTGCAAAAGGAAACAATTGTTTTTTTTTTGTTATTAATTTAGTTGTTGTGTTTATTTTTTCATTTGTTGAAATTACTAATTAATTCTGAGCATGCAATTAAAATGCTTGGACTGTTGTTGGATTTTTAGTTTTTTTTTAAGCAGCAAATAATTGATTTGAATAATTTATAAATTTGATAGCCGCCGATTATGCAAGCCACGAGTTTATAAGTGAAATGCCAATTAGAGGAAGTTGTTGTAAAATAGTTTACATTCAATTCTGCTTTTTGGTATACACTCTTTTACATACACTCTTTTACAAAGGAACACTTTTAAAACAATCTCGGATTGCAAATTGCTAAAAAAAATTTTTTAAAAAGGATTGGTGTGAGAATCCTATATGAGCATTGGTTAAAAACTAACATACGTTAAATATTTATTTTTTTTTTGGAAAAAACTTATTTTTTAATATAAATAAAAATTTTATATTTTAATTTAAAAAAAAATGTTTTTTTGTTTTTTTTAGATTGGTGAAGGAAACTTTGGTGTTCGAAAATCTGTTTGAACAACTGATTATTCACAAGAACAAGTGTTTGGAAGGTAGAATGGATAAAAAAAAAACCTTTAAAAGCGCTTTTGTAGAGGATTTATTATAATTGTTAGATATACTATGGTGGTCAGGTATTTCGAAACGGCCTATTTTAGTCATTTTACAAATTACGAAGAATATTAACTTGGGTAGATCTATATGACCTCGTTCGAATGGGTATCAGGACACAGAAAATCATGTTAAAAATTTACCTACTTTTCCAACTTTTTTCCTGAGAGTTATATAAATACTTTTCTTTGGATGCAAAAATTTGAGCTATTCAAAAACACCCCACTGTGCAGATAAAAATGTGATGAAAAATTCTCCTGAATTTATGGATTTTGTGTTTAATCCACTCAGGAGATGATGCTGATCAATAAGAAACGATTTCGTGTCTGTGAATTACAAAATCGAAGCCGTCTCTGTCAGCAGTTGCAGCTAGAAGTTCGGCCAAGATCCTTCGAGGGTCGAAGTGGCAAATATTTATATTTTTAGTCTTCATAGGATATATCTTGGTCTATATGATACACAGAAAAAAAACCGAAAAAATTTGTTCCCGTTTAACTTTACAAAATGTATGCAAAACCTGAATTTATTAACCGACCTCAAAAAATTTGTCCGTTAAGATATTGGCCACATCTCGCTAAACAATGGTAAACTTACGACAGTATAATTTCCAATGAAAAGTTTCTATCACTTTTCGAATTCTGCATTAAAGTGATCTCTCAAGTAATCGCTCAAGAAAAATTTCACTATGATTCTTGGGGCAAAAATAGTAATGGGGCAGTGATTTTTTTTTAGCAAAAAGGCAATTTCCAATGATTTTTGTGTTTATAAAATATTTACTTCAAGTAATAAACGAATTATATGTATTACCATTAGCGTGCCTAGTGTTATTCTGTTGCATTTCATTGAAAAATGGTACATTTTGGAAAAGCGTGCAAAAACAGTACACAAACATACTGACGAGCTGGGAAATGTACTTAAGAAATTTTACTTCAGTTGTACTTTGGAGTTTTTTATATGAAGTTGGACAAGTGCTTGAGAGCTGACACCCAAACTGAAGTTCGGTAGGTGAAATAGCTGATATGTTGAGGCTATTCACTGCTCCCCTATAAACAGCTGGCCCAGTGAATTAAAGTTCACCAAATAACAGACCATGACCATAACAAAACTGTCTCCAACCAGGCAACAAAAAAAACCAAACCAATCCAATTTAACCCATTTAAAAAAAATTTCCAAAAAACAGTTTAAATCGTTACTTAACGTATTTTGTAATCAAATGGCATTTAGCCACAAATAGAAAAAAAATGTATCTAAAAAAAAACGAAAACTTTCCATTTACCATGGAAAAGAGTAAATATTAATATGAGCCAAACAAGCGGACGCACACAGCGCCACCAGCAGCAACACACGCCATACCAAAAAAAAAACCCACAAAAAAATAGAAGCCCAGACGACAACAACGACGACGAGATCCGACAACAACCAACTGTCGTAATTAAAGTAATTTGGTAGAAAAATTTGAGCCAATTATCAAAAATTTAGTTTAATACTTAAACGCAGAGCAACAAAGGCGAATAACAAAGGCATTGGCATTACGCATCAAATTGGCTACGACCCCACAAATGAAAAAAAAAATTTAAAGAAGTTACAAAAAACGATGATGGTGACAAGACCAGAGCAGACCAGACCAACAAGATCTGTCAAAAGAAAATCATTTTTACGCATTTTAAAAAACAGTAATTGAAAAAGGCCCAAACACACGAACACAAGTAACGTACAGATCCGGGCCATTGTCTGGGGGGGGGGAAGTTGGGGAAAGGAAAGAAGCGAAGAAAAGAGAAGGCAAAATGGTATGGCAAATTGGACGAAGAAGGTTTTGTCATTGATATTAATTGTTGAGGAAAGCGCCAAATAGCCCACAGTGGGTTTGGGAAGTATGTCGGTTGTTTTTTTTTTACCATAAAAATAAAATAAAAATAAAAACGAAAACACAAACACAAACAACTTTTTTTCCAATTAATTTCGCTCAAAATGCTATCGATTACATGACAGCATTTTTTTCACTTTTTCATCATTTTTGGTCAACATTCGACTTGGATAAATGTTAATTAAATTAACAAACCATGAATGATTTTTAGGCTCAATAATAATTCCACGCATTGTACATTGTACGTACAAACGGACGGACAGACTCACATACAAACTGTGTATTGAAGGAAAGAAACCTCGAAACATGTCAATGTCACATCAAATTAGTCAAAGCCACAAAATGCTCGACAATTCATAGAATTTGTAATAGACAAATGACAGCCCGAACAACAACAACAACAACAAGTCATTGACACATCAACATTAGACAACAACAGCAGCAACTGTCAACGACACAGTTAAGCGGACGCACATTTCAGCGCTTCGTAAGCGATCAATGAAGTATCAATTTACGAATAAGTAGAATTTTTTATTAATTTGGGTTTTTTTTTTACTATTTTGAAAAATAATACAAATAAAATAAACAAATATGTTTTGAAAATTGTTACATTTTGGATTAAAATCAAAATTCAAAGTCGTTCGTCGACGTGTTTCGTTCAATAAACGTTTGACTTAAGCAAACACACTCGTCGCTGAGCGTGGGATTTTCGATGCCAAGCGGAGAAGAACGTTTTTCATTGAGTAACAAACAACCTCGAATGAGTTCTCATTTCGTACAATCCCTGCTCGAGAATATGCAAACTCACCGTTACTATTGACAGAGGTTCGGTGTGTTGTTGGAAGAAGTGACACAATCTTTGGGCATATATAGATTTTTTTTCATCGGAAACGTGTATGAAATGATCAATGTGATGTATTTGCAATTGCCATCACATCCGCATTTAACTATTCCCTATTTCATATGGAAGGGTCCAAGTGAAAAGCTTCACAATTGTTTAAAATTACTACTGGTGCCTTAAGCTATCTCCTCGGCACCTTCAGTAAGTATATTTATCTAACTGTATATACTATATATATGTTATAAAGATTTAAATCATAACATTAAAAATCTATAAACCAAAACATGCAAGAATTAATTTTAATGTCATTCCAAACAAAGAAATGATCAAAGATACCAAAATGCCGTCGGCATCTTTCAATTTATGGCATAACAAAAAACCCAAAAGTCAGCAGAAGACCGCGAATAAAAGCACGTCCAAGAGAATGCGTGGGCAACAACAACAGCAACCCAACAGCAGTAAGAAGAGAGGCCGAATACCCAGTATAAAAACCAGTAATTTATCCGATCATATATAGTGGACTCGCTCACATCGATCGAAAGATTGGCATGAGTGATAAATATAGCGAATATATTGTGAAGCATTTGAAAAGGTGTAGCCAAACATTTCACTTATTGAATTCATAATTTTATTAAATTTATGAAAAGTTAACCAAATTCGCCTTCTAACTGACAAGAAAATAGAGCCACAAAGAAATAGCAGCTTCTACAATAAACCAGAGTAATTTAGACATTTGAAAGGGGTAACGAACCAATTGATTCTCATTAGACAGCAACAAACACACGCACTTAGATATAGATACTCCATAACGTAAGAAACGCTGACAGCCATAACGAGTGAAGTTGAAATGAAATGACAGCCAAGCAAATAAGCAAACCAGCAGAACAATGCAACAACAAGAAAAATAAAGAAAATAAAACGAAATAAATATCACTGAGAGTGCGAACGCAAAACTTTGACTGTATTGAGCTTTTGGTTTCAGGGGAAGTGTTGAGAGCCAATTGGCAAAGACTGAGATTGCTGAGAAAGAGCCACGATGTATATATATTTTCATATGAAGCACAATTCGTAAGGATTTTTGGTGCGTGCTGCAAAATGTGAGAATGTTATTTTGTGGTGAATTTTCGGAATTAAATGTTTACTAAAAAAGCAATAAAATTCAGAAAAGAAAAATCTTAGAAAAAAGAAATGTTATCTGCTTTTAAAATTTTTATATGTGAATACATTTTTATATCGATACCTTAATGCACAATCTTGCTATGTCCATTGTAATGAAAATAGATTTTTGGGTGTTCTTATATTCCTGAGAAGAAGCTGTTTCGGCTAGACTAGTGTTTGTGGAAAAAATGAAGAAACAAGAATCCATTTCCATGCAAACCATTTCAAATTAAAAACTTGTTTTTCACTTTCAAAAGCTTTTAAAAAATGCACGTAGCATGATTGAGCTTTAAGGAATCGATATCAAGTATATACATTTTAAGTAGACCACCATAATGTCGACTTTGGTTTCACCCTTGAGTTATCTAGTCCTAAATATTCCGAAAGTCACTCATACGCACCCCTGCTATTATATCTAAAACAACTCTTCTGTCAACATTTCTATCCACAATTTTACTTTGTAATATTTTTATTTAGCAAATAATATTACATAACACCGCTTTTTCAATAAGAAAAAACTTTTTTTAATTATAGCAAAAGGGGGCGTATGAGTGATATTAATAGAAAATAATTTATTATTAATTGTAAGGACTTGATCTAGATAAACGACCAAACGCAGGTACTCTATTATTATCTCTAATTTTAGATCATTTATGAGTTTATCATGGGTGCATACTAGGGTGGCCCTTATTTTGAATTTTCTCGTTTCTTCCGTAGCAACTGGCGAAATGACACGAATTTCGAAATAATATATTGAAAGTTTCTCTCCGAGCCAATCAGTTTATTCACTACAACTGCTCATAATATCAAATATTGAATACAAAAGTAAGTTCAAATTCCCTTTAGTGTCAATCTAGTATTTCACCAGCCAAACTTAACACTTTATTAAACTGTGCAAGATTTTAAAATTTACGAGTTGGTAATTTAACTGCCGGGTTTCCCATAAAAGGGCCGGTGGAAATGACATTGGGTAAACGTCCCTTAGAAGCAGAAATTTTCTAGTTTTCTCTTATGATCCGTTCAGTCCTCGATACCGACATTTTTAACACCCATAAAACGTCGAAGTATTACTGCTTCTCATTAATTTCACATAATGGCAGACAACACCCAGAACCAGACCAAATATTTCAAGTAATTGATTTCATCCTTCTTATCTGCATTTACCTCAATGAGTTTTGGCATCAGATGGTTTGTATATTCTTGTAGGTATATTTATAGCGGCCATAGCTCAGTGACCTGTGCCTCCAAATTCGAAAGGGATCGAGTACAACTCCCTCCTGGAGCAAGCAGAAACGGCAAACTTCTTGCCGTTCGGATTCGACATTCCGGTGTAGGTCCGCAATTATCATATACATTATCACTTGCCAAGTTATTATTATTAAATTACGAGTAATTTGCAATCATTCATCTAATCTTTCTTGTACATTTTTTAAAAATAAATGTTAATTAATTTGTTAACTTTTTTGGTTGAAATAAATAATTTTATTTAATTTTGTCTTCAGGTGAATTTTAACCAAAATTAAAATACAAATTTCCTAATGTATTTCTGCAACCCCAATTGCAATGCGATTCACCACACCACAGCACAACTGAAAATTTCTCCTCTTCTCTACTCTTGATTGAGCAGCAAAATACTCACCACCAATACGACCAACAAAACCTAACAAACCAGTTTCACGCATGTCATTTCTATGCGCATTCCTTGCAATCGCTCACCGAACACCAAGGCCCAAAAGTCTTCCCAACCATACCAACCACCACCGTTCCACACCCCAGCCACATCGTTCGCACATTGTCGATTGTCGAGACTAAGTTGGTCGCTTAAACTCCGCCTTTTATTTTCTAATTGATTTACAGAGTGTTAACTTCCGCTGTCAATATTTTTGGTCCATTATACGAGCGGCGCGGCGCAGCTGTTGTGGCCCTCTACTGTGGACTCCCTCACTCGGCCGAGGCGGCTGATGTGTGCGTTCTTTTGCGCGCTAATGGTGCTTGCTGGATGGCCACGATACGACATTTCACAGTAAATGGTAAATTGTTAATTAATCTTTTCTCTGTTTGCCGTTCATTTTGCCTTCTTGTGTTTCTGTACTTTTTCGTTACTTTTCGCTCGCCGTTGTAATTGTTGTTGTAGTGTAAGTGCTTTTTATGCGCTTATTCGTGGAGTGTAATCGTTATGATTTTCCGAATTGCTGGCAGAGTTTCATTTTATTATTTTCTTTTTTTTTTGTTGGCTTGTGTGGGTATGTGGGTGTCTACTGGTGATGGCTGGAGGGATGGAGGGATGGAGTGCCACCCCGCATTGCTCCATTATGATTTTGACACCTTTTTTCGCGTGTGGTTGCACGGTTTTGCTGTGTATCTGTGGGTGAGTGGGAGACGCTTCTTCGTGTGTATATGGTTGTGTTTCTCTGTGCGCGTGTGTGTGTGTGCGAAGGATGTTAAGTAAAAAGCATTTTAAAAGTTATTTTATGGCATTTAATGCAGCTTTGGATTTTGGATACAGAAAAACTGTGCGTTTAGATACTTTTAGGCAAGTGGCTGTTGAAGGAAGTTTCATGCCATGATATGGAATTGGCGGCGCTCCTTGCTCCTTGCTGGTCGCTCCGAGTCGCTCGAAAGGAGGAAGTTTTGGTAAATGTGCTTTAGCAGCCGAATACAAAAAGAAAAGTTTCTTTGCGCTTTTATTTTGTTGGTAATGTAAGAGAGGAAATATTTAATTCACTTGGTGGCATAAATAAGCTACTTACTTGGCTGTACTTGGCTAAGGTGCAGGCTGAATTTTTCGGTAAAATATTTGAAATTATCAATAACCTTGTCGAAGTTTACACATAAATTTTCTCTGTACATTGTAGCTACTCATTTGCTCAAGGTAAGTGGCCATTTGCCCTTTACGATTAAATCTTTCGGACATGCACACGAGACTCAATCTATAATTTCGATTAAAAATGCCATTTAACTATTTAGTTATGTAATCATGACAACTTGCCATTTGTTATGACGAATTATTATAAAAAATTCTATTTACATACTATACAATTAACAAATACACACACACACAGGCACACAAAATAACAACAATTATTTCCACAATTACACTAAAATAAACGTACAAATTGCACAATTGCACAGAGAGTAATTGTATTGTTAATTACAAATAAAATTCAAATTAATGATAAATACACGTAAGTATGAAAAAATATAGAAATTATCAGCAAATAATTGCAACAAGCTGAACAACCACACCAACTACAACCCGAAGAAGCGTGTGAAAAGCAGCAGATTGTTTTTTTCCTTCTATTCCTTCCATGAAAAGGCAAAATGACACACAAAAAGAGACGTCAGTGAAATTATTAAAGCATTAAAGTAAATTAATTAAAAAATAATCAACATTTCGTGCTCGTTTTGGCGTGACAATAATAATAAAAATAATAAAAAAAAACTTTGTATAAAATAGGAGAAGAAGAAGAAGAAACAATATGTGCCACAGAGTTTCCCACCAGCTAAAGCGATTTGCAATTGCGTTTCAGCATTTATTGGCACACCACGAGACACCCTGTGCTGTGCTGTGTTCTAGGGCGGCCAACATGTAATTGCTTTGCTTTGCAAAATTTGCATTGGCTTTTGTGAAGGTGTACCAATCTGTGTGTGTGTGTGTGTGAGTGTGTTACTCTGTGCTCGTTTTGGCCATATTAACCGTTAGCCAAGAGGTGGCCCTCTTGCCACACCTGCCCTTGCCTTCTGTTGTTTGCCTCGTTTGCATGTTACTGCTGCCTGCTGCCTGGCTTTGTCGTTTCGTTATTTGCGTTATCTGCGGTAATTGCCTTGCGCCATCAATTGCTCTCACCCCCCCCATCCGACCCCCTTTGTGTGTTAATGGCAATTTGCTTAAAATTGCAAACGTGTTTGCTTAAATAGTTCACAGGGTGTTTGTGTTTGTGTACTTGGTTGTGCCTATGCTTTGCCCGTGTTTGTTGTTGTTGTTGTTGTTTAAATGCAACTAATTTGCTGTAATTGGTGTCGTGTTCGATGCATGCAGCAGAGCGCAAAATGTGCGCTTCTTATTTGTTATTTTAGCGCATATTATATATACTTTTTTTCTATATAGATTTTAGTACTCATTCTGTTTGTAGGTACTCTACTCTTTAATATTATGTGTGAATTTCGTGAGCTATTTCGAGGCGGGAAAAAATAATAATAACAACAACAAAAATGCAATTTACTGTATAAAATAGAAATCAGTTTACTGGGTTTCTGTGACACGTTGCACGGAAAGGCTGAGAAATGTTTTTTTTTTATTTTAATTTTTAATTTATTTTTTGTAACATTTTGATTGTCCTCCGTTCTAAAGTCATGCATTTTAACCATTTTAACTGCAATTAATGCAAGAATAATTGTTGAAATTCACCCAGGTGGCTTGTTCGGATGATATAAGTAAAAAAAATGTTTTTAATTAATTAATTTTCATGATACAGTATTACAAATTGAATTATTTATTAAGCTTCTTTCAAATTGAATTTTAAATAGTTGTGAAATTCTAAAGTCCGTAAATTGTAGTTTCGACAAGGTTTTGAAATTACGTTTTAGAATTTGACGATGGCGTGACAGAAGAGTATTTTAACTGACATATTTTAAATATTCCTTTCGATAGTTTTTTTTTCTATAAAAATTACACTGTTTTACAGCATAAAAATAACATAGGATTAGAGGTGCGAGCTTTGGAATCGTCCTGGGTGCAAATACCAGGAATCACAAGATTAAAAAGCAAATATTTTTTCCTAGTTACGGCCTTGGTCTCTGATGAGAGAGTGGCAGTACCAAGTCAAAAAGTCTTGTTGGCAAATTTGTTTGCTTTTCCCATTGTTACTCTGTACTGAATCAGCTTTAAATTACAAACAATACTAACTAGTCAATAAAAGTTCCTACTACTCACAGTAACAAAATATTGCATTTAGAAATAGACAAAAAGTTAAGAATATCATTGGCCAAAAATTACCAAAAAAAATCAAAACGGCATGCGGAATTATTGAAATTGTAGATTGAAATTATGGAAAAAAAATGTCCATAAATTGACTTCACTAAAAAATGAGTGAAGTCAATTTATGTTGAATCAAATTACTAACTCAATCCTTGTCAAAGCCTTGGCGTTTTAGATAGCTTATTGAGTACCTGATCGATATTAATGGGCACATCTTTGTGCATTGCAAGGGCGGCCAGTACATGAAGTCGATTCTATAATTTAAAAAAATAATAATCCTTCACTACAACCGTTTAGTTAGTATTTTTTTATGGTTTGTGAATCTTGCCTTCATGTTGTAAAAATAAAAAAATTCGTTAAAAAATTTCACACGTTTCGCAAAAATCGGTTTCAATAATTCTTTTAAAAGCCTCGGCTTGATTTGGCGCATTTACAAGTACAGTCGAACCCGCTTAACTGAAACACGGATTTGGCAGACATTTTGTTTCAGTTATGCGGATTTTAAAGTTAAGCGAATTCGAATAACTGCAAAATATTAAGCGAATTTTTAGACTTTCCAAAATATCAGTTTCGGAACCGGTTCTTGGCGATCCCTGCTTAGAAGGCAAAAAATAAGAATTATGGATTGGAAGATCGAGATGATTCAGAGTGCACACAATATATGACAAACTTAGAGGAAAAGAGCGATAAAATGTACTGTTTCATTGTTTTGGCTGTGCTGCAGAACTGGATATTTAATCCCTTTACCGTACGATGCGCCCTCAGTAGAACTAAGCTTTTGCATAATCTACAGCACCTGTCTCACCAAACAATTTATCTCATATGCTTCTTTAACAGACAATTCCGAACAAAGTAGCAAAACAACATCTGAAAACTGATTAGAGAGCAAATTAATTTCATTTATGATTTTATAGCTCTGTTGGATTAAAGTAGCAATCAAATGAAACGAATGATGGAAGCAAAATTAATTTTTATAACTTTGACCGAGTTTCCCGAACAGCCTAAAACAAAAAAGTGCACCTGCCCCAACAAAGAAGCACCCTGCCGTTTTACACTCACTTAAGTGATGATCCTCCACTGAATTTCCAAACTAAATTTAGTCTGCAATTTTCGAATTTGAAAGCCACATTTAATTGCAATGTTAACTGATAATTAACAAGATCATAATGGGAAGAGAGCAACCGTTCTACAAAGTAGTCCAAATCGATTAATTAAAGGAACACAAAACAGAAACAAAATTGTAACAAATTTGCATAATTTTGCAGTAATTATTATGAAGAAAACCCGAAAACAAACCAACAGCCTACGATAGTACCGAACCTCATTAGTGACTTTTCACAAATTTACGGGTGAAGTGTTTGCTGTTTGGGTGTTTTCGAGCAAAAATGTTAATTTGAAAATAAATGAGCGTTAATTATACGCTTTAGTTTCATTTTTCACTAATTCAACTACAATTTGAAAAGGAAGCTGAACGGCACATGTGTGCCCTTCCCTTACCAAAGTGTGAGAAATAGTGCACTTGTCGGTGGACATGCCTTCCTTCCTTACTTCCTTTCTAGTCGCTGCTGCTCATCATCATCATCATAATAGGCAGTTCTGACAAATCATGTCTAACCTTTGATGTTATCTGAGGTAATTGTCCGTTTTTTTACCTTCTTTCATATTTATTTTTTCAGAGCATTTGGTCTATGAAATTTCCAATGTGTTGACAGATGGTAGCCAGCACAGAAAGTGTTCTATTGATCTCCCGAAGTATATCCATCATGTAATTTCATTAATTTCATTACTAATGATGTATTTTGCCAAATTACGCCTTTAGGCTATGAATATTTTCTGTAAGGCCTTTAGGAAAAAAACTGTTTAAAAAAAAAGGATCTACTCTTTTGCCAAATTGAACCAGTTGTGGTGCTACATTTGTTTTTCTTCTTCTTGTTTTTGTTTTTGTTGCTGTTGTTATTGTTTTTGTTTCCTTTTTTTTGGTATTTCTTGGTGTTTGCTGTCACTGTGACAGCTGCTCTTTCTGTAGGTGTGAAGAATTCATGTGTTGCATCTTATCTAAATTGCTTTTTGAGTATCAATATTTTAGCCTTAAGTGTACGGACTCGGTGGGGTTCTTCTGCTGTTGCTTCTACTTCTTCTTCTTCTTCTTCTTTAGGCGACTTTGTGTGAGCGTCTGTAATGTACTTATGTATAAAACAATATTAGTTGATATGGAGCATAGCTTTTATTTTATTTTGAATGTTTTCAAAAATCCTTTTCAATTGAACGAATGTGATGAAGTAAGCTAAAGTAGCTGGTACACTCAGAAAGGGTACAATGAGAAGTTATGTACTGGGTATTTTATGAGAGAAGCTTACAGCGTGAGTACTAATAACTGCCGCACCTAAATGTTCGACTGAAAAAAAAATAAGGTATATTTTGAGGTAGAATTTTTTGTATTTCTTGAATTGTTGCCTTGAATTATGTGTACTCAAGCTCAAATACTTCCTCTTTGATTTTCTACACGACCCTGTCGGAAATTTAACATATTTACTTCTAACTATAAACTAGATATTTAATAGTCAGTACTGACTATAAAGTCACTTATTCCTTTGTTACGAACTCACTATTTTAACATGGGGATGTCCTACGGCGTAGTCTATTGTCTATTCCTACACGAGATTTCAACTAGTTAGTTTTTAGATATTTGAAAGTGATTTTATAGTGCATTATTTTTTAGCTAGATAATATCTAGATATTAGCAAGATTGATTATAGTGAATTTTAAGCTGGTTAATATCTGGATGCCTTTAAATATGTTTATAGTTCATGACTTTTCAACATATTAATATCTAGATATCTTAAAGAATTTTGCAGTAAAAATATTAAAAGAATTTTTGAAATTTAATTTTTTTTTATTTTATAAATAATTTAATAAAATTAGTTTTGAACAAAATTTATAATTCATTTTTAACATTTCATTTTCCATTATGAAAAAATAAAGACAAATTGTAATTGATACATGGTTTTTTACATTTTTAAATAATATTGTCCAAATTAAATAAACAAACAACAACAACACAATATTATGAATATATATCTATATATAGTTAATATATAGATATATATATATTAAGTATTTCAGTAATTTTTAGCTTTATTTTGCCTTTTTTTATTGTTTGCATGGCGAGGCGTAACTCCTTTTCAGGATCGCCCTCATTAATAGAACGAATGGCATCTGTTAAGAAAAAATTTATATTATAAAATCCTTGTATATAATAAAATAACATTTAGATTATAAAAATGTTAGTGCTTACCCATTAAACTATCAAACACATTGTTTGAGTCCTTTAGTCGGTATTTTCCTTGCGTTCCATCAATATTGAAGTCCACGATCACTTCCAATGAAAAGACTTCGGTTAAAGTCTTTGGCTTTGTTGAATTTTAATATTTTTCGATCCCAATTGAATTTTCCAATTGAATTTCCCAACTGAATTTTGGGTTTGACTGAATTATTATGCCAACCTACTTTTTCATTTCAAATTATTTAAAAAGTTGAAATTTCCAATTTTGTTTATTCAACAAAGCAGAGCAAAGCAATTTTACTTTCAAACTGACTACTTCTGCATGACTTTTAAATTACTTAAAAGTTAATTGTCATATAGTTAAATATAAGTTAGTTATTTTTGTAAACCAGTTGATGTAAGTCCGACAGGGGAACTTTAAACGTTTTGGAAAACTGTAGCAGGCGACGGACGACCTCTAATGGCATTCCTTCCCTTCTTTTACTGTATGATAGGTAGGATTTTATTTTCGGTGTACTTACTAAAGCGGAGAAGATTCAAACTGTCACTTGAGGATCTAAGGTTTCTGCCACTTATAAAAGGTAGTACCTACGAGGTACCTAGGCATAATTCAATGCGTTAATTTGCGTTTTGGTTTCCAGAGCAATTTCCTATCGATAATTACTATCAGAAATTTTGCCTGATTGCGATGATTTAAGCTAGAGGTAGTATCCATTATGTTATTTGTTTTCGTCTCAGCGTTTCTTTCTATTTAAATTCATCATTAAATGTCGGGGATACAACCAAAGCACACAAAATGCTCAAAAATTATAGTTTTTTAAACTCACTTCCGGCACGTCATAATGTTTCAAATCAAAACTCGAAAAGTCTCAACTGAATTTGAGCAATTATAGCCGCACCAAAAAACCAAGAAACAAATCCAACGAAAATTTGTCGCTGACACGCAATGTCGCAACATTTCTTGGATTTCATGGATTACGCCAACATCAGCAACGCCATACCCACACGGATGTGGTCCATTAATTGGGAAGCGCCTCCCCTCCTTTCCATCTCCCCCGTCCACCATAACAGCGAAGCAATACAAATAGGTATCACACACAAAAACTGGAGCTAACACACACAAATTATAATCAGATTATGAGCACTAATGATCCTTTAATGATCGACGTTTAACTTCATTCAAGAAATCAAATCAAATCAAAAACCATTTCCGCGCCTTCAAGATTTCTATGAAAATTGATGGGCATATTTCAGCAGCAGTATCAAGTGGAGAAGAAGGCGTCTCGGTTTTTGTTTCTTTTTTCCCCTTTAAATTAAATTGTATCCAACGAAAACTAAAACCGAATTTAAGCAAAGCTCGCATTTGTGTCGAATTTGAATTTTAAACGGAAATATTGAAACAGTTTGTAAGCGTTTCCGGTACGGTTAGTAGTAGGTTGGCTGGTCAAATGGCTTTGATGAACTTTTAAACGCAATTTGCTTGCAAGCATTTCGATTTTTATGCATTTCATTACATATTGTTTCGGACAATTTGTATGGTCATTATGTGGCAACGTGCGGTGGAGAGACAGGCCATTGTTAACGATTTCTACTGCGTTGTCAGTAACTCAAAAAAAAGAAGGAAATAAAAGGAAAATAAACACATTCATGTACTTTATTCACATGGCCAGAGGACAGGTGTAATTTAATTATCCTCAACACACACACACTCGTATATGTGAATGGTGTCCTTGTTGGTGGTGTCGGCTACCATGCGCATTCACATTTCAACATAAATGTTGCGAGACTCATTCAAATGACACATAAAATTGGTCACTTTTGTTGACCACCAAATTGACAGACAGTCAGACAGCCGCAGTCGTAGACCCTTGCCGCCACACAACAGTCCTTCACAACATACTTTCCGATTATGTTAAGTCCAAGTCATGAGCGACACACTTGACCCTAATTTCGGTCAAATTTCCTTGTTTAGTTTGTACGCGTTTATCCCTAAAAGGCGGTAAAATTACGTTTTGACCCTCGACAGGCGTTAGAATTCACAAATTCACGTGTGTGTGTGCCCTACCTGGACACATCTCTCTCGGTTAATTACAAAAGTCATGTGAAGTTTTATGATCAGTTTTTTTTCTTGGTTTCGTTTTTTATTTTCGTTTAATTGCTCGAAGATCGTTAACTTTTGGTTTCGTAGTGAACGTTTTCGGAATTATGACTACAAACATGCCTATTTCCGTTGTCAATTATATTCACTCTGTGGCAGGGCATAGTTTACCCATTCATTTGCTTTTAATTTGATTTCGAAATCTCTTTTTTCTTCTATTGTTTTTTTGTATTTGTTGGTTTTTTTTATTTGTGTCTCCTCCGCCAATTTATTTCAAATTAATCTTGAAAAATCATTTTCAATTATTTAGGCTACTGTTTTGTCGGTTTGTCGTGCATGCTTCATCGGAAGTTCAAATTTGCTTGAACTAAATTATTTGGCTCAAGGCGATATTGTGTTCCACGAACGATTCACTTTTTGGCAGAATTAATGTGATTCGTTTTGATTTAATGTGATTTAAATTGTGGAACTTGCCACACGAAATCGATTTTGTTAGGAAAATTTGTGTAATAACTAACTGGTGTACACTGGTGTACTAGTCTGTCTTGATTTGGGTAGAGACTTCCCTTATCTATTCTTATTCCTTGCCACTATTCGTATTGAATCACTGAAGCCACCGAAGTAGAACCTTTTGGAGACAGACTTTCGATTTGTATGTCATCTTGCCGAAATGACTGAGCAAGGGAGAGTGTCAACTCATCTATATTTTATACCATTGGATTTGGAAATGTAATTCTTATGAATTTCAAAATGGATTTTAAACTTATCGAAGGCTCTGAAAAGTGTTTCCTACATTCACGAAAAAAAAATTGTTTCTCAACTTCTGGGAATCTGCAATTCTTCATAGATCTCGTTTCGCCATCAGTGCGAATAACTATTTTAGTCCTTGTATACACTCAGAAAAAAATACTATTAAATTTGGTCAATAGGATACATTACTATTGAAAAAATAGTAGAAACTAATTGAATTAATAGGAAAAACTAATTATAATTTTGATTTAATCATTTTTCCTATTAATTCAACTATTTTCTACTATTATTTCAATAGTAAGAGCATCCTATTGACCAGATTTAATAGTATTTAATAGGATTTTTTTCTGAGTGTACAGACAAAAAATATTAAGAACATTATTAAGATGGCGAAAACCTTAGCGAGAATTTCTTGCCAAGAAAGATATGAATTTCGTTCACTATCGTTGTCAACGAAATTAAAATTCGTCGATACTTTTCGTGAGTCGAAATGCACTAGTAAACGAAAGTAATTTGATGGAAAAGTTTTTTGTTTCACGCAAAAGAATCCTCTGGTTCTTGTAAATACAGCCTCGTTTCTAAGCAAAGTTAATTGGTTGGCTAAATAATTACACAAAATAAGTTTGTTTGCGAAAAGCAAAATGTATTTCATGTCCAGTTTCACAGTGCGTAAAATGGACTTTAAATATGCGAGTATTTAAAGATAATTTATTATCGGAAAACTTTTTCATCAAATGACTCTCGATTGCTGTCCACTATTTCAGGGCAAATGAAAATGTATTTCTGCAAACAATTTTAAGCAGTTGCAGCATGTTGAATAATTTCTTCTTCAAGTAATCAGTACCGCGCGATATTACCTGAACCAGTTACACCAGCTCTGATGTTGATGCAATCAACGCTGGATTTAGCTATAGGCAAAGTAGTCACTTGCCTACAGGCTCGGAAGGCTCGGAAGAAAATGTTTCAATGATTTATAAAATGTAAAATAAATTTTAAAGTAATACATTTTATTTATAAAAATGCCCTAAAATTTTTTGATTTTTGGAGTGACTACAGCGTTAAAATACATAAATCCGGCACTGAATGGAATCCAACAAAAACTATAACAATTGGTACAACGATAAACTATGAAGCATTCTAATTACCTGAACTCAAATGATCGCATAGAAATTAGGCCTTATTCCACTATGAAAGAGCACTACTTATTGTAAACTTACTAACAAAAAATTCCTTCGAAAAATTTCTTTTAATCAAGCTAAGAAATAATCAAATTTTCCTCCCACCTTCTCTTTGTTGATATATCCATTTAAAATGTAAATTTTAAAAAAAAAAACCCTTCTTCCAGAGGTCAAATTTTGCTTCTGGTACATATGTACTTTTCATCATTATACTTCACGATACTGCTCTCACACTCTACCAAACTTCATACACAATTTTCGCTACTTAAATTTGGATGGCTTTCATCAACATCTACCAAAATCTTCGAAAGCATGCAAAAACAACTTTTAAAAACTTTGTACAAAGTTCACAGAGCAGAATGAGCAGCTGACGAGGTGGAGGGGGGCTTACACAAAAAAATGTAAAATGTTTTTAATGTGAGCACTTTTAACACTAATGGTGTCGGAATATTTAATTTGCCTGTGAGAGGGCGACAACGCCAACAACACCACCAACAACAAACGGCAGGTAACATTGACTAAAGAGAGGGTGGCATACCATATACACGAACCAAAAAAAAAATACAAAATTGCGCTTTGACTGCGCTGAAAAGGCAACGAGTCGCTGTGGGGTGGTTAGTTTGGAAGGCAACAACCAACAGGCTATGCATTTCACCCACCACCACCACGAAACAACACCCCCCACCCCAGGGGCTTGTGTTGCTCATTCGTTGGAGTTGGTGTAAATTTGTTAATGTGGCCGATGACAACCAGCAAAGACCACCGAAAAAAAGCGTCAGCAGAAAATAAAGCAAAGGCACAAAAATACTCACCCCCCCTGTCAGTGGGCTGTGCAGGACGGGGGCGTGTTGGGTGTGATGAGTTAAAATTGTTTTAATGTTGGGAAAATTTATGTAAATTGCGCTCTTTTTGCATATTTAAAAAGCGAATACACGAGCACTTTGCCAAAGTAATTTGTTACATAATGGCGGCTGCTGCTGCCTGTGCGCTCATCTCATCTCGTTGCTTGTCAAAGTGACACAGAGTAAAAAGTTTTTACTTCTATATTATTTTTTGTTTGTTTATTTTTTGTGTCATTGCGCGCCATTTTGGGAAAAAAAAACTTTATTTTTTTTTGTATACTCTCAGCGTTGATGTTTTTTCCACTTTTGCTTTTGTTTTTGTGCTGCTGGCTGTGTGTTAAAAAGTTTAATTTGGCATAAGTGCGCGCCATTTTGAAACGTTTTTGAACTTTTTAATGGAACTTTTACATAGGTGCCTATTCGGTAAAAGGGAAAATTATGCAAATGTTTTGTTAAATATGCAAATTAATATGAAAAATGTGGAAATTTCGGTTTAAAAATGCGAACAAAAGGGAATTTTAAAAATTCCGTATGACTATGTAAATGTGACAAATGGAATTCACAAAACAAGTTAAAAGTTCACGTATGTATATTCAAGTGCTCACAACAACTGAGGCTCTTATTCGGTGAACATTTGTTGCGGTATATGCACCAGTTTTTGGTACAAAATATTTGGTAAAAATAATTTAATTTTGATATAAATTATGTACTATACGGAGAAATAAAATATATACCATTTTTAAAACATTTTTTGATCCCCTATCACACCTATTATAAGAGAAAAATGAATTCGCTTATAAAACAAATGACTGTGTACTAAAAAGCAGAAAATGAGAAATATATTCAGACTAGTGAAAAAAATCCGGCTCTGCTCATGGTCTCTTGCAATATATATGTGAAATTATAAAGTTCACTGGTACACATTCAACTAACACGCACATATTTTGAATTGTCGTCGCTTTATGAAAATGAGATCTGCCACGCTCGTTTAGTAAAAATAAATCATTCCGCATTCGGATAGATATCCGGGAAAAAAATCCTTAAAAATGGGTTTTTTATATATAGGGATACCCTCAAGTTAAAGGAAAGCAATCATCCTTTTTTGAGTTTTTACTGAAATATATGAATTGCACTTTATTCACTTGAGTTGCAGCTTTTAAGTACGGTTCAAATTCATATAAAAAACACTGTGCTCTCTGATGAAACCTTGCACCGTGAAGAACTAGTATACAACTGGTGAATTCACTAGTTTTCAGAAGACAGTTACTAGTTCCTCGACTATCTCCAAGCAATGCTTTCTACTGCAGCATTTAACATGAGCATGTTCTACGAAGGGTTCAATATCCACCCGCTGCATATCCTCGTGCTAGTGCGAGCACAAGTCCTTAGGGAACCGAAATAACACCAGTGAAAAACGGGCTTTTTGGGGACAGTTTTCAACAAATACAAAATCGGTTATTTAGGGCAGATATTGCACTAGTCAAAAGTGGTTCCTTGGGGACAGCTATTGCACTAGGAAAAATTGAGTACCCCACCTTCAGTTCAAAACAAACAAAATTTAAATTTAAATAATATCCCTCCTTTTGTGGATGAAAAGGTAAATACAAATTTTTATGGTTTTGCGACTGAATGTCAAAGCTTTACCACATGGCTATAAAGATACATGAAAAAGTCACTTTAAAAATATACAATACTGATGTAAGTACGAAACTACCACATTTATGTAAGCACTGAAACGCCCATTACACTTATACTTTCCCAACTTTCTTCATTTTGAATTATCCTCTATTTTAAGTAAAGTAAATATCTTTTTAAATAAAAATAATAATGACTTAATAAAGCAACAAAACGAAAGCCTATAATTTTTCAAAGTTTTTATGACAGTCTCCCTAACCACATAAAACTGTCAAATTACCAACATTTCTTCTAACACAATTCAAAAAAAAAAAAAAAACAAAACAAAAATTATTATTTCCTATGGAATCTCAAACCAACTCCATTCAACTTTTCAATTAAAAAAAATTTTAATAAACAAGCAGACCTCATCTTTTTGTCGCCTTTCCGTTATGTGAAACCCATAATTTTGTGGGTCAATTTGAAATTAGTGAAAATCAACTACTTTGGACACGGTTCTTAGGCAAATGCCATGCCAACTACATACGACTGCCTCCTACAGCCGCTCATGCTCGCATGCTAACGTGTCCACGCCACAGCCAAGCCAATTCGTCTGTGGTCCGCGGTTAAAATATTGTCACCATTGAGGCCGCCACGCAACCACACCAGCTCCGTTTTGCTGAAGCGTAAAGTGAAATTTCTCTTTGACATTTTCGAATGTTTTATGAATTCATTTCGTTTCTTTTCGTTTGTTCATTTTCATTGCGTTCACATTAAAATTCACTAATTAACTTAAATTTCAATTTAAATGTCTTTTGTAATGATATCTACATTTTTTTTAAACTACTTTTTTTTTATTTTGCTATTATCAAGCGTCCAGCGCTTGCCATTAACCACATAACCTCTCGTGACTGATGACCGGAAATTTTGTCACCGAATATGGCTAATGAATGCCCTTTTCTCTTCATAATATTTAATTTTTAGTTTATTGTTGTTGCTGTTGCTGTGGTTAGACGTTAGATTTTACTGTTTATTTGTTGATTTTGTTAAAAAAAAAAAAATTTCTTCATTAGCGCATATATTAGGCACATAATATACGCATCCGCAGCTGCGTTTTTTTTATTTGTCACATTTTGATTAACATCAGCGGAAAGTAATTGTTGTGTGTGTAGAGAATCCCGCCTAAGTTGAGTGATTCTAATGTCATTCGAAATGGTTTAAATTAACGCCATTAAGGTTGGCACTACAGTATCATGCAATAATTAGATTTGGTAGATTTTTTTGGACATTTTCATAGTATACACATTTCGCTCAATCCCTGCAATAACAACACAACTGAGAATTCGGGGTTTTGGCGTTATGGATGCCAATAGGATCCTCAGATGTTAATCTACATTCTACGATTTTTTTTCCAAAAAAATTCATGGAATTCATTGTTCCGGAAAGCTCGAATAGATTCCTTCGTGACTATGCTGCCATTCAGGAGTCAAATCGATTAAGTACTTGGCTTCTGAATGGCTCGAACGTGATTCACTGATGAGAGAGATTAGTGTACTTCGCAACACGTTTAGTTAAAAATTTTAACTTTTAATATAATAATTTACAATTTTAATCTTTTAATTAATAAGAATAAGTTTGGACAAAAAAAGAATTTTCAATTGAGATTCCATTACTGAACTGAAGCAATTCGGATATTCAATGCCATAAAAGTTGCTTACCTGATTTTTGTACCAAAATACGACACAAAATTAAACATAAACTCATTATTTCGGGCTCAACACTTAATTGAATTAATTGAAACCCACGCAACCACAGCGACAACAAACAAGCACAGCTTGATTGATGATAAATTGCCACACTTTTTCTTAACTGATTGCTTTATTTAAAGGCGGCTTATGAACCAACCAAATAAATAAAAGCAAAAAGGTCCTTAAGGCCACATTTAGCCATGAGCCATGATGATGTTCTTTTCACAGAATTGTGCATTTGTTGAAGCGTTTCAATGGAATTCATTTCATTTCACATTATTGAAAAGCAAATATACTCAATAAAATGAGAAATAAGTGTAAAAGTATCCCATGCCCATCCGCCAGACGAGTATACTCAAGTAGCGGTCAAGTGAACATGATTGATGAATTATTTTGGTTTTCGGCAAATCAAAACGACACCACCAGCGACCGCATTTGATGACATATTCACGAAATTGATACATGAAATGAAAGGTTGGATATGACGTGTTTGTAATCGTGAAAAAGGATATCAGCGCACGATAAAAGTGAATAAATTGAATTGTTTTTTCATATACACACTCGTGAATGTATTAGTTTTTTTTGTTTTTCGAGTGTAATCAAAAGTTGCCGTTCAACTTACAAAGTGTTGGTAATTTGGTAAATTGAATTCGTGGTGTCTTTTTGTTTAAGGGATTTTGGAATGCAATTGACGAAAAGGTAATTAAGATTAGGTTGTTGAGATAACTAGAGGAAATTATTTTTCCCTTTTTCTGTTTTGGGTATATTATTAAGATAGTGTAGAAAAATCGACAGGTGACAGTTTGGAATTGTTCTAAAGGGAAAAGAGAATGTCCTGAAAACCAAAAATTGGATTTAAGGTAAATTTTTTGTTATGGTTCAACATAATTCTTTGAATCGATAGATTTTCCAATAATCGCAGACGAAAAATTAGACAAATGCCAGTTCGTTTGCAACCAACGAAATTCTTTTCCAACAAATAATTTCAATATTATTTCAATTATTGTTTTTATGCGAAATACAAAAGATTAATTTGCTACAATCGTAAATTTTTAAATTGCATCTGAGTGAACGCTTTCGACCCAAATGTAAAACGTTTACGACATGCTCATAGTTTAGTTTGCAATAAACGAAACTGATATTAAATGACAAAAATTTCCAAAAACTCAACACAAAATGTTCACTATTAATTTGGTGAGGACTCCAAAAAAAAGCAACTCCCAAAAATGTCTGCCCACGTGTTGGACACCTGAAACACACTGCTGTTGGAGATCGAAATTGAAATCAAGTTTAATAAAGTTTATTAAATGTTTTTTTTCCTTTCAGTGGAACTAAAACATGCATGCCCATGGGAATAAATAAAAATAGATTGAAATAGGATGCGTCCAATGAATTTCGTTTTTTTTATACTAAGTCCAAATTTTATACTCTTGGTATGCCATTTTTTTTTAATTAGACTAGACCTACTATGTTCACTAATTGTCACCACAAGATCTGTGATTATTTATTTTCGTAGTGTAATCTGAGATGGGATTCGGGGAGATATATGTTTGGAGGTGTATGTCGAGAGGACATTTGAGGTAGGGTAGAATAATAACAATTTCAATTGGATGCTTGAACTGGGTTCTATCCCGTGCTCAATATCTGGGCAGGTCCTGTGTCCAACATATGGACAGGTAATTGTCTAATTGATAAGGTAATTGTGCATAATTACCTTATCAGATTATGCAAAATAGAAAAGAAACTAAACATTCTCGCATTTCTATCTATAAAAAAAACAAAATTATGATAAAATTAGAAAAAAAATTGGGAATATTTTCTTTTTTAAATTTTTTTCTGCGGAGCTGTAAATATGAGTTATCATTAATGATTTCCTAGAAGTTAGATGACACTTTGACGCTAGGAACATTGTGGTTCTAACCACAGAACAGCCGCTATCCAACTACTGGACATGTCCAACAGCTGGATAGGCTGGCTTACTTTCTGGCTATTGGAGATGTTTCTTCGTTTAAAATGTCCTAATTTTACTGCGAAAGATCTTTCCATCACTGCAATTTATTTGTTAAGCCAATTGGTGCGCATATCCTACATTTAACAATTTCCATTAAAAGTAATGCTTTAATCACACAATAATTCTACAAAAAAATTAAATTATTAAATTAATTAATTTCAGCTCAAGTCAAAGTATTAGCAAATTGAAAAGCCTAATTGCTTTCAGTTCCTCTCCGCTAATAACTAAAATTTTTATTAAGCTTAATTACATTTGCCAATTTTGATTTCCAAAACAAACTAATTTCCTCCCATTTCCTGTCATTAATGTGAAACATTTTAAATTAATAACTTCATAGTTAACACCTTTTCGTTTTATCTATGATTGGATATTGAATTTTACGAAAATTATCTGTTTTTTTTTTGTTTTTCCCAAAATTTAAATTCGATTAGCCACATTAAAAGGGTTACTCAATGAAATTTCATCGGATCGTCCCCCTGCGCCGCCAACAAATACCGAAACACTTAATAACTCGTTTCCTTCTAGCGTGGCCAAAATTGATTAACCAAGACCCTCTGCTACGGCGTCGTTGCCGCCATCGTCATGCCATCGAACGGAAGTCGCCCCAACACTTAACTACGCTTTAATATGGCGTCAATGATTAATGAATGAAATCAATTAAGTTTCATTAATGAACAGTTTTCGTAAGAGCAGTCGAAATTTTCTTCAAAGAATCTTCAAGTGTCAATAATTTACGCTTTACGTTCTATTTTCGAGTTCGCCCTCCTTGGCATTGTACTTTCAGCTACTGTTACGCATTCATTCAAAATAGAAAATTGAACCAGGAAAAAAAATTGTTCTCCGATAAGTGCCAGGCTAAATGAGAAAGCCACCAGAGTTGTTGCTCAAGCGCATTGGTTGAATGAACTCACACAAAATCACAAAAAAATTTATATTATTGGTATGCTTTAAAATTAATCAAAAGAAAAAAAACAATTCTTTTAAGTGCAAAAAAATATATGCAAAATCACGATTTTTAAAGCATTTTTTTTTTACTATTTGTTAGCATTCAATTTTTACCCAACATCATTGTTAATTTGAGCGAGATAAAAGCCAAACAAGCCACCGCCAGCAAGCAAGGTGGTCTTTATTTACACTGCCGCCTCTTAATGTGAAACTCTGGCCAATTGTTGTAACTTAATAACAATTAAAGCCATTCTTGTGAAGCGATCCCACATTCCGTCATATTCGTAGAGACAGAAACCATTTTTCTATACACACAATCTCCGCGTTACGCTTTAATGAACACTTAAGTTGGTCAAAACAGTTGGCTTTCGAATTGCAATTACCATTACCCCCGAAGTGGCATCGATTTCACCTGGGATTATCAACTAACCGACGTTGATGTGCGTTTAATGATACTCCAGTTTGCTTCGTTTTTTCTCTTCATCGGCTTCTTCTTCTTCTTTACCACTTTACAAGTGCATTGAGCAAAGACATTCACTTTGCATATCTGAGAATTATTCAGTTGGAAAGTTGAATATCAATTCGGTCGGTTGGGTCAGATTTGTGGAAAAGTTGCATTGCAATTTAAGCGATTTTACAATTAATCCATACAAAACGTTATGATTATCCGTGTGATAAATACAATTGGGGAGCTGAGATAAGATAGAAGATTGTTATTTGTTCCTTAGTTTTCTTTTCAAAGCTATCAAGGATGCGAACAGAAAGATTCTTGGTCGAGCTGCGCTCAGACTCCACAAAAGTTCAACAACAAAACTCCACCCACAAATGCGGTACATGAGCCGGGTGAACCGATTTCGTTGAAATTCTAAATATGAGGTTGGGTGGTTCACGGATGAGTTTACACTGCTATCAATCAAGGCCCATTTTTCTTTGTTAAAGAATTTTTTCGATCCTTGGTTGTTTACGCCAACCCTGATAGTTTTATTTTCAAAATCTTTTAGTACTTTTGCAAGAAATAACGAGTTGAAGTTTGCTCTCTCTCTCTTGTTTTTTTTTGTCCTTTGGTAAAACACTTGATTTCTGGAGCCGAAGAGCTAACTACATATAGAGAATAAAGCTGAGATTTCGGATTCTGCTAATTTTTGTCTTTTCTATTTGATTTAATATTTTCCAATATTTTGGCAAAGTCGAGCCATCTTTGTTTGCTGTTGTGGAAATTTGGATTCCTTTCGATAAATCGCTCGTGAATTTGGAATCACCACATCAGCTCATCATTGGTCATAACCCTCTTCCAACATCTAGCTCATCAGGAAGTGTGAAAGATTATTTTCCCTAGTTTGAGATCGTTTTCATCATTAGTCGCGGCCCATGAAGCCTTCTGTAATTACAAACTTCTATCTCATCGGAATAAATTATAAAAAAACCACAGGAAGTACATACACCATCCACCCACCTCAAACGCAGAGATTTTATAATATCTCAGAAATTCAAGCACATCAACAGCGATTCAGATGTGCTTTTTTGTTGGCGCACCGGCACCGCTTCTCTATCATTTTTCCATTGCATATACTAGGAAGATAGCGCTTGTTTAATGCTGTAAATAAAGCACACAATATGCGCTAATAACAAATGTTTTTGTAGCCACTTAAAATCAAATTTTTTTTCTTTTCAATAAAAAAAAATCCTTAGCAAGTGCTTCATATCGTAGCGCTGGGATACGACTATTTTATAAAATCGTAGAAAATCTGTTGAGAAGTGCATTACTTAGTATTCAATGTGTGTGTTCAGTGCCACTTTCCGTGGTTTGGTCATTTTGCTTAATAATTACAGTCATTATGAGAACTTTTCTCCAGCGCCATTAAGTGAGTATAAACTATAAAGTCAGTTCACTTAACCCCTTGAAATACGATATCTGTAAATGAAATACCAATTTCAATTTCATTGCAAATAGTTTTTTTTTACAAAATACATAAGGCTTCCCTGAGTTAAAAGCAATTATTGCGATGGACATTGTCACACGCTACTTTTTTTATGCAATAACAACGGGAAAAAAATGCAAAAAAAAAAGGGTATATGAATTGGGTTCCTGTTTTAATTTAATATGCTTTTAAATACTTTCTAGAAAGTGTTTTATTTTGTTTTTATTAATTTATTTTTTTTTATTTATTAATTTTTCTTTTTTTCCTTATTTTAATTTCGAATGATCAAATTACTTATCAACCATGTAGAGGACCACCGTCAAAGTGAAACAAATTTAACAGCAAAAAAATTGATTTACCGTTGACACTCGAAATGGGAACATGATCACTTAATCAAACGGGCTGTTGACAAAAGCCTCAAATATAAATGATGAGCCAACTAGACGTTGGCAACTAAAACAAAATCATAACATGTAAATTTTTCATTGAGCACAAACTAAACACGAAAGAAATGGTAATACGGATGAATGATGATCGACATCAGCTTACATACACTTGTATACAAAAACACTCCGAGTTCAAAAGACTTGAACGACACTCCGTCTGACCTGAGCTGAAACGCACAAATTGCTGGGGTGTTAAATTTATGTTTGGCTTTTAGCCAAACTTGAATTCTATCGCTCAATTATGTACCGATAAGAAAGGAAAGAAGCGAGAAATTCTAAAGATACTTCTGCCTACATTGAAACTTTAAACTTTCCAACGAATGAAGAACCACATTTTAGCTTTTTGGTCTGGCGTTAATATCAATTTGGGAATGAATGCCACGCGTTCTGAATGTGTTGCGGTCTTTTCTTTTTAAATTTTATTTCAATTCTTTTTTCTTCACTTTTTCTTTATTTTTTTTTCTTAAATTTATTACCAAAATTATCGACTAAACGATGCAAGCGAAAACAATCGATAAAACCGAATTCCCCAGCCGGTTTGTGTGAAGAGGTTTCCAACAAATGAGAGAACGCTCAACAAAAAAAAAAAGCAAATACCAAAAAACCGAGGATCACCCACAGAAACAACATGCTCGGAACGTCCATTTAATGTGGGCCAGAAACATATGAAAAGCTGATGGTAAAAAGTATATTGCATTAAACGTCAAGAAAAACCTTTTAATTTGCTTGTAACAGAAATTTGTTATCTCTTAAACTGTGCCATAAAAAAGTAAGACAAAAAAAAAGGGAATACATTTCGGCCCCAATAAGCCGCAACCAGCGAGCGATTGCATTTTAATATATCACAAGGCATTGAGTATGGTCTATAACAAGACCAAGAGCAAGACCAAGAGCGAAGTCGAAAACGCTGCGCCGTAAAGGTTCTTAAAAGGTGTTGATGTTTAAGTTTAACATTGTTTTTCGTTATCGTTATAGTTTAGTGGAATCGTCAGACGTTATTGTGTGGTGTAAGGCCTGTGTCAGGCCAACAGCGAGTGCCTTTCGTTCGATCCGTTGCCGCCTGGTATTGACTGGAGAGCTGCTGCATCACATTGAATGATGTTGAGTATTGAGTGTGTGTGTTCGAGTGTTAATTGAGGCGCTTTTCAGCCGAACGATTGCAGTGGATGGTTTATTTATGCCTTTCATACTCATTTTCATTTTCATTTTAATTTTTTCCCTAACTAAACAATTTTATGATGGCGATAAGCATCGCACCAGCTGATAACGCCAAACAACTTTTACATTATTCTCTTAATTCGCTTAAGAGATACTAAAAGATGTTGTTTATTTATGCCCTGGCGCAGCAGTGATTTAGTTTATATTGTTTCTTTCTTTTGTTTCTTTTAATCAAGAGTTATCGCTTGATAGTTCCTTGTTGTTGCTAGAGTATAAACTTGTTGCTGAATTTGGCATCGCATTCATTGTTGTCTAAACGATGATCGCATAAAAATCCACTAGAAATAAATTTATTTGATATGCAAAAATAAATAAAAAAAATAAACTTTTCACAACACTAGACCACTTAAAAACTGTTTAATCAAAAGAATGTTGAACAAATTGCTAACTGCTTTTTGATGTAAATTTTTCTGCTCAGTTGTGTTAAAATGAAAAATTCAAGACATCACATTTGAGTACGAAATTCAAATAAAGTCATTTTTGACCAAAAAAGAGACCAACACCAAATTCAAATTCAAAATCATCAACGAAAGCTAAACAAAAACCATTCGGGTCATAAATTATTTCACACTTAGGCGCGTTTAAAAGGTCGCTTATTTATGGTTATTTACATTTTGTTTCACAAATAAAATTGTGTATTTATTAAAAAATCATCAAAGCAATCTAACTGAGTCCCCCAGCCCACGAAAGGCTTCATTTCCATATACGAGATAAGCCCGCGATTAGTGACGATTTCAAAGCCATTTATTTTAAAAACCAACATGTTCCGAGTCTCCACGAGTCCAACAAAGCCTTACACGTGCATCATTCTCACATCAACACCAACATCAGCTCACGTTGGCCTTATACAAATCACAATAACAAATTTAAAAAAAAACCGAATGAAAAAAGACCATACAAATAACGTTTAAAAGCGCTTAAGTGCTTTTAACACTTTAATGGCGTTAACTTTTAATTTTATTAACAAATAATTTAAATCAATTTGAAATACAAGAAACGCATGTTTTCAAATCGGTTGTGGCCCAGTCGATATTTCAAATTGAAATCGTTCGCCTTTTCCTCGACTTGATTGTAACGCAACGCCTTTTGTTTGTGGCCGGTTGGCGGGTTGGCTTCATAAACGATATCAATTTCTGGCTTTTAAATATATTCGAATTGGCATAAAAAAAAAGGTAATTAACTAATTAATTTAACATTTTGTTCGCGATAAAGGTTTCGCTTTTTGTATATGGTTTTGTGTATTTTGTCTGTATTCGGTAATATATTTTGAACAAGGAAATTTATGTTCAACCCGTTTTGTTATAAAATTTGTATATGTGCTAAGAAATGCGAAAGAATTCAATTTGGGCAGAGTTCATGACTGTGAAAACATGCATAATTTATATAATTTAGGAGTTAGATGTTTTAACAGAATCTTAATTGCATTTGAAATACATAAAACTCCATTGTCATAAAGTTTAACAAATGAATTATTGTGCTAGTTGCACTCTTACTAACAGATCAGATAAAATGTCACTAAAATCTAGGCCAGGGGAACGGCCTGGTTATCACAAAAACATTGGTGTCATCATTTAGATCAGGTATATACAGATTTTTGTCAATAAAGTACGACACAATATTTTTTTTATAAATATATTTTGCATTACAAAAATAAATTTACCTTTTGTCCTTCTCTGACTTTTATCCAATGAGGGACAAATTCTACTCAGAAATTTGTGTACTTAACGGATTTTGGACATAGTTCGAGGTTTGAAAACCACATAAGCCATATTGTGTGGGGATACCCTGAATGCAGCATCCACACTCAACCCTTACATAACATCCGATTTTTGCAGTCACAACGTCCGCCTTTGATGTCGGAGCATCTATCGTCTGATGTTGCAACATTTAGTTTCTGTTGTCACAACACCCAAATATAAAACTAATGTAAATTTATTGGTAGCAGTTGTAACAGCTGGTGTGGCGAGGTCAGAAAGTGATGCTGTGACAACAGAGAGCAGAGGTAGGCGGACAGCTTTCAGCTGATGCTGTGTCAACCAAAAGTATATGCTGCAACAGCTGCAAGTAGATGTTCCAATAAGCGGTAACATTCGGTTGGTCACAAATCTGTTGGCACAAACGATTTTGTTTTCTGGTTGTATTTTTGCTTTGGCATCCAGTTTTGAATCAAATTTTCGCCACGTGATTGTCTCAATGAATGATTCACAGTGTTCACTGAAAATTTATCCACATAATACTTCTTTTAATTGTTTTTACTCTACAACCAAAAGATCTTAATACGAAAATCCTACCATTGGCACCATTTTTGTGTTTGATTATGATTTTAATTTTATTCAATTGTTACCAAATCCTAATACTGAAATAAGCTCCATTTAGGTGTTATGAATTTCAAGTATGTTTGCTTATTTATTAAGGACCGTGTTAAATGCTATTTATTTAACTTCTACGTTACTCTAATGTCGAGCGTTGGCACGTGACCCAACACAATAACAACAATGGAAAACAAGCTGAAGAGCAAAATTTTTGACAAATGTCGAATCATTTGTCTAGAAGTGTGTGACGACAAGTCACGTGCAAGCGAAGGACCCCGAAAATGGACGGCCATAGAAATTTTCAAGAACAATGAAAGGAAGCATTAGCCAAATATATGTACATTTTAGAAAACAGTGGGACTCAGCCCGAGGCTATACAACAAATAATCAAACTAAAATGAAATTATTTCAAGTGTAAAGCGAAACGCTTGCGGCTTTTTTCTGCGTTCAAGTCAAATGCAGCCGAAAATTAAGTGAAATGAACACGTTGAGCGAGGCGTTAAAGCCGAAATGTTGTAGCCGCTCAGAAAACACCAGAAGTACATTGAATTCACTGGCCGCACAATAAAAGCATCCTGCTGCGCCGAAGCGTCTGTTAATCGTCAAAGTTGTACAAATGTTAGCAAAATAATCGAAAGCAAACAGTTGCAATATCCAATTACCAACATAATCCAGTCAAGTTTTACTTTTCATGCACACAAAGCCTCAGCATCGCAGCTCATAGACTGGAACCATAAGTGTCCCTTCAACTGCTCAGCAAAAACTACCAGAGGGGGTGAATTATTTGAATATGCACAGTTAATTTTTTCATTCTTTCTAATTTTCCAAATGAATTTGACAATGCCATTTGCTAATTTGACAGTTGTAGCTCTCTCACTTGGGTGTATGCCTGCGCGATTGCTCTGGGCGCTTGCGAGCGTTACAATTTGTCATCAATTAGCCAAGGGTGTTGTTGATGATGCGGTGGTAAGCCAAGTGGAAATCGTACTCCTCACTAATCAATCCCATTTCAAGTGTTGCTTTTGTGTAAATTACTTTTGATTATGCGCAGCTTTCGGATAAGTCCCCAGTGCGCGGGGATGTGAGTGTCTTTGTAATTATTTGATTTTATTTGGCCATTGAGACTTATGGTGCGGTTTGCTTGAATTTGATTTCAATTGGCTTGCAACGGTTTCGCGTTTCACAATGAATGATGCTCTTATTAATGGCATTTGATTACTTTCGAAGATAAATTACAATGAAAATATTTTAAAGTTTTTGCATAGCATGGAAATTGAGGAGCTGGCTAGAGCACTTTGCAAACCACTGAACTAATTGTATAGGCCAAAGGCGAGCAAAAAGATTTATATTCGCAGGACTCACAGGATACTTAGGGCCAATTTCACAGTGCTTAATTGCAACTTTAATGCAGAAAATCCGCCATGTAAAGTATGATTTACTATGGGAAATGTTGTGAATGAAAATTAAATTGAACCCAATATACACTGTGAAAAATCAATGCTTATTTAGTTTTATTTTATTAAAAACTGAACTGAATTAGATGCGATTTTGGACTTGGGGAATGGAATGGAAATTAAACTGGAACGAAATGAAAATGGAGTGGAGTAAAATGGTCATTGCAGAAACTGGGACATGAAAGGAAAACGTAATGGGAATGGAACTGAGACACCATTAAATCGAAAAGTAACAGAATGAAAAAAATTACCTTATCTCCAAAAATTCCGTAGTCTAACCAAAGGCCGAAGATTATAGTTATAGATAAAATCCATGGCAAACAGGTGGTATACGTGGCAACAAGCCATTTAAATCTTTAATTTTTAGCTCATCAATTGGCCGACCATTAGGAAGAAGCAA
The DNA here is from genome assembly GCA_951394025.1 of Heteromyza rotundicornis. NCBI lineage: Eukaryota > Metazoa > Arthropoda > Insecta > Diptera > Heleomyzidae > Heteromyza > Heteromyza rotundicornis. Next base: position 12,641,969 of record OX596010.1, on the reverse strand, counting down.
TAGTCCATTTAAGGGTAATGCATTCCTTTTTCATTATATTTCGAAATGAAGAAGTTTTCAGCAAGAAAATGTAATTTAAAATCTTGTTAGCAATATTTTACTACCAGGTAAATAGGTAGGTAATAAAGAAAAACTTTAAACAAAAATAAAAATTAGTGATTTGAAAACTGTAACTAATGAATAAAAACATATTACTATAATGAAATAAAAACCAAACAAAATATAAGAACAAAAGAAGCAATCGATCTCCGAAAATAGTGTGCTAATATTTGGCATACAAGTTTTTAATGTTGGTTGGACCACTTTTGCACTAAAAAATTTTGCTTAAATTGTCCGTGCAAAAATGAAACTTTTTTTAATCATAAATTAGGGAATGCAGGAATCTGCAAGAGGGATTTTTTTTAAAATAATATGAACCCAGTAGAAGCATAAAATTGCATAAAATCGATTTTGAATTTTTGTGGATTGGACCCCTTTGCTTCCAAACGCCTCATATATAAGTCGGCATTTACCGACTGAAACTTCCTCACTTGTTTATATATATTACCTTGGAAATGATTTCGGGAATGCTATGAAAATGGAACTGAAACGAATTAAAATGTTGCGGAATAAAATGGACATTGCAGAGACTTGGAAAAGAAGAGAAACGAAATGGGAATGGAACTAGAACGAAATTAAAATGAACCGGAACAAAGTTGGAAATGTAATAGGGATGAAACGGAAATGGTAACTATCGGAAATCTATCGTGAATTTATCGAAATATAACGCTCAAAGTACACACAGATTAGCTCCTCAATGTACTCAGTAATATTTGCCTTTCATTTAATAATTTTACCGCTAATTTTCGACAAATTCCAAAATTTCATATGCACATGGAATTTTTGTGTCTTCCCTTTATTGTTGTTTTACGATTTTAGCCCGGTCGAACGCCTTTCAGGAATGTGATTTCACTTTCCGACCACACAGCGAGTGGATATGAAATTCCCTCCAAAAAAACCGCAGTGTCCTTTTACATATCAATATCATCGGCTTGAAAGTTCAACAAAGTGGAAAGAACTTCAACGCTCTTTTGTGGCACACGAAAAAGTCACATATTAAAGGAATCTAAACGGGATATTTTGGGTTAAAAAACAGCGCATTAAGTGGTATTTGAAAAGTGTATTTTTAACATCTTTCTAGTCGACTGCATGTTCGTTCCTCTTGGTCTAAAATGGATGGACTATTGTTGGCCATAGAATTTGTTCAAACAAAAAAATATAGTCAGCAGTCAGCAAATGTAGCAAACCCAATTAGTTGACAGGGGTAAGTTTTTGTATGCCATTTGTATTCCATCGAAAGAAAGAACCAAATTCAGCTTAGAGGCCAGGCGGGCAGCGACTACACTTAATGTGTCCAGCGGGCGGTCACCGCGCGGCGTGTGCCATTTCGAAGTAATTTGTAAATTCTTTTGTTTGATTTGTGGCCGCAGGCCAAACTAAAAATCACAACAAAGCCGAAATAGTTGCCACAAACAAAAAGTATAAGAAGAAACAGAAACAAATATTTTAATAAAGAGAAATTTGCGCTTGATTGCGCACAAAAATAAAACCAAATTGGCCATTGATGGACTTTGTATTGTTGTTGTTGCTGTAGTTGTAGCTGTAGTTGAGTGTGCGTTTTGTATTTTATTTTTTTAGGTCAGAAACTAATCAAAAGCAAATTCAAATGCACACACACACACACACACAATTTGCATAATTTGCATTGATTTTGAAGGTTCGACGAAGGAAGGAATCACAACCCATCAAAAAATTCAATTTGACTTCATATGATGGTGCGGCCGATAATGATGATGACGATGACGAACTACTGGATTTACGCGTTAATCTGGAAAATTATAGCCTTTGCCTCAATATGGCAGCAATTTGAAATTGAAATTTTCGCCTGACAGAGGTCAATGAACATGCCAGCGCACATCGAAGTAGAAACTCATTTGCATATTTTTTGCAAAATATATTCACAGAAAGGGTGTTCATCTCACATGAATCTTGGTGTGTGTAGTATATCCTCCATAACAGAATGGAATCATCATACGTATTTGTTAAGCCAAAAACTAACCGCAAATGAAATTATATTAATACGTAGCAAAGCAACTCCTTTGAGAAGCGTCAGTAGTGGAAACTCTGAGTCTGTCCAGAAAACCAGAAGCTCACTCACTCACTCACTCTCCAGTTTCGCTCACACACGAAGCAGTCGTCATTTCGCTTAATGGCGAAACATTTGCAAACCAACAAATCGATTTGCTTGGCGCCACAAATCCATTTAAGATAATTTCACCAAAGGAAACCGTTGAAATATTACCCAAAGGAGGAATCAGCGCACGGACGGACATGAGTAAGAAATGTGAATGAGTGTAACTGTGAGTGTGAGTGTATGTGTCTGAGCAGCTAAAGGGGTAAAATTAGTATGAAACTTACAATGGTGAAATGATTTATTCGAACAAAGGAGGAAAATATTGAAAATTTCCAAAGTGAAATTGAAAAGTAAAGACTGTCATAAACCTTCTAATTTATGTACTTCTTGTAAATTTTAATGCAGTTAAAATTTGAAAAAATTAATAAAGTAAAGAAAATTTTTTTCAGAAGGAGAATAAGTGAGATCCACAGTTTGGACCCAGTAGCTTTCTTCTAGGTCCTTCAATCGAGTCTACCAATAAAAAGACAGACAGGGCTAAATCAACCTAATAAGTCAGGAATGAAATAACTAATCAAAAACTTATCTGGCCATACCTATCACGCCCCCTTCTTGGCTATACAAACTGTAGAATAACTTTATCCCTATCTCATAAGGTGTAGGGTATACAAATGCTGAAAAAGATCCGCTCTGCAGAGACCGGGAAGTTGAAGGGTCACCATTTCCTTAACTATCTTGGTGCACTATCATCGATTGTCTTAAATTAATTTTGAGATTCAAAAGAATGTCAAAATGGTTCCTTTAGATTTGTACTTTAGGATAATCGAATGTACAATGGTCCCATCCGCTGCATAATTTATGCTAGTACTTTGTCATCTCCCGAAAATATTGACCAGGTTAATACAAATATTTGTGTACCCTGCATCAATTCCCTTGAAACTTTTAGAATACATTTAGTAGGTATTACCACGTGCTATTAAATTCTGATTGGACAAAGGGACGTGGCACGTCCAATACAACAAACAATATGAATAGAAGGTAACTTAAAGAAAATTTAATATACTTGCACGAAATGTGGTTATAATTGGACAACGGGGCGTGGCACCACACATACAAAACCATAAATAATTAAACTATTTAATATGGGTAAATTTTGCATGGAGTTTTTGAATGTTTTTTCCCAAGCTATTATTAAATATGGATATTAACTAGAGAAATACTGCCACGTCCGCGCTTATGTCCAAAATACTTCAAAAAGCACCTAGTCTGATTTTTGTAAAATTTTACATTTTAAGGGGAGGGGTTTACCATCAACACACACAGTCAACTGAAATCGACGCAAATTATTATATTATTTTAAAAACTGTATAGAAGGTACCTAGTAAGATATAAAAAAATTCCATATTTTATTCGATTTATACGAGTATATCCGCTGTAGAAATATACCCAACCAACCTCAGAAATCAAATAAAACCAATCCCTGATACTTGCCAGTGCAGTGATTTTAAAGCTCCTTACATGATAAATAGATTTTCCTACGTATCCTTCCTTAAAATACTTACAGCTTAAATCCTCGAATAAAAATTTCATTCCATCATAAATGCGGGCATTAAAAAAAATGACAATGTCACCTAGCCACACACATATGTTATGCCTGGACCGCCCCCACAAATCCCATCATATAAACGAATAAAAGGTCGGCAAATCTTATAAACCAAAACTAAGCCCTTAAGTTAGGTGAAAGCGGTAATATTGGCTTAACCTTAACCTTTTTATGTGGCCCCTTTTTACACAGGCTGTGCAGAAAATCTTAAACGTGGCTAAGCATTATTGAATATGTGAATTCATGCTCGCCCCTTCACATGAGTTCGTTTTTCATACAAAACACACACACGCACACGTTCAACACTGTAACCAAAAAAGCAATAAATTTTGGGTTGTTGGCTTTTTTATGGCAGCATCAACGTTACATGTGCCAAAATGTTTTTTCTATTTTAATTTTTTTTATAGGATTTTGGTTCTTTCTTTTATACAAAAGCATGCAAAAAGGATCATATAACAAAAGAGCATAGCGAAAATAGTACTAATAGAAACATTTATGTATGGCATGGGAGTAAGGGTAGGAAGTGTAGTATGGACACAGGATGCTGTCATCGAGAAGGATATAGATTTGCTGGGAATTAGGAATAATCAACAAAAAAACACCATACAAATGTATGCCTAATTTGGTAATCAGAGGCATTTATACGAAATTTATTTGTTTCGGAAGTGTCGTAATGACAATTGGTAGTGTTCTTCTTCTTACTTTGTCATTGATTTGCTTTTATTCCGAACAAATCGTTTGTTAAGTAATTTGTTTTGGCAGCGGCCTGAATAGTTTTTTTTGTTACTTTTTTATGATGCCAACGCGTGTCCTTCGCATTGGCATTAAGGAATTCTCAGGCATATAAAAAATAGATAAATTTCGTTGGCATTCATGCTCTGCTAAGTTTTGATACGAAAGTGACCTAATTGCCTTCACTCCCTTTCACCCCACTTTGAATATTAGCTCTTCCTAAGTGTTTAATTCGATGGGAAAATGTATTCATCCCACCACCCTTCTTCTTGGTCCTCTTCGGACACAAAGTAATGGCAACTTTCTTATGCGTTCGTCGAGCGAACTTTTTCATTTATTTTTGTTCTTCTGCTCTTAAGTAGTATATCTTTTGCTTTGTGAAACGTAAAAAATACGTTTTGTGAACTTTTTAAATCTGCGCTGCGTTTCCTAATTTCCTTTTATTTTATTCTCGTCGTACTTTTTTTTCTCTCATTTTTATGTCGTTGCGAAGTTTCGGTTCTATTCTTTTTATTCTTTATTGCAGTGCATTATCTTCAATTACGTACTTCTTTAGTTTGCGAAAGGCACTCTGGTTTAATGAACTGTGAGATTGCATTAAATATTGAAATTTTATTCGAGAATAGTTGGAGAAATAGAAATAGACGTTGGATCTATTGAGAAAATGGAGAAAAGTTCGAATGTCCTTTGTCTTTTTGGGCTTATCATGATGTTCACAATGCAACTATTTTAAGGGTAATGGATTTTCGTTAAGTTTGAAGAATAAACATTTTAATGCTTTAGAAAGGTTTATGATAAAAAAAATAAAGATAAAGAGTAAATACCCCCATTAAAAAGAATTCCGGACATTAAAAAAGTAGGTTTCAGTACCACATTTTGAGCAATTTATAGGTATTTTATAAGAAAACATCCGATTTACTGCATGCTCACAGATGACTCCCGCAATCTTATTAAAAACTAGACCCGTGACTTCGCACGTATATATTTTGCACACCCGTTTGACCCACCATGAATCCCTTATCGACAGCCCTTGGACTCCCTTTGAACTTTTTTGCAACCCATTTTAACTACCACGTCTATATTATGAAATGCAAAGGCCTCTTTCGAAATAAAAAACCCTGATCGAGAATTGGCTTTTGGAGAATATATATGTGGAAATGCAACCTCCTAGATCCACTGGTGGTCAAAATCTGCCACTGCCCTCTTTTGAAGTAATTCAATTCAGGAATCTTTAGCGATGGCTTCACTTAATATACAGTGGGTGCTAGATAATTAGGGACAGCCTTTATTAGTCTTTTTGAATGACTTTAAAAATTTCAAGAATATCAACACGGGAAAGGTCTCCTGAAGACCGTCCGAGTGAGTACAAAGACACATTAATCTTAAGTATCTATCGAGAATGCCTGTTGAAGTTTTAGGTACTTTTCGAACTTTTTTCCTGGGGGCTACATAATTTTTTTGAGATGCAAAAAAAATTACGCTTGGTAAAACCAACACTTTTTAATGAAGAAATTTTGTGAGCATTTTTAAGAATTTTTTTTAAAAATTCGGTTAGATATTATGTGGACCGGGTACTCCAATTATTGTTCCCTAAAATATGCCAAATGTATAAATATATTTTTGTGTAACCACTTCTGTCTAAAATTAAACTTTGATTTAAAAAATCAATGAAAAATTGCAATAAATCTGACCTAAACTACCAAAAAAAACCCATACAACATTTAGTAAAAATATATAATTTTAGCATTGATTCTTGCAAATCAGTCTCATCTTCAAATTCATTCAAAGTTATTACAATTGAAATTAATTCGATTTAGGTTTACACGCTTGACCTCATCAAAATATCACATTATCGAAGTGAAAAAAAGCCAAAGAAGAAAAAATCCACTTAAAAATGTATTATTGAAAAATAATTTTCCCACAAATCCTCGGGCCACTTCTGAAATCATCTTAAACACAATATTAATCAACTTTGAATATGGCACATGCGTAAATCCGCAAATCATAAATTAATTGATTCGCTACAATTTGATTCCCAAACTATTTGCAAATACACCAAATGCGAAATAAAATCGCATGCAAATTGCCCCCTCACACACACAACCGCACTTCAGAAACGGCAACAGACTCGAATCAATTTAACATGCCCGAGCCCATGAGAAGAGCAGAGTACTTAAAAGGCACAACCCCATAAATTAGAATGTTAACAGCAGAACCAGGACCAAGCAGCGTTAAGGAGCATGGGTAATTTCGGTAATTCTCACAAGAACTGAACGGCAGCCAAGCACTCAAGTCAAATGTATAAAAAATAGTCGAATAAAAATCAGCATGTAAACAGGGTGTAGCGTAAAAAACAAAAACAAACAAAACAATTGCCACAACAAGCGACAGCCGAAAGGGTGGTAAGCGGAAAGTGAGTGCCAGCTTGGAGAGGGGTTGACCGCCTGCCGCATGCGAAATCACAGAATTAGGGTGACTTTGGGTATTTAGAATATTGTCTCAGTGCGTTCACAAGTCAATTATGTGTGGAGAGTGCATGAGCGTGAGTTGTGTGTGTGTGCCATCAAGAAGTGCTTGAAAATGTCTTCACTTTAAGCAAAGTGACTTTTTCAGGGTTGTGAAAACGAAATGTGCAACTTTCAATTAAACAATGAGGCTGGGACCAATGAAAAGTATTTCCTTTTCAATTTCACAAATTGCAAATGTTAAAAATTTTAGCGTTGAAGTGTGCGAGACGCTGAGAAGTACTTAATGTTCACTTTTGTAGAGTTCTCCAATGGCACTCAAGTGTACTCAATGAAGTTGAAATTAATGTAAGTCAAAGTTGTAGCAGTTTAGGGCCACTGAAGGAGTATGGGAAGTTCGATATGTGGAAGTGGTTAGCTTTTGGGATAAATCAAATGAAATCAATTCGAACTTTTTGGCATTAGCCCTACAGCTGGCCAGGTGTTCTTTCAACGTTTTTATCGATCATACTTACTCCCTGTTTTGACTCCTTAGAGGTGCTCCAATATGAAATGTACGTTATTTGAGATTGATTCTAACTTCGGTCAGGGTACCTTTGAGGGATTGGGTTGTATATCAAACCCCCATTACTTTTCCTCCTTTGCTAAATATACTTAGCCTATCTCCACCCCTTTTAGGGGCTCCAATACAAAATGGACATAAAAACCGCCGAAATCTGGGGGGAATCTACACAAAAATCACCACAGCTTTCCAGCGGATGTCCCTAGAGGGGTGAAATGTATTACCGACTGAACGTAATTTTCCATTTACAAAATACTTATCCGATACAAGAGTTCCGATATAACTTCTAGTTTTAATTGAACGCAAATTAGAAAATTACTTGATTTTTCGTTAGGAAATATTAATCAAATTAGTTCATTTTTATCGTGATGGGCGATTGTCGCTGTTGACCGGAAGCATAAATTGTTGCTCCTTCTCGTTGCAACACAACTCGTTGTTTCTGTCTTCCATTAACGGCTCTGTCGGAACTAACTACTAAATTTCATGGGATTTTTTCTATTTTCGACCCAGGGAACTTTGAAAGAATCCCTTTTATTTTATTTTAACGCTTGTACTTGTAGCCTCAGGTAAATTCGCTCTAAACCTGAGTTTGCAATTGTGGGAATCCAAGGGAAAGTAATAATTCAACAGCAATAATCGTTAATATCTTAACGAAACTTGGTATAGATAAGGTTTCTGGTGTCGCTGATTTCAAATTTTTTGTACTTCATATGCGGACATTTCACATTTGAGGAATGCCTCTGGGAATGATGGGAGTGAGCGCCCAGCACCACCGAAAAAGTTGCTATATTTTGAATAGTTCGCTACAAATGCCATAAACTTCCGTCCTGGTCGGTCCTGGATTTCGATTTGGAGATTTAAAGTGGTTGTGGCTATGAAAAAATAGTAGATCCAATATGGCTGCTTAAAATTTCAAATTTTATTGTATTTTTACGGGGGGTTCTCAGGCACGCTAGTTTCAAAACCGACCAACATACTGGCCCACCCACATATACTGAAACTGACCCTGGTAAACCGATTGTGCTGGAAATTTGGAGGGTTCACTGATACTCCCACTACTGTTAGTACATGTCCGAGCAGCACATTGTTATTGAGATCGTAGCTTTGGTCAGCTAGATTGAATTCTGAACCACATTGCGACTTATGTACTCAACATTCCTGTATACTACGAAGGCCTAATAAAACTCGGCATTAGTTTGAAGTAATAATTTCATTTATTTCATATTTAAATCATTGCAGTACACTGAACATTAAAATTGTATTTAAGCTCTCTATTTTAATTTACTTTTAAAAAATTCGGAGAAAAATATAAATAAAAAAATTATTTATTTATTTATTTACATACGTACATGGAACTACTTTAATGAAAATACAAAACTACAACACTCATGCATACGCAAATTTCGAGATATTGCACGCAAGTGCAAGTATCCCAACTGAGATCGAAAGCAATGGAGCGCGAACATATCCAAGCCGGTTAGATGAATGTCCTTGAAGGGCTTCTTTGGAACGACATTAATCCACAGTTAAGTTTTTTGTTGCAAAAATCTGCAAAAGAAGGAAGCAAAAATGAATTTAAAAAAATCAGTTAAGTGACAAGCAATTCCAAATACCAACCTTAAAAATTGGTCCACACGAAAATTCCATTTCTGACCAAAACGCCACGAAATCCTTTGCAGAAACTTCAACGCTAATGACTATCAAGGCACTTGAGGAACTATTAACCCGTTGCGGGTTGCAGGGGTACATTTATGCCACTGGAAATAATTCTGAAAATTAAATAAAATTAAAAGTTAATAAAGGCTTGTGACAGACAATCTTAGCACACACACACACACACACCTCTTCAGTTTGGAACACACGATCCGCCGTGATGATGATCTTCGCTTTGTCCAACTTGTGGCGGTGCGGCGCTTCTGAGGCGTCTACTGCATACCGATCGCCTCACACTTCGATGGCATCTTCATCGTCGTCCACCTCCTCATCGCTGGGCGGCGGACAGCTGCTGTTGTTCTCGGTGCGCTCAGGCGGACTACCCGGATTCAGTTGGGGACTCGGGGTGCGTGTCAATTCGACGCTATTGCGCTGCTTATCACTGATATCGCTCTGCACGGGACTGTGGGTATGCGAGGGCGGCGCAATGTTGTTGTTATTCAGGGGCTGAGTGCCCGCCTGATAGTAACTACTCAGCGAGGAGAGTGAGTTTGAAGCGCTCAGGTGAGTGATGGGCGAGGGAGCCACCGACATGCCCGGCAAACCGCCCATGGGCGGCACACTGGGATACATGCGATAGGACAGAGGTTTTTGGAGTGCAGCTGCAGCGGCTGCCTGGCGATAGTACAGATCAATGGCGGATGGGGGGGCGCCATGCGGTGATTGGGCTGCGTATGGCCAGGCGCTCAAATAGGGCGAACCGCCATACAAACGCTGGAAGGCGGCATAGTTGCCCGCCTCGGCAAGCAGCTCAAGGCCCACAGCTGTTTGACGTTTCCATTTTGTTCTGAAAGCAGACAAAATTTCGAATTAAAATTTGTTCAAAATTTTATATATTCTTTTAAAATGTTATCTATTCAAATTGTCATCGTTATTTAGCACGTTTTCCGTTCAATGGAACATAAAAAGAAACCATGCAAAATTGATTAAATGGCTGCGGTGCTAAGTTCCGAAATTTATGATCATTTTTATGCGTGCCAAAGCAACCCTAAATTTTTTATTAGACAAAAAAATATTCTCTCTCTTCCATTTGAATACGCACACTTTTGCATTCGCCGTGGTTGGCTTCGACAAAGAAATTTACCAAAAAAAAGTTTTTAATTGTCTTTTTTATGAAACTTGTGCGGATTCGTTATGGAATTTCGTATTTTCACATACCGAAATATGAAATATGCTTCCAAAGGTTACCACGTTCCCAAACTGAACGAAAAAAAAAACCCAATTCAAAACCACTCAAGTATCATCATGGCATCATGACATGTGCCAATGTCAATGTTAATTCAAATATAATTAATCATTCAACCCGGCGCAGCTAGCGGGCTGCCTACCTACAAACAACCGTTCCCACTGTTTCAAAGCAATTCTGATACTTTTCTTATTTTCCGAAATTTTGTCAAGTCATTCAAGTCGTCCTTTTTTTTTTTGTTGCCTAGCCGTACACATTCATGCCTTTAGTTTTTGATCCTGCCATTATTGGTGTTTATATTTCGCACTTAATTGTTTTGTATTTTATCTTTACCATCACTCCTACGTACAATACTTGCAGACTGCTGCTGTTATTTTGTTTAGTCGCCCGGTTGTCCTTTTTCGACTGAATGCCTGCCTGGATACCTGCTGTTACTTTGTAGAGGAGGTTCTCGTATTGTAATTGTTATAATTGGCTTTGGACATTTAATCCTATTAGTTCGGTAAATGAGTGAAGTGCACAGTAGAGCCAAGCTATGGCAAGAAGCTGTACAGTATCATTTTCTAATAGAAATTTTCTTTGCTTTTCCAAATCTTTTAATTAATGAACTTTTGTACTATTTTACTAAATGGTTGAACCTTTTTCGCAGAGCGTCATTTTGCTTGAAGGCATTTAGCAGGTGGCGCCAAGCGTTTTTAATCCCTAAGGCGCCAAGACATTTTGTTTTTTCAAATTTTAGAATTAAATCAATTTTGTATAATATTTAAACAAGGAAACATTTTTGGCAATTCTAATCAAAAGACTTAAGAAACGAACTGAATTTTAAGACTTCTCTTTGGTTCTAAAATATTTAAAAAAACTTAACTGAAGCTACAATTATTTTAAAAACAAAAGACTTAAGCAACGAACTTGTTGTTCAATTTTAAGTTACTGACTTTAAGCACTAATTACACCGTAGGTCTCGGACTTTTTTCTAACATTTTTGGTCAATATTATGTGCTCAGTTTTTTCGGATCATTTTAGTAAGATGTACTTGAATTTGAAGAGACGAATCAGTAAGGTTTGTTACCAGACCAATTTGTATAGTTCATAAAAAGTCAAGGGAAAAAATCTACAAAAATTGAAATAAGACAAATTGCCAAAATCCTTCAATCTTACTATTATTAAAAAAAAACTTTTTAAGGCGAATTATTAAGAAAAATATTTACTATTTCTTTGGAATATTTCTAATAAAAAGTCGAGCCCATATTCGTGAACAGCAGCCCCGAAATTTCCAGTAACAACATAGGAACCCGTCGGGGTTTTCAAAGAGTCCGAAATCGCTTTCGTAAATTTTGGGATAGATTGAGAGATTGATAGATTCAAAAAAACTAGACACCTGCAGTATAAAGAGCATGACGAAAAAATTGGTGCATTTTGGATCACTTTAAGTTATAAAATAAACACCAAAAAGGTTTGATTGTGACTCTTTTTTTTTCAATTGAGTGCGTGTGCCACCAATATGTTGAACTTTACGCTTGAAACGTAGTTCTACTGCAGTCAAAAGTCACCTAAAGCTGATATTTTAAGGTAGAGGGCAAGCACTAACATACACCTGACCCAGTTATTACCCACAACAAATAGTCAGTTTTTAATACAGATCTTACTCTACACTATCAACCTATTCTGAGTGCAAAAGTACAGTATTAAACAATCAATTGTATTTGGGTTGCAAAAAAACTAATTCAATTTTGAAATAGAATAAATTGTATTTTTAACTTTTTCTTCAGCAGCACCACCTACCGCAGCCAACCGCCATACGGCAGCTGTGAAAAATCATTAAATGCTTCTTTAAATTACAATACAAAAATATACTCTTCAATATCCGGTTTCAGCACTTTAAACTCACAACGTTTTCAATCTACACACGAAAAAAAAGCGGCTGTTGCTCTCTTAAACTCACAAGTCATTCGACGTCAATTAAAATTTATGAAAGTAATATCCAGACGCCTTTTGGCATCAGTTTACTTTTTTGTTATTTATTTCTTTCTTTACCGCTCGTCTAAATGAAATTTAAAGAGTAGCACTTCAAAGTGTTTTATGAAATTAAGCTACCGTTTTGAGGGGACCAAAGAATCTAAAAAATATTCTATAGAATTCAATTGATTGACGATTGAAACGTTCAAATTTTGACTTTGACAGTGAAAATTTCATTTGATATATCAAAAGCAAAAAAAAAATCTTCTCTCCCAACAAAAGACTCAAGCAACAAACTTACCTGGCCATAAAAATCACACACTATCTCAAAGATCAAATTTTATGTTAATTGCAATAAAAATAAACCGAAAAAAGAAAACAAAAAAACAAAAAAACAAAAAAACAAGAAATACCGCAACACTTTCGAGCCACATAAAAATGCATTTCCACAAAAAACAAATTAAGGAATCACATAAAAACTTTGAAAAAAAATCCACTCGCCTCCCCCAAAAAACACCAACAAGTCATCGTCATAAAAAGCCAATCAGCATACAAAGGCTCAAACAGTAATCAATTAACAGCTGAAATCGAAATTGTGGTTGTGGCTGCCAATAAAATGCAGCAAAAACGCTTAAAAATGCTAAATGCCATGATTACGTACGACGTCGGAGCAGAGTCGGCGCAGAAAGGCGGCAAATTAAAGCCAAATAAAAGATATATATAATGCAATCCCGTGGCCGAAGCCATACGCAACGAGCCTATTCAGTGGAAGGCTCGCTCGCTCAGGCCAGACAGTAAGTGCAATTTTTCATATGAAAGTGTAAGAAAATAAACTTGAATGCAACTCAATCAATGCAACTTTGGTGCGCAGACAACATTTTTACGACGCAGCGAGTCAAAGTGTTGATGATCATTTGCTCATTATGGAGATGGATAAAGCAAATGCATAATAAGAGGAAGGCCATACACTCGTATGAAGGTGCAGCCGGAGAGCAATGGGAAACTATTCCAATTATTTGCCTTTAACTAAAGCGGCTGGTAGTCATAAAAAGGCAACAACAACACTACTATTTTGCAATATTTGCAAAATTTCAATGGCAACAAAGAAGCTCAGTCAATGGCTTCCCCGGCATACAAAGCCCACAAAGGAGCATTTGAGCTGTGGTAATGGCCGCAAAGTGTTAAAGGTGCAAAAATGCTTTTAAATAAAGGCTCCCAGTTAAATGGCCACTTGATTACGATGACAATTGAGCATGAAGATGATTGATGTGATGCAAATTCCCTCATTTGATTGACCGAATTTACAGCCACACATAATTAATCACAGGACGGACCGGATAAATTCGGTTTGAAATTCAAAAATTCATCTTCTGCCGTGCCGTTCTGCAACGTCTTCCATTAATCCCGCTTAACTCACCTGCGATTCTGATACCATGTCTTCACTTGACAATCGCTCAGCTCCAGCTTATTGGCCAACTCCATGCGATCCTGTACGCTCAAATACTTCTGACGTTCGAATGACTTCTCCAGCGTTTGCAATTGATGATCGGTGAATGCGGTGCGTGCTTTGCGTTGCTTTTTGCTTAAGCCCATTAGATTGTCACTTTTAATGCTGTTGCCATCATCGTCTTTGGCACCTGTTCGGCGAAACGCACACAAGAAAGAGAAGAGGGAAAAACGAAAAATAAATGTAGAAACATTTAAGCGGATATTCAGTTTGTAAAATTGCAAAATTTCATTTCAAATTTTTTTTCTGCTAATTTTATTTGCCATTTCGTTGCAGCAACACACACTCTACACCGAAAAGAGACTTAAGCTTTATAAACCTGCTGTGCCACATTTACGCCATTTACTCTAGTGTAATGATGCGTAAAATTGTGTCATATTTATGCAACTAATAAAAGAGATTGTAAATCGCTTTCGGTTTGCCTCAACCAAAAATCATATTCGCTTTTAGATTAAAAATATGAAATTTTATGCAAAAAAAATGGAACATCAAATCAAAAACTAGTTTGGCATTAAAATTTGAAATGGAAATTGCTGCATCAGCATCAGGAGCCAAGTCTGATGAGTGTAAACTCTAAAGTAGTGACTTTATTAATGAATAAAATACTTCGTTATTATTTGATTTTATTACTATCGCTTATAGTAACATTTGTTTCTCAAAGTGGTTTAAAAAAATGTTGGCAAACGAGCCATTTCACAATCAACGCTATGAAGAAAAATTGAGAAACTTAAAGATATTTACTTAATTAATGGTACAAGGAAATAAAAAAAATACTCTTCAAGAAGAAATTTATTTTTTACCGGTACAAAATTTCCACTAATTACCCAAAGGGGTGTTCTATACACCATCAAACGCAGTTTTCGTTTTTACCCCCCTTGTCGCCATGTAGACAAATGTAGCAAAACGCCATGTAGACAAATGTAGCAAAATCCGGCCCTCTATATTGGTTGCGTTACGTAACATTTAATATTCGAAAATATTTCGAATGAAGTCTGTGTAACGGAATAAAAAAGTAAAGTGTAAAATTTCGAATTTCTATTGTAAAGGCATTTTGTTGTCAGAAAATATTTTAATTTTACACTTTACTTGTGAAAATCCCTAACAATCCCTAATAAAACAACTGCAAATGAATAAGAAATAGAAAAATGTTACGTAACATGTTGATTTATCTGCCACATGTAACGCCTTGTAGACATTTCATTAACCACATTCGCCTAATACGGCGTAACGTGATTTATGGACAACTCCTAAGACCTAAAGGCTGATTATTCCTCCCACTCCCATCATACAGAACTTTTACAAATCGCACTCAGTATCGACTCCAACCCTTTTTACTGAAGTAGCTTTAAATATTTAATTTAAATATTGGTTTTGTTTGGTAAGCAAAGCTATAAATAGTTTTTTTTTAACTCGTCGAACTTTTTTACATTCAAATAATATAGTACAGAGTAAAATTCAAATTCTTCAAAAAAGAACCTTACACATAACCCGCCACTGTTAATTACGACGTGTTTGTGAAATTAAACTTGATTCAATTAATTTTGAGCAGGATAAATGTTCCAGGTTAGGGTGATTATTTTTAGTGTAGAGGATAAATTTCCTGATCAATGATGATTCCCTTTAGTTTTCTTCCATTTCACACTTATATCCACAATTCATAGCTATTTTGCACCTATTATTTTGCGTTTCCTATTTTGTCCCAAAACTGCCATTTCAATTGATATCTTTGAAAAACTGAAAAAAATGTACTTGGATGCGGAATCTCTAAATATGAAATGCACCAAAAAGCGTTATCATACTTGAAAAACCTGTGAATGAGAGCGGCGATGGGAGATCAATTGAGCTTCTTAGTTTTTCCGAAGTTCAGGTTCTATTCGGAAGAACTTCTGATAGCAAAACCATGGAAAATACTGAGATGTTTGCGAAAAAAATACATTCTTTGTACGGAGAAAGGTTCTAGGCGAATAGATCACACCAAGTCGGATATTTATCTGAAGGCCGCTGAATGCCAAAAAAATGTGATTTTATTTTCAAACCAACAGACATTACATACACCAACTCAACCAAGAATGACGTATTTGAACTGAAAAATAATGTTGTTACTATAAGCACTTGCTTCACATGCAATGATTGATACCATTTAGAATAATTAGCAAACAATAACAAGTTCGCTGCTTAAGTCTTTCGTTTTTGAAAATGATTTTTTTTTTAATATTCCAAACTTCACAGTTTATAAACTTAAAATTAAAACAAATTTTATTTAATTAAAAAAAATCGCCATGTTCTCCAACAACACGTAGACTTATTTTCTGCAACATTTACTCAACGGTCTCCACCTCATAGACGACAAACATGCCAATGGGCAGGAAAAACAACATCAGCAACAATGAATAAAAAAAAACAATGTTGCATACACCAATGCAGCATAAATGCAACCAATTTGTAATTAAACAGTTTATGGGCAGCAGCAGCAGCAATGCTGAGAGCTAAACACAAAACGCAATGCAACTACGCCAAAGAATAATAAGGAAGCAACAAATTTAATGCAGACAGAGCAAAACCACCACCACATGCATACATATTCAAAAGCAAAAGAAAAAAGCAAAGGCAAAAAGAAAACGCCAAAATGGAATTAAAGCGTTTAAAGCATTTCCTGAATGAAGTGGCTAAACTGTGCCCACAGTCCGACTTTAAAGAGCAAATGATTTAGTTCAAAATTTGAGGTGAGAATGGACGAGAAAGGTGGCAGAAGACGTAAGTTACTTCTCCCCCACATTTGATTTTTCTGTACGTCTGTGCTCAGCAACAAATTATGTAAATACCGCAAAAGATTAAATGTGCGATGGGTTTGCGCTTTTCCACAACAATGCTAATGTTTTTCCATTTTATTGGGAAAAAAATATACTTTTTTGAAAGAAAAAATAAATACGAAGAAGAAGAAGAAGAAGAAGAAGAAGACGTCCAAGTGGAAAAAATTTCCGCAATGTGAAAATGTGTGCTTGTGGCGCGCTCGGCAGTTTGTTTTTGCACCGAAACGCCTAAATGCGAACGTCCAAATGTGTAATTAAGTGCTTGTGGCTAAATTGCACTAAGCATGCTTAAGTGCGCAACAGCAGCTTTGCTTTTAATTGCATAAATTGGCTGCAATTGTTTCAATGTTTTCGTCGTCGTCGTCGTTGTTGTTGTTGTTGTTGTTGTTGTTCTTTCTTTTTGCATTTTAATTGAGTTAGCTGCGAGTGCATACGAAACATTCGCGGTGCAATGTGAATGTTGTTAAACGATTATCAGCTTTGCTTAATGTGCGTGGTTTTTTTCTTCTTCTTCTTTTGAAAGGGTTTTCTTCTTTTTTTCTGAAGCAACGGTAAATTCAGTGTTTGGTTTTTGCTTTGGCAGTAGTTGGAGGCGGGTTTTCAGTTGAATTTTTAATTTTAAGTTTTCACAATTAACAAAACAATGTTTAATGGAATTTTCGCAAGAAGCGGTGGTGGTGCGAGTGTGAGTGCGAGTGTGAGTGCGATTGCAAACGAAAGACTTAAGCAACGAACTGGTTGCTTTTCGGTTTTCGGTGGGAAAGGAAATTTAATTGTTTGAAGCCTTCATAGGGAACAATAAGAGCTGGAAGCGAGTTTTTTTTCATTTTTTTTTTATTTTAAATTTGTATAAAAAAAATGTTTAAAATTAAAGAAAAATTAAATTGTAATTTGCCCCACTGTTCTGGACAACATTAAAATTCTTAATGCTAATATATTTCAATTATCATTTCCAACCAAAAAAAGGTCAAAATCAATTTGAATTAACACTGTCAAAAAAGTAGAAAAAAATTATTCAAAAACTCTACAAAGCAGCCGCCTACGCATGCGTAACTTTGCATACAACAAAAAAAAAACACACCGAATCGGCGGCTAATAAAAAATAAAACACCCAAAGGCAGAAAAAAGAATAAAATCTCGATATTATATTGTACAACAATGAACTCAACAGCAACACCAACAACAATGACATGAACAACGGCCAACAAAGGCGAAAAGGCGAAAAGGCCCATTTGACATTGTTTTAACAGACACAGATTTGAGGGCGCGCGCTGAGGTTTTTCGGTTATGGAAGGTGGCTCCGGCGGTGGCGGCAATTCTTTTCATTGCTGTTGTTTTATTGAAATTCTTTTGTTTTTTTCTTTGTTCTGTTTTGTATCTTTGTGGATGACGATGGCGATGATGATGATGATGTCATAAATTAAACACCCAAATAGCTCAATTAATTACGAATGCTTTGGACTGAGACAATTTAAATGCATTTCTAAAGTGATTCGGATTCTTTGTTGTTTCTTGGCTTGAAAGTGAAGAAGAAAATTTAAAACAAAAACAAAGAAATTAAATCAAATCAAAGAAATGCCCAGCAAAGATACAAAAGTGTGGCATTTAATTGCCGAACAGTCAATAAACTTCTTGTCTTAATTATTTGAATGCGTTTTTAAGTGGAGAGTGAAAGGTTTCTCCAACGAAACCTTTTAAATGTAATGAATAAAAAATTAATTAATTAAAAAACCGTTTGGAATATCTTTAAGAATAAAAATAAAAATATCAATTTCAAAAGCACTTTATTGGCTACGATAAGCAAAAACTAAAAGCTGAATTACAAAAAAAAACTAACAAAAAAAAAAAGGGGAACGAAATATTTTGGTATAAATGCTCAGTCAACTGTGAACAAGTGTGATCGAACGTCAACGCGATCCATTCACACTCTTAAGATCATTTTTGTTCACACACACAAACACACACACACACACACCAAACGAAAATCCACTTAACAAGGATCAATTTCAAGCATGACTTTGGCTCAAATGTCAAGCGTAGATCGTTTTCATGTTAATGTCCGAACGTTTTTTTTTTGTCTTTCTCAATTTTAGACAGCAAATTTTGCTTATGATATTATAGCCAAAAGATTGCATAAAAATGTTTCGATTTTTAGGTTCCAAGTGAGTTGGTTTTTAGTGAAAAAAAAACAAACAAAAAATCTTTCACTTTGAAAGCGTGTAGCCATGATCCCATATGGCAATCGCACGCGTCTCAAGTGACACGCGTATAGAAAGCAATCAGTTGGTGGGACGTTGGGGAATGTTTAGGACTTTGATTTGAAGAATGTTTTAATATCAATGGTCGGTATGTACAGTGAGCATTTTGGCCCAGTAAATTTTAAAAATAGACAAAATCTTAAACGAAAGGTTTAACTGTGGAAGGTCTGTGAAATCAGGTCAATATGCAGGATGTAGCACTGAGAAGGTGAACATTATCTGGGACGAGTTGGTAAGTAATTTCTTACAAAATTTCTTCTGCAGAGATATCCGGAACTGGTCCCTTACAAAATTGGTAATCAATTGGTCTTGACTTTTCCAATGATAAAAAGCCTCAGAGATGAGCTACAAAAATGTAGAGTTCTGTCATGATAGGCCCCAATTAATAATGACTTCTCCCCTTTTACTAATCAAATATATGGGAACCCACGAAAGCCCTTTACACGTGGTTACATTGACTCAATTTTAACATGAAACTATTTCAGTGGGATCGTCCTTCAACAAATTTTTCTCCAACGCCAATTGTCCCACACATTGAATCAGTCGTCTGTTATCGATGTTGATTCTTTGTAAGTACGATTAATCGATTTATATTTGAGGAAGTTTTTTTTACTTTGTAACGAATTTTATTTTAAAAAATGGAATCAATCGTGACCATAAAATAATATTGAATAAACTAAATTTTTTTTTCAATTCAAACTCAAATCAAAAAGTAATTAATTATGAGATCATAAAATAACATAAATAAATTAAAAGTTTATGAAAATAACTGTGAAGAAAATCATTTGAAAAAAAAATGCAATTATCAATTATCAATTTCATTTGCAATTATTGCGGCCAGCTTCGTCACATCACATTAATCAATTGCCATAAATCATTTAAATCTTGCACTAAATACACACTTTAGCTGTCGTCTTAATTTCCTCAACTCAACTGGACTCCTCAAATTCCATTCAACTTAAAACGATAACTGCATTCAGCGGATTAATTTCACATAGCCACTTTCAGCAAAAAAGAAAAATAAATACTTCAAATTAAAATGAACGAAAACTGAAGAAAGCAAAAGAAGAAAAACGTTCCAGTAGTCAAGTCAAACTGTGAAAAGTGGACGATCAATACATTTCCAATTAAAAATATTCATAAACCAACAAAAAGTGATTTTCCCAAAACAACCACCAAATCAAAATTTGGGCTAAGAGTCTGAGGCAATTCAATATTTTCAAAAACATAGAGAAAAAGAATGTGATTTTCCATGTGTATCACTTTTTGTAGTTGTTTTGTTATTTTGTTACAATTTCAATTTTTGCTGCCGGTCTCAGTGTGTTTCTGTTCCTCTGTCTGTCCGCCAGTTAGCAGTGTCTTTTGTCCGGTTTTCTTATGCTTCGGTTTGTTGATTTTATTTATTTATTTCTTAAGCCGCTTAGCCGATTACTGTCTTAGAAATGTCACGTTTGCTCTCATCTGGTGTTGTTGTTGATGTTTTGTTTCTTTTTTTTCTGATGGAAATTATTAATTACACCCTACAGTTTGAGGGCCGAGTTGTATTAGCTTGGATGCCTCATTAGTCACTTGAAAACTTGAGAGTGAAGTGCGAAAAATGTATTTTATTTTCCATAAATGCAGAACTCGATTGACATAACAATAATTTATTTTGTGTGCACAACATTTCGTTTGTCTTAAACAAATTTAATTTCCAAACATTTAAACTAATTCAACCTACAACTTTTCATTTCTATAAATTTCTTTGTATGCATATTACAAACGCTAGCTCCACCCGCTTCTCTCTATAACCTGTCCATTGTCTAATGAAGTGTAAAAATGTACTTTTATTTGTTATTTTGTCATATAAATGGTAATTTAAATTTCTATCTCACTATTCGATTGTAATTCAATGATTTGCTTTGCAACAATAAAAAAAATTTAAAAAAATTTAAGATTACTCATATTTCTCGTAAATGTAATTGTTGTAAAGCAGTTTTTCTAAACACAGTCTTTTTATCGCATTTAGCACTATTTAAAAGCCGTTAGTAACGATTTGCATATCGATTAAAACGCTTAATAACTAATACTTAATGAACTCGAATTAAAAATAAAACCAACTTCACATACACAAACACACACACACACATTTGCATCACCAAGCCCATACAATCTGTAACGTTTTAATGAACAAAAAAATGTAACACAAGTGCTCAAATACAAATCCACGCGTCTGTATATGCTACATAGTAGTTGGATTAGAGTTTGGTTGGCTGGAATTTAAAAGCAGCATTGCCTGTACGAGATACTACCACAAAACGACATAAAACAAAATTTCAAGACAAAAAAAAAGAGTAAATGTATGTCCTAGCAAGTAGACAGCATGCGCCAATATTTACACTCACACACATACACGCCGTGCACAGAACTTGGCATGGCGCAATTACTTTTTGCATTATGTGCAAAGATTAATTTCTGACATTGCTGCGGTTGAGATAAGAATTGTGCTTGGGATATGAACGTTTTTCTCTGCAGTCAATTTTCATTGGAAATGGTGTGGAAAATATGGTTTCGATTTTAGTTGACTAATGAGACATTTGTATTTTGCTATATCGAAATATTGGGTGTAGTTGACTTCACAAGTAATCGAGGTAGTCCAATGTGCGTTTAAGATTTCTAGTATATTTTTATAAATCTAACTTTAAAACGATTTGCTGGTCCTTTCTTGAAAAATATCTGCCTTTGTTATCATTTTTTTAGTTGACATTCTAGATCTATTCGTTTGAAAACTTGCAGTACCGTATATCGTTTGGTTTTTGCTTTCAACATGTCAGAGCAAAATAAAACACTCATACGCCCTGTAGTACACACAATTTTTCATCTCAGTATAAAACAGACGTGACCACTTTATTTTTAGCCCTACTTTCTGAATAAAAATTTTTTATTTACCTACTTACATTTCGGTACATACATTTCGGTACATAAATGTGTTAAACTTTTTTGGTATCGTTTAGTCGAATAAATGTTAATTCTTTATATAATTTTTACAAATTATGCATTACTAAATGTTGTACACCAACAGTGAAAATGCTTACTTACACTGAAAAAAAAGTGTACTCCAGTTAAGGAAAAATGCCTTAATCCAAAGAAAAAAGGGGAATGAAACAGCACTAAAGTCATGAGAGCTTTGAAATTAGGGAACACTTTTACTTAAGATGAGTATATATTTTGACTTTAAATTTAATACTTATTTCTTTCATAACAGAAATATTTCTTTGAATTTAGTAAAAAGTTCTTTAATTCTAAGAAGTTTTTCTTCGTTTTTAAGACAAAAATTTCTCAAAAAATTTTTTTTTTATTGTATTTGTTCATTTTTTTATATTTTTTTTTTCTTTTTATTTTATATTTTTTAAAATCATATTTCATTTTATTAACTTAAATTAAATTTACAATTTATAGTGATAACAAATATGTACTTACGATTTCACTTCGGTGGGATTCGAACCTGCGACCTTTGGCGTTATGACAAGACCAATCAACAGACTGTGCTATAGACAGCATAATTGCATTGGCGTCTAATTTTCACTACGTTTCACACCAGCGACGGCCGTGGTGCAGTGGCTAGGACCTTTGCTTACCGATCAAAAGGTATCAGGTTCGACTCTCGCCTGGGACAAGCAGAAATTTATATTCATGCCAAATATTTTTTTTTATTTATATCAATTCTATTTCTAGAAATTTCTAAAAATTTTGGAAAACTATATTAGACGTATACAAAACAATTTTTTTTCCTTGTATTAAAAACAAACTTCTTTAAATAAAGTACAAATTTACTAAAAATTAGTAAAATCAGCAGCTGCTGTGGTGCAGTGGTTAAGACCTCCGCTTCACTATCAAAAGGTATCGGGTTCAACTCCCGCACGGGTATTCAAAAATTTATATTTATGCGAAATATTTGTTTTTTATTATTTAAATTAATTCTATTTTTAGCAATTTCTATTTTGAAATACTCACTTTTTAAAAAAAACCTGAATCTTACTTTCAATTTATAAAAATATCTTTCTTAAAAACAAAGATTTTTACTAAAAGTAAGTAAAATGTTCTTTGAATTAAAAAAAAATATATATTTCTTAATATTAAGGAATAAATACCAAAATTGAGGACACGTATACTAAAAAAATTTTATTTTCCCTATATTAAAAACGAATTCCTTTAAATAAAGTTAAAATTTACTCATAATTAGTAAAATCAGCTGTCTTTGAAATAAAGATAAATGTAAATTTGTTTTAAAGAGGCGGTAATTTCCGTTTTAAGGCACTTTTACTTAAATTCAGGAAAAATTCCTTAAATTGAGGAAAAAATTTGTCTTTTAATCAAATACCAAATTTACTTGGTTTTAAAACTGTCTTTTTTTTCAGTGTAGGAACGTCACATATCTTTTAAAAATGCATCTTGGCTTATTTTGTAACTTTTTATACCCACGGTGTTGCTCGAAATAATTTTTTATTTCCATGTCAATGTTTCAAGGTATGATATGTGACATGCTCAGAGGAAAAGAGGGCTGTAGGAAATATCGCCCAATGAAAAATCGCCCAAAAACAAAAATGAAAAATCGCCCAAAAATTAAAAAGGAAAAATCACCCAAAAAAAAAAGGAAAAATCGCCCAAAAACTAAAATGGAAAAATCACCCAAAAATTTGGAAAAATCGCCCAAAAATAAAAATGAAAAATAGCCCAAAAATATTATATAAAAAATTGTTGGGCGATTTTTCCAAATTTTTGGGCGATTTTTCCTTTAAAATAAAAATGAAAACTCGCCCAAACATTTTTCATACAAAAAAAGTTTTGGGCGACTATATAATTTGTTAAACTTTGTTCTTTTTCTTCTTTGTGTTACCATATGTTAATCAGGTGGTACATTTGAAAAGGTATGTTCAGAGTTTTGTTTTTTGATTCGACCCTTTTTAGGGCCAACGAGTATATATACAAACGATGTTAATTTAATGACATGGGAAATGTATGGAATAGGTGTGATGTACTATTTGTGGGGAGTTAGCGCCGCGGGCGAGAAATGTTACCAAAAGATTCGAGCAATTTTGTTAGGTAGTGAGTAGGAGTTCTGTGGTATGGTGTGTAAGGGCCGCAGGCAAAAAATTTTAACAAAAAATCGCGCGATTTTTTGTTAAAATTTTTTAAGTTTGGATTGATGTGTGCCGTGTTTTTAACAGTTTCAATGTTGCTGAACTCTTTCCATAAGGTTGTTGCGATTTTTCCTTTATAATTTTTGGGCGATTTTTAATTTTTGTTTTGGGCGATTTTTCCAAATTTTTGGGTGATTTTTCCATTTTTGTTTTTTGGGCGATTTTTCCTTTTTTTTGGGTGATTTTTCCTTTTAAATTTTTGGGCGAAATTTCCTTTTTAGTTTTTGGGCGATTTTTCATTATGAAATATCGCCCAAAAACCAAAAAGGAAATTTCGCCCAAAAATTTGGAAAAATCGCCCAAAAAAGTTGGGCGATTTTTCATATGAAAAATCACCCAATTTTGTATGAAAAATTTTTGGGCGATTTTTCATTTTTGTTTTTGGGCGATTTTTCATTGGGCGATATTTCCTACAGCCGGAAAAGAGTGAAGAAATGTACTGACGCTTCATACATTTCATCGCTTTTTTATTCTGAGCGTGTCATGTTTTCTTTAAGTGGTTAATATTAAAAATATTCCTCTGCCCATTCACTGCCCAAGACCAAGTCCAAAATATCACTATCCCTTGAATTGGGTCCGAATTATAGCGCTTTAAAAAAATAGGGACGCGGCGGTGATGTAAACTCCCGTTCATCATCCAACACCTTATACAACCTTTCAACCAATCGACAAAATAGTGCATGACTTATAGCATTTTACAATAATATTTGCCAGGCTTACCCTAAACGTTCAAAGTTTATGAAAAGACATATTGACACGCTCAGAATAAAAAGGCGTTCAAATATAATAAGCAGTACATTTCATCGGTTTTTTCTTCGATGAAATTTACTGCTTGTTATATTTCATCGCCTTTTTATTCTGAACGTGTCATTTTGCCCCATCTGCGAGAGACTACAGGAGAAGGTTTTTTTTTACTCATTTCTTCATGTATTAAGTTAACTTTCGCTTGCAATAAAATTGAGCCCTCTATATCTTTGAAACCATTTATATTTCAGCTTTAATATTTATCACGTAAATACGGTTTGCTTAATTTTATTAATTTACATCAATAAATCGATTTCGAAAAAATGTCGCTTACGTCAATTTCGCGGATAGGGTTTGATATAGCCTATCTCGAGGCCAATAAAAACATTTTGATATCTTCTTCATTAAACTCTTGAGTTATAAGGGAGCAACCACACAATCAAACATACACACAATCAGTTTTGTATAATTGTAAAGACGATTCAACCACCTTTCCTTGTCACTTTCACTATTTTTCGAAAATTTTATAAGAACATTTTTCGAAGGCAAACAAAGTTGATTTGTCTAATTTTTTTTTAAATATTAAAATGGACATTAAGAGTATATTTTTGTATCGACCACTCTTTCTATCCAAGCTGGAGTCTCTATTACAATGACTCATTTTCATAATGACTTTATACTTTCTCTGTTTTTCCATAAACTCTCATCATTTCATAATTCAACTAATGCAAACTGTTTTCTTTTTAAATTGGCCACCTTTTGTGTATGTTTTGGCAATTTACTTGTTAAAATATCAAACAATTTAATAAAATAAATAAAAATGTTAAAATACCCAATATTTGCTCAATTATTTGTGCAAGTAATTGCGAGTCTTTCTCAAACTAATGGCTTCCAAAACTAATTAAAACCACCTCATTTCGCAAACTCATTCAATTAAGCTTTTTTTTTTAGCAATTCCAAAATGTATAGTTATTTGTTTTGTGAATAACCCAACAGGAAGTAATAAAAATAGTTAAACTAATATTTGAGCAAATTAAATCAATGACTAAAAATGTTGCTGTCGATATAAAGCGAGCAATAATGTTATTTGCTAACAACAACAACAAAACAACAACAACAACCACGAAACAAAATCTGACTCGGGAAAAAAAAACAAATTATACAATTAACAGCGAGCGGCAGCAGCAACAACAACAACAACAAATGTAACAAATCTACCCCGCACATAACATTTGTGCATTTGAGCTGAAAAATCAAACAACAACAACACCAACGAGAACAACCGCAAACACAACTCCAACAACAACAACTGCAACAACAAAAAAGCGATTCGATTAAACTCTTAATAATACGTTAAAATACTTTTAAAAAAAGTAATATTTGCTGCATTTTTTCGCGCTTAGTTGAGCACAGCATTTGCTCAGAGCTGCTACGCACACAAACAGTCAAACAGACAGACGGACGGACGGACTCACGAATGCACACCCACTCAAACATTAGCTACAAATTGTAAATATATATCTGGTCGCTAGTCGCAACAAATGTATCTAAGTGCCTGTTTAGTGGGTTCCTGTGCTTTTCGTTTGCGCATTTGTTGTTGTTCTTGTTAGGTGGCTCTTGTATTTGTAGTGGTGATCTATTTAAGTTTATTGTTTAATAACAAATTATTTACAGTTAGACTGTGGCTTTACTTGATTTTTATTTTTTATTCGTATCCACTCGTATGCATTTTTTGTTAATTTTTTTTTTTTTTTTGCTTATATGTGGTTTGTTTGACTGACTTGGTAACACAAATTCCAACCGCATTCGAAATGTTTGGTTGCCGCCTTTTGCATTGTATTTGCAAATAAATCGCCTGGTGCATAATTTACTACTTGAAGTATTTGCTGGAATTCGTTTGCGAGTGAAAACATATTTCCTGATTAGCAATTGCAACAATGTTTATGTTATGCTTATTTTTTTTCGCTTGAGTTTATATTACAAATTAAATTAACTTGTTTGGATTTGAGTTTCGGATTTAGGATTAATTGAAGAAAAAGGCGAATAAAGAAATGGGGAAAAAGGTGAATTATAATTATTTATTTGGATGTATTTCTAGTCCGTTTTAACTGTCCAATGGGCAGGCTAATGATAAGACATTTGTTTCAAATTCAATAAAATAAAAAAAACACAATAAAAAATCGAAAAGACACGGTAAAAATATTCAGTTAATTGATCAATTCGAAGTCATCAAATCAATATGAATTAAACCAGAATCACAAAGTAGATTGTCCCGTTATTTTTAAGCACAACGGATTTCCTTTTTTAAAACCCTTACATTAACTTGCTTTGTTCAGCTAAGACAAATGAAAATACACATTTTTTGTCATTCCCCAATTGTAATTTATATTTTAAAATTTTAGAACATATCAGAGTTTTTCCATTACGGCTGATCTTGAACTGCAGTACCTTATGAGAGAACTGCTCGCATGAATAATAAATTCTAATTAATAGTGTGTAAACGTATTGTAATTGTAACAATCTAGTGACCGATGTTTAGCAATTAAAATTTTTTTCTTATTATGTAGGGATCCTGTAAACATATAAATAATGTGTAAAACTCAGAATATTAATCCAGAAATAAACAATCATAATTAAAAAAGTCTTAGCCATTGTTACAGGTTTTTATTGTATATTCAGCCTGCACTCAGGGAAGTATACTATTAAATTTGGATAATAGGATACCCTTACTACTGGAATAATAGTAAAAACTAATTGAATTAAATGCGAACTTTAATCACTTTGTCGTATTAATTCAATTAGTTTCTAGTAGTATTTCAATAGTTTTGTATTGACCAAAGTTAATAGTATTTTTTGTGAGTGTGGGTATTTATGACTAAGAACTATTCGATTGTGATATAAAATTTTGTCCGTGTACTTAATATTGAAAATTACTACTTGGACAAACCTCAAGTAATCTCTGGATTCCTGGCAGTAAAAATGTTGATATAACAGATGAGAAGGCAAAACGTCAAAACGAAAATTTCTCAATTTCCCATTGATTCATTAAGTTTATAAAACTTTCACTTAATATTTATTTGCTTATGGATTCCTTATTGAATATAATGTAATAATCCATTTTTATACATTACTTCAATGGGTGCAGTGCCCACTGTTGTAATTACATTAGTTAAAGTAAAGTTTTTGGAAAATGTGTGCAAATAAAGGTAACAAAAATGCTAATGATGCTCAAGTAAATTTACTGTGCCCTTTTTAATAAAAAAAATGTACAACTACTTGAGAGCTGGAACGCAAGCTTCAACACAAGTTGTACCAAAAATTTACATAAGCCAATATTGAATGGTGATATTTCCATGAGCATTTGAAAACTACTAAACCAGAGAACCGCCACTGTTTTGAATTTTTTTTAATTTCTTCCAGGTGCAATCTTTGAAATTTATGATACATTTTTTGTGTTCACTCATCCAACTCACCACAATCACTGTCGCTATCATCGATCGTACTGGCCTGATCACCGCTAATACTGCTACTGCCGCCCGTGGTGTTCTGAACGCTGCCGCTTAAGTCACGCGCGCCTATCGCACTAATCGCATGGGGAGAACGCGAACGATCGTCATGATCGATGCCCGCCATGCCGGCGCTGCCGCCACCAATTGAAGATGCATCCAAATCACGCAAACGTTCGCGTTCCTGATGCAGGGCAGCATAGTGGGCAGCGGCCTGA
The DNA here is from genome assembly GCA_951394025.1 of Heteromyza rotundicornis. Taxonomy (NCBI): domain Eukaryota; kingdom Metazoa; phylum Arthropoda; class Insecta; order Diptera; family Heleomyzidae; genus Heteromyza; species Heteromyza rotundicornis. The sequence continues at coordinate 12,613,356 of OX596010.1, read as the reverse complement.
GCGGCATGTAATCCATTCGGCGCAGTGCCATGAGGAAATCCAATCAGAGCGGCCGATGAGGGTAAATGAGCTAGAGGATGGTGGCCCGGAAGTGGTAGCTGCTGTTGTTGTTGTTGTTGTTGTTGATGGTGTTGATGATGGGGATGCTGTTGTGCGGCTACACCAGCAGCTGAGGGTGGCGGCGAGCCTTGGAAATGTTGCTGCTGCTGCTGTTGTTGTTGCTGATGGTGGTGGTGTTGTTGCAACAAGTGTTGCTGCTGGGCCAAATAGTGTTGCAAGGCCACATGATGCTGTTGCTGCTGCTGTTGGTGGTGATGGTGATGCAGTGGGTGTTGCGAATTGTTATTATTGCCGGACGTTGGACTGCTCGAGCCGACCGAACCGTTTTGCATGGCCGCGGCCGCCGCTGCTGCGCTTCCAGCCAGAATATCGGTGATCATGAAACGCGAGCGCGACGATTGCAGCGATGACAGCGAATCGCGTTGCATGCTGTGGGCGGGCGCCAGTGCAACTGTGGGTGTGGTGGCGGCTGTTGACATCTCTGGTGGCATCGTTGTCATTGGAGGCGATTTTTAAGATGTTTTGTGTTTTTTCTTTTATTGTTTTCTACAATGAAAATATTTTCTTGTTCTTCTTTTTTGTTAATCTTTGAGATGTATTTTTTTTTTGTATTTGTTTTTTATTGTGGAGTGTAGTGGAGCACTGAACACACTTTTGCTTTCTTTTTTGGCTAGTTTGTCAACTCTTCCTCAAAAACACTTTCGATTTGCTTTTTTCCGTAATGAAATCTACCGTCGCTTGGCTTCAAAAATTCCAATTAACACAAAAAAGTATCTGCGTAGCGCACGAAAATACTGCGACCACTCGTCTTTGCTGTTTGACCGATACTAAACCCGTTGCTGCCGTTCGATGCGGCTCGTGGCGGCGCTTCTGTGCTGAGTTACTGAAATCCAAAAAACCAGTAATTCCAACTTGACTTGCCACCACCGCTCACCTGTGGTCTCACTTGCTCATCTGGTTGGTTGGCCTGCCCCCCACTCAGGTGTATCTTGTTGCCTGTTCCCACTCTCGGCTGTCGGTGGGCATTGCGCGTTCGTAGTGGTGGATTTGGTAGCGTATCTGTCGCTCGCATTTATTGGTCGTAATTGTTTTCAATTGACATTCATTAGACTTCAATGAAAACAATGTTGAACGCCAACAACAACTCTCCGATATCAGTTGAGTGCTCTTTATTGTGTATTTGTTGTTGCTCTTCTTGCTGTTTCTCCCGCAAGTGGTCAATATTTTATAACAATGGCTGATTTGGCATGAATGGGTGTAGGAGAAATTTTTGTGGTGAATTTATTCACATGAGTGTGTTGAATTTAGTGTTCTCTGATAGTTGGAATTATTTTTAATGGCTATGATAGATATCGTGAGGAACCTTTGGAATTTTTTTTATTTTTGGAAATATTAGAATCTCTGATAAGCGAATGAATTTTTCTCTGAGAGGACGGACCAAAAAATGTTCTAAGAATGGTATATAATTTGTATCTTTGTGTAGTATATATTTTATACAAAATTTGTTTGATCTAAAATGTGGTGCATGTACCGCGGCAAGTGCCCACTGAGTAGATGATTCGTCTATTTAATTTTCATCCGGCGAAGTAGGAATTTCAAAACCCAGTTTAATGCTAAACCAGAATGTGCAGCGGTGTCTAGAAGCTCGTGAGATTCTACTTTCTATAAGCTTCAGATGAACCCTTCGGCGTTTAAGGGTTTGAATACAATTGTTTTCACCATGGACTTCAATTTATCCGATGTTACTATAAAAACGCATTTCAAATTTTTATAGCAAACTCTCAGAGCCAAAGAGAAAATTCACCCTCCAGTTTTCACACCACACTTCCGCTTGTCTCTCTCTCTCTCTATTCACAATCGAGCCTTCATTTTCATTCACAGGGTTGCATTTTAATCATTATCTTGTTGTTGTAATTCTTGCAGCATCCGTTTAAGTAAAACTCCGCCCACCGCCAAACTGGTTTCTGATGAGCATCTTTTGTTCACATTTGCTTTTTTTTATTTTTATCGAAATTCGTATCTTTTTTCCTGTGGTAAGGCTATTCCACTCGCACTCTTTCCGTGAATGTTTTGGTTTATTTTCGGCTCTTGAAAATGTCTTTTGTTGTTGTTGGTTTTTTTTTCTTTTCAGCTGTTAACACTTTTTGTTTGGCATTTAAACAGTAAATTGGCAGCAGTTAAATGATGCCGCTTCACACTGCGAGCTCTCCGTTGGTGTATGAGTGGAAGTGCCATCGGTGTCAATATTGTTGTAATGTGAGAAGGCGTATGTCTGCCTGTGTGTGTGTGTATGCTTGTGAGTTTCAAAAATGGCTTCATTATAACTTTTTTTGGGGGGGTTTTTCGTGTAGTCCACAAAGAAGCAAAAAGAAATTGTAATGAGGAGTGCGATGTTCTTGTTGAAAGGATTTCGGCACAGACAGGACAGGACAGGACACTCACCGTAATTATTTTTGGTCGATGGGTGGATGAAATTGGGCGCGTTTTTGGACTATAAATTCTAAGTAGATTTTTAAATATTTTTAGTGCTTTGCGGAGTTTAATTTTTAACAATTGAATAATTTCCCAAAATTTTTTTTTTTAAATTCGACACACTGTGTTGATTTTTTAACTAAATAAATTTTGTGTAAGCAGAAGAAGGAGTAATAAAATATTATCAAAGTAAATTTTTAATTGAATTTCTTCGTATAAACCATCGATCAACATAAAAATGTTCCATGCCTATGAACAGTGAAAATTTCAAGCTTTATTTTTCCATTTACAGTACAAAAGCCGTTAGTTAGACTAATTTCCAAAAAAAAAACAAATAAAACTTGTAAATTAATTTCCAAAAGGTTCACAGCTACTTTTGGTCACTCTAGCCGACTTTTGACCATGGCGGCATGACAATTACTGCTCATTAGCTCAAAAACCGTGTCCGTCAAGCGACTTTTAACTAATTTTATGATTTCATTACAGTACAGCAACAGGTGACAATTGTGTTGATGGTGGTGCTTGCTGACCCTAATTTCAGTTTAAATTGAAACTGTAGCCGAACAAAAAAAAGAGTGGATGACGTTGATTTCATAATTTAGTGGCCGAATCAAAACTTTTTTTACAAAAGCAGCTAATTAAAGGCGAATTTGTTGGCAGTTAATGTTGGTATAGAAAATAGTTGATAGAATTTTCAAGTTTGCTACTGAATTACATATATTTCCATTTACATAATTACAAAGTACATTGGCCTCATGTTTTATGGGTAATTTTTTTTACACTAAAATTTCACTTTGGATTAGGCACTTTCACACTTTTGTGCAGAAGTTTCACCGGCGTCATATGCATACAAATGCCGCAATACACACATCCTGACAGGAAGTGGTGTTAGATGCCCATCCTCTACTCTGTGATAAGCTAACCAAAATGCAAATGCCACCCTCACGACCCACTCCCCCGGGAAAGAGGCTTAGGCAGGTTTTTAAAAGGCGTCGTAATTGCCTAGAATTCAACGAGTGTTTGCTGTTAATTGGTGAAGATGAAAGCGTTTTTGAGTTTGGGTTTGTTGTGATTTTAAAGATAACATTCGGTTATGTGTGTATTTATACTCAGAAGTGCTAAAGCGGAAGTTCTCAAATTGGTTGAAATTGAAGAGGAGGAACTTGGCAGATGGGGGATTTTTTTTAAATTTGCAATGTAGATTCATTACAGTCAAATGAGTTGTTTTAGCTTCAAACCTCAGATTCTAACCTGCAAAATTGGTTTTACTGATTTAATTTATATATTTTTTTATTAGGTTCTATATGTGTTCCAAACTAACATCCCAAAAAATTAAGTACTTCAACCTTTTGTTTGTCTATCTGTTGCTTCGTTGGAACGTCCGGCTAAGACATCAAGGATAAATCCCGGTCAGAAAGGTTAAAAATGTGATACTCACAATGGGAGACAACCGCGAACACAATTACTGAAAATAGACCTGGAGCCCCAATTTCTTTGAAATTGTATTGTTGGGAGGTTAACGGTGGCGCCCGATTCGGCTGATAGTTTTTGTGGTGTGTTCATCGCATTCTATGTCCGTCAATAAAACCCGGAAAATTCAGCCGGAAAAGTGTGAAAATCGTAAAAATCCGTCAAATTCTTTGCATACTTTCTGGGGTCGTCCTAATTTATCTTTAAGCGTAAACTGTCATACAGAATTGCATGCTTACGTCATAATATGGCGATCAAAGTTCCTAAACCTCATTTTATATGTACAAGACTTGGTACAGGGGGTTTTTGGGGGCGTTTCGAATTTGATGTTAATTATAGTCTGGGAATTTCCCCTTCCACGGGAGGATTCTGCCACTACTGAAATGCAGAGCTGGCTGGTTGAGATATTAAATTTTGTAGAATAAAAAACACTTTTTTTATAAAATAAAAAAAAACAGTTAAACCCGCACTTAACAAGGTATGTGTTTAGGAATTTCCATCACAAAAACCGATTTCTCATTTATTTTTATACTGATATCTCAGAAAAAAAGTTTAAAAAATTTGTATGCTGATTTTTTTTAACCAAAAAATGTTAGCCACCCTTCCCTCGACATTTTTTCCTGGATACTACATTGAGTACAGCGTTCAGCGATGTTGTCTCAAATTAGTTAACAAGCTTTTAAGATTACGGTGCTTACTTAAAGCAGACATTCAAAACAAAAAACATTTACTTTTTAAACCGATTTCATGTGCTTAAATTATTTATTTATTTTTAACTTGAACGCAACATTTTATCTTTTTTACAAAAATAAATTTGATTTTATTTTTTTTCATCTATAAACATTATTTACCACATCCTTTCACTAAGGCCCCATAATCGTCTTATAATTTGTTTTGCGCACTTAAGTGTTTTTGCTTTTTATTATTAAAACCAATTAATCTAGCCTCAAAACGATCTGGTCAAATCCCTAATGAGGGTCAACCAAACAAAAAATCCCGGCCAGCGAATGAATGAATTATGAAAAATAAAATTAAATAAATACAATAAAAGCGCAAAATTAAATCTCAAATCCCAAGAAAGCATATAAGAGGCGACCAAAAGAGCCGACAAAACGATCGCGACATTGCGTGATTAGCAGAAAGGCTGTGGCTTTTTGTTGTTGCGATACCTTTGATGAAACGAAATGAAATGACATGACGTGAGTGGTTATGAATGAAATCATGTTCCGAGGAGACCACTCGTCGCAGTGAGCGATCACTTTGGGATCATTGTAGGTGCGGTATTAAGACCATTTGCAACTTGGACGCCGCATTTCAGTTTCGTTTCCGATACTTGCTGAAAGTCGGACGCCAGCGGCGACTGTAGCGGTGATTTTGGCCGCAATCAAGCCGATTAGCGAAAAGCGGTAAATGTTGTGTTAAACCTCAATTAAGAATTTTGGATGAATTTTAAGCGAAAGTCGTGCTGTTTAGCTGCCGAAGGATTTAAAACTTTTGAATGCAGGATGCTGAGAGTGAATGGGGATTAGTTTTGACTGACGCCACACGCCAGCGGAATATATTAACACTCAGAAGGGTAGAGTTGGGGTTTGTTTTGATTTCTCACAAAAGCAATTATGTTGTGTTGTTGTTGAGATTTTCTCTTATTTCATCTCCAAAATTCGTTTCATTCATTAAAATTGTACTTTTGCCTTTTCTATCATTTAATTCGGTAAGAAACTGAAACTAGTTCCACACGCAACTGCCCCAGCCTACATACCTTCACAGGCGCCCTGCAGCGTTTAATTGTGTTTGCGGTGCCTACTTTTCTGATCTTCAAGGCCCTTTTGCGTTTCAGCCGCCACTAGCCTGCCCTGCTTTTAAATCGTTTTTAATTTGCGTTTCCTCTGAAATCGAAAAAGATTTACTGCAATTTATTTGTAATTAATTTCGAAAAACGTGGCGGGGAAATGCCTAATTTCTTTGTGGCTACTGTTTTCGGAAGCCGCCATTTGGAGTTATTTTCAACGCTTGAGGCGATTGTATAAATTTATTGAACATAAAGGGTCTGCTGCATGGCGGATATAAGGCTGGATTGTCAAAAGACACGGCAAATGTCAATTTCACTGAGAATGTTCTAACCTCTAAATTCTTGAGTTATGGTCTGCTGTATTAATAGCGGAGTCAAATTTTCAGGTCTGGAGTCTACAATTTGTCTAATAAAAATAATGTTGATATATGAGTAGTCTCCCAAAAGTTTGCAGACAATTGGCCATCATAACATTATGATAAAATTATCATAAAATGTATCAAATGTACTATAGTGTATTTGTAAAGATTGATTTTCGCATAGTTTATTTTTAGTTAGGGAAATCTTGAATAAATAGTTTATATCTTTAATTTGGTTAAAAAAATGTCTCAAATTGCACTGCTAGTCAAAAATGATAAAGAAATTGTATTCATTTTCACAAAACAGATGGAGGAATAAAAGTCACAATCACACTTCAAAAATGTTCTGCCCAAAATACAGCAAACATCAATCCAAATACATCTTATCCCTCTACCGAGAAGAATGAAGACTGACGGTTGGACACGGGCTTATAGGGCATCAAGCTTTTCAGATGAGGGCTAGTGTCCAACAACTGGTTACGGAACTGTAGCGAACCTGATGATGGCAAAACACTTGAACATTCGCTGTGATATTGCCCTGCACCGGCCAGATGCAACCTCAAAATACTAGAACCCGGTTCAAGATACAATCCAAGGGCCAAGGTACACCACCTTCCCCTACTATTTTGAGTAAAAAAATATGTTACAAACCCGGATTTTTCTCTTGTATGGGTGGTAGCAGCGGCAGGAGGCAATACCAGATACTTCAAAGATCACTCCAAAACAAAGTACAATCGCACTTGATTTAAAGTTTTTTCAGTTTCATGAGGTAAACTTTAATCTAAGATGGAAACATTTTGACTTAATATTAACCTAACTTTTAAATAATATTGGGAAAATTCGATTCAAAGTCTTAGATTATTATATAATTGCTTTAAGGTACAATATTGAAATACAAATGCTTAATCTTAAATAACTATTGAAAATTTCTGAAGTAAACTTTAAAAGAAAGAAATTGATATGATATTACCAAAATATCAATTTGATGTTGAGTTTGGTTTTAAGTGCGCTCTTACCTCATAGGGTGAAGGTGAATATTAGAAGCTCATCGGCTCTGAGTTTTACAATCTATCTTAATTGGAAGTTCACTTTGATCACTTCCGATACTTATTTCAAATCTTCCTTTAACCTGTTCCGAAATGAAACGAAACGAAGATCAAAGAGATCACTACTGATAGTTAATATGATGGTTTTCGGATGTAAAACAAACCTTAATGGTTTTTTTGTTTGTTGGTAATACCAATGAAAATCGACACTAGCCCGACCACTTAGCCCCACACGCAGCCCTATCAGTTACACTATCAAAAAGCGATCAGAATCAAAACATAAGAAAATCTAAGCCATTATAATACACGCACAGACTTTCACATTCAATTCGAATAAATTTAACGCTTCGCCAGACATTTTGACGGCTATCGACCGCTTAAAAGAGCTTCGAATGGAAATTGTCACCTTTTTAAAAGCGATTTAGAAAAACAATCTGCCCGATATTCTCGGCCAACTTTGATGTGTGGCGGCGATAAGATCGAATGGAAAAACCAGATCGATGCTGGTCTAAGAATGAAGCCTTAAACTAGTGCACAGTTGGTGTGTATGGTGTGTGGTGGTCTTCACACCCAATCTTATCACAAATGACAGTCAAGTATCTTTAAGGCTACATTTTGCTATAAATTCTTAATTCGCTCATAATTTTCATTGATCAGAACAAGAAAAAAAAAAGACAAAGTTTTCGTATTAATTTATCGAATTTATCGTATCAACTTGGATCAACAGGCTTGTGCCTGGAATTGCGGCAGCTAATCATTTCAACTGAGGGGGCACGCCACCTCCAAAGCCATCTAAACAAAGTTAAGTGCAAATGTTCGTAAATTAATTTCACAAATTGCATTTAAGTTGGTCAGCCACAACAAAATTGCATCGTAAAAGCGATTTAGTGTAGCGATAACCACACAATCGCTATCGCCATGTGTGTTGAATTGAATGGCCTGAAATTGGGTGTTGATGACTGTTGCCCTCCTCCTGGCAGTGGCACGGCGACAGAGTCCAACGTGTGTGTGTGTGTGGCTAGGCAAGGTGTCACATTCGTTGTTGCTGCTGCTGAATAATACCGTTTAAAGTTACAAGATTTTGTACTTTGGCGTTTTTTAATTAATGTTTGAAAGGAATTTGGCCTGTGTGTGTGTGTGGGTGGCAACTTTGTTATTCTGTCACTTTGTTACACATTTTGTATAGTCGAAAGTTTGTAACGCTCATTAAGAGGCGTGTGATATGGATCAGCATCACTGCTTCATTGGCATGGCAGTTAATTTTCAAGTTAGTCTAATTTGAATTTAATTTTAATTTGAAATATCCAAATCCAATTATGGCATCACATCTCTCTTAGTGAATGCAATGAAATGAAATGGACTTGCAAATGGCAGAAGCATTCCGTATGCACACATACTCAGTTTCAGTTGAATTATATTATTCCATGAAGACGATATCATTTGCATTTCACATTCGCAGCAGCCACCAACCAACAGCCTCATCACTCGAGTTCTTTTTTGTGCCATTTGCTCTCTTACGGAATGATGTGCCTAAAAGCATGATGGCATCTTTTATTTTACATTTTAATTCGATCACGTTTGCAAATAATAATTTGCAAGGAATTACAGCTCATAGCTGTAATAGTGAAGTTCATTCGCATGTAAATTGTAATCGAGTCAAAGCGAAATGAAAAATTTTTGCATTCCAAATAACCCAATAGCTGGATTACGGCTGGCGTGCAGAGAACGACGAACGCAAATGAAATGCAGTGAAACGGAAAAGGAAATGAAATCTCAACTGAACTGAACTGAGTGTTGTTGTATTAAGATGGCATCCATCCATTCATTCATTCCTCCATCACACAATAAGCATTTTCCCACAAACACCCCAAAACAGGCTGGCGTTTGTCACTTCCGGCACAGCGCCCATGAAGGAATTTTTCCCATTCGCTTTGTAAAATTGCAAATCTCCAGTTTGTTGTTTAAATTCGAATTATGATTTGCTCGAATCACGGAATTCTCTGTGCTCATTTCGTATTCATGGTTTGGGAATTACAATAACATCGAAGCTTGGAAGTTGGAAATTTTGAATTTATGACAGTTGTAATTTACTCAGCTCAGGGACATTGTTGTTCCCATCACACTCCGTTCTCAAATATGTGAAAAGTGTGTAATTTGTTTTTAAGTTTAATCTGCGCTCAAGTGTGTAGATTCAAAGTCAAAGTCAATTTTGTTGAAATTAAAACCAACTAAAGTTTAAATTTCGATTGAAAATTTGTTATCGCTTCAGCGTGTTACTTTATTTTTGTACCCTACACACTTGGGTCCAAGGAACGGAATGGGAAAAGAACGGGAACAAAACGAAATTGAAACAAATTTTTTTAAATGAATCGGAAATGAAGTAGAATTGTAAATTATCAATACAAATTATCGGCTTAAAAATTTAAAAATATTCTAAGAAAGTATTAACTTGTATGTGCAGAGGGTATTTTAGCTTCGGTCAGACCGAACATAATTTTCTTACTACACGGAGAGAACTTTTGGCAGGAATTTTGTGTTATACATGTTTGGCACTACAAAGAGGCTTTTGGGCCGAGCTTCTTAATGCAATTATCATGGGCAAGTGTATATTTGGTGGTGGCCGCTAGCATTACAGAAGCACAAAGTTCCGAAACATTGACCGCACGGAAACATCAATCCCTGGTTGCCCGTGGCCACTCTACTCTAGTTGGAGGCGTTCACAAAATGGTCCTCTTCGTCATCACCTACCTCTAATTGAAGATTTATGGGATCATGATCTTCACTTACTTTCAATCACAGGAAGAGGTGGATTTGCGTTTGTGCAATTTTTTATATTTAGGTAATGCTTTGGTGGGTGACCTCAGTGTTGTCTGATGTGGCGATTTCGCAATCGATTGGGCGACGAATTTTAGGTGGTGGGTCATTTCGTTTGATATCAAATACACAAATGGTTGTTGTCTTAGTTCGCCCTATTCCCAAATGGTTGTTGTCTTAGTTCGCCCTATTCCCAAATGGTTGTTGTCTTAGTTCGCCCCTTGGTTGTTGTCTCAGCTCGGCTAACCCGCGAGTTTAAATCTGTTCTCAGTATATTTCTGCTTAGGGCCGACATGGCGACTTCTTTTTAAAAACCGACTGTGAACAAGAAAAGGTAATAATGGGTTTCATTTAAACGTTTAACTGGCCTTGTGAACTTACGTCCCAGTAAACTATTTAAAACAAAAAAAACAGTTTCTAAACACAGATTTTCTTCAAAAAATGTGTTTAGAAATTTAAAGAAATGTTAAGATTTGCTATAGTGCAAAGAAAGAATTTGTTTTGTGAAAGGGAATTCGGAGTAAATGGGCTTGCTTTAAATGGGGAGAGGTTGTTTTGTCAAATAGATGTAACGACTTTTTCCATTGAACTCTTTAAACTTTTTAACTTGTTCGATAGAAGCTGTTTTATCAAATGCAATTTTGAAAAAAAACTGGAAAAAGGTTGATTTGTCGACGATATATCTTTTAAACTAAAAGTCGTAAAAATATGACAATTATACCAAAAGAAGAGTATTCAAATTCTATATTTATGATAAAAATCGTGGAAAATTGTCATATCTCGAGAGAATTTGTTGTGTCAAATGTCCGAGACTCCATTTCTTCATGTTTTGTTTTATGTAAGTAGGCGGTTTCTTGACAGTTATTAAAATAATTGTAATATTTTTGTTGAATCAATGGGTGGTGTGACTAAAGGAATACTAAATGCTATTTGCATTCAAAACCCAATATCTTTTTTTTTTTTGTTTTAAGAAATAAAATTTTATCAAACAACGAATCACTGGATTCAGCGTACAATATGGAATCCATGAAAGTGTATATGATAATTGTGGAGCTACAGTTTAATGCCGGTTCCGAACGGCGGGACTCTCAAAGAAGAAGCTTTTTCATAGCAAATTACTCTCGCAGGATTGCCAGTACTTGAGAGAGTGGCGGTCTACACAGAAATGCAGTTCACAATATTGATCCTTTAATAGACAAAATAGTAATTGCATTATTTTTAGTCTTCGATTTGGTATTTGGATTTGGCTGAATATCAAATCAGAATTAATTACAAAAAATTTTAAATTTTGTTTTTTTTCATGAATTCATTGTGAGAAATGATTGTTAAAAGAAATGATACACCGAAAAATGCAATACGAATACTTTGTTTATTTACATTAAAAATTAAATAAAAGGGAAACTTAATTGACAGAAATCTGGCAACATTGCATTTTCCGAATTGTACCAACTTTCTTTTGTACTGTACCGTATTTTCATTTTTGTGGAAATCCGGTTTGAGGTAGTTGGTAGTAGGAGTGTGTATTCGCTGTTTTTTCTTGCCAGAATCAAATTTCTAATTCCTTCGTTTCGTAATTGGAGCGTGTCTTCGCTATTTCAAGGCTGATTAAATCTGTAGCTCCAAATTGTAGTAAAAAGTTACAGTTCAGTGGATTTTTTTTCAGCACAATCGTATTTATAAATTTGAGAAAACTCTTTTTTTTATTTAAGCTTCGTGTCCAGCTCTGAAGGAACGACCCAAGGTAAGTTTGACCAAGTCAAGAGGACACAGATTGGCCGTTGGAAAAATAGTACAAAAAATTGTAACGAAGTGGATACCAGTAAAAGAAAGTTTACGTAAGGAAATTTACTTATCAATTTCTTAGCTTTTTCTATTTGAAGTTTGACAAGTACTTTAGAGCTTGAAACAAAACTTAAAAATGAACCAAAAAATGTCAAAACGTATTTTGGGACGAAAAAACGTCACAGAAGGCTAAAAAAAATGCATCACTTATATAAACATTTAGTTATCGTTGCGGTGGCAACGTCGAACTTCAACTACAAACTTCAGAATTGTTCCGAAATCTTCGACGAACGTTATTTCTGTCGAGTTCACAATGAAATTGTTTTTATAATTTTACCAGCCTGTAGTTGCAATTGTGTTCACCCAGCAATCGGGCTACGCATTTTAAAAATCCCTTTTTTGACATTTAAGATATTTTTCAACGGTAACCCTGGCCACCATCAGCTCTGATTAATCAAAACCTGACTTCAGTATTGCACATAGATTTTATAAATGTTGTAAAAGTATTTACGGAAAGTGCTCACAAATAAAAATAATTTTGTGTAAAATGCATAAGTTTGGCGTGTCTTTAGCTGTGATAATTGTTGTCCTCGCTTTTGTGGAGGTTTCAAATGGTAAGTGGGGATTAGAGATGGCACGAGTTTGTTGCTTATTGAAGTCTATTGTTTTTATTTTCTCTTCATCATATCTGATGTCCAAATTGCATATGATTAATTTCACTTGGCTTACAGAAGTAGTGGTTGTTGTTATCGCTTTGCTTATGTGCGCCTGCGCCATTCAGGTGAATAATGTCGCGTATGCGCCTGTCTGTTTGTTTACGAAAAGGCCAAAGTTGAGCCAAGCCTTAATATTTGCATTTTTTAGCTTTAATGAAGAACTCATACATACATACATACATGAGCGATGAAATTATTCATTTAATTCGATATTTTTCCTTTCAGCTCTGCTGCGCCGCTGCTATCAGTGTCGTTCGCGCGGCGAATTGGGCAGCTGCAAAGATCCCTTCACATTTAATGCCACAGAAACCGGAACCGAGCCAGGACTGGCCGCTATTCCCTGTGCGTCGGGTTGGTGTGGCAAAGTGATTGAAGGCGGCGGTGCCTATTCGGTCGATGGTGTGTAAAGAAAGCTTTAAAGCGTTTGGTTAAAATTGATTTCTTTCAAATCGATTGAGAAAAAATGTTCAACTCCTTTATGCATAAATATTTCAGACTACGACCAGGCCATCCAACGCATGTGCGTTCAGCGTGGACCCGACGACAATCAGGACCGATGCGCGAACACCGTGTACAATTACAAAAAGGTCTACATGTGCTTCTGTCAAGGCGATCTCTGCAATTCCGCTCAAAATGTGAAAGGATTTGGAAAACTAACATTGCTGGGTCTAAGCACAGCGGCATTCGTTTATCAAATTGCCCAAAGAATGTTGAACTAAAAAGTTTTTCAAATGATTCTTGAAGTGACGAAAAAATTGCAGAGCTTAAGAGAATCTTATCCATTTTTAAAACTAAAATTTCCGGGGAATGCCAGCAGTTGATCAAACAACAAAAACATTAATTTACTGTTGGCTTTACTCAAATTGTTGTTCCCCTTTCCCTTAAAATTGTTCATCTGAAAAAGTCCTACTGCCAGTTTTGTGATTGTCAAATATGTTTACACCAACCAAGAACTTTTAAATCTTGTAAAAAGTACTGATTAATGAAATTGTTGTGCAAATACTCAAGAAAATAATGTTTGTCATCTACACGCAATATATATACTCATTGTTTTAATATATACTTGATTAAATAATAAAATTTGTTGGTTTTGTTGAAATTATTTATTCAATATTTAACAATTAATTCGGTTCACTTATGGGTTTTATACATAGTATTTTGAATTGAACTCGTATTGTCTTGGTTAGGCTTTTGCCTAACCAAGACAATACATTTTTGTATTAAAATGTATTTAACTAAGAAAGGTCGAGCCCGCTTAAGTGAAACTCGTTTAAGTGAAAACAATTTGGGTAAAAACGGATAATTTTGGCTTAAACCGTACTTCGTTTTAGTGAAATATTTTTCTGGTTTACAAAAATTTGCTTAAGTGAAATATTTTTCAGTTATCCGAAATCGCTTAAGTGAAAAACCCGCATAACTGAAATAAAATGTCTGACAAATTCGTGTTTTTATTAAGCGGGTTCGACTGTACCAAGTTAAATCCCGCACCAATTCCAGCGTCATGATCAACCCGTCATCAAACAGTTCCAGCTAAAATTGTAAATATCCTTTGATGAAAGAACGTTGCCTTGCTGAAGGGTCGAAATCAGTTCGGCAACACGCACAGAAATGCCCTCGAAGTTGCCTTCCAACAAATTCATACGGTCATTGCGAATATAACGCTGAGGGTCATGAATTAAGTATATTTTCTTGACCCTCCATCTTTAAATATAAAGGATCCGACCCAGGCCTCAAGGCTGCCGCGTACAAATCCATAGCGCGTGCTTGGTCACATATTACAGCCATTTTCTTTAAACCAATTGACTCAGCGTACGCAATAGCTCTGAACAATAGTGTATGCAGAGTTGCGGTGCTCGAAGTAACCGAGCACTAACCTTCGATTCCCGAAGAGGCTTTTGGCAACGAATCTTGGCGGCCTTATTTGCACCATCAACGTCCGAGTTGGGCCGCCTTAAATTGAAAAACCTATTTTACCTAGGTCGTACAAGCCATTCATGACGTCGTTTGCAGCATCAAGCGACGAATCGGGGAACAACCCTATCGATTCGAACTGCATACGAACATTAGTACTGGGGTTGCTCCCTGGTTTCACATCGCACTCCGTGGTCGACCATCATCCCTGTTCCTCGGCTCTACCAACACTCGCATTTGCTATGTCCAGCATCTCCTGGAGCTCAGCGATTCGGGAATGTGCAGCATCCAGCTGTCTTTGCATTTGAGTTATGTGATTATTGGCATGCGACATCGGTCATTTCCTCCAAACCTTGAGCATTACACTGGGCACAACTTTGCAAAACATTCCAAACGGAAAAATGTCGTTGAAGAATAAAATAAATGGTGGCAAACTGGTTATTTACAATCTCCAGCCCACAAAACATGCAAGTACAGTCACGGTGGTGTAAATATAGAAAAACTTAATCGTTTTTTTTGCCTTCCACCACCTGGGAATGGAAATTCCCGCATTCCAAATAACGTGTGTTTTGCAAGGATATCTATGAATTCGAAATCAAACTACAATCGCATTTCATAAATATTCAATATATCATTTTTCCTCTTCTCTATATATGGCTTGGTAAAACAGCGCTCTCTAGTGCTTATATATTCTTCTTTTGTCTACATTATTTGTAATTATTTAACCATTCATAATCTCAATCTTCCGAATATAAAAATGAAATCATAGTTAAGTTTTACATAAGATAATGTATATGGATTTTAGTGGAAAATTACATACATATCGGGACTTTGGAAGTGTGTCATCCATTATTTGATACTACATACATTATTTAAAATACACGTAATTAAAATTTTCCAATTAATTTAATAAATTATACCTTTAAAATGTATTTGAATAAAATTCAGTATTGAAATAGTAATTTCATTCCATTAGAAGATAGAGGCCAAACAATGCACACACTATATTTGTGTTGTATGTGAGGTGCCACGCCCAGTTTTTGAATCATGCTCATTGTTTCGCAAAACATTAGAGAGTGTCAAAAATATTCCACACCAACTTGTATATAAATTGCCTACATTGAATTTTTTACATGGGAGCTACCACGCCCACTTTTCCAATTTGACAATTGGTTGGCAAAACTTTAGGAATGATTGGCCAACTCCTTCTACCTTTGTCGAGTTAGAATCGCATTTCAGACCAGTGTGAATCGACTAAAGGAAAACAATAATTTTCCATAGTGTCCATACCACGATGATCTGTTTAACTAGAAGTTAGCCAATCTACAAGTCTGCAGAGCGAAGTGTTTTGTTGAGATGTTAAAGACCAGTAAGTCTGGCTCCAACTAGGAATTGTTCTGGCGTTTCCTCCTCATCTGGTTCGTTGCAGTTTTGCCACCTATTATTTGACACTGGACCCGTTCCAAAGGCCACCAACTTAATAGATACGACGTAGCTAGGTGGTTTTTTGTTGTAGTTAGACCAGTATTGTTCGTGCTGGAATTTACCCCGAAGACCTCGTAACAACAATCAATTGTTTTTAAGTCAAATGAAAATAGGTAGCCACCTAATACGAATGTGCAAATTGAAAGTAAGACTTCTGTAATATTTTGTTGAAATATTTCGTTTTAATTTTAAAAGATTGAAAGTAAACAGGCGAAGGATTGTTTTATCAGAAATTTTAACATAATTGTTTTCCATTACTAATGTAAATAAAACTAATGTAAATAAAAGCAAGCAACGAAGAAGCAACTTACAACTAAGCAAACGTGATGAGATGTGTCAAGCATCGTATCGTAAAATACTAGGAAATGGAAGAGCTGTGGCCCTACTCGCTACTCGGAACTGTCGTTCTCGTGATCACTCTTTATTGTATTGACAATGTTGAACAATTTGTTCATTTGTATCTTGTATAACTTGCTCGCCCTTTGCAAGCTGGCGCGTCTATCCTTCTCCTTGGCCATCTTCTCTTCGAGCTGCTGGGCTGTGCTGTGCAGTTTAGTGAATTGTTGGGTTTCTTCATTATAAATAAATTGAGGAAATGAGTATCGATTGGGCGAAGCGAATTGCAAATCATTTTGTACCTTTCTTCAGTAGCTGCTTCTTGATGCGTTTACATGCGGGGCACAATTTGAGTTTGTTGGCTGAAAAGGCTCTTTTGGTTGTGCTTGGTTTCTCCTCATCCTCCTCGCGATGGCACGACTGGTGATAGAAGCCTTTGCACTCGCCGCATTGATCCAAGCAACCTGAAATTGGCAACGAAAGCATTTACATTTCAAGTCGTTACACATTTGCACAACTATTGCCACTCACCGCCTCCTTTGAGACACTCATTGCAGCCGCGTTTATCGTCCGGCGAACTGGAACTAGAGCGTGATGGCACCACCTCGTCGGTCTTTTCGGCACTGCGGCGCTTGCGGCGCTTTGTCTGGAGACCGCGTTTGACTTGTGGTGACAGCAGGAACTCTTTGCGTTTCTTTTTGTGGTCGTCAGCGGCGGGCAAGCTGCCATACTGCCAAATTAAATGGAGAGAAAAAAATTATTAAAAATCAAATGAAATATAAACTCAAGTGAAACTCACCTCAATGCGTCCGTAGTGGAAGTCAGCACGTTCATTGTTATGCACAGTCCGACGTTTGCGCTTGGAGCGCCGCTGCGCCATCTGCACGTGCATTTCGGGCGTGAAAAGCCGGAAGAGGCGTAAAAACATTTCTTGGCCGTAGTGTTCCGGTTGTGTTTTGTACTCTTCGGGATCCGCAGGCCAGCAAGACGTCTGTGGCGGCGTATGGGCACGCTCAGGATTCGAATCCTCCGAGGACGAATTCATTTCAGTTGTCTTGGCTGCTGCCGCAACTGTAGCAGAGCCGCGTGAAGCTTTGGTTTTGCTTTCGGACTTTTTAGACGGCGCTGGCGGAGCTACGGCGACCACTGGCGGTGGTGATGGTGGCGGTAGAGGCGCGGGGGCAGGTGCTGGCGCCGGTGCTGGAGTGCGTGCTACGACAGCAATGGGTTGCGCGATAGGGGCACGTGCGGCGGCTGCCTTGGCGGCCATATTTTCAGTGCGCGCTTTCTTCAAGGCCTGCCGCAAATTGAGACGACTCATTTTCACTGTCTTCGGGACGGGCAACTCAACGGGTGGCTCACTTGCAGTGCTTGATGGACATGCTTCCATAGCATCGCACTCAAGTTTAATTATGCTTTTTTTGTCATCAATTTCGATGGGCATTGGGAGAGTAACTGCAGCTTCCGGGGACACTTCTCTTTCTGAATGGCCCACCATGCGCTGAGCTATCGGTTTGAGTAGCGACATTCGCGACATTCTATTATTTGAAGTGCCATTTTTGGCCGCAGCCAACGTATAGTCATTTGTCAGCAGATTCTCGTTGCTCAAATTGGGTTTTATTTCCTGCTTTATTTCAAGCGCTTCGTCGATAACCATTGGTGCATCCTCATCGGAGTCGATAATTTCATAGACCGGCCTGTTCTTGGTCTTTTGCACTTCGAAGTATCTTTGGATTAGTTTCTCCTCGGAATTGCGGTAACTAACAGAGACCGGTTGAAATTCAAGACTCTTGTCGTTTACGAGCGGCACCACCTCCTTCGAGATGATCATATTGGTGGCATTTTGGTCCATGGGTATGCCATTCTTCCTTAGTATCTTGTTGAACTCCTCGATGATGCGACGAAGACGCAGAAATAGGTAATGCTGTTCGGCATTGATTTCGTAGATTTCCGTTTCGATCTCGTGCAGAATGCGTTTCTTTTGGCGGGGATCCTGCAAGGTAAATGGGATTTTAGGTTAGATTCGTTGGTCCAAGCTGTTGTAGAGTAGGTTAGATTGAGGGTAGATGGCATAATTATAACACAAGTTCACACTTGGGCCCCACTGTCCACCCCACTGTCCATCTGCTATTAGCTTGCACCTAACATGTAGAGTAACAAAATTAATTTACTAGCTGATTTCTTGTATTTTCAGTCAATTCAATATAAAAAGTAAAGGATGGAATGATTCTAAAGTTGTCTGCTAAGGCTCTTACCATTATCTACAACAACTTCGTCTTCAGGGATACAAAAGGTGGATACATTTTTTAAGCAATTACAATTGTGAAGTACGAAGCTGCCTTTCGCCTCCACCATGTATAAATAAGTGTTGGCATTTTTTAGGTTAGGTTTAGGCTCAGTCTTCCCAACCGTTGCAACTTTTTTTCGATGCATTGCAGCTGCTTTGAGCGATGCTTTTTATTTGGCTGAAATTTCTTAACTACAACAAAGTCGAAGAATCATCTAACGCTGGGGACAAAACGGGAAATTCCCTTAACTCTATGGCACTTGTTATGAAATGATTAAGACCTTTTTTGTAATGTGAGGTAATGAAATCAAGTAGCCAAAGAATTACTAAAATAAACTTTTTCTGTAAAATAAAAATGGCTCTTTCCTTGCAGTAAAGACACAACTGAAAGAGTAGAGAAAATATCTGCAATAAACATTATTTACTTCTCTTAATATTAAGTTAATAAGACTTCTGATTGCCATAAAAAAACAAAAGTTAAATGACTAATTAATAAACTCGCCCGCCACTCAGACATGCACATTGGTCATATATGCAGGTATTATTTTGATTATTTTCATAAAATATTAATTAACCTACAATAAATATGAAAAAACCTATAAAATAGTTCTTTATTGATCTGACAAAAATAACAAAATAAATTCCCTTGCAAGACAACAATGACGAACGACGACGACGACGATGAAGAAGAATCTACCCTTGAATTCAAGCCACAATATAGTAAAATGGCGTTTCTGGGTTCTCCTTTGTTTTGCATATGACACGAAACGACATTTTCAGCAAATGCAAACCAAATACCTGTTAATGCCAATGAAGGGCATAAACGAGGAAGTCCACATTTAATCATATCGTTTGGGATAGTGGCAAAAACGAAAAGGCTGCAAATGGCAAATCTAATTTTCGCATTCTTCGAAATCATAAGGTACGGGTGAATATATCTTCCAACACCACACACACATTACATGAGCAATGAGCACAAAGTGGCAAACAAGCAAGCGACGAACGAACGAATGAAATTGTATACCTAACCTCAAACGCAATGAGATATGGTGATGTTCCAAATATGCGAAAGCAAATGTAGGTACCAAGCAGCAAGATTGTGTATTTACGCGTTGCCTAACTTTGCGCGAATGTCGATAATTGAGCCAACGAATAGGGTTGAGAGTGTGCCGACTAGTTCAGAAACTGCCTTTCAATTAAAATACATATTACATTTGGTTAGAATGATTGAAGTACGCGAATCTGGACAAATTTCGACTGCCCAATCACAGTTAAACTGGCAAAACTTCACCGACGAAAATATGCCATTCAAGATAATTGTAAATGAAAATGCAATATTTCTCCATTGATTTGAGCAATTTATAAATTAAAGCAAACACTTTAAGGTGCAACGGGCAGATCTTGTTCTGTAAACGTAATCATAATTAATGCATGAACTCAATAGACTGTTCAATAATTTGGCTGAAAGTGAAAGCGTTTGTTGAGAAAAACCGAAAAAACTTTTTTTGGTCAAGTAACGAGAAGAGGAGATTCTTACTTCATAATTAGAAACGTGAAAATTCGTTTGATATTAAATGCAATCTCTTGATTATTTTTTTTTATTACGAAAGCACACGTAAATTCCAACACAAAGTGGGAAAATGTGCTTGCAAATCAGAATATTCGTATATGTGACGAGAAACTAGTTTGTGTACACTAAAGATAAACGATTTTTCTGCTTATGTTTTATAACAACAACAGAAAAAAAAACAATTTAAAAAAGATTCCCAGAAATCGCCAATTTGAAGTCCTGTCAAAATGCCCCGCCTACCCCCAAAAGTGATTTTAAAAGTCTGGTTGTTATAGAAGTAGCAAAATGGTTAAACAGTTACTCACGCCATCCTCCTGCTGTCGGAACACATCAAGCACCATCTGTAACGATTGGAAAGAAGAAAAGAAAAAAACGTTTGTCAATTATTAGTCAACACTCTCGAAATGGTGCCAACGCTGGACACCATCTTAGCAATCACATATGCACGAAATTCACTCGGTAATAATTGCAACCATTTGCCCACCACTCACCTGATGCACTTTCATATGGGCCTTCAATGCACGCTGACAGTAGACAATATCGTTTTTGATTTCCTTAGGAAATTTAAAGAAATTGTCGCAATAATATTGGAACCAACGTGCCGGACTCATGGTGTTCATGATCTTCCCACTTGCCATTCAGTTGTTTCGTTATCAGTAGTTTAACTTAAGTAGTCCACTTGGAACTTGGAAATGACACTCCCTTTGATGTGGCTTTTGCTGGTGCTTTTTACACTTTTGGACTAGTGTCCGATGTAGAATTTGCACTTTTGAAACTTTAAATTATTTAATCTTTTTTTTTTTTTGAAAATTTACTATACGATGCCTTTGCTTCGAATGCTTCAAACAGAGTAAATTTAATTTCACGCAGCAAATTTACAAATCGCCTCTCTTTTAATTCGCTGTCGTTCTGCCGCCGTCGCTGCTTTTCATTCGGATTTGACAGTACGTTTTTCGCCCGCTGCCTGCCTTTTTTTTGTTGTTTTTTTTTTATTGCAAGCGCGCGCGTTGAAGACCGTTGAAATTTTGCAGAGGTTTGAATTGATATACCTGAATACCGGTTTCCTGGAAGTCTGGAAGAATTATAAGAAATAATGTTGTCCTTTCGTTGTTTTCGCAGGATTCTATATTTGATTTAAATTTTAATTTTGGCTTTACTTTGTAATCGTAATAGCCGACAAATTCAAATTTTGATTCAATTACAATCCGCAATCCACTACCTTGCTCGGTTCTCGGTTAATGCAATCCACAACAGCTGATGTTGACATTCAATTCGAAGGGCTGAAAAACTATTGGGGTAAGTTCCAACAAAAAAAAACGTGTTAGCTATAATTTTGTAACCGTTTTGCAGAGCTATTTGACTTATCTCTTCCCAAAAAATAGGAAAAATATATAACAATGTTGGTCTATAATATTGCTTGCTTACATTCGAATACAGCGAATGCCCTTTTACGTGTGAAAAAGTAAGGAGCTTACATAATATTTAGCCAAACATAATAAGGGTAATAATTTAAAGTGGGAAACCCCTCAAAAACGACCAGTTGCTTAAAAGAACTGTCAAATTTCATATATTTTGATTGCTCATCTGCACAACTGAATCGTTTCCGAGGGGTTTCCCACTTTCAATGAATCGCCCTAATATTTAAATTCTTTTTGGGATATTAAAGCAAGGCACTTAGATCATTTAACATTTTCAAAGTGTATTTTTAACGTCGTTTAAATTCAAAAAAAAGGTTTATAATTATTTATTTTGAGCATAAAAGTATATGATAACCTTGTACATATTTGTTTTAGGGACATTTTTAGTTATATCTCCGTTTCAGTTTGAACCCAATAGACTTTCAGCCCTTCAATTGCAAACCGCAATCCACTATCTCGTTCCATGACAGAAGAAAATAAGGTAGTTCCTCTTCTGACATTTTCGTCATCATAACCATCTGACATACATATATTCTTTCTACCAGATCTGTTCATATTTGAAAAAATCCCAGTTCCTGTAGTTTTTATTCCAACCAAAATACATTAAAAATCTTAAAAAATCTTTAAATGATCGATATATTCCTGCGAGGAAACTTATTTTAAACTTATGATTTACTAGCATATTTAAAAGTTTCTCCAATGTGACAACGATTTCAGCCAATGTAAGTTGAGTGGAATAACCTTATTTGCTTTAACCATAGTTAACCAGTTAATACAACCCACAACAATCAAATAGGAAGCGGGAAACTTCTTAACTGAAAGTAAAAACAGCACGGAAAGAAAAAATCGCAGAATTGTATAAATAATGAAACATCAACGGAATATATATACACTTAATATCAACAAATTGCAATTTTATTAAAAGTTGTATTCCAGCTGCATTGAAAATAGTCTAATCTGATTACGGAATTAAAATTTTTAAATTACTTTCCAAAATTATCTGTCGATGAAACTTTGCCAGTGCTGCTCTACCTGTTTTGGTTTCCATTTAGAGCAGGTACATGCAAAAAAAACTTGAGACCACGCCCCTTTGTTATTGCAATCAAGTTATTACCTTTTTCGGCGAATTTACTGGTAATTACCGAATTCGTTATGTATGCATTAATTTTCATATGTCACATACATACATAATGGTATGCATTATGTTATACAGAATAATTATGCATCTCAGAATTGAAAGATTGCCTTTACATGTTTACAACCTTGACATTATTAAAAACCCAAGAATTGGTAAAATTTTAAATTTCCATATAAGCTAATTCGCCCTTAAAAATTTATAAATTGAGAATTGGGAAATTCCACATGGAGCAACATTGCCCATTTGACAGCTGTCAAAAATTTTTTCTATTCCACACTGACACTTCGCATTTTTGGAGAATCGCAGGAGCTAGCAAAAGTTTTCCACGGTTTTCATCGAACTTTTCTGAAATTTTCAGTGCACGGGAAAATAAATAAAAGGTAAAACCATCGGTGTCGACTGCAGCGACCAATTAGACGGGGCATTAAGTGTGAATCGAAGCAAGCAAGTGCCAGCAACTGTGTTGTCTGTCTTGGTATTGACACCGCTCTGCCACCACCTAACCTACAAAGTTACATAATTTAAATAGCTTCTGAACTTGGCAAAAGTGTACAAAATAATTTAAAAGTGCTTTCATGAGCTATGTGCCGAAGTAATTGACATTTCCTTTTGCAGATCAACAAAATGTCCATCGTGAAAAATGCTCGTATCTTGGCTACACGTAGTGCTCGCCTGGTGCAGTCTCGTGGCTACTCCGATGAGATGAAACTTACCTTCGCCGCCGCCAACAAGACGTTCTACGACAACACTGTTGTGCGCCAAATCGATGTGCCCTCTTTCAGCGGCAGCTTCGGTATCCTGGCCAAGCACGTCCCAACATTGGGTGAGTTGATAAATTGCATTTGACTGAATTGAGTTTTTACTAAAAGCTAAAAATGTTCGGTTTTCTCTTGTTTATATTTTAAAGTTTAAAATTAATGAATTCCACTTTTAACTTTCAGCTGTTTTGAGACCCGGCGTTGTGCAGGTCTTCGAAAACGACGGCAAGTCCAGCAAATACTTCGTTTCCAGCGGCTCCATCACCGTCAACGATGATTCGTCCGTGCAAGTCCTGGCCGAAGAGGCACACAGCGTGGCCGACATCGACGTTGCCGAAGCCAGGCAATTGTTGAACCAATACCAATCCAAGATGAGCTCTGCCAAAACCGATGCGGTTGGTTATTTGTCAAACTTAATGGAGTACGAAGTATGCAATAAAATTTGTTTTCATTTTCAGGAGAAAGCGGAAGCTGCCATCGCCGTCGAATGCGCTGAGGCTCTGTTGAAAGCGGCCGAATAGATTCACACAACAAAATTCCGAAATTTAAATAAATCAAACAAGATTCTCGTTGTAAGCGGTACAGTGTACAGTGACGTTTTCAGCAAGACTCAATTCAAATGCAAATGCTTACTCAACCTTGTTGAATTATGAAATTACAAATGAAACACCCGAAATAAAACTAAAATGCAGTGGTCATGTATCGTGTAGTATTCGCCAAAATACTTGTTTTATTTAAGATTTGTTTTGCTTTCATTTTCGTGTCTGCCTCGAGTTGTTTTTTTTTGTGCGAGCTGAAATGCATTTCGGGTGTAAGTTGGATTTACTTTCGACATGCATAAATACATAATTTATGCAAATTCATCAGGGCTTGATTAAAACAAACACTTGCGTCTGTTGTTTCTCAAGCGAAGGTCAAGTTTACAGTGATCAACCATAAAGTTGTTTGTGCTTTCTTTGATTAATAGTTTCGAACCAGACGATATACTTTTGTCCAATATTTTTGGCGCAAAAAGAATTGTTTCCAATTTTCACTTAATAAATAAAGTGAATACCTCTATTAGTGGGAAATAATACATTGAAGTTTCGATTGTTAAATAAGAAGTAATTTGAATATTTTTCCCCCCATTTTTTTTCCCAATTTTTTAATAACACAGTGTGCTGAATTTGACAAAATTTGCAAATAACTTTAAGTCCCAAGAAAGCTGGTAGTGGGACTCAGAATAAACAATGGCTCCATTTTCAGTTTTTTTTATATCAAACGCTGGTCGCTTTGTTGTGAAACAATTCCTTCTGTGAAGTTTCGGTCATCGGTCGGAAACATACAATTTGAAACCAACGACACCAAAGTACCAAGATTTTTACAATTTCAGCGAAATTAGGTTACAATATTACAAAATGCAAAAATGGAAGTTTACCGATTTCGCCCATTTGCAATACCAACTCCTTCTAGGACCTAAAAAAGATAAATCCAAATTTTACTAATAAAGAGGACGGACGGATAAATTATATACCTATCACGCCTCCATCTTGGCGTTACAAACTTTTGACCAATGATAATATACCCATACCTCTTAGGGTATAAAAATAGTATAAATTTGTAATTTTTTGGTAAATGCTTTTTTTTAATCAATGGGATAGTTAAAGGAAACAACTGTGTAAATCGACTGGTCAATCTATCAAAACCGCCGGCTTTTTGGGTCTGGTGAAATTCCAAACCGCATTGCTGTTTCGTAGTTTGTTATTTCCCTTCATCATCGATCGGCATTTCTTTGCATTTTTTTGTGAGATTTGTCTCACACTGAGATTTTTTATGAGATGTGAGATTTTTGTGAGATTTTTTTTGAGAGGTTTTTTAAAATTGTTTATGATATTGTGAGGTTTTTTGTTAGCTATTTATCTGGCAACTATGGTGGCTAGCCCTCTTCATGACATGTTATTTGTTGTTTTTGTAATTCGTTGATCCAAAAATATAGTTTTAATTTAAAATGTTTTTTTTTAGTAAAATTTAACAAGTTTTGTTTAATTTTTTTATTTTTTGTGATTAAAAAAACATTTTTAAAAATTAAAAAAAAAGGAATTTCAAAATTTTTTTTTTTTGCTTTAATTTTTATTTATAAAATTTTTAAAAACCCAATTTTCTGTTTTAAAATAAATTTTTTTTGAGTTTTTGAGGTCAAGGTTGATTACAAGAAATCTAAAAGGTGGCAAAATGATTCGTGTTTATTTCGTAATACCTTTTCTATGGAAAATCGTCGATACTCCTCGTTCTTTTCTTTTAATCAAGACATCGTAATCCTTTTGTTGGTTTAACAATTGAGAGCAAACTAAATAAATATACTGCGGCCATAGACAAAAAAAGGTATTCACACGAAGGAAGCGGGCAATAAAACTTATGGATTTATTTTTACCTGCCAAATGTGAACAGTTATTGCTGTAAACGCAGATGTTCTTTTACTTAAGCGTCTGGCCGCAGTTACAAATCTCCGTCTAAAGTGTGCACATCTAAATGCAAACGTAATAATGGTGCAAATTGTTTTAATTATTCTACTCACGGTAGCGGCTCCTGAAGCATTAACGATGAAAACCCTAGAAGATTTTTCATACCAAAGCGCGAAACAGCATGGCAGTGGCTACGAGTTGGAAATGATAGATCTCTTAGGATTGGGCCATCGTCCCGACCGCCTGAAAAGACATCCTTCGCTAAGGTAAAGATCAATTGATTATGCAAAATGTTAAACCACTTCAAATGTTACTTAATTTCTTTTTGGTTGAACAGAAATTCAGCATCAAACTTTTTATTAAAAGTGTACAAAGAAATCAGCGAGGAGGCACCGTCTCAACACAACGATGCCACTAGACATCGGAGAGCTTTGTATGACGATGACAACTTGATCACAAAATTGGATCGGCGGGAAATCGAGAAAAGCAACAACATCATAACATTCTCCAGCAAAGGTAAAGCACCTAGCATAAAAAATTCTATTCATAAATAAAACATCTCGAGACTTACAGCCCCAATCGAAAGCGACAAACTTCAAAGTATACTCAACCACACACAGACATCTCATAATTATGCGATCATCAATTTCAACACCAACGACGTGGCCAGAGATCTGCAATTAGTACACTCTGTTCTGCGTCTTTACCAGGATCCCTCACTTGGCAAGTACAGCCGAATGAGCGCAGTCAATGCTACGATCAGCATTCACCAGAAGATCTACAATCGGAAACAGCAAACGGGCGAGTTTCGCATTGTGTCCTCGATCAACACCACCACCGCATACAAAGGTTGGCTGGAATTCAATATGACACGTCTAATGGCCAAGTGGCTGAATCACAAAACGCTGCGACAAGTCACGCAAGGCAATGATGTACTGATTAGTGTGTCTCTAGCAACTGCATCTAGAACCGAAATACCGTCCAGCGATATGGGCCTGGTTATGGCGGCGAATGAAGGAGCTCACCAACTACTCGATCTGCAACCCTTCATAATTGGCTACTTTAATGGGCCCGAATTGTTGGCCAAAATCCAGAAATTACGCTTCAAGCGCAACATCATCTACCGACAACGCCAGGGAAATTTCCGTAACCCAGCGACGCCACGCGTTCAGGAGACCTACATAGCGCCCAAAACCTGTGAGCGTCTCAATTTTACATTGGACTTTGAGGACTTGCAGATGCATAACTGGGTTATTGCTCCAAAGAAATTCGAGGCGTATTTTTGCGGCGGCGAATGTAATTTTCCGCTGGGCGCCAAAATGAACGCCACTAATCACGCCATCGTGCAAACGCTGATGCATCTGAAGCAGCCGAACCTGCCGAAACCGTGTTGTGTGCCCACGGTGTTGGGGTCCATATCGATTTTGCACTACATCAATCACGACAGCGTCAATCTCAGCAAGTATCCGCAAAGTGTGGCTAAGGAGTGTGGGTGCCATTAGGCGGAGGGGGAACCCTAAAACTGACACTAAACTAAACTTAATAATAGAAAAGAAATATTTTAAAGCTATTTTAAAAAAATGTTATTGCAAAACTTGTTAACAACTAGAGAATGAACTTTCTTCGGCTATGCCGAAGCTGAAATACCCTCGCTTAATATAATCCACTTAAAAGTACCTCGAATATAAAAAATTTGGTTTCAACATCCCATCTAAAAAATGTGTATAAAATTCTAAAAAGAATGGCATACAATCTAGAAAAATAAATTATAATTTGTATAAAAGAAAACCATATTTTACAAATATTGTAATTGTTTCCTTGGAGTCCTGCGACTTGAAAAACAATGTCGCTTTTCCGAACTCCTACAAAAGGGGATGTGCAATTTGTGCGTATTTTAAATGTTTTTCCTACCACCATTGAAAGCGGTTCATGTCAAAAACAATTCACTTCCTGATTTTTTGTATAATTGCACGAATTTGCTTCGTTTTGGCAAAGGTTCATTGCGTAACTGACCGCTTGTTGTATTTAAATGTTGAGCTTATTCCCAGCATACAATATTATGAGCGCTCAAAATTTAGACTCCAAAAAGTATCTAATTTTGGAGGTTTTATTAACCAAAATAATTTTTAAATTTCAAAATATGATTTGGTCAAATTTTATGGAACATATTAGTCATATTTTAGACTCTTTTTAGAGCCATATTTCCGCCTCATATTTAAATCATGTTTAAGACACATTTTAGAGTCAGATTTCGGACTCCAATTAGAGTCACATCTAATACATTTCATCGTGGCGTATTCCCCTACAGGAAGGGAAATACGCCATATACGGCTCCCATAAGAGTCTTTTCTTAGCGAAATGAGAGCCTAAAAAGAGTCAAAAAAGACTGGGTGGTCGTATTTAATTGTGTCCTAATTTGGCTTTTTACATGTAGTCGGATATTCTGCTGCATCACCTCATGCTGCAAGTCCTTGTGCAAGGGTCAAGAAAATAATATTTTTTGTTGGCCTTATACAAAATTTCAACCGATTTGACCTAGCCGCATTATTGGTTGGATTAGGAGTAAAACTGATTAACTGCTTACAAAGATTTAAATTCCTTTTGGCCACAGAAGAGTTGATGCAAATAAAATGTATGGTAAGAAGTCGATAAAATACATTGCAAATGTAGTAAAAAACACGTTTTAACTAAGATTTTTGATTTTATTGGATAAACATTTAAAAAAAATAAGGCTGATGTGTGAAAGAACTTAAATCAATATGACTAATCTACATGGAGGTATGTTTTTAAGCTTAAAAAAGTCAGATCCTTTGGAGACATTCTAAAAAGGAGGAAGATAACTTTGGCCAGGGGCCGAGGCAGGCGCATGGTATGATGGAGCAGGCCCTGATGGTGGTGGCACATAGGCGGGCGCTGGTGCAGGAGCAGGAATTGGCAGTGAAGCAATTGCCGATCCCGATGAAACTGAAGACGATGAAGAAGCAGCCGAGTGCTCGTGAATCACGCGAATAACCTTGGGTTGAGCATTGATGGGCGAAGATTGCGCTTGTTCGTGCACTACTCGGACGACCTGGGCTGGTCCCGAAGCAACTGGGGCGGGAGCAGGAGCTTGCTGATGCACAACCCTAATCACTTGAGCGGGAGCAGAAGATTGAGCGGGAGCCTGCTGATGAACAACTCGGATAACTTGTGGAGGAGCCTCGGCAATTGGCTGCGATGCAACTTGTTCGTGTACAACATTGATGACTTGTGGAGGAGCCGAATAAGAAGGCGCTGGGGCTTGTTGATGGATAAGATTGATGATTTGCTCTGGCTCAGGTGCGTGACCGCCATGACCACCGCCGCCACCACCTCCACCACCGCCTTGGGAAATTACTTTAATAACCTGTGGAGCGCCACCGCCGTGTCCACCGCCTCCATAACCGCCACCGCCTCCGCCGCCACCACCATGACCTCCTTCCTGATGAATTACTTTGACAACTTGTACAGCACCGCCGCCACCACCGCCGTGTCCACCGCCATGTCCACCTCCTCCATAAACTCCACCACCACCACCGCCGCCGCCGCCGCCACCACCATGACCTCCTTCCTGATGAATTACTTTGACAACTTGCACAGCACCACCGCCACCACCGCCGTGTCCACCGCCATGTCCACCACCTCCATAACCGCCACCGCCACCGCCTCCGCCGCCATGACCTCCTTCCTGATGAATTACTTTGACAACTTGTACAGCACCGCCGCCACCACCGCCGTGTCCACCGCCATGTCCACCTCCTCCATAACCGCCGCCGCCACCACCATGACCTCCTTCCTGATGAATTACTTTGACAACTTGCACAGCACCGCCGCCACCACCGCCGTGTCCACCGCCATGTCCACCTCCTCCATAACCGCCACCGCCTCCGCCGCCGCCGCCGCCGCCACCACCACCATGACCTCCTTCCTGATGAATTACTTTGACAACTTGTACAGCACCGCCGCCGCCACCACCACCACCGCCGTGACCACCGCCATGTCCTCCTCCATATCCACCTCCACCGCCATCGCCATGTCCACCGCCGCCTCCAAGGAAGCCAGCATTGGCCACAACAAATACAGCGCACAAGCAAACAAAGACCTTTCACGGAAAGAAGTTATTATTAGTCACAAAATCCAAATGCCCTGCCAGTGTCACTTCCAGCACTCACCTTCATTATTTCACCTCTACTGCTTCAGTTTGTAGGTTGTCCAAGGGAAAATGTCTTCAAATCGAATGATGCTGACTGCCAGATGCAACGCACTTTTATACCAAAGTCAATCTCCCAAATTCGATCGATTCAAATGCATTAAATTCGTCGAGCGCAACGCGTTTTCACGCCAAGCACTGCATTTCTGCTAACAAACTTGTCCATGTTTTCATCATTGTTGCATATTTTATGCGTTTCTTATGCAGCTTTTGTTGAAATTCCACTGACCACACATGACACAATGACTTTTGCGCGCATCTTTCAATGCATGCGGCGCGGTTCGTCATAAATAACCAACTATGATTGCTTATGATCTGTAGTTTCCGCCCATGCCCAAAATTATCATATTTGAAGTTGACAAAAGCCCATTGCCCAATTTCAGTGGAAAATGTGAAACTACAACTTATGGTAATCTGATACAGAGTGAAAATATTGCAATATGATTTCGGTTATTGCCCAGAGAGTTTCACCTACAACTTCGGAATGCCTGAATGCATTATGCATTGCAAATATTGTCCGCCAGCAGCTCAATCTTTTTCTTCAATCGCAAAAATAGTCCACACCCAAACAGCTCCGAATTGCAATTGAAACCAAATATATATTTTGAATTTAGTAAACATATATTAACAATCAAAACAGAGCACACAAACTCTACGAGTCGCGAGCCGTTTACTTCTTGTACCAACCGCCATAGGATGGACTATCATGTACCTTCACTACCTTCACAACGGACGTGGAGTGTCCACCATAACCGTGGTCGCCGTAGCCGCCATAACCGCCATGCGAATAACCACCATGCGAGTAACCACCATGACCGCCATAACCGCCGCTGACAACCTTAACGACTTGCACAGGCTCTACATGATGATGGACAACCGGTGCGGAGTAGTAACCGCCACTGTGGCCACCATAGCCATGATCGGATTCGTGAATGACTTTTATGACTTTGGTATCGACACCGCCGCCATAACCACCACCATAACCACCACCATAACCGCCTCCATAGCCGCCTCCATAGCCGCCACTATAGCCGCTGCTATAACCGCCGCCACCATAGCCACCTCCATAGCCACCGCCATAGCCACCGCCATAGCCTCCCTTCAGGAATCCTGCGTTAGCGCCAGCAATGGCAATGGCCAGCAAACAGATGAAGAGCTGTGGGATCAAGGAGTGTGGTTAAAAATCCGCTTGAGAAAATGGCAATGCTGAATTTTTGAAAATACCTTCATGATTGCTGTCGTTTTGCTTAGAGTTTTGTGGTGGGCACCTAAAATAACTTGATTAGTTTCGAGTTTCGCTAATGTGACATTTCGTCAACGTCTTCAGCTTTTATACCAAAAAAAATTGAAAGACGGGCAATTCGGTGTGTTTTTTGCTCAAATTATGTGATCTGATTTGTGAAAGTGAAGCTATTAAAATTTGCAATACAAAACAAAACCAAACCTCAATGTCGGCGTATGTATAAACAGTATCGCAGATTAGCTTAGACAAGTTTATTGTTACTCATTTCAGTCTCCGCACTTTTTAAACGCTCCGAATTTGTATAGAATAAAATCAACTTTGATTGAACCGCAAACGAATTAATAGGTCTAGTCTGTTTCTAATGGTAATAAATCAAAACGTCTTCTTTCATATTTCAAACTAAACACATATACGATCTCCTTGTGTAAAATTTTGCTTTGGCGTGAGCTCTTCATGCCATTTTCATACGGGCAAGACACATTCAAACATAGAAATTTAATAAAACGCATTTACATAAACCATCAATTTAACGATCTTGCCGCCCAAAATGTAACAAGAGCCACCGAAATGTGAAGTGTGAACTTATTACGAACATATCATCAATTTAAAATTTTAGTTTAGACAAGCTTAGAGCTTTTTACTTCCAAGCGGTAAAAAGTTGATAAATATGAGATGTTTTTAGGAGCAAAAAAAAGTTTTAATTCATAATTCAAAAATAACGCCTTTCCGTTAACATCATCTGGTAACACGTCATCTGGTAACACTGTACTGGGTTATAATACTTATGACAGTTATTTAGAAATATATAGAAGAAAAAAAGCAACAGAAATGGTTTTTACTTTTAACATGTCACAACATGCCTAATATATTTACAAAAGAAAATGTGCGCATCGGTATTTCCACTATTAACTGCCTACCTGACTATTAACAAGAGAATAAAATATTTGGCACTGCGTCCTTCGAGGGATCTTTACCGAACCAGCTGCAAAACAGAAACGACTTCGTTCCTATGATTTGCAGTCGGTTATTACAGTGTAATGGCGCTTCCAAACGACGTTGTTTTGTGATCTGTAAAATTTGAAAATAAATACTTGTCCATCTAAATAGTACTTTGCTGAAATTATAAAATTAAAAAATCTACATATCTATACCGAGTGTCCCTCCTTTCAAAGCAAATAATGAAGGGGGGGTTATTCGTTTTTCCAATACAAGTACAGCAACCAATTCTGCAAAAAGAACCTCAAGCAGTTTAACAAAAAAGAAGTGCGAAAAGTGAAGGGGATCTCCACAGGGCACTCAGCATTAGGGAGTCACCTATTTGAAATAGGGGTGCTTGAAATACAAGACTGCCAATGCCATAGCTTCATAGAGGTGGGAAAAATTTATTTTAAATTAATTCAAATGTTTGTTGATAGTACCGGATGGTGGAAAGAGGAGTTCCCGTAACACTTGAAGCGCATAATAGGCCTAAGTGCATTTAGTCCCCGCGGGGACCCTTCAGTCAAAACAAACAAACCATATTTGGCTATTTAAAATTAAAATTTTTTAGCATTTGAAAAAACATACGAAATTTTTTCATTTCGTATGTTTGCCACCCAAAGGGCCATATTGCCCCATTTCTCAAAGTTTGTACCCTTCTGTCTACCACCCAACAATGATCAAATTTTGTCATTACTTCACTGCAAAGTGAAATGTGTTGTTCATACACACATTGAAAGTGTGTAAATCTTGTAGACACATTTTACACACAAATTTGGGTGTATATACGCTGAATGTGCTTTAAAAAATACGCAAGCGTGTCAAAATATAGAACGTGTGTTTTTCTAATTTATCAAAATAAATACACACTTAAAAATGTGTGTTGTGTGTAAGATTACACACCAAAAGATAGGTTCACTTTGCAGTGTTTACTTGGAACTTTAAAGTTTCATATTGGGAATTTTTAAAATAATGCTTTAAGCCCTCTGAGTTTTTTTAATAAGTTTTTTTAATTCGATAATAATAATTTAACATAATGAACAGTAATGTACTTTTTAAATAAATGAACGCCTATGGACATACTTCGCCTTAACAGGGAGTAATGCCCTTAAATTATAATAGAAAAATCAGCCTATACTACAAACTAGAATCACATGCAAACTAACACTACTTCGACCAACCGGAACTGACTGGAGGATGGGCAGGAGCACCGTGACCACCGCCGCCATGGCCGCCACCGCCATGACCGCCACTGCTGTAACCCCCGCTGCCATGACCGCCACCGCCACCACCATGACCGCCACCGCCATGACCACCGCCGCCACCACTGTTGCTAGCACGTGTTACTTTCAAGGTACCCTTTTCGACCACATGGCCACCCTTGAAGTAACTACTTTGACCGCCCTTGCCTGAGCTGCGCGTAATGATCGCCTTGCCCTTGTGACCGAAATGCTCGATCAATTGAGCATTGTAAGAACCACCGCCAGCGCCCTGGGCATCATCCTCCAGAATGAGTTGAAGAATTTGTGGCAAAATGGCTTCCAATTGTGCAGAATGGCCTGAACCGCCGCCGCCGCCATGTGAGTGACCAGCGCCGTAGGAGTTGCCGCCGCCGTACGAGTAACCGCCACCACCATGACCACCGCCATGACCACCGCCAATGCCATGATCACCGCCACCGCCACCATAGCCATGATCGGTTTCCTGAATGACTTGGTAGATTTGACCACCAGCTGAAGCCGAGCCTCCACCGTGACCATAATCGCCACCATGAGAGTAGCCACCGCCGCCGCCTCCATAACCACCTCCATGACCGCCGCCGCCGCCACCTCCATGACCTCCGCCATTGCTATAACCTTGACTCTGCTGCAGTATAATTTTGACAACTTGTGGTCCACCTCCACCTCCGCCGCCATGACCATGACCACCTCCACCGCCATGACCATGACCGCCACCGCCGCCATGTCCTCCATGTCCATGACCACCTCCCCCTCCTCCATGACCACCATGGCCTCCTCCTCCTCCGCCATGACCATGACTGGGCGTCGCTACCACATTATAAGTAGTCATGGATCCAGATCCGCCTCCCAGTAGTGAAGTTAGTGTTCCATTGCATGCGCAAATTGTAGCTAAAAGGCAGATGAAAATCTGGAAAAGAGACAAGAAGTCAGTGAGACGTTTCTCAGAAAACCCTTCCATTTCCTCTGCATACCTTCATGTTGTCGAGTCCTCTGCGTAAACCTGTCCTGACTGACTAGATCTGACCTTAACGTTCGAAAGCTATTTACACAAATGATGCCACTTTCTAGCATTTCTTTTGCTTTTATACCCGTGCTAAGGGCTTACAGCGTTTCTACTCAACCCAAGCACGAGTTGCAACAAATAACGTTAAAAACACCACAGCTTCCTCTGCCGCTATGCTCGGAGCGTGTTTTTTTTTGTTACTTCACTTCGTCATAATAATTTCCAAATTTCTTTCTGCATCATCCAATATTAAAATTGAAATCTCATCTTCGTCAAATCTGTTTCGAACCAAAAAAAAAAAATGCATAATAGTTGTACCAGCCGGATTTTTGCATATTATTAACTTTACAAATATTTTTGAATTGAGTGTATGAGTGTATGACAGCAGCAAAAGCAGCACAACAGCAGCGGCAGTGATCGTTGCAGCATAACTAACTACAACATAACTAACCTATCACACATGCGAGTTAGGTATTTCTTGTAATCTCATAACCCTCTCGGTGTTGGCGTCTCTTTCTCGAACGCCTTTTGATCAAATGCTTTAACCCATCTGTGCTTTGCTTTATCAAAACGATTTAACTGTCGCAAGCTTGTT
The DNA here is from genome assembly GCA_951394025.1 of Heteromyza rotundicornis. NCBI lineage: Eukaryota > Metazoa > Arthropoda > Insecta > Diptera > Heleomyzidae > Heteromyza > Heteromyza rotundicornis. The sequence continues at coordinate 12,578,216 of OX596010.1, read as the reverse complement.
TCTATTTTAGGTCACAACAAGCCATCAATTATTGGCTATTGGCATTTTATCACCTCTTCATTTTGGCTATTTTGTTGTGGGCTCTGTTTTTTGTACAATCATTTGCTGCATATGGCATTTGTTTGGTTTTTCTGCACAGTGGACCGATGTGTGAGAATTCCGAACGATTATCGCTGCATTTAAATTTTTAACGCCCTGCGTCCCACATTAGGGAATGATGATGATTTAAAACACAAATTTGTACCTTTTCATTAACAATAAATAAAGAAGTTGGTAAACAAAACCTAAACCTTTCTTGAAATTTACAGAATTGATAATCCAACGACTACCGGGTGGCAATTATCGGATTAGAGCTGGGGGGGGATATTTAAAATCAAACAGGCATTTGAGCAAAATCTGGTTAAAATACTGGACAATAAAATTTTATTCTCGCAGGACTATTTTGTGGTGCATTTAAAAAAATACCTCATGAGGTATACCTTCCCATTTACTTTGTAACGCCAAGAAGGAGATGTGATAGGAATATATTACTTATCAGCATCACCTCCTGAGTTGATTTAGCCCTATCCGTCTATCCGTCCGTATGTCTGTAATCTTTTCTTGTAAACACGATTGCAGGAGCTAGAAGTAAGCTAGGCGGCCCAAACTTTGAATTTATTTTTTTTGGTTCCTATAAGTAGTTGGTGTTGCAAATGGGCGGAACCGGTTTGATAAATCATTTAATCAAGAAATTGTAACATTTGCCCATTATGTGATAGCACTTTTTTTGTCGTGATTCAGCCAAAAAACGCACTTCTAGTGACACACTTGTAGGATGGTTTGATCCCTAGTGACGTGATTCATCCAAAGAAGTCCATTGACCTATATAGTGGCAGCCGTACTGATTTCCGCCAAAGGCAACCCTGCTTCAACACGTAGATCTACATGGTAGTTTACACTTTAAAATAGGTTCGGAAAGGATGTAAAATTTTTCCTATACATATTTTGACAGACAGTTTACATGTAGATTCGCATCGTTACCGGGGGTTTCACTAGTTCAAATGAACCCCATTATTGTTTTGTGTACATTATCCACTATAAAATCGAACTCTACAATAATTTGTATTTATTTTATGCAATTCCAAATTATCATTATTACCAACACCCAACTGAGTAAATATTTCCCACATTAATGTAACTTAATGTTATTCTAATCCACTGTGCGAACGCACAAATTAAACCGCGAAGCGTTACAGCAATTTGGAAGCTTTACATTAACATTCAAATGAAAACCGATCATTATTAAATAATTTGTTAAATAATTTTTCTCAACAACAAAGTAACAAAGAAACAACACAAAAAAAATTATTTACAAACAAAACTGTTATATCACCTAAAATCTTTAAATCTCCAACGAAAATTTCATTCACAAAACCTGAGCACAGGTGAAGTTTTTGATTTCATTTTCAAAAATAAAATATGCAAATTTTAGGGGGGGGGGGGGGGTTGAATCGATGTATGTAAACTGTATTCTGGCATGGTTGTTGTGCTGTTGTCGGTGGCAATCGTGTAGATGCTGTTGCTGCCGATGTAGATGATGATGATGATGATGACTCTTGACTCTTGACCGACAGCAACATGCGACGGATTAGCCCAACAACTATTAGCTGGTAGTTTTCTTATATTGTTTCACTTAATTTGTTGGCCCAACCGAAATTCCGTTTCAGTTCGTTCGACTTGCAATGCCCCGATGATAAATGAAGCAGACACAGTTGCCCGTTTGGGGGTAAAGGTGTGCCTTAATGTCTGCATCAAGCGAATTGCCAGAGGAGCTGAAGACCAGCGGTAACATTGTATGGGGGAATGTGTGCGTCTTTAATGGGGCGGTTACAAAACTACTGTCTTTTGTGAAATAATTTTGATCAGCACGATGAGTAGAATTAATTAATGAACATTTGATCGTCGGGTTTGGAAATAGTCATGCGGTAATATAAATCGCAAAGCCGTTGATGTTTAGTGGCTCAGTGTAATTCGATCCATGACATGAAGAGGTTGCACAGTGACACTCTCTGTAAGTAAATTTATAAGATGAAGGATCCAAAACGTTGTGAACTTAGGAATTTCGAGTCTCATTTAAAATTTAATAAATGCAATTTATGTAAAATACATTTCATTTCATTTGTTCATCATTTGTGTAATAATAAGAGTAGCTTTAGTTCCTTGGCTCGTACTCCAGCCAAACACCACCATCCAATTTGGCCAAGAAATATGTAGGATCGAATTTGTTGTCCGTTCTGGTTTTGGGATTTACGCGTACATTGTAGCTCCTTACAATGGCCACCAAAGCGGCCTTAACTTGAGCCAAGGCAAAGCGCATACCTGAGAAAAAACCACAAGCAAATGAATTCAATTATTACTCCCTTGAAGGCATGGGAAAAACCCACCTAGGCACACACGTGGACCATCGCCGAAACCATAGTACAGACCCATTTCGCGATATTTCTTTACAACATCTACGCCATCTTCCTCTATGAAGCGTTCGGGCTGGAATTCAAGTGGCTTGGCATAGTAGTCCTCGTCCATCATGATACTGTAGAAGGGCAGTACAACGGTGTCGCCCTTTTCTATTTTGTGCGTGCGCCCGTTCTTGTTGGTCAATTCAATCGGTTCGGTGCAGAGTTTATTCGTGAAGAAGCCCGGTGGGAAAACGCGTATGGACTCTGTCAAGTATCAAGGGAAGGGAAATATTAAGCAATGCATCATAATGAGGCATTCTTGCAAGCGTTTACCATGCACACAGGCATCCAGATAAGGCAGATCATTGAGTGTGTCAAAGCTCAGCTCATTGTTGTCATCCAGATGTTCATTGATTTCTGCAAGCAATTTCTCCTGGGTTGCGGGATACCGTGCAAGCTGAAAGAAATTTTATTATAATTGATTCAAACTGCGAAATCTTTCAAATCGCTTACCAATAGCAAGGCGTGTGCTATCACACCGGCTGTTGTCTCGAAGCCATCCAAAAGAAAAGTCATTGTGTGTGCCGTCAAGTCCAATGTGGACAGATTTTTCTTTTCCTGCAACTGCAGCATGTAGTTCAAGAAATCCACACGCTCGTCGCCCTGCTTTTGTGCCTTCCGCACCTTGATGGCATTTTGCATAAGATCCACAAAGAATTGTTCGATGTTCTTCGGTATGAAGCGGACCTTTTTCAGTTTCTTTATCAACGGAAAGAAGCCCGTCAGGGTTAAGTAGATTACAAATGTGAATGACTGATCGAAGAGCTTTTTGATCATGCCCAAAATGGGTGTGGGCTTGTCTGAAAAACTGGCCGCACTCAGACCCAAGACACAATCGGTAACCACTTCGGAAGTGAAGCGCAGAGAAAGCTAAGGTGGAGTTTACAAATCGGATTGAGATACAAATTTTTGTGTTTTTGTGTTTTTGCTGGTACTCACATCCTTCGTTTCTATGCCATCCTTGGGGGCCATTCGCATTTGGTCCCTGATGTAATCCGTCATTACTTTGCAAATTTTGTTTGTCACGGGGTAAACGTTCTTTATCTAAATAGACAATATTCATATGATGAATAGTAAACATTTGCTTTGTTTGAAGACGGAGAAAAACTCTTTTAAATATTTAATAAGTTTTGATCCACTTACCCTATTAAAGGTAAAGCCGGGAGATATTTCAGCACGTCTATCCTTCCATTTCTCACCGGTTAGGGAAAATGGATTGTTCGCCATTATAAAGTCAGATGACTCATCAGCCTGAAATAATTGCCAAACAGACAAAATGGTATCAACAATTCAGTAAGTACAGTAAATTCCGATTAAGTCGATGTTTGCTCACTACATAGTTCAATAAGCCAGTCCCAGTTCAAAATTCTTTCATACATGACCAATGCATCGATAAGTTATTGCTGACACTTATACTATGCTCTCAGGAAATGAGAGTAAATGAGAAAACATTGACACTATACATCGCAAGGAAGCAACAATGTAGTGATGTGGCATCGATGCAATGTCATGCGGAGTGTCATACATGCGAAAGTGGGACACTTATTGTCATTGATGCCTGCTCGCTGTCGAATCGATAACTTTTCTACTGGGACTTATTCTACACACAAAAAAAGTCGGTAAATCTAACCGAAATAGAGGGTTAAAAACGCTACAACCTTTCAATGTTGTACGTTTAACCGATGAGAGGTGGTAAATTTATTGCACCATTTTTTTCACGGTTAAGTTGTAAATTTGTGAAAAATTCACATTTAACCAAAAATTGGGGTAAAAAACTTACAACAACAACAACTGTTTTGATTATTTGAGCTATTTTATGTCGAACATTGAAGATTTATTTTAATAAATTTTTTTTCGGTTAATCCAACCTACCAACCACGGTTAATAAATTCATGTTTTTCATACATTTTGAAAAGTTGTACGTTGTGAACGGTAAATTTTACAGACGTTTCTTTTCTGTGTACTGAAAACTCGATTAGATATGGAAGCATGGAATGCGATTCTGTTAAATCTAACCTACATACAGGAAAATTACCACCTAGCACGGGGTTAAAATTCCGCTAAGAGAGACGAAATTTCGTTTATTTACAATACCCAAAACAATGCTAAAATGTTCTGTTGGGTAAAAACAAACGATGAAAATAAATCACCTGGTTAAATAAAAATGTAATAAAAAGTATATACTGAACTTTCCAAATCGATTTACCGTTTTTTTATTTTTTTTTATTTTTGGGTGAAATATATTAAGAGTATTTACAAGACTTCGAATATAGAGTCATAAACGGGAATTTGTCATAAAATAGTATTTGGCATTGAATTTTTCATTGAAAATTGAACTTCAAATGAACATTTACGATAAATTCCAATTTATTAATCTATACAAATTGCGCATATTTGAACAATGATATCACTACGGGGACAATGTATTGGGGATATTAAGCGACAGATTTTAAGGTGTGTACAAAAACAGACCAAATTACTAATTCCAATAACTCTCTGTAGCTACTGTTTATGTAAACAATTCTTCACTAACGACATTTGCATATTAAATATATTTACAACGATAAGATATCAATCAATAGCAGAACACTATTCCTGACCTATATGCCTACCATAAATATGCGTTTATTTATACTCATCATAAAAATTATTTTTGTAAACGGCTGCCAATCTATACAATCTACCATAATACTATCAGAGCAATAAAATATTTGACACTCAAGTTTAATCATGTTGTTTAAACATTTACGTCACTTACCATTGTGGACGCCTCATTGTCGTGAAAATGTTTGAAATCATTGACCAAAATGCGATGCGCCAAGGTCGGGCTGGTGATCAACAATTGGGGAGTTCTGCTGCTGAATATGCCCACAAAGTCTTCATCTCTTTTGTAAGTGCTGAAGTCCAAAAAATATCAATTATGCACCAACATTCAATAAGCACAAAGTTAACAAAAAATTACTGATAAATATCGTCCAGATCGTAGACCATATGACGCTTCTGTGTGAAAACGCTGGGGTAATTGCCAAGCAGAGGAGTCGGTTTCGGACCGTTTATGCCGCGCTTCTTGAAATGACCGAAGTTCCATGTCAGAAACATATAAATCAAGCCGGCCAAAATGGCAAGCAAAACAATTGTAGTGAGAAACATTTCTCTTTTCGGTATTCTCGACACGCCCGCTTCGCTTCTAGTAAATGAAAAAGACGTCCGAACGCTTAAATGGTTCAACTGATTCTATTCTACGCAGTTCAGCTTCAGTTGTCAGTGAACTTGATTCAAGGTTCGCAGTGCTCGCAGCGAAAGCTTTACCCGATAAGGCTGCTGGACAATGTCGGAATAATGCGAAAGAACTTTTTTAAATAAACAATGTATGGATGCGGGTGCCAAAGCTTTTAATTGAGTATTAAAACATTATTTGGTTTATCTTCAGTTGGGGCGGAATTTGATTGGCATATGTTGGAAATTAGACTAGCACTGGTATATTATTTGAGTTGTTGCAATTCGTTATGAAATTGTTTGCCTATTTAGAAATACTTCGGGCGAGTTGCACAGTGAGTTTTGCGGTCAAAAATTTCGAGAAAACAACTGGATTTGTTTGCGATTGCAATTTCCTTGAATGCCTGAAATAAATTCAAATCCAAAATTGCACCGATATACATTGACAGAATCAACCCTTTGCCCTTTCACCACCCAGCACCGAATTCAAAATTTCAGCGAAATGCTTTAAAAGGGACCGGAGTAATACAGCTTTCAAAATTTAGGGGCGTTGCAGTGGGCGGACTGTAAATGTTGATAGTCAACTTGCTGCCCCAACTTCACATGAATTACAGTATTTTAGAATAATTATTGCCACACACACCTGGAACACCCAAAGCTCATTTCAAATTGTATATAGCCCATGTCGAGGCCATTGAAATTACCTACATTTTGATATATGTTCCACAAAAATTGGTTAAGTATTTCTTGAGTTATAAGGGAACCAATACACGTGTGTATGAGTCAAACATAAACACGAAGAGTTTTATATACTACTACTATTAGTATATAAAACTCTAAAGATAAAGATGGAGCGCCACATAAGTTGTCTGAATTGCGTTCCAAGTAAGTTTTCTAAAATACTTTTAATGCAAATGCAGTTTATTTTCTTTTTAAATAAAAACATTTCATTGGCTTATCACTTGCTTTTTGTTCATTTATGAAAATAGTTTTTTGATTGGAATTATCATAATTAGCCCCAGAAGTCAACTTAATCATATTTAAATCCAATTTATTAAACATTTCAAATTAAAGTTTAAAAAATGTTATTCTCTGGGTTCGAAGTCTATCCAAATGCCACCATCCAATGTGGCCATAAAACTTGCTTTGTCCAAAGAGTTATCAGAGCGGGTTTTCGGATTGGGTTTAATGGTGAAATTTCTCACAATCTCCACAATAGCAGCCTTGCCCTGAGTGAGAGCAAAACGCATGCCTATAATGAAAATATGTTTTAATTAAAAATAATCACAAATTAATTACTTTAATTTCACAACGATCAAAGACTCACCCAAACACATACGCGGCCCATCGCCAAAGCCCATAAAAATGCCCTTTTCACGGAACTTTTTCACTCCACCGTTTTCGGGTAAAAATCTCTCCGGCTGAAACTCTTCAGGCTGCTCATAGTGCTTTTCGTCATGATGCAATGAGTAAGTGGGAATCATGATAACTTCGCCCTTGTTAAAATGCAATGTCTTGCCATTCTTATTGGTGAACTCAAATGGGGCCGTGCAGATCTTGTTTATGAACATAAAAGGTGTGTATATACGCAGGGCCTCTGTGGAAGGAAATTGAAATTATGACACGAGATATAATTATACCAGCTCATATCCGAACCCACCATGAAGGCAGGCATCTAAATAGGGCAGTTCGGACAACTTGTCGAAACTCAAAGTTCCATTCTCATCCAAATTCTGCATAATTTCGTTGTATAACTTTTCCTGTTTGCTGGGCTCTCTGGCCAGCTGAAACATACATTACATACATTAATTTCTTGGAGCAACATTTTGCCTGATCTACTAACATACCGCCAACAAAGTGTGAGCCACCACCGAGGCAGTTGTGACGAAACCATCGGTCAGAAAGGTCATAACATGGGCGGCCATTTCGTGTGTGGTTAGTTGCTTCTTTTCCTGCAACTGCATCAAGTAGTTGAGAAAATCGGCACGATCGTTTTTTTGCGAGCGTCGCAATTCAATCGATTGTTGCATTAGATTGAGGAAAAACTGCTCCACCTTCTTCGGAAACATATTCATTTTGTAAACATGTTTGATGGCAGGCAAGAGTCCCACTAAAATCTGGTAGATTATGAAAACGATCGTTACTTCGAAGATCTTCTTAACATGGTGCAGTATAGGCGACGGTTTGTCTGTGAGACTGTCGGCTTTAATGCCCAAAACACAATCCGAAACAACGTCCGAGGTAAAGCGCAAACAGAGCTGAAATAGAAACCAAATAAAAACACTGAATTTATGTAACACGAAAGTGAGTGGAAAACCGTACGTGCTAAGTCCATCTACGTGTTAAGTAATGGGAATTATCGTGTTACGTAATAACGACATTTTCTCACCTCATTCGCATCAAGACCTTCGCTGGTAGACATCTTCCTTTGTTGATCAATGTAGGCCTTAAATCTCCTGCAAACCTCTAGGGTTACTGGATAGCCATTTTTAATCTACAATATTCCACAATTAATTCCCATTAAATTGTTTTTTAGTGAAATTAGTTTACCCGGTTCGGCGACAAACCCGGTACAATTTCCGCGCGACGCTCCTTCCATTTGTCGCCAGTAACGAAAAACGGATTATTGGCAGTAATTGTGTCAGACTTCTCATCGACCTAATAAGAATTTATTGAGTATTTTTTAACATAAATTATGAAAGCATTCCCACTCGAAACTCACAAATGACGAAAGTTCATTGTCGTGAAAGTTTTGAAAATTATTCACATATATTTTGTGTATAACATCCCCATTCAGAATCATCAGTTGTGGTATACGAGAGGTGTAAACGCCCACAAAGTTCTCTTCATTCTTAAATTCGCTAAAATTATATACAATTTAGTACCCTTCATGCAAGTACATTTTCAATTAATCTATAAATAGCCACCGCTCACCTATAAATCTCATCGACATCGTACACCATATGACGCTTCTGTGTAAACATACTGGGAAACGAGCCGTAGAGTGGAGTGGTTTTTGCCTCGCGCACTCCGCGCTTCTTCCAGTAACCGAAATTCCATACAAAAAATAGGTAAATTAAGGCCGCAACAGCGCCAACCAATGCCAGCGTCACCAGACAAGTTGCTACCATGATCTTGTTGGACACAGGAACAGACCACTTAAATATCGCACTCACAAAGCACTCACAGCAATTTCAATTCAATTGTAAATTCACCAAACGCACAGTTCAAGTAAACAAGAAATACTGAAAGTATTTTTATTTTGATTAGGGTTATCAGTTTGAAATTCACATAGAACTTTTTTTGTTGCTATCAAATGTTATTTAAAACCTGTTCTTTGAAGTAGAGAGACGCCATCGATTATAAATAAATTTACTAAATACTTGCATATCAAATATTATGAAATGGAATATGGTAAAAAGTTCTGGAAAACTTTCATAATTTCATTGAAATTTATCATTAAGGAAAGGGTTAGAGACGAAATTAATTCGAATGATAAAATTTGAATGACATTCTCCCTCTTGCGAAAGCGATAACATTGAAGTATAGTAATATATGGCCATTGCCATTACCTGGACTTCTTATAAATATTATTATTGTAGTGGTAGCCCCCGATAATAGGGTTTGCTTACTAATAAATATAAGCATTTTAAACTTTTTCTGATTTTTGCGCACCAATATTGCACGATTTGTCTACCGTGAACATCATAACTAAAATAAAAAAAACTGGTCCACCTGGACCATTTTTAGTATTTGTGGATGTGCCAATAGTTTGGCCAACTCATAAAATATTTCTACTGTCTTGACTGTTAGTCTTTCTAAAAATAGTTAAGTATTCGATGACAAACACTGTGAAAACTTTCCTAAATACATAAATCTAGTGCACATATTCCACTTACGCCATGAACACCCATTAAACTGTTAGCAATTTAAAAATGTTCTAAAAATAAATATTTAAATAAATTTGAAAATTGTTCTCCACATCTAAATATAAATCTCATTTATATCGTATACCATATTCTCTTGTGTGAATACAATGGGAAGCAAGCCGAAAAGTGGTTATGACTTTTGCATCGAAACCGATCACAGCACTGACCACTGTCAATGTCGCCAGAAAGCTTCTGTCATTACCAAAGCTGGGCACAAAACAATAAATTCGTTACAAGTTAATTAATCAAGTTAAATCTATGGTAAACTTTAGTTATTTTCATTAATATTTTACTAAACATGTGCCCTAAACCACTAACTGATTAGGTATTATTGAACGAGCTCGGGGCGGTAGTCATGTGACTAGTATGCTTTGAGATTGCTCCGAAACTTCGTAAATTATGCGAATCTTCGAAAAAATTATAAGAGAAAATTAAAAATTAATTAAAAATTATTAAAAACAGCTGGCAATTTCTGTGATTTTTTAAAAATGAATGCTTGGCGGGTGTTACGATTACACGAGTACAAATTGAACTTCAATCTGAAAAGTTGAGAACTTCAATCAAACTAAAACCGTTTTGAAATATGTAGTAAATATCTTTAAGACAGGATAGGATAGCTCCGTACTAATTTTATTGTAGAACGAATTTTTGCATTTAAATTTCGCAAGAGAACTAATTTTGTACCAACAAAATAAAAATTTTTTATTTAATTTTTAAGTAGTGGAAAGTCGTATAAAAAATGAACTTATATTAGATTATGTAATTGAATTTATATTATTTGGCCATTTGTCCTAGAGTAGCGTAACAAAAATGTCTTCTATGACTTTAATAGCTTAAATTCAAGGAAAAACTTAATTCTTATATTGACATACACTGCGTATGAGTAATTAAATAGCATCACACAATTGAAAACGTAAATGATTTGATCCAGAAAAACTGACAACGAGCAATTGTTTAGGAGTTCTTCTAGGGACCTAGATTATAACGGACATTGCTATAAAAGAAACCATTCCAGTAAACAATATGAACACGAAAAGAGTAATAAATGACGGTTTTTACTGAGCTTTTACCCTCATAATGAATACTAAAAAGAGTCTGGAAGGAGCGTGTTTCCAAGAAACTGCCTCCTCCTTATGAGTTAAATTATGAGCTAAAAAATACTCTTTTATGAGTCTTAGTTACTTCCCAAAAGACTCAGAAAAAATTCCAGAAAGAGCTAAAAAATGAAATCCTCTATAAATGTCCAAAAATATTTTTTTTAATTTTAAAAAAAATTAATTAATTAAAAAAATCAAATAATAAGTAACATATTTTTTCTGGTTTTAAACAGCGCCTCTATTATTAATGATAAAAACAAACCAGAAAAGTATTGTTTTGTAATTTTTTTAAATAAAATATATAATTGAATAGAAAAACTTAAATAAATAAATTTACCTTGCATTATTATTATATTAAGGGATTAGCTTTAAAGAAGTGTAATTCTTCATTTACACTTTTCAGGTTAACGCACTTAATTTCTTGTTTAGCGATGCCCACCTACGGTCATGATGAACAAGCGTATTTATTTTTCAATTGAAAGCAATTTCAGAGAGATTCTCTATTGTGGCCATTCAGACTGTAAAGCGTTGCTTAAGAAATACTAAATGATTTTAAGTGAAGATAAAATATATAAATAGAACAATTTTTATTATTGCTTTAGTATCAGTACAACAAAGTTGCTTTTGAATTATCATATAATATTTTACAATTCACTAAAAAAATGTTTGTAAATAATTATATTTAATAATCTTAACTGTGAAAGCAACTTTGAGGGTCTTATCACACAAAAACTTATCGAAAAATGTTTACTTTCTTTCTGCATTGATAAAAATCAATAAATCGCCAGCCGAACAAAAAAATATTCCAAAAAAAATGTATGCATTAGATTTTGTTTGTAAAGAACTCTACAACAAGACGCTATAAATTATATATTAATTTGCTAAGTTGCTAGAAGTAAAAACGCAATTTGGACATGCAAATATAACATGGCATGTCAGCTAATAGTAGAGTGTAATGAAATATTGTTTGTAGTAAAATGGCAAATTAACAATTTTTGTATTTTTTCACAAACCAAAAAAAAATTCTATTCTAGGTACAACAACAAAAACCGTGAAAAGCTCGCACAGTTCGAGTGCCAAGATCAGCTCAGACGGTTGTTGTATACATAGATCATTTTCGAATGTGAAATAAAGCGCGGATTTACATAGTGATTTGTTCATTTAAACGAAAAAATGCTCGCCTTGGTGACCTTAGTATTATTGCCCATGGTGGCTGTATTAATTTATTTGTTTCTGATTTGGAATTTCGACTATTGGCGTAAGCGCGGAGTGAAGTGCCCGAAATGCAAGCCCTTGTTGGGTACATTTCCCAGCTTGCTCACACAACGACAGCATTTCGCCGATGACATCAATGATATTTATAAGTAACCATAAGCATTCTAATGGGCTTGGCATTGAAATCAATTGCAATTTTCTCTTTGCTTCAGGCAATATAAGGAAAGTGAAAATTTTGTGGGCACCTTTCTGATGCGAACCCCTCAGTTGATGGTGCTGGATCCGATGCTGGCCCATGAAGTGTTCGTTACAGCATTCAAGCATTTTCACGACAACGATGTGGGCAAATTGGTAATTTTTTGACAATATGACATGGCAATTGCAAATTGGTTACTTCAAATATTTGATTGAAGGTCGACAAGAAAAAGGATCCTCTGCTTGGCAACAATCCGTTCATACTCAACGGACAAGATTGGCGGGAACAGCGTGCGCTGGCCTCTCCCGGCCTGACGGGCTCTCGCATTAAGGTGGCCTATGCGGTAATACAGAAGGTGTGCCAGAATTTATGTGACTACATCGAGCAGGAGAGTAACATAGCCCAGCAGAGTGGCTTGAATGGCAAGGAAGTATGTTGTAATCGGGGGCAAACATCCAATACATGATTAAAATGGTCTCATTCCCTCAACAGATCGCCTTACGCTTTACCTGCGAAAATGTCTGTGACAGTGTGCTGGGCATTAAGGCCAAAAGTTTCACCCAACAGCCCATACCGATTTCGGAGAATGTGAAAAAGTTTGCCGAGAACAATACCGTCTTCCTGATTTATTCACTGATGGTGGGCATTTATCCGAACATTGTGAACTATTACAAGGCGAAATTCTTTCCGCAAGATAGCGAGGATTTCTTCATGAATCTCATGAAGGAGGCATTCCGTATGCGCTGTGCCAATCGCGTGGACCGTCATGATTTCATGAATCACCTGCTGGAGCTGCAGGAGAAGAGTAATCTGTCGTCCATTGAGTTGGCCTCGCATTCGATGATGTTTCTAATCGATGGCTTGGACACAACAGCCACGGTTATTTCACATTGTTTGCTACTGGTAAGGGGCCACCACTTCATTTACAATCACAATTTTTATCAATTCTTTATTAAATGTGCAAGTTGGCACGCGACCCCATGGTTCAGGGCAAATTACATCGGGAAATTGCGGCCAATTTGGATGAAAGCGGTGAATTGTCATTTGAGACATTAAACGATCTGACATATTTGGATGCGTGTGTGCATGGTAAACATTTACTTAGATATTGGAAATGGTTTAATTGAATTTGAAATACATGCATTGCAATTACAGAAAGTTTGCGCATTTTCCCGCCTGGCATTTGGGCCAGTAAAACCTGCACCGAGCCCTATGAGTTTATCAACAAAGATGGCCGCAAATTACAAATCCTAGAAGGCGAGACAATGATGATACCAATTTACTCCTATCACCACGACTCCAAGTACTATGCCCAACCTGAGCAATTCATGCCCGAACGTTTCTTGCCTGAGAATGGGGGCGTGAAAAAGTATCGTGACATGGGCGTCTTCCTGGGCTTCGGAGATGGTCCGCGCACGTGTTTGGGTGGGTTGACACCAACTGTTGGTCAACGGCTAAGAGTTTAACTTTTGTATTTTCCTTGCTTTTTCAGGCATGCGTTTTGCTTTGGTACAGTCGAAGGCAGCCATTGCTGCAATTGTGCAAAAATTCCACATTGGCGTTAATCCGAAAACCAAAAGGGAAAACAAATTGGATCCCAAAATTTTCCTAGCCATTCAGGATGGCGGCGTTTGGTTGGATTTCGAAAAGAGAGAATGATTTAATGTTGTGATATGTGTAACAATTTAACTCCTATTTAATTTTAACTAAACAATAAACCAAATCAAATTTATTTTGTGGGCCTTTCATTAAATTGACATTGACCCAATTGCCTGAAGACTCTGTTATACAACTCACGAGAGTATTGAGTTACATAAAGACATTTAATTTCCAATACAATACAATTAAACAATTTATTTACACACAGCGGCCAACCATAAAGTAGCCCATCGATCTGAACTGAATCTTGCCCCAATAAACCATTATTGAGCGATTTCATTTGACAGTTTTGTTAAACCTATTATTTTTTATTAAATATTTCATTATTATTGAGTTACAAAATAGCAGATTATAAAAGGTGCATTTTTGATTGCTAATTTACTGAATTAAGTTACTGTTCGCTTGCTCATAACAGGCAAGAGGTCGTTGCTTGGTTAAAGAAAAACCAAAAAAGCGAAAAAAAAGAAACCCAAACTTTAGTTTTGAAAGCTATAATTACTTTCGAACTTGTGTGCATTGAGAGAGCCTCTGGGCGAAGAAAAAGGCAGAAATGGTACAACTTAATAGGTATTTTACGATTAGTAAGGGGTCTCAGTGAATGAAATAGAAACTAATAGAAAACGGCATGCGCTTGGAATTAAATTTTAATTATTTTTGTGGCATTCGGTGGCATTATAATTTGAAGTAAATTGAATAATCAAAATGACGAAGAAAAAAACAAATTGAATGGGTTAGAAGCAACTATAGTTGAGGAAATGTCACTTTCGGCTTCCAATTGGACATTGACAAGTGACATCAAACAAGTGATACCTCAAGAGGAAACTCTTTTCACCACAAAGTTGACTGATCGACCACAAACAAATGTGTCAGTCTGTCTGTCATACTTTCAGTGGAAACGGGTTGGTTTTTTGAATAATTGAATCGGTTCAGGCGAGGGCCTCCTAGCTCCTTATAGTCTTAATAAATAAAGTTTATGGAAGGCCAAGGTTCAACTTGAATCCTCCAGCAAAAGTGGCCCAACCCCACTGTCATCAATATCAGGAACTGCCTTTGGAATTGAGTACACAAAAGAAATACTTGAAGTCCAAAGTGTCGTTTCACACAACCCCATTAGTACCAGCAATCATTGCTGTGGTTTTAATTTTTTCCCAATATCCCCGCTGCAAACCACTTAACATAATTGGGAAAAATTAATAAATTACAATTTCTCAAACTACAAAACAAATCACCTGCCAAAAAATTCCCCCCCAAAAAAAAGGCATTGCAACAGCCTCACGCTGATGTTGCAAATTTCACACGAATTTCCTGTCGTACCTATTGCAATTCCCAATTTCCAAAGATGAACCACAAAAAGAAACCATTTAATTGTTTAAATATTAAGTAATCGTAAATTTATTTAACATGCATAAATGCTTTAAAATTGGCACAAATGAAAATGTCTCGAAGGTATAAAGCAAACACAAATAAAAACAAAAGAAAATAAAACAAAATAAAATAAAACAAACAAACAAAAAGTTTAACAAATTAAAAGCAACAAAAAAAACTTATGATTAAAGACCTTAACAATGAAAAAATTAACAACATTCGGCAGCGAGTAGATAGAAAGAGGAAAAAAGGCAATAAAGATGTGAGAAAGATCGACTGAAATGAGGCGCGCACAAACGCACCAACGAGGCAGGCTGGCAGACACCCATGAGAAAAGTAGGAAAGTGGCCGCAAAGTTATGTAAACATACTTTGGAGCGATTAAAACTAATCAGTTCTGCAATGCAACAGTTGCTGCTGCTGTCGCCATTGTTGCTGCTAAATTAGTAACGATAACGACCTCTTCCGGTGACAGTATGCTGTCTCTTGTGCTGTTGCAACGATTGTCGCGCCACACGCGCCGCACGTTTTGCCGTTGCATGCGCCCTAGGCGGCAAATAGCCACCATTATTGCTATTGCTGTGGCTGGCAACAGTGGCTGGCGTTGCTGGTATCGACACATCCTTCTGATCGTTGTAGATCTTCACGGTCTGCACATGATTCTCGTTGGCATTGTGCGGACTCTGACTGACCACCTTGACGATGCGATGTTCGCCCATTGGACTCTCATTGCTGTGGCCGAGAATTTTGATGGTCTTGACGCCCGCATGATCGGACGTTTCGAGTACCTTCAGTGTTTTGACGGTATTCGTATTGACAATCTGCACAGTGCGTATTTTACCTGAAGTGGGTGGTGCGCCTGTTTGTGGCACGGAGTGGGCAATTGGTGCTGGTGGTGGTTGTGGTGCCTGGACTTGGATTTGTGCTTGGACTTGTGGTTGCACTTGCACCTGAGCATGTGACTGTGGCTGTACTTGCACTTGCACCTGAGCATGTGTTTGTACTTGCGCTGTGGCAATATGTTGCTGAATGTCTTTGGGCATGAACTTCTGCAAGGATTGCTTTGCCTGGACATTGAGTCCTGTACTGTACTGGCCACCGGACTGCTGCTGATGTCTGGCCGCTGCCGCCGAATAGGTGGTATAGGTTTGGGCTTTGGTCACCGCATTTGATGTATACGCCATGGCTGGTGCGTACGATTGTGGGCGTGTGGTTTGACCACGATACATGGATGGCACTTCGAAAGATTGGTGCGCCACTTGAGCTTGGGCTTGAGCTTGGGCTTGAGCTTGGGCTTGAGCTTGGGGCTGATAGTGTGGCGCCGCCGTGGGCGGTGGTCCGTATTGGGCGAATGGTCTGCGTGGTTCGGTGAATTGTGAAGCGCCATAACGTTCGAAGGGCTGCACGGCGGTCATGTAACTGCTTAGGCTGTGCATGTACGACTGCTGTTGCTCGGTTTGTGCAAAATCTGATGGTGCTGTTGGTCCCGGGTAGTTGTTGGGTGCCGCATTATATTGTGGCTCACCTTCGGAAGTTGGCATCTCGGGGAATCGTTGGGGCGCCACTTGTTGTGTGTTTTGTTGGTATTCCTGCTGGATTTGCTGCTGGCTAAATGAATTTCCGCCATTGTAAGTGGCCACCGTCTGAACCTGTCCCTGCTGAACTTGATAATTGGCTTGAGGTTGAACGGGCGAAGTGGGACCAGCTGGGCGGTCGGCATGTGGAGGCAGATAGCCATCTCCTTGGAAACTTGAGGGCACTTCCGCTGTGGAATGGTGTCCGTGGCTACCATATATTATGTCGGAGGCCTGCTCACGTCCAGCAACTTGTATTTGTGCCTGAACTACCACCTGCTGATGTTGTTGCTGATGATGTTGCGATACTTGAGCTTGCTGATGCTGATGATACTGCGGTGCGGCCTGAGGCTGCACTTGCTGTGGTAGGCTATGTAGCTGTGCTATCGCTTCTTCGGCACCTTCGGGCCTGTTGAACTCATAACCAGGGGGCAGGTATTCTGCTGCATGGTGTGGCGTATCAATGGGCGCTGTTTGCGGAATTTCATGTTGTGGACCTGGTTGCGGCAATGGATGTTGTTGGGGGTACGAAATTTGTTCTTCCTCCTGGTATTGTTGTACTTGTTGCTGTTGTGGTTGTTCTTGTTGTTGCTCTTCAGGATTTGGAAAATCATAGCCCGGTGGCAAGTAACCTGGTGCTCTGTATTCGTTTGCTGATCCCGTTGAAGGTGCCTCACTTTCAAAATGTTGCTCGTTATGGACGTGGTGATGGGAACCCTCGGCCTGTGGTGGCAGGTAATCCGGAGCTTGGTAACTGCCAGGCGCTACACTCTGTTGTTGCTGTACTGAATTGAAATGTGGCTGCTGTTGAGCATCCTGATGGGGTGGCAAGTAGTCGGGACCCTTATAGTTCGTTTTGTGGCCTTGCTGTTGAGCAAAGCTGCCTGCTGTAGTATCCTGTTGTTGTGGGCTATTAAACGGTTGCTGCTGCTGTGTGGTTTCCTGGTGTGGCGGCAAATAGTCAGGACCTTTGAAGTTCGTCTGGGGCTCTTGTTGCTGCTGCTGGTGTGGGTTTTCCTGGTGTGGCGGCAGATAGTCGGGGCCTTTGAAGTTCGCTTGGGGCACATGTTGCTGTTGGTGTGTGTTGCCAGCATTGTGTGGTGGCAAATAATCAGGACCTTTGAAGCTGGTTTGAGTTTGGACAGTTTGAACCTGAGTTTGCGAATGATGAGATTGTTGGTAGGATTGTTGTTGTTGTTGTCCTTGTACATTGTGTTGCTCCACATGTTGGTGTTCTTCCGTGTACGGTTGTGAATACCCAGGCTTACGAAAAGCGGTTTGTTGAACTTGGGCGTGAGCTGTGGGCCGACTCTGTGGCCTGGCGTGTTGTTCCCTTACAACTCCACGGACAGGACTTGCCATGAATCCGGATTTATGTGGTGGCAAATAGTCAGGACCCTTAAAACGACCGCCATGTCCAGCATTCCCAGGTTGGGGTCTCTGCTGATACTGTTGTTGTGCTCCATTTCCTGCATGATGGGTTTGTGGCTGTTGGCGGTGTGGAGGTTGCTGTTGTTGTTGCTGCTGATATTGCGGCCGCTGTCCCTGTTGCTCCCGATGTGGTGGCAAATAGTCCGGTGCTCGGTAGGCAGGTGCATTCTTTGGGTTGGCAGCCTGTGGCGGACCTTGCGGTGGCAGATAGTCAGGAGCTCTATAATTCGGTTGTCTTATCTCCTGACCAGTCTGTCCATCAATATGCTTCACCAATATCTTCGGAGTGCCATGTGCTTGTCCCTCACTGGGTGGCAAATATCCGGCCGCTTGGAAAATAGCCTCCTCCAATTCTTTAGCGCCACCGCTGCTCTTGTGGAAGTCATGCTGATAGTTTGAGGGGAATGGCACTGGAACGGTGGGTGTGGGAGGCGCCGCACTGGGCGCATGTTCGGCAATGGTGATTTGCTGGCCGTCGGTACCCTCGCCCGCCGCATAGCTCAAAAAGGATACATCCAAATGATCATCATTTGTGTCCTGAGCTTGATTCACGTGCTGTATGCGAATCTCCTGGTGTGGCGGCAAATAACCTTTCGCCTCGAAGTTGGACTGGGTGGGTGAGTGTGACTGCTGCTGTGGCTGTTGCGGTTCGTAGTGGTTGTGTACCTCGAATATTTGATATCTTGAATTGCCATAGTTTGACTCTTCGAATTTCTGCGGATGTTCCTCGTGCACGTTGTAGTATTCTTCATTATTTCGGCCATTATTTACGGCCACATCCTGTACGGGTGGCGGCAGGTACGCCTGCCTACGTCGATTGGAACGTGCGCGATTTCGCAGCGTCAACGAGATGTCGCCTAATCCATGCTGTGCTAGTAATCCAAATATAAGTAATCCAATAAACGTGTGGAATGGCTGCGAATTGAAAAAATATGGTATGTGTTTGAGATCCAAATAATCCACTTAAGTCGAGTAATCCACTTCAGCTGCTGCTAATCCTTTTGCGTTTGCTTACCTTCATCTTCACGTTGGTCGTGCTTATTCCTCCGGTGTCCAACTGTTAATGATGCTGCATCGTGACCCGTCGACACATTTTATACCAAAGTAATAAAAACACAAGTTCAACTCGGCAATTCGCACAAAGCGCATCCGAAAGATATGGTATCGAATTCGTTACACTGGCGGTGTGCGCGCGTATCATTTGTTAGGGTTTCTTGGCGCTCTCTTTCTCTAGTTCGCTGTCGTCGTAGGTTCAGTTTTTTTTTTGGGCGGGAGCGTGTGTCTGTTTGTCTAGTTTTTGTGAAAGGCGTCAAGTCAAATTCGAACATGTTTCTGCTCGGGTCAAAACCAACTGATTAACGTGTTGAGTTATTACCAAAATTGGTTGATTGCTTTTGATCAAAGGGGCATAAAAACGGTAGCCATACAAAATATCGATAAACACATGTAATGTGCGGATGTGATTAATAAGTTATTACTACTTTTATTTTTAATAAGACAGCGGCGATATTTTTGTTGTAGGTGGGCATCACAACACAGTTACATTCAATTAAATGAACTTTAAGTGAGCTGATAACCATAAGAAAGAAATGTCAATAATCTGGAAGACAATTGAACAGTTGCTACTGTCAATGAAATGGATTATACACTGTAATCTCATTGAGGTTATTCACTTAATTTGTTAAAATCAGCGAAATTGTTACATGGAAATGTGGCAGCATTTGAAGCATGAATGACATGCCAACTTTAACTTTAACTTATTGAAATAAAACCAATTAGGCGAATACCCCTTTTGTAATATATTTATAAATACTTTGTGCTGTTATTACAGGCTATATGTTCAACACTGGGAAAATTATAAATTTTTTCTTCACGTATCCGATTGCGGCATGAGAATCTTCAGACCATCTTTAAAAGTATGACTTTAATCCCAGCATTCATTTTTCCCGAATTATAAAAACATGCGACCGGACAGTTATATAATTTTTTGGTTTTTTCGCCAAAAAAAAATATTTTTAATTAATCTTTAAGTGTCAAAAAACCACCCCATGGAACTCAAATTTAAAAATTTGGCAAGCAATGTATACTTGAAAACAAATAGTGTTAATAAGGTGATAATACACAGAGAGAAAAAATTGCGAAATCAAATGAAAAAGTATTTGAAAGTGCTGTGAAAATTAAAATATTTCCTTTTTTATTACAATTTTTTTTTTTAATTTTTAACTTGTTTAGAATATTTGGTATTAACTTTTTTACAAATCGTATGTAAATTCGCCATTAAAAAGAAATTTAAATGCATGTACAATTTGTTTCTTCTTTTAGGGACCCCATTCTAGCTCTTAGACTCCCATTAACCATCTTTGTCCACTTTCAACGGATCCTTTGCGACCTCTTATCAGTGAACAGCGTCTCAGTAAAATGACAATTGACGATTAATATATTCCAGACAAAATTTGAACTTGGTCTAATTCATGTGGAAGTCTCATATTTCCAAAAAATATTTGAACAAATTGCTCTTCACAACTGATCGGTGATCACTTATGAAAGTTGTTGACAAGTCAATTCATCAGGTCAATGCCATTCAGCAGGAATGAATGTCTTCAAATTTGTCTAACATTGAAATTTAAAAAATTGACTTAAAATGTAATTTGTTTAATAGCTTGCCGCCCCTGTATGTACTACACCGATCTGTAATTTATCATAGGATTTAAAAAGTTTTTATTTTATTTCTTTTTGCAAAATTCATAAAATATGCACAAGTCTGCAATAATCTGGCACTAATCATCATAACGAACTCATATGTCTTTATAGCGATGGTCATTTTTCCCCCATTCCATTTGTAATACATAATTTTATTTGTTTTTTGAGCGATTTGATTTTTATTACAAATCGTTTAAGATGCAAAAAAGAAGACATTAAAAAAAACTATAAAAAAAGTAATAACAAAAATTTACGAATATTTTGAAATTCCCTCAACTAATCAATAATTTAATTAGTATACAATAGAGAGCAGAAAATTCAACTGTACGGAAAAGTAACGCCAAAAACGAGGCAAATTCGCATGAATAACTAATTGCTTCTCTAACGAAAAGAGTTCGGCGTTATCGACGGACATGATATGCCCATAGATGTCATAGATATCATTGGTAGCCGTTAACAGATGACGATGGATGTGATTCCGATTATTGAGAAAAATAAAAGAGAAAAAAAAAAATAAAACAAAAATGTTGTGCAAAAATATTCATTTAATTAATGACACAATACGTGGAGATATGCTTAGAGTTGGACTTGGTTGGTTACTCTACGGCACATTTCCATATTAAAAATTTAGCATAAAATGCTCATTTCGCTGCCCTATGAAATATTTGATTGATTTCCTATTGTCATTAAATAATACCAATACGAGATTTTCACCAGCGAATGCTTTGAGTTTGGAAAGGTGTCCCCGTTAGTGGAGACTGGGTTGGTTTGGGTCGCCACAGACACACTCACACGGGCGTAACTTGTAAGACCATTATTGACTGTGTTGGCTGCTATTTTTTTTTAACTATTACACCTAATGGATGTTTTGGCCTATCAAGTTTATGTTTATTTTTATGTTTTGGTTTGGTTTGTAAATCATAGAAAGCCATAGAAATGTATTGCAAAAGCCAAGGTCGTTCCCTGCTGTAGTTGTATTTGTATTTTTTTTGGTTTTTTTAATTTATTGTTTTCTAGTTAATAGTTTATCGTCGGAGAAACACTAATTTGTTGTTTTGTTTCCATTGGTTTGCTTTCGTATCGCTTTTAATTAATTTCATTCGAAATGCATTCGATTTCAGGCCCATAAAACCCTTTTAGTGCATTTTTCTTGAAGTTCATTGAAAATGCAATTTTATGCATCGTTGCATTGTGTAAATATGGGACGCAATCGGTGGACGGAAATACCTTTCAAAGACCAGTTTTAAATGTGCTTTATTTGTTAATTAAATAAATAAATAAAATCGGATTGCATAGTGTAGAGCTAATGAACTGGGTGATTGTGGATTGATGTAGTGTCCAAGTTCGAACTGATTTAAATACTTTGTTTGTTGTAGTGTCGCTGGTAAGTAGTCCATCATGCAGACCCCATTTGAAAGGAACAAACCTTTCTTACATCATCGGACAGAGGCGAGGTATGCAAAATGATATCAATTTCGAAATAAAAATGTAAACCAAACGATTAAGAAATGATTTCGAACGAAAGGGAATTTTGTAGTAGAAAGTGGTTAACGCCCTCATCAGTTAATCCAAATCATTAATTTAATTAAAACGTCTTTGAATGTGCAAAATAATTTAGCCCAACTTATATATTTTACAGCTCTTCTCAACGTTTAACAACCATTTTATTGAACTACAATCAATTAATTTCGCATTTAGCTACTTCATATGAACCATAACAGTTCCCAGTAAAACCTAATTCATGTTCGAAGTAAATCATTTAAAAGTTATTAACTCCGCAAATCGATTGGGAAATATTAACTTTTTTTTTTTATTAACCCAATTTTGCGAACGTCCTTCATTGTTCGCAAAACAAAAGTTTTTTTGCTCAAACATTTGAACCTTTCACCGAAAAAGCATAACTGATGAATTATGACCACAGTTCACAATTTGGCAAAAGGCTTTTTTCGCTAATTTATGCAATGGCAATTAATTATTGATGAATTCGCCAATATTAACAGCAATCGCATTATTAGGTGACAAAATTTTAAAGATCGGAGGCTGCTTTATTTTTGTATGTGACATTTTGACCTAACGTAATGTCGTCGTGTGATGCCGCTGCATGCGGCCTGCAGTAATCGAATTCCGAATGTCTATGAATAATCATAAATTGTTGCTAATGTAAAATTAGTTACCACCGTATAAATGCTTGTTGTGAGGCAGTCTGTTAGAAAGGCTTCATGAATATGCAACAGATAGACCAGCGCACCGGCCGTTGCATTAGAGGGGAACATCAATCTTCCATACGAAACTCTCATTGTGAGAAACTCTTTTATGGTAAGATGGTGGTTTTATTTTCGGCGTTTGGCGATGCAAAATGCTAATTTCTTCAATTTGTTTAGTCAATTAATTTATGCAAATTGTTAATGGGTTTTTTGCAATACTTTTTCGACTTTATTACTATTAAATAAAGATGTAGCAACAACCACTCGTTCAGCGTGGCGAATTGATTAAATTTACAAGCAACAAATTTATGAATGAAACTTGGAAATGCGAGCATAAATGGTTTCTGATTAAAAGAAAATCAACACGAGAGCAAGAAATTTTTAAAAGTGATTTTAATTTAAAACAAAGATCTTATATACAAAAATAAATATAAATGGCATTTAAATTTTAAAATACTCAGTGCCAAGTTAAGCCAATTTAAATGCCTGTTGTATCATTTATGTATGTAAATTTGAATCAGTTTTTTCGTTATTGCAGTAAAGATAAATGTATGATTTCTAAATATCCGGCAAGCTACTGACAATCACGGGGGACGAACACGGCCAACGGAGGCGAAATCCCATTTTTGCTGGAATTCCGCTGGAAATCAAAATTACTTTTGTAAAGGCATCCACGCACGTCTCAGCTATACAAAATATTACCGATTCAAACCATTGAAAAAATACTCATGAACAAATAGAATTCAAATTGTTAAACAAAAAAAATAAGCACCTTTTAGCCACAATAAACGCCTTTGTTTCATTTACTTTCCTTAAATATTACATGAAATACACTTTTCACAGGACATCAATACAAAAATGAGTACACTTAAATGAAGTAAAATCTGAATTCGCGCGCCTTCGCCCCTCCATTAGTATCAGCAACCTTTGCGCAAATTTTTACTGGACAAATCGTTGTACTCAATCCACTTTAGAATATCTGGCGGCGGTTCTGGCTTTAATTTGACGCGCACCTGGCCGTGCTCCGCTTCGTCGAGATTAGTGGTGGTGGTATTCTCCAAGCTGATGGTGGGACTGACGGTGTTATGGGTAGCCAGCAGTTGGGTGTTCTTCGGGCCCAGCAAGTCTCGCATCACCTCCTCGGCGGAACAGTCGATAATGCGCTGCCGGCAAATGGCAATGGAATGTACAAATTGGTCAGAGGGACGCAGGAAACGATGCTCCATGAACACTGACTGATCGTCCCAGTAGATGATCTGTTACATAAATTATCGTTTTTTTTTTACTAAGTACTTTGATAATGTCCTGTGATTACCACTTACGCGTGAGGTTATCTGAAATCGGCAAAACGGTCGTATAAATCGTCTGTAACGAATTGTGGCTGCACCCTGAAATACTGAACCGCCCTTGGCAATTATCGTCCGATAAAGGTTGGTTCTTTCGTAGAAATCAACGCGGGCAAAGTCCAGTTCCCTATGAAGAAAAGTAAAGAAAATATTTTACGAAATTATTCAATAAGAAAAGTATTTAAACTAAAACTGTTTGTAAAAAAAATTGTTGAAAATCTGTATTTACCTCAGATACCGTGCGTTGTTCATGTGATAAAGTAATGTATCGATGTCATTGGTGAGGCACATTCCTAATAAAAATATATGCTTTTTAAAATGAATTTGAAATTATTTTTTAAAAACGTTTTCTTTATTGGAGTTTTTTTTAAACGCACTCAAATGTGTTTTTTTTTCAAATTTAGGAAATTATTTTTAGTTTCTTATTTTGAGCTAGTGTGGTAGGATGTGATGATCATTGGTAACTTTTTTTCTGTTTGAAAAATTTCTTTTTCATTTCGAGATTATTTTAAATTTTTTTAATTTTTCCTCTGCGATAAATTGTGTCTATTAGTATTGGAGTAGTCGCTAGTATATGTAGTTAGAAACTCGATTAACGTGGATAAATTGTAGTATGGTTACATGTTGTGCAGTGTGGACCAATTCAGTTGAAGTAAACGGACTTCTGTTGAAAAGAGAATCATCCGTCGCGCTCTAAATTTTAATATATCCATCAAGTCTAGTCTATGGAATACTATGGAATAGTTCAATATAATGAAAAACAGAACCCTGCATAATTTGAACGTTTCGATACTCCATTTATTAACACTAGACAAGATGAGCTCTCAGAATTTTTTATCACGTCAGGTTTTTGAAAAATTTAAGATCAAGGAGTTACAAAATGGTCGAATGAGCAAAATTCCGTAATTTATCAAGAGTAAACTAATCTTTTAAAAAACAATTCATCGTTTATCTCGTCGAGTCTTTTAAATTAGAGTCTAAAGGAAAAAATATATTGACAGCGCAAATTTACAACCAATAGCTTATTTTAAAGGAAAATCAGAACACTAAACGACCACAAAATAGCTTAATTAATATTTCGAAATCAGACATTTTTTACTCTTTGATCCTGAATTCCTCCAAAACACGACGTGATGGAAAAATTCTGTTCAGCGTCCAAAATCTATAAGACTACCTTACTTTGATTTTCTTTGATGTTGGGTTGTGGAATTGGTGCAGTCGACCTGTTTTTTTGAACACAATCAAAAAAAAGCGCGTCGGCAAATTCGTTTTGTAAAATTTTTACAAAGTTTTAATTTTTTAAGTTAAATTTGCATATAGAGGGCTGAAATCGATTGAAAAAAGGGTCTGTGAGTGCAGGCATTCTATTGTATATTTGTAAAAAAAAATTTTTCTATAGAGAATTTAACTATTTAATTTAACTTTTAACGAAGTTAACTATTCAACGCAATTAACTTTTTAATTTAACGAAGTTAAATTTTTCATTAACTATGCCTAGCTTTGTCCTTGTGTTTGGCCTAGTCTGATTTTTCGCAGGGTCCTTTTGTAAAAGCGCTGAATTGTCATTTCAATTAAATTTTGTTTAGAAACTGTACAATAATTAAAGTACGAAAACAAATGACGAAAAGGGTACACCCAGAGAAAAAACAATATAAAATCAGAAATAATCACCTTACAAGTAGAAACGTTAATGGAATTCTGGTAAAGTTTGAAATTTTAGAAACAAAAATTAAGGAGCAAATGCGATCGTACTTGATTTTAATATGTTTTTTTTTGAGTGTACTTTCTAAATTAATTTTAATTCATTTGCCACAAAGTTTCGATTTCCAAAGTAATGCACAGCGCCGCTATTTGCACTTAATTAGCCGTTCAAATATCTACATTCCACCCTTAAAACCAATGCAGCTAATAATAGCCCATCAACCGCACGTACTCGTACCGGTTCTTGTCGAATTGCCTTGAACTTGATTAGGTGGGAAGGGGACACTCAAGGTGGCAGAACCGTCATCAATTGCCAATTTACACGGCCGAAAGAAGAAATTTACGTAAACGTCAAGGTGTTTCAGTGGGTATGTAGGTACTTTCCGTTTTTATTTTATTTTCTTTTCGTTAATTTCTCTTTATTGTGTTTGTACTTACCAGCGACCGTGGTCGTCTCTAAAATGTGGCATTTCCGCTTAACGAATCGCGCCAAAATCACACAAAGGCACATCCGCAGGAAGTAGTGAAGTTCGAAGAGCCCATACAAGAACACAATGGCCGCCAAACAGCAAACGAGAATGTAGCAAGTAGTCATCGCGCTGATGATGACGAAAACGACTGCACCGATAGTTTCCTTTATACAAAGGCGAAAGCAATTACATTTAAACTAAACAATCTCAGTTACGAGTTAATTAATTTCCGAAGCTCTTAATTGGCTTCCACAAACAGGCATTCCGGCTGGCAGTTTGACTGAGGGGGCTAATAGTAAGTGTGTACATTTTTTATAACTTCTTTTTATTCTTATTTTTCGTTTCAAATCTCGGAGATGATTTTAATTGGTTTGCATTGGTAGGGGGGGTTTGAAGTATGTAGGTCGGGCGAGCCCTTGCTTGGTCGTTGTTTTGCTGAGTAGAAGCGGAAGCTAAGGCTGAGGAAGGCTGGCTGCCAGGCAGGCAGAGGCAGGAAGGTTGAAATACGAGTTCAATGCAACACCCTCTTCTAACACACACACACCGCTCGCACACAGCAACCGAAATCAGGTGATTTTCTTTTGTGGATACTACAAAAAATTTTCACTTCTCCCAAGATACGATTTTACAAGTGTAAGTTTAGAATTTTCAACACATTTGGAAGTTCCATAAATGCCACCTTCTGGCGTACTGTTTCCTTGTAATTTAATTGAAATAAACTCAATTTTCTTTAACTAAAACCAATTAAAACAAGCGCAACCATTGCGGCGGAATACTAAACTACAACTAATTCCCATTTAAAGAATTTCTGTTAGGACTCAGCGAAGAGTGAATAAAATTTGAAGCCTGCGCAGTTTCCCGTTGGGTCGTGACAGTGACGGAGTGAAGGAATTTGTGTGACACAATAACATAAAACGACAACAACAAAGCCAAAACCTTTCGAATATTTGTGGTGCATGCCATGACTCAATGACTGACCTAAGTTAATACACAAATGAACAGTCAATACGAGACAGTGTCATAATTCCAAATGTCCGAAAGGACAAAAACGTTAATGGCACAGATAAGCGCGCTTCAATTGGATAATTAGCAATTTATATTAAAAGGCTGTGTGACAAAACGCTGACATTTCGACATGCCGGTAGTTGAAAATGTTATCGAAGATGAACTCGAGCAGTTATTCTGCTAAGTAGTATCGAAAGAGCAATCGTTCTCAAAATATGTGAAACAAAAACGATTAGTAAAGTATCGATTTCGTTCAATGTCGAGATAATCTTCAACATTTTTGACCTTACACGTTTTCTTTATTCAAGGGACGCCATAAATATAAAGAAATTTCCTCCTTAAAGACAGTTAGAAAACGCCCAATAAAGAAAATGAATTGCTGCTTAAGGAAAAGGTATGGAAAAGATACAAAGATACCTTACACTGAAACTATTTGGAATTTCAACGTCTAATAATTCCATTACAATGTTTGGTATTCGGCAGTTTTTCTATAAGAAAGTGTAAAAGAGTTGTAACGTATGATTTGATATTCAGTCTTTGCACAATCGTTTACGTTATTAAGTTAAACTGCAAACTGCTTCAAAAGTAATTTCACAAGGAAACTTTGCTCGAGTATTTCTTCGGTACAATTTGGTTAGGTTGATTTATGTGATTTTCGTATTTCTTTAAAGGAAGTCAGTATTTTTTATTGATCCGCAGGAGACGACTGCCAAACACAAATTTCGCTGTTTTACTTTTATTTTGTTGTACTCGCTTCTGGCAACAATATGAATGCATTTTTCTGTTTTATTTTATACATTTCATGTATTTAGTAAACAATTTTTTAAGTCCTTTTATGCAGTCTAAAGCCCGAAATACAATATCGCGTCGACAGAAGCAGTAGCAGTAAAACTGTTCGCTTTTTCTGAATTGTATGTTTACTGCCGCTGCCGTATTGTAAATACTTCTATACAAAATAGTGTATTCTAAAATTTGGAAACAGTTACTGCTTCTGTTGACGCGTTATTGTATTTCGGGCTTAAGCCTGGTGGAAAGCAAATTTTTTGTTTGTGTATTTTTGATATCACTTTCAACTTATAAAGTCACATAAAAGTGCTTTGGGCGCTACTAGAAAACCCCTCCCAAATCGAAAAATGATCACTGCTATCGTGAATAATATTCAATGCGCAATTTTTTCACATTTCACCTTACGATCATATAATGTTTGTACTTTGGGGAACAGATAATTCAGCATGAATAAAATTTTCGTCCGAAATTGCCGATAACCGCGGATGTAACCAAATAAAATTAAATAACCCCCAAAATGTCGAAAAAGTTCTATTTTTATGCAATAAAAATTTAAATTGTTTTAATTGCGTTTGTCGATGCATTGACGACTCAAAGGAAGGTCTTAGTAATAATGGCAATACTGATACATAGGAAAATAGTGAAGCAACCGCATGATTTACAGACATTAATTAGCATCTAAATTCAAGCAATTAACGAGGGAAACTTTGGAGAATTACTTCAGAATCTCTATGCAACAAATATACCATAACATTTCCGTTACCACCACTTGTTGTGCAGGCCATTCGAAGTTTAATTGAGAACCTCTCAGCAGATCGCAGAAACCGAAATGAATATTTCCTCTGAATTTGTACGAACGAAAAAACAAATTTATTTGAAAAAAATAAACATAATTCCAAAGTACTTGTATCATAGAAAATAATGTAAATGTAAATTATGTATATCGAATATTTGTTTTTATTACAACACTAAGTAACTAAATAAGGTAACTAAATATATAGCCGATGTATAAACTATTCACTATATAAGTATGATATATATGTGTGTGTGTGTGTGTGTATATATATATAAATTTTTGTAAACATTTGCATACAATCAATTAATCATAAATAAACATTGCAAAAATAAAAGAGTAAAGTAATCGCTGAAGTAAATTTTCTTTCTTTCCTTTTACTTTAAATATTTTACACGAAATCCAACATTTGGCATTGAGGCAATTGTTATTTTGTTTCTTTACTAATTATTATTTGTTTGCTCGATTAGCCCGAATTGGTGCCTGAAAGTGCGAAGGGCAGGAGACGATTTTTCTATGTTTTATGGCAAATTTCATGGAAATCGCAATCTTCCAAGCTCTTGGAGAATATTTTTCGTAAAGTGCTCAAGCTGCAGAGTTCGCTGTGCTCGGGGCAGCCGGGTATGCGCACGGGACGTTCCTGATGCATGGCCAGAACCATGGGCTCTTGATTTGCACACCTACCACGACGGCAATATGACAAATTAAACGCCGATTCTCAACGGGAAACCCATTTTACTACTCACTCGTATAGAACAAATGCTACGTTCGTAGCAAATGCATCGATTGCACTTGTCCGCCATGACCGCGGTTCGTTGAAGTCGTTGTATGTTAGGGGATTTGCATCTTTGTACAGTCCCAAGTGCGCCAATACCTTCAGCAGTGTGCCCGAGTGTGTGAAATAGAATGTGGCGTTCGGTTTGTTGGACTTTGGACTGGCAAAATGGAAGAAGAAGAAATTCATTTCAATTCAATGCAAGTTGAATGACAGCCCATCAACAAGCCCACTGACGCCGCACTGCACTCACTCAATATATTCGAACATGTCCGCAATGGCCGGGCAGGCAATCTTATGTGTCAGCTCATAGCCGTAGCCGTCATTCCAATAGTAGTCCAGGTCCTCGGCAAACTCGAGCGCCTTGATTGTCTCGCTGTTGAACAGACTGCACCACACCGAGGGCGGCCGGCGGCGATTCCATGCGGTTTCGAAAGCACAAATGGTGTAGATGAGTTGCGCCTCCTGCGGTGTAATGTCGGGAATTTGCGTTTTGTGCTTGATGTAGTTGAGGGCTTGGTGCATTTCGGGTCCTTTCAGAAACTTTCGAGCATTGCCAAATGTATTCGGATTTTTGTCGACGTCAATTTTCCAGCGATTACAGAGTTTATAAAACTGAAAGGGGAGAAAAGAAAAGGGGAACGAATTTTTAAAAATAATCAAATAGTTACGCTCAATTCTAACAAAAGAAAGGGTTTTTCTATTTTGTAAAAAGTCCGTAAATAGAGATGCATCACATGGCAATGATTCTATTACACTTTATTGTTGTGATTGTTGTCATTTGGACTGTTACTTGATACATTAACTACTACATTCAGTGATTGCTCTCCTGGCGGAGAGATGCACTTGTTTGGTTCTTTTTTTAATCTATTTACGAACTTTACCTTAGCGACGACCAGTACCTGGTGATGGTTCATACACGGCCACGGTGTTATCCACGAAACCCACGGCCAACGACACTTTATACGAATGAAAGGACAGACACGACGGATGGCCGATCTTTTGCCCCATGAAGCCCTCATTGCTGCGCAGTACACTCTGCGCCCGTCCATTCTGACTGCTGTAGATCGTTATCTTGTTCGCACTGCCGCACGCCACCACATCGGCCGACTGGTGGCCCGCAATGGCGGTCACATCGTTGCCCACGTCCCACTGGTGCAGAACGCTGGTGGGCGAGCGAATATCGAGCACGCACACGCGTCCCTGGCCACAGCCCGTGACTAGAGAGGTCTGGTCCTCCTTAAGGCAGGCGCTGAGTATGGCACTTGAGTGCTCGCGATAGACGTGTACGCGAGCCTCATGCGGTGCACAGCGTTTGTCGAAGATGCGCACACTGCCGTCCGCGCAGCCGGCCGCGATCAACTCTATGCGCGAATTGCACGGAAATGGCGACAGGACACGCACACTGGTCTCGCTGCCAATGGGCAGGTCGGTGAGCTTCAGTTCACGCTCAACGTCCCAAATGCGTAGGAAGCGACAGGTGCCGCCGCCCACTACTAATTGCTGCCGGCACTGCTGCCAGGCGGTGACGACACCCGAACTGCCCACGTCCTTGCGGTGTTTCAGGGACGACGTTGGCGGGCCTCCACAGCCACCGCTGCCGCCGTAGGAACTGTACGATGTGTGCAGCGAGGGCAGACCTTCCCACGCTGTGACCAGACGCGTTTCGCGATTCTCCTCCAAGTAGGACTTCCAAACGCGTATGACGCCATCGTCGTGGGCGACCAGTACCAGCCCGATGTCGTGGGAATTGATGAACTCGATGGCGCTGACACGCTGCTGCTGCTGGACATGAGCGGGCGGCGACGATGACAAACCGGAGGTGGACGTGGCACAGTTACGTGCGGTCGGTGTGCCGACCGAGGGAGTATACGAACGCACCGAATTGCGACTCCAGTCGTAGACGAGCACCTTCTCCTTGTAGGCCACCGCTATTTGCGGCTCATACGGCAACAGCTTGACGATAGAGGGAGTAAATTGTGTTTTACGCAGCCAGCTCTGTGTGTCGATGCGAGTGACGCGCGCCTGCTGCTCCCGCGCCTCGTGGCGTATGTCGCGATTACGCTCAAAGCGGTACAGGCGTGTGCGCAGCTCAATCGAATTTCGGTCCACTGGAAACACCTGCACGGTCTCGTGACCCGCCGTGGAGTCGTATCGATTCTTGCCCGGGCGCGTAAAGTAGGAAATGGCCCAGGGTATGAACTCTGTGGTGACGATCGGCTTGAGAGTCTGTGACTTTGATTCGTAGTTGGTGTCACTAGTACTACTGCGAGCCGAGGCTGAGCCGTCGCCACCAGCTCCTGGGGCGCCAGCACCAATCTGGTGACCCAGCGCAGGTCCGCAGCTGTCCGTTTCGTCGTTCATCGAAGAGGTGCGCAACTTGCGCTGCAGCAGCGCCTGAGGATCACCCGAGATGGCACCGCCCATTAGAGCATTGTTGCGCAGCTTCGTGGCCCAATTGCTCGCACTCTGCTGACCTGTTTGGCCGCCGTTGCCAGCGCCCACTGGCGGTGACTCGCCGCTCAAATAGGTGACTCGTGTATTCGGGCTGGGTGGCAGACTCACGCTCAAGCTAATGCACTTCTCGGCCGTAGTAGCTTCTTTGGCGGTAATCAAACACAGAGCCGCATCGCGCACATACGCAATCACCTTCTGCGCCGTTTCGGCCACTTTGGGGAAGGGATCGTGACTCAGGTTGTAGATGCCCTGCCAGAGCTTCAGGAAAATCGACTGGAAAGGAATTGTCGAGGAGGCCATGTTGGATATAGAGCTCGAACTGACGCCGCGACGCATCGTCACATGACGCTCCAGGCTGTGCGTTGAGTGATGCATGGCGGGACTCGGCGCTCCGGGCATGCCATGTGTGATGCTCGCACTGCGTTCGCCGCTCGCTGTGGCCACCATCGTCAGAGACGTCGACGAGTTCATGTGCTCCTGCATGTAGACCGTGACGAACTGTGACTCGAACAACAGCACCATCCACTGCAGTGCGGCGGCCAGCTCTAGGCGCACCAGTGGCGACATATCCTCGCCCACGGTCTCCAGCAGCGTAATGGCAATGATGCGATCAATATTGTTAGCGTGCTCTTCCATGCGATTCGTGACGGAGCTGATAAAAGTGCCCAGGGCGAAAACGGCCGCAGCGCGCACTTCCGGAATAGAGTCCTTCAGCAAGGGATATAGTTTCTCATGAGCCAAATCACGCACGCCGGACCAACGTGCCTTCTCGAAGTTCTGCCACAGCATTCCTAGAGGTGAGGTAATGAGGGGAGGAAGGTACGACTTTTTTTAGAAATGTTGCAAAAATAAAACATCCGCTGTGTGATCTTTGGAAAGATTCTAAAAAGGTACTTTGCCTCCGCAGACCACACTTGGACAAGACTAGATCATTGTTCGGAATATTACCTAAGCATATGGCCAGCCACTGGCGCAGCAGCCAACTTTGATCGTTCAGCAGCTCTAAGCAAATGGAGACTAGCGATCCCTGCAGTGCACTCGTTTGTCCCAGCAAAAAGTTGTTGACAATACATGCCAACACAAAGGCAGACAGTGTTCGATGCTCCTTGGAGACGGTGGTATCCTGCAGCACTGAGAGGAAATATTTGTGGTCCTTGACCAGGTCCACTTGGCAAGTGGGATCCACTGCCAGAATTTTCGCCCAAATGAACACCAACACGGGACGCAGCTCCTTGGCCGAACTCTGTAGCAGCTTAAGTACGTAGGGGAAAATGCCCACACCCAGTGCCAGGTTCACAGCCCATGGGCCCAAATCCAGAAATCGTGCCAGCAATTCCAACGCACGCAGACGATGAACTTGCGACAGCAGCACTTGCAGCACAATGGGCAGCTGTTCGGGCGGGGAGCGTGACTCGGACTCGCGATCCAGCCACACCTGAAAGGCGGTCAGTTGCTCCTCGAAGAAGGGCAGCTGTCGGTACGCCGCACCCTTATCCAGTATATCAGGCAGCTGTTGCAGCGCTAGATCGACCACCAGATCCCATGCCGTCCACATCGGATGACGGAAGCAGGGAGGCAGTGCCGGATGCGAGACGGGCGTACAATCGTGCGAATGAAGAATGCGTTCGGCCAGCAGGAAATTGCGAAATAGACTCGCCACAAGCAGGTCCTGCCGAAAGAGACGCTGAAACAGCTCACGCGGCAGTGTGTTCCAAGCGATTGTGTCCGTGATGGCGGTAAACACCCAGTTCAGCTCGCCCATCATGGTGCGGCGATCGTTGACCTTGCCCGGTATCTTGTCGATCAGCTCGGTGTGGATGCGCGGCACCAAGTCCAATCTCTCGTGCATCGTGTACCACTTCAGGGCGATATTGATGGGTGTGGTGAGGCAGGACGTGAATAAATCCGCGGGCAACTGGGCATTCATGGGCAGGATTTGGTTGACCGAGCAGGCGGCTAAGTGTATGCAGTTTTTGTAGCTGACCAAAGGCGGCAGCTGGGGTGGCGGCTGGCCGGGAACAGTGCGCTGACTCGCCGCCGCCAGAGCTTTCTCCAGGTCGCGCTCATGCGTCTCGGCGAACTGCTGGAACGAGTTTATGATGATGCCCGCATTCGAACAGTCGTACACGTAAATCGACGGGGCGGCCATCCAACTCTGCAACTCGAAAATGCTTAGCGGGATGTATTGCGTGAAGGTCTTGTTGAAGACCCAGATTTCGCCATTTGCCGTGGGCTTAGGCACTCCGTGCCCATTGTAGTGAAAGAGAATGCGCTCGCCCTTTGCGTTGCGCCGTAGCGAGGTGCACAGCTTTTTCACATCGTCCATGGTCGGATCGTTGCACTTCTTGTAGCGGGCACGCGGCTGCCAGCGTTCGTATTGCATCTGCAAGTTGGCGCTGATCAACTCCATGGCCTTGGGTGCCGACACCGACGACGGGTCAATCCAGCATTCAATGCGGGCACAGGGTTGAATTTTCACAACATCGGGCGGATCCACGCCAATGTTGAGGCAGAGCACTAAGGCCACACTGGCCGTTTTCATGCGTTCTCGTATACGCCAGGACTGCCGTTCGTACAAAAGGGCCTCGATGGTCTCCTGGTGGCGTTTGGCTTGGAAGCTCAACGCACACTTCTGGTCGGGCACCAAGTGACCGAATGACCCGCTCAACGACGATAGGTGTGGACTATCGGCTACGGACGTACGCCGGCTGCTGCTTGCCTGACTTGCATTGGTAGCAGCTGTGGCATTTAGCCCGCTTACGGCCGACCGACTGGCGAGACCATAACTGCCCGCCGCACTTGCGTACTGTGATTCCAACATTCTCTCAGCCGTTCTTCGCTTAGGACAATAAACAAGCGTGATGCTCCTGCTAAGGCCTGGAACACTGGAATGCTTCCGTTTGCCTCTGTGAGTCGATTTCCACGTTTAAGGGCACTAGTACCTACCCACGCTTCAATTGAAAATCAGTCTAAATTCATTTCGATTAACACTTTTCCAACTTTTTTTGTATTAAATAAATTTTTACTACTTTGATTTTTGTGTACTTCCCGAACGCATTGTCCGGAATGGGATCGCCACTTTTTTTCGCTATTAACTTTTTTCTACGCCTCAGAAGCAGCAGCCTACTTCACAACACACCGCACACATAACCACAATTTGTTGAACTTTTCCCGGAGTTTTTCCGAGGAATAAACTTCTTTAGTTTAACTCGTTTCACTTTCTCCAATTTCAATATGATTTTTCAATTCAATTCAATAACTTTTATTTAATTTAATTGCCGTTTTTCAATCAACAACCGTGATAACCACGCTATGTGAAAAGTACGCAGCAGGTAGTGATGTACCAAAACGTACTCAACGAATGTATTCGACACTCAACTTTAAAACACTCGTCGAGTACTTGCTTCCAAAAGTATTCGATAGTATCAATTCGATTCTCACGGTAAATTTTTTTAATGAAAATTATGAAAATTGGGACGAAAATTGTAGATTTCATAATTTTGGTCAAATTAAGTTGCTTAACTACACTTTTTTTTTAATTTTCGCAATTTTTATTAAACATTTTCTACTTTTAAAAGTAAAAAACCTATAATGAATAATATTTCTAAATTTCGATAATTTCCATATCCAAGAACCAAATTTTAAATTAATGTGAAATGGACTTTTTGAACTTTTTGTACTGTTAAGAAAAAGTTAAAATTGAATTTTTTAAAAATAAAAACCGCTTAAAATTGCATTAAAAAGATGGAAAAATTTCACTGAAAGTACAAAAAAATTTCGAATTTTTCAAAAAAAAACCTTCTTAAAACGACGTTTTTGTGCTGGTGGTGAGACCGTTTTGAAAAAGAGGTAAAATTGAATTTTTTAAAAATAAAAAACCGCTCAAAATTGCATTGTGAGCGGTTTTGTAGTGATGGGTTAATTCGATACTTCGAATTAACCCATCACTACGCGGACTCACCTTTTCACTTTTGACATTTGCTTTTTCGTTCGATAAAGAGAAGTGACCAAAATTAGAGCAGAGTTGCCACACAATCGACATAAAGGTGGGATTTTTGAATTCGAAGAATCCAACTGAATTTGATTACTGCTTGTGCGAAAGCACATGTTTTTGCCCGATATTTTCTTTTCCAAAAATTAAACGTCAGTTTAAAGGCGTTTTTGAGCATAAACTGTAGAAGCAGTAGTCAAACAAATTGAAACACTTTCAGAACTACTTGCCAGTAAAGAAATACTGTATAACTGAATTCAGAGATTTTAGTTAACTAATGGTTCGGTCAGCTGCTAGTTAAATCACGAAAGACTGCATAATGGATGAATTTTAGAAATAGCAAGACATATTTTTATATAAGCACTGTGATTCGGCCTGATACAATTAGAAAGTATTCGACTTTTTTTAGGAAGACGACACAACCTAATTATAGCTTTTAGGAGTTACTATGTCTATTAAGATCAGAGTAAGGAATACTACATTTAATTTTCAATGCACTATAGTTTCTATAGTAACGGTGTTAATATTTTTAAGTTTGTACTACCACTGAGCCTGTGGAATAGTGGTAGTAGAAATTCATTGCACTATTCCCCAATTCTAAGCTCGCTTTTGGATCAAGTCGTTTTTAAAGCGCAATTCCTGCAACTCTTTCTTTTTAAAGTTAAGAACGGAATAGTAATATGTAAATACATTCAAATATTACATCATCAGAAGAAATATTTTTTAAAAATAAACTCACTCTTAGAACAGGATCCCTGCTTAGAGCTTCCGGGTAAATAATTTCTCCTATGTGGTGTCGTCCAAAAAGACCGGTAGCAAAGCTCTCGGCACTCTTCAGTGTTCGTTGTGTTTTAGTGTACTTGAAGTAATACAACTGCGGATCGTACCAGTCCGGCAATAATGTTGGAAATCGATTTTGAATACGTTCCGCCAATTCAATCAATTCGTCTTCACCCTCTGCAACCAGGAACTTTTCCTCCGACGCACTCACGTTGAATTGCCAATACCTTAATCGCGACAATTCTTCAGGGCACATTTGAGTGTTGGAATTCGTAAGAATTCGCTGCTTCAGCCGCATAAGATTCGTCTGAGCACTTTCCACTACTTCCTTGCTGGGGTTGCGGGTGCCGTGACGTATAACTGACCAAATCCGTGTGGGATGACATCCTGTTTACAAGGGGAAAATATTACTTTTGATACAATGTGGAATGGTCATTTGAAATATTGTGGTTTTTGCATTTTAACAATTCGCAAAAACATTCAGATCTGTTAATCCCCACCAGGATATTCTATTGGCGAATTATCCATGTTAGCTATTGCTCTATAAGGTGTCTTCGTCGAGAGGTGAAGTTCGATTTCATGGCGTCCGATGTTGGAGCATTTTGACGAATCCGTCGTGGATTGTATTGCTTTTGGGAGTAGCAGGACGAGGATGACAGCGAGTGTGGAGGTGGGGAAAGAGGGATTTAGCATTTTTGCAATTAGTTTTAAATGTAACTGCAAAAATTTGTCATTGAAATAAAAAAACAAACACAAAAATAATAAAATCACAATAACGAGAAAACAGATTAGATCGCACGCGAAAGTAAACAACGAAATGTCAGAAATGTAAGAAGGTGAGGGTTTCAATCAACTCGTTTATCTGGGGTTCTATAAAAAATTGCAGTTCAGTGGATTTTTACAGGGTTGAATTACTTGTAGTAAAAAATTACAGTTCAGTGGATATTCACGAGCGGACTGCGAGCGGATTAGCGGGAAACTGTAAGCGGATTAACGGGAAAACGCTTGAAAACGTCCAAGCGTTTTCCCAAAAAAGATCTAGCAACAGTGCTCATTTTAATTTTCAGACCTGGTAACGCTCCCTAGTGAAAAAGTAAACAAAAACAAAAACATTTTTGTTTCCTTTTTTTATTCCAAGTGAAAAGTCGACAGTGATAATCACTGTTATCAGCATATTAAGCGGCACACTTTTATAAATTATGAAAATTGACCCGAAAATTCAAGATTTTATGATTTTGGTCAAATTAAGTTTCTTAACTGCACCTTTTTTTTAATTTTCATAATTTTTATTAAACATTTTCTACCTTTAAAAGTAAAAAACCTATAATGAATAATATTTCTAAATTTATTTGTTTGTGGTTGCTCAGGAGGTATGTGCCAATTCCATTTTATTCCGGCCAATTCCATTTCTTTCAGGTTCCATTCCCATTTCGTTCCGGGACATCATCTCCAACCAAATAAATAAAAACATTTCCCAAGATAAACGAAAATGAATAAACTTGGGCGATTATTGTTTAATAGGCGTGGTTTTTATCCGATGTTGCCCATTTTCAAAATAGGAAGTCCAAAATTTGTAGTCAATAGTGTCAAGAAGGTAATATCTTCTTGACCAGCATCAGCTATATACTTCTCTATACCTACGACCCTTTCTTTTGGGCTTTACAAAGCCATAATCGACGTTAAATTTAAGGTAAGTATTTCCCTTTCTGTTTGGGTCCGTTTGTCCGATAATTACCGTAAGTAAGTAAGTACCATTTGAAGTGCTAAGCAGACATTTCGAAAACCGCAACTGAAGGGTTCGTTAACCGTTGACCAACCAAAGGGTTGAAGCACAACAAGTGCGAATCGATATGACCTAAAAATTTGTTGTTGTCACTGCAAACATAACGAACCCTTTCAGTCTTTAGTTTGTGTTGGGATCACAGAGCGTACTTGTATTTTCACATCGGTGGCAGCAAGTACAATGGAGCGCTGGCATAATAAACTTGCCGTTGTAACCGGTGCTAGTGGCGGCATTGGAGCTGCCTGTGCCAAAGCGCTAGTAGCGGCTGGTCTGCGTGTAGTAGGTCTAGCGCGACGAGAGGCTAAACTGAAGGAAGTGCGTCAGAGTTTGCCAGAGAACCTGCGATCCCAGTTCATAACCCGTCGCTGTGATGTGTCCAAGGAGGATGAAGTTATTGCAGCCTTTGACTGGACAGAACGCGAACTGGGCGGGGCTTCGGTATTGCTGAACAATGCGGGTATCACACGGGAAACGCAGCTCGTGGCGCCAGATAATACCGAGAAGATACGCCAAGTTATCGATACAAATGTGATGGGCGTGTTGTGGTGCACTCGCGAAGCATTCAACCGCATGCATAAGCGGGGCGACGAGGGCCACATACTAATCATCAACAGCATAGCGGGCCAGCAAGTATTGAATTTTATCGATGTTCTGCCCTCGTTCAATATTTATCCGGCCACTAAGTTTGCTATAACGGCCATGACAGAGACCTATAGGCAGGAGTTTCAGCTACACAAGAGTAAAGTTCGCATTACGGTGAGACAAAGAAGCTTAGAAATGTGTAGCCTTTTTTAGTATTCTGTCTTATGTTTATAAGGGTATCTGCCCCGGTGCTGTAAATACGAATATTTTCCCCAGGGAAATACATTTCTTTGTGAAGGATATGCCGCTGCTGGAACCGGAAAATATAGCCGATGCTGTGATGTATGCTATACGGACGCCCCCAAATGTGCAGGTAGTTTTTTAAGATTTGGCCAATTCTAATTTGACACACATATATTTTTAAAATTTTGCAGATTCACGAAATAACCGTGAAGCCAATGGGTGAAATGTTTTAAAGTTTACTCGAAGCTCTGAGCAGAGAAAATGATATTTAACTGAGAATGCCGTTTGTTACCACCACCAGTTTGATCTAAGCTTTCAATAAAAGTCTTTAATTAAAAATCACTTTGTCAGTTCGTTGCTAAATAAACATGTAAATGGATCTCGAATTCATGCATTCCAATACTCTATTCGATCAGCATTATTTTATGACCTACGCTATTGTCCTATTCCATATCCTGTCGACAATGTGCATATTGAGCTTTCGCTTCGAGCTTCAACATTGCAACAGTCAGTCAACAGAAACAAAAACCCATGCGGTGTGTGCGTTTGTTGTTCTGCTCTCAGCCATTATTTTGGAGTCGCAGTCGTGTTCTTCAGATACGACAGCGTGTACGATTTGTGTTTGTTGCTGCTTTGGGTGTCGGGAGCATAAGTTCTTTTGGCCAAATCAAATTCGTTTCAGTCGCTTGCGAATATTCTAACAAGACGGTTCTGGGTTGAGCAGCTAACGAGGCTAAAATAAAGCAAAAAGAAGAACACTCGATATGAATTAAATTAACCAAATTAGCATAAACGGGATAAATGAATTTCAGTGCAAGATTGCGTTAAGGTCCGTTTTGCAATTCACAGCGAAGATGCAAAAGGGAAGTTGGGTAAAATAACAAGAAATTGCTAATTGAAAATTGTTTGCTAAACGACGAAGGAGCGGCCAATACGCGGCATGCTGTTAACGAATGCATTGAGTTGAAGGTGATTTAGCCGCAAAGTTTAAGTCTCAATTGAGAAAATCGTTTGTGAAAAAGCGCCAACATATGGTAGAGCAGCGGCCGGCAATACGTTGCAATTTATTTTGCGCCAAAAAATCAGAGTTCGTTGATATCACCCGGCATCCGGATGAGTTGTTATGATGTATATTACACAGCTGTGAACAGGTGCTGGCCGGTGAAAAAGCGAAATCGCCACTTACTTGTATTAAGATAAACAACAACCAAATAGATTATACACAAAATACAGCAACAAATCAATTGTGCTGCTAAACAATCAATTAACAAATTGTAAAACGACAACAACAAAAGAAAAAAAGGTGAACTACAAAAACGCTGATACTGATTAGTCGAGTACATTATTATTATTATTTGGCCATAAAACATCCAAGCACAACAAAAACACTATGCAGTGCAGATGTGCGTGTGTGGAGTGGAGCTTGTTCAGAATCGCAATAACGCGTTTCTCCATACGGGCAATACTGGCAGTGAATAATCCTCGAGAACAGCAGTAAATTGCTCTGATATCTCACTGAACACCGCACACTCACACACACACACAGCAGGTAGTAGTAGTATATGCGCGCGCTATATCTGCTAGTCGGTTATTTAAATTTACCACAAACACAAGCGCGAAAGAAAACAATAGACACGCTGTAATGAATGAAATCGGAAATCAAAAATCGCCACAATTAATGCTGATGATGATGAGGCTGATTAGCACAAGCCAAAAGAAGCAAAAGCAAAGCGGTGAAGTGAACAATGGCCTGAAGTGTAGTGAAGTGATAACAATGAAATTGAAATTTATAATAAGAATGAAGTAGAAATAAGATAATCGCAGTTCGTTTCGGTTTAATTAATACGAAAAATAGTATCTGTGGGCCACTTAGGTAAACAAACCAACTGCGATGGCAACGAATTCGCTTAACGTTTTTTTTTTGGTTTGAGGAAGTAGTCAGTTCGAGCGGAGAACTGTAACAGTTTACAGTCGGAACGTGAAGAGATTTCTAATAAAGTCGAAAGCTTCTATTAGTTAGATTAGGTTGATGGACGTTCTAAGGACCTTTCCTAACCAACTGTAATGTGCCGTAGAAGCACACATACACATACACAGACAAAGTAAAACACGAAGCATGCGCGGTCATTAAGCATTCACATGTTCTCACTGCCAGGACGAGAATGTCTCAATTTCAGTGTGCAACGGAAATTGGTCGCTTGGAAAGCTTTTGAACCCTTTTCAATCATTTAAAAGCTAAGGATGTGCGTTCAGAACAGTCAGTTGTGTTGCCAACCTAGTCGTTGGCTCTTGTGGCTCTAGCGGAGTAGAGACAAGTCGCGCGTTTATTTCATTTGAGACAAGTCAAAACACTAAGAAACCAGTTGCTTCAACGTGAATCTCCACAGACACACACACACACACTCACATACAGTGCGAAATAAAACAAAACAGTGCAAAAAATTATATATTTTTTCAAAAATATTATAAAATTTATAGGTATTAAAAAAAATAACATTACCTAATAAAAAATAATAATAATAAACAGAGATTTGATACCAACTGGAACTTCATGCTTCAGCTAACTTAATGTGAATATGAATCTGAGCCAGCAACGAGTATTTATCAAATCTCATTCAACCGTTGTAGTGTAACTATGCAGATCGTGACCCCCTCCAGTAGTGTTAAGCAAAGTGGAAATTACTAATTAATTTCGAAATTTTAATTTGAATTCTATACAAAACCGAAAAAAAAAATTTTATTTGACTTCAGGAATCGCTTAAATGATACAAATGCTTAAATACTTGTGATTGTGAGTGAGTGAATGATCATTTGGATGACCACCCGTGGTGTAGTCTGCTGATGGTCTGAAACAAGTTTCTAAAATAAACGCCTTTTTTCGTTAGCGTGTTCTTTCGATTTTTGTGCGAATTTTTCTGAGATTGAAAGCAGAATACGTTTTGATGCTTGCATGATCGTTGGACGGTTATGAATGACATGTGCATTAGAAGCGCTACCAAACCATACCAAACACGTTGACCATGATCGGTTTTGCTGAAATCTTGTCAAATCTGGCCACAAATCACTGATCAGCTTAACTCTGTTTCAACTCTAATTCATACAAGTTTCACACCTAAAAAAAATGTGTTTCACCTGAAAAAAAAAACGCTCTCCGCAAATTATTAAAATATTAATGTATGCAAAAGTGTCGGTTGATAATCATATTCATATGCAAAACCAGGCATAATTTTTGTCAACATTCTATGATATAAATTTTAAATACGCTTGCCATCATCATGTGAGCATTTGGGGAGGTGTTCTCGAAATCACATGAATTTTGAATTAGGATGACGGCGGAGTTTTGATAAATCACAAAATGTATTAAATATTCAGAAAATTACCACAAAGAAGCCATTAGTGCCGAAAATATTAACGTAATTTGCAAATTCTGCTCTGAATTGGAAAATAGATTAATTTTTGCAGTTTTTTTCTAAACACAAAATATTATTTTTGAACCCAAATATTTTTAACAGTTTGAGCAAATTGGCAATTCAAACCACGCTGATCTTTAAGCTCAATACAAATTTCTAATAAAATGTTTACAATTTAGTTCAATTTTCACATAACGTTTAAACTGTTTACACTACGATACATTCTTAGACCCTTTCTTGGTAATTTTTCGATATTTGATTGATGACGATTTTTCGATATTTTATCAAAAATTTTTCGATCATTTTTCGAAAATTTGTCGTTTTTTATCGATATTATTATTGATTTTCGATAATTTCCAGTTCCCAATCCATTTCAAAATGTTGTTCCAATTCCATTTTGTTCCCGTTTAATTCCATTTCGTTCCAGTTTTATTCCCTTTTCGTCCCCGATATCATTTCCAACCAAATAAAAAAAAACCCCATCCAAATCGGTTTAGTATTTCTCAAGATAAACGAAAATAATAGAAATTTGGCTGCCATTTTGTATGTGAGGTAGGCGTGGTTGTTATCCGATGTTGCCAATAAGAGGAATGCCAAAATTTGGTGGCGAAAGCACGAAAGCTACGACAGTTATCGTGCGAAATGACAGACGACTTCATTTGTGTGAGTTGCAGGAGTCCGGTATTGAACGGCAAGTGAAGGTTATCCACGCCAAATTATACTCTCGTAAGTTTGCCATTGCTTGACAAGAGGTGGTGGCCGAGGTTCTTTCATACTTGATTCGATCAGATAAAATCAAATGCCCAATAAAGGGTCGAATGAAATCTGTTAATTAAGTAAGATAATAAATAAATCTGATTCTTAAGTTAATGGTCCAGTATCTTAGTTTCAATTGATCGATTTAAAAGGGCTTCAAATTGGATATTCAAACTCAATTTTTTGTGGTAATACATAGATGCATGAGATTCAGGGCCAATATTACAGTGCTTAATTGCAACTTAAATGCTCAAAATCGGCCATTCCAATTCCAATTTACTATGGGAAAACGTCTATTCTGAATGAAAATTAAATTAAGCGCACTATAAAATTGGCCCTCAGGACAACACGTGCAAACAGTGGGTTGCCGACGCCTGCCTATGAGTGCAAAATTCCAATTCTTTGAGAATAGATTAACCGTTAATCAAATTTAACAGATTTACCAACACCTAATAAACTGGACTGAACAGAGAAAACAGTTATCTTGAATCGGGTTCAGTAGCTAGTTGAATATCGTGTGAAGTGGATTTAATAAAAATTGTTAAGCACACTTTAGAAATAATGATTTGAAGAAAAGATTTGATATTCTCTGGAAGAGAATCCAACAGCGCGAAAATGTCTTTAGCGGGTACCTATATTATCTAACTTAATAATGATAGATTAGTTATAAAAGAATTATTTTTGATTTACAGAAGAGTACCATCAGGCGTCGTCCGTTGACGGCCTCAAATCTAAACAGTTTATCACGTGAAGTGTGTTAGTGTTCGCCTTGCTTAAAGGTTTTGTATGTAAAGTAAAGTGTGAAAATCAAACCATTTTGTCGCTTAAAAGATTCCATGAGCCTCTATTTAAATTGATGGAAATTCTATTTAAGAATATTTATTATTAGTCCACGTCAGAAAATTCATGTTAAACCGAAAAAAAAACACTCTGATAAAAAGTGAATGTACTGATAAAACTAAAAAAAAGCGTATTAGTCATGTTTATACTAAATTGAAATGTCGCGTTGCGTCCTTTAGTAACTAAATAAAATA
Source organism: Heteromyza rotundicornis (assembly GCA_951394025.1). Taxonomy (NCBI): domain Eukaryota; kingdom Metazoa; phylum Arthropoda; class Insecta; order Diptera; family Heleomyzidae; genus Heteromyza; species Heteromyza rotundicornis. The sequence goes on along the minus strand of OX596010.1, from coordinate 12,533,224 downwards.
AAAACTCCTATCTAATAGCACACACACGCACCTGCAATACTATGGACAATTCCTTCAAGAGAAATCTTCTAATTTATAACCTCGCTGCAAGTGCGAGAAATACGACATCACAAACGACCGCATAGTCAAAACTCACATAATCTACGTATGTATAAATCACTGGAGTATCATATATCAGCAAAGATTACATATTGCCTCGGTACGGTTCGTTCTTTCGATTCCGTACGATAAACCAAACCAAACCAAATCACAACAGAACAAAACAAATTCCATCGATTCATATATCTATCAGTTTGGCGGCAGAGCCAAGGGCCTAACCGCAAATTTCAATAACCACCGGTTGGTGGTGGTGGTTTTGCTCAAAAATTAATAAAACGCAAAATATTATTATAATATCGATCGAGTGGTGCAGAGTGGCCCGGCAATGCCAGAAAACAATAAACTGATAAACAATGGTTATCTTCTGCGAGGCGGCGGTGGGAACGGCACTGCAATGGAAGATGGCGCCGCAACAGTAGTTTCGCCACTGCTGGGTGGCGAAACAACGACAACCGCCGTCGCGGGGCCCACGTCAATGGCTCTAGATGCGGCAGACGATTTCACCGACACCAAATTACTAACTTCACAGATTAGCCCCAAGAACACCTCACCCAAAGTGGCGACTGTTGCGAACAATGGACCACACACAAAACTACCCACAGTCGTCTATTTAGGCACTGACACTGGTGGTGGCGGCGGCGGTGGCGTCATTGGCGGCGGCGGAGTCATCGGCAGTGGCGGCAATGCCACTAGAACCTCTTTGCAACGCAATGCACCCATACCATACAGCAACACAACAATTACCAGCAGCACACCAACGCAACATCACAGCCACTGGCTGCTGAAGGAGCCCGCTTTGCGACGACGTCTTTTGATTTTGGCCATAGCCTTCACCGTACTGGGCGCAGCCATTGGTGCACTGGCGATCTACTTTGCCGGCAGTTTCCGTTGTTATCCAGCGCAAGCACAGGCCAGCACGGCCATAAGCAGCAGCGGCGACGACAATAGCAGCCCTGCGGACGCAGATAGTGGCCATCACTCTATCAATTTCCCAGGTATGTAGGTGTCAGTTTCAATTCATTGAATGCCTGTCAAAAGTATTAAACCCACCCAACCACCGAAGTGATATCCATACCACCATTCATCATCCATCATTTGCACTCAAGTGTTGTTGTCATCGACATATGTCAAAACATAAGAATTCTTCGTTAACGTGCGGCAGGGCAGGAAGGAAGATTGTGATAAAAATGTTAACGATAGGCACGCCACGTTCGTGTATTTTTCTTATTGACAGCAAATACCACAAACGCCAAACGGACAGACACACACGTTTTAAGGCGATGAGTTTGCGAAATTTTATGCTAATGGCGTCTTAATATCCTGAATGTATGATTGTATGTATGTTGGATGGCGTTTGTGTGTTTTATTTATTCATCAGCATTTTAAAGTATTAAATTTATGAATTATTTATAAACCTAAGTAACTGGGTCAACATGCAATAAAAACGGTTCAATTTGTTGTAATTGCATTCCATTACCTCAAGTAAATATATTTGCCACATAGCACCACAACTTCTCCGTTTATCACGAGCAACAGGCAGCATTTCTCATTTCCTTTATGCCAGTTTAAATTGTGTTCTCTTCCGAATAACCCTACATTCGGTGTGAGTGGAGCTTCGACTGAATTCTTCGCTGCGAGCTGATACAGTTCGATGAAATGTTACCCTATGAGATGCGATTCCAATGACACCATTCCTTCGAAGGTAGGCCGTATCTGACGTTCGTGGAGACCGTCTACATTCACCGTCGCCGTGTGCTCGGCTTATGTTTACTTATCGATTTTCAATTGAGCAATACGGACTCGCACCAACGCCGTTTCAATTCAGTTACCTTTCAGTGCGGTCCGTCCACCGCTTGTTCCCTTTCGGTGCTGAAGGTGTTGAAGTCTCGATGCAGCAAAACGCCTCCCTTCTATCGTCGTCCCGTGGCACATATCCGTTTCCGTCCATGCTGTATTTAAACGTGTCGGCATATGTGTATATGATGTGTATGTATGTTGTTCGTGTTCAACTCTTGGGAGTGTGTGTTTGTGTGGGTGTGTGTCTGTGTGTGTAGTAAAGCGTGTTTTAGTATTTGCGCCAGATTTCATTGATACCTTTTTATTGCCCTCTTATTTGTACTCTCACACCAGCCACCGCCACAGCAAGCGCGCTGCGAAAAGCCTCCAGTGTATTTCTGTATGGTCGTGCATGGGTTTGTGTATGTGTGATGAATGGCATATTTATGGCATTATTTTTAAGTCATAGAGGAAATGGAAAAATCATTTCTGCAATGTTGTATTCGCGTTAAAGTTCAGCCAATTTTACAACTAAATAAAAACGAGTTTTAAGATCAAAATTGAGAATGGCAATTGGAACTTTGCGAGCATGTATATTGCTTAAAGTAGCACATTTCATGTTCCAAGCACATTTTAAAGAACGTTTTTCTAATTTGAGTTTAATTTGTTTACTTACTTACTATCATCTCCCCCACTAACTAGCAGAAAGTTGAGAAAAGTTTTTAGTTCCTTGTTGTGTGGCAAGTAATTTCCGCACGCCTGTTGCTTGCATATTTATTCTATTCTCTACTTGATATTCTCCGATTCAATGTTATGCGTTACAACGCTCAAATGGGTAATGGGTATGACCGCACCGGGCGGTTGTCTCATTTAAAATTCCAAGCAACATGTGCCAGTTGAGAGCATTTCCTTAATGCACAAAGGATGAATGTTCAACAAAGTAGTTTACGTTGAAATTACATTAACTTGGTTTCTGAAAGAAAATTACTTAAATTAAAATGTAATTTGCTTGATTGGCTGGAGAAGTGGGAAAGTGGAAAGAGGCGAAGTCAAAAAATCATAACACTTTGACAACTGGACTTTTAATCACGAGCCGTACACCATTCTAGAATGTGATAGATTTTAAAATTAAATGAATGTAGGGTATTCATCGATGAATGTGTTTATCCTAATTTGACCAATTGCTCTGACAAATACTGAACCAATCCATTTTGACATTGTTTTTTTTGCATTTGGTCTGACCAACTTTTTGAAGAACAGAATGGAAATGGAATTGAAATGGAATGAAATGGAACAAAATAGAACAAACTTGTAAATGGAACTAGAATGTACAAATAATGGCACCGGAACACAATGAAAATGCAATGACTAAAATAAAGCCAATTTGGTTTTAACAGGCAAAATACAAACCATTACCGAAAATGTATGAAAACAAAATCGAAATGTTAAGGGTTTCTCCGAGGCCCTGTTCTAGAAAGGGAACAAGTTTACGTCTTTACTCTTATTTCAAACTTAATTTTAAGGAGCCACTCGATTGAAAGCTAAGGACAATAGCTACATTTGAGGTCTCCAAAAAACGACCCCGAAAAATGTGTGCCCACCTGTTGGACTCTTAAAATCCTTGCTATTAAAGTTCGTAATTGAAGTTAACACATGATATTTAGTAAGTTTATTAAATGTTTACTCCATAAAAGTTGGGCTTTTGTTAGTGTATCCATATTTTTAAGGTGTATTTGAAAATCCTGCTTTGGAATTTTTTATATTATTTGACTGTAGCTGCAACATGTTCTGTGTGTCACAACCAGTTTTCGATTTTTTTTGTTGCGAAGAGAGGGGAATCCGGGAGGTGTATTTTGGGACAAGGTTTGAGATAAGGTAAAATCATAAAAATATGTCCAACAGCTGGGCAGCTCCGCAATTCTGACATGGCTCTTCACAAAAAAAGTTGCCTACCTCGTCAAATTTTTAATAATAGAAAAGAAAATTAACATTCCTTAGGAAATATATGAAAACTTTTACGCTACAACATTGTGGTTCTGACGACGGAATATGTCAGAACTGTCACTGTCCAACAACTAGCCAGCTTCATCAGTGAAGGTTCATCAACTGGGCAAGCTCCCTTAAAATTTTGTTTTTTTTTATGTTATATTATGCCATTTTAAAAAACTCCTCGAGCATCTCATTTATTTTTTGTTCTTCGAAAAAATAAATTTTCGATTTAAAAAAATGTTTGTAATTGCAGATTTAACAACCTCCGACGGCAATGTGTGTCTTACTGAAGAATGTGTAAGGACAGGTAAGTTGAAGTCTTAAATTTTATATTTTCCCTAAGAGGAAGAAGGTATAACCACTGTATACCAGCAGCAGTACACCTATCCCAAAATATCGCATCACCAAACGAAGTATTTTCTCAAGACGCTAAGTTTCGGGGGCTTCGAAAAGGACAAGACTGACTGCCAGTTTGCATTTAAGTCAAGATTCATTTGAGAGTTAAGATTCTTCATGCTGGTAATTTCGTCCTTGATATGGCTGACTGTCGCAACTGGCAAAATTTAAATTTCACTAACTGTCGTTTCTTCTATTAATTTTCTCATGAGTTACTCAAGCTCGTGATACTGTCAGACCACTAGCATTTCATAAGGTTGTTATATTGAGGATCAATGCATATTCAGGTCTAGCTTTCAATTAGGTGTGCTTGAAGAGTTTTTAATACAGTTCGCTCCAACCACAAACGCCCCACCCCATTAAAACCTCAAGCAAATCGGTGCTTGCATTTTTTTCCTACAACCAAAGGCAACAACTATTCCAAATCAGTTACAAGCTTTTGCAACATTTATAAATAGAAATTCGTCTTAAAACCACCAACGAAGTTACATTTCAACTATGTGACACAATGCACAATGTCAGTGAGTACTCATCACTCATCGCTCATCACCAAATGCTCATGTCACACAGTTGTATGTTTGGTGAAAAGCAATTCCTGGACATGAGACACATTTTGCAATGACGCAACACTGATGGCGATTCGAGGCATGTGGCCCATTGTTCATTTAATGGGAAACTTATCTGCCGGCATTACATCACAACAACAAGAAATCAACAACAAGTACGAATAGAACTACCTATTGCTGACGTCTGACACAACGGACAACGACAGCAGCAGGAACACAGGACCGAACAACACATTACGAACGACATCCATTGTAGTGAGGAAAGTTGGTTGAAATTTGAAAGCGTTTGTCTATTTCTTGGATTGCATTTCATGTGCTTGTTCTACATGCGAATATGTTACTGGCATATTTGTTATACAACATTTTGCGACATGACATTTTGAACATTCCAATTTCCTTATGAACGATTTCCTCCTGACAACCGACAACTGGTGTTAACAATTTATTTAAGGCGAGTGTGGTGGGGTTGCGACTGGGGCTTAGCAAGAAACGTTTAGACGACGAGGAATGAACTTGTGCAGGAAATCGAAATGTTTGCAAAGATTTAAAAGATTCGAAAGACGAGGAAAAATGTTTGAAAGTTTCCTAGTGGAACACAGTAGTCAAGCACTAAGCTAAGTTTTCGGTTGAGAACACGATAAGTTTTTGGTGATAAATTTTAAAAGGAAATTAACATCGGTGCAAAGTTGAAAAAGTTTCGTTTGCTTTGAGACTTTTGCTGCGAATGTTGGTGATCCGCTGCCCAGCACCATCTCCATGCGCCTCGCCTGCCCCTTGCAAGTCAATGCACATAATTCATATTTCGCACAGTAACCCGCAGTATTTGGCCCTTGCAATGCACAAACTTTTGCAATATGTCTCAACGAACCGACCAGTGACTCCCGCTACCGCCGTTGTTTCTACTCCCAGCAGACATGCAAGCACTCCCTAACCCAGCTTTCAATTCAGTTCAAAGATTCATCGTTATGTAAGCATTTTAATTAAACCAAAAAACGACAACAACAACAACAACACCAACAACAACAAAAACAAGAACAAAAACAAGAAAGGTAATTAGTTTGACTATGAAGCGTGGCAGTGACACGAGCAAATTTTGTGAATATGTGAACTTTGTCTGCAATTGGGGAGAGAAAGTTTTATCGAGTAAATTTTTAATATGGAATTTTTGAGGGAAAAACGGAGGTTCCTTTCACCGGCAACACAGTTCAAATGCAAAACTTTAAAACAAAAAAAAATACCCACAATTTTGCTGTGGTTTTGTTAGGGTTATATGGTGGTGGTTCTTAGAAACAATAATGTTTGCATATCAATGATTTATTTTGTTCCTTTTTAAACTAAGACTAATCTGTAAAAATATTGATGTTTAAGGATGCAACTTTTAGGCAGGGTATACTTACTTTGGCACAACGTTTGTAACGTCCATAAGGAGGCGTGTCCGGTATGGAAAAGTATATTTATTCTTGACCAGCATCATCTCCTCAGTCGATTTAGTCACATCCGTCTGACCTTATGCCCATCTGTCTGTCTGTCTATCTGTCCGCACGATGGTATCGATTTGGTATTGGGACAAAATTTTGTTATATTGAGGGTATTTCTAAACTTCTACTTTGTGGGAGTATTTCAGCTGCGGCATTGCCGAAGATAGTCCACTCTCTAGTTTTTTTACAGATTATGCTTAGTGTTAAAAGGTAGGTTAGGTTAATACACCCCTTACCACGCAATAAATAGTTCGTGCCAGGTGCCAATACAACAAAGCATCTCTTAGTGGGTATCAATTTCGTCCAATACACTCAAAGAATGAATGTGTTTTGAGGCGTAATTGCTGCAATTGTTGAATATTTTTAGAGGAAATACGATAGTATTTGTCGTGAATGAACTCGTATTCAAAACTTGCAGCAATTACGCCTCAAAACACATTAATTCTTTGAGTGTATGAAATATGAAATTTGCGAAACCAACATACACACATACATCGTCACAAAGATTTTTTGAGTAGTATAATCCTCTATATTTTCTTCTCTGCCTATCTCTCCAGCTGCCTCTTTATTATCAGCAATGGATACAACAGCGGATCCATGCGATAACTTCTTTCAATATGCCTGTGGAACGTGGAACAAAAAACATATCATACCCGAGGATCGTAGTTCCATAAGCACATTCGAGGTAAGCCCCGTAAAAATGTGTTAATTGAAATGTTAATTTGAATGCACCGTTCTAAGGTCTTGGCCGATCAGCAACAAGTCATACTCAAAGGTGTGCTTGAAGAGCCGATAAATGATGCCGATAATCAGGCCACAATCAAGGCTAAAATGTTCTTTAAGAGTTGCATGGATATACGTAAGTACGCTCAAGAGAGTTAAGGGGTTTTGAAACTACTTTGTTTTCAAATAACTTCTTTTTTTTTTAGCACAAATACGCAAAGTTGGTGAAAGGCCCTTGAAGGATGTTTTGAAATCGATCGGTGGCTGGCCGGTTATCGAACGAAATTGGCAACCGCCGAACATGTCTATTGAACAGCTTGTGGGCTTCTTGCGGGGCAACTACAGCGAAGGTAAAACAAATGTATTATGCATGTCCATTAGCAAGAATATTACTATCTATCCGCAATGAAAATAAATATCTTACGCCTTTTACTATAGCGGTGTTCGTTGAACTGTATGTGGGCGCCGATGATAAGAACTCCTCGGTGCATATTTTACAAATCGATCAGCTGCAATTGGCCCTACCGTCGCGCGACTATTACCTGAAGCAGAGCAGCGCCAACGACCTGAAGGCCTACCACAAGTACATGACCCAAACGGCTATACTTATGGGTGCCGATCCAGATACCGCTGCCCAAGAGCTGGACGATGTTGTGCAATTTGAAGTGAAACTGGTGAATGCTTCACTGCCAGAAGCCGATCGCCATGACACCAGTGCCATCTATAAGAAAATAACACTAACGGAATTGCAGCGACAAGTGCCCGAGCTGAATTGGACCGCGTATTTGCAGACGGCGCTGGGACATGAAATCAAATTGCGTGACGACGAAGAGCTCGTCAGCTATGCCATGCCTTATCTGATCGATATGGGCAAGATACTGAGATCCACCGATCGACGCGTCATACACAACTATGTCATTTGGCGGCTGGTCATGTCCATAATGACGCACATGATCGACGAATATCAGCGAGAGCGTGTCGAGTTCAGGAAAATCCTGCTCGGCATACAGTCGGAACGGATGCGTTGGTGTCAGTGCGTCGAGTGGACCAACAAGAAACTGGGCATGGCCGTTGGAGCCCTATTCATACGGGACAATTTCAATCAGGACAGCAAAGATACGGCACTGGAGATGATACATACGATACGTGAGGCCTTCAATGAATTGCTCGCAGAGAATCACTGGATGGACGACGAGACGAGAGCGGTGGCCAAGGAGAAGGCCGACACAATGAACGAGCGCATAGGATATCCGGAGATATTAACCGATGCCGATGAGCTGGAAAAGGAATATGTGAATGTAAGAGGAACTGAGACAATACATTTGCTAGGTTCTGTATTTTCTAAATATTACTCGCAGCTTACGATCGTTCCCGACAATTTCATGGAAAACGTGCTGAACATACTAAAATGGGAATCGGAGAAGAACCTACTGTTATTGCGCACACCAGTGGACAAGGAGAAGTGGAGCTCGGAGCCGGCTGTGGTGAATGCATTCTACAATCCAAACAAGAACGACATCGGTGAGAATCAAGGAAGCGTCCTGGACCAAAATTTAAAATTCACATTACGTTCTTCTTCTAGTATTTCCTGCGGGCATTCTACAGCCTTTATTTTATAGTCAGTACTTTCCTAAATCGTTAAACTATGGTGGCATTGGGGTGGTCATTGGACATGAGATTACACACGGATTCGATGACAAAGGCATGGGCACATTTGAGAATTCTAATTAACTTGAATGGTTTTTTACGTTTTCCCAACATATTTCCCCACTTAGGAAGGCAGTTCGACAAGGAGGGCAACATGATGCAGTGGTGGAACAATGCCACAATCGAGGCGTTCCGTGAACGCACCCAGTGCATCATCGATCAGTACTCCAAATACAAGATCGACGAGGTGGACATGTACATGAATGGGCGTATGACACAAGGCGAAAATATTGCAGACAACGGTGGACTTAAACAATCATTCAGGGTGAGCTAAGTGAATACACACACAATAATAAATAATAAATTAAAACTACTTGTCGCCCCTTCGTCTTAGGCCTACAAGAAATGGGTAAAACGTCATGGTCCCGAGCAGGATCTGCCCGGTCTGAATCTAACTCATGATCAACTCTTCTTCTTAAACTATGCCCAAATCTGGTGTGGATCCATGCGGCCGGAGGATGCGCTCACGAAAATACGCTCTTCGGTGCATTCGCCCGGTTTCATAAGGGTACTCGCACCCTTGTCCAACTCGATAGACTTTTCCAAGGCATATCAGTGCAAGCTGGGCTCTCCCATGAATCCCATCGAGAAATGCAGCGTGTGGTAAAAAGTTCGCTATTTAAATACAAACAAACAAACAAACAAACAAAAATAAAACAAAGGAGAATACGCTTCTCATTTACTTACAATTAGTGTCTAATGATTTTATTTTTTTATAAATGTCTTTTGCAACAAACTTTTCATTTCTAAATAAAATATTTTTGGTTTATGTAATTGCTAAACTAATACATTCATACATATAAATTATCCCAACAATAAAAAAAAATACAAAAAAAAACATTATTGGAAATATACTTATGCATGTATATGTGGAAAATAAATAAATTTGTCCAATGGAATGTGGTTTCTTATCAGAAAAGGATATGGTTGAGTAGAAAAAAACGTAGAAAAATTTAGATAAAAAGCTAAACGAATCACCAGAGATTACTTTCGAGTTTAGAAGTAAATTTTGATTTGCAAAACATCGGAAGTTTGGAAATTTTCAATAAATTGTGCACTTTATTCATTTTTCATATTTGAGTTTCACTTGCGTAAAAAGATTCTATTAAAGTCCAATAAACGCCACACAATAAAAACGCTCCGTTACATATACACACTCTAAAATTCAACTAATTCCGTTCTAATGCATAAAATGCCCCTGTCAATCACTACTGCATGGAACCTAAATAACATTCGCGGCCTTCCAATGGAACGCTCGGAACTACATATCACACAAATACAAAGGTACATTGAACATCAGCTTCGTCACATTACAATCGCCTCGAAGATAACCGCCTTCCGGCGTCGCCGTATTTGGTTACGTGCGAACCACATTGCCCTCGGCACTCAGCCGACGGGGCGGATTACGCGACCAATTTTGCTCATCGGTGCTGGCGAATATCAAGTAAACGAAATTCCCACCAATATTCAGTGCAGCAGCCAGCCAGAAAACGATACGCCACTGCGCCAAGGTCTCGCGATGATTTATAATCAAGCCAATGACATACGGCGCCAGGAAGCCACACACATTCGCGGCCGAGTTGGTAATGCCGTACATGGTGCCCGCAAAGCGTGGACTCAGGTTGATGTGGTTCATTTGATTGCCCGCATAGACAGCGCCTCCGAAGGAGCCCACACCGGCCAGCATAAATGTGACCCACACCCAATTGCAGCCAACATAAGCAATGCCCAGCAGACCCAGCGACGGCACTACGGACGCCACTGTGTTCCACAGTTTGTACGAGTTGAGCACGGAAATGTAACGCCTTTCCAGCATCCAGTCAGCCAAAGCGGAGCAGGCAATGCCCACCACCCAAGAGGTCAGATAGGGTACGGCATTCAGCAGGGCATTCGACTGGATGTCGAAATGCAGGATGTTGCTCATGTAAGTGGGCAGCTCGGTCAGTTGTGTGTAGAAGGCCCAACTGCCACCGCACTGTGTGATCAGAATTGCCCACATTGGCACCGACTTGAGTATGGAGCACCAAGGAATCGATTCGCTCGGTCGTTCAGTTAAGCCCGCTTCCGTCTCTTCATCCATCAAGTCGTCCGCAAATGTTCGCGGCTGCAATACGCGTATACTCCGTTCAATGTATTCACGTTCCTTAAAGGATATACGCGGATGCACACTGGGCTTATCGTAGACCAAGAACATCCAAAATACAAACCACACAATCCCCATCAGGCCAAATATGTAGAAAGCGGACGGCCAGCCGCCCAGAAAGTCCTGCGAACACAGCCACCCGGTTAAGGGCATCGAGATGACAGTGCCAATGTTGGAGCCCGCATACACAATGGCGGCAAATTTATTCCGCTCCATGGGCGGAATCCAATGTGCCAGCATGGCATGCATAGCGGGATATGTCACTCCCTCGCCCATGCCCTCTAGGACGCGCACTAACACCAGAAACGGCAAATCCCAGTTGGCAGCGATCGGAGTCAACAGCGTGAAAATGGCCGTGATGAGCACACCATAGCCGTAAATGCGTTTGCCTCCGATTAGCTCGGCCAACCTCCCGCCAGGTACTTGCGTCAGCACGTAACCATAGAAGAACGAACCCAAAACCAGACCTTGCGTGGCCTCGTCCCATACGAACTGGCCTTCTGGCAAGGGCACGGTAGTGTTCTTCGGGGTCGGCGTGGGGCAGGTGTCGTCCACCGAAGTGGAATTCTCATGTGGTATAGCAGTTTGGTTAACCATGGCCACAATGGCCACAGAAAGATTGACTCGCATCGCGTAGACAACTGCAAAGCCTAGGAAGCCCATGAAACCGAATATGTGACGTGCTTTCGGAAAAGAGCCGTCTTCTGCAAAGGTCAAAGTAAGATTGTAGTTAAAAGAAAGCTAATTAGCACAGAAAAAATTACGGTAAATACCTTCACTGCCATCAATGAGCGGATCGGAACTGCCTCTGCCCTCCGACGAGTCGATGTCGTCTTCCTCGCCATCCGTTTCTAAATTCGTGTTGAATGCTATTTCGTCATCACAGTTGTCTGTAGCCTCAAAGTTTCGTACCATTTGATCCGCCTCCTGATTTTCACGCTTTTTCGTTATGCGCGCCATTATTTTCTTTCTTTCACTTTAGAATTATGGCCAATTAATTGTCAGCCAGTTATAATTTCAACAAGTTTCTGTGCATATTTTTTCTAATTTGGTTTTTTCACTATTGCCCATGAACTTTTTGTTAGGAAACAAAGAAAATCAAGAGAAAACAAAAAAGGGAAAAGGCAATAGTCTCGAACGAGTAGCTGGAATGCACTGACTCGACTTGACGTGTAGTAGCCCATCTGTTAGATACAAAAATGACTAAACACGCGAATACGGAACACACAACGAACGAGGTAAAAAGTCTCCACCAAGTTTGTGGAGTGGAGGAGCCGCCAACGGGAGGAGTGGACGAGTTCTAATAATACTTCCCATTTACATCTACATGAGGCTTATCTAACTAAACGCAAACTGTTTCTATTGAAATATGAATTAATCAATTTAAATGGTTGCAAACGAAGCCTATTGCTGAACAAAATTACTAATATTGTGCCAGGCTGCTAGTATGTATCCAGATAAGAAGTATTATCAGAAGAATGGCATTACAATAGACGTACAGTTGAAAGTGGAAACCAACATAACAAAACCTTATACACAATTACGCAAAACATATGTTCAGTGGAATACCCTACAGTCCCAAGCTAAATATTAAAGAACCTACACTAGTTTGAAGTTACAGCTTCACATACCAATTGTCTAAGGGCCGAAACGTGTCATTTGATTTTTATAATTTATTAAATTTCGTTTTTATTTATAAAAAAATAGGTGATTTTATAAAAAAAAACTAAGGCATTCCTGAGTTAGGTTTGAATTTTGTAAATTCAAAACTTTTAAAGCGCCTTTTTAAATGCAATGCATGTGTCCAGATTCATATTTCTTACGTTAATTGGCAAAAATAGTTCCAATCGGGAAGACGATGCTCTTCTGGATGCCCGAGTACGGCATAGTTTCGTAGTGATAGTTCTTCTCCACAGTCACGAAATTGCTGCCAGCAACAATGTATTTCTGCAGTGGCTCCAATGATATTTGATGGCAATTCACAAAGAAATTATTGCAAAGCAAGGCGGCCACCAACTCGAAGGCGCACGAATGACTTTCTTGCCAGATGGAAGCGTTGACAAAGGCCAGCGACTCCTTTGAGCAAAGAGCAATTGCTTCCTTGGCTGTGCGGAAGGTGTGCAAGGTAACAACACCGCTGAGAGCGTTGCCTGCACCCAAGTGTTCATGTGTGAAGTCACAAACCAGAGTGGCCGAAGAGTTGGGCTGTTGTCCACTAATTTTATTCGCCCCAAGGCGGTCAATGGTTTTCAAAGCACTTACGAAACCAGCGTGTTGTGCGACTTCGGACGAATAGGTTGGTAGCTTCGGTTGTAGAATGCCGATGAAGATCTCCCTCACGGACTCTTGCACCAAGAGCGTGGCAATAGCGTTTCCTGCAAATGGCGTTTCCAGTGATTTGGCCAAATGGTATGCGGCCGCATTCAAATCGGAACCAGCAAACACAATCATAACTGTGGGAGTGGGTGCGGTAGTTGTATTAACCTGTTGCGAAAAATGTAAATTGATAAGAGGTGCAAAAGTTGGATGCGAAAGTGCGTGGTCGGTCAGCATTTACCTGGGCTACATTTTGTGTGGACATTTTGTCGTATACCAAGTTGTCCAGCATTGCTTTAGTAATTTTCACTTTTGTCATTTCTCAATTGCGGCTAAACTATTAATTAAATTTAAACAATTTAATTCGCACACTCTACTATCTACCATCTGTTAATTTACCGAAAGAAAAATAATAAGATAACAGCGAAGATTGGATTTTGGAGAATTTAGATCAGGGTTGCATTGGATTTAATTTTGTGGCTGAAATATTATGAGCAGGGAAGACATTTGACACAACAACCTCTTTCGAATTTGCCAACTTTTCAACAAAACAAAAAGGTTAAACTGCTTCTGCGTATTTTTTGTGTACAAATTTTAAAAAATGTTAAGGTTTTGATATTGTGCAAAGATTTCCCAATTACTTTTTTTCACCAAAGACCAATGTTTTTCCGCAGAGGCCGCGGATATTGCTCAAAGATTGTTCTTGAAAATCGGATATTTGTGTAAAAAATATTTTTTTGTGGTGAAAAGTTTTCTAAAAACAAAGAAAATGTATATTAATTATATTTTTTTTATCGCATTTTCAAGAATAGTTTTTGAGCAAGTTCCGTTGCGGCTGCGGAACTTGTAATTTTAAGTAATTGGCTTGCTTGAATTCTTGAAACTTTTAAACTGTTAGATAGAAAAGCAAATTTGGAAAAAAAACTGGAAAGAGTTTGATTTGCGACGATATATAAAAATATGACGAATATACCAAAAGTAGCTTATTAAAATTATATATTTATGATTAAAATTGTCATGACTCGAGAGAGGTTGTTCACAGATATATAAAAAAAGATTTCTTTTATTTGTTAAAATATTTATAATAATTAATTTTAATAAAACACAAAAACTACATAATTTACAATTTACTTTGATTTGATCGTTTCTGTGTAAACGCTTCTATTGACTTCAAATACACATCGCCATAACGCAACTTCTCCAGCTTAACGCACTCCGAATCGAGAGCGAGCATCACATTTTCCCGAAGCGGCTTGCTCAGTAGTTTCTTTGAGATTCTCAACGATTCGGCGGGCAACATGGAGTATTCGACCATTTTCGGCCACACCACAGTATCCAAATCCTCACTTTTAAATACACGAGCCACAAACTGAAACTGTAAAGCCTCCTGTGCTGTCAGCCGTTCGCCAAAGAGTAGAGATTCGCCAGCCTTCGATCGTCCCAAAATCAACGGCAGCAAATATGTTGATCCCGCCTCAGGACATATTCCGAGCTTGGTAAAGGGTCCCTGAAAATAGGCCGACTCCGTACAGTAGACGACATCACAAAGAGCACTCAGTGTAAAGCCTATACCGATGCAGGGTCCGTTTACGACTGCCACCAATACTTTGGGTGACGAGACAAATGCCTTGACCAGGCTGCGCATTACATAATTGGATGACTTAAAGAATTCTCTGACATCCGCATAGTGGCGCGTCTGTGTAAGATCATTGCCCGCAGAAAATGTATCGCCAACGCCGGTTAGAGCTATTATTGTAACAGTTGCATTGTTGGCTCCCTCATGCAGTGCACGTATTAATTCATAGTACGCCCGACGATTGAGAGCATTTTTCGAAGCAGGTTTATTGAATTTTATTAGCAAAAGACTTTGACGCTGCTCCACGAGAAGTTCTGTATAGGAAGGAGCCGGTTTTCCTATTGTTGTGGATGTATTAAGGTTCGTATCTGCTGCACTCATGTTGGCTGCTAGGCTGCTGCTGGCGCACTGAACTGATAAAGCCATGCGAAAAGCGAAAGCAATTCAGGCGGGAGTCGTTTGTGAATTCAAATACGCTACACACGCTACAGCAGTGCAGGCAGGGTATATGTATTTGTTTAGCAACACATGTTTGTTCGCTATGCAAAAGATCGAAATAACGAATTGAGCCCAAACAAGATTGGGCTCCATTAACTGAAATATTCAATGAAATTTTAAACTACCAACGCTTAAATGGAACATTTAACTGTCTTAGTGTGTAGGGTATAGCGGCTTCGATCCAGATGGCCAACATGCAAACTTGTTTGTGTTGATAACAGCGCCTCTGTGTTGAGAGCAAACACTTCCTAGTATTTGTGTTGTTGTTTGGAATCTAATTTTTACAAGTTGTTATTAAGCTGCAAAGCCACTCAAATGTATATTTATCTATACAATAAACATAATTAGGAGCTGTCTCAAAACAACAACAAAGTTGTCACATTCCATGTTGACTTTATACGACATAAAATGGACTTAATTCAATTTAAAATGTTAACGTCAAAGGAATGCTTGCAAATATAGCACAAATATCGACTGAATTCCCGTACAATATTTAATTTTGATGTAAACGAGCGAGTTGTGAGCTATTTTTGTCATTAGTGCTCTCATAAATCTTTAGTTAAGATGACTGTAGCCTGTATTTGTCTACTCTACCACAAGCAGAACTGATAAGCTAGCTAATAAGGCAAAGTTCAGTTAATAAAACAACCAAACATGAAGTTTAAAGCACTGCAAGGCACTTAGAACAAGTCATATAATAAGAAGTGAGTAAGTTTCTGTCGGTCAAGCCGACTTTTGGATACCCCACACTTACTGGGGCTAAAATTCTCATATATCAAGTTAGGAAAGTTCGGTGAAACCTTGAATTTGAAATCTCAAATTCAAATTTGACATCAGCGACCCCATAAAACCCATATACCAAATATGGTAACAATTCAGTTAAGTTAACAATGTTACAAAACAATATTTCTCACTTGTATCAGAAGTAGGCGTGGCAGTTGACCAATTCCGCCCACTCGCAACTCCTTCTATGACCTTATAAACATAAAGTTTGAACCTCCTAGTTCACTTCTAGCTCCTTTATTCGGGCTTACCAATCACAAGGACCGACTGACGAATATGGCAATATCTACTGAGGAGGTTATGCTGATCAAGAATATATATACTTTTTTATACATATCACACCTCCTTATTGGAGTTGTACACTTCCGACCAAAGTGAATACACTTTACCTCATAAGGTGTAGGGCATAAAAAACACTTCATAGTAAGTGCTTGACGGTTGTCTGTGTTGAGACTTCTCTTTGAGAGTTGATTTCAAATCACAACATACCAAAATAGACCTTCATTTGGATGTGTTGGTCAAGTACCGCTCGAGGTAATGGCCAAAACAGTTGTTAAAGGCACACCATAAGCCAACGGAAAGCTGTGCAGTTCATATAAACAAAAAATTCACCACAAATAAACAAAATGGAGCAAACTGAATGTGAACGGTTACTCGATGTTCTGTAACCGAATAAAAACAGTTCACAAATTTTCTAACCGGAAACACGGTCATTAAATGGTAGGAGCCCTAATATTTACTTTCAATGACTTTAAAATTTTTTAATTCGGTGACAACCAACTCTTTATGCGAGACGAGATTATACAAAGAAAATATGTGAAATCTTATCGCATGGATGGTTTTTTGGTGGATTTTTAGGACGTTTATATAGGGTATTTTTTTGGGTAACCCTTTTTATGAGCCTTTTTTTAGAAATTCCTAGTACCCTAGTAATTTTTTTAGGTTATATTGTACTGTAAAGTTTTCACATCGATATTCTTCAGATCTATCAAAATTATTGACTAGCATTTGTTTCGTTAAAGATATAAAATAATATTTTATTACAGCTTAGGTCCAATAAAAATATTTGCAATCGTATGAACTTTTCAGAGACACTCTCAAAATTCAACTTTCAATTAATCAAGCATTTCATCAAAAAATGCTAATCTACAAAAGAAAATAAAAGAAAATAGAAAACAAAAACCTTAACTACCAAGTTCCATTAATGCTGATCCAAGTGTCCAAATTTCTTGCGCAACTTCTCGCGTCTTTCCTTTTTAACACTACGCCAGGGCTTTTCGGCAGGCGCTGCCCCAGTCATCACAGTACCGTCTTCGAATACACGAATGTGGGGGAAATTGCTGCGTCCTTTAACATAAGCTTTGCTGCTGTTCGCATCGAAGAATTGACTGTCGAGCTCCTTGGACGAAGTGTTTTTGTTAATCTGGAAAATGACAGTTTTTTTAGAATTTTGCAGAAGTTTGATTAACGCTTAGATTATTTACCCGCATTGCCCTTTGCTGTTGGGTGGGCAATGTCTGTTCCGAGATCTCCTGGCGTGTCTTGGCGGGAAATACAAGAAATTCGTCTTGCGGCACTGAAGGAGGTGCCAGGCAGTAGAGCAGCTTTCCCTTGACATAATCTTTGCAAACATAACGCGCCGAACGCGATTGATCGGGTTGGCCGTTGGATGTCATGAAACCGCGATTATCTGCATTGGAGGGGATAAGGGAATTTCGTGAATTATATAAACATTTCCATGAAGGGTTACTCACAGCCGTATGCGAGCAATAATTCTTCCGAATGTGGTGACCTATCGGGATCCTCGCCCTCAATCGGTTTGGCTATGATGATGCCATACAATTCCTCTAGTATGTGACGCGGTATGCGCTCGCACAGCAAATTTACGGGAGGCACATGGTCACGCATCTGGGAAATTCGAAATTTGTTGAGACTATAAAGTAATAAGTGAACTCGAATATTACCTGATCTATGGGCAGAATGCCATTCAGTATCATGTCGGCCTTGGTCAGCACAAAGCTGGGCATCACCAAGCCGGGACAATCGCACAGCAACAGATCGCTATCGAGGAATAGCGTTTGGAAGTGCTTTGTTTTGCCAGGCGTTGCCGAAACGGAGACCTTCTTCTCCGTCATCAGGGCGTTAATAGTGCTGCTTTTGCCCACATTGGGATAGCCAACCAAACCGATTGTGGTGATGTTGGGCGTGGTGGTGGGCCCCGAATAGATGCTCTTGAAAAACTCAATCAATTCGGTGTGTGACAAGACTTTGGGGTCATTTTTAAGACCAGTCGCCGTCGGTGGCTCAATCTTCTGCTCAATTATGGCCAGTTTCTGTTCCAGTTTGTCCAAGGAACTGTTGATCTCATTGGCAGCCTGCTTCAACTCCTTCAGTGAAATGTCCTCTTCTTTGGTGGGCTCAACCTTCACCTCCTCATCATCACTGCCTTCCTTGGCAGCAGCCAGCCTCTTCAGCTCCTCTGCGGCCAGTGAAGCTGAAAAGAAAGCCGTGCGTATCCCTTCACTATCGAAGTACTCTGCCCAATGTTTGCGCTGTTCGTCGTTCAGCAAATCCGATTTGTTCACCAGAATCATGTTCATTTTGTTGGGATTCATCTCCGTCACATACTTCTCCAAATCATCGCTGCGAAAGAGCAACGGATTGCGGGCATCCACAATCTGGACAACCACATCCGAACGTTCTACGACGCGCCACAATTGACGCCAGAATTCCAGATTCTTTTCGTAGGGAGTCATTATAATCTGTTCGTCCTCCTGGAGAAGCGCCAGATTGCGGCGCCACTCCAGGAAACTGTCGCTTTCAGCGCGTTGCAGATCCTCGGCTGTGGTCTCCGCGGTCCACTTGGGCCTACGCGGTATCTTCAGCAGTTCACGATTGTCGATGTGCTTCTGAGTAATTTGCTGTTCTTCGGTCTTTGAGAGCAGTCCCACGCCTTGTTTGGGATTGACAAACGCTATGTTCAGCTTTTCCGCTTGGAACTCTGTGCCTGCCAGTTCGGCTGTGCGTAGAAAGTCCTGAAATGAGGACTCCTCGGTGACCGACGATAAGTTGAGACGACCCCATTCGTATCCGTCTTGGACTTCGGTGGTGTGCAACTGAAAATGTAAGGAAGTGAGTCTCGAGTTAGGAAATTGCATTTGTTTTTGTTTTTCTTTCGAACCATTGAATTATTGTCCACTCTTCGGCGATTGGTGTGACCAAAGCGGTCCTTTATCAGCGTTCTTCCCAGATTGCTCCCTCCCTTGTTTTTCTTGCTCATTTTGATGGAATTTGTTTTAAATATCGCTGTTTTATTTAATTTTTTGAGAAACTATCAACACGTGCCGAAAAATCTGACAGAAAGTAGACAGCGATTTTGTCAACAAACCAGCTGTGCTGCATAGTTGCCAGATAGACTTTGTTGAACATATTTGACCAAATTCTCACAAAATGTGGGTAAAACCTTATTTTATTTCAAGGAACCGACTTTTGTGTACCAGTTATTTATGCACAAATTTACAATGCCTAGTTCATTAAAGATTAGAGATATGTCTGGTTTTCAATATGTCAAATTCAATGGCGCTAATTGTCAGTTAGGTTGTTCAATAATATGGGAAAATTAATACGAGGTGGCGTCACTGTTGAGCTCAAACCACATTGCAGAGATAGTTTTACATATATGGTTCTAAGGGTCGTGAGTCGTGACATAGGATAGGTTTTGACTCGCCCACAGGTTAGTAAAAAATGCTATATCTCAGACGATTTTGATCACAAGAAAATTAAATTTACTATAAGACCCCAGCCATAATCTGGGCTTAGGGTTCCCACATGCAAAATGATCTTGGTCTGGATTATGAAAAAAAATATCTGGGCTTTTCCGTTTTCAACTGGACATTCAAAGAAAAAGTCGTAACTTTTTTTTCTTCTTTTAATGACATACTTTTAAGAAATAGTAAAGTAATGATTGAATAGCATTATGCAAGGATATACATTGGTAAATCCTTACAAAAAAAAAAAACAATTAAATTAGATAGCTTTTTGTTAAAAAAAACCAGGGACCCAAAATAAATAACATTCATATTTTTTAAAACGAAAAAATGGCCATGATTTAAGGAATTATTTTAAAAGTGGTACTATAACTATTAAACTACAATTTATATTTTTTCCATTGCCGATAACTATTATGGTTTGAAAATATTTGTAGTTTAATAGTTATAGTGCAACTTTTTTGTGATAATACTTATAATAGTTATCTCCCTGAAAAAACCCCTTTACAGATTTGTCTATGCAAGACAAATTTTAACTTTTGTCACGCTCCAGAATAGACCTGTAAATTTGTTTTTTCTCAGTTTTGAAAGACGTTGAAAGCTTTACAACTTCAGTTTAAAAACAGTACAATGCCATAAATATTTTGTAGTAAAGGGCCGCTTGTAACAATTTCCTGACCTTTTCTATTTGTAAAAGTGTGTAGAACTTTTTAGAGTTTTCATTATAGTTTAGTCTTATAATTATATGGTCAAAAGCAATAAGCCCTTAAGTCAAAACAAAATTTCGAAATGGTCTACTTTTTAAAAAAAATTTATGTGTTGTGGTTCCATAAATGTTTCAGAGGACTCTTCGTAAAATGTTTAGAGTGACGTATACAGTCTTATTCAATTCATGCTCAATTACTTAAGAGGATATTGTCTTTGGCAGCAGAAATATTTCAGATTTTATGAAATCAGCCATCATTCTACTTCTTTCCTTAGGGTAAAAGTTATTTAAATGGCTAAAAACTCATTCGCAGTAATTGAAAAAATTAAAATATTTGACAGAAAACTTTATCTTTATAATAAATACGAAAACGTTTGTAGTCCATTGGGTTTTCTGGCTTATTTTATTTTTTTTACTAAGAAATATCAGATAAATTTTATCTGGACAAATTATTGAAAAACTGGACTCTGGACAAAAGACAAAAAGTCTGGACAATCCAGACGAATCCAGACCGTGTGGCAACCCTATCTGGGCTACAAATGGCCGGGATTAGACAATGGGGCGTGGCACAAGTCAATATTTGAAAATACTGTAAAAGCGCTCCCACACAATGTATTCCAACGAAATTTGGCAAATGGCTTCGTGGTTTCAACTCTAAGCTAAATGCAACATTTCGGCGTGATTGGACAAAGAGGCGTGTCACCGCCCATACAAACCAATATTTCAAATTGTCATTCTTAGGCTCCCATTGAATATTCTTCAACGGGAAATGGTTCTATCCTTTCTAGAATTGTTACGACAAATTTTTTGTTGAATTTTTAAAACATAAATCTTTTTTGTATTTATAGTAGTTATGTTTATCGAATAAAATTACTAAATTTGTAAAACAAATTCAACAAAAAAGATGTTTCCATTTAGCACCAATTGGTGCTCGTCTCGGCTAAAACCTCGGCCAACCAATCCTCGAGCATCGCTCGGCGGTACTCTCCGCTTTCTTTGTCCGAAATTTGTTATAAATTTTTTGTGGCTCACTTGGAGCAAAATTTAAAAGACCCCGCGACTCCGGCGAGTTCAGCCGCGCCAAAAGCAAGCGTGCCCAGAACAGGCTCCGAATCCCACCACCAGTGATTTGTCACAAATTGCGCCCAACAATGGAGCTGTTTTTTTGGACTCATAAAGTCCACAATATGCAGTGTTTGCGATGAGGCACAGGAGAATGTTCAGGCGACTTAAAGGAGAAAAGTTTTTGGGAGGTGTCCGAGGCGCTAAGGTGGGTGTACGTCATGTTCACTGGGGTCAAGAGAACCCCAGGACATTAGCGGCACTTGTCTGGCGGTACGGTTATTTCCCGAAATTTGTTTTTGTAGTTTTTGTAATTTTTGTATGAGAGTGTAACTGTATGGTAGATTTTTTTTTGGTTTGGAATTAGTTCAGTTTTTTTGTAACGGGTGTTTGTCAAAACTGTATGTACAAATACTTTTGCGACACCGGCAAATAAAAGCAAAAAAAAAAAAAAAAACTTTGAGTCAAATATGTGCTGTGGTCGGAAGACATTTTTGGGTTTTTGTTTTGTTTCTAACAAAAGAAAAAAATACAAAGGGTGTGGTTAATTTTTAACTTCTTTTTTTTTAATTTTTCGTTGTGTTTTTTATTTCTTATTTAGCGTTTTCTTTTTTAGCGTTTCACGTAAAGCCCGAAATACAATATCGCGTCGACAGCAATTGTATTTCGGGCTTTATATTTATTGTAATTTTGAAAATTTTTTCCTGGCATATTTGGATTCCCTTTTATGGGAATTTTAAACCAAAAAAGCTGGTAAATATAGAGTACTTTTAAAGTAACCATTTTCCAGCGGTTACTTTTACAGGAAGAATACACCCCTGTAAAATACACTCCTGTAACAAAAAAGCTCTTTTCGTTGTTTCGAAATTAGCTAACTTCGAAACAGCAACTATTTTGCTGTCTAACTTCGACTAAAGCTCCGAACTTCGTAAAACAGCAACTATTTTGCTGTCTAACTTCGACTAAAGCTCCGAACTTCGAAAAACAGCAACTATTTTGCTGTCTAACTTCGACTAAAGCTCCGAACTTCGAAAAACAGCAACTTTGATAAGTGTAAGTAAAATTTTTTGAGATGCCACCTTTCGATTCTATATAAAAAAACGTTTAAGCATTGTCCAATTCGATGCTACATTAGATAAAATAAAAAATATTAAATGCTATATTAAATTTGTATTGGTTAGAGATGCTTAGAAAGGCATTTTGGACATGGGCCGAGATTCCAAAAACCCCTATCAGTGGGGCAAAATGGGGTCCTGAGACCAAATTTTTATGTGCGATAAATGGGTCATATTGTGTGGGGGTATTTCATCTTCGACCAATCTTTGGGGAATTTCGCACCCGTGTGCTGCGAATAGATTTTTTGAGGTGACTGATTTTGAAGGTTCAAATGTCCAAAGTCAGGATGAAGGATTCAAAGAAAAAGGCCATACAAAAAAATACAAATGGTTTAGAAGACAAAAAATAAACGCTTCATATTCGTTCCGTTGAAATTGTTGTTCTGCGAGATTTACTTCATCCTCAAGCTTATCCGAGTTTTTGAAAATAATACCAACCAAAACGTGATCTGTGTTCGTTCGTAATTGTATTAAGTTAAAACTATTCTCCCGTATTGAATGTAATAAAAAAATTTTGGAAATTCTGCTCAGATTACTTGGGGGCATTTGTTGAGCTCTCCAGATAAACTAAAAAGTCTTTCATGTAACAATCACTTTGAAGTTTTGCCCCACATTTAACTCGGAGCATCTACTAATTGTAACTAAACTTTCTTCTCCCTTTTCCGAAAAAGCGCAAGCAATACTTCTAATATGGAATTAATGTCATTCAAAATGATAATTAATTGCCCTCCCCGCTGCTAAAACACAACAAATTAAACGATTTTTTCCCAACTTCACTGGGATTTGCCAACGAAAACTTTAAATTTATGTAATAACAACACACATACAGGGGACACACACACTCGCACAAACAAACAAGCAAATTTATAGTTTTCCCGTGTATGTACAAGATATGCTAACTAACACTACAATAGCAGCAACCCTTTCAAAGCTGCCCTCACTCTACATTCTGCTCCTTATCGCCCCCCCTCCCCCTTCTCATCATCATAGACACACACAGAAGCAATCAACTATGTTATCTGTAAAATAGTTGATTATAGTAAATTTTGTATTTTCGGTGCTACGGGGCATGCTGCGTTGACGTTTTCGGCACACTGGTTCGTTAGAGCTGCCCATAGGTTTCACACCATAAAAAGGAAATAGCAGCGTTCCCCCACCCAGCCTTGCACCCCTTTGCTGTGTTTTTTACCACACAACAACACACGATATTCCCTTACAATAGGATGCAATCCCACCCAACCAATCAAGCCGAAAGATGTGTGCGTTAATGCGGCGAACTCGAATTGTGTTTATGGTTTGGTGTGTCTGTGTGTGTGTACGACCACCCTGTATATGCCCCAAAGCCATAGATGTGGACAGAAAGAGTTACGGAGTGCGCGGGGTAGTGGGTGGTCTGACTACCTTTTGAATCTGTACAATTTCATGAATCTACATATTTTATAAAGCACGCATCGCTGGACTTGCGAGTTACTCTTACAACTGATAGTAGTAGGTGGACGTGTGGCGTGATGGGGTGGTGGGGTGGTTAAGGTGGCAGGCACACGGACGATGGTTCGATGTGCTAAAGTCACACTCACTGGGTGGTGTGTGTTGATTGTGTAGGAAAGTGTTTTCGCAATTTGTATGGACCAACGTGCCTGTGTAGAGTCGTAAACAATTGCGACACATTGCCACATTCGGCAAAAGCCATTGCTGGTGGCGCAGAAAGTAACGGAAACACAAGACGCGCCATTTTTGTGTGATTTAAAGTAGGGAAAGTGGTTATGAAAGTATGTGTGTGTATTGGCGAATAGATTCAACGTATTGTTTCGTATTACTTTATGTTTAGTTGAGACTGGAAATGGAGTACTTGGGGGTTTCCTTGAATATTTCTGAATTTGAATTTTGTTGAATGACCAAATTAATATTGTATATTATTGTATAACCAAAAAATTTTCTATAAAAGTTGGTAACCTATGGAAATAGTAAAAGTGACCATACAAAATTCCAGTAAAATTTGTTTTACCCACGAATTTTACCCACGAAAACAAGAAGTTTGTGGTTTTTAACAATGAAATAGTAAATTTAACCAATGAAAACAGTAGCGTTAGTATTTTAATAGGTAGCTTTAACAACAAAAAGTGAGTAGGTTTCAGTCAGCTAAAGTCAACTTATATATACCCTACATCTACTGAGATCCTAAAAATGGAAACGAACTAAAATGGAAACGGACTAAAATGGAAGCCAACCAAAACGAAATGGAAATGAAATAAACATACAAATAAAATAACTGGAACAAAATGAGAAAAGAAACTTTGAAATTTCGGAGCCCATATTGGATACTTTAAATTTAATTTCGAAATTTCACAATCAAGCTTGAAATCAGCGGCCCCAAAAACGAAATTGGTTTATTATATGATGAAAAATTAGAATCAAGATCAATAATCAAAACGATGCCGACAATTAAGTAGATCAATTAAATTTTGTAATTAGACTTAATTTGTTGCAATAAAATGTTCGTAAATTAAAAAAATTATTAAATTTGAGCTTTTGAATTGAATTTTTTTTAAATATTCGACTTAATATTACCATCCCCCCATCAATCACACTGTACGCCGCAACAATCAAAAGCTGATTTAAATACAACAACATCTACGTACTACAACCTACAGCGACAACAACCGTTGCGCTTGGCGCTAACGAAGCTTCTTAATTTTTCATATATACGCTCAAACACACTCGCCCAAATAAACCGTAAAACGCACACAAACGCACACGTGTGCAACATATCAAACAGAAAATAAATTTTCAAAGTCCATGCAAAAATCGAAAAGACGGAGACGGCCTCATGTGTGCGCTCAAAAGTATTACCCCCACCGCCGACACCATCAACTCCACCAAAACTACCAACACCCCCCACCCAAAACACACTCACTCACAAGCAATACGACGACTGTGGTCCTGCCTGGTTACATGTGCGAAAGGACGATGACGACGACACAACAACACAACAACAACAAAGGCAACGGACGACATTGGCACTGGCGGAGACTGAAGACCGAAGACCACGACGGACACAGGCGAAAGCAAAAGTGGTCCATGATGCATGTAGTTAGCAAAATTTTAAGAGGGTGTTTTCGAAGGCCTTCAAGTTTGAGTTAGAGTGCGTGTGTTTCTGTATGTGTGCGGCTGAGTGTGGTGTTCGTCAGCACTTTCACTGTTTTGAAATTTTAAGCTTTTACGCCTGTTACAACGGAAGTGGACTATGGCGACTATGGGCCGGGGGTATTCAAAGACAAGCATACACATTTGCTTACTTACTTGCTTACATATATGTGTATATTTCTACACATAGATGTATATGTGTTTGTACGAAATTGTGTGTGTGTGTGTTTGTATAATTTTAGAAAATTTACATATAAAATTGAATTGGATCAATAATTTGGGAAATGCGTATAGGAGTAGTGGGCACGTATTTACTATGGAAATTGCTTCAAGTTTTAATGGTGGGGGCCTTATGTGTGGTCTTAAGTGCAGATGTGTGTGTAAGTACATTAGTTTCATGTTTGTATACCACAGATTGATAAAATATACTTCATTGCCAAAAAAAAAAGACATCAGAAAACACTAAATTGACAAAACGCTGATTTATAGAAAAACGAAGAGAATTAGTCTAATTAAAATAAAACGAAAATTGCTTATAGGTACGACACAAAATTAACTTAACTCTTAAGATGAGTAGGTAACTACTGAGTTATTCTTCAATTGAAACCTTTATAAAACTCTCCATATAAACTATTTCAAATTGTCTCACCAAAACTAAAGGCATACTTTTGGGGGTTCCATTTCATATATTTTTTCATACTTGAAAGTTTGACCGTTTGCCACAGCTTAGCGGCCCTGATAATCTTCTTCAAAAAGCACGATAAGGAAATCGTACGACTGGGAATCACCTTGTCGAAAAGATTTTTAGTTGCATTTTAATTATAAAGTGAGAATGAATCTTCTCTAATATCAATTCTTGGCAAAAATTGAGTTATGTTGCGGTTACAATTTCCGAACTTACCTTAAATTAATTTTAAAATGATTTAAAGAAAATGTGCAAAAACAGTTTATAAGCTTTCCCAAGCGATCACGGAAAGAAGTATCCACTGGAATTATGAGTCATCATTTATTAATTCTTACTCATGAATACTTTGGCTGAATATAAAAAAATTTGTATTTTATTAGTAAAAACAATCAAACTATTATTTTTTTAATTTTATTAATTTCTGAGAGCATTTCTCTCAGTTTATGAGACCATTTCGTCGTCGTTCTAACAAAAATCTCTAAGTCCAAATTTGTAGTTTTAAGATACATATCCAAAAATGGTAGGAAACAATTCAACCAAAACTAGTGGAAATTAAATCTAGCTGGGCTCAATGCATAAAAGGATCATTTCTTAATAATACACAAAAAAATGTTTGGGGATCGAGGCCCTGGGACGAAGAAATCGGAACAAAAGGACTTAGTTAATTCTGATTGACAAACATGTTGTTTTTATGATCGGTGGGATTGGAATGTATTTGGGCTCGTTGCATAGAAGAAAGCAAAGTTCAAATTAGAATGATTTACAAAAATTGTTCAAAAAAATTTATCTTCCAAATGTACATATTCAAACAAAAATCACTAAGAGGATTTGACTTAGTAAAAATTTTTTAAATTTGTAGATAGTTTTTAATAATTTTTTATAACTTGGACCTAGGTGTTGTAAATAAAGGAATACTAAATGCTATTTCCATTTAGTTTTTAGTACAAATAGCATATCACAGATTGCAGACCAGGACGATGGCGTTCTTAGTGATTTCAGTGAGAACGACGACTATTTACTAGTACTATAATATTTTACAGTAGGTTACCCTTTTAATGTTCAAATATTTGAGCTCACGTCTAGCAAATGAGACAGCATTATAGTTACAGTGATTGAATTATAAAGGATTCGTCAAAGGATTCAATATTTTTGGCATGCTGTACGGAATCCCTGTCTTTGGGAATCATTAACATCTGTTATAAACTTCTGTTATCAACTTCTCTGTTTCATTGGTTAACTATTCACAAGTGTGCCTAAGATAAATCTGGAATTACCGCAATATCCAATTAAAACATATAAGGAAAATCGGCCTAATTTTGTTGGAATTATTTATTTTTATATTTATGGAATGGAAAGAAAGTATTTTTCGTGCATTCACTTTTGCAATTTTGTTAGTTCCTTGTATACTCTATCGGAGGAATCTAAATGGAATTCTTAGCAAATCCTTGCAGAAATGAATGCCCACCGAGAAGCGAAATGAAATCAACGCCTGCAACAGACCGTGACCAATTTAAAGGCGCCGCCACCATCCAATGCGACTAAATCCACAGGTGGTATTTGATTTCCCATCGTCTCAACTTGTACCTTAGCAAATGGAAAATTGTTGAGGCGAGCAGCAAAGAAAATCACTTGCAGTGCACACTAGCACAATACTCACAGACGCATACATAGGCTAATGCACATACACACGCACACATGGAGATACAATCAGTAATTGTCTGTACGTCGAATTGTTGTAATTTATTATTGCACGCCAAGTTAATGAGTTGACTGGCCAGGCAAGAAACAGCAACAAGAACGGGAATACAACAACAACAACGAAGACCAACAAAAGGACACAGACGAAGAAAAAGAAAAATAACGAAACAAAGTTCTTTTAATCCGCATTAGAAATCACGACAGCACCACAAAGAAAGCAGGCAGGTAGAAAGTGATCAGAAACTCGACGGAATTTCTAGAAATACTTGCTAGGATTAATGCGAGTCCTTGGTGTACCTGTGTACCTGTAATCTTCAACTGCAAGTTGTTGTTGCTGGAAAGATTAAAAGAGAAATGAAATATTTGTATGCAGTTTTATGATATGCTTATGATATCCTCGCACTTATAATATTGAATTATCATTTCCGAGTGCCGGCCAAGTGGAGAATCTTCCACAATATTACTAATTATTCTGCATCTCGCTGAACTTCAACTGGGCCATAAAAGGAAGCAATTTTACAACTTATGAAAGAAAGGTTGTCAGTCAGGCGGTGCGCTGTGACAGCTGGAAGTGCACGAATTTCGGCTTAATTTGAATATTTATTATTATGTTGATTGTGACATTGAAATAATAAAATAATAAAAAGAAACACTTTCTTTGGTATTTGGGATGGTTGCTTTATTGAAATAGTTTTACTAAATTGTAGGCGCCATAAGTTGCTTCAGATAGTGGTTCAACCTTTCTTACAAATTGTATGGAAGCATGTCAACGAATTAAACTGTATAATAAATTCTTTGATATTGCAATGTAAGAGGGAAACCATACCTTTTTTTGTAGGTTGCATTGTGTATAGAATTAGCTTGCACTCGCAATGTTCAGATGGTTCATTTCAACTGTAAAATACAAATTTCGGGACTATCTTATTCAGTCAAGTGGCACTTAGATGAAGAGTTGTAACATGAAGGGGTTAGTATACAGAGCTTGGAATAGTCTCCAATAAAGTTCCGATCAGCCCAAACAGCTGAACCTAGAGTTCTCAAATTGTTTATGTTATGCTCTGGTGACACCTTAGGTTTAAGAGGCAATTGGGCGCTCCCCTCTTCCACGTCCACCAAAACTGTAAAAGATGTCATCAATTTTTCTTCCTCACAGTATTTGCAAAACTTTGATTTTCCTGTGCTAACCCTTGACCCCACATAAGAAAACAAAACCACCGCAACACTTCAATGTTTCACTTTCACTTTATTTTGCCGAAAATGAGAGAGTTGCCAATTAAAACCTTTCAATATTTTTTATATACATATACCATCATATTGCATGTAAGTTACATAATTTCTTTTTTATTTTAAAATTTAATTTCATTCATATTGTTTTTTTTTCTTTTCTGTTCTTTGTAATTACGGCCAATAATTAATTTTTAGTAAATTCTTTTAAAATTGTGAGTTTTTCTCTTTTTGTTTTTTTTTCAATAGATTTTCCACACAAAAAATCAACCACAAAATTCCAGTGTTGACAATTTTAAATTTATAATTACGATAACTTTGAAAGGAAATTGATATAGTTTTTGTTTCCAATTAAATTTAAGAATTTTTAAATACTTGTTTTGGGTCATTGTTTTTGTTTATGTTTTCTTTTCTTTTTTGCTTTGCTTTTGTTATAAATATAATTTATTTTTCTGAAATGTCTTGAGCTGTGAAATTTCACACAATGACTTGACTGACTGTCTGTTAGTCGCTGAGGTACGTTGTTCCTTTATTACTTTTTTTAAAATTGATATTGTTTTTTTTTGTAATTATATTTGATAAAAGTGGTAGCCGTTGTATTTTGTATTTTTTTTTTTCATTTTTAAATCTTTAATTTAGCTTAATATTAGTTTAATATGTAGTTGCTACATAATTAATATCAAATGAGATGGGTTTTAAATTTTTGTTCTTGTACAAATTATAATTTATTTACTTTTGAAACGTTTTTGTTAAATTATTGCTTTAATTTACTACAATAAAAATTATCATTTTTTTTCCTTTTGCTATATTTGAATCGTTTTATTTGTTTAATGTTTCTTTTCAAATGAATTGAATTTTGGACTAAATTAAATTTAAAACATTCTTCAGATGAGAAAGGTAGGAAGAAAGGATTTTCAGTTTTAAATAAAATTGTTTTTATTTCTTCGCACTTCGTTGTAAGTTTTCAACATAATAACTAATTTAAAATATATTCTTTAGAAATTAATAATCTCAGAAATAATTAGTGTAACAGTTTAATGATAGAAAATCATATAAAAACTAAATGTTTGAAATATTTTATTATTTTTTAATTAATATTTATTCTTCGTATAAGTATTTTATTTGGTTGCTTACGTATAAGAAGATTTCTTTATTTTATTTAATTTAATTGGTTTTTCTTAAATATTTCGAGGTAGTTCCATTCAGTTTTCAGAGTTTTCCTTTTCTTTACTTGAGACTTGTGCTTATTAAATTTAATTCATTTAATTTCAATATCTTTTAATTTCATATTTTTGTATACATTCATTTTGCTGAGGTATTTCGAAAAATACTGATAATTTCGCATGGCTTAATTAACAACAACAAAATGTATTCAAAATCAAATCTCAAACAAAAAAACAAAACGACATTTAACATTTTACAATATTGCACGCATTTGCATTTTAATTTTTATTTAATTTTTTTAATTTGTTGTTGTTTGTATATTTATTAAAATTTTCAAATAAAATTAGATATTGCGGTTTTCACATTTTTTTTCCATTTGAAAATGATATGCTCAAAAATTGATATTTATTATTTATTTCTAATCAAAATAAAACTAAAAAAGTAAACCAAAAAAAAAAACATTTAAAGTTTTACTAAATGTCAATTTCTTTTAATAATATTCTCAATTGCACCCAGAGAAAAAATCGTGTTAAATTAACCAATTTTTAACCAATTTTGTGGTTAATATTTTTCTCTGGGTGTGGATTTGTATTCTTTTGTTTTCTTTTGTTTTCTTTTTAACATTTAAGTACATTTACTCATTACTTAGCTTAAGTGAATGTATTGTGAAATGATATCGGTTTGGATACTAAATTTTTTTTATTTTCTTCTTCTTCTAATTTTTAAGAATCGAAATTGCATATATTGAAGATATTCGTGTTTTGGTTGATTACAAAGAACTCCTTGATGTTTGCTACTGACCATAATGCTGCCACGGAACGCCATTGCAGAAGCGATTTCGCACCTCATTTAAATTGTGTCGCGGCCATCGTTTTTGGTAGTTTCGTTTGGCGATTTTTCCAACTGAAAGACAAAATGGTTGTACATTGATTAAAGATTTGAAGACTATAAAAGCTATAATTTTTTTTTAAGTGAAAAATTTTATTAATTAGATTATTTGAAAAAAGGTTTAGGAGGTTTAAAAAAATCTCTAATCAGTTCTTTTATAAACTTATAATGTCACGCCGTTCGGATTCGACATTAAACTGTAGCTTCGCAATCATGACACACATTATCACTTGACCGTTATAATGTCATTAAGAATTTCGGCCTAAGCACTAATATGGACCGTTGTGTCAAATTATTATTATTAAATATTCATTGACATTTTCCATTTAGGTTCAAATACGAATTGCATCTAATTGACATGTGAAAACTTTGCAAGCAATTAACCAAACATTTTCTAAGTGGTTTTGAGTGTTTCTTCACCACGCAATGGATGTGGTAGGCCCATTTATCCTGTCATATCGTAGCGATTTGTTGAATTAAAAGGAATATTTTATTTTTCTACTCGAATTTGCACTCAATTATCCTTTTCAAAAAAAAAAATACAAAAAATTGTCTCTCATCCTGTGCTATTGAAAATCTGTCATTCATGCTCCACACAAATAAGCCCTTCAGCAGGAAGAGGCTTGTGTGTTTTTTTTTTGCTTCTCTCGACGATGATGTCTTTTGTAAAAATGAAGATTGATGTAAATTAGCTGTATGACGGTCTAACGGTTAAACTTCCTGACATTTTGCTCCTCTTTTTATCAGGACAATTATCTGCGCTACGGAGTACTTAACTCACAGCTTCCCATGGCAGACGAAGTTTATCAGTTATTTTTCGGGTACACTTTATTCGGGAAACAATTTTGGGGTGGTTTTCTTTCATATAATTCTGTATATTTTTGTAGGTTTTTTTTTTGTAAAGGTTTCCCAGAAAAGGTTATTGTAATTAAAAATATATGGCAGTTTTCTAATTTGATTGCATTTTTATGTTAGATGTCAGTGAGAAGGCTGCAGTGTGCGAGTGTGTGTGCGTGTAACTGACACTTTTACGCAGTCAATTAACGCGTTGAGGCATTTGCCAGATTTTCTAAAATAATAGAATAAAAAATGGGTTCGAATTTGGCCAATTTGGCTGTCGAAATTGATTAAAATTTTGAAAAGATAAATTATTTTCGGAACATTGCAGCTGAGAAGCTTGAGGGTTGACAATCTTCTGATTGATGCATGATGTGATATTTGATATTGAGTAAAATTCTACAAAATAATTATTGTTTTAAAATTATTTTATGCACTGAACCAATACACAAATGGAGACTCCAATCAACAAATCATTACATCAAATATAATTTCTCTAGGACAAAATCAGTGAGTGTCACCACCTTTGATGGCAAAACATTGATCCAGGAGTCCACTAAATTACAATTTAATTAGTAAATACACAGCTTTTGGAATACAAAGATGATTCATGATGTCATAAATTCAATAAACTCGTTTTGATGAAGACATTTCATGAATAATCTGATTTCTGCTATTATGCTGACAAAAGCACGTGTGCTCCAAATCCGAAAAATCAACTAAAATTTTAGTTAATTTGAGGCAGAGCATACTTATATAAACTCTACTTTTTTTGTGAGCTATCTTACTAGAAATATTTGTGCGTTACGCCAAAGCGCCAAAAGATAAAAGTGAATTTCAACCGAAGAAACCAAATTCGAATTAGACAAAACCAAAAACAACAGAAGAAACAACAACAACGAAAAACATATGAAATCTATTATTATAATGACACAGATATGGAAATAAATCTTTAATCCAATTAAACTTCATTGTGTGTGAATGTGTGTATGTGTGTTAGAATTATTAGCTCAGAAACCTCTTTTTTTTGACGTAATTTTTGAATTTATTATTTTTTTTCTTTCGATTTCATCCTAAAAAAACTATCAAGCAAGCAGCTACAAAGTTACAAAGAAGCAGATACACCTTTTGAGATTGTTGGGCATCTGTAAGCTAGTAAGCATCCAAGCAGCATCACATGTACAACAACAACAACAACGTATCAACTACATACAAGCACTTTTTGGATCGCACCAACACACCCTAATTCTCTACTCTTTCCTGCCGTTTGAAGATGAGGCGAATCGTTGCGGACGGGACCCCAGCGTGTGAAATTATAGAAAAATCACAGTTTCGTATAATTTAAGCGAATCTATGCGAGTTGTTGTAGTTGTTGCTTTAACTTTAAACATCATCACTGCTGTTGTTGTTGTGGTTTTTGTTGATTTTCATTTTAATCTGCATCGCATCAGCAATTAGCGGAACTAGTAACAAAATCCCAACACAAACTTCAGAAATTACTATATAGCCATTTAGTTTGACTTTTGTTGCTGTTGCTGCTGTTGTTATGCGATGTTTTGTATTGCTTTGCTCAGAGTTCGTAGAAAAAGTGGCAGTGAAATTGGAACAATCTGATAGTGAAGCCCAGTTGCTCTGAAGACGAGATTCATACTGGTTTAAATTGAAATCTTAAACTATGAACTGTCATGCCTTAGGTGTCATGGCAGAAAGTAGCCAAATTATTTATAATTTTCTTATTATTATAATTTTTATGAATTCGTATTAAGCGTTCGTGGTCAGTGGTAAAAATTCTGTCTTATGATAGGAATTCGAGACCAACCGAAATTTCGGTTTCTACTATTTTTAGGTGCTTTGGCCTAGTTACGATTAAGGGGGGAAGATAAATGATATTTTTCGGTACTTGTAGTTCTAATCGGAACTGTACATACCCTGTAAGTTACATATACCTTGTCGCTTCATTTGTTTAACCTAAAGTCACAGTGTCATACAGAACAAAAGTACATTTGCTACAGAAATCAACAACACAAATTTAATCTTGAATTGTTTAGGTTGCAAACGTACTGCATTAAATTTCTTATCACATTGCGATTTACCTGAGCAATCGAAACGAAAACATCTACATATCGCGCATTCCCTGCAATAGGGACACAACTCAAAATTCGGGGTTTTGGAGTTATGACTCCCACTAGGATCCTCAGATGTTTTTCAAGACGCTGACAAAAGACAAAATTCATATAAAATTTTAAATTTCAAATCGTGATTTCAAAACAATATGATTTTTTGGAGTTTAGTCTTTATTGCAGGGAATGAGCGATAAGTGAAACCTTTTGATTATTGTAATAAAAATAAGCTTAGTTTTTCCCATTTAGGTCATATAATTCTTCTCATTTTTAGATTTTGTTGTGATTTTTAAGTGCTTAAAAAAATTATTTTTTGTGCTTTTGTTTCTAAAAATCTAAAAATGTTCGGTATACTTGAGGGACTACTTTCAATAAGACCACTTTTGAATTAATTTCCCTTGGTTTACTTGGGGGTTAAGATTCAATAAGATGCGAAAGGTGACAATTGACCTGTTCCAATGATAGGCAATGCCCATTAAGACTAGTTTTTCTGTATAGGGGTGGACTAAATTTGGAACCTGTTTCAATCACCTAGACTATTCCTAGATCAGTCCAATTTCCTACAGGGATTATATGATATCATTATCAAAACACTGAGTTAATTTTTTCAATTTAAGTTCTGGGAGTAGCAACTATGCCGCTTGAGTCCTTATGAGTTATGAGGAAACCATTTTCTGTTCTTTCAATAGTAAAAATCAACAAAACGAATTTCCTTGAGATCATTTTTCTATGCCAAGTTCAAATTCAATGCCCAAATAACAGTTATTTCAGTTAACAATAAGCGATTATTTACACACACAAAAAAATCAACAACAAAAAAAAGAAATTATCTTTGAAACACAAAAACAAAATGCACAAAAGACAATTCACAGATTCGTGAAAGAAAATAACGTCAAAAATAAAATACAAGAGATTCTTTAAAACCTACAATATCTCAACATTTATAGCAACAACAACAACATTCGAAAAAGGAAGATACTGCCAAAACCAAACCAAAAAAAAAACATAAGTAAACGAAAAAGTATTTTTAAAGTTTTAAAAAAAATATTTGCCAAATGGCTCAAAATACACGCACACACACACACACGCGGGAAGGAAAAAATGTACTTCGATTTGAACAAAAAATAAAACAACAATTTCGTAAATTATGTGCCTTTTTCGAAAAATTCCGATAACAAAAAAAACAACAAAACTATGAATCATTGTTATTGTTGTTGTACTGAGAAAGATTTCTATATAAAACATCTTCAAGGATTACACACGAGATACAACGTCTAGGTGTGAGTGCGTATATCTTTCTGTGCGTGTGTATGTGCGATTGCTAGCGCATATATCTTCAAGTAAGAAGCATTTGTGTGTGGATTTTGTTTTTGGAAAGATACGGCAAAAGTGATCGGCACCAGGAGAAGAACCAATATACACGAACAAGAAGAGGAACAATAAGAGGAGGAAGAATCAGAAAGGTACAAATTCTACCTGAGCTCGCCTCGGCTCAACAACACGAACGCAAATCGTCCAAAAAATCTCTTCCCAAAATCCCCGAAATTGAAAAAAAACACCAACAACAAATTTCTGGTGTGTTTGTTTCAAGCGCATTACAACAACAACAGTTGGAGTAGGAAACCAGTTTGTGCCCAAAAAATCACGCACACCAAGACGAGCACGTCTCGCAAGCGCACAGGCGCAACTGCCTTGCGGCGTGTTGTATGTATCTTAGAGATACTGGTTTTTCAGCCATCACATGTCGTTTGTTGGAGATCGTTTTCTTCGTTGTAGACGCATTCGTTGTTGTTGTTGTTGTCGATTCTTTTCCAAAACCATATAATCGCAAAATTCAGTACAAATGAAAACACGCACGAAATTTCAAAGAAATCCATCCTAACTTGTTCGTAACGAAACACTAAAATATGTAGTACAAATCCCACAAAGTATTTGAATTGCTGGGTATTCCAAGCCATGATACAGCCACTTTGACCAAGTTTTGAAACACCTCGTAAACAACATGTTTATCAAATTCAGTCTATTCACAAAATGAATTCTCTATTCACTTTCCTATTAGAGCCATTTCCTGTAGCACAACTTGGTAGCCCAACAACCCAAAAAATTTCACATTCGAATGACACCTTTTATTTTGAACCGAGAACTTAGAAATTATAGTTTCCCTTTACAATTTACAGTGGATCCTTAGAATAATGCGATATCAATCATAATGTCCTTTTTCACTCAAATAGGAGTTAACATCCGGACACTACCTTTTTCTATGTATCTTAAACGCCCCATTGCCAAACACTTGAGTGTTGTTGTCATTATTCAAGTTACAATTGCTCATACAAGTATTTAAGCGGAACAATGGTTTTCATAAGAAAAAACGCATCCAAAATCTTTGCAAAGTTTAAAAAAATAGTAAGAGAATTATCTCCGGACAGGTCGTGAATTTGGTGCAATTGCGTATCTCGATATCGAACGAAATCGACAGTTTTGCTACCATTACTACTGTGGCTGGGTATATTAACTTTGACATTAACGTTTGTAACGCCCATAAGAAGACGTGGCAGATTCTAACACTGCACCGATTTGAAACTGTCCGATATTCCAGAACCACATATAAATGAGTCAAAATGGGGTCTTGATTTAATATAGTTTTGAAACATTTTTAAACTATGTAGAAACTTACACCAAACGTTTACTAATCGTTATCCAGTTTTGAAGTACAAAAGCCGATGTCAGTAATGTATGGAGTAGAAAATGTATGTAATTAAATCGTCCTGAGATACTCTTGTCATAGGATGTTGCAATCGTTTCGCTCGAGCAAGTGCCAGAACAAATACAACGGAGCAAATGCCAGCGTAGTAAGGAAATAATTAGGGGTAGGTTTCCTGTGATTTTCACCACTGTCTTAGATTTAATGAATCGTAGACACGTTTATTTAAAATCTGCTAACCGTTTTACGTCTTTAGCTTAGATAGCCAACTGATTTGGGAGTTGTTATATTTATTTAACCAACCTACTTAATCGGTTTAACTAATGCCTTTTTACGTAACACGAAAGTGAACGATTCCGTCTGGACGCCGGTTATACCCTCACTTTGCTCACACATATTTTTGAACTTACTTTCATATTACAGAATCAGGGCATCGTTAGATTAGAGAAACTATCTAAAATTCGCTGGGGAATTGGTTATTTTTGTTCGGTATTTATATACAAAATATTAAAATAATTTGTTTTGTAATTTTTTCAAAACATTTTGAAATTATAAAAAAATGCACTAAATCTCTTTTAAAAGATATGTCATTTTCTGTAACACCTAACCTTTTGGCGATATCTTGAATAGTTTTTGATATAAATTGGAACTTGTAGCCCAAATCCTTCATTGTAGGCCTTAAAATATTATCACAAAATTTAGATGTCAGGAATCACAAGTCTTTTTTTTGCAGGTATTTTGCTTTCGTGAAACCCGTACGGTACAAACAAACATTTTTTTTGTATGGAAATACAAAACTTTGACTCTGTTTTTGGCGGCTTATTTGATCCAAATTAAATTTGGGTTTTTTCGAGAGATGGACGTGTTGGACCCTGAACAGAACTGCCTCATTAACACAATTTCGTTGGGGGGTGCAAATAAACATTTTCGATTCCTGACGACTAAATTAACTTTGTGGAATCTGACTGAGCGACAATTTATAATTTATATGTTTTCTTCTAAGTTAAACTCAAAATTTCACAGAATTGTATTATATCGTCGTTGTTCTGTCAGAAATCACTAAATCCAAATGTATAGCGTTGAGATATTTGTGTTTAAAGGCAAAAATGCGCTTTGAAAGTCTAAAAATACATAGTTTTAGGGATCAGTGCATACAAGAATCTTTGAGCAATAATACTGAAGAGCAGCCAATAAAGCTCAAGAGATGTAGATAAACATCTGAGGATCCTAGTGGCATTCAAAACACCAAAATACATTTTTTTTATAAAAAAAAAATTGTTGAAAAACAAACTCACGATAAAATTTTGACGTGTTGGAAAAAACTGAGGACGCCATCCTGTTCCGCGTGGATTAATTATATAAGATCAACTATGAACTCTCTTGAGCATTTATTTGCCAACTTTGTTTAACAGTGTAATTCACTAACAACAATTTTTTAAATTAATATATTAATCTGATTGGTGAACATTTTTTTTATGTCTTCAAAGAAAAATCACTTAATGATTTTCGGCTGAGTAAAATTTAGGAAAATTTTTAGATTTTTGATTAATTGTAACTTGGACTATAGACTATGGCAGACTTAGGCTATTATGACAAATTATAGCTTTTCTATAAACCAAAAACAATGCTCGTTTTTAGAAAAAATGTACATTGTGATTTCTGACAAAGCGTCGACGTAGCGGTGCAATAATTACTAACTTGGCACAAGCGAATATTATGTTAAATTTTTTGTCTGAATTTCAACTTTTTTTTAATTTTAAGTTAAAAATTTTTCTTGCTACTAACAACGTTTTTTTTATAACCCCCAAGAAAAAAATTATAACTATTTTTTGAACTTGACTTTTCCGTAAGGACCTAACGGGTAAAGGCGGTAAGGCACGAATGATATGGAATGAAACTTTATGCATTTCTATAACTCCAAGCTAACAAAAGTTCGACATTGGTAGCATACAAGTTTAGAGCGTATGAATTAATACAACATTTTACAAATTCAACAAGCTAATGAGTGTATTAATGTGATATTTTACAAAAACCAAAGACAAAACTTTAATCATAAAAACCCACACCTTCTACCAAAAGCGACGGCCCAACTTCTAATTTTTAGTGACTGCAAATATTTACACAAAACAAAAGCCAATTGAAACCAAATAAAAAAAAACTATTAAATAAAAAGAAAATCAAAAATTTTTGGTTTGAAACAATTTCAATAATTTATTAATATTTTTGTTCGTTCCTATTATAATATAACTAAAAATTAATAATACCGACTTTATATACAAATTCATAAAGAACAAAAAAAATGGAAATGAAAAGAATTTTTACAAAAACTAACAACATTCTTCATACTGAAATGATAAATTAGTTACTAAGCAAATGGTAATTTAATCAAAAACGGTAATTAAAAAGAAATGGTAAGACTGATTTGCAGTTGAATGTAGTATGTATGTGTACTTGACTAAAAAAAAAAGTAATTGAGTATTACATTAAGTATTTAAGTATAGTATATATTTTTTTAAAACAAAAAATGTTTGCAATAATTAATTAAATTAAATGGAATACTTTGTATATTTTATATAATACAGTTACAGCTTTTTTAAAATTATTCTTTTTTGTTTCGCAAATTTTCAACATAATACAAAATTATATGAAATTATAAACTATATCAAATGTCACAATTTTTTTGTAATATATATATTTTTGTGATGTTTGTGTTACAATAAAACAGATATGTGCATTTTGTTTGTTTGTTTACTTAATCAAATACAAATGATAGGTAACAAAATATGAGTTCGTGATGATCATAAAATAAAAGACTCATTTAATCGTTTAATACTAACGGTGCATATATTAAAAAAATCCCTGATTTGTTTAAATTTGGTATCACTATTTAAGGTAATTGGTATGTATGTGAATGGCATTAAAGATATTGGTATGTGAAAGCGGAAAGTTTAAACGCAAAATTATTTAGCAAATTACAAATGCAAACAATTACGAAAGTTTAATTCAATACAAAAATCAAAAATTATAATAATTAAAATGATAAAAAAAAATTAGAAAGAAATTAAAATTATAATTAAAATAAAAATATTAAAAATAAAAATAAAAATACTAAACATATGCGAAAATTATATGCTTTGTCTTGTCGTTTAAGCTGAGGTATATTCGGGTTCAATTTGAAAACAAATCAATTCATCTTCCTTTACGTTTACGTATATGTATATGTAAATAATACAATCAATATTCTGTGGTAAGTCAATAAAATATGGCAATCATTACAGCTGAGGTGGTTCTGTTCTAGTTAACGAGAGCTAAACGAAAGATAAAGCAAATGGGCGAGTTTTGTGGCCGGAGATGTTGACTGGCGTGGAAACAACAGAGTTTCAAGTCAGAATGAAACGAAAAAAAGAGATTTAAAAAAAACAAAATTTCAATTAAATATTTCAAAAAATGGTTTTATGCATTTCAAATTGTATTTCAATTTACGTCATTGTCATATTAAGTACTTATTGTATATATTTTAAACTAATTTCTTAAGCCGAAATTTCTAGTTCCAAGCGGGCAAGTATATTTGTGAAAAAAATGCCCGTCTAGTAATAGAAATTTCCAAAAAAATGTTAACTTCCCTTGAAATGAACTCGTTTCGTTAACATCTCCCAAAACTAACGCTCAAATGAATAGCTTTATCTCTCACCCTTCTCTTACTTTTATGTCCTTTCCCTCTCTTCCCTCTATCACTTAATCTCTACTCCTGTCTCTATCTCAGTACAAAGCAATTTCCCTTTCGACCATTTGATATTCCTCTTTGATTGCATCATGCGAAATCATCATGTCATGTTGCTGATGATGATGATGCTGCAATTGGACGATCTGCAGTCTGCCGTCATCGTCGTCATCATCGTCATCATCATCACCAACACCAACATCATGTGCTTCCATTTGCATTAAACTATTATCGTCTCGAGCAATGTCGCAGTGCTCGGAAGACTCTTGATGCATTTGCATTTCCGGTGAAAGCATTTCGTCTTTGATTGCAACAAAGATTTCGCTACTGATAATTGTGGGGCCAGCAGCTAGAACGTTGTTTGGCAATAGCAGTGGCCGGTCTTGGTGCCGCTCGCTCATGAAGGCGGTGACGATTTTGCTGTTCGCATTGTTTGTGGCCGCTAACGCCTTGAGCGTCTTCTTGCCCACCACGCGTGGACGATTGTGCGTTTCGAGATGCTTGCGCAGGTGATCTTTGCGGCAGAAGCTCTTCTCGCATATGTCGCACGTGTGCTGCTTGAGGCCGGTGTGGATCGCCTCGATGTGTCGGCGCAGGTCGGTCTTGTGGTGAAATTGCTTTGGACAGAGGTCGCATTTGTGCGGTTTGTCTAGCGACTTGTGGCGCCCGAGGTGGGTCGTATAGACCTCCTCGGACTGAAAGCGTTTGCCGCACTTCTGGCAGCGGAACGGGTACTCACCAGAATGGAAGCTCTTGTTGTGTTGCGTCAGGTAGCATATCTTGGTGAACTCCTTGTCGCATTCGAGGCATTTGATGCGGCCGGTCGGCAGGGTGGTTGAATTCGGTGAGGTCGACGATGAGGTGGCACGTTTGCGCTTTTGGGCGGTGCCCGCGGGCGCCCGTCTCGTTGTCTTCTTCGGTACGGCCGGGGTGCTATCAGCTGCTGCAGCTGTAATGATGTTGTGGATGTTGTGGTTGTTCTGGTTCTGCATTTGCTGCTTGAGACTTATGCTGTTGGCATGGCTGGTGTAGTCTTCCAGTGGAGTCAGCGTTGACGAGGAAATTGTTGGCGAGTAGGCCATGGAAGGCAGCACTGTCAACGTTTGCGACTCTTGTTGCATCATTGCGCCCGGTCGAAGTGTTTGTATTGGCGGCAAATCGGCCTCTTGGGGTGAACGTTGCGCCGTGTAGGATGACAGAGGGGCATACGAATCGCCCATGGAGCCGCGTGGTGGCAGCGTAAACAGTTGCTGCCCCATCATCTGTGAGGTGGGTATGAATTGCAGTATTTGCCCATCGCTTGTGGTTAGCATCTGTGGCTGCTGGAAGTTTCCGTACGGATCGAGTGTGGTCAGTTGCATCAACTCAGATGGACTACTGCCGCTACCGTTACCAATAATAGTGTGATAGGTCATTGTGTGATCCAGTGGCGCCAGCCCCAACGCCTGCTGCTGCAGCTGCTGGAATGATGGAATGGTGTTGGTGGTGTGCTGCTGCTGCTGCAGCGGCGGCGGCTGCAGCTGCTGCTGTGTGGTGGTGGTGATGGGCTGCGGCGGCGGCGTGCGCGTGATGGTGGTACTGGTGGTGTCCAGCGGCGACTGGATGCTGGTATTGCTGAGCAGCGTACTGTGAATGGGCGGGAGCACTTGCCCCTGCTGCGGCTGCTGTTGGTGGTGGTGGCTGTGCAGCATAGTGTGGATGCTGTCCATACTGGTAGTAGCCGTGTTGGTGGTGATGTGCTGCTGCGGCTGCAGCAGCTGCATATTGCTGCTGTGCTGCGGCGTGTTGATACCCAAAGGTATGATGTTGTATTGCGGATCCATTATACTGGGCGGCATATGGACTTGATGATGCGCCGGCGGTGGGGTGGCCGAGAAAATGCTGTCCGCCATTTGCTGCTGCTGTTGCTGCAGATGCTCCTGGTATTCCTGGTGGGAGATAATA
The DNA here is from genome assembly GCA_951394025.1 of Heteromyza rotundicornis. Classification (NCBI taxonomy): domain Eukaryota; kingdom Metazoa; phylum Arthropoda; class Insecta; order Diptera; family Heleomyzidae; genus Heteromyza; species Heteromyza rotundicornis. The sequence goes on along the minus strand of OX596010.1, from coordinate 12,490,398 downwards.
AGGGGCGATTGCGCTCGCATGCTGTGCGTGCTGCTGGGCGTGCTGTTGTGATAGTGACGCTGCTGGTCCAGCTGATGATAGTGAAGCGGCTGCTGATGCTGGGGCATTTGTTGATCCTCCAGCAATGCCAGCTGATCCAGCTGCTGTTGGTGGTGTTGATGCTGCTGGTCGGCCTCCTCTTCCAGCTGCTGCTGCTGTTGATGCAGCATTTCCATTTCCATGTCCATTGGTGAGTGTGAGAGAGTGTTGTTGTCCTCCATGGTTTCGCTCTTTGTTGTAATTGTTGTTGTTGTGTTCAGCAGGCCCCTCGTGTGGGAGGACGGCATTGGTGGTGTTGTTGGGGCGGAGGGACCTGCTAGCCCGTTTGGGTGACCGTTCAAAACGGTTTGTGATGTTGGCGATGCGCCAGCGATGTTATTGGAAGCGTGCTGTGGTGAAGCATTTGTTGTTGACTGCACTTGCTGCATATACTGCTGCTGCTGCTGATAGCCATTCTGCTGCGATTGAGCGTACGGCATACCGCCATTCGCCTGCTGCTGCTGCTGTTGTTGTTGTTGTTGCTGCTGCTGCTGGTTGCTGTGATGCGTTGGCGATGGCGAGGCGGAGTAATGCGACATTTGTCCCAACCCCGCCGCTTGCGCCGCATAGTCCGGCGGACTTCTAGGCGGTTCGGGAGGTTGTACAGGTGCTGGTGTTTGTTGCGCAGCTGCTGCTGCTGCGGCGGCTGCTGCAGCGGCGGCGGAATTGTTGCGACGATTACTTTTCGTCGTCGGATCGCGCGCCGGATGGTGGTGTATGGAAATGGGTAAAGTAGCAGGATCGGGTTGACCGCTTGACTTCACCGCATTCTTGTGCAAAGTGGTATTGTAATGACGCTTGAGGTGTCCCGAACTGGTGAACCATTTGTTGCAAGCGGTGCAATTGTAGGTCTTCGGCCGACGGGCTTCGTTAGACTTCCATGTGGCCGCCTTGGTGGTGATGCTGCTGGCTGGCAGAGCTGACGACGAAGTTGGTGGTTCGAAGCCGCGGTACTGCTGCTGATCCTGCTGTGATCCAGTTGTGGTCGAAGGAAACTCAGCGGGGCTCGACGAAACAGGCATCATTTGCTGTTGCCCTGCGGTCTGCTGGCACATCTCACCACCGGTCGTGGGATCGAATGACTTATCGACGTAATTTTGCGAATCGGCGTACTCGGATTTGATAATCGGGTATTCTTGCTTGATAGCGCTACCACCGGAAACGTGGTATGGCGACTGCTTGGGCGAATAGTAGGGCGATTGATTGGCATGTGCTGGTGGTTTACCGCCAACATCTTGCTGCTGCATGTACGAGGGTAAACCCTCTTGCAGAGGGGGTGGGGCGGCTTGATCCCAACTTGGCAGAGCGCGTTGCTGCATGCTGTGCATAGAGTGTAGGGGATCGCTGGCAACAGTATCGTGCAACTGATGCGGGAGGTGCAACATGGACTGCATGCTACCCGGTGCCGGTGGATAAACCATCTTCTGCGAATCTAGATCGAGTATATCACCAGGATTGCCACCACTTTGTTGCTGCTGCGACGGCGGCGCTGGTGGTCCCTGCAACTCATCTTTAATATAGGGTGAGCTGGAGTAGCCACTGCTACCGTACGGCGAAGCACCATGCACATTTGCAATATGTTCTTGAAGCTCGGATTCGTTGGTGCACATTATGCCGCATTTCTTGCACTGCAGCTTGCAACCAGGCGAACCCGGATTGACGCCACTGCCGCTCAGCTGTAGATGCGTCGATGTCGAAGTGGGACTTGTGGAACTAACAACTCGAGGGCTCATTGAGGTAGTGGAGACGGCAGCGCTGCTGTTCGGAAGCGGCAAGGAAGCGCTCGAAACTGAGGCAGCATTATTGACCGTATCGTGAGTATCGCTGTTGTTGCTGCTGTTATGGCCGAGGCCGCCATTAGACGATGCCGAGGGCAAGCCCGATGTAGGCGTTTGCAAGTACGGATGATATCTGACGCCCGACGACTTGTAGTCGCTAGGCGAGCCGTACATCAAGCCAGTACTGCCATAGTCCAAACTAGTGCCGCCGGGCACTTGGGGATGTCCTTGTTGCTGGTAGAATTGCTCGTAGCTATTCAAGTAGCTGGGATAGCCAGCAGCGGCATGTTGCTGCTGTTGTTGTTGATGCTGGTGGTGGTGTGACTGTGAATTCTGGTGCTGCTGCATATCCGGGCCAGCTGTTGAATAAATACCGGAATACATATGAGGCAATGAAGATGCCGCTGTGGTGGTGGCTATGCCAGTCGATGCTGCTGCGTACATATGGTGCGTAGCATAGGGATGATGTGAGATTGCTGATGCTTGTTGTTGTTGCTGCTGCTGTTGCTCGTTAGCAGCAATTTGTGGTTGCGGTGTGGCCGGCTGATTATCGCTTGAATCAGCGGCGGCGCTGATGGTATTGTTATTAGCTGCGGTTGTCGTTGATGAATTATTTGTAGTTGTCGGCGATGCTGTGGTGCCGTTGGTGCCGGAGACTCCTCCACCACCTCCGCTGGCACTACCACTAGCCAGTGCCTCTGCCGCATGCAAGGGCGGCATTTCGCTTTTTATGCCAGCCATAAACTACATAAGTTTGACGATGTTCTTCTTAGTGCATAATTTTCTCACGTTCCAATAAAAATATGAACAAAATTTGCAGTTCCAATTTCGATTTAGTGGCTGTATGTGTGTGCTGCTGCTGCTGCTTTACTGCTTATGCGGCGCTATCGTTGAATGCTTTGTTAAGCGTTGAGACCTTGTCGACGGCGAAGACGACGACGTATTCAGAGCTGCGTGGTGGAAATAAATGTAAATTTAAAGCCATATTAGTGAGTGAAGAGGAATTTTTAAATTTCAACGCCGATGATGACTAAGAGATACGCACACACACACACAAATTACTACATGCAACATTGCCGAAGAGGACCAACAACTAACCAACAACAAACACAAATTTTGAGCGGAGATCAGTACAAACAAGAACCACAATTCAGTGAGCGTGAATTCTAGACGATTTCGTATGTATTCAAATCTCAAGTGGCAATCCTGAGTTAAAAACGTTTGTCCAAATGGTCGTATGCCAAATTTTCGTTATAGCATAAATTAGCTTTTTCTCTCAGTTTTAGATCCAATTGAGCTAATTGTTTCGTCCTCAAAATTGTCTTCTAGTGGTTCCTTTTCAATATGTCTCGATCAGTTTTCATGGTTATAATCCTTTTCTAAGTTGCGTGTGTGTTTTCTTTTCCAGTTTCAAAACTCTAAAATTTCACTGTTCGTCCAAATACGTACTTTATGAAATTCCGATGAATGTGCAGAAATTTTGAAATTCCTTTGGTTTCTTTGCGAATATTTCGATATCCAGTTTGTGTCGTGTGCGTAATGTAAAATTGATATTGCTGATCGCGGTTTTTATCGGTTTGTACGGTCGACTGATCGCTTGAGTTTCCGTTCTTTGAATGAAACGTTCAATTACTTTTTCCGTACAAGTGCGTGCGTTTTCGGTGGAAAGTATCGGGCGGGCAGCTGTCGTGTGTGCGTTTTTACGTTTTCGGTACTTCGTTCTTGTTCTTGTCCTCGTTTTCCTTCTTCCTTTTTCCGTGTTTCTTGTTGTTGTTGTTGTTTTATGGTTTTATGATGATGTCGTCTTCCTTTTCTGTTATAACGTTCGGTTCGGTTTCTTAATGAAGCCAAGATGGTCGGTCGTTGGTATTTGATTGAAGTTATTCGCTTCGGCCTATGAGCTGATCTAAAACTATTCCGATACCACAAATTTAATTGTATTTTTTTTGCTTCACCCACTTCAGTTGTTGTGGGTAATTTCAGTTTTGTTGTTTTTTTGTTTAAACAAAACACTTTCTAAAATCTTTTCGGAATTCTGTTGTAATCATTGCCGCTCCCGCTTATTGTTGGTATTTATTTTGTTGTCGAACGTTTTTTTTCTGACAATTTCAATTTCTTTCTTTTGTTATTTACTTGGTTTGTTGGTCTCTCTCGCCTTTTTGTTGGTTAGTAATTAAAAGCGTACCATTTCAGTATGAGTCAAACACAAAACACTCACACACACACTCACAAAGAAGCACAATTTACAAAAATTGTGAGCAATAAAATAATGTTAAGTTTCTTTTACCATTTATTTGAATTTGTTTGAAATTCAAGTTTTCGTTGCTTTATCTGGAGTTTCGCGTCGTTCACGTTTTATTTTTGCGTATAATTTTTGCAAATTCTTTTTCTTCTCAAAAATGTTTGTAACGTATTTCTTTTCGTATTCACTTTGAATTTCTCGATTCGTGCACTTTTTGCGATATTGTTTTTTTCTTTTGTTCGTTTCGAATTAAATTAAAATGTTTAAAGAAATTAAAAGTTAAACAAACTGAACATAATTAATTTTGATTTTAGAATTTAGAATTTCTTTCACACTCGTTTTTCTTATCTTTTTTTTCTTGTTTGTGAACTAAAAATGTGAACTTAAAATATGTTGTTTTCCACGCTTTGGGGTATTTTTTTTTTATAATTTGTTTAATTTAATCTTTTTGCTTTCGAAAAGAAACTTTATAACTTGAAGTAATCTCTTTTTTTTGTTTGATTGTCCGAAAATTTCTTTGCCAACGTTATGCCGAAATGTTGAAAAATTTTTGATAAAAAACTAAAACAAAAAAGGCGCTAAAAGCTAAATGACGTCCGCTCGTATCTCGCTGTGCCTTGATTCGTGTCCTTCTTTCTGGTCCGACGTTCCAAATACAAATGACGTATACGAATATGTTAGAATTCCATGTTGCGCCAACGGACGACCACTGCCACTGTCACTGTATGAGAAATAGGACGACACACAAACGCACACAATAGCAATGGAATCAACAACAACAACAACAGTCAGTGAAGTAAAGTAAATTCGAAAACACATGCTTAGCCGCAGCAGAGACGCCGCACCGCAGCATATATGCCAAAGAAAAACGAGGTAGCAGGAAGAAGAAAAAGAAGAAGCAGCAAAAATGCACAAACAAAGCATTTTTATTTTGTGTTTTGTGTGTTTACAGACGCTCTCTCAAAATGCGGTGGTATTGGTTAACAGAGTCAGTGAGAGATAGATTATGTTAGCATGTTCACTGTTAACTGAAATTAAGAACGCTAGTAGTAGACAAGGATGACGAGTTCGAGGATAAACCGAGTCATGTAGCATTATCTGTTGAAAGTTATTGAATTTCATGGTCCATTTAACAGAAATATTTTACCGAAAATGTTCCACTTTTGCCATTTCCCAAATTAAATTAGTTAGATAAACTAGAATCCGAGTACGATCTCAACAAGTTGGCCACCCCTGGCGCTTAAATTTACCCTAGCATTACCCCCTCTATTAACACTCTTCCCGGCTATCAAATCTTTGTTTACATTTTTTCTTCTGCCTTATCTTCACTGACCACTTGAACATTTCTTCATATTTTGCCTCTTTCTCGCAAAGCTACCTCAAAAACATCTGTTTTCCTTTTGGTCTTTTAGTAAAAACGCTCACTAATACAGTATTACAGTACTAAACATCTACAGACTTCCCCTTACGAACTCTTGTATTCGTGGGCCTATTTATCTGCTCTCGCAGTCGTTAAATGCAGGCTGCTTTGTATTTATTTGCATTTTTCTTGTATATAAATTGGCTTGTTTGCCGCTTTTGCTTTGGATTATTTCATTGCCACTCTTTCTCTCGAAAATAAAATCGTATGTATGTGTGTGCACACACTATTGCAATGCAATTAAATTTTTTCGCTGTTAATTTGTCTCTTTCGCTATAGCTAAGCGTGCAAATTACGATCTTGGCTCGCAGCTGATGGACGAAACAGTGGAACGAACTGTAATTGCCAGGTAGTCAGGATTTGATCTAAAATTCAATAAAGTTTTATGATCGCGGAAATTCGCAAAATTAACTGCATTTGGTTGTTTTCCAAGAATAGAAATTGGGTTTCGGCTCAGGTACATTGCACTGAACTTGACATTTTTTCGGTCACTCTTGCTTTACACCTTTTATGGCAATTTGTTTCCAATGAATTTTGAATTCTTAATATAAGTACAAAAGGTGGTAATTACATTTTGATCATTGTTCAAGGAAATACATATAGCGTCATAAACATTTGGGTATATTTTACAAAAAAGCAAGTTTGACTTGGATTACTTAAAATGGTTTAGGTCCAAATGGTATCTGTATAATTTAGACTTGAGAAATTCAATAGGTTATTACTTTTACCATAAAATGTACTTGTATTACTTGGACTATTTGCAGAAATTTAATTGACATCTTCACAAATATATTTAAAATAATTACACTCCAAATTACACTTGGATCTATTTTCATCCAACACAGTTGTCAATTTCTAGCATTTCCAAATGTTTTAATTACACTAGTATGCACCTTTTTGGAAGTGGTTCTATCTTAAAAACCATCGAATTTTTTTTTTATTGATGATTGGTGTTGGTTTTACAACACTTGTCCACACGATTGCTTTATTATGTACAGAGATATTGCAGGAAGAATTAAAACCCAAATCAGCCAAACCTAATTGAACAATTTTACCAGCTTTCGGTTTCAATTTCTACCACTGTCATAGAAAGCCGAATCGCTGGTCAAACGCGTACACTCATAAAAATTATGACCAACTATGATGAGCTGAAAAGTAATAGCCCATTGTAAAATTAGTTTTCGTAAATACGTAAATACCAACAATATCTAATGTTCCATCACCTTTTTCCCGCTAAATGAGGGATAAGCTGCGCGCAATTCAGGTAAAAGTTCAATAAATCTATAAAAATAAAGAAATCTCTAAAGAATTTACTGGCAAATAAACTCTGAAAATGATGAGCGAAAAGGAAAAGTAAGTAGTCTACGGAAATTCTCCAGGGACAGCCACAACAAAGTAACATGTGCGCTCCAAACAAATTTGCGAAATGATCGTAGTGCGGGTGAGTGGGGGCGGTGGAGTGGGGTGTGTGTCGCATAGAGCCAATTGAAGATTGAATATCAAAAGCTTTCGAGAGATGTCAAATGGGAAGTATGGGAGCTGGCCGAAATAAATTATGAAGCTGATTGTGAGCCGAATTCGAAGACTAGCAATTCTTGTTCGAGCTACGGTCTGCGCTTACTCACTCGCGTCGTGGGTCCAACGTGCCGCATCGAAATTTAAACTTAGCTGGTACTTTTTCGTCTTCCTTTATATTTTATTTACGGGCATTCGTATGTGTGTGTAAGTGCGTGCTCAAAAGGGGAAATTTCATATTCTGATTTTGGCTTAGCTCTCGTATTTTACTTGTGCTCCATACGATTTGTTGTTTTTTTGATATTTCAACTTGGAGACGGCATGACACACATGTCCGTAGTCTGTCCGTTTTTTTTTGTGTTCTTGTGCCTTTCTCTGTTTCTGTTTTTCAGTGTCTGTCCATTTCGTACTTTTGGGAGTTTTTTTATTGTTTTATTGTTAGTACCGAAAATATTCAGTTGTTAAGGGATTTGACAATTTGTTGGCTGATTTCATTTCTTTTTGACGAGAATGCGAATTAAATTTATTGAATGTAATATATTTTTACAAAGAAATGTTGAACTTGTAATTGTAAAAGCAATTTGTTTTTTTTTCCATTCAACTCTTTTCATGGAATGTACCTTGTCTAACCCATTTGGTTGGTTGCAAAACCTTCAAAGTATTGTCCTCTTGGCTATGCTAAACACTTTTTCAATTCAATTTAGTTTTATAATAACATTTCCATATTTTATCCCTCTTCGAAAAGCATTTGTCCACCTTCAATCCGCCTCCAGCGTCAAAACTGACACTCCTCATTTCTCCCTGCACCAAAGTTGTTAACCTCATCGCATTTTGACAGCCACCGCATGCACAATCACCGCTTATATAGCATAACAACAACAACAACATACCCTCCGCTCCATCCTGCCCATCGCAACAACAACTGTCCACATCATTCTTCTACACACAATTTCAATTTTCACTGATTCCAAATTCAATTTCGACAAACAATCAAAGCAGTAATTAAACATTTCCTTTTTGTTAATTTAATTGTATTTTTCTCTCTTTTATTTACATACTCGTATATATTTTGTATTTCTGTCGATTTTTACCTTTGCTCATAACTCGTTAATCCGAAATTTCATTACTTGCAACTCGGCTAATTGAATTCGTCGCTTTTAATTTGACTTTTTATCTGTCATTGTTGTTTCGTTATTGTTGTTGTTGTGTTGTGTTGTGTTGTGTTGGGTATATTCTCATATGTGCCCCTCCGCCTTTGTTTCTACCTTTAATCCGTGGGTCATGTCCATTGGTTTCTTTTTATTATTTCGCCAGCGAAATCCGAATTTTATTTATTTTATGTTTTAATATTTTCGGCGTATTTACGAGTGTGTTTGCTTGTGTAAATTTCTATTTTCGCATGTAGGTACATATTCGTCGTGCGTGCAAACAGCAGAGAAATTTTTGTTTTCGAAAACGCCGGTCGGCGTTACCAAAGTGGCAAAACCGCAGCGTCTAAAATGCGTCGTTCGTTAAATAAAACCTTAAAAATAAAGAATAACATCGACTGTAATTACAACAACAACCCAGTGGCGTCATTTAGGGGGGGCTGAGGGTTGCTGTGCCCCCCCAAGGAAAATACAATTCAAAGAAAAATATAAATATGAGGATGATTGAAAAGGGTTCATATCGATGTACTCTCTGTGAAATCGCAAATAAGTGTTGCAAGACGACTTTTAATTAACTCGAAAGCCGTATGTCCAATAGAAATGACGCTGCAACTGGAATTATTGCCACCAGCGTATTCTAAAGTAACAAAAATATTTAAAACTACACCCAGAGAAAAAACCACCTAAAACAAGTATAAACGTTGATGAAAGTCTGGTAAAGTTGGAAACAACTACGAACCAACTTATTTTCAATTTATTGTTGTAACTTTGCCAATTACTATTGTACTACTACAACCTACTTCTAAAAAAAAAATTTGTTTGCCCCATTAAAATTTTTCTGAATTGACGCCACTGCAACAACTAAAGGCCATAAATTGTACAGAGGGGAACAAAAAAAACACTTCGGTTACCAACAAAAGTGAATTAAACCTTTTTCACCTCTGGCATTCGAGTTTACTAACGACTATTGAAATAAACGTAACTAAGTACACAGTAAGTTGTCAAAAAAGTCAACGCTTTAACTTAGGACTTCGGTGTATTGGCAACGAAAAAACTATTATATTCATTTATATCTAACCCAGTTTGAGACAAAAATCAAATCACTTCCAATTTAAAAAAAAGGGAATGGTTATTAGTAGGGATATGACGGAGCAAATGAAAGGGGATTTGCACTGCGACCGTTTGTCTTTTGTGCACTCACTCCAAATTCGTGTTGGGTGACAGTGTCCCAGGTTTCACGAACTATACCCCTGCCAATATTTAAAGGAACTCCACCAACTCTAAATCTACCAGGAATTTCATCAGGGTTCAATTTGGCCAATCATTCAGTATTAAGTACCGTAGGACTCCAGTAAATATCCCGAATTTCCTTAATCCTCATTGCACATTGAATCGTCGTTCAAAATGCCCATCTTCGTGAGATGTCTCCCGGTTCTTGCTCAGCCCGGTACAAGGCCTGCTGTTGCTTCGGGAGATCGAAACAATAGTCCGCCCTTACTCTTCCTCTGAGCATATCCCGAACCGTGTAGTGGAGCGCTGATGATGCTAGGTAAGGGGACTTTTGGAAAGGAATTATACTGGGATATTCTAAAACAACAATCAAAATCGTTATTGCGGACTTATAACCACATAAAGAATGTACGAAATTATCAAAAAAAGAATGTAAAAATCATAACAGGAATAACAGTATTTTAGACCGTTTTACACAACTTTATCCAATCGGACTCACATCTTTATGGTTCGATATATTGAGTGTCGGGGAGAACAAAGATTATCTTACAAACTTTATTAGCTTTATTGTCCCTTTACTGAAATGTGTACGTAAATAAAGAAGCTTAACCAACTAGATCATGATTAAATATGGAGCTAATTGAGATCTAGGATAAAATCAAGTCCTCACTGGTAAGACTTTATAACATTTTGTCAAATCCATTTTGAATTTATTTCAATATGGATCGCCATTATTGTTTTTTTTAACATGAATGGACTTCTTGCTAAGTTTTAGATTCGGCAAGGAACCTTTCCATAAGTGGATACAAACATATGTATGTACATGTGTATATATTCCGTCTCCCTGCAGGGGGTGTTGCATCTTGTTAAATGCAATAAAATTCAGAACCAGAGAAACGAATAAAAAAAGTAATTTACAGAAAGAAAGCATATTGGATATAGCAGAAATAACCAAAGTGAAGTGAAGAAATGAAGACAAACAAACAACAACCACTGTGTTAGCAACGACAACAACAATAGTAACAAATCCAACAACACCGAACTACAATAGCCGCTGTAATAAAAACAGCAGATGCACACTTCCAGCTTCACACGCAGATACAAATACAACACAAATACCAAACCGGCAGATACATCGATGCACGGATGCTAGAGCTGGTCTGGCATCGGAATGCGAATTCGAATGTGAGCGAAGGAGAATGCAAGCGATGAATCAGCAATCAGCTGTACTGCAGTTTTGCCAACGCAACAATTTTAATTGCTCTGGCATGGCGGGCTGACTGACTAACTGAATGGCTGCTGTCCGGCTGACAGGCGAAAAAAGTATCTCATGGATAATACTCGTCTCACATGGACGAGCGCAAATATGCTCGAACGGCAGTGGGCAAAAGTGGATGAGAGAAAATAAAATATAATTGAAAAAAGAACGTTAGAAAACAACCCCTGCTGCGATGGAAAATGGAAACGCACACTCACACAATCTTCTATAGGAGCGAAATACACAAATGCAGAAATTGTGTGTGGAAGTATCTCGCAGATGCATTTTTGTCACTGCACCACGCCTGCATTTTCCCGGCTTTTTTTCTTTAACATTTATGTGCCGGCATTTGTGCTCGTTTTTGTGTGCATTCGCTTGTACGAGATTGGCAAATGCAACACGTTGCTCTGCTCTACTTTGAGTACCATTTATCATATTTCCTTTCAAAAGTGCTCTATTCAGGGTTTGAATTGCGGTTGTGCCTACAATGAACGGCTTTCACTTTTTTTGTGGGTTTTGTGGAGGATTATTTTTCTTACTATGTACTTCCATTTTTTTTCTAAAGGCTTTTTTTCTCATCGAAATTTTCAATTATTTTTTAATTAAAATCATAAAAAAGGTAACTGGTGGACTCTCTTTTGGAATAATTCGACAATTGGATGCTAGAAATATAATTGTGAATACAAAATATAACGGATCAAATCAGTCTCATTTGCTCACTAAGTCAGCTGGTTTGCAGTGATTTTGCAAATTTCATTTTATTTGTGAATTCCTATTGAAAAAATAATATCGTGTAGCTCAATACATTTATATTAGTAGTCTTACTTAATGGACATTTTAGTCAATCTTGGTCCTTGTGTATACCGAAAGACAAAATAATAGTTTCGAAAAACTGTTAAATTGACAGCGAAAACTGATAATTGTAACAGTATTTGCTGTCAGTTTTTCGACTGTCTTATTTAACAGTTTTTTCTCTCGATTCAGTATATACTTTAAACTAAACGGCGTGGCTTCCGTGAACCTATCAATACTAATGTCCAGCCTAATCGGTTCACCAGGATCAATTGTATTCTTTGTGGGTGTGGAAGTGTACAGAGTGACATTCCTAAAAGCCGCAACCACAAAAACTCCTCTTATAAGTTTCGTAAGGATACCAAAAAGATTAAAAATCTCGGACGACGTATTAGATCGGCCATCATAGTAGTAGTCGTGTCCACCTCTACGAAATCGGACCACAAGGACCATTACGCATTTACAGAGTTTTTTTGATGAGAGTAGCAGAACGCCTAATCGCTTCTTAACTGAGGCCAACATTGTCACCAGAGTATACAAAAATAATTTCCGAATTCTAGGTTCAGCGGTTTGGGCTGTTCGTGGATGAGTCACCAACCAATCAATTTATTTCTCTAGAACGTCAGGGATTTTTTAAACATTTCAGTGCTCAAAAAGGAATTTTTTACTAATATAGTGAGGCGATTCATATAAAGTCGTTAACCCCTCGGAAACCGTGCAGTTGTGTTGACAAAATATACACTCAAAGAATAAATGTTTTGGAGGAGCATATATTACAAATATTGAATACTTCTAGAGAGTATACACGTGTATTTGTCTTGACTGAAATCGTAGACTGCAAACCGGTATAAACCTGACTTAGAAGTTCTAATTATACTCAAGAAGCTGTCCATTCTCTCAGAATTAGCAACTGAATTAAGAAATTTGTTAAATGTACTCTGCCAGAAGTCATTAAAATTCCAACAATGAACATTTTCCCTTTTTTGTCAAAACTAATTGCGCCACAATTGTGCATTTAATTTAATAGTTCCCCCGACCCTCCCTCTCTCTCTTTCTCTCGCATGCCATCATCAGTCCTATGGCCCTCACCTTAGTCTTTGACGAATTCGAGACCTAGCCACAAACTACTATGAAAGAGAAACCTTTACAAGTGCTTAATTTGCGTCGCTTTGTGCCAAAACCGAAATTAAGTTATTTTGTATTTTGCAGCACGAATTGTGTCTACTACAATTCCACTCAACGAACAGAGCAACAACAACTACATACTACGAAAATAATAGTTTACATTTTACAGGTTCGGCAAATAAATATCTACAACGCCGCCCCAACCATTCGCACACCCCCACCCCTCCTCACCCTATCAAATGTCCAAAGACTTCTTCCAATATGCCAAAAACTTCGCTCACGAATGGACGAAAGCACGTTCGGACGACACACGTAGCTATTGTGTTGCATACTTTCAGGCGCATGTACCCACGCACACACACAGTCCATATATTCTATTTACGAGCGAGAGACGCAAACACATATGCAAATTTTGCTCTTTGTGTGCGGCGGGCAGCAACCCTCCTCCTCCATCTCCACCACCACCACCTCCTTCTTCAACTTCAAACTTCCTTCATCGACGTAGAGCGAGTAGTTTACATTTGCGGGTGTAGTGCGGGCGGACGGCGAACATATTCGCATTTTGAGAAATTGTTCGCTTGGTCTTGTCTGGTGGTGGACCTAAGCTTACTTTGCGCATTTGTTACATGTGTGAAAGGCGTTTTGATGAGTGTGTTGCTTCAGAGTTGCCATATCGAAGGAACAAGTTGGTACATCAATTGAGATTAGCTCAGTAATTCCAAATTGGTTAAGCGTAGGCTCCCAAGCAATAGCAAATTGTTAAAAATTCAGTAATGTATTTACACCGAGAGAAAAAAAGCAGTTTCGGCGTTTCCGACAGTAGAAAAACTGTTAAACTGACAGCGCAAACTGTTAAAATAAAAGTGATAACTGATAAATTGACAGCGAAAACTAATCGACTGTCGGATGGTTTTAAACAGTTGTTTTAACAGTTTATTCTCTGGGTGTAGTTTCAATATAATTTTGCTTGTATTTTAGTTGAAGAGACACTAAAATAAATTCCATACAGCATGGCAACTCTTCACAGAAGCATTAGTTGTTTTAAAATAATCGCTGCAAGGAGTACAAGTACAAGGGTAGCAGTGCAAATATAAATTGCCCAACAACGAATGCCGACTCCAGAGCGAGTATGTCCGCCACAGATGCGATGCGTCGGATATGAAATAAATGTCCTGCCGCACTACTACACGAACAGCAACACCAAACCAAAACCCTTGGCATGGTCCACTGTCGATTTTACAGTTTATATTGCGACATGAAATTTGGGAAAATAGCAAGGAAATTTAATAGCAGAGGACGAACAGGCAGTATGAAGAACGAAAGGAACGAACAAACCAACAAATGGACAGAAAGGCAGACAGACAGACGAACTGAAGTACGAACAAACGGATGTGCGGAAGGACCCAATGCATGTGTGTTCATGCGCAGATCTTTGTGCCATTTTCTAAGATTCAAATTTCGAAATTATCCCTTCGCTGTTGTGCCAGCGTCCACAGATAGAAAACTACATGCACGCCTCTCGGTCCGGTACAACCTGACCCAAACCCCACACCTCACGTCCTCCATTCGCTCACTCACTCATATGTAGTTCGGGATGCGAAACGTCATGGATACTGAGCTTGGAAAATTAATTTATTTAAATGAAGAGTAACGCAAGTAGAGGACATTGTAAATTTGGTTTTCGAATTCGAGTCGCTCCAGTGTGTGTGTGTGTGTGTGTGGGTAGTTGGAGTAGGGCAAGCTTTTTGAAGTGGTTGAAGTTTCATTTGATGGGGAACGGCCCTGGAGCAGGGGGTACTGAGGTGGCGGATGTAGAGGCACATTAGTAGATACACGCAGTGGTAGTATCTCGAAGATACTAAATACGATATGCACGAATGTGCCAAATAGATTTACGACCTCAACCTCAACCTTAACTGGAGCTGAAGCCGAAACTGCCTCTGCAACAGCAGCAGCCTTGGTCCAATGTGCCGTCATACTGTGCGGGCATTTAGTCCTGCTGTTGCTCTATGTATGTGTGTTTGTTTAAGTTTAAAATATCCCGCACATTCACATACACACACTCGCACAGAACATCACATTGGTCGTTTGTTAATTCGAAATTAAATTTAGTGGAGGGGGGGCTTTTGGAGTTGGGCGCCAGCGATATTAAATTTAAATTGGCGTCGGTTTTTTTGGCATGGGGGTTTTTCGGTGTTGGGACTTGGCTGGGCAAAGCAGGAAGGACGTTGGTGTGTGCGTGTATGTGCTTATGTGGAATAACGTGATTACAATTAAATGTGTGCTTTGTATTGTATGTATTCTTCTATACATATTGAAAATTACAATGTTTGCTACATTTCAATGTGTATCGAAGTACAGTTTTGGCTAAGATAAGTCCTAGATGTTCCAACGTTTTCGTTTGCCATTGGGACTCGAAAATATTCACGGCAGCAATTTTAGTGAACCAGACCACAGTCTAAATACAGCAGTAGTTCCCAACTGCTGGGGTTTTTTCAGACCGCTTTAAATGAAGATTTTGAAGTTTTTTATTTGAAGGTTTTCTTGTTGTGCCTCGAGGAACATATGGCCTCTATGAAAGGTTTCCAACGTATACGATCCTTCGCGATGAGCTTGATCTCCTTAAATGACTTTCCAGATGCTTGGATTTCGAAATCGAGTGTTCTTTTCCATATGCATTTCGGTCTCAAGGGCTTGTCCACAAATATCGTTCGAAGGTTTACCTTGCTTGATGTCGGCTGCAATTGGAATCTGTTTGCATTTGGGTGGTTCTTGACGACCTGATCTTTAGCAGGCGCCTTAGGCATTTGTTGACGAATAACTGCAGTTTGTTCGTTACTAAGTCAGTCATCAGTCAGGTCTCACAGCCATACAGCAGTACATGTTCTAGTTGAAAATGCGCAACTTCGTGCGTATGGAAATTGAAGATGAGTTTCAAAGTTGGTTTAACTGCGCAAAGGAACCACGAGCTTTGGATATCCTGTTAAGAATATGCTATGGGGCACCTCTATCAGTAGAGATGATGATTTGACGAGTTGATTCTAAGACCCGCTTTGCCAGACTCTTTGATGAGGTCGTCGATCTTGCACTGCATTTCGGAGTATTCGGATGATATTAGACAAAAATTGTCGCCATAGTCGAAATCTTCTAGGTTGTTGGAGAGACTCCAATGCCTCCCTGGGCGCCATACATGGCTCTGGACAGAACATCGTCAAGGACAATTAAGAACAGGGTACGTGAAATTAGACATCCTAAACTCACGCCGGAAATGTAATCGAAAGCGGATGATATGCTGCCGTTGTGTCGCACTCTGCTTTAAATCTGTCGTATTGTGCACGAATCAGATGGTTTTCGAGGAAATTCCTCTCAGCGAGCTCCAGATAAATTCCCTATGTATGCTCGATGGATACTACTTGCCGTGTGTAACTTAACCGACTCGATGTTTCCCCGGTAGTTACGGCATTCGCATAGGTCTCCTTTTTTGAAATGGTTATCGTTTCGGGACTGACTTTTAGCATTTCTGCCCTGATTTGTCCGAGACCGGCCGATCTGTTGTTCTTTGAGTAATTTGAATTCTCTTTTGATTCTTTATTTATTATTATTATTTTTATACTTACTTACAGATATTCTTAAAATTCTATTCTATTGTCGATGTCGATTGTGTGTGTTTTCCGGTTTACACATTGATTGTTAAATATTTACGTTCCAACAAGGATCTTATCAACCACGAATTTACGTTTACGACCACCACGCAGATCTCGATTTACAAAGCACACACGAGATATGACAAGAATTATTTGAATTTCCTTATCTGGGCATGATGCTTACATTAATGTCTTAGTGTGAGCATGCGAAAAAGAAGAATTCCTGCTGAAATTCAGTAGTATTATGCGTAACTAGAATTATTATTTGTAATAATTTTAATACCGCAGCCGAATGGCCAATGGCGTAGTTTTATATCGCAAATTATTTGCCAAATTGCTGGATCGTAGATCAGAAAACATGTTCAAGCATTTTGGATGATATTTGCACACTGGGGGTTTTAACGTATTAAACAAAAAAATGTTAGAAAGACATTTTGAGCCCAAACCAGAAAAACCCATTTAGTAGCTACAAAACCTTAGTACCAATTTAGTAGCTGTCAATTCAGTGTATTATATGACCCTATTTTATCTTGAAATGAGTGTGAGGAAGGCGTTGCAACGCGTTGTCGCTCATAGTTTAGAAAGAGGGGTAACGAAATCGGACGAAAGAATACCATTTCGCCATTACGAATTACAGTGCCAAAAACAACTTGGACTTAACGCAAAAATATTGCTCAGAAAGTATGTTGTCTCTTCCTAATTCAGTGGAAATTATGGACTGAAAGTGTAAAAAATGCATTTTATGATATTTTTAGAGCTAAGAGTATCGAAAAATCTGATTGAATTTCATATGCGCATTTTTCAAATGACTATGGTTAAGATTTGACTTATTATGTTATGTTGTGTCCTGTAAATGTTTTTTTTTCAATTTCTAATTTTAAATTATTTGTTTTCTTACTTCAAAATCAACTGTGATGCATACAGAGTAATTCAGTGGAAATTATGGACTGAAAGTGTAAAAAATGCATTTTATGATATTTTTAGAGCTAAGAGTATCGAAAAATCTGATTGAATTTCATATGCGCATTTTTCAAATGACTATGGTTAAGATTTGACTTATTATGTTATGTTGTGTCCTGTAAATGTTTTTTTTTCAATTTCTAATTTTAAATTATTTGTTTTCTTACTTCAAAATCAACTGTGATGCATACAGAGTAATTCAGTGGAAATTATGGACTGAAAGTGTAAAAAATGCATTTAATGATATTTTTAGAGCTAAGAGTATCGAAAAATCTGATTGAATTTCATATGCGCATTTTTCAAATGACTATGGTTAAGATTTGACTTATTATGTTATGTTGTGTCCTGTAAATGTTTTTTTTTTCAATTTCTAATTCTAAATTATTTGTTTTCTTACTCCAAAATCAACTCTGATGCATACATAGTACATACTTAATTTTTGTTTAAAAATTAATGCTTTTCTTTGCAAAAATTTCAATTAAAATTGTTTAACTTTGGTAGGAAATAAAAATACCAACAAAAAAATCCAATACAAAAGAGAACAAAACGAGATTCAAAGCCAGCCCACCCACCCCATAGCAACAACAAAGAAAAAACCCTTTCAAAAATGGCACAAAAAACGAACTGCTTAAATTAAACCCATTCCCAAGAACAACAACAAACACGAAAAACTAAATAAAAGAATTGCCAAGGAAAGTGGACACAACAACGGCAGCATCAGGAAATACGCAACGTCGATGTACACAGGCCGATGCCAATTTAAAAGTCCACAACACGAGCGTCCTTCAACCCTTTCATTGGCGGCGGCGACGACGACGACGGGGACGGTCACGACGATGGTCGCCCACCTAGAAAAAGAAATTCCAAATTGTGTGGGGTGGGAGGGCCAACATCAACCACCCACCGTACTCATCCAACGCTTCCAGTCAGCCCCCTTCCGACTCTGACTCCGCATTTACTTTCGTCTTTTGTAAATATCTTTTGGATGCTGGTCAGTGCACATTAAAATGCGTAAATAGCGGAGTGCGTTGTGGGAGGGGGGGAGCAGGCTTTCTCTGATCAATAGCCAAGAGAGGACACGAAAGCGGGACTCTTGGTTCTGGTTTTTTATTCAGCTTTTTTTACAAATTTCGATATTAAAAAAGAGTTGTCGGCCAAAAGAAAGGGGATTTTTTCTTACTCTGCTTTCGTTGTTGTTGTTTGGATTGGATGGTTTGGCTTATGAAGATGTAGAGGGTGGAATTGGTGCTGCTTCTGCACTTGTCTTTGTTGTTGTTGTTGGCAAAAAGTTTTTTTTTTGTTGGTAAAAAGTGAAAATAAATAGAAAAAAAAAATAGGGTGGCAGTGCGGCAAAACAAAATAAAATTGGTAAAAAAAGAAGAAAATAAATGAAAGTGAAAACGAGTTAAAGGCAGCAGGAAAAAATTTAACGAACACATGCAGTGGACGCGGCGGGGATTTAGAGGCGGGCAGACGCACGAGCGCACGTCGTCGTTATTGTGGACGATGAATAGATGAGGCAGTGGCGTGGTATTAGTGGTGAAATTGTACTTCATATCATGTAGTTGATGGCGAAAAAGCATTATAAATTGCAAAATCAATTACTTAGAAAGAAATTGGAAGCGGTTTGAAAATATGACAAGAGTCATTGAATTCAGTCGTCTCGGAATTAGATGAAAACAGAATAAAAATATTATTTTGAGTCTAGTATATTGGGCAATGAGGTATCAATTGAAGCAGATTTTCTATCATACCGCTTGACCCCATTTTTTGAGTCCATCGAGTCTTTCCCCTCTTCCCTATTTTATTCGTAATCACAGGTCTAAGCTTATCCTTATTATTATTGAAAGCTAAAATTTGTTTGCATATTCCTTTTAAATGACGGCACTGTGCTAACGACGCCCGCTGCTTTGCTCCACACAGTGGAGCATTTAGAGTGGACCAAAGCATTTGCGACGTCTTCTGTTTGACTACACTTTTTACTTTTTTTACTTTACTTTTTTCATACACTCACACACACAACAAAAAAATCTTCCTCTATCCTTTTTTTTTTTTTGCAAAAGTGAAAAGCTTTTTCCCCTTTTCCCATTTGCAAAAATATTGGCCTTACTCGGTGCGTTCCTTTTAGCCGAGCCTACCACTATGCCAAAGGACGACTACTACTCCCAACTACCAATGGCACATCATAAAAAATGTACGCAAACAAAGAGGAGAAAACGTAGAGGAGCGTACGTTGTACGTTGGCAAAAAAATGCCCCCTTGAGTTTATATCTTAAAAATTCAAAGCACGAAGAAAGTTCTAATTTAAACCCCAATACAAAAAAAATAAAAGAAAAAAGCCGAAAGTACCAAGAAAAAAAACGAAAAGTAAAGGGTGGTTTATGTGCGTTACAGAAAAAAAGAAAAAGTAAATGTACGAACAAATTTCGCACTGGACCTTGGCCGTGGACCAGGCTGGTCTTTTTTGCTTGCTGTATGTATTTCGTATGTAGTTGATTGCCGCAACACCATCCATCCATCCACCCACCACCTGCCACCACCCTGCTGCTTTTGTACTTTTTTTTAGGTACGATTCTACTTTTTTTTTGTGCGTAATTCAATTCGCATCATTATTATTATTCGAAATGGCACATTATGCAAGTTTACTTATTTATTCTCATTTTTTTTTCTGTGAGCGGTCCTTTTCTTTCTCTTTTCTTTTCTTTACATTATGTACAGCTTTCGTCTTTTTTAATTTATATAAATGTCAATTTTAATTTACATGAACCCTTTTTTCTTGACTACTTTATTTATTTTCCTTTTCGCTGCCTTTCCTTGCTTGCAGTTTGTTTGGGCATTTTTTACTCTACTTTTTTGGAATTGTTTATATTATTTCTCGTTTCCTTTGGCATCAACGGCCCCTCAACCACTTCGATATCCTCTTATGACGCTGTTTTTGGTATTTATAATAATTAAAAAATTCTTTTGTACTTTTTTCTTAATTTCCTTTTCATTTTTTGTTGTGGTATTTTTATTATTTTATTTTGGGGCCATTGCAGTATCTTTGTTCGACCGAAAACTCATTAAAAATATTCGATGCCCCTTTCTGCAATTGGAGAATGAGGCAGAGTTATTGAGTTTGAGCTTTTCGCAGTTAGAAACTTATATTTTTGCAATAATTTGTATACCAAATCGAAAATTAATTAATCTACAAATGAATATTTAACTAAATTACGATTAGATTAACACATAATCAGATGATTTGATATTACCATTTTTCAATTCAATTAAATTTTTAAGACAAAAAAGAAACCTTTGGAGATCTCTAATTGGAAAATTATCCCAACGCTCACATTTGTATAATTATTTCACTTAAATAATAACCAAAGTCACTTTGGTATAATTTTGGATCCCAAAGGAGCGATTAAATATTTATTATTATTTGTTAGTATTTCCTCATTCTTCCAGTTTCCGTATTAGTAAAAGAAAATGCAATCTGTTTAGAAGTTATGGATGCTAATACTGCACAAGAACCGAAAATTAATTTAAATTTTCAAAATATTTGGACTTTTGAGCCCAGTTTTTTAAGTCTAATAGTAAAACACGTTTGTCTCTCATCAATCCATAAATTTTACGAACACAAATGTGTGAAGACATGAAATCCTGGCTTTGCCTTTGACACTATCCCATTTATGAGAAAACAATTTGGCTAAAAACTGATAATTTTGGCTTAAACCGTACTTTGTTGTTTTTCAGTAATCCGAAATCGCTTGAGTGAAAACCCCGCATAACTGAAACCAAATGTTTGACAAAACCGTGTTTGAGTTAAGCAGTTTCGATTTTATGCATTCCATATGGTTTTTGACCCATGGGCATTTTTTTTAAAACCATGTGGACTATTTTTGGTATCCAATATTGAACTTAGTTGTGCGGTGGTCTAGACTTATTCGATTGGGATGAAACTTTGGGAATATCATTTTTTGGTTGAAGCCCACATTTCAGGGGGTTAGGACGAAAGAAAATTGAAAAATGTTCATGGTCATTGTTCATGTCCCACTTACGAAATATAACATTTTACTGTTAGTTGTGGTCTCAAACAGATAGTGGTCACTTCGCTTGACCGCTGCTGCTAAATTCCATTGGGGCAAATTATTTCCGAAATTTCTAACACCAATCATTAATTGGGATTCCCCATAAAGTGTGCAGCTGTCTTTGCGGGGAAGCCTTAGCTAATAATATTACCTCTCGAGTCGATTGACCGATACCACTTGGCCACTAGCGAGTGTTTCTAACATTTCAATTTAATATCAACCATTTATTCAAGATAAATTAATATTCTTAAATGACTAGCTTAATAATACAACGTTGTTCGCCCACCATATCGGATCGGACATTAGAATTATTAAAGTTATAGTCGTGTTCACTTTTCCGATTATTACCAAATGTCAGCGAGATCGGTTCATCAGGGTCTAAGTTATGCCATTTTTAGTAAACCATTCCCGAAGTTTAATTTTTGGTGGACGTGGCAGAGGTCCCAACGTAAATTCTCTTCTTAAATGACGCCTGACAGAGACTTGTTTTCTTTGGCTGGAAAATGTGTATGGTCCATTTCTTGCTTGCAATTTATTACGTTTTCGTGATCAGCTACTTAGTACAGATTGCCCATGGAAATGTAATAAAAATTCCCCGGATAAGATACAAATCATTTCCAAAGGTATCCACGCAAGCCTTGTAATTTGATATTAAGTGCAAAAATTCTAATAACAAAGGCAAATATTCCGAAATTAATGTAGTCAACAGAAAATTGCTAACAGTACAAATATATATTTCCAATCGATTCACATAGAAGTTACCCCCAAAAAAACAGACATACGCAGATCGTAATTCAAACTGTCAGGATGCGTCGTAACTCAATTTACAATTTCCTTTCATTTTGCAAAAAAAAAATGGAAAGAAATGGAAAATGGTAAAAAGGAAAAGCTGCTACGATGGACACGAAGCCGTAATGATGAGGGTGGCAAACCAACGGCCGAGCGGATGGAGAACACACGGACAAAATCTTTTGTTTCGCATCTAAAAAATGAATCGCATCACGAATCCTTTCGCACTGAAGCGGGGCAGCGACAGCGCCGTCGCAGTCGTCGTACAACGCCGACCATGGAGCGTGTGCGGCTTCCCAGGTACAATCCAATGCGGACACAAAGGCTGACCAGGAACACACAAACAAGAACGGAAAAAAAGCGAAATGGAATATAAATGAAAAAAGGGTTATGAAAGAAAATAAAATGTAAAGAAAGTACACTCTCCCACTCCACACCCACATTCACTACCCCTTAGCTTATATTGGCGAGCATCCACAGTCCACGCACCATAAGCCTAGTGAGGCTGCGGGTGCGTTCGTACGCATAATAATGAAAATATAATAAAATACACGAGCGAAATTAATGCCCGGGATTGGACTCGGCGTTGCTGGGCATCGTCGCCAACAGCAGCAGGACTTCTCGGTGGAGCATCTGCATTTCTTTTCAGCAGGAGGTGCTCACTTAAAATTCCCTTTGTATTGGTTTGCAAAAAGCCTTTGAGTCGGACACGAGCAGACCAGTTGCGGACAACAAAGATGCGGTAATAGAGTTGCCACACTTTTTCCCAAATAACAATTGTTTACTCAATAATATTTAGTTACAGTTATTTATATTTCTAGGATTTATATTTTTAGGATATGACGAGAGCAACAATATTTTAAATCCAATGGAAATTCCATATGAAAATTCCTTCAATTGACAGAGGAAAAATTGCTCCGTTTGGCAACACCAAATAGAAAAATTCCAAACAAATGCGGAAAAAAATTCAACTCTTTTTCTGTGCGGACTTTTTAGCATAAGCATTGCACACCCCCGTCAACTGCCGGTAATGCCCATTGGAAAGGGTTGAATGTAGTTTTCGAAGAATCTCTGATAAGATTTTCGCTCGGACATAATTTCGTACTTAAAAAAAATAAACATTTTTTGTGCGTTTCATTTTGTTATATTTTTGCTTTCTTTTCGTTTTATTTTTTTTTTTTTTTAGTTCAAAGGGGGAAATTCAAAGTAACGACACTGCCACATAATGTAAATGCGTTGCGTGAGGCAACTACATAAGCGAAATGATGAAAAGTGGAAAATGAAAAGTTGATGGAAGATTTTACTTTACATACTTTCGGGTATGGTATGCCGTTTTGTAGTATACTTTTTTGGCGAAAAATAAGTTTCAAGCTCACGTATACGTATACTTGACCAGTATTTTTCGAAAAAAAAAAAAAGGATTTGAATATTTTATTTTCAGCGTGTATGTGTTGAATAATGTATGCGCATGTATGTGTTTCTGTGATGAGTCTCTGTGTGTGTGTGTTTAAGGGTGGCATACAAAGTGGTCTTCTGGTCAGTTTTTTTTGGAGTATTTTAAAATGGAAAGTTATACCACATGCTGCAGATGCTAGATGCTGCAGGAATGTCGAGGGCGAGTGCAATTTTTTTTCCAAGAAATGTTCGAGCGAGTTTATGTATTACGAACAATAAGACGGACTTGACACGATTTCCAGAATGGAAGCAGTTTGGCATGGAATACAACAAGATTACTTTTAATGTGATTTGATTAGCGGACAACCAATGTTCAAGTTTAAAGAACGTCACAATAAAGATAAAGCATCGAAAATTTCTGCTTAAATAAAACATTGAAGTTTTAAAGAATATTTTAGACTAGGTTCGGACTTTCTACATCAGGTGATACGTCTTCTATCATAAAGTAATGTAAATAAGGCAAATGAAAATCTAGAGTTCGTTGAATCTCTACTGTACCGCCTGTAACTAAAACATGGGTACTCCTATAAAGTACAGACAGAATGAGATGAAGCATGCGTTTCACAGTTCCTTTTGGTTAATTTAACACCTTTGTCAGAACTTTCTCCATGAATGTCTTTCCTGAAGCTTGAACCTAATTTTCTAAAGTTCGTTTCTGGGTCCATTTGGGTCTCCCTCGCCTTCGACTGTCCTACTGATTTCATTCAATAACCGTGCTGCGCGAATGTCGTTCGGTAAGTAGAGGTCATACCAAGCCAATTGGTATTTGTTCACATTTTATCCATAAATCTACATTTGAGTTAATTCGTGGCCAACCGATCGTTGCCAGGAATTCGTTCGTTACCAATTCAGACATCAACCAAGCTTAACAATTATATATATGCAACATTCACATAGTATTGTATCAATCGAGCTGTGGTTCCCGTGAGCTTGATGTGATTTCCAAAAGGAGTGTGTAGCTGTTCTGTCAACAATCTTCTGCAACAATTTGAATCTGAGGTGCAATCGCGTATCCCGAAGCAAGATTTGCCTATAGATAAAAACGTGATCATCGGCTTTACTTTCAAAATTTGCTTAACCTGTTTCTCGACTCGAACATGCTGAATAACAAACTGAATACGTAATACAAAAACGAACCGAATAGGAATCTAATCGACTAATAATATTGGAATAATAATGTTCGAGTAGTCGCTTAGCTTCGAATATTCGATTACCCATCGGCTTTCTTTGGTCAACGGTTAGCCGACTAGCAAAAAGTGAAGTTGAAGCTGAGCGACTAGTCGAATAGTACTCGAACAAACACTTACTAATCGAACGGTTGGTTAGCAGGTTTTTACATTATTCGAATAATTTCAAGAGCCTGGTGTAAAGGTTTCGAATATACACGAAGATACACGATAGCACCCCAGAACACTTCAAATCTCACAATTCCAGAAATCTTTGTCTGTGCTGGTGCCCAATCATGTACAGAATAACTTTTGAACAAAAATTCCTTAAAGTACAGCCGCACTAGGCAAACATTAGCCAAATACACTCAGATACTTTTCCGGTTATCCAAATGGAAACTTATATCCAGGGAACGGATTTTGTTGACCTACGAAATTTGCTGCATACTTTTAGTGACGAAAAAACAAGAAAGGATCAAAATTTTAACTCGATATGGAACGATGTTTTTAAGACACGATATTCATGCATTAAATATTGTAAATAACTACTGAAATACATATTCGAAAAATATAAAAAATAAATGCCTCTCTTAAATTTTAGACCACAGAAAAAGGATGATTCTTTAAAATTTTAAGCTAACCCATTTTTAAAATTTTCGATTTCTTTTTTAAATCTAAACCTTTCCTAAGTAAATAGACCAAAACTTTCGATGAATTCTCAAGTTTTTCTAGAGCGTAAAATTTTAAAACAATAAATTATACATGCAGAAAGTTTTCAAGCGACGCTACACTAACCCCATCTCCAGGATGTGTGGCCACACACCCTCCCAACATCCTATAGTTTGTGTCCACATCTACGCAAAATCAAAAATTCCGAAAATCTACTGTGCACAGTCCTCACACATGTAGCGGCGAGTACATACATGCTACGCAATAATATTATAAATTTAAACTTAATTACACAACCAAATTTAATCCGCCAACGTTTCACGTTCGAAGCATACAAACTCCCACACGCAAAATATACACACTCAAGCTTATATGCGAAAATCTCCTTCTACCTTCGAATGAATGGAAAGCTTACACGCGTGTATGTGTACGTTTTTGAAAAGACCATTTCTAATTTACAATAGAAAATACGCTCCGAGCGATGCAAATACGCCAGAGTAGGTACAGAAAACATGAGAACCGGCGCGTATGTTCGATGGACTTTCACTTTTACAATATCTACTTTGTCCCCCCACCACTCTAAGCAAAGCATACATCAGGGCGCTATACTATATTAGCCAACGTACGAGTCAAAGACGACTTCCTACCCCCGAACTCCAGTGCCTCCATCCAGTCACTCCCGCACCGGCAGCATCCAACTAGGACTTTAAATTTCCGAACCTCATATGCGTAAACTACGACTTGCAAATGTGAAATCGCCCCAGCACTCATACAAGCCAACCATCCACCCACACAAGCACAGACACATTCATACGTACAATCGTCCTCCCCACTCCTCGCACCGATTCCGGCATTCGCTTTCGTTGTACCGCCATATACCCGCGCTTCCTCACCAGCAGCAGTGCTCGCACTATAACGTGCCAATCTCCAACGTCCGTTTTTTTCCTGCCTTTAAATATTGTAAAATGGCATTGAAAGTCAACGGAGTGGGAGTGGGAGGGTGGGTGTACCGTACCGTAGTGAAGCTGGGTATACTAAACAGCAGCAACAACAACAACAACAACTAATGCCAGCATCTGAATCAGACACGTTTCTTATTTTAAAAACTCGCAAATACACAAACACACACACACCGCACACGCACACATGTGACACATCGCACACTCAACTCAACCCAACCACCCACATTCTATCATACATCAGTAGCACTGTCCAACCCCTCTCCCTCTCCCCCGCCAACTTCATTTCCTCTTTAGTATTTCGGTATTTTCCGCTGGACTCTCCGACTTATGTGTGCGTTCTCATACGACCGACCAGAGAAAGTTATTTCGTATGCTTACGTTTGCATGGATCTGTGTGTGCGTTATTTATGCGTATGTGTAGATTTTCCGTGTAAATGTATGTGTGCGTAAATTTCTCATTTGGAAATTTTAAGCTTTTAAATGTCCAACCCCTTGTTAATTTAAATTTTCATTTTAAATTTATATTTTAATTTTTAATTTTTGTATTAGTAATAACATTTTCGAATGGAAAATTCCACTTAAGCCTTGATAGGTCCTTTTTGGGGGAATAATTAGCGCGCATCTGAGTGGAATGTATTAGGAAATGTTGTGTTTTAATTGTTTTCATAGACGGTTGGTACATACAGACAGATGTCAAATAGAGTCAGGAATCAAGGTAAATTTAAGTGTAACCTGAATCGTTTCATTGTTATACCCAAAACCTTACACCTCCACCTTATCAGTTACGCAAAAACTAATCGAAATAAAATACAAAACAAGGGGAATTTTTAGCTGTCTGGACCTGAAAAAATTTAAATTTAACAAAATTATGTACATTTTTTTAAAACTTTTTGTTGACCTAAAAAATTTGTAGGTACTTTTAGTGACGAAGAAACCAGAAAGTGACACAATTTTAAAGTGATAGTACAATAATTGCCACGATATCGTACACATTCCCTACAAGAAATTCTTAAATTGATTTTTGAACTTGTCTTTGATTTTGTTATACAATTTCATACAATTCATTCTGTAAAATTGGGATTATACCTAAAAGAGTACAAAAAAATCCACATTCAAATATTAACTCTGTTTCACGTTCTATTTCAGATATTTTCAAAGCGATATCCTTTTCAAATCTCAGTCCTTTCCAAGTCAATTTTTAAGCGTAAACTACCATGTAGATCGTGCTGGTAGGTAATTGTCATCAGTGCACTATTTTTGTACTAGTTCTCTAATTCCCTTATTTCTGTCACTTTTTAACAGAACACAACAAAAAATTTGCAAAAAATCTATTAAAAGTGGTTAAAAAAATCGCAAAAATGTCGGACTTGTCCTGGTTTGTGTAGTTTTTCAATGTCTATTATTTCATACAATTTATTTGACCAAAAGCAATATAAGGAAATACGTGCATGTAAAAAACATGATTTATAGAGGTTTTTTGTAAATTGTCCAGCTCACGGATTACAGTCGCTAGAGGCGAAATATTTTGAGAATCATAAAGACCAAAGTAAATTTCCAGGAGGTGACCCGAGCAACTTTTTCGAGGCGGTTTAGTAATCAGTAGACAGAAACACACTAGTAATTCACTTAAGTAAGAGTGCGATATCGGTTCCCTAAGAGGTTATGCAATTGACCCCTTCGTAGGACAAGCCCATCACCACTTTTGTACTAGTTCTTAATGCTGCAGGGTATCTATTCTAGTATTTTTGTCACTAAAAGTATGCAACAATTTTTTAGGTATACAAATTCCCTGATTATGATATCTATCCTACTATGTCCTTTTTCGCGAGAATCGAGCATTGGGTTCCTGAAGTAATTGAAATTGAAAAATGGGGAAATATAAATCGCTCATTCGCTGCAATAAAGACACAACTAAAAAATCCATATTGTTGGGAAATAACGATTTAAAATTTCAACTTTGAATATTTTATATGAGTTTTAGCAGTTGGAAAGTTTTAAAAGACGTTTTAAATACAAAAATAACTAAAGAAATGAATTCGGTCGTTTGGCAGCATGTAGATTAATATCTGAGGATCCCATTGACATTCATAACTCAAAATAACCGATAACTCAATATCCCCATTGTGATTTGAAACCTCGGACCATGTCAAAAAACACCTATTTGTGGGCGTTACAAATGTTGTAAATTGTTCATGTAAATTGAGAAATGTGGAAAGTTTAATAGTAATAGTAACCAAAAACCGTAATAAAACACAAAAGTATTATCAACCCTTTTAAAACCAATTCCTTAAAAGATTGTTTGCAAAATTTACAGATTTAATCGATATATATTTAGATTTCACTACTAAAATGGCAATTTCTTCTATTCACTTGGCTTTTAAAATCATGAAAATTATACCAAAATCTGTCAATTCATTCGTAAAGATAAAGGACGTAAAGGACAATTGCCACCCCTAAGTTCCACTCGGGCATAAATGTAACAAACAACAATTTCAGTTAATGCATTATTTTTTTTTTTATTAAAATTCTTTTTAAAATTTGCATGAATAGCTAAAGAGAAAGCCCAAAAAGAACCAAAGTTGATTTTACCCTTTTTTCCACAAAAAAAAAAGAAACTAAAACTTTTAACCCTTTTTCGTGGCAATTGTCTAATTAGAAGAAAAAAAGTTTGTAAGGCGGGGAAACCCTTAACGGATGCTGTAAAGCACTTTTCAATACACTCGACTGAATGGGAGGTGGAAGGATGGAAAACGCGAAAAAAACGAACGCAAAAGGAAAACCAAAGAAAAGTAATTATTTCGCATTGCGTAGATAAATATGCTGAGGAAAAAAATGTAAATGTCAGTCCGCTGCCCGCTCTTGTCCACGACTGACGCCCGTCCTCTACTTCCTGCCCCTCCCGGCAACCTTGTCACACTGATGCGTGTCATTTGTTAAAAGTGTCCCCCTTGCCCTTCTCTCATACAACACAAATGTCAAAATTCCCCTTTGCGTCGTGTGGCAGCAGCACTGAAAGTGCGTAAAAATGATTTTTGCTGCTGTGATTGCGAACCGTTCGCCACATTTCGCGTCTTCTTCGTGTCCGTTACTTTTTTTCGAATTTGAATTTGAATGAGGCAAAAGTGGACCGAAAGAGTTACCAAGTAAATGGATTTTTTTGGGGTATTTTTTTCGTTTTGTGCTCTGTTTGATTGCGGAGGAATGAGTTAAAATTTTTCCGTGGCAAAATGAGGGAAAAAAGCAGCAAATGGGGTTGATTATGGTCATTGAATATGGACGGCGATTGTGGGTGGATGCTTGTATTTTGCTGCAAAGTTTCTAAAGAAGATTCCCTCCTGTTGTTATTGTTGTTGTCTGCTTATAATGGTTTTTAAATTTTGTAATATTTTATCGCCAAGTTTTTTGTGTTGTTTTTTTGGGGGGGGGGAGAGGGTGGGGGGTAATTTATTTCCAAATGAGAAATAATTAGGCAAAAAAAAGAGTAGAAAAGTACAGTACAGACAAAAAGTCATTAAAAATATTCGATAAAAAGAGTATTTATAAGGCAGGATACAGAAAAATTGTACAGCAATTTTACGAAAAGGTGTTAAATGATTTTGGAGAAAGCGAAAGCCTTGCATTACGACGGCAGAGTAGTGGTACATTTGAGGGAGGAGGCTTCATACAAATTTGCAGGTTATATTAAACCCATATTTGACCATCGATGTGTTTACTCAAGGTGATAGTTGCACTACACTAATTTGGGATGGACTTTGTACAAAATATAGCTGGTTAATCGTTGGCAAATGTTTTACTACACACAAAAAAAAAGTCGGCAGATTTAACCGAAAAAGACAGTTAGAAACGCTCCAACCATTCTTCGTCGGTTAATCTAACCGATGAGAATAACTGACACAAGCTCTTATTTTCTAAAATTAGTATTACAAATGCAGTATTGCAAGCAAAAAAAATCTGTTTAGCTCGGCTCAAGCTGCCTCTATAAGGCAAAACATTCATAACACGATAGAAAATGCTTCCTTTCTTTGAATCACAACAATTGAAGTCAAGATGAGCAAATGGTAAATTTCCCAAGTTGGTGAAAACTTAAATTTAACCAACAATTGCGGTAAAACAACATACAATTTCTGTAAAACAGCAATTATTTTCGGTTATTTGAACTATTTTTTTTTAACATTTTTTTCGGTTGAGTCTACCTTCCAGGTCGGTAAACATTTTACAATTTTCATACATTTTGAAATTCTGTACGTTAACCACTTTTTTCGGTTAATTTTTCCGACCATTTTTTTTCTGTGTAGAAGTGTCGCACCTGGTTGGACACACTTTTACCATGAACGCTCCGAACGGGTGGTCCGCCCGATTTGGTTGTGTTCTTCTCGACTATCTTATTCTATGTCCTTCAAGAAAACCCGGAAAATTCAGGCGGAAATGTGTGAAAATTGGGAATTGTCATGATTTATCTTTAAGCGCAAGCTACAGAATACTTGCAGGGGTCGACATAATATGGCGGTCGAAATTCCTAAACAGGGGAGTTTTTGGGGTCGCTGATTTTGAATTTGATGTTATCTATCCTTCTCCACGGGGTC
This sequence comes from Heteromyza rotundicornis, assembly GCA_951394025.1. Taxonomy (NCBI): domain Eukaryota; kingdom Metazoa; phylum Arthropoda; class Insecta; order Diptera; family Heleomyzidae; genus Heteromyza; species Heteromyza rotundicornis. Next base: position 12,459,514 of record OX596010.1, on the reverse strand, counting down.
CACGGTACTACCACGACTGCGAATGTCCGAGCAATGCCGGGCGTAATAAGCTAGTCAAGCATACAACGCAACTCGATGTTTGTTCTACTAGCAAGGACATCCAAGGTTTGGATGTTAAGAGATCATCCTTCTGCTCTTGCATTTAATGAAGCTCAGCTGTGATAAAAGGTTGAGGGGCTTGAAAAAACGTTAAAAATGCATTTAATATATTCGATAAGAGCCAGTTTTTTTTAATGAAAACGGCAACAATTTTTACAGTGTGTATTGTATCGATCGAATAATCGAATTATAGAGAGAGATCCGAAAGGAGTGTCATGGTGAGAAGAAAACAAACTTCCAATGTTTAATTTTTTATTTTTCATATTTTATTTATTTAGAATTGTTTTTCCACTTTTATCAAAATTACAAAAAATTCCATAATATCGGAATATATATATTTAAAAAAAAATCTTGTTCATATCAAATGGCAACTTCGTATCGAGAGTATCATGTCTGCGTATTTAGTAGTTAGTAGTACAAATGTTGTAGTAAATTTGTATTTGTGGTATTATGTATTGTTTTGTTCGGTTTCTTTCAAGTCTGTCGAACGCGGTTTTAGGATTAATTAACTGGTTCGCATTTGGTTTTGCATACTTTTAGGCTATAGTATAAATTAGCTTCTGGTTTCTTATTGGTTTCTTATTGGTTTCTTATTGGTTTTTTAATAGTTATTATTGATTACAATTATTGCGATAATTTTCGGTTTTTAAGTTGTTTTCCATTTTAGAGTAAAAAGCCATTTAAATTTTTATCAATAGCGGTAAAAAAACAAAAATATAAATATTTATATATAAAAAGCTTATGGTCTAAAGTTTCCATCGATTAATAATTTGGTTTTTTAGTATGTATATTGCAAATTTTCATTCACAACTTCTGAAGTTTTTTTCATGCACAATTTCAAGCAAAAAAATTGTGTAATCTTTTGAAAAGAAAGTGTTTTGGTTAAACAAAAAATGTAGAACATTATTTGCAATATTTTATTTTATCTTTTCTTTGTTTTATTTTATTTTTTTTTTTCATTTATTTAATTTTTTATATTTGCGCGCTTAATTACTACACATACTTAGAGTATACGTAGTAGTTCCAAAGATCTAGTTTTAATTTATGATTTTGTATTTAGTTCTTTATGTCTATATATTTTTGTTTCGTAATAAATTTCAGTTAATACACTCAACGTTATTTGCCTATGGCACTTACATATTTCTTTTATATAGTAAACCTTGATTTTCTGCTTAGATTCTAGACTCTAATTAAATACTAGTTTAGTAGTGGTTTAAATCTTTAGTTTAAGTCAATTAAAAGTTAAGCTTTTAAAACTGCAATGCAAAACAGAAAAAAAAACATTTCAGCAAGATCATAGAATTGCATTTCGAGTGAGATTTCGATAGATCATAATTACAGTTCAATAGAATTGTTGTGTCCCATTCTGGTTTCTAAAAAATTACCGTTCTGGTATGCAATATTTGCAGTAGTAGCGTAACCCTATTGCGTAAACTATAATTGCTTCAAAACTATTAAAAAAAAATAGTACAATTTTTATCGATTGATCGCTTTTTTTTAAAACCAGAATAAGGCAAATCAATGCAATTATTTAATCGCAAATTGGCAGTGTATTAAATAAAATGGCATATTGGAAATAGTTGTTTTTAAATTTGACCTAAGAATGATTTGACTATAAAATAAAGATTGTAATTTCTGTCGATTTTCGCAAATGAATACTTGGAATATTTAAATTCATTTATACTGAAAAAAAATGTTCAAAGAAATTTAAATGCTGGTACAAATCCTGTTCAGAAAGGTTCCAGAATTCGAGTGAAAGTGAATGTTTTCGTTTTCATTGTAGAACACGTTTCAATTTCGCTTTAAAATCAGCTGAAGTTACTCCCAATCGGAAGTAAAATAGCGAACCCTTGAGTGTCTTATTATCGTTTGAGTCTTGCCATGATCTTTCATACAATTAAATACGTCCCTTTTCCATAATTCATAATTATGATAGTCTGAGGCTTGTCAATTCTTCCATAAATTTGTTACCCTATGACATTTTTTGCACAGCGATAGATACCAAAGTCGTATGTATGTCGACTGTAGTATTTTATTTTCGTCACGGAATTTTATGTGAATATATTAGCACAGAAAAAATTTTTACGGAATCCAAAAGTCGAAAATAAAAAAATGAAGGATATGTCTTGCATATCGATATCTTAAAGCACAATCCTCCTATGTCCGCTTTCATGTAAATAGAGTTTTTGGTATTTTTGATATTCTTCTAGAGAAGAAGCTGCATCAGAAAGGCTATAGTGAGGAAATACAAATAAATTTCCATACAAAACTTATCAATTTGAAAACTGGTTTTTCATTTTCTAGAATTTTGAAAACATGGACATAGGATGGTTGTGCTTTAAGGCATCGATATGAATTTTCAATTCTGTGAATAGTTTTCAGACCATTTCAATGATCGTTCAACTTCATTCAAACTGGGGAGTGTTCGCGTAAGTCGATATCGAACGAACTCGATAGTCTTGCTATCGTTTTAGGTTCCACTTTAAAATGGCCCCCCTTAATACTTGCAAGATAATGTTCACAATAGTAAAAAAAAAAGTTCATCGACAACCATTGATAGATTGACACTAGTAATGGGACAAAAAGACGATATAAATTTTTATTTTTACGGAAGAGTAGCATCACAATAGCATACTCAGCCTCACTTAGACCATATGAGAGGCCCAACACAAAGTCAACAAATGGTGCTCAGGGGGATTATTGTATTGCGATCACAAAGCCAAATGCACGAAAGCGTAAAAATGTACATTCGAATCGGATTGACTTTCGGATCGCGATACAGAGTTGCCACCCAAATTTGAATGTGATACGAATTGGCTTTGTAGTTGTTTCGAAACTGAATTTCTCGGTTATCGTTTTCGGTTAGCTGTTACTCTCCGATCGGAATTCAGAACACCTTTTCCAAATCCAAACCGTATTTTAATTCCAAACATGAACCACATCGGAGCACGCATTTCATTCAGAATTTTTCCAAATGTTCTTACACATTTTCTAATTTCTACAGCATTTCAATTTCATACAAATTTTAACGTAAAAATATCGCTCCAGTTTATTTCGAATAATAATTTTTAAAATATACATATAAATATATTTGATGCAACCAGTTCAGATACAAAAAAAAATTCGAATAACAATTTAACTTAAAGTACGAGAGAAATACTTCCAATATAGCAGCTTTAGTTCATACACTAATACAATGTTTTGCATCCAAAGTAGGAATTTCATGCCAAGCAAATTTCTAATTTAGCAACTTTGTTCATTCGAATAGAGTAGTATATGGAATCCTTAAAAGATACTTTTAAAAATCCTCGTTCGTTTGTTTGTTTGTTTGTTTTGCTTTTTCGTTTAAAATCCTCTTTTAAATATAATGGTTTAAAATTCAAATAAACTCTCAAAGAATAAATTCAATAAACTAAATAAAAATACTTTCGTGAAAAACTTAACATACTTAAATTAAATTCGTAAAAGAAAAATTTTGATTCTTTAATAATTGCGGAAAGCTCACAACGAGTGCAACAATTGAATATGAAAATGTTTTAATTCATTTCCTTCTTCAGTTCGGGTTGACACGTAAAGTTCGGGGAATTCATTCAAATTAATTGCGCAACTGCTGAGACGGTGAAAATGGAAAATTGGCCAAACTCACAAAGTTTATGCATTTTGTTAACAAAATAATTTATTATTGAAGAAGGAAGCACGAGGGCCATTTTCTTTTTAAGCCAATTTCTGAAGGGAAAAGTTGTAAAATTGACAGTTTTCATCGACAGAGAAACTGCTTAAAATAGACTGGAAAACTTTCCTGAAAAGCCACCTAAACGCAGATAGCAGACATTTTCGAGCCCTATCCGAGAAACAAACGTAAGCGCCAAAATGTAAATATTACAGCTTAAGGTTCATTTAAACCTTTTTCTCTATGGATTCTTTAAGTTAACTGCCACTTACGATATCTTTGGAACCATTAAATTGCTTATTCTATGAATTTCCATATATCGATTTCGATATAATGTCGCTTACATTCATTTCGCGTATAGGGCTCGCTTTGTTGGCATTTACCCTCTTTTCTTGTTGTGCTCATTAAATGTTTTATTCCACTATTTTCAATTTAGATGAAAATTTACAAATTTCCCTAGCAATTCAGATATATTTTAATGCTTTGGTACTGAACCAATTCTCCTTTCACCATCTCAATTCAATTATAGTTTTTTTTTAAATCGAGGGATGAATTATAACCAGTAAACCGATTCTGTTGACCTACAAAATTTGTTGCATACTTTTTAGAGACGAAAAAATCAGAAAGAGATACAATTTTAAGTAAATAGTTCAGTAATTACCACGTTATCGTGCACATATGATGCGAAATGGCAATGTAATTATTGGAACTGTTCACTTAAAATTTTGGCTCTTTCTAGTTTTTTTGTTACTAAAAGTATGCAACCATTTGTTTAGGCCAACAAAATCCGTTCCGTGATTATAAGCAATCTTCTCGATAACGATATTTGAAATACTTTCAGCTCTTTAACGTAATGCCAAGTGTTAGGGCTCGACATGTTGAAGTTAGGTTTCGTATTTGATTATAATTATTATACACATGAAATGCGAATTGTTATTTCTTTCTTTTAAGTAAAATATACAAAAGTACAAATTGATAAATTTGCATTTGATTATTGTGTTACAGTAGCATACAAAAGTGATTATTTTGAGAAAACCAAGAGAAAAATGCATACTTTTAGGAACAAGTTAATTGCTACAATAAATATAATGAACATTTGCCGAGGCAAAGTCTTGCTTCTTGTAAAAAATACAAATGCGGTCGAAACAACAAATTCGTTTACTTCGAGTTGGTGTTTTCAAAAGATTTCAGAGCGCCTTTCGCCTCTCACAATTTCTTCATTCGTTTTGCTTTTGAAATAATTATAAATATTATAATTTGTTGCATACATTTAGGCTTAAATAAGTACATACAATTACGGGCGTTTTTTGTTTTGTTTTTGTTTTCTTTTTAAAAATACACATTCAAATATCTTGACATGTATTTCATAGTAAATATTTGTTTTCAATAAGTTTAAGGCGTTAAATTTCGAAAATTTTGGTTAGAGTAAAACTTAAAACTTGTAAGAGTTGGCCAATTACGCTTTAGCTTACATTTTTTAGTGAACGCCTAAAAGCAGCTTAAACAATTAACTTCATTTCTGAAGTGTGTATGAGTGTGTATTTGCATTTCATGCTCAATGTGTGTGTGTGTGATCTCCATGTTTTGTTTCGCATGGAAGTGGGCTCTTGAAATTTACAACAATAAAAATTTAGCTTAAATATTTGGCTAAAATCGCGAATTTGAATATATATTGCGAAGAGAACGAAATTCGTCAAGTGCCAAATGGGATTGTGTTTGGGTTCTTTTGTTGTTCACAATGAAAGCATTTAAAACGTATTTAGACATACGGTGAAATTTCATAGGTATTTCCGGTAAATTTTTATTTATTTTAATTTTGTTTAATTGTAAGATTTATTTAATCATTTTATAGCTTAAATGTAAAAGGACATGTATTCGAGACGAGTCGGAAATTCGAAAGTTCTAAATCGAAACAGGAAACCGATTTGACGGGAGAGGTGCATCGTGGAGATCTTGGCATTCGAGTTGTGTTTCAAGTCTTGAGATTTCGATTAAAGGTCTATTTCAGTTGGGGAAAACTGAGCGACATGAAGAGAACTACATACGTTTATGAAATATCACCTTTAGGCTTTCGCTTCAGTTTAGTACAGCCCTTTCGGAAGTCACTTATGATTCTAGGTCGTCCCGACATTACAACAAAAAAAAATAGTAGGAATCTTACGCAACTTTTCCCTTTGGGTTTCCTGTTTTGAACGATTTTTCGCATTCGGACTGCTCCTCCCCAGCCAAACAACAACAACAATCTAAGAACATACCCCTAAACGCGATGCGTCAGATGTGTTGAATCGCTGCGCTTGGGTGGTGGCGGAGGTGGTCGCTTTTTACGCTGTGCTGTCGAAATTAGGGACGCCTGCGCCTGTCCTATGGGGAACTGCGGTTCGGCCATGGGATCCGAATTGCCGCCCGCATGCAAATTCTCATAGAGTGCATATTCGCTTTGCAGTGGAGCAGGTGGTGGAGGCGCCCCAGCACCATAGTGTTCCTGCACCCAATTGCTCACATTGGCCGTCTCGCGGTAATAATGGGATGACGTCCCCGCTGCTGCCGAATTCAGATTATGCGCCAGTAGTTCGTCGGAGAAATCGCGAAAGCCCAGCACCTCGTGCGGCGTTGTGGCCGGTTCAAGTTTGCATTTTTGTGCGACCTGCCACTTTTTGCGCATCACACGTTGCAGATCTTTGAGGAAGTCACGCGGCGGATTCGAGGAGGACTCTTGGAGTCGCTTGGGCGAGCCAAAGTCTTGCGAGCTGCCGATCGAGGAGGAAGTGGTGGACAGGCGCGTCAAGTCGGCGCGTGGCGGCGGCAACGGGCCCGGTGATATGGCATAGAATTGTGGGGCCACCGTCAATTGTGTGGGTGTGGAGGGCGAGCGCGGTGGCTCGGGTGAGCACATTTTCCGTCGCAGCAGTACGGGCGAGTCGGCAAAGGACACCTTTTTCTGTGTGCCCGTGGAGTGCGGTGGCGGTACATTCGGCGGATGGCTGTGGTGCTGATGGCTCACCGGCTGGACTACATACTCGGGCGGTGCTTTGTAGGGTGGGGCCGCTTTCACTGCCGGTTTAATGGGCTTTGCGGGTACGACCGGTGGAGCGCCATTCGATTTTAAATTAAAATATGGCAGTTGTGGCGCTTGGGTCATACCAATGTAAGTGTGAACCTCTTCGGGCGGTGGAGGCGGTGGCAGTGATGCTAGCGACAGCTGGGAACCGTATATTTCGTGCTCGTCCACCAGTGGAGGCGGTGGCGGCGGTGGTGGAAGCGAATCCAATGATAGTGTGGAAGAAGACATGCAATTGGCCGCGTCATTGGAGGCGCGCATGTCGTACTCCAGCAGAGGTTTGGCGCAAACACTGGGCGTGGGTGTGGGCGTGGAATTCGACGAACCGGAAGAGTTGCCTGCGCTGGCGGCATTCATGCTCTCCGCAGAGCCACGCTTCGCCACAGCCGTGGGTGGCTGACGACGTTTCAGCGTGCCACTACCATTGCTCTCCTGTGATTTGCGGCGACTGTGGCGGCGTGTAAGTGTGCCGCTACGTTCGGGTGAAGTGGCATCCGTTTGGCCACTGCCGTCGTTGGCCTCGCATATGGTTATCTCGCCCACCTCCTTCAGTTGCCGCGTCATTGTGGTAAGCGGCAGATTTGGTTTCATCGAAGGCTTGCGCTTGATGGTGCCAGTGGTGAACTCCGAATCGAAGCCGTTATTGTCGTCCGACAGGCAGCCACTCGAGCTGGACGAGGAGGCGCGCGAGATGCGACCGCTGGAGTTGGACATGCTTGAGATCGCCGAGGAAACACTACCGCAGTGCGAGGGCACAGCCGAAGATATGCTGCTGATCGAATCGCTGCGCATCGACACAGCAAAGCTGCTATTCGAAATGCCATCGCCACAGCTGAGGTCCTCCATGAGCGACTTGTGATTCTCCCAGAGCTGTTTGCCGTACTTGGAGATTCGTATGGCAGTGACCCACTTTTCCATGGTCTCCATGTCTTCGGCGCACAGCATTTTCAATGTGCGACAAGTCTTGCCCAGCGACGAGTCCACGGCAGACTTGAAGCCGAACGTGTAGTCGGTGGGCGCCTTCCACTTCTTCTTCCAGCCCAGACCGCGGTAGACATTGTAGCCATTGAAGAGCGTCAAACACGCCAAATCACGAGTGTTCTTCGTCTTCTCCTTCGGAAAGTAGTACAGTCCCGACGAGCGTAACACAAAATGGTAACGCTTCCAGCCCTTCTTCGAGTCTGCTTTCATATAAAGCGGCCCATCCACCTGAAGTTGCGAATTGGTCTCGAAAAATTCCTCCAACAACATGGCACGAGTATGCTCGTCGTGTTGACTGCCCGGGGCCATTTGTGTGCCCGGCAGGTAGATTTCTGGTTTGGCAAAGAGCGACACCTTGTCGGCGCGTTGCTGGAACAACACCCGATTGCCCGCATCTGAATTCCATGTCATTAGGTTGTCCACCAGGAGTTCGTGATCCTCGAAGAGACGCTCTGTGGGAAAAAGAAAATTCAATTAGGAGTTAATTTTACAAATTTCCAATTTTATTTGGAAATCGGAATCGCATTCATACCCATTTGTAAGTCACCCAAATTCTCTAAAAGAGCCCAATGCGGCTGCATTTGCACGTGATTCTTATCTGCGAGTAATCGCGTCACATGACCACAAGTCATGCGCTCATCCACTAGCAGCGACTTGGAAGCCCCATCCGAAGTGAAGGCCTTCACGAAGAGACGCCGTATGGAGGCACTTTCGAGCTTGTGCAGTGCCAGTTGAATCTTGGCAGCCTTGCTGCTGTTCAGCGTCGCCCCACTCAGCTGTTGCATGTACTGCAGCTGTAGTTGTTGCATGTACTGCTGCTGCAATTGCTGATGTTGTTGCTGTTGGTGTTGCAGCTGCTTGTGATGGTGGGCCGAACTGACGCTACTGGACGCAGACGATTCGCTGGACAGCAGCGAAACAGTGTCGCTAAATGCGGAATCATTGTCGGGCGATTCAGTGCGTGGTTCACGGCTGCCAACAGTGCTGCCCACACCGCCATGACCACCGCCACCGCTGCTGCTAATACTGCTCAGGCCATTCTCGGAAACGCCCGAGGAGGAGGACGAATGTGTGGCGCTGCCACTTTCCGATGAACCGGAAATGGAGAGAGTGGTGGCACCAGAAATTGTGGAATTTGTGCGCGAGTGTGTGCGCGTGGGGGGTGCCGTTGTCGCTGGCGATGGATGGTTCGACCCGGCCATGCCCGCGCCACGTCCTCCACCTGGCAGAAATGAAGCATCGCCACAATTGATTTGGGCCTCGAGCAAACTCAATTCGCCCAGAATCACATCGAGTTCGGACTCTTGTGTCTCCTCCAGATTGGCCATGGAAATGCGATAAGTGTGCGACTTCGCTTCGGGCGTTGTCAAACAACGTTCACTGTATTTGCGTAATTTAACCGCCGCCGCCGACGCTGCCGCCGGATTATCACACTTCAGCGGGCTGCCACTAGCAAGATTTGTCAGGTTTTTAATCTGCAAAAGAAAAAAAACCGAAAAAAAAAAAAAAAAATTGGAATTTAATATTGAATTAATCGTAAAGCTTCATTTCATTTCCTCCAGTTCAGGGTTTGTTGCTTGTTCTTGTTACTTGTGTGGAGTGGGTTAAGGTTACACAAGGCCTTTCATTGGGGGGAGGCCTTAAAATGTTTGTGTATATTATTACCCCAGTCACTGACCTTAAAATAAATGTAATTAAAGTTCCTCTAAACTGCGAAGTTCGTCGTTAAGTAGCTTCTGCAATACGCGCGCAGCAGAGCTTATCTCGCCATTTGCAAATTATAAATATAACTTTGCCAACAAAGAAGGGTCAATTACAACGTATAGTACTTGAGTGCCACTGAAGCCTATTATTGTCGCACTACCGCACTTGATTCTTTAATTGTGATTTAATATAATTATATTCTTTAGTATATAAATACAAAAATGACTCAGCCCACATAAGTAACTTGCATGTATGTTACAAGGTTTAGGTTTTAAAATTGGAATAAAAATCTATTGAATAAAAATTGCAAAGACTTTTTTCGTATTAGGTCTGCTGTATAACAAAATTTGGCATGACGCTGTAATTTACAATATTTATCGTCAACCCTAAATTTCTAATCATTCAAAATATCAACCAAATACAAATGGCTGAAAAAGTTAAAGTTATTGATGTGAAATGTTCACTCACTATAGCTAATTGTGGATGTGAGTTTTTTGTCACCTATTGTTGTGTACACATAAAACCGGCTGTCAAATAAAGTACTAAAGTTAAGTAGAAACTTAATAAGAGTATGAATATGGGCTTAGTGCTCTTAAATGTACTCAAATAGTCAATATAAAAAGGCTAATCGAGTAACCATTTACACGAATACTAACAGGTTAATGATATCCCACTTGTTGCTCTGCTTCAACTAATCGATAAAGTCGAGGAAAAATTAAAAAATAATTGTCTTCGATTAGACCCTTCATCAGGAACGCAGCCAGGGGGTTCTTAAGGGGCTAAAGTGTTTTCATAGTGGAATTCCTACAAAAAGCATCATCAAAATGTTTGTATCGACAACGGAAATGCATTTTTATTCAAAATTTTCTCAAAAAATTAAATATTTCTCTTGACATGTTGTTTCAGAGCTTCGAAAAGGCAGAGAATCTATTCCACCATCCCACACAAACTCAGTCCCAAGGCAAACTTGTGTGGGAGGGGGTCCATCTGTCCCCAGTTAGGATCTAAAGATGAAAGTATGTCGAAAAATGGTATTCGGAGGTGTCATCACGTTTTAAGCGATAAATATTGAACTACTGCAGCTGGAAAGACGTGCTTGGGATATTTGAAAACGTTATTGAATACCCCAAGAAGGTAACATTAAGTATTGAAAGTGCTGAACAATTGCGACTGAAAATATGTATAAACTGAAATATGTATAATATATATAAAACACCTACTCGCGATTGATTTCAATTCACGATTGATCTCGAAAATAGGGTCCACATTTTAAGGGGGCCCATAAAAAGATTATTTTTATAAAACCAAGAAATACATTTCTAAATCCAAAATCGTATGGGTTATGCATATACCATATACTATATATGAATAAATGTTCGATAGTTTTAAGATGCGGTCAGATTAGGCAAATATTTGCTCAAAGAAATGTAAAAATAAGTTTCAATTTCTGTGGTAGCCTATCGAACATCAAAAGTTTAACCGACTAGTTAGTCGAAAGTCGAATACTTTGAGTCATTCGAATATTCGATTGATCGAATAACAAAAGCCCGAGTAAATCACAAAATAAAACTGTGTCCTAACAGCCGTAGTGCACATCCGAATAATTTTTTTAATATTATTAAGTGGTGTCATAACTTCAGACACAATACAGCCCGATATGTACGTATGATGGATTGTAAATACCCCCAACCAGTGGCATTTTTTAAAGTTTTTCATGTCAGTTTTAAAATACAAAATAATTTGCAAAAAAAAAAATGCAAATACCACGAATTATACAATTAGTTTATCAAGTTAGAAATTGAATAATTGTTACAAACGGTCCGATAGCAAGTAGTTGGTTAGTATGCAATGACCTCAGATATGTATTTTAAATAGTATTCCACAAATTTGTATAAATTTGCACGCACGAAAGCGTTTTCTGAATTGACTCAAATCGTTTGAAGTTTGAACGACAATACGAATCACGCGAACTTAATTTTCGCAGATGTAGAGCGGAAAAGATGTCACGTTTCTGCTGCGGCGTGATCACTTTTTGCGTGATGATAAAACAAAACGAAATGCAAAAACGTATGTAGGTACAGCTTTAGCTCGTATTTTACGATTACTTCAAATACGAAGAAATGAAATTCATAAAATACAGAAATTATGTACACAATTGGAAGTGGTTTCTTTTCTCTCTCTTTGCTTCAAGACAATCATGTCCAATTTGAATGTTGCAGCCCTCGCCTTTCATAAAAACGCATCTGTCCGAAAATCTGAACGCTTCGTGCAAATGGAATAATTTCTTTTGTCGAATTCGTTGTTTGTGAAAAGGGGTGCCTGCCAGCGCGTGGTAGCTGCAACACAACACCACACAACGCACTCAAGACGATTCGCTCGTGTCCAAATTTAAACAAAACACATTTTAAATGAAATCGGAGGCTACACAAATTGCACCTGCCCTAAACTCAAGTGGTGCAATAGCAACAGCCAGCCAGCAACAGTGCCCAAAGTGGATAATGATGGGATCAAGATAAGCATCGGCAGGGCAACACAGCACAGCAGCACAGGCAGTGGCAACTAACCGACACACACAATCGGAAATTCAAAACCATTTTGGAAAACCGCGTACACACAGGCCATCAATGCTTATAAGGGATGAGCGCGCGCACATGCGTATTATGGTTGGTAGTAAGTGTTGATACAGGGTCACTTGTTGATATGTTGGTTGAGTTTTGAAGTTGTAATCACTTACATTTCTGGAAAATAGTTAGTTAGTAAGTTATTTACTTTCAAATGTCACAACACAGCTGAGTTCATTGGAAAGGTTGAAAGGTCAAGTGAAATTTTAATTATATGTTCTTATTGGCCTGCTGTTTAGATGGATAATAGTCGTGATTTAGTTGCCATGTAGCTACTATTTATATATACAAGCAGTTAAAAGTATGTATTTATGCACAACTAGTAGCTCTATTGTGTCGTGGTCACGTACCGGAAACGGTAGAACGTGAAGTGTAAGACCGGAATCAAATGGGATGTCAGACGTGGGCTTTGAAAATATCAGAGCTTAAAACTTAAGTTATATTTGGAAGTATATATTTATGTATTAAAATAGTAGAATATATATTTAGACTCAAATAACACTGCGCTATAAAAATTCACAGGGTCGTCGATAAATTCAATTCGGTTATTTCGAAATACAGTGTCAAAAGAATTCAAAACATTTTCCAAAACGGAAATGAGCGACAATAAAAATATTTACAACAAAATGTAAGTGAGGATGAAGAGCTACAACGATATCGCGGGTGGGTGGCGAAGAGGAGTGAATGGAGAGGGGGAAGCAGTAAAAAGCACAGCAAAGTGCGCGGAAGGGTGAAAATGTAATTAAAATGGAGATGTGAGAGCAAATATTTAACGAACGTGCGCAAGCAATTAAACGAGAATTTAAAAATAATAAATACAATCGGAAAAGGCAAATGAAAAAAAGAATGTAAGTTAACAAAAAAAAAAAAGAAAGAAAGAAAAAACGCAAAATACAAGTACATAATAGCAAATATGGAAAAATTAAAAATTCCATTGCCATTGTGGAAATAAATAGCGAAGAAAATAATTTATTGAAGCTCCCTTCACACACTCACTGAGCACTTATTGCGTATATTACGTATTATGCACTCTTAAAATATCAATTAGACTTGAATGCTTCCCAATGGACTACTTACAGATACGATTCGATCATTGATTTTTCCAAAATCAAATGAAATTTCACAGTTTGGCTGCTTCTCAGTTGTAACTGAATTTCGTATTTTTATAAATAAAATAAAGGCACTTCATTTATTGCTCTGAATTCTTGAAATTCCTAATTTATTTCTACGTTTCGAAACAGAGAAGACAAAAAACAGTGCACAAAAATTCTTTTTCCACTGGCGGAGGCAGGAATATAAATACACTCTGTCGCTCGCAATCGACTCGGTTCACGCAATTCACTACTCACTTCGACAACACAACGAACGTGACAAAGAACGAGTCGACGTTGACTTGAATGAAAAAGTTGGTGAAAACTGTAAAAAAAAAACATAGGAAAAGAGAGAGGAAAGCACAAAACGTGAAAAATAAGAATTCGATTCGTGCAGAGAAGATACGAAACAGGCACAAAACGACAAGAAGGAAGTCAGCCAAATAGCAGAGGGGGCAGCAGTACCAAGAACAACAAAAACAACAGCGTTGCATTTTACAGATATTCGGAATTGTAGGCCATTTTGATACAGTAGCACTCCGAGGTATCTTAAAAAGAGACCGATGTGTTATTAATAGACTTATTATTCAGAATGACACTTATATACCGATTGGCGAAAAACCTTTCAAAATCCCTACATTATCTGTGTTCAACAACAAATATCGTATAATAACATACAAATAAAGGATAGAATGAAGCACAGAATGAAATGTCTTTATTTTGATATTTTTGAGCTAACACCAGGAGTCGCTTTTGACTTTTTCCGATATAAACGTTTTTTTCTTGGGATTCGCTATCCTCGACTTATGGTAGTTAATTTCTATGTTATCCTATGTATCCGAAAACTAAGACGAACAAATTTAAAGTGAATATTAGAACAGTTTTAGTTGATTGAAAATATCTCCGTTAGATAGTATTGTATTTACAATGAATAGTAAATAGTCGATTACTTTTAATTCGATATGAAACATTTTGTAAACGGAATATCGAAACCGGAAGTAGTTGTTTGCAATACAATTTTTCAAAATGCAAAATATACAAAATGTGTAATTCCGCCAAAACTGTTATAATTAAAACATTTAAATGTGGGTTTTCATATTGGAGATGAAAATGTTGGTCAGATCGTTGTTGTGTTATTTGAAACAAGATAGGGAATCGGAAGGTAACATTTACCAACATTTTTTAAATAAAGTCTACTCTAAGGTATATCCGCTCTCACGGTGGAGTACTACACCGTGATGCGGTCCTTCACATTTTTTTGTGTTGACTTTGTCTAATGAGTACATAAATGAATAATACTGAAATAACAAGATTTTTCATACACAGTTTCATAAATCCCAAATACCCATTGAGGCCTCCATGTGCCTTAAATACCTGCAATATTCTTTTGCCAGCGACCTCGACTTTAGCCTTGAATGACACACCAATCCTTTGTTTCAGTTAGTACACAAAATCACGTAATTCCGTACTGAATGTTCCCAAATGGAGAATAAGTAAATTAGAAATAATCACGTACGAAGAGGTCTTTCTGCAATTGCAATGTTCTATTCCAAATGAAGAGATATTCATCGTAAATTGTCTTAATGCAATTGGTTGATTTTTTTTTAAAAGTTACTGACAGAGACTGCTCTAATTGACTGCTAACACTGTACTGTGTGAGTATATATTGAACTAAAAGTGATGGCATGGTTTAAGTTTCTTGCCTCAACTGAGCCATCTACCCGGAAACCTAACCTTACTACATACACATATACTCTGTGATACTATGATAAATGATATAGGCATATATTTAATACTTCTATATTGCTAGCAACCTATCTGCGCAATGTGCAGATATAGGTAACCCTTTTTTTTCGAAACTTTCATGTCCCATATGGTCGTTCGTTGGTAACTATCTTGAAAAGCAACTATGCAACTATCAGTTTCCTCCCGTTAAAATCTAAAGTTTATTTTATTGATGTTTTCAAACAAAGCTAATGACTCCCTCCTTCACAGTACAAAAGGACAGCATATTAAAAAAAAAACATACAACAAAAAATTACACAAATACCATCACTGCGACCACCAGCCGTAACCGTATGCAGACACAATCTCAATTAATATGACAAATGCGAACGAAAGAAAGGCAGGAAAAAGGTAAAGTGAAAAAATTTCGTCATACTTACAGCAGATTCGTCAAGACAATTCACAGAATTATGGTCTGCAAGACTGCAATCCATATTACAACAAAAACAACAACGCGCAAACGAAGCAATTGTGAAACACACAATCGCCACCAAAACTCCGACGACGACGACGACGACGACCGATTTCAATTGAATTCGATTTTAAGCAAACTCAGCATTTTCAATGCAACTTCAAGTACTGCTGCCTTCACGAAATGTATTCCAACTTTTCTTATACCAAATGCCCGAATTTTTTTCACAATTTTATCAATCCAATTGCATTTGCGGAACCACTACTTTTTCACAGCGTAGGCGATAAATTCCACTTCCACTGCAATACAGCTTCTACTACTACTGCTTTTCTACTATGTACTCCTACGCGCCGTTTACTGCTCTGTCGTTTTTCCTGTTGGCAGCACTTTTTTGGGTGTAGTCGTCGTATTTTTCGCCTTTTTCCTCCCTTGTATTCGCTTTTGTCAGCATTCGTGTAACTGCACTTCGGCCATTTTAGTTGCACTCTCGCACTCCGTTCGACATCGTTTACGCACTATTTTACACACCAATCGTCGATTTTCCCATTCCACTTTTCAATATTTTTTCATTTCACTAATTTTCATTGAAATTTCAATTTTCCAATTGGTATTTAGTGCACTTTCCCCACTAGACACTATTCCGCAATGTTTGCAATAGGTTTTGGAAATTTTTCTTTCAATTTTCCACTGAAAATTTAACAATCTGTACAACTTTTGTCCGTGCTTTTTGCAATACGGAACCGCCCCCACAAAAGCTTTACAAAAACTGAGGAAAATGGAGAGGAAAGTAGAACCACAACGTATTGTGAATGCGAATATTGGGAATCGCAGGGTTGCACCGAAAACGTAAGTTTAATCTTGTACCTAACAATGTGCCGTTAATCTGACAATAGTAGTTCTTAAATTCCGATTAGCGGTGCAACGCAAAAGAGGAGCATCACGAACGTCATTGTGAATGACGCAAAATCTCCTTAAAAACTGAACCAAATTTGTAATTCTTGTACGTGTTCAAGAGTTGCTGGCCGTGCTGAACACACCCCGCACACTGAACACACCCAGCAACTTTTGAACACGTACAGACAAAGTTCCGCAAGATGATGCGGGAATCCATATTTGGACTAGTAGTTTTTGGTATATGCTAATTTGAATACCTTATTTTCATCGAAATTGTTGGCGAATTTCAGGCGCCATAAGCTAACCATTTTACTTTTTCGGATTTTAATTAGAATTGACCATATTGTAATAGTATTAATTTCCTAACAACTTCAGTTTTACATTTTTGGAGAAGCCAAAACGATTTGCAGAAGCTTCTTTTGTGTCTATTTTGTACAAATATAGAATATATTTATTTATGAATTTGTCGCGTTGGTATAGAATGAAGGAGGGGCCCACTTCATCTACTTAGCTATCCCCTGAATTATATGTTTACTGCAGCTGCCATATTGTGAATACTTCTATACAAAATAGTGTATTCTAAAATTTCGAGACTGCTTCTGTCGACGCGATATTGTATTTCGTGCTTTTAACCGACTAAAGCAAAAAATTAATTTCAGCAATTTTGATTGGATATTATTGATTTTTGACTGGTTTATTTCTAATGTCATTGCATATTATGAAGTTCCAAAGAGACTAATTGTGTGAATATGGCGCGTCATAATATTGTTGATATTGCTGAGAGGATGTGCGCTGTTGTAGTAGTGTAATAATTCTAATGTTTTAAGAAGGTTGTAAACAAACCAAAATTACAACAACGTTACAAGAACATTAAACAACAACAAAGCTACAGTAGAAAAATTACAACTGTATTGTTGCAGTTGTGAGGTTGTTGTAATGTTTGAAAATTTACCAGAAATACAATTTTTGTCTAAACGAATTAAATATATTCGAGAAAGAACAAGATTTGATTCAATAAAAAAGAAGAGATGAATATTTTTTGGGAAATTTCGGAACTATGAATGCAAATTTGTCGGAAATTATAGGCAAGTGGGGCATTTTACTAAAAAAAATAGTGCAAAAAGTTTCCATGGCCATGTACATCACTTGAGCAGCGGTCACACCGACCGAATGAACGGCATTTATTTCGTGCGTTCATGCGAACTTGAAAAATAAAGGAGAATATGTTGTTATTACTGGCTTTTGCAACACCTTTCTTTGTTTTGAAAAAAAAGCGACCTAAATGCACCTTGAGAAAATAACCAAAACATAAATTTGCACGAGCAAACGCAACTTTTGTTGCGAACTCCAATCGCAAACAAAATTTGTGTTCGGACAACCGTTTTTTACACTGCCTTACGATGCTCGCGAACGTGCATCGGAAACTATAGATTTGTTTGTTTTTAAGTGCTTAAATGTTCGGGCAGTACATTTTGAGCGAGCATTCGGCTACGAACACAAGTTCGCGAACCAGGCATTTATACCGCAACACTGGATATTTTAATTGCTGTCAAAACTGTCGTCCCTCACTGAACACACGCAGTTAACGACTTCGCTACTAAACACAGCGCGATGAATGTAATTTAATTTCTTTTTCGATCGTTGCTGCTGGGGAGAAGGCATTTTTAAAAAGCACGTGAAATTTTTAATTCCAACAAAACTGATTTTACCAGCTGAAAAACGGAGCAGAATTGCAATTAATCAACTGCAATTGTTGAGAGGTGAGAAATTTGATGAA
This sequence comes from Heteromyza rotundicornis, assembly GCA_951394025.1. Lineage (NCBI taxonomy): Eukaryota > Metazoa > Arthropoda > Insecta > Diptera > Heleomyzidae > Heteromyza > Heteromyza rotundicornis. Next base: position 12,441,422 of record OX596010.1, on the reverse strand, counting down.
ATACACTCAATTGTAGCCATATTTCGTACTTGTGAAAATTCAGCAAATTATGAAATGAAGTGACGAATGACGAAGCGAGCGACGAATGACGAAGCGAACTTCACCAGCTGGTAGCTCGGCCTCATTATTGAATTTTCACGGGCAGCGAACATCTCGCACAAAATATACTTCAAAATGGCAGGAAAAGAAGACAGCAAAGCAAAACGTAACTTGATAAGAAATGGTAAAATGCAATTTTGTGTGGTGCAACGTTTCATGGGAAATTTTTCCACACACACACACAAGGCCAGAAACAAAATTCCGTAGAAATGATTCGACACACAATCGTGTTAATTTTTTCTTTCGTTCGTTTTAAGTTCTTTGTTCCCATTCTCTTTGCTCGTGTTTGCACATGTGCCAATGTAAATGTGCCACAGAGTCTAGATTTGTGGATTGAAGGGGCTCGAGTGGGGATGAGCTAAAGATTCGATGAGTTGCTACGGTAAAAAAATTGGGGAAAGAGGGTGCAGGGGTCGACAGTGTGACGTAGCCAGGCGGAAGAGATTTCGTATGTTGGGAGAAAATACAGTACAAATGAACTAAAACAGAAACAGTTTTAAACAGATAAAGAGTTAAGGCCAACGTCTTGGATTACAAGTAATTACATTTTAAAATATTTACCCAAAGTCGTTTTTTCTGTTTGCTAAGGAAGTGGTTTTTGGTGTAAAAATAACTGAAAACCACGAAAGTGGCAATCTTCAAACCAAAGAAAATATTAGCAAATAACGGTATTTTGTAGATAACGAAAAAATTGTAAATTAAAATTTGTGGTTTTTGTCATTTTGTTTGATTTTTTACCATTTTTTTTTTAAATTTCTAAAATTAATTGCAATTTCTGTCTCCCCCTTTGCTTTGCAGTAAAATCATTTACGTGAGAGCAACTATACCACCACAACAACAACAAAACAACTGCTAGAGAAAATGTCTTCCGCGGCCAAGAAACGTGATGCCCAGCGCAAGAAGGATGCGCGCGGCAAGAAAATCCAGCAAATCCCTTCCACGAAGAAGATGAACGGCACCACCAATGGCACCCCCGAACGTGAGCTCACCGAAGAGGAGCTGCTCTGCGCCAAACTCGAGGAGGAGGCACGCATCAGTGCCGAAGCACGTTCCTGCACCGGCTCCCAGGCCGTCCACGAGCGTTCGCGCGATGTGAAAATTGCCAATTTCTCGATCACGTTCTACGGCTCGGAACTGCTGCAGGACACTTTGCTCGAGTTGAATTGCGGCCGTCGCTACGGTCTGATCGGTCTGAACGGCTGCGGCAAGTCTTCGCTGCTGGCGTGTCTGGGCCATCGCGAGGTGCCCATTCCGGAACACATTGATATTTTCCATTTGACGCGTGAGATTCCGGCGAGCAGCAAGAGTGCCCTGCAGTGTGTCATGGAGGTGGACGAGGAGCGCATCAAGCTGGAGAAACTGGCCGAACAGCTGGCCATGAGCGAGGAGGATGACGCCCAGGATCAACTGGTCGATGTCTATGAGCGTTTGGATGACATGTCGGCCGATCAGGCCGAAGCCAAGGCGGCAAGAATTTTGCACGGTCTGGGCTTTGATAAGCAAATGCAGGCGAAGCAGGCAAAGGACTTTTCTGGTGAGTGGCCATAGTCGGCGAGACTTTTGGGAAATTTCAATTTTCCTAATTTCACCTTTTCTCTCTCTCCCTCTCTCTGTGTGTACCTACAGGTGGTTGGCGCATGCGTATTGCTCTAGCGCGTGCCCTTTTCGTCAAGCCGCATCTCCTGCTGCTCGACGAGCCCACAAATCATTTGGATTTGGACGCTTGCGTCTGGCTCGAAGAGGAACTGAAAACGTACAAACGCATCCTCGTGCTCATTTCCCATTCGCAAGATTTCCTCAACGGCGTCTGCACGAACATCGTTCACCTGACCCAGAAACAGCTCAAATACTATTCGGGTAATTACGAGACCTTCGTGCGCACACGCAACGAACTGCTGGAGAATCAAATGAAGCAGTACAACTGGGAGCAGGACCAGATCTCGCACATGAAGAACTACATTGCGCGCTTCGGTCACGGCTCGGCCAAGTTGGCGCGTCAGGCGCAGTCCAAGGAGAAGACCCTGGCCAAGATGGTCGCCCAAGGCTTGACCGAGAAGGTAACGGACGATAAGGTTTTGAATTTCTACTTCCCGTCGTGCGGCACAGTGCCGCCACCGGTGATTATGGTGCAGAACGTCAGTTTCCGCTACAACGACGAAACGCCGCTGATTTACAAAAACCTGGAATTCGGTATTGACTTGGACACGCGCCTGGCTCTGGTCGGACCGAACGGTGCGGGCAAGTCCACGTTGTTGAAATTGCTGTACGGCGACTTGGTGCCCACGTCGGGCATGATCCGCAAAAACTCTCACCTGCGCATTGCACGCTACCATCAGCATTTGCATGAGCTGCTCGACTTGGACGTCAGTCCGCTGGAGTACATGATGAGCGCCTTCCCCGCTGTCAAGGAGAAGGAGGAAATGCGCAAGATCATTGGACGCTACGGTCTGACGGGACGCCAGCAGGTGTGCCCGATCAGGCAGCTGTCCGACGGCCAACGTTGTCGCGTTGTGTTCGCCTATCTGGCGTGGCAGGTGCCGCATTTGCTGCTGATGGACGAACCTACCAATCATTTGGACATGGAAACAATCGATGCGCTGGCCGATGCCATCAACGACTTTGACGGCGGCATGGTGCTGGTTAGCCACGACTTCCGTTTGATCAATCAGGTAAGCTCGACAAATACCCTGGCCGACAGTCAAATTATTCTGGAATGGGGATAGAGTGTGGCTTAACGTTAAATCGGGGTGGGATCACGAATTCGAGATCAGCTTTTTTGCTCGGAAATTTTTCAGAAATCATTAAAATTGCAAAGTGCAAATCGTTTTGTTTTTCTTATGTTTTTTTTTGTTGCTATAAAAAAAATGTTTACTTTGAAAAAAAATGTTATGCTCCATAAATCAACAAAAAAATTTTTAAGCGTGAAAATAAAAAAAAAATTTTATTTGTTTTAAAAAATTTGAAGATTCAAATTTTGTTCACAAAATACTTAGAAAACGGCTATGAAATTAGAATCCGCATATCCGACTTTAAATGAATCGCCTTACTATCTTGATTCCACAATAATACCATACATTTAATTTCTTTCTGTCTACCCATTTGCTAATTTGCCATTTTCCCTCCATTTCAGGTGGCCGAAGAAATTTGGGTGTGCGAGAACGAAACCGTCACCAAATGGAAGGGCAGTATTCTCACCTATAAGGATCATTTGAAAAATAAGATCACAACTGCTAATGATAAGAAGAAGTAAACTGCCCACCGGTAGAGGAGAAGGTGACGGGGGGGTCTAAACTTTGTATGCGAATTTGAAAATAAATCTATAGAGAAACTACTTATTACATATTTAAACCAAACGATAATAGCAAAACTAAACAAATTTTTATTGGATTCATGTGATTAAATAATTTATTACACTTACTATAATGCTTGACGTACACACACACACACACACACACATATATATATATATAATAATGTAAAGCTCGTTCAAGCGTCTACTGTATATCCGATAGAAAAAGTCAATCCTTCAGCTATCTATGGCTGAGCGCTGCTGCGTAATTGTGAATTTGATTTTTTTACAATCTCCACTGCAATTTTCAAAGTGATTTACATGTTTCTGCACTTTATTTACTTTTAATTAGTTTACAAAACAACAACAACAAAATCAACAATTATAATTAGCCTCAAAAAAAAAGTATTCTACATAGGTACATATAGAAGTAAAACGTTTTCTCGCCGAAAGCTAGTTTAAATGTATTCGCGAATTCATCATGGGAATGCTTTACTCGCGCCTCAAAACCATTCATTCGCCACCACCACCACCAACTTGGCTTGGTTATTTAAACTTTATTGCTTATTTCGGCCACTATCTATTTTATATATACACACCCACACACACACACACATACGTACATTTGTAATCGAATTTGAGATCGTTTATTGAAATTGTATTTCATCTTTAGAAATGAATTTTTTTACATTTGAAAAACAAATCGCTAAATTGTATTGTATTGAAATTGAAACAACAACAAAAAAAAAATTGAAAAACCAAAATTTAGGATGAAATAAACAAGTTGCATTCGTCCAAAGAACTACACTGCGTGTTTTATTTATTTCAATGAAACTACTCCCCCCAAATTATTAAAGGGGTTCATGAACAACTAACATTCAAAAATGAACAATTGCCTAAAAATAGCAAACAGCCAATCAAAGTAAAAAAAAAAAGGTAATAACACCCACTACAAAATTAATAAATAGGAACAAACGAACAAACGAGTTGCGACGAAGAGGAGGCATTGCTATTGGCTGCAGCTGAAGAATTGAGGTGAATTGACGAATCTCCAAATATAGGAAACCATTTTTTATACTTTCTCTTTTTACAGTCTAAGCAAAATGACCATGAATTCACAACATCAACGAATTGCGAAAATCTCGTGGCTCAGTTGCGGGAAGATCCAATGTGGTTTTATGCTCAATTTCGGATGATGTCGGATAGCAAATAAAAAAGAAGACACAAACTTCCGCAATGCCGTAAGCTCTGGAGAGCGTTTGTCTATATATATAGAGTTAATAAATAAACAAGGGCATGTGTTGTTTTTGAATGTTTAATGAATTAATATTTAGTTATGAGTAGAAAACAAGTTCGACAATTGTCTGTCTTCACGGTTCGAACTTGGTGCGCGTTTCAACGGCGCGAAATATTCGTGACGGTTGCACGAAAGGTGTCGAGGGATTCCTTTTTGCATTTTCTATCTCCAATTCCCACATTAGCTGAGCGATTTTTTTCTTTGCCGCAATTTGCATTGGCATACAAAAGAGCTTCACAGTTTCAGCATATCCAGAAAATATTAGGTCAATCGGGTGATTTTTTTCGTTCCGGTTTGCGTGCAAGTAGTCAATGTCAGTGCTAACGGGAGAATCGCACACAGCTCTCTTGACTTTCTTTCGCTTCTTCGATTCAGAAACGAATATATCTTCAGTTGAAGGCGACGTAAACGTACTATCTTCTTCTTCTGCAATTAGATCAGCGAAGTCATTATCTTCTATTGTGATATTTTGAAATTCTGGCTCGTTGTCTTCCATTGAGTTTATGATGTTCGGTTCATTTTTGGTGAACGACATAAATGGTCTAAACGGCTCCATTTGACTCGCCCATTGCCATTTCCTCAACTTTTGTACTGCACTTTGGCCTGTTCTGCTTTTAATTGACCGCAAATACTTCCCATATGTATCTCGGATGTTTTTCCATCTCTTCTTTACCGTTTCTCCTAGAACAAAATCGGAAGGTTAATAACGTTTTTAAATTTTATTTTCTCCTAAGGTCGACGGGCGAAAGCTAATACACTTTGGTTTTTCTAGCTGGACAAAACTCGCCAAAGTCTCACATTCCCACTGAAACCGTACACAATGAGGCCATATCGTCAGTCGCGGTTATCAGACGAAAATAACAAGCGGCTTGCCGTCTCGTCGAGTGGCGGAAAACGAACATTCAACCATTATCACCAAAAAATCGCATTTTACACAATTTTGTTTCTTTCGACAACGGACTTAACTTTACCTGATTCTTCCAGCTCAGCACCAATTTCGTCCCAAATTCTATCCTTTTTGCGGATGTTTTTGTAGTCTTCATGCTCCAAATCATACAAAATTCGATGACATTTTACTAATTCTATTACTTTCTCCGTCATTTTCCCTTTTTTCGTAACAGAACTCGAGCGCGAAACTTTTGGAAATGCGTGCAGCGTAAATAAATCATTACGCTGCGCCGACGCTTCAACGGCGGAACTTGCGCGGCGCAACAGTCGCACCGGCTGCGGAATACCGCGTTGTTGTGTGGTGCACGGTTGCAGATTAGTGAGATAGTTATTTGTCTCCTATTTCATTTACAAAAGAAACTAAGTGAATTCGAAACCTAGAAGCGCAGATATTTAGAGTTGACTGTAGAATTTCTTAAAACGCTTATATCTCCGTAACGGAGCCTCCTAGAGTTGCAAAACTATACATAAAAATTAAAATTTTTTAAAATTTTTTATTTCACAAATTATTTTATAATTCCATGAATACACTTCGTAGAGGGTTCAAACACCCACCAGAAGATAGTTATTTGTCTCCTCTTTCATTTACAAAAGAATCTAAGTGAATTCGAAACCTAGAAGCGCAGATATTTAGAGTTGACTGTAGAATTTCTTAAAACGCTTATATCTCCGTAACGGAGCCTCCTAGGGTATCAAAAGTATGCATAAAAATTCAAATTTTTTTTAATTTTTTATTTCCTAAATTGCTTTGTAACTTCATGAATACACTTCGTAGAGGGTTCAAACACCCACCAGAAGATAGTTATTTGTCTCCTCTTTCATTTACAAAAGAATCTAAGTGAATTCGAAACCTAGAAGCGCAGATATTTAGAGTTGACTGTATAATTTCTTAAAACGCTTATATCTCCGTAACGGAGCCTCCTAGAGTATCAAAACTATGCATAAAAATTAAAATTTTTTTTAATTTGTTATTTCCTAAATTATTTTATAACTCCATGAATACACTTCGTAGAGGGTTCAAACAACCACCAGAAGATAGTTATCTGTCTCCTCTTTCATTTACAAAAGAATCTAAGTGAATTCGAAACCTAGAAGCGCAGATATTTAGAGTTGACTGTAGAATTTCTTAAAACGCTTATATCTCCGTAACGGAGCCTCCTAGAGTATCAAAACTATGCATAAAAATTCAAATTTTTTAAAATTTTTTATTTCCTAAATTGCTTTGTAACTTCATGAATACACTTCGTAGAGGGTTCAAACAACCACCAGAAGATAGTTATCTGTCTCCTCTTTCATTTACAAAAGAATCTAAGTGAATTCGAAACCTAGAAGCGCAGATATTTAGAGTTGACTGTAGAATTTCTTAAAACGCTTATATCTCCGTAACGGAGCCTCCTAGGGTATCAAAACTATGCATAAAAATTCAAATTTTTTTAAATTTTTTATTTCTTAAATTGCTTTGTAACTTCATGAATACACTTCGTAGAGGGTTCAAACACCCACCAGAAGATAGTTAATTGTCTCCTCTTTCATTTACAAAAGAATCTAAGTGAATTCGAAACCTAGAAGCGCAGATATTTAGAGTTTACTGTAGAATTTCTTAAAACGCTTATATCTCCGTAACGGAGCCTCCTAGAGTATCGAAACTATGCATAAAAATTGAAATTTTTTTTAATTTTTTATTTCCTAAATTATTTTATAACTCCATGAATACACTTCGTAGAGGGTTCAAACACCCACCAGAAGATAGTTAATTGTCTCCTCTTTCATTTACAAAAGAATCTAAGTGAATTCGAAACCTAGAAGCGCAGATATTTAGAGTTTACTGTAGAATTTCTTAAAACGCTTATATCTCCGTAACGGAGCCTCCTAGAGTATCGAAACTATGCATAAAAATTGAAATTTTTTTTAATTTTTTATTTCCTAAATTATTTTATAACTCCATGAATACACTTCGTAGAGGGTTCAAACACCCACCAGAAGATAGTTAATTGTCTCCTCTTTCATTTACAAAAGAATCTAAGTGAATTCGAAACCTAGAAGCGCAGATATTTAGAGTTGACTGTAGAATTTCTTAAAACGCTTATATCTCCGTAACGGAGCCTCCTAGAGTATCGAAACTATGCATAAAAATTGAAATTTTTTTTAAATTTTTATTTCCTAAATTATTTTATAACTCCATGAATACACTTCGTAGAGGGTTCAAACACCCACCAGAAGATAGTTAATTGTCTCCTCTTTCATTTACAAAAGAATCTAAGTGAATTCGAAACCTAGAAGCGCAGATATTTAGAGTTGACTGTAGAATTTCTTAAAACGCTTATATCTCCGTAACGGAGCCTCCTAGGGTATCAAAACTATGCATAAAAATTCAAATTTTTTTTAATTTGTTATTTCCTAAATTATTTTATAACTCCATGAATACACTTCGTAGAGGGTTCAAACACCCACCAGAAGATAGTTAATTGTCTCCTCTTTCATTTACAAAAGAATCTAAGTGAATTCGAAACCTAGAAGCGCAGATATTTAGAGTTGACTGTAGAATTTCTTAAAACGCTTATATCTCCGTAACGGAGCCTTCTAGAGTATCGAAACTATGCATAAAAATTAAAATTTTTTTTAATTTTTTATTTCCTAAATTATTTTATAACACCATGAATACACTTCGTAGAGGGTTCAAACAACCACCAGAAGATAGTTATTTGTCTCCTCTTTCATTTACAAAAGAATCTAAGTGAATTCGAAACCTAGAAGCGCAGATATTTAGAGTTGACTGTATAATTTCTTAAAACGCTTATATCTCCGTAACGGAGCCTCCTAGAGTATCGAAACTATGCATAAAAATTCAAATTTTTTTTAATTTGTTATTTCCTAAATTATTTTATAACTCCATGAATACACTTCGTAGAGGGTTCAAACACCCACCAGAAGATAGTTAATTGTCTCCTCTTTCATTTACAAAAGAATCTAAGTGAATTCGAAACCTAGAAGCGCAGATATTTAGAGTTGACTGTAGAATTTCTTAAAACGCTTATATCTCCGTAACGGAGCCTCCTAGGGTATCAAAACTATGCATAAAAATTCAAATTTTTTTAAATTTTTTATTTCTTAAATTGCTTTGTAACTTCATGAATACACTTCGTAGAGGGTTCAAACACCCACCAGAAGATAGTTATTTGTCTCCTCTTTCATTTACAAAAGAATCTAAGTGAATTCGAAACCTAGAAGCGCAGATATTTAGAGTTGACTGTATAATTTCTTAAAACGCTTATATCTCCGTAACGGAGCCTCCTAGAGTATCAAAACTATGCATAAAAATTAAAATTTTTTTTAATTTGTTATTTCCTAAATTATTTTATAACTCCATGAATACACTTCGTAGAGGGTTCAAACAACCACCAGAAGATAGTTAATTGTCTCCTCTTTCATTTACAAAAGAATCTAAGTGAATTCGAAACCTAGAAGCGCAGATATTTAGAGCTGACTGTATAATTTCAGAAGATAGTTAATTGTCTCCTCTTTCATTTACAAAAGAATCTAAGTGAATTCGAAACCTAGAAGCGCAGATATTTAGAGTTGACTGTAGAATTTCTTAAAACGCTTATATCTCCGTAACGGAGCCTCCTAGGGTATCAAAACTATGCATAAAAATTCAAATTTTTTTAAATTTTTTATTTCTTAAATTGCTTTGTAACTTCATGAATACACTTCGTAGAGGGTTCAAACACCCACCAGAAGATAGTTAATTGTCTCCTCTTTCATTTACAAAAGAATCTAAGTGAATTCGAAACCTAGAAGCGCAGATATTTAGAGTTGACTGTAGAATTTCTTAAAACGCTTATATCTCCGTAACGGAGCCTCCTAGAGTTGCAAAACTATGCATAAAAATTCAAATTTTTTTAAATTTTTTATTTCTTAAATTGCTTTGTAACTTCATGAATACACTTCGTAGAGGGTTCAAACACCCACCAGAAGATAGTTAATTGTCTCCTCTTTCATTTACAAAAGAATCTAAGTGAATTCGAAACCTAGAAGCGCAGATATTTAGAGTTGACTGTATAATTTCTTAAAACGCTTATATCTCCGTAACGGAGCCTCCTAGAGTATCAAAACTATGCATAAAAATTAAAATTTTTTTTAATTTGTTATTTCCTAAATTATTTTATAACTCCATGAATACACTTCGTAGAGGGTTCAAACAACCACCAGAAGATAGTTATCTGTCTCCTCTTTCATTTACAAAAGAATCTAAGCGAATTCGAAACCTAGAAGCGCAGATATTTAGAGTTGACTGTATAATTTCTTAAAACGCTTATATCTCCGTAACGGAGCCTCCTAGAGTATCAAAACTATGCATAAAAATTAAAATTTTTTTTAATTTGTTATTTCCTAAATTATTTTATAACACCATGAACACACTTTGTAGAGGGTTCAAACACCCACCAGAAGATAGTTAATTGTCTCCTCTTTCATTTACAAAAGAATCTAAGTGAATTCGAAACCTAGAAGCGCAGATATTTAGAGCTGACTGTATAATTTCAGAAGATAGTTAATTGTCTCCTCTTTCATTTACAAAAGAATCTAAGTGAATTCGAAACCTAGAAGCGCAGATATTTAGAGTTGACTGTAGAATTTCTTAAAACGCTTATATCTCCGTAACGGAGCCTCCTAGGGTATCAAAACTATGCATAAAAATTCAAATTTTTTTAAATTTTTTATTTCTTAAATTGCTTTGTAACTTCATGAATACACTTCGTAGAGGGTTCAAACACCCACCAGAAGATAGTTATTTGTCTCCTCTTTCATTTACAAAAGAATCTAAGTGAATTCGAAACCTAGAAGCGCAGATATTTAGAGTTGACTGTATAATTTCTTAAAACGCTTATATCTCCGTAACGGAGCCTCCTAGAGTTGCAAAACTATACATAAAAATTAAAATTTTTTAAAATTTTTTATTTCACAAATTATTTTATAATTCCATGAATACACTTCGTAGAGGGTTCAAACACCCACCAGAAGATAGTTATTTGTCTCCTCTTTCATTTACAAAAGAATCTAAGTGAATTCGAAACCTAGAAGCGCAGATATTTAGAGTTGACTGTATAATTTCTTAAAACGCTTATATCTCCGTAACGGAGCCTCCTAGAGTATCAAAACTATGCATAAAAATTAAAATTTTTTTTAATTTGTTATTTCCTAAATTATTTTATAACTCCATGAATACACTTCGTAGAGGGTTCAAACAACCACCAGAAGATAGTTATCTGTCTCCTCTTTCATTTACAAAAGAATCTAAGTGAATTCGAAACCTAGAAGCGCAGATATTTAGAGTTGACTGTAGAATTTCTTAAAACGCTTATATCTCCGTAACGGAGCCTCCTAGAGTATCAAAACTATGCATAAAAATTCAAATTTTTTAAAATTTTTTATTTCCTAAATTGCTTTGTAACTTCATGAATACACTTCGTAGAGGGTTCAAACAACCACCAGAAGATAGTTATCTGTCTCCTCTTTCATTTACAAAAGAATCTAAGTGAATTCGAAACCTAGAAGCGCAGATATTTAGAGTTGACTGTAGAATTTCTTAAAACGCTTATATCTCCGTAACGGAGCCTCCTAGGGTATCAAAACTATGCATAAAAATTCAAATTTTTTTAAATTTTTTATTTCTTAAATTGCTTTGTAACTTCATGAATACACTTCGTAGAGGGTTCAAACACCCACCAGAAGATAGTTAATTGTCTCCTCTTTCATTTACAAAAGAATCTAAGTGAATTCGAAACCTAGAAGCGCAGATATTTAGAGTTTACTGTAGAATTTCTTAAAACGCTTATATCTCCGTAACGGAGCCTCCTAGAGTATCGAAACTATGCATAAAAATTGAAATTTTTTTTAATTTTTTATTTCCTAAATTATTTTATAACTCCATGAATACACTTCGTAGAGGGTTCAAACACCCACCAGAAGATAGTTAATTGTCTCCTCTTTCATTTACAAAAGAATCTAAGTGAATTCGAAACCTAGAAGCGCAGATATTTAGAGTTTACTGTAGAATTTCTTAAAACGCTTATATCTCCGTAACGGAGCCTCCTAGAGTATCGAAACTATGCATAAAAATTGAAATTTTTTTTAATTTTTTATTTCCTAAATTATTTTATAACTCCATGAATACACTTCGTAGAGGGTTCAAACACCCACCAGAAGATAGTTAATTGTCTCCTCTTTCATTTACAAAAGAATCTAAGTGAATTCGAAACCTAGAAGCGCAGATATTTAGAGTTGACTGTAGAATTTCTTAAAACGCTTATATCTCCGTAACGGAGCCTCCTAGGGTATCAAAACTATGCATAAAAATTGAAATTTTTTTTAATTTTTTATTTCCTAAATTATTTTATAACTCCATGAATACACTTCGTAGAGGGTTCAAACACCCACCAGAAGATAGTTAATTGTCTCCTCTTTCATTTACAAAAGAATCTAAGTGAATTCGAAACCTAGAAGCGCAGATATTTAGAGTTTACTGTAGAATTTCTTAAAACGCTTATATCTCCGTAACGGAGCCTCCTAGAGTATCGAAACTATGCATAAAAATTCAAATTTTTTTAAATTTTTTATTTCCTAAATTATTTTATAACTCCATGAATACACTTCGTAGAGGGTTCAAACAACCACCAGAATATAGTTATTTGTCTCCTCTTTCATTTACAAAAGAATCTAAGTGAATTCGAAACCTAGAAGCGCAGATATTTAGAGCTGACTGTATAATTTCTTAAAACGCTTATATCTCCGTAACGGAGCCTCCTAGAGTATCAAAACTATGCATAAAAATTGAAATTTTTTTAAATTTTTTATTTCCTAAATTATTTTATAACTCCATGAATACACTTCGTAGAGGGTTCAAACAACCACCAGAAGATAGTTATCTGTCTCCTCTTTCATTTACAAAATAATCTAAGTGAATTCGAAACCTAGAAGCGCAGATATTTAGAGTTGACTGTATAATTTCTTAAAACGCTTATATCTCCGTAACAGAGCCTCCTAGAGTATCAAAACTATGCATAAAAATTAAAATTTTTTTTAATTTGTTATTTCCTAAATTATTTTATAACTCCATGAATACACTTCGTAGAGGGTTCAAACAACCAGCAGAAGATAGTTATTTGTCTCCTCTTTCATTTACAAAAGAATCTAAGTGAATTCGAAACCTAGAAGCGCAGATATTTAGAGTTGACTGTATAATTTCTTAAAACGCTTATATCTCCGTAACGGAGCCTCCTAGAGTATCGAAACTATGCATAAAAATTCAAATTTTTTTTAATTTGTTATTTCCTAAATTATTTTATAACTCCATGAATACACTTCGTAGAGGGTTCAAACACCCACCAGAAGATAGTTAATTGTCTCCTCTTTCATTTACAAAAGAATCTAAGTGAATTCGAAACCTAGAAGCGCAGATATTTAGAGTTGACTGTAGAATTTCTTAAAACGCTTATATCTCCGTAACGGAGCCTCCTAGGGTATCAAAACTATGCATAAAAATTCAAATTTTTTTTAATTTGTTATTTCCTAAATTATTTTATAACTCCATGAATACACTTCGTAGAGGGCTCAAACACCCACCAGAAGATAGTTAATTGTCTCCTCTTTCATTTACAAAAGAATCTAAGTGAATTCGAAACCTAGAAGCGCAGATATTTAGAGTTGACTGTAGAATTTCTTAAAACGCTTATATCTCCGTAACGGAGCCTTCTAGAGTATCGAAACTATGCATAAAAATTAAAATTTTTTTTAATTTTTTATTTCCTAAATTATTTTATAACACCATGAATACACTTCGTAGAGGGTTCAAACAACCACCAGAAGATAGTTATTTGTCTCCTCTTTCATTTACAAAAGAATCTAAGTGAATTCGAAACCTAGAAGCGCAGATATTTAGAGTTGACTGTATAATTTCTTAAAACGCTTATATCTCCGTAACGGAGCCTCCTAGAGTATCAAAACTATGCATAAAAATTAAAATTTTTTTTAATTTGTTATTTCCTAAATTATTTTATAACTCCATGAATACACTTCGTAGAGGGTTCAAACAACCACCAGAAGATAGTTATCTGTCTCCTCTTTCATTTACAAAAGAATCTAAGCGAATTCGAAACCTAGAAGCGCAGATATTTAGAGTTGACTGTATAATTTCTTAAAACGCTTATATCTCCGTAACGGAGCCTCCTAGAGTATCAAAACTATGCATAAAAATTAAAATTTTTTTTAATTTGTTATTTCCTAAATTATTTTATAACACCATGAACACACTTTGTAGAGGGTTCAAACACCCACCAGAAGATAGTTAATTGTCTCCTCTTTCATTTACAAAAGAATCTAAGTGAATTCGAAACCTAGAAGCGCAGATATTTAGAGTTGACTGTAGAATTTCTTAAAACGCTTATATCTCCGTAACGGAGGGTATCAAAACTATGCATAAAAATTCAAATTTTTTTAAATTTTTTATTTCTTAAATAGCTTTGTAACTTCATGAATACACTTCGTAGAGGGTTCAAACACCCACCAGAAGATAGTTATTTGTCTCCTCTTTCATTTACAAAAGAATCTAAGCGAATTCGAAACCTAGAAGCGCAGATATTTAGAGTTGACTGTATAATTTCTTAAAACGCTTATATCTCCGTAACGGAGCCTCCTAGAGTATCAAAACTATGCATAAAAATTAAAATTTTTTTTAATTTGTTATTTCCTAAATTATTTTATAACTCCATGAATACACTTCGTAGAGGGTTCAAACAACCACCAGAAGATAGTTATCTGTCTCCTCTTTCATTTACAAAAGAATCTAAGCGAATTCGAAACCTAGAAGCGCAGAGATTTAGAGTTGACTGTATAATTTCTTAAAACGCTTATATCTCCGTAACGGAGCCTCCTAGAGTATCAAAACTATGCATAAAAATTAAAATTTTTTTTAATTTGTTATTTCCTAAATTATTTTATAACACCATGAACACACTTTGTAGAGGGTTCAAACACCCACCAGAAGATAGTTAATTGTCTCCTCTTTCATTTACAAAAGAATCTAAGTGAATTCGAAACCTAGAAGCGCAGATATTTAGAGCTGACTGTAGAATTTCTTAAAACGCTTATATCTCCGTAACGGAGCCTCCTAGAGTATCGAAACTATGCATAAAAATTGAAATTTTTTTTAATTTTTTATTTCCTAAATTATTTTATAACTCCATGAATACACTTCGTAGAGGGTTCAAATACCCACCAGAAGATAGTTATCTGTCTCCTCTTTCATTTACAAAAGAATCTAAGCGAATTCGAAACCTAGAAGCGCAGAGATTTAGAGTTGACTGTATAATTTCTTAAAACGCTTATATCTCCGTAACGGAGCCTCCTAGAGTATCAAAACTATGCATAAAAATTAAAATTTTTTTTAATTTGTTATTTCCTAAATTATTTTATAACACCATGAACACACTTTGTAGAGGGTTCAAACACCCACCAGAAGATAGTTAATTGTCTCCTCTTTCATTTACAAAAGAATCTAAGTGAATTCGAAACCTAGAAGCGCAGATATTTAGAGCTGACTGTAGAATTTCTTAAAACGCTTATATCTCCGTAACGGAGCCTCCTAGGGTATCAAAACTATGCATAAAAATTCAAATTTTTTTTAATTTGTTATTTCCTAAATTATTTTATAACTCCATGAATACACTTCGTAGAGGGCTCAAACACCCACCAGAAGATAGTTAATTGTCTCCTCTTTCATTTACAAAAGAATCTAAGTGAATTCGAAACCTAGAAGCGCAGATATTTAGAGTTGACTGTAGAATTTCTTAAAACGCTTATATCTCCGTAACGGAGCCTTCTAGAGTATCGAAACTATGCATAAAAATTAAAATTTTTTTTAATTTTTTATTTCCTAAATTATTTTATAACACCATGAATACACTTCGTAGAGGGTTCAAACAACCACCAGAAGATAGTTATTTGTCTCCTCTTTCATTTACAAAAGAATCTAAGTGAATTCGAAACCTAGAAGCGCAGATATTTAGAGTTGACTGTATAATTTCTTAAAACGCTTATATCTCCGTAACGGAGCCTCCTAGAGTATCAAAACTATGCATAAAAATTAAAATTTTTTTTAATTTGTTATTTCCTAAATTATTTTATAACTCCATGAATACACTTCGTAGAGGGTTCAAACAACCACCAGAAGATAGTTATCTGTCTCCTCTTTCATTTACAAAAGAATCTAAGCGAATTCGAAACCTAGAAGCGCAGAGATTTAGAGTTGACTGTATAATTTCTTAAAACGCTTATATCTCCGTAACGGAGCCTCCTAGAGTATCAAAACTATGCATAAAAATTAAAATTTTTTTTAATTTGTTATTTCCTAAATTATTTTATAACACCATGAACACACTTTGTAGAGGGTTCAAACACCCACCAGAAGATAGTTAATTGTCTCCTCTTTCATTTACAAAAGAATCTAAGTGAATTCGAAACCTAGAAGCGCAGATATTTAGAGTTGACTGTAGAATTTCTTAAAACGCTTATATCTCCGTAACGGAGCCTCCTAGAGTATCAAAACTATGCATAAAAATTCAAATTTTTTTAAATTTTTTATTTCCTAAATTGCTTTGTAACTTCATGAATACACTTCGTAGAGGGTTCAAACACCCACCAGAAGATAGTTAATTGTCTCCTCTTTCATTTACAAAAGAATCTAAGTGAATTCGAAACCTAGAAGCGCAGATATTTAGAGTTGACTGTAGAATTTCTTAAAACGGATATATCTCCGTAACGGAGCCTCCTAGAGTATCAAAACTATGCATAAAAATTCAAATTTTTTTAAATTTTTTATTTCCTAAATTGCTTTGTAACTCAATGAATACACTTCGAAGAGGGTTCAAACACCCACCAGAAGATAGTTAATTGTCTCCTCTTTCATTTACAAAAGAATCTAAGTGAATTCGAAACCTAGAAGCGCAGATATTTAGAGTTGACTGTAGAATTTCTTAAAACGCTTATATCTCCGTAACGGAGCCTCCTAGAGTATCAAAACTATGCATAAAAATTTAAATTTTTTTTAAATTTTTTATTTCCTAAATTGCTTTGTAACTCAATGAATACACTTCGAAGAGGGTTCAAACACCCACCAGAAGATAGTTAATTGTCTCCTCTTTCATTTACAAAAGAATCTAAGTGAATTCGAAACCTAGAAGCGCAGATATTTAGAGTTGACTGTAGAATTTCTTAAAACGCTTATATCTCCGTAACGGAGCCTCCTAGAGTATCAAAACTATGCATAAAAATTCAAATTTTTTTAAATTTTTTATTTCCTAAATTGCTTTGTAACTCAATGAATACACTTCGAAGAGGGTTCAAACACCCACCAGAAGATAGTTAATTGTCTCCTCTTTCATTTACAAAAGAATCTAAGTGAATTCGAAACCTAGAAGCGCAGATATTTAGAGTTGACTGTATAATTTCTTAAAACGCTTATATCTCCGTAACGGAGCCTCCTAGAGTATCAAAACTATGCATAAAAATTAAAATTTTTTTTAATTTGTTATTTCCTAAATTATTTTATAACACCATGAACACACTTTGTAGAGGGTTCAAACACCCACCAGAAGATAGTTAATTGTCTCCTCTTTCATTTACAAAAGAATCTAAGTGAATTCGAAACCTAGAAGCGCAGATATTTAGAGCTGACTGTATAATTTCTTAAAACGCTTATATCTCCGTAACGGAGCCTCCTAGAGTATCGAAACTATGCATAAAAATTGAAATTTTTTTTAATTTTTTATTTCCTAAATTATTTTATAACTCCATGAATACACTTCGTAGAGGGTTCAAATACCCACCAGAAGATAGTTAATTGTCTCCTCTTTCATTTACAAAAGAATCTAAGTGAATTCGAAACCTAGAAGCGCAGATATTTAGAGTTGACTGTAGAATTTCTTAAAACGCTTATATCTCCGTAACGGAGCCTCCTAGAGTATCAAAACTATGCATAAAAATTCAAATTTTTTTAAATTTTTTATTTCCTAAATTGCTTTGTAACTTCATGAATACACTTCGTAGAGGGTTCAAACACCCACCAGAAGATAGTTAATTGTCTCCTCTTTCATTTACAAAAGAATCTAAGTGAATTCGAAACCTAGAAGCGCAGATATTTAGAGTTGACTGTAGAATTTCTTAAAACGCTTATATCTCCGTAACGGAGCCTCCTAGAGTATCAAAACTATGCATAAAAATTCAAATTTTTTTAAATTTTTTATTTCCTAAATTGCTTTGTAACTTCATGAATACACTTCGTAGAGGGTTCAAACACCCACCAGAAGATAGTTAATTGTCTCCTCTTTCATTTACAAAAGAATCTAAGTGAATTCGAAACCTAGAAGCGCAGATATTTAGAGTTGACTGTAGAATTTCTTAAAACGCTTATATCTCCGTAACGGAGCCTCCTAGAGTATCAAAACTATGCATAAAAATTCAAATTTTTTTAAATTTTTTATTTCCTAAATTGCTTTGTAACTCAATGAATACACTTCGAAGAGGGTTCAAACACCCACCAGAAGATAGTTAATTGTCTCCTCTTTCATTTACAAAAGAATCTAAGTGAATTCGAAACCTAGAAGCGCAGATATTTAGAGTTGACTGTAGAATTTCTTAAAACGCTTATATCTCCGTAACGGAGCCTCCTAGAGTATCAAAACTATGCATAAAAATTTAAATTTTTTTTAAATTTTTTATTTCCTAAATTGCTTTGTAACTCAATGAATACACTTCGAAGAGGGTTCAAACACCCACCAGAAGATAGTTAATTGTCTCCTCTTTCATTTACAAAAGAATCTAAGTGAATTCGAAACCTAGAAGCGCAGATATTTAGAGTTGACTGTAGAATTTCTTAAAACGCTTATATCTCCGTAACGGAGCCTCCTAGAGTATCAAAACTATGCATAAAAATTCAAATTTTTTTAAATTTTTTATTTCCTAAATTGCTTTGTAACTCAATGAATACACTTCGAAGAGGGTTCAAACACCCACCAGAAGATAGTTAATTGTCTCCTCTTTCATTTACAAAAGAATCTAAGTGAATTCGAAACCTAGAAGCGCAGATATTTAGAGTTGACTGTATAATTTCTTAAAACGCTTATATCTCCGTAACGGAGCCTCCTAGAGTATCAAAACTATGCATAAAAATTAAAATTTTTTTTAATTTGTTATTTCCTAAATTATTTTATAACACCATGAACACACTTTGTAGAGGGTTCAAACACCCACCAGAAGATAGTTAATTGTCTCCTCTTTCATTTACAAAAGAATCTAAGTGAATTCGAAACCTAGAAGCGCAGATATTTAGAGCTGACTGTATAATTTCTTAAAACGCTTATATCTCCGTAACGGAGCCTCCTAGAGTATCGAAACTATGCATAAAAATTGAAATTTTTTTTAATTTTTTATTTCCTAAATTATTTTATAACTCCATGAATACACTTCGTAGAGGGTTCAAATACCCACCAGAAGATAGTTAATTGTCTCCTCTTTCATTTACAAAAGAATCTAAGTGAATTCGAAACCTAGAAGCGCAGATATTTAGAGTTGACTGTAGAATTTCTTAAAACGCTTATATCTCCGTAACGGAGCCTCCTAGAGTATCAAAACTATGCATAAAAATTCAAATTTTTTTAAATTTTTTATTTCCTAAATTGCTTTGTAACTTCATGAATACACTTCGTAGAGGGTTCAAACACCCACCAGAAGATAGTTAATTGTCTCCTCTTTCATTTACAAAAGAATCTAAGTGAATTCGAAACCAAGAAGCGCAGATATTTAGAGTTGACTGTAGAATTTCTTAAAACGCTTATATCTCCGTAACGGAGCCTCCTAGAGTATCAAAACTATGCATAAAAATTCAAATTTTTTTAAATTTTTTATTTCCTAAATTGCTTTGTAACTCAATGAATACACTTCGAAGAGGGTTCAAACACCCACCAGAAGATAGTTAATTGTCTCCTCTTTCATTTACAAAAGAATCTAAGTGAATTCGAAACCTAGAAGCGCAGATATTTAGAGTTGACTGTAGAATTTCTTAAAACGCTTATATCTCCGTAACGGAGCCTCCTAGAGTATCAAAACTATGCATAAAAATTTAAATTTTTTTTAAATTTTTTATTTCCTAAATTGCTTTGTAACTCAATGAATACACTTCGAAGAGGGTTCAAACACCCACCAGAAGATAGTTAATTGTCTCCTCTTTCATTTACAAAAGAATCTAAGTGAATTCGAAACCTAGAAGCGCAGATATTTAGAGTTGACTGTAGAATTTCTTAAAACGCTTATATCTCCGTAACGGAGCCTCCTAGAGTATCAAAACTATGCATAAAAATTCAAATTTTTTTAAATTTTTTATTTCCTAAATTGCTTTGTAACTCAATGAATACACTTCGAAGAGGGTTCAAACACCCACCAGAAGATAGTTAATTGTCTCCTCTTTCATTTACAAAAGAATCTAAGTGAATTCGAAACCTAGAAGCGCAGATATTTAGAGTTGACTGTAGAATTTCTTAAAACGCTTATATCTCCGTAACGGAGCCTCCTAGAGTATCAAAACTATGCCTAAAAATTTAAATTTTTTTAAAATTTTTTATTTCCTAAATTGCTTTGTAACTCAATGAATACACTTCGAAGAGGGTTCAAACACCCATCAGAAGATAGTTAATTGTCTCCTCTTTCATTTACAAAAGAATCTAAGTGAATTCGAAACCTAGAAGCGCAGATATTTAGAGTTGACTGTAGAATTTCTTAAAACGCTTATATCTCCGTAACGGAGCCTCCTAGGGTATCAAAACTATGCATAAAAATTCAAATTTTTTTTAATTTTTTATTTCCTAAATTGCTTTGTAACTTCATGAATACACTTCGTAGAGGGTTCAAACACCCACCAGAAGATAGTTATCTGTCTCCTCTTTCATTTACAAAAGAATCTAAGTGAATTCGAAACCTAGAAGCGCAGATATTTAGAGTTGACTGTATAATTTCTTAAAACGCTTATATCTCCGTAACGGAGCCTCCTATAGTATCAAAACTATGCATAAAAATTAAAATTTTTTTTAATTTGTTATTTCCTAAATTATTTTATAACACCATGAACACACTTTGTAGAGGGTTCAAACAACCACCAGAAGATAGTTATTTGTCTCCTCTTTCATTTACAAAAGAATCTAAGTGAATTCGAAACCTAAAAGCGCAGATATTTAGAGTTGACTGTAGAATTTCTTAAAACGCTTATATCTCCGTAACGGAGCCTCCTAGAGTATCAAAACTATGCATAAAAATTAAAATTTTTTTTAATTTGTTATTTCCTAAATTATTTTATAACTCCATGAATACACTTCGTAGAGGGTTCAAACAACCACCAGAAGATAGTTATCTGTCTCCTCTTTCATTTACAAAAGAATCTAAGTGAATTCGAAACCTAAAAGCGCAGATATTTAGAGTTGACTGTAGAATTTCTTAAAACGCTTATATCTCCGTAACGGAGCCTCCTAGAGTATCAAAACTATGCATAAAAATTCAAATTTTTTTAAATTTTTTATTTCCTAAATTGCTTTGTAAATTCATGAATACACTTCGTAGAGGGTTCAAACACCCACCAGAAGATAGTTAATTGTCTCCTCTTTCATTTACAAAAGAATCTAAGTGAATTCGAAACCTAGAAGCGCAGATATTTAGAGTTGACTGTAGAATTTCTTAAAACGCTTATATCTCCGTAACGGAGCCTCCTAGAGTATCAAAACTATGCATAAAAATTCAAATTTTTTAAAATTTTTTATTTCCTAAATTGCTTTGTAACTTCATGAATACACTTCGTAGAGGGTTCAAACACCCACCAGAAGATAGTTAATTGTCTCCTCTTTCATTTACAAAAGAATCTAAGTGAATTCGAAACCTAGAAGCGCAGATATTTAGAGTTGACTGTAGAATTTCTTAAAACGCTTATATCTCCGTAACGGAGCCTCCTAGAGTATCGAAACATAAAAATTCAAATTTTTTTAAATTTTTCTTTCATTTACAAAAGAATCTAAGTGAATTCGAAACCTAGAAGCGCAGATATTTAGAGTTTACTGTAGAATTTCTTAAAACGCTTATATCTCCGTAACGGAGCCTCCTAGAGTATCAAAACTATGCATAAAAATTTAAATTTTTTTTAAATTTTTTATTTCCTAAATTGCTTTGTAACTTCATGAATACACTTCGTAGAGGGTTCAAACACCCACCAGAAGATAGTTAATTGTCTCCTCTTTCATTTACAAAAGAATCTAAGTGAATTCGAAACCTAGAAGCGCAGATATTTAGAGTTGACTGTAGAATTTCTTAAAACGCTTATATCTCCGTAACGGAGCCTCCTAGAGTATCAAAACTATGCATAAAAATTCAAATTTTTTAAAATTTTTTATTTCCTAAATTGCTTTGTAACTTCATGAATACACTTCGTAGAGGGTTCAAACACCCACCAGAAGATAGTTAATTGTCTCCTCTTTCATTTACAAAAGAATCTAAGTGAATTCGAAACCTAGAAGCGCAGATATTTAGAGTTGACTGTAGAATTTCTTAAAACGCTTATATCTCCGTAACGGAGCCTCCTAGAGTATCAAAACTATGCATAAAAATTTAAATTTTTTTTAAATTTTTTATTTCCTAAATTGCTTTGTAACTCAATGAATACACTTCGAAGAGGGTTCAAACACCCACCAGAAGATAGTTAATTGTCTCCTCTTTCATTTACAAAAGAATCTAAGTGAATTCGAAACCTAGAAGCGCAGATATTTAGAGTTGACTGTAGAATTTCTTAAAACGCTTATATCTCCGTAACGGAGCCTCCTAGAGTATCAAAACTATGCATAAAAATTTAAATTTTTTTTAAATTTTTTATTTCCTAAATTGCTTTGTAACTCAATGAATACACTTCGAAGAGGGTTCAAACACCCACCAGAAGATAGTTAATTGTCTCCTCTTTCATTTACAAAAGAATCTAAGTGAATTCGAAACCTAGAAGCGCAGATATTTAGAGTTGACTGTAGAATTTCTTAAAACGCTTATATCTCCGTAACGGAGCCTCCTAGAGTATCAAAACTATGCATAAAAATTTAAATTTTTTTTAAATTTTTTATTTCCTAAATTGCTTTGTAACTCAATGAATACACTTCGAAGAGGGTTCAAACACCCATCAGAAGATAGTTAATTGTCTCCTCTTTCATTTACAAAAGAATCTAAGTGAATTCGAAACCTAGAAGCGCAGATATTTAGAGTTGACTGTAGAATTTCTTAAAACGCTTATATCTCCGTAACGGAGCCTCCTAGAGTATCAAAACTATGCATAAAAATTCAAATTTTTTTTAATTTTTTATTTCCTAAATTGCTTTGTAACTTCATGAATACACTTCGTAGAGGGTTCAAACACCCACCAGAAGATAGTTATTTGTCTCCTCTTTCATTTACAAAAGAATCTAAGTGAATTCGAAACCTAGAAGCGCAGATATTTAGAGTTGACTGTATAATTTCTTAAAACGCTTATATCTCCGTAACGGAGCCTCCTATAGTATCAAAACTATGCATAAAAATTAAAATTTTTTTTAATTTGTTATTTCCTAAATTATTTTATAACTCCATGAATACACTTCGTAGAGGGTTCAAACAACCACCAGAAGATAGTTATCTGTCTCCTCTTTCATTTACAAAAGAATCTAAGTGAATTCGAAACCTAGAAGCGCAGATATTTAGAGTTGACTGTATAATTTCTTAAAACGCTTATATCTCCGTAACGGAGCCTCCTATAGTATCAAAACTATGCATAAAAATTAAAATTTTTTTTAATTTGTTATTTCCTAAATTATTTTATAACACCATGAACACACTTTGTAGAGGGTTCAAACAACCACCAGAAGATAGTTATTTGTCTCCTCTTTCATTTACAAAAGAATCTAAGTGAATTCGAAACCTAAAAGCGCAGATATTTAGAGTTGACTGTAGAATTTCTTAAAACGCTTATATCTCCGTAACGGAGCCTCCTAGAGTATCAAAACTATGCATAAAAATTAAAATTTTTTTTAATTTGTTATTTCCTAAATTATTTTATAACTCCATGAATACACTTCGTAGAGGGTTCAAACACCCACCAGAAGATAGTTATCTGTCTCCTCTTTCATTTACAAAAGAATCTAAGTGAATTCGAAACCTAAAAGCGCAGATATTTAGAGTTGACTGTAGAATTTCTTAAAACGCTTATATCTCCGTAACGGAGCCTCCTAGAGTATCAAAACTATGCATAAAAATTCAAATTTTTTTAAATTTTTTATTTCCTAAATTGCTTTGTAACTTCATGAATACACTTCGTAGAGGGTTCAAACACCCACCAGAAGATAGTTAATTGTCTCCTCTTTCATTTACAAAAGAATCTAAGTGAATTCGAAACCTAGAAGCGCAGATATTTAGAGTTGACTGTAGAATTTCTTAAAACGCTTATATCTCCGTAACGGAGCCTCCTAGAGTATCGAAACATAAAAATTCAAATTTTTTTAAATTTTTCTTTCATTTACAAAAGAATCTAAGTGAATTCGAAACCTAGAAGCGCAGATATTTAGAGTTTACTGTAGAATTTCTTAAAACGCTTATATCTCCGTAACGGAGCCTCCTAGAGTATCAAAACTATGCATAAAAATTTAAATTTTTTTTAAATTTTTTATTTCCTAAATTGCTTTGTAACTTCATGAATACACTTCGTAGAGGGTTCAAACACCCACCAGAAGATAGTTAATTGTCTCCTCTTTCATTTACAAAAGAATCTAAGTGAATTCGAAACCTAGAAGCGCAGATATTTAGAGTTGACTGTAGAATTTCTTAAAACGCTTATATCTCCGTAACGGAGCCTCCTAGAGTATCAAAACTATGCATAAAAATTCAAATTTTTTAAAATTTTTTATTTCCTAAATTGCTTTGTAACTTCATGAATACACTTCGTAGAGGGTTCAAACACCCACCAGAAGATAGTTAATTGTCTCCTCTTTCATTTACAAAAGAATCTAAGTGAATTCGAAACCTAGAAGCGCAGATATTTAGAGTTGACTGTAGAATTTCTTAAAACGCTTATATCTCCGTAACGGAGCCTCCTAGAGTATCGAAACATAAAAATTCAAATTTTTTTAAATTTTTCTTTCATTTACAAAAGAATCTAAGTGAATTCGAAACCTAGAAGCGCAGATATTTAGAGTTTACTGTAGAATTTCTTAAAACGCTTATATCTCCGTAACGGAGCCTCGTAGAGTATCGAAACATAAAAATTCAAATTTTTTTAAATTTTTCTTTCATTTACAAAAGAATCTAAGTGAATTCGAAACCTAGAAGCGCAGATATTTAGAGTTTACTGTAGAATTTCTTAAAACGCTGATATCTCCGTAACGGAGCCTCCTAGAGTATCAAAACTATGCATAAAAATTTAAATTTTTTTTAAATTTTTTATTTCCTAAATTGCTTTGTAACTCAATGAATACACTTCGAAGAGGGTTCAAACACCCACCAGAAGATAGTTAATTGTCTCCTCTTTCATTTACAAAAGAATCTAAGTGAATTCGAAACCTAGAAGCGCAGATATTTAGAGTTGACTGTAGAATTTCTTAAAAAGCTTATATCTCCGTAACGGAGCCTCCTAGAGTATCAAAACTATGCATAAAAATTCAAATTTTTTTAAATTTTTTATTTCCTAAATTGCTTTGTAACTTCATGAATACACTTCGTAGAGGGTTCAAACACCCACCAGAAGATAGTTAATTGTCTCCTCTTTCATTTACAAAAGAATCTAAGTGAATTCGAAACCTAGAAGCGCAGATATTTAGAGTTTACTGTAGAATTTCTTAAAACGCTTATATCTCCGTAACGGAGCCTCCTAGAGTATCGAAACATAAAAATTCAAATTTTTTTAAATTTTTTATTTCCTAAATTATTTTATAACACTATGAATACACTTCGTAGAGGGTTCAAACAACCACCAGAAGATAGTTATTTGTCTCCTCTTTCATTTACAAAAGAATCTAAGTGAATTCGAAACCTAGAAGCGCAGATATTTAGAGTTGACTGTAGAATTTCTTAAAACGCTTATATCTCCGTAACGGAGCCTCCTAGAGTATCAAAACTATGCATAAAAATTCAAATTTTTTAAAATTTTTTATTTCCTAAATTGCTTTGTAACTTCATGAATACACTTCGTAGAGGGTTCAAACACCCACCAGAAGATAGTTAATTGTCTCCTCTTTCATTTACAAAAGAATCTAAGTGAATTCGAAACCTAGAAGCGCAGATATTTAGAGTTGACTGTAGAATTTCTTAAAACGCTTATATCTCCGTAACGGAGCCTCCTAGTGTATCAAAACTATGCATAAAAATTCAAATTTTTTTTAATTTTTTATTTCCTAAATTGCTTTGTAACTTCATGAATACACTTCGTAGAGGGTTCAAACACCCACCAGAAGATAGTTAATTGTCTCCTCTTTCATTTACAAAAGAATCTAAGTGAATTCGAAACCTAAAAGCGCAGATATTTAGAGTTGACTGTAGAATTTCTTAAAACGCTTATATCTCCGTAACGAAGCCTCCTAGAGTATCAAAACTATGCATAAAAATTCAAATTTTTTTAAATTTTTTATTTCCTAAATTGCTTTGTAACTCAATGAATACACTTCGAAGAGGGTTCAAACACCCACCAGAAGATAGTTAATTGTCTCCTCTTTCATTTACAAAAGAATCTAAGTGAATTCGAAACCTAGAAGCGCAGATATTTAGAGTTGACTGTAGAATTTCTTAAAACGCTTATATCTCCGTAACGGAGCCTCCTAGAGTATCAAAACTATGCCTAAAAATTTAAATTTTTTTTAAATTTTTTATTTCCTAAATTGCTTTGTAACTTCATGAATACACTTCGTAGAGGGTTCAAACACCCACCAGAAGATAGTTAATTGTCTCCTCTTTCATTTACAAAAGAATCTAAGTGAATTCGAAACCTAGAAGCGCAGATATTTAGAGTTGACTGTAGAATTTCTTAAAACGCTTATATCTCCGTAACGAAGCCTCCTAGAGTATCAAAACTATGCATAAAAATTCAAATTTTTTTAAATTTTTTATTTCCTAAATTGCTTTGTAACTCAATGAATACACTTCGAAGAGGGTTCAAACACCCACCAGAAGATAGTTAATTGTCTCCTCTTTCATTTACAAAAGAATCTAAGTGAATTCGAAACCTAGAAGCGCAGATATTTAGAGTTGACTGTAGAATTTCTTAAAACGCTTATATCTCCGTAACGGAGCCTCCTAGAGTATCAAAACTATGCCTAAAAATTTAAATTTTTTTTAAATTTTTTATTTCCTAAATTGCTTTGTAACTTCATGAATACACTTCGTACAGGGTTCAAACACCCACCAGAAGATAGTTAATTGTCTCCTCTTTCATTTACAAAAGAATCTAAGTGAATTCGAAACCTAGAAGCGCAGATATTTAGAGTTGACTGTAGAATTTCTTAAAACGCTTATATCTCCGTAACGGAGCCTCCTAGTGTATCAAAACTATGCATAAAAATTCAAATTTTTTTTAATTTTTTATTTCCTAAATTGCTTTGTAACTTCATGAATACACTTCGTAGAGGGTTCAAACACCCACCAGAAGATAGTTAATTGTCTCCTCTTTCATTTACAAAAGAATCTAAGTGAATTCGAAACCTAAAAGCGCAGATATTTAGAGTTGACTGTAGAATTTCTTAAAACGCTTATATCTCCGTAACGAAGCCTCCTAGAGTATCAAAACTATGCATAAAAATTCAAATTTTTTTAAATTTTTTATTTCCTAAATTGCTTTGTAACTCAATGAATACACTTCGAAGAGGGTTCAAACACCCACCAGAAGATAGTTAATTGTCTCCTCTTTCATTTACAAAAGAATCTAAGTGAATTCGAAACCTAGAAGCGCAGATATTTAGAGTTGACTGTAGAATTTCTTAAAACGCTTATATCTCCGTAACGGAGCCTCCTAGAGTATCAAAACTATGCATAAAAATTCAAATTTTTTTAAATTTTTTATTTCCTAAATTGCTTTGTAACTCAATGAATACACTTCGAAGAGGGTTCAAACACCCACCAGAAGATAGTTAATTGTCTCCTCTTTCATTTACAAAAGAATCTAAGTGAATTCGAAACCTAGAAGCGCAGATATTTAGAGTTGACTGTAGAATTTCTTAATACGCTTATATCTCCGTAACGGAGCCTCCTAGAGTATCAAAACTATGCCTAAAAATTTAAATTTTTTTTAAATTTTTTATTTCCTAAATTGCTTTGTAACTTCATGAATACACTTCGTAGAGGGTTCAAACACCCACCAGAAGATAGTTAATTGTCTCCTCTTTCATTTACAAAAGAATCTAAGTGAATTCGAAACCTAGAAGCGCAGATATTTAGAGTTGACTGTATAATTTCTTAAAACGCTTATATCTCCGTAACGGAGCCTCCTAGGGTATCAAAACTATACATAAAAATTAAAATTTTTTAAAATTTTTTATTTCCTAAATTGCTTTGTAACTTCATGAATACACTTTGTAGAGGGTTCAAACACCCACCAGAAGATAGTTATTTGTCTCCTCTTTCAATTACAAAAGAATCTAAGTGAATTCGAAACCTAGAAGCGCAGATATTTAGAGTTGACTGTAGAATTTCTTAAAACGCTTATATCTCCGTAACGGAGCCTCCTAGAGTATCAAAACTATGCATAAAAATTCAAATTTTTTTAAATTTTGTATTTCCTAAATTGCTTTGTAACTCAATGAATACACTTCGAAGAGGGTTCAAACACCCACCAGAAGATAGTTAATTGTCTCCTCTTTCATTTACAAAAGAATCTAAGTGAATTCGAAACCTAGAAGCGCAGATATTTAGAGTTGACTGTAGAATTTCTTAAAACGCTTATATCTCCGTAACGGAGCCTCCTAGAGTATCAAAACTATGCCTAAAAATTTAAATTTTTTTAAATTTTTTATTTCCTAAATTGCTTTGTAACTTCATGAATACACTTCGTAGAGGGTTCAAACACCCACCAGAAGATAGTTAATTGTCTCCTCTTTCATTTACAAAAGAATCTAAGTGAATTCGAAACCTAGAAGCGCAGATATTTAGAGTTGACTGTATAATTTCTTAAAACGCTTATATCTCCGTAACGGAGCCTCCTAGGGTATCAAAACTATACATAAAAATTCAAATTTTTTAAAATTTTTTATTTCCTAAATTGCTTTGTAACTTCATGAATACACTTTGTAGAGGGTTCAAACACCCACCAGAAGATAGTTATTTGTCTCCTCTTTCATTTACAAATGAAACTAAGTGAAATGTCAAAAATGACATTTGGTTTCTGTTTCGTTGATAGCAGGATAACAAATAAGTTACAAGTGGAATACGGATTTCCGGGAATTCCATACTCCACCTAAGCATTCCTGTACATTAGTTTCTACAAACGCGGAAATGGACAATTATCCACAGAATCTCATCGAGCAGTATTTAAAAGCATCGAGCAAATTGAAAAAATTCGATCGTGTCGTTTTCAAGTGAGTAGAATTCCGTAACGACTATAAGGAGGCAGGCGTGATGTATATTCTTTTGCAGACGCTTTGCGCCGAATGTGTCCGAGGTGTTGGATGAATTCACGCGCCTCGCACTGAAATTCGAGGAGGCATCGATCTACCAGTACGCTGCCATGTGTCATTTGGGTGTCGCCAAGTGCGAGCTGTCGTCGGGAAATGGAAATGTCAGCGAATGTCACGCCTATTTGAAGGCGGCGCGAGCATTTTTACGCGCTAATGGCACCACAGCGGTACTGCAGCTGCGTTCCAACCGCGGCGAGTACATTGATGGAGCGTTGCGCTGTTATACTCACGCACTGGAGCGATGCGGCGACGATGCAGTTCTGAAAGCGGCCATCATACGCGAAATGACACCATTACAGCCGCACTTCGAAGGCACCAGCAGTTTTGCATCGCCTGCACATCGATTGCACGAGTTGGAGTTGGGGGCGCATGCCAGCCTCCAAAGGCGTGACTTTCGCTCGGCCCTGCAGCAGTTGGATGACATTGTGGACAATATTAGCGAACGGAAGCGTCATGAGTTGTACGAAGAGTTGCTAGGACGCGTCGAAATATTGCGCCTGCTGCTGCTGGTCGTGCTGAACCTGCCCCCCGCACGTCAATCGCCCTCACATATTAAGCTGATTGAGTTCTACTATCAAATGGGCAACTTCGAGATGGTGGAAGATGGAGCAAGTAGCAGCAACTGCCCGGGCGCCTGTTTGCCTCTACAAATGAAGTATGCTCTGGCAGAGGTTGTGGTGGCCTGGTGCGAACGCAAATACGGTGATTTAAAACTGGCCCTGGAGGATTTTGCTTTGGAATTCAAGTCGCTGAATGAGGCCCAGCGATTTGTTTTGAATTGTATATGCGAAAATGCCGATAGGAATTGTTGAAATGTATTTCAGAATTATGTATGTATGTAATTTAGTTTGTAGATTGTAGATAATAAATAATATTTATATACAAAAAATTATATGAAATTAGCAAATAATGTGAGGAGGCGCTCTGGGAAATCACATCGTCTTGTGGCAGATTAAATGTCGCTCCTTTCGCTTGAGAATAGACCAAACGATGGATACTACCAAATTTGAAGTACCCTGGAATCTCTGATTCTATTTAAATTTAGAAGGAATTCTGGGCAACAGATGCCCCTGCAATTTTTTTTTCGATTAAAAAATAAATTTTGAATTGGACCGTAACTTTGGTGCCACGCCCCTTTGTCCAATCCCGTTCCAAATAGCATATAAACCGAAGGGAGCTGAGAAGCAACCTGTGGTGTAAATACTGAGGTTTAGCCGTGATGCACCCGATCAGAATTTTAAGTTTTTTTTTACGATTTAAATGTGAAGCATAACATTTCACCCCAAAGTCAGTGTAAAGTGCACAACCACAGGTTATTTAATAAATTCCAGAAGAAATGCAAATTTATTTTTTTTATATCATAGTTAGTATTAAGACTTGTGTGTTTGTAACGTGACCACCAAGTGCTACACGAATGTAGGCGTTAAAATGAAATACATGAACGTTGAAGCAAGTTTTCCAAAATACAGAGTTAGTAAAATTAATACAGTGTTTGATGAGTTGTTGTTTGCTGTTTTTGGAAACGAAAGTATAAATTAGAAGAGAAGCGGGTACATCGTTGATCACTGAGGCCGGCCACCGCTGCGACTAACCCTTCAAACTCGTCATACCGGCGCGCATAACCTCGTCGACCAGCAGCAAGTTGCTGGCAATCACCGAGCAGGAGTTGAGAATTTGCTTCTTGACCAAGTAGTTGTCGTAGACGCCCATGTCGGCCGGCTTCATCGGCTCGCCCGTGGACAAGTCCAAGCCGACCGCATCGGGATTGAGGCGATCCTCCTCGGTCAGCTTGACAATTGTGTCCTGAGCATCGTATCCACTGTTGATGGCCAAGTTCTTGGGAATGACCAGCAGCGCCTCGGCGAACGCCTGAATGCCCAGACGCACCTTACCCTTGACGGTGTCCTTGTACTTCATGAGCTCGTTGTAGGCGCGCACCTCGAAAGCGCCCGCGCCCGGAATGATGCACTTGTCCACAATCGCATTGTTGATGGCGCGCAGACCATCACGAATGGCGTCCTTGATCTGGATGATGGTATGCTTGTTGGGACCCTTGATCAGAATGGTCACCGACTGGGGATTCTTGCAGTCCTCCACGAAAGTGTACTTGTTCTCGCCGAGCACGTGTTCGTACACGGCTCCGGCATAGCCCAAGTGCGACTCCTCCAAGTCGTCGAAGGAGTTCATGGCAATGCCGCCACAAGCCAGCGCCAAACGCTCCATGTTCCTACGCTTGGCGCGACGCAAAGCCATGATGCCCTCCTTGGCCAAGGCGTCCAGCGACATGGGGTCAATGCCCTTCTGGTTGATGACGACGAATGTCTTGTCGGTGCCGTCGCACAACTTGCGCTTCAGCTCGATGATCTTCTTGACGCGCTGGTCGATGAAGTCACGCTCGGCCATCACGAACTTCTCACGCTCCTCGGCCGTCTTGTAGAAGAAGCCAGAGTTCACCTCGGACTTCTCGTATTCCAGCGAGACGTTGCACGTCAAAATGTACGCCTTCTCCGAACGTTTTGGCATATCGGGATGACGGGTGCCGTGATCCATGACAATGCCGCGAATCAGACTTGTGTCGGTGGCGGTCTTGTGCTGCATTTCCATTAGCTCGACCATGTGCAAGTCCACCTGCTTTTCGTCGTGACGGATGGCCAGTACGGCATCCACGCACACCTCTGTCAGCAGATCGGCCAGGCCGGGATGCACTTTAGTCTTCAAACTGGTGTTGGCCACTTCCATCAGATTCTTCTTGTTGATCTCAATGGGGATCTTCATAGTTTCCAGCACAGTCATGGCCTTTTCGCGCGCCTTCTCGAAGCCCTCCGTCACAATGCGTGGATGCAGACCTTCGGTCAGGAAGATGTCGGCTTGCTTAAGCAACTCGCCAATGAGCAGAACGGTGCAAGTGGTGCCGTCGCCGGTCGAGTCATCCTGAGCTGTGCTCGCTCGGGCAATCATCGATGCCGTGGGATGCTGAATTTGCATCTCGTGGAGCAGCACATTACCGTCCTTGGTGATTTTGATGTCGCCAGCGCCAGAGACCAACCTAGAGAAAAAAAAAGGATACATGAATTTGTGTGCTACCGGACCATCTGTGCTCTGGGAGTTCTGCTGTGAATGTGAACAGCGATGACACATCTGCTGCTTGTTCGTGTTTAACCTCACTTTTACATGCTTAATTCACAGTGCCGTTGTCACGCCCGTACAGCCATATGATCGAAAAATCAAACGTTTTTCGCCAATCTTGGCCAATTTTAAGGGAATAGGCGCATTTTATGTGCAGTGAATAGTGTTGGCCGTAATTTTAACTCACATTTTCATTGTTCCCTTCGGTCCCAAATTGGTACGCATCACATCTTGCAGTCCTTTGGCGGCCGAAATGTTGATGGACAACGCCTGGGCGGCACGTGCAAACTCAGCTTTCGGATTCAGCAGACTAATTGATGCCATTTTTAATTAATTTCGTATTTAATTTTACACGAAAAAATCTACTTCAATATGCGACCGAATATTCGAGAGTCTATCAAGCGGCTACGATGGAAAATGTGCAACTGACTGGGGTGTTCAGTCAAAGATAATTTGCCACATGGTTGCATTTTTATAGAATGGAATACAACAAATGGACCTATTCTATAAAATGCTACGACTGTTTGCCTAATGTTTGGCGGCTATGCGCTGTCAAAATTTATATACACAAAAGCGGGTTATTACCATGGTAGACGGTACACCATAATATCACCTTCTATTAAATCAAAAAAGGTAAACTTTATTCTTTTCAATACAATTCTAGTTACAGCAATTTCATTTCGTTTAATGGCCATAACCGACAGAGTACACGACTTTTAACCAAACCCAAAGGAATCGGTCCATAATAGCGCGAATCTGAGCTATTCTGGCTATTGTCGCCCTCAATCCAGATGAATCCGCGCGGCACATATTCTTCAATCAATTCAGTATTTTCATTATTTTCGTCACCTATCGGGGCTGCTTTCGTGATAATTTTGTCACCCGGTAACCCAACGATTCGCTTGCAAATGTGTTGATTGGGATTTGTGGGCGATTTGGCAATTATTATATCTCCGCGGTGGGGATTGTTTAGTCTGGCGGTTAATCTTTCGGTGAGTAAAATGTTTTTTGAATACAGTGTGGGTTCCATCGAGGGGCCGTTACACTAGAAAAAAAATCAAGTTGACTGTAAAAATTTTTTTAACTCAAAGTAGCTTTAACATGTAACAAAAAATCAATTATTGAACAAGTAAATTTTAGCAGAACTAAAAAAACACGGTTTTGGATATTATAAATTCAAAATATCTCATTTTTAGTTAATTTCCATTCACCCTAATAAAGGGTATCAAAGAAACTTACCACCACAAAATCGCCTAAATATTCGAAAACACAATGGGTTATACAAGCATATTTTATGCTGTATTTTAAAACTTCTGCAATGCGGGAAAACATCTTTTAACTTATTTAATGATAATTTTAATCTAATATATGTAGAATTAAGACATTTTGATTGAAAACTTTTCCTTAGCAAAAGACTTTTTCGCAAATATAAACATATGATAATTGTGGGGTGTGTTCAGCTAGTGAACAAATTAAGTGAAGCCCATTTTACAAAAATCTGAGTTCGTTAAGTACAAGAAGCGTGCGACCAGTTTGCGCAAAACCACCTGTAAATTGGTCAGAAATTTGTTATGTTCGAAACTCTTCTAAATTGTGTGGGATATTTTGGCTTCAGGCTTCATTGCAGACTTCATTACTCTCGCGTTGATTTTTAAATTTCTACTCCTCTACACCGATAGTAGATTTTTTCTACTCCACTCAAGATATTTGCTATTACTATTGTAAGAAATGTACTCCTTAAAATTGTATGTGTCTTTCATACGATGCAAAACTACTACTCTTTCTACAATTCTCTACTCGCCATTCTTTAAATCTTAAAAAAAAATGTTTACTACTCTTCGCAAAAAATTATATCTAGTCCCCTTTCTAAAAATCTACTCCCCTAAAATCGAATATCTACTACTCTCTAGCATACTCGCACACACATTTTTAAATGCACACTCAATCGAGATATTACCTTTGAAGTTTGCTATATTTGGCCCTTAGTCATCTAACGAACTCCTTAGACAATTCCCATTGATGGTGAGAACGTAGTTAGGCAAAAACGATGAATTAAAAAACGTTTGTTTCTGCTACCGTTTAATTTTATTATACAACATTTATTAATTGAATTTAGATTTCAAAACACGCAATAACACTTTGACACGTACAAACAAATGTATAATTGCAAACTGCATGTTCTTCGGTTATCTGTTAGGTACAACATGTTTTTATTGAACGCTTAATAGAATTGTTGTGTGTCTGCATTCAAAAGATGACATGACATCAATTCTCAAGTTTCTTCCTAACTGTACATATTCTCTTTTAATAAAATGTATAGATTTTTTCTTTACTTCACTACTTGACTATAAACTTAAGATGAGGACATGTCAGCCTTTGAAAATTAATTGTAAATTCGGGAAGGAAGCTGAAATTGTTCACGCTTTTCTGGTGAATATTGAAAAATAAATTCAGTCCACAAATAAATTCAAGAGAATTCTGTAGAATATTTTGTTTTGTTGTTTTTGGTACTTTCTGGATTTAAAATGCACACGTTTTTTCAGATTGTTTGATGACGGATTAAATAGTTCTTATGTAGGTTTGCTTTTCTTACAAATGTATACAGTAAATTCTCAATCACAACGACAATACTTTTGCTGACAAAATCAGAAAGGAAACAATGCTTCTTCTTCTTTTTCAAATTTTACGTCAAATGATAACAACTTTTTTTATATTCATTCGCTACTTAATACATAAATAATTAAATTAAATCTAAAATAACTAAATTTTAAATAAATACAACAATGTAAAATCCAAGATAGTGGAAAGTACAAGCATTTAAATTAAAAAATCATTGCTCAAATTCTTAAAAGTTCTTGTGTTACAATAAATATTTGGAATTCTCGATTTCATGTTATTTTGTTATCTTTTCTCTTCACAATACGCCTGCCTATGTCGCCTTATCTGGACATAACTACTCGGCCTTTTTGCCTTCCTCCTTGAGACGCTTCTGCTGGCGCTCCTTGACATCCACCGCAGCCAAATCAATGCTGGCCACATAGGCATGAACGCACGATATCAACGATTTCAGCAGGGCAAATGGCGCACTAATGAAAGCCAAAATCTTGAACAAGGAAGCGCCGAAAACTAGAAGCGAATTGAATTGCATTAAAAAAAACATTTTCAAATTGTGCTGGTGGTGGTGGTCACTCACTCAAAGGTCCAGAGGTAAAGTACAGCAAATACAAGCAAATGTAGAAGAGTTCATTGACGCAGCACATAAATGTGAGCACATCCTTTTGGTAGTAAATGCGCATCACGACATTCTCATTGACATCGAAGGCCTTGTGCGATGTCTTGCCAACAACCACACTCCTAAGAATACAAAAAATATTACAAAATAATTGAGGTTCTCCGGAAACATTCATACGTTTGCATGTACAGCCAGTGGCAGGCCACATCGATGGCCATGGACAGTTGAAACCAAAACATATATTTCGGATAGAAATAACTTAGGGTAACCAGGAGGCCCATAGTGCCGCAACGATCGGTCAATTGATCGAGCATAGCGCCGAAGCGAGTGCCTGCAAAGTGAGATAAATATACAAACATACATATAAAGAAAAGATTAGTTTTTAATTAAGATAAGTCTCTGATTAAAAACCGTATTGACAGCTGGGAAATCATTGCGAAATCTTATTCAAAATGGTGGTTGCATCATTCGTTTTCATTTTAATATATGGACAGTTGCTGTTCATTCTTTTATCATTAAATAAATTCAAATCAAAATCTCCAGCAAAATGTTTATTTTTGTAAAAGTTGAGATAAGCCAAATGCTCTTAACTAAACAAAAAAATATACTACAAAGGTGAGCGATAACTTAGGAAAATACACTTCAATAGATTATTTTTGAAAACGGAATGCACACAAAGCGAATCGAGGCCATCAATCAACACGATTTAGTTTTGTTATGGAATTTTCGTTTCGAACTTTGGTGCTTGCATTAGTAGCCCCTTCTATAGATCAATAGAGGGCAAAGAGCAGAATTCGCAAAGGTTAGAGTTGTGCTGGGTTTGATGGCAACCAGGGTTGCAAATCTATTGGTTTAGATCAGTGTTCGTCAGGCCAATGCCCACGGACCGAAAGAACTTTGATCGATACGAGCGATAATTGTTGTAGAATTTCAAAGCTTCAAGCTTCAGCATGATTTTGACGAACACTGGTTTAGATAACCCGTATTCGATTGGACATGTTTTTCTCATGTAATTGATTGCAAATGTTTCGAAACAGATTTTGTATATGGGTCGAAATGGAGTCCTGAAGCTGTTGTTGTTTTAGCTTCGGTAGTGCCGATGATGTCCTCTCTCTCTAGTTTCTGACATTTTCAATGAATAGTACATTTTTGACCATGTAGGAAAAAAGCTTTTCGCATTTGGTAACCCTGAACAACAATGAAAATAAACAATGATCCAGCAAACAAGAACAACTGTTGTTATTGTTGCGTGTGTGGCCAAATTGGGGGAGGGACCCAACATGCGGTTTGAGGTAGGCGAATACAGCCTTAAGTTTATAGAGGATGTACCATAAAATATTATAGATACACAGACGACGAATTCGAACGAAGATAATTAAAATCGTCATAAAGATTAGGAAATATCGCAATCAATTGAATGGCGATAATAGCCCGAAATGTATAATTAAGATAGGTTTTTATAAAGTTTCTGCACTCACTTTGATTGAAGGCGCGGGCGGCATGTCCGTCCACGGCATCCAGCAGGGCGCTTATTATATAACACCAGCCGGCAACAACGTAATTCGTGGACATGAACCAGAACGCAATGATAGCCAAGACGATGCGACCATATCCTGAAAACACACCAATAAAGAATCAATAAACTTGCATGTATTTCCATAAAATCAATAAATCATTCATTGTGCCCTGTGGAATTCGGAATTCTAGCAATCAATAGTTTTGCACTAATTCAATTAGGTTGTAGCGCACTGAAGGTGGTAGCTGGTGGCAGTCTTCCAGTACCACATTACAGTCATGCCAACAATTTAATAATTTTCCACAACGGGTTTTCATTGCAGCTATTACTCACCAATTAAATTTGGTATGAACACAAAAACATTATCGTGCTCCGTGATTGCCATTTTCAAGCTTTGCCGGCCCTTCTCCGTTCTGTCTTGAGTATTTTCCGATTTTAATTGCTTTGCAATTGTTTGCTTTTTTGTACTTGGTGATTTTGTATTTTTTCACTTGTTTTTTTCTGGAAAAGTAGTATTCTTTTATTTTTCGGTGCCCGTTGCACTTTTGTTGTATATGAAAATTCTGACACTGAATTACTAGAGATGGGAATCATTTGGCAATAATAACTTGTGTTGGTTTCTTTATAAGTATTCGGTATTTATTGATTTTTGGATGTCAAAAACAATACTCGTTTTCGAGTAAATTTTAAATATAATTATGGAAGTTATAATATAATAATAAAATAAATAATAATAAAAGTTTCTGCAATGCGTATTTTTATATACGCCATTACATGAAGAAATTATGCGATGGAGTGTGTGTGCATGAGCCTATTTACACTATCATTTCCCTGGTGAAAAATCTAATAAAGAGCTAATAAGAACTGCGGTAGCGAATCCATACAAAAAACATAAAAGTTGGCCACTTCATACTTTGCTTATTTACATTTTCATATAAAAACTGTCAAATTTCTGCATGCAGTGTAAATTCTAAAACGGCATGCCCATGCGGCATGAAAATGAAAGTGTAAATAGGCTCTATCATGGGCTCTATGATGAATAAACAAATAATAAATGAATTTAAAGTTTCACTTTTTTGTTTTTAATAAAACATTTGGCATTTGGCCCAGTGATGCCAAATTGAGGACAAATTCCCTTTTTGAGGGATTTTTTGGTTGGATTCACAGGTCAACACAGCTGAGTACGTCTAATGTTTGTAATGGGGCCCATACACGATGCAATGTGTGGTAGCACTACCAACAAAAATTTGCCATACACGGTAGCACAAAACACTTCAGTTTGGTCCTAAATTCGTTGAGAAAGCAACTACAATGAAAAATGAAATTATTCCGCTTTTGGTGATAGCTGTTTGCAGCGAAGAAAAAAAAACGAAATTTGCCACAGGCATGGGTGATTTTGATATAATTCGATTATATCTTGCCAAAACTCGATGTAAACAACTTCCATTTTCCGTCGCACCCTTTGAAATCGCGCTAAGTATGCATTTGAGTGCGACAACATCGCCATACACATGCAAACGTGTTGTACAACAAGAGAATGCGATTGAAATTTAAATTTTTCATTTTTTGTACCACATTACCATTAAAATTATGCGTGATTACCTCAGTAGCATTAACGGTGTAAACAGTACCTCGCCAGACACAACCTGTAGAATGATTCGCCAAATTACCAGAAGCATTAACGGCGTAACTAGTAGTTTTTATCGTAATTTTCTTGTGGGCCTTTATGACACATGTTTTCCTTTTTCATCATTCATCGTCAAGGTAGATATAAACCACAAAAATATTGTTGATGTGTCGAACAGGTAAAATTTATGCCTCCAATTTTACGAGTAAAATTTTTTTGTTGATGTAAAATTTTGAATTGCTATATTTTTAAAAATGCGGCACGATAAGCTCTTAAATGTGATTTTTATTAATTATTTTCAACAAATGACCCGATCTCAATTAGCCAATAATAAAATTTTTTGCATTACAACATTTTTTTTAAAGGATTTTCAAATTAAGTCTTTTTTATTTTTGACGCAAAATTTTACGCGTAAAATATTGGACGTGTAAAATTTGACGTCAAAAACATCAAATTAATTCGTTGAAGCGTCAAATGCCATCACTGGTTGGACTCATCACAGGGTGTGTTGCACTGTCTGTTCTGGCTGCATTTAAATTTACGAAAATACAACCCTGTCTCGATAGTTTTCCTCCTTTATCGATTCAAGAAAAATATTCGATGAATTCATTTAATCCACCACTAGCCCATAACTCCAGTAGATTTTCTGGTCGTTTTTTTCCTTGTCGATTTTGTGCGGAAAAATTAGAGCATTGTGAATACGAAAACTTAACTAAAAACAGCAGAATACTAAACAATAAATGTGAAGATTTTGAAAACAATTAAAATTGAAACGAAATGCAATTAAAATAAAGTGAAAAATTCAATTGAAAATTTGCCAATGAAAAATTCTTTTGCGAACGACGAATTAGTGTGAAAGGCAATGTGAAGCAGCTTTGCGAAGTGAATACGAGTGAACGCAATTCGACGAAAGGCGAAATAGAAGCACGCAAAAATATATAAAAAAAACGGTGTGAAGAAGCTAATGCCTAAAATCTAATCTTTAAAAAGAAATGGTATTTAAATACTAATAAATGAAAAACATTTTTTTTCCGTAAAAAAAATCGCGAAAATCTGGGTTAAAGTTGTGAAAATTTCGTAAATGGTAAAACAAATGGAAGAAAATTCGAAAAGCAGGCGAAAATGACGTGTTTTGCAAGTGTAGTCAGAGTGAGATAGCTGAAGTGCAACGAAGCTGAGATGGAGTAATTCTTTTTTTTTAAACAAAATAAATATAAAAACACTTTTTTATATAATCTTAAGTTGGAATTTAATGAAATTCTTCTAAATTGAAAAATACGTGCTACTTTTTGTGGCTTGCTCATTTCATAAAGTTTTCGTTTTACTGCCGTCTGCCTCGTCAGAAGGGTTGATATATTTTCAGCGTTGGAATAGGGGCGAAAGAAATTGCTCACAGCCAGACAATAAAAGCAAATATGTAGACTAAATATTTTGATACTTCATATCAATTAAACCAATATTTTCAAAAAGCCACTCTACTCTGTTTTGAATTATAAATTTAATTAGTCGTAAAATTACACACAGGACTAACTCAAAAATTCGATAATTTTCTAGCCACACTACTATAAATCCTGAATCATTCGTATCATTAAAATAATAGAGGAATTGCAGAAATAATAAAAGTCGATATTCGATTAGTTCCGAAAATATCGATTGTTCGTATAATATCAATATCCTTGCTTGCACTTCGGCCCTGACATTTTGCTTGGTAGTTTTAACAGATATATAAATTTGCGTGAAAAGTTATGTATGGTGGAAAAGTTTTAAGTATTTGTATGCAATTCGATACATATATTTGATATTACATTAAATTTTTGTAATTAACTACACAACTCCTTTGCATATTCATCGATACGGTATTCTACGCAAAATTATATCGGGTGGCAATACTCTCAAGTTTCTCGCACATGCAGTGCTGCCATATATACGGAAAAATCCGTATTTATCGGAATTGTAAATTGGAAAAACATCTGTTAAAACTTTCGCACCAAACCCGGAAATTTTTGAAAAAATAGCAAAAAAAAAAAATCATACACGAATGGAAAATTTTTACAACATTTTTTGTAATATTTCTATTTGTACATAAAAAAAATGTGAACAAATTTTTGTGAGTGATTGTGCGGCTAATATAAATTGTTTTCTAAGCAACATAAAGGCAATTTTATCAATTTCGCTGTGCGGGTTGTCGAAAAATCTCTCCAAAGAATTGGAGAAAGCAACAATTTTTTTCACTTTCTCTACATATGCTAGCCGAAATGGAAATTTTGTTTGTTTTTAGCTTCTTTTTTTTACATAGGTGTGCTTATGGGAGCGTAATTTTGTCCCGTCTGCATAGCTTTAGTTAACAAATCTCACTTCTCATTCTGAATTCTGTTGAATAATTTTTTCGTGTAAATTATTCATCAGAAACTATTTTTAACAAAACAATAATTTTCAAAAAATTCTGCAAAATGTTTTCTGTACGGATTTTTTTACAATAAAACTTAAAAATACGGATTTTTGGAAAAAAAATCTGGCAGCACTGCACACATGTAACCGACTCGCTCACTCTACCGTCATGTGCGATTGCGGCTTGACACTAGTGTTGGGCCGATACCACTCGTTT
The DNA here is from genome assembly GCA_951394025.1 of Heteromyza rotundicornis. Taxonomy (NCBI): domain Eukaryota; kingdom Metazoa; phylum Arthropoda; class Insecta; order Diptera; family Heleomyzidae; genus Heteromyza; species Heteromyza rotundicornis. The sequence goes on along the minus strand of OX596010.1, from coordinate 12,399,933 downwards.
ACTCGTTACTTGTATCGAATAGAAAATTCGATACTTCCAAAAATATCGATTATTTGGTATCGACTACCTTTTCTAAGAAAAACTTGAAATATTTAATATATTTTTTTAAATTTGATTTTTTTCCCTTTTTTTGATAAAAAAAATTCCATAATTTCCATTTCTACTTTATTTCCGATCCATTTCAAAATTGTGTTCCAATACCATATTTTTCTAGTCCATTTCCGTTTTATTCGCTACATTATTTCCAAGCAAATAAAAAAAAACACCATCCAAATAGATTCAGAATTCGGTATCGATACCAAGTAAAATAATCGTTAGAGGTATCGATGACAAAATACCCGGACAAAAATTAAAAGTATCCAGTATGTACTTGTGAGTACTAGTATCGGAACAACACTACTTGACACTTTCCATGCCGAATTATTGAAATGGCGAAAAATTTTGACAAGTCGTGTTTTTCAATTGTGTATTGCAGCAAAATATTGGTGTAAAATGCTTGAATATTAAAAAAAATCATCATACTAAATAAACAAATTGCTAAACTACATTTGTAGCTATTGCAACGAACCGAAAAATAACTTTAAGACGCACTAAAGAAGTGTTGAGAAATACGTATTGAAAAAAGCACGCAGCTCAGTGAAAAAAAAGAAATATGCAAAAAATGCAATCAAACTTGGAATTCGATCAAAGAAATTAAAACGAACTTGGCCATCATTGTGCTGACGGCTGTTAGTGGACGCAGCGACGTTGACGTCTGATCTGCGGGAGCCGCTGCTGACGCCGCCGCATCGTGCAGTATTCCATTTACGATCCAACTGAACCACCGCCGCCTCGCCTTCACAATCTACGCACAATCATAAACTTCATCGTCATCAGCTAATCTCCCCTCCCGAAGACACACACATCCACCTTATCCCCTTTTAATGGCATTTGTTGCATTTCCCTTTTTTGAGAAAAAATGAACAATGAAATTGGCAAAACGTTCTCATCATCTGTCACCGCCGCATCACTCGCCGCCATCATCTCCGTCACCCCGATTGTGTCCATTGCCGGGTCAACCTTAAGCGAAATCACCACGACGACCACATCAACCACCACGACACCAACGCCGACGTCATCTGAGCCGATCAAAGCAGCCGACGACGACTTGCCAGCAAATCCAATGTCTGATGCCGCTGCTAAGACAACAGCAGGAGGCGGCGCTGCAGCATCTGGTAACGTCACAGGCGCCCTAAAAAAGGAATCGACGCCACATTCTGATGAGGTTAGCTATTGATATTTGTTTTTATTTTTTAGCGAATTAGCAATGAATTGAGACATTTAATGAGTACATGTTGAAATAGGCAACGATTTGCTTATTCAGCCCTGTTTTAGATAATCTAAGATTTTCTTTATCGAGGTCTGAGGTTCGAGTTGAAAAGTAATGAAAGAAATCAATATCGATATTTTGGGTTGCATGACCACGTTCCACAGGTCATGCAAGAGTTGCATGACCAAGTCCCGCTATTTAAGATTGTTGTAACTATCAGCTGTTTGACTTGTGGAAGACAATATAATCAGCTGGTCGTACGAATGCAAGGATAAAGTTATTAAATATTTAAATAGAAAAGGGAGTGTATTGTCAATTCCTTAATGGAAAATCAATTATTTAACATTGGCCACTGGCAAGTCAGACGAAGCCGCTAATGAAGCATAATCAATTTTCTGTTTTGTTAAAATTATTTATTGCATTTTTTTTTGGATCGGGTGGGTTTTTTGGATCGTATTTGTATTACCTGTAGTTAAAAGGTAGTTGGAAAAAATGTTCGGAACAAACGTTTGGGATATTTTGTTTATTCCGAGTCATTCTGACGATGGTGAAGCGGATTATAGCTGCAAAATTTAGGCGAATGTGTGTTATGATTGAATAAATTAGAGTGACTCTTACCTAGATTTTTTTTTCGTGGCTTTCCTCGAATGTTTTCTGTTCATAGATAAAATATGAAATGAATTAAGAAATGTCTACGCTGGAACGGTGAATTTTATTTGAATGGTGTTGCGAAATAGATTGCAAATCAATTTTGTTAAGAGGCACACTATTATCAGAAGGGGAAGGGTGCACATCTTTCGGCTTTGTTAGATGCACTATTGAAAATTCAGGCAAATCATGGAAATTTCCAAATTTCAAATGTAGCTTTGTTTTTGCCTTAGATAAGTCAGAGTAGGGAAATGACAGTTTCGAAATTGTACCAAACAAAATAAAACATTTTTTTGGAAATATATACTTACTTATTTTATTAAACATTTATCAAAAATAAAAATCAAAAATTCAGAAAAAAAACATACACCCAGATAAAAAACCACCTTTAATCAAAACTACATACCTTCAAACAAGTAGAAACATTAATGAAAGTCTGGTAAAGTTTGAAATTTCAGAACAACTACGAACAATTATTTCAATTTAAAACTTAAATTCAAAAATAAACAAACTTAAAGTTGTTTTCCGATTATTTCGAAAATTGCCCAATTTATTTAAAGTTTGCCAGACCTTGATTTGAAATCGTGCAACTTTGTTTCAATGTTGACAATAGTTATTTAATGTTTCTTTCACTTTATTTAATACTATTATTGTTATTTAATTTTTTCAGGGTGTCCCTGAACTAGACAGACCTTAAATCTGTCTGTCTGTCTCTATCCATTCCACTTGAAAAACCTCAAGCCCGAGAAAAAAAGTGGTCTTTCGTCGCACAGTGTTATGATTTGTATTTATCCTTGAATTTAGTGCTGAACACATTGTGAAATATGCAATTTCTGTGACATGCGAAATGTCTACTCAGATTCCTATTTCACTTTTTAATGCTCTTAAAAATATATATTTTTATTTTATGTTAGGATAGAAAATCTCGTTTCAGAAGTTCGAGTTTCGAAGTGAAAGATTTTGGCTGTATGATAAAAAAAATCCCGATCCCTTTAATTTGGGTTTTTTTGTGAAAATTGTGAATTAGATATATTTTTTTATTGGTTAAAATTTTGCACTAATTTAAAAAGCCAAGCGCAACTTTTTTCATTAAAAAAAAATTGTGTAGCCCCCATGAAAAAAGTTTGTAATGTAGGTAAATTTTTATAAAGGATTTTCTAGATAATGGTAAATCTGAGAAACTCTTTTTTTTAAGCCAAAATTCTATACAAAATGTTGATGAACAATGTTCATAAATGTTCATTGAACATAGACAATTTTTTCATAAGAGTCGTTACACAAAAACAAAGAGTTCTTGGGTGATTTTTCGCAAACTATTTTCGAAACCTGTTCGTTTTTTAACTTATTCCAATCCAAGAAGTCGTCCTCGAACGATTAATGTGTTCAGCTAGGTACCCTGTATTATGAACATAAGTCAACCTCTGACGTAGTCCATCGACAAATAGAATAGACAACGGTTACATCATCTCGATTGTCGATTAACTTTAACTGTTGTCACTTTAAAATTCTTTTATTTTACGATATTTTATTTGCGATTCTTTTAATTTTGTGTGCAAATAATAAAATAAGTTCCACACACTTTCCAAATGCCAAGTGTAGGGTGCTGAAAGTGAACTATGCCAGCATATAGCCAAATCGATTTAAATATGTAACTTTATACATGGCAGCGCTTATATATTTACTCGTAAGTTCTTCGCTTCACACACTGATAAAGTGTTCAAAACCGACCAACCGTCTGACACCACCGAAAAACCACAGAATACCGCTAGTTGTGAACGAAACTTTCAAAATCCTATTCTCAGGGCGAGTGCAGTGCACAAAAAATACGAAAGACAATTCCAATGGATTTCCGATTAATTAAAAAGAACTCAATTATTGTGGAAAATATGTAAAATTATTTCGGGGTTAAATTGTCGACGAAAAACAACAATACAAAAAAAAAAACGTGAATATTCATTTGTGGTTGCAAAGAAACTCAACTGAAGAGTGTGAAGTGCATGTGATTCAAAAGAAAATATATATTTCGTTTAAAAGTATTTACACAAACCTAGTGATAGGAGGAAGTACATTTTTTCCGAAATACAAAAAAAGAAAAAAATAATTCTTTCGCCAACTGTTCATCACTCAGAGGTTCTCTTATGTTTTTGCACAAATAACGGTTTCTGGGTGTTCCGCATTGCTTTGAAGGTTAAATTGAACTTTGTTGAAATTTTTATACATATTTGCATGCCTTTATGCGTTTATGGTCTCTATCAATTTATATTATTATTTTGGCTTATTTTTATTTCATTTTTATTGAAATGTTCTTTCTCTTGCAGAAATCCGAGTCATGGGAAGAAAGTCGTTTGAAGGATTGGGACGATATACGCCTTAAGAAACTGCTAGAAGAAGCCTATTCATACAAAAATCCCAGAGACAAAGCCAACAAGAGTGACATTTTCTTGGTAAGTGTGAATACGAATACAAATTTGTTCGTAAAAAATGTACAGTTCTACAGTGTTTAGAATTTCTTTAATATGACGTCACGACATATTTTATTATATTTTAACAACAAAAGCGTCTTTTGAATGTCCTATTCGGAATCGATTAAAGATAAATTGAATATTTTACATTTAATTTCCATTTAATTTAAATTTCAATTTAAATTCATTGCGGCTCCTTCTATTTTCCAGGAACTACTGCAAAAAGCAGAAAATGAGAAAGAGGATCAAACCTTCTTTCATGCACTAACCTCGCGCTACACACGCAACTCGTCGTCGTCGACCACGTCCAATAGTCACCACCACCATCATCATCATCACCACCACAAGCAAGGTGGATCCTTGCAAGATCTCGTCGACCCGGTACGCTTTGAGCCGTTACTAGACTGTGATTTCGTTGGCGGCGGACATCGCAATCGCCGTCACAACCATAATTCGCGACAGAAGAAATACTCTTCGGTGTCGTCGCGTCAACGCGAAGGCGGCAGTCTGCCCAGTAACGTGAACGTTACCAATTGCGGCGGTCTGCTGGGCGGCGGCACACTCGAACAACCGCCGTTTATGCACGAAGTGAAAACGGGCATCAATAGCAAACAGCAGCGACGCAACGCAAAAGGAGCGACCGCTGTCTCTGTTAAGGAAACAGAACAAGAGTCCGCCGGCGTTGGCTCTGCCAATTGCAACGATATTGCGACAGGAACAGTCGGCGGCATTAGTAGTACATGCGGGCCCAGTGGTGATTGTGTTATCGAAATCGGTGAGCCCATGATGGACATTCAGCAGCAAATGCACACGCTACAATCGAAGAGTCAAGACCCGGCCACACAGGTGACATTTTTTAAAAACTTATTTCCTTGTGTTTTCTGGAATACATTTTACATTTCTGGTCTTTGGTGTCATGCAGGGTCTCCCCTTTTACGATCGTTTGGACAGCATCGATGTGCGTATACCACGCGCCAACATCAGTCACTCGTTGCAGTCAAAGACGGACTTTGCTCCCTCGAGCGCACAGTGCTATGTCGATGAAACCGTACGTTTTACCACAATGGAGCGCAGTGCCATACTCGGTGCCAATGTGGGTGCGGCGTGTATTGGCGCACACGTTGGCTCCGTGAAAGCGTCCTCAACCATTGACTCGAATTACTTGCCTTTGGATGAGAATTATAAATCGTGCAAGTCGGTGCTCGGCGGCGAGAAATCCGAAATGTCCAAGACACCAGCCACAATGTTTTCGACCACCAAAACCATTACGGTAAGTTGAGCTGCTTTTTTTCTTACTGCATTGTTTCATCAAAGCTTGAATTTTGTAAGTCATCTTCACCTAACTCGTCTCTCTTCAATTTTCGCATTTCATTCAATGCGGTCGTCACTCACATAACCTAAAAAATCTCATTCTCATTTCCTTTCTATGATGATTCTTCTACTTTGACTTTTTTGATATTGACTTATGTACCATTTATTATTCCAGACTTATTCGAACATTTCCTCTCTTCCTCAGCGACAATATGATGAAAATGGAAATTCATTAAATGAAATTTATCAAACGGGCGCTCAAGCAGCCATTATGAACGCTTCCGCTGGCGGAGTCAATGCATCCGCTTCATGCTCGGCATCAGTAAATTCAGGCCAATCGCAGGCGAAGGCTAAATCAAAGAAGAAATCGCAACAGGATCGCAATACGAAGACGGTCGATGTGGAGTCGGTGGCTGGCTACCGGGGCAAGGATCCCGTCGAGGTGCTCGTCAAATACATCGAGAGCTCCGAAGACAAGCAGAACGACTCGAAGAGCAACAGCAGCAAATTCAACGAGAACAGCAAGAAGAAAGACCGCAAAAAGGACAAGGAGAAACAGCACAAATTGAAGAAGAAGAGCAATTCGCTCGAGGAGCTGCGCAGCTGCTCGAAAATCGATGTCGATGACTTGAAGCGGACGGCAGCCACCACAGAGAGTAATGTCATGATGCGCAATAAGGGCGGTGGGAATGGCCACAAGAGCAACAGCAACAAAAACAATTCGTCATCGACGGCGGATATAAACAAGAACTTTGAAAATGCAAATGTCAAGGAGTTGCCAACAAGCACAACAGCAACAGTAGCAGTAGCAGTAGGAGTAGGAACAGCAGCTGGAGTTGGTATCAAAGCGATCACCACAAACTCAGTAGCCACAAATCGCAAGGGCGAACGTCGCTCGTGGGGTACCGAGGAGCTGCAGTATTTGGGCGAAACAAACACCAGTAACGATGAGAAGGCCAAGGAGAAGAAAAGTAACAAAATCAAAGAAAAGGAAAAGGAACTTGATAAGGAGATAAAAGAAGCTAAGGACCCGAAAGAGAAAGTATCTTCATCCGAGAAGAATGAGAAAAATTCGATAATGGCTGCTGAAATCATTTCAACGCCGCCCACAAAGGTGGAAAAATCGGAAAGGCCCGAGAAGCTGGAGAAAGTGGAGAAACGCAAAAAGAGTGAAAGCAGCTCTTCGTCTGCACCCGTTACTATTGTTGATATTTTGGCCATGGATTCGCTGGTGCCGGAAACGGCTGAATTCCACGTGGTCACTAAGAAGAGGAAACCGAAAAAGCAGCGTGCATCCCTGGACGAGACAAGCAGCAGTGGCGGCAATAGCGTAACCGTTGTCAGTTTCAATCGTACGCACAATTTCATAACCAACATGCCGAAATCCACATCCGCAACGTTTGGTCAACAGCAGCAACAACAACAACAACCGTACCGCTACAAATACTATAATTCACATGCAGGCGCCACAAACAACGAACAACGTGGTGTCGAGTACATCGGCAACTACCACAATAGCAACAACAACTACAACAGCAACAACTACAGCCATGGCACCAATCATCATTACCACCACGATGGGCCGCATCATAATCACCAACATGTGGCCAGTAGCGGTGACAAATCACGTCGCAAATCGACCTCATCAGTGCCACCATCGGAGAAGTCCGACTCCAGTGATCTCGATTCAGTGCATTCGCTACCCATAGAATCATCCAAGAAGCAGCGCCACAAAAACACTGCCGCCTCCCAGTCAACCAGCAACTCCAACAAAAACGTTGCCAACAATAATTCCCCAGCGCCGATTTCCTATGCGGACATCGCACGTACCAACAAAGAGCTGGCAGCCGCTGCCGACAGCAATGGTAGCGGTGCGGACAAATGGCCGCCCGTCGATGCTGCCAACTGCAACAGTGCTGCTGTGGACTCTTCAGTAAGCATTACCGACGAGACACAAATGTCCAACGCTGCAGCACAAATGGTCGTAGGTGCTGCATCGAATCCTGCAAAGGTTAAGGTCAAGAAAACGGCAAGTAAACCCGATTTTCCCGAATTGGTGGCTGCCGCCACCGCCGTAGTATCGGCACCAATACCGATACCCCTGGAAATTGTAACAGTAAAAATGAATGCTTTCAAGCCCATTTCCTACTCACAAAGTCTAACGACAGTACCTCCGCCAATGGCCATAGCAGCCGTGGCAACAGTGACATCCAGCATCAGCGATGTGACACCAGCCCCCGCAACAGCAGCCACAGAAATGGTAGAAATCGAAAGTAAACCAACCGACAAACGTTACCCAGCATCAGAAGTAGCAAAAGCTGAATCGGTCATATGCAATAATGCTTTCGGCGGGGCACGACAGCAGCAATTGCATCAACACCAACACCAGCAGCAGCCATTGCAGAAATCAAAGAGTGTTGAGCATGAGAGCTACAACTACAACAGCACCAATTTGGACCAACAATATCCTGCACTCGAGAAGACTGTTAAGCGACACAGTGCAACAAATGTTGCCATCGCTATAGCAACAAATACAACAACAACAACAGCGGCACCTGCAAGTATTGTTACACCGCCAGCCACAGCAGCACAGTTTAACTTTGCTGCGGCCGCAAAGCAACAAACTAATGCCTATGGTGACATACCAGCGAAGTCAGCATCGACACCAGCTACAACAACTACCTCAGGCAATCAGGCAACAGTTGTTACTGCTCCTGGAATACCAAACACAAGTCCTAATGCGGTGGTCGTCAGGAAATCCAAAGAAAAGTCACCAAATCCTACGGTTCACAGCAACTCAGTCTCGCTTGTTGGTAGCGACATTTTGGCCAACAATCCACAGAGCAACCCCGGCACAAACGCTGTCGTGATGCGAAAGAGTAAAAAAGAAAAGCTCCAACAAATGCATGCTGATTCAAGCGCCCCCACGGAATCGCAAAAGTTCTCAACAGCCACGCAAACGAACGCCACTTCCATCAGCAACAAAGTTCGTTCACAAGCGTCGTCGGCTTCGGCCAATAATGTAACCGCAACGATTGCGTGCAAGGCCATAAATGCCGTTAGCAACAAAAACAATAAAATGAACGCCACAGCGCAAGCGACCACCAACCACAAAAGCACAACAGGAACTACAGCGTCTGCAAATCGTCCCGCTGTCATCATACTGAACTTTGATCGCGCCATCGGTGCCAGCAATGACTTCACATTCGGCGATTTCAACGAAGAGGAATTGAAGTTCTTCGATGATGATATTGCCGATGGAGAAGTCATGGCCGATGCACTGGATGTTGCCTACGAAGACGAAGACGACGTCGGCGTCGATTACGTCGATATCGATGATGATGAGGACGACGACGAGCCGCAACACTTTTCATTTCCACTACCGTCAGCAACAGCAGCAAAATCGAAATTATCACCCCATGCAGCCACAGCGGCAACAACAGCTGCTGCCACATTTTTCAATGACTCCGGTGCCTCATCGGATGTTGTTAACAATTCAACGCAGCATTCCGAGGACATAATGCTGCTCTCGAGCGCCGATGCATCGTCGCCGAATACATCGTTTGTGGCCGTTAGCCACGGTGGCAATCAATCCAGTGATAGTGGCATTTACACAACCAGCAACAAATCAAAATCCAACAATAGCAACACCAGCAACACTAGCAGCAAACGTCCGTCGCCGGGCAAGGAGGCTGCCAACAAGCTGAATTCATTTTTGAATACGCCAACACTTAGTAGTGCACCAGCAGCAGCAGCAGCAGCTGCTGCAGAAACAACAACAACACTAACAGATCAATCGACATCGGGCAGCAGCAAGAGTTGCCCCCCGCCACAGCAGCTGGAAACATGCAATGACATTGAAACAGCTATAATTGCTGCTGCTCGTGCAGCTGCCGAACAACAACAGCAGCAAAAACAATATCAAAATCAAAAAAAATCGAATTCATCCTCAAACTCAAGTTCCTTTTCGTCATCATCGTCCGTCTCCGTGGATGCCAAGTATCCACCGCAATCGCAATCGCCATCGGCAACAACTAAAGCATCTGCCAATCACTATTCTCACGCTCATGAGCGTCGTCAATCGCATCCATACGATGAAGAAGTAGACGAGCAAACGTCACGCAGTCGCAGCCACAGCAGACAACGCGGCGTTGCTCCGCCAGCGTCGCTGGTTGTGAACATCCAACGCAAAGAATTCGATATACACTTCATACCGCCCACCATGTCGACGGCATTTAGTTCGCTGCAGCATAACGAAATCATTGTAGATTTCATTGGTTCAGGTGAGTTTTGACAGCTTTTCTTTCTTGTGTACACTAACAGTATCAAACCAAAGTTTTTTTAAAAAATGTCCGTTATTACACGGAGCGTCCTGAAAATCCATTTAGTATTTTTTAATTGATACTTATGAAAAAACGGTTAGCAAATTGGACCCATCACAGTTCCGCAATCTCATATTGCGAGAACCGGTGAATTTTACATGTGGTTATCCTTTGAAAGGAACGATCAGCATCGTGTAGAGATATTTTTATCGACTCAGAACCGGTCGCAATATGTCAAAACAGTCTCGGTGCAGAACCCTCTCTCACGTCTCAATTAATTGTCAATTGGTCTCGAAAATGTAAAGGCGTTCACTGCATCATTTCGAAAGGGTTCTGCACCGGTACCATTTTCACCAATCACACTTTGCTGTCAATTTCGCCTACATTTTACTCTCGCTACTGAATCCTCTTTAACCACCAGTGGTTATGTTAATAAAACACCAATTAAAATCCATTTAATTTTCTTGCAGCCTGGGAGGAAGTCGCCAATAGTAAAGTAACAAAATTCTACGATGGACAATAAGGAAGCTGGCACTAAAATGAGCACTATATTGGACTACCACTAGATCAAGCTAAGTTTGATGAAAAGCAAAGTAAACCAAAACCGATATGCGTTTTCATACAATATTTCTTATTAAGGCAACTGAAAGCAAGAGTGTACTGTACGTATAACTAGGTTAAAGTATAACATAAACTAAAAGTCCACATGGATATACTAAGCAACTCGTACTATAATCAACGCGTTTTTGGAAATGTATTTAGATTGTTTTTTTCTTCTTTCAAATCAAACAAAAAGAAAAATCGATTTCTCTATTTTCGTAAATACGATAAAGTAACAGTGTAAAATACACGCACCAGCAAAATCCACAGCAGCAGCGGTAACAGCAGCCGGCAGCAACCATAATATTTATTATTGAACATAATTTGATATACATAATATATTATATTCTTTTACATGCAAACAATGTTTATTTAAATTAAATTATTATTTCGATTTCGATTATAAACGGTATAGCACGGCATCAACTTGAAATATATCTATCCATTAACCAGCAACAAGAGAGTAGATGCGAGAATATTAATTTAAAATCTACATAGTATATAGTTATGCGATATGTGAAAAGATAATACTTTAAAGATACAAAACAAACAAACAAAAACAATTAAACAAATGATTTTTCTTTACTTAAGTATGGTTTCTTTTTTGTTTTTTGTTTTTTTGTTCGGTTACATTTGATTTGAAAGCTGGTTTGCTTCAACTTAACAATGGAAATGTATTTATGCAAAAATATAATATATATTTAGTGAAAGCGGTAATCTAAATAATTGAAGCGAATATACATAATTTTTACAGTATATATATACAATACACACATATGGGGTACAAATTTCCAAGTGACGACACTCAAAAAATTTGTTCTCTCCGATATCCATGAAACTTTGTGGGATGCTTGTACTATAGCATTACATTAAATATTCAAAAGGGGCGTATGGAAATAATGACGCGTTGCTTAGATACAAGTGTGGAAATTTTTGATTTTATTCTGAAACGTCAACATTTTTTTAATTATGACTCCTACCATATTACACTTAGAAAAGCTTGCAATAGTTCATTAGTTTCACGTAGTTTCTAACAAAAATATTTTCGAAATAAAAAAAATTTCTTTTGGGGTAAAAATTGGCGTGAAAATTGCTTCTAGAAACACCTATTGCGAGCTTTTCTAAGTGTAATATTGTAAAGGTAATAATTAAAAGAATGTTGACGTTTCAGAAAAAAATCAAAAGTTTCACCGCCTGTATTTAAGCAACGCGTCATTATTTCCATCCGCCCCTTTTGAATATTTAATGTACTCCTATAACAACAATCCCATAAAGTTTAATGAAAATCGGAGAGAACAAAATTATTGAGTGGTATCACTTGGGAAATTTTACCCCATATATATATGCAAACCAATAAAAATAAAAATTAACAAAAAAAAATGTAAAATTAAGTAGTGAATAATGTTGCATCATTAGAGTCTTTATGTTGACTTCCTCTTCGAATGAAGAACCCCCCCTTCCTACCTACCTTACTCCATTCAATTCAAGCAATTCAAGGTTGAGCCATCGCAAAACTACGACTAACTTGACTCAATAAAAGTAAAGCAAAACGTATAGTACCAAGTACCAAACATAAGGCCCCGCTTTTACGGTTCACTACTTTGAGTAGCGGCATTTACAATGTAGGGTGGGCAGTCCAGCAGATCGGTAAAAAAATGTGATGAGATGGATTAAAATACAAATCTGACAGTTTACCTACCGTACCTTGTGAATACCGCTAGTATGGAAGTACGATCGAGTCGTCATACGAAATGGTGCAAAAAGTGCAGTAATGCATTACGGCTTTTTGTATTTCGACATACAACCGAACTCAGCACTTCTTGCAAACGAAACGTAATAGAAAATCATTGAGTACCATTAATTTGAACTTATGCTTTGTATGTGTAAATAATACTTAATAAAAAAAAGAAAGAAAAGAATCGGCTATATAAATCGTAAGAAAAACAACTTAAATTAGTCCCTAAAGTAGTTAGTAAACATGAAAAATTAAAAGTAATATTAAAAAAGAAAAACTAAATCCACACAATATTCAATTGCGGTTACGTTTTGCATATGACGTAATTATTTTGCATTAACCTAAAGTAATACATTATAAAATATAATATAATAAATTAAAATAAAATAAATTAAAACAAAATAAAGCAACAAAAACTAAACAAAGCAAAACAAAAAAAAAAAAACAAACAAACTATGCATAATTTTTTCTACTGTGTATTTAGCCTATATGCATTATATTTATTATTAAATGGAAATTTCAATTGTGAATTTAAGAGTTATTTGGAAAATAAAACAAAACAATTTTAAAACTATTCAATACGCATGTATGTATAAATATATTTACTAGCAAAAACAAAATGAAAAAAAACCAAGCAAAGAGAGAGATACGAAATTGTCCACTTCAATGTGTGCTTCAACTTAAGAGCATCACTCTTTAAACAAAAAAAACAAGCCTTTAAGCGTTCATTAAAACAAAACTATAAATATAATCACAAATATTTGAGGCGCTTAGTACCATAGTGGATTGGGTCCATAAGGCGTCGAATCAATATTTCGAATTCACCAAGTTCACAGGTTCTCTTGAGCACTTAGTGAATTTCCATTTTAGTTCGACGTATGAACTCAATCCACTATGGAACGAAACGCCTCTTTTGTAGCCGCTTATAAAAATATTTGTCCCTAACCTTTTCACCAGCATATTGCAATCATACATTTAACAGTCCGTTCCGTTTGATTTCACCGAAATTGAATTGTGATGCAATTTTAAATGAAGTTGTCTTCTATGAGGAAAAGAAAAATTGTGCGCCGGAGAAGGGCACCAGAACTTAATTGCGAAGTACATCAACTAGCAAGTGCACCGATTTCCTCATTCAAATTTTATAATTTCAGTATACAATTCGCTTTTGTAATACTTCAAATGAATAAAATATTTCGAAAATTCTATGGTGTTTGCTTCAAAGAAAAAAAAAACATATATATCAATCAAACCCAAAAGCCCTGCCCACAATTAGTTCAGACACTTGCATTTTTATACCACATACACTTATTTTCGTAATACGAGTTGATACATATCACAACGGCGCTAGTCCATCCTTGAAATTTTGTTCATTTTTTGTTCTGCATTCACTGACCAAACAAAAATAGTTTTGCATAAAAAAATGTGCCCAAATACCGCGCGGCATCGATAAAAACAGCGAAAATATTGTGAATTTTTGAGCAAATCAAACATTTTTTAAACTTGAAATTCTCAAAACTTTTTTTTTGCTTGGACTTATGCAATTTTGATATGTATTGACTCATACCGTCTGCAGTATCGCGAACTGGTGTAACTGACGAAATTTCAATTCAATGAACTGCCGTATCACCTATATATTTTCCCAGTAGTTACGCCAGTTCGTGATACTGCCGACGATATGCCTTTCGAGGGGGCCCTAAAATGCTTGTTTAATACCTTCCGAGAGACTATCTTACGACCTTAACTCGGGATTCAAAAATATACTATTTTTCTAACTCTTGGTCAAGCAAAACAGAGTTTTGTGATACAATTTGTCAGAATAAAATAATTTTCGCATTTAAAAAAAAAAATTTATAATTTAGCCCTGAGGTTACAGTTCTAGAAATAGTGAATGTTTTAAATCTTCATTTCTTAATAGGTATTGAGGCTTTTTCATGCTCATGTACAACCCCACGAAGAAATAAAGCTTGAAAGTATAAAAATTCTAGGGTCTGACCTAATTGTGGAAGTAAAGGAAACACTTTTTGATTTTCTTGAAAGCATAATAAATAATCTTTGCATTTCTACGCACCCAAATGTATCTTAAAGGAATATACTTTTAATATTATCAACTAGCTTAATTTTCCTCTAACCTTAAATAGCCTTTGTGTAATTTGTATATGTATTTTTCTGGGTATATTGAGAATGCATTCTGCTATTACTTTGTTTTTTTTTTTTTGTTGTTATGCTAAATTTAATACAATTGCAAAGACTTTTTAAATTGTACAGATTTCTAAAGTACACACAAGGGCTTGTGTGTTGTCTTCATATTTAAATAAATTTCCAGCTATGCGGGGTGGTTGAGGAATCTGGCCAGAATTGCAACACAAATTCCAATTCCAACAGGAAATTGTAGCATTTTTGTGGGTTTCAATTCTTATTCAAACACCGAGTGTCCAGCTTCCGCAACAAAACCCTTTTCCTTTGTGGTTTTCTACTTTCTCACGTTTTCGGTTTCACCAACTTCAACTCATATCATTTAAATATATTGTCGTAATGTTAATTTTATTTCATATCGAAATGGTTTTGTTACACTTCGAGCGTAGAGCTAATTGTATTGTATTTATTTACTACTCGATCATATACTATTTTATAAAATGTTTTTTAATTTTATTTTGTTGTTTCAAATCGAAAACGTAAACCGGATTTTTGGTAAATCGCCTCAAAGAAGTTAAACGTGTTTTTTCCCGTAATTTTTTAAGTGAATTCCCTAAAAGCTCACATGCAGCAAAACTTTTAAATAACCATTCGTGTTGGCTGGAAAATAAAACCAGCCACTATTTCATACATTTAAAATATTTAACTTCCAATAGTTCTCAAGTTACAAATACAAAAAAAAAAAAAGATTTTAATATATTCGAATGCCTTTGTCCGTCTATAAAATACTAAAACTTTGTTAAATCATTCTATTTGTCGCTCAGTGGTAAAAGTCACTAAGTACCCACACAGCATTTAGTGACAATTGCCTTTGAACTGACTTTAAAATTTTATTCATTGATATTCTTTTGAAAAAATTTAAAAGGTAATTAAGAAGGCGGTTTATCCAAGCATCAATGAAAGAAAAAGTTGTGTGTAAATATTGGGAAATATTTTCGAAACTTGTAAAATACGGTTAGTTTAGGTTATTCTTATTGCACTAATCGAATGAAGTTTTTTGTGTTGTCATAACATTTGATAATTGGCCAAAAAGCGTTGAGACGAAATCAGACAATTTATACTAATCCCAAGATACTGATCATGGATCCGAAGTTCGTTTCGCTCGGCTACGTCACAATTTCTTTTCTTATGGCTATACACATTTTTAATATTAGAGATGAAAATGTTAAAAATGGAAAATATTATTTTTTTCTAATAGAGTAAAAATCTAAAATATTGGTTAAAAATAAAAGGAAAAAAAGAAAAAAATTTTGTTAACTTTATAAAAATTTAACATGGAAAGAACATAATTGCATTAATTGTTTTGATATCTTTAATATTTTAAATTTGTATTGCCATAAAAGTTATGACGTAGCAGAACAAAACGAACTCGAATTGTTGTAAGTTGACTTGTCTCGTTCCAGCCCTTTTTCCAAAATGTTAATTTGTCGAACAGTGTAATCGAAGAGAATATGTCCAAAATCAAGTAGAGTTTTATCGTAAGTTGCTAAGAATTAAAATTGCAAAAACATATATATATATAAAACTTAGTCATAAGAGCAACTGAAGGAAAATACATACTAGTTATTTCGACTAACTTTGTACGTATTAAGCTTTATTGATTTATATTTTCCCCCCTTTTTTTTAAATAATGAAATGAAAAGCTTAATGTTATTATCCTTTCATACGTTTAATGTTTTCTTAAGTTTCTGAATAAGCAAGCATACTTTGAATTTGTTGCTATGAAATTATTGCAAAAAAAAACCAATATGAACTTATATTAAATATATATTTATGAGAAGAATATTTATATAACGAGAAAAAAAAAGAGAACAAGTCATTTCATATTTAGCGTAGTTTGAACCAAACCTAAAAAAGAAACAAACACACACACACACAGCTTCTGATTAAAGCAATTAAAAAATATGTAAAATATTTAAAGAAAATATATTATTAAAACAAGCAAAGAAAACAGAATGGATTTAAAAAGCAACTGAATAATAATAACAATATTATATTGAGCATTTTAGTTAAAAAATATAAATATACAAATTTAACTAAAATATTACCTAATTTAAATTGCAAAACTGAAATTAAAAAATATGTAAAAGAAAGAAAGGTAAAAAAAAACAAAAAAAAAGTTAAAAACTAAAAAAATGTTATAAAAAATTTATTATTAATTAATGTTTAATAAAACGTGAATTTTTCTTGTATGCATGTGTGAGTGTGTGCGAGGCCGTCTGAAATGTGCCCCGAATGCTTTGAATTTTGAATGATTGTGTGTATGCTTTTGTGTATGTATGTAAGCACTTGTGTACGAAAGAAAACAGTCAGCAACTAAAAGTGTATTTAACTGATTAATTAATAAAAATAATAAAAAAAAAAACAAACAAAAATATTCTTTTTATTTTTATTAGTTTTATGGTTTTCTGATTTTTTTAAGCTTTTCATTTGCTAATGAAAATTTCAGATTTATATTTTTGAAAGACATTATGCCGCACTTTTTCGACTACGTTGGATAGTTGTTATTCGTTATTTTTTCCGGTGCATTTGATTTTTGTGCGGTAATTTTGTGAACAAGGTTACGAATAATAGCATTAACAATAATTTTTTTCATTTGCTGATCTGACCAATTTTGAATGGGAAACAAAACTACCTAAAATTTTACCATGTCAACAATTTGAATTAAAAATCGATTCCGTATCAAAGGAAACAGTTGATCGTTGGTATTTTAAAGAATTCTATTTCGTGTAAAAATCCGTTTAGGGTACACAGCTGAGGTGCAATCGCGTATCTCGATATCGAGCACTATCGAAACTTATTCGACGTCATATTAGCTGTCAAGGTCAAGTATCGAATATCGAGATACACGATACACCTTTGAACTCATTCCAACAATCATTATAGCAGGGACTGGAACTGAAACGAATATCGGACCCGGTTCTTAGATTTAAAAATATATCGGTTTCAGTACCGGTTCCGGTTCTCAGATTTTTAAAATACCGATTTCGGCTTTGGGTACCAGATATTTCCAAAATATCGGTTTCGGTTCCATAAAATCCAAAAACTTAATTAAAATTTATATTTTTAAATTGTATTTTTGACTTATGAAATTAGGAACTGGAACCAAAAAAAATTAAACGGTTTCGGATCCGGTTCTGAGATATAAAAAAATGTCGATTCCGGTTTCAGTTCCGGAGACTTTCCGAAATGTCGGTTTCGGTTACATGAATTGAAACGGCTCCGGTTTCGGTTCAAGAACCGCTTCTTGGCGGTCCCTAAATTATAGTAATTCCACCCTGAGAGAGTTCACCACTTCCTACGAATCGTACATCTCGATATTGACCGAAATCGATACTCCACCATTATCGTTTTCGGATTACAATTCTCGATTATCTCAAGACAAATAGTAGCAACTCGACATTATTGTAGACGTAATTTTCACTTGTTTCTCAATGTGCTCAAGCAGAATTTAATCAAAAACTCAAATGGAATATTTCTTAGGTGTCGATTTTATTATCGGCAAAACGAGATTCGAGATACATGATTGCACCCCTGATTTAGCTTATGGGGATATTAATAGGAGTTAAGTAACTTCGTGATATTGACGATGATGGCTAAAACGCTTCCAAAATCAGTTCGGCCTTTTTGACATCGTATTGATTAATATCTGATGATTCTTGTGAAGCTCGAAATATTGTCTTCGTAAGTCAAACAGTTTAGAGTTTTGTATTTTCGAAATTAATCCAAAATAAATAAACATTCCAATTCCAAAAACCACCTAATTCCGTTAAATAGAATTAAAAGCGAAATAAAGTTTATAATAAAACAAGTTTTCAAGTGTCGTGCTAATAAAATTCCAGAACAGGCCCGACCATTCATTTAATGAAAATTTGAAACAAATTTTTTAAGTTAGCACAAATTCTGAATTAAATTGTTTCATTTTTTCAACATTAAAGCAGATATGCTGTGACGTCATAACTACAATATCCTGGGGGGTTATTTAGAAAAACCGTTATATTTTTTGTGCGCTTTACTATTTTTTTATATTATCAAATATTTCCATTTTAAAGTTATCCAAAGAAACTATTGTATGAATTTGAAATGCGTTTTATTGTATGTAAATTAAAAAAAAACTATATTATACAAAAACTGAAATGCAAAAAAAAAATTTATTAAAAAAAAATGAAAATCCAATGTACATTTATTTTGTAAATTTAAGCAAAATAGTTTTAGGACAAACTACATAAAAGCGATTTTGTTTTCATACGCAACAGTGTTTTTGAATTATGAAATAAAACCTTTAAGCGGTTTTATTTAAAACCTTAATTTAAAAGAAAAAAGTTAAAACGAAATCAAAACATTATTGTATATTAAACTGATATTAAACTGATTTGCGCTGTTGTATATTTTAGCATTAAAAATAACTGAGAAATAAATTAATTTAAATAAATGCACATTTCACGTGGGTTTTTTATGTCTGGTAAGGCAGTGTTGGTAATGCATTGCTTTAATTTCCAATTCTAATTAAAATCCATGCTAATGTACCCAATTTGAGTACAGTGGCCCATAAAGGTTAGGTATTCGCCTATCTTTCCACCATAGACGGTTTTCCTATACAAGTTCATCTTCAGGTCGAAACAAGTCATTTTGTAAATGTCCAAAAAGAGCAAGATTACCCATAGTCGGGTAATGTGGCACTAATAAAAAAATTCGCTAAAAAGTCATTATTAGTATAAAAAACTAAATAAAAACGAATTAATTTTAAATTGATTTAAAATTTTTGGTGACAGCAAAATCTATATGTTTTGGTCAATGGAACCAATCTTTGAGACACAGTGGGGTGGTTGTTGGACCTATGCAATATTTGCAAATTAAAAAAGTGGTTCGTCTTTCATATATTTAATATATTTAAAAATACAAACAATTAGTCTATTTTCAACATGATTTTTTTACATTCTCTGAAATGACTTTCTTTAGCAGTAATTTTGTTTAAATTTTAAACAAAAACTTTTATAAAATAAATTTAAAATTTAAATTAATATAGAAGAATTAAATTAAACTAAATGACTTGCGCTCGCAGCGCTATATTACTCGGTATTTCTCGATTGTTCACTCTCAGCAATTTCACCAGACTGCGTAGAAATTCTTGGGATATTTTCAGCTCATCATCGGCCTCCAATCGATCGAACAGGTCCAAAGCCCCATCGCAGTTGTTCTCATTGACGAACTTGTTCAGCAGCATATTGTAGATGCTCGGCTCGTCGACGACATGGTTGAGACCACGCGAGCCGCGCGCCAAGCGCAACAGCGTCTGAACGGCGCCCTCCTGTCCCAAATGTTCGCAGTTCTTCAGTAGCAGGTCATTATTGATGCGAAATTCGGGGTTGATTAGTAGGCGACGCAGTTGCTTGTCGGTGCCCGACTCAGCAAATGCCAGCAGGAGGGCACTGTTCATGTTCACTTGGCTGTGCACCTTCGCTATGGTGGCGGTCAATTCGCCCAACAGCGTCTGAGCCTCGTCAGCACTTACGTTGAAGCGTTCCACTTCGACGGAATTGCCGTTACAAAGCTTCACTATTAGCGACAGTAGTTCGAATTGTAGCGGCGTGTGTTTGTATTGGTCGGCAAGTTTGCGGAATTCTTCAACGGCCGCTGGCAAGTCGCCGCGCAGCAAATACTCGCGTACAATTGGACCGAGCACGGTGTTGTGGGAGCGGCAATAGCCCAGCTGCTGTAGGAAAAGGAAAGCGTCACGCGTTAGATTTTGCTCTTTGGGCAGCGGAGGCGTTTGCGCTGCGGCCAAGTGGGCCACATTTGTGAGGAAATTCCAAACGTTTTTGAGCACATAATCACCGCCGCTGACTTTTCGCGAGGAGGCCGCTCGTTCTTGCAGTAGCTGTTTGCCGGCTTCGAGTTGTTGCTCATGAACGAGTAGAGCGGCCAAGTCAATCAGTTTGTGGTCGTCGATTTGGAAGCCTACGAAAAGAGAGTACATAAAGAGGATTTTACAACAACAATTCATCGATTTCGTTTCTCACCTGGATATGTTTTCTGTAAATGCCTGAAACTCTGCTCGGCCTTGGGCAGATCCTTCAGCTTGATGTACATGTCGAAGATGCTGGCCAACATGCCCGGACTTACTTGCACCTTCATAATTTCACATTTTTCTTTTATTTCAAGGGCTCGCTGCAAACGACCATCGCGTACACACAGTTGCAGCAAACGTCGCAAAACACCGCGCGCATTCAGACCCTTTGACTCCAACTCGATGAGATGGCACTCTAGTTCGTCCAGCGACATGTCGCGTGGGTGCTGGATGAATGAGGATGTCGACGCTCCGAAATGGCTGCCACCGGTCGTTGAGGTCAGCGCCAAGCTGCGATTGATCATTTCCCTAAGTATTTTGGAAATATCATCTAAACTGTCATCCTTCGAATGCTGTTGCAGCGCAGCCAGTATGGTATCTGAGGCTGCGGCCGAAACCGTCAAGCCGAACTTATTCATTTGACCAATGAAACGCCGAAAGGCGGGCAAATCATCGCGCAGGCGTGACTGCGAGGCCAGCATGTCCACAAGGAGTTGTCCGATGAAATCCACTTTGGAGCTGTCCGATTTTTTCGCCAGTCCCGCCAGCAGACGGGAGTACTGTTGATAGCGTTTGGTGGCGCGCACATTTACAGCCAAATTGCTGAGCGACACAACAAGCTGGCTGACGTCCAACTTGGTGGGGTACAGCTCAATGAGTTTGGACACTTCGTCCATCTTCTGTTGTTGCAGCAGATTCGCTATGATGGGCGTCAAAATTAGAGACGCCTTCGAACCGACATCGTCGAGCATTTTCATGGCGCGTTCGGGATCCTCTAGGATCAGTGAAAGTCGTGGCAGGACGTATTCCTTGAATGTTTCCTGGTCGCAGTCGACTTTGAAGTCAGTCATGATCTGCAGTGTGCGTATGATACCGCTCTCGCCGTGTCTCCTGAAATTGTACATCAGCAGAGGCCAGAAGTAGTGCGGCCGCAACGCTTCCTCTTTGGCCAGCTCCTCCAGTAGGGGCAGGGCCAAGGGCGGACTGCGACGTATGGCGATTTCGGTGGCAATGTGTAGGGCTCGTGTATTTTTACCGCTCTCTTTGAGTAATCGGGAAATTTCCATTATTTTCGTCAGTTCGATTTGTGCGCGAAACGCTTCGTGCAGCAGAAAGACTCCAAACGTGTCGATGCTTTGGTTCTCGTTAAAGACTGGTGCGGGCAGAGACGAAATGATTGTGGCCACGGTGGCCAACTTGCTGGAAAAAACACAAATAAATGTAGGTCATCCTAAATTCAAGTAAAATTCAAAAGTTATCCTACCCATTGTGTATCAGCGCAATGCAGACATTTCGTAATGCCGCTGGCAATTCGTGGCCGCTCAGATACTCCGAAGGCAACTCTCGCACCAGTTGGCCCACAAGGTCAGCACTCATGTCGACATACAAGGCGGAATGGAGCACTCGCATTATTTGTCCAACATCAAATTGTTGATGAAATTTGGACAGCACTTCAACCGCCTTCGGTTCCGCATTGTTTTCCAAATAGGCCAAAATCAGCATTGTCTGGGTCTCACTGCTTAGCTGAACGCCAGCGGCCGACATGCTTTCGATTACTGTTTGTGAGCCTTCCAAATCTCGATTGAGTCCGTGCCCCAAAATTAAGGCATTAAAATTGTTCTCCGTCAGAGCGATGTTTTGTGTTCTCATCTCTGCCAGAATCTCAGTGGCCTGGCGCATATTGCCATTGTAGCAAGCCACCGCCAGAAGATCTTCATAAAGTTCCGATGACTTGATAGCAGCGTCTCCGTGCTTTGCCATTTCCTGCAAAAACAAACGAAAATCCTGAAGCGGGGCGCGATTGTGTTGCAAGACGTGCAAATGAGTGCGATAATGCTGCGCCGTCAGTTGACCATGTTGCAGCAGGTAGTTCCAGAAGCGCTGAAACAGTTTCAAACGTTCGTCGGGGCGCTGAGCCGGCAAGAGTAGTCCACATGCTTTAAGCAGAAAGTGCGCTTGATCGGGTGACATCAGCTGATTGTATGTTTCGGGTTGTGCCTCAAGTAGCTCCACGAGTTTGCCAAATTCTTCGTAGCTCAAGTTACCTTTCAGCTGATAGTGTGCGTCCAAATTGTCCAGCAATATTCCGACATTAATCGTTTTTTCCTTGGGCACCGGCTTGGCTGTGGAGAAGTTTAGCTTCGCAATGGTCTTGGGCATGCCATTTAATTCAAGTAAATTGAAATTATTTCGATTTCCGTCTGGCGGTTGTGCTCCTTCGCTGGTTGCATAACTTTTACGGTTTATTTGGTAGCTTGAACAACGTTGAACAATGTAACTTAGACGCTGAAACTTATAAACGTTTTGCAATAGTCTCGAATTCATCTTTGCTTTTATTGTTTTTATTGAATATTAAAAGAAAAGTAATTTAAAATTTTAGAACCATCACAGAAAAACAATTCTACCGCACTATCAGCTGTTGCCGGTTGCTGTTCAGTGAACATTTACAAAAGCAATAGGGACCAGTGATGCCAAATTGGGGGTAAGTTCCCTTTTTGAGGGATTTTTGGTTGGATTTTGCCTAAAAGGGAAAAGGGTACTTTTTTATCCATCTGAAGAAAAAAAAGGAAACTTTTTAATTTTCATATCGATACCTTAAAGCACAACCATACTATGTCCGTTTTTTTCGAAATTGAGCTTTTGATATTTTTAGATTTCTGAAAAAAAGCTGCATCGAATAGGCTATTGTGGTTTGTGAAAATCTGACCGGAAGTGCACAAAAGCGCAATGTCCAAATTTTTAGTTGTTGTCTTTGCTTATTTCATAAAAATATAAGAAAAGGTATTAGATTGTTTAAACATAAAAATTACTTCATTTTTATTCTAGTGCTTCAAGCAATAAAATATTTTTGGTTTGTATTTTGGATAAATAAACAAATTCAATTTCAAAGAGCACAGTTATACTATGTCCCGAAAATTGTATTGGACATAGTATATTTGTGCCTCTTAGCACTCAAAATAGTGACAATTTGTATGAAAACAAATTTGAACGTCACAGAAGAATACCATTTAATTTAAAACCATGCCAAGTTTTCACTCAACATTTTGTTCAACACTACAAAGATAAAGGTGCATAAATAAAGTATTGGGCCCAGAAAACCAAATTGCAATAATAACGAAAAATTAATTTCAAAATTGTTTTTCGCTTTCTTCAGTTTTGGAAAAATGGACATAGGATGGTTGTGCTTTAAGGTATCGATATATTTATACTTATATATAAGTTTTTCTCTTATGACAGTTTTATTCCTTGCTTGTTCGGGAACATATATTCAGGCAGTGTAAACGGTTGTGCGAACGGAATTTTTTTTGCGATAAGACTTCTTAATTAAAGTTGCGTTCGTTTGTGCGATCTAAATGCAACTTTTGCTATTTGACTTCGCAACTAAATTTGCATGCACCTTCAGATTATTTTGTTGGCTTGTTGAAATCAAATTTGTAAGTTGAGTTGTCAGCACTGCTCCCAATCACATGTTTTTTGTATTACTAAACCGGAAACGACCGTAGCTGAACACTCATCAAGATGCATAAACAAACAACACTGAACGCACCGAAGCTATTTTTGTTTTGTTTTTTTTTGTTTCTCGGTAGCTCATAGAAGTAAACAGAAAAGAAAATTGAAAAACAAATCCAAATTGTCGCCAAAAGAACCTTCGTCGTGTGAGGTGTTTTTGGAGCACATTTGGGCAGAATTCTAGTTTCCACTCGCGATTCACAGAGCATTTCAGTTTGAACTTTCTTAAAAGACATTGAAAATCAAAGTGAAAAAAGTGTAAACAAAAAAAAAATTAATAAAACGGACAAGGGCGTTTATTGGTAAGTTTTTCTAGTTCTACTATTTGAAAATTCTCGATTACACAATAAAATTTAGCTATAAAATACGAAGCCGCAAAAAATGTGTGTTATTGCGTATACAATAATTAATAAATGAACGCCCGGATTCGGTTTTGCAGTAATTCTGCTTAATTGTTAAATGTTAAATATTACCGAAACACGACACGCATGCAGTTTTAATGAGACAATTTTGTGTTGACTAGAAATATGCAAACATTTTAATATTAAATCAATCAAGAACGTCGTTCGTCGAACGGCGTGGTCGTTTCATTGTACCCAATCGCACATGGTTTGATTTTTATGTATCGGAATGGTATCGTTTGTTTCTTGTTTCTAATAGTTTTGTGTATCTCTGAAGGAATTTCGAGTACATCAAAACTTGATTCGATTTATTGGTAACCCGATTTTAATATTTTAAAATATTTAGTAAGAAGCATATGGCTTAACACTTGTATTACATAAGTATGTATGTGTAACAAATAAAACAAATAAATTTACACAGCAGAGGTCAAATGGGTTAAAGTTCAATCACTAAAATGTTCATGGGGATGGAATTTTTATTGTTTATATGTATTAGAGTAGGTATACTTTGTCCGTCTACGCCTTTTCTAAAGTAATAAATAATTCATAGTAAAATGCTTAGGATATGTTTGCTAACGAAAATTGACTTCAGCGACTATAAAACTTTTGTTAATTTGTTCATAATTGCTTAGTTGCATAGTATAAATTATAGTATAAATCTCTAAAGTGCCACAACCACTGTGTAACGAGCCATCGATCAACTACTTTAACTTGTGGCTGTTATGTACTATATGGAGCGATCATTTGCTGCGATTTCGCTTGAAACGCACAACTTTCAGTAGAGGCTGACAGCTGCGTAAGTAAGTGGAGTACACGAATTACGAATTATGTGGCAAAAATAGTGGCAAAGTGGCGGTGCTGCTGTGGTCATCGGGCGAATAAAAAACCTTGGAAAAAATTAACATATTTATGCGAGTTGATCTCATTCAAATATCGACTTTGGAGCAAATTGCAAATACCAATAGAGTATCACTTTTACAAATATTTTGTATTCACATATATCATAGTAAATCGATTCAAGCCATTGAAGTAATTGAAAGTGAAAACATTAGAATTTATTCAAAATTAAACAGTGTGGAAAAAACTTTAATGTTATAGGCAAATTTATCAATTATATTAAAGTAATGAAATTCACAATAAAAAAAAAACATTTATCCTCGAAGATTTGCATAAAAAGGCATTTTTCTGAGTACATTCATATTCTTTGTATGAAGAAGACATCGTGCAAATTATATAAAGTAGGATGTCGGGAATAAAATGGTGAAGAAAGTGAAACGAAATGAAAATAAACCGGCACAAAATGGAACGGGTGAAAGTCATTTTCAACGCTGCGACTTATAAAAATATATTTAGGGAACTTAATTGGCTGAAAGATTTTGCTTTGCTCTCTATTCACGGGGATATAGAAAATTATCCTGCACGAAAAGACAAGAATTAAAAATTGACGCCTTCATTTTTTTAGACAACGGAATTATTATTTGCCCGATTTGTGAGATTTATCTCATATTGAGAATTTTATATCGCTTGCGAGAAGTTAGATTTTTGTGAGATTTTTTAACTTATATGGTTCAAAGGTATTGTTCTTTTTGCCACTCCGTTTCAGCATCTTCTTCTGAGTCGATCTAGCGATGTGACTTTGACGTTTGCGACGATAGCTGCTATTTTCCCAGCTGATGGAAACTGTTTTAAAAAATTTATATTTTTTTGTTTCCGATAGGCTTTGAGCAATAGAACAGTTAACATCAATGCTTCACTAAATCACTGATCATACAATGAGATGAAACTTTGGCGCTACGGAGTTAGTAGTTCTGATCACGGAACACGTCAGATCTGCCACTGTCCAACAGGTGGGCAGGCTCTCTTATAAAAAATATAAGCTAACTGATATTTTTAAATAAAGTTAAGCTAAAGAATTAAACTGACTACACAGAGATCTCAAGAATCAACTAATATTAAGGGTATTCACATTTCTACATATAAAACAGTATAAGCGGGAATTTGTGATAAATTATTTCTTGTCATTGAATTTTTCATACAAAATTTGATGTCAAATGATAATTTATGATGAATTCCCTTTTATGACTATATATATGACGACTTGTGAATACCCTTTAAGCTTTTGAATTTTTCGAAAAGCAGACATTTGTTTTGTTTATGAATCGAAATCAATATTCATTTCTTGTGATTACAATTTCTAATTACAACATTGTTTTTCAATAAATCTCATTATTTCATAGCTCTGTTAGGGAGGCTGGGGCATCTCAACTTAGGTGAAATATAAAAATGCTTTTTGTCTCATCTCTCTCTTTTTCTATTTCGAATTAAGCTTTTATTCTTCTTATTTTTTGTATTTCCGTAAAAGCACATGTTTTCGTATAAAATTTGTTTAACAACATTTTTATTGAGTATAATTTGGTTATATAAAAAGCGTATATACTAAGTCAACAAAAAAGAAATAAGGTGCCTCGAGATTGTGCTACAAGCAGTTTAGCGCATTTCTTTAAATTGGAGGTAACAAAAATAATTTCACACATGTGTCCAAAACACACACTCCCACATGTGCCAGCACCCGGTGCATATGCAAATGTGTTAATTGAGGCGTCACGACGTATTGTAGATCACAAACAAATACCCCAACGCCACCAATATGCTTCTGAAACTATCGCAGTTTGTGAGTTGGTTACCAAATGGGCTATTTCGCATGATGTACATTTTTGTACTAGCCTAGCCTAGTACAACGACAGTCCAGGCCCGCCGGTATCGGCATTTATCGCGGACTCTACATGACAGGCATCATAAACAATGATGGCGATGTCGAGCGATCGCTTCAGTTTTATTACCATAAACAAGCTTTCGTGTTATTATTGCATTGATAAATATGATTAATTTTGATTTTTAATATGCTCGCGAGCAAATTGAAAAACTATAAAATCCTACACGAAAATTCCTTCACTCATTTCGTCGTGACGGACTGAACCAATTGTGAATATTTGTCACCTCAGAGATTTCCATTTTATTGGAATTAGTTAAATAGTTAGCAATTGAATAAAAAATCGTCTTATAGTTGCTCACGATTTTTTGACTAGGGGTACTTGTGGTAGATTTTTCATATCCTTGTTTGGTCCACATTTTGCTTGGATTAAACGAATTGTAGTAAGAGTGCTGATACCAACATGTTCAGGCTATGTCCGAAACAGCTGTCCACTCGGTTAAACTCAGAATGGAACTGGAACGAAATGGAAATGGACCGGAACAAAAGGGAATTGAAACAAAATTTGGAAAACCAATGTCACTGTTTTTGTTTTTGGAAAAGGATATATTTGAGAGTAATTGAGGAGCATTTATTAGTTTGCTTAATGCACATACACATATTAACCATAAATAACCATCCACAGTACATTTTCGAACAATGCTCAAGTAGTTTCTATTAAACATTCTATCAGACTATTTCTGTTATTTATTTTTCTATTTAGTTTTATATTGGCCATACCAAGCGATCTATAAAATACTCGAGATAGCGCTTTGTTGTATTTTGTGGCGTTGACAATTTCCTATTGTTACCTCAAGAAAAGTAAAACACTTAATAATGTTCTCATTGCACGTTGATCGCCGCCGCTGTCCCTTTCTACATTGTACATTCATGTACTTATTGTATATTTGTCGATCGCGTGAAAACAGAAATATATCAACATCAACAAAAAGACGAAATGTAGCCAGCAATTGCGTTGACATTTATCAGAAATGTTGATGTTGAAAGAAAAAAAATAAAGTAGTATTGGAAAGAAAGAGGAAAGATCAATTGCCCCGTTTGTCGGGGTTTTTTTCTGCCTGCAAAGTGTGTGTATGTGTATAGAAATTTGTGTTGTTTTTCTTCTTGTACATAATTAATGTATGCCTTGTTGTTGTCACAGTATTTTTCCCCAATAACAACAACATCGAAATGCCATTCAATTGTCAAATATTTATACCTTGCAGTAGCAGATCAGCACCAGTGGCAAGAACAACAAGAAGCCAAATTGTTCTTAAATTATATGAGCGTCATTGACGTAACACGAACGCATCAAAAAAGTTTCTTTTCTTGGGGCTTTGTGAGTGCTCTCTTTCGCTCACACTATTGTGAAAATTATGTTAATTATTTAAAAATTTCTGCTCAATTTGGTTAGGTGTGTGTGTGCGTTTTTAGAGAATGCGAAAATTGTTTTGAAATTTAATACTTTTTGCATATGCTGCCGCAAGTGTTTCTTTTGTAATTGACTTTCATTGAAAATAAATTATACATTCTCGATTCTTTTTCGAAAACTACAAATATAAACACTTTGAAGTTGAGCAAGAATCGTGAAACGTTGATATATTTATTTTAGACATCGGTTGACACTAAACATTATTCTCGATCATTACAGAAGCCATCCAGCTAGCATTTGAGATCGTTGAAGATGCGTTTACGATAAGTTCATACGTTTTATGAGAATCTTTGAGAACGCATAATGATCAAAAGTCGCGACAGAATCATTCGGTAGAGCAAAAACTAACCATAGTCGTAAAAGCAACTATACATATTGACACACTCAGAATCTTTACTAATACTGAACCGATTTTGACGCGGATTTTATATTTCTTTGGAAATTATGTCGGGAACGAAATGGGAATGAAACTGGAACGAAATGGAATGGAATTGGACCGGAACAAAATTAGCGATTGTTATGAAAAATTTTGTGAGAAAGATCAATGAAATATCGACAAATCATCGACAAAATAACGAAAATCTATCGATAAAATATCAAAAAACTTTCGATAAAATACTGCAAAATTTTCGACAAAATTCCTATGAACTTATCGCACTCGCATGTGCAGGGTATTTTAGCTTCGGTCAGACCGAAGATTCTCTTACTAGTTTATAAGTTCTTTTAAACTGTCAAAATATAAATCAAAAAGTTTAGTTATTTATACTGTCCTATTTTTACCTATTTAATGGTTGTTCCTTTATTAATTTATGAACAATTTTTAATTGCAAACCAGGGACTGGAACCGAAACCATTATCGGTTTCGGTCTTAAGATATTAAAAATATCGATTTCGGTTCCGTTTCCGGTTCTCAAACTTTCCAAAAAAAAGGCAAAAGTTAACAAACAAAAACTGGGTGACAAGAAAATTAGGAACTGGAACCAAAAAAAAAAATAAACAGTTTCGGTTCCGGTTGTCAGATTAAAAAAAATACCAATTCCGGTTCCGGTTGTCAGATTTAAAAAAATATCTATTCCGGATTCAGTTCCCAGACTTTCCAAAGTATCGGTTTCGGGTCCAGCTTCGGTCCCATCAATTGAAACGGTTCCGGTTTTATAATATTGTTTTTATTGAATTTTCTAAAATAAAAAATAGAATTAACAAAAATTATAAACAAAATAATTAGACATTGCATAACAGATTAACATAGTAAACGATTTTAAAAGTTACAATATATAAACATATTTTCAAAGTCCTTCCGAATGATAAGAAGTAGAAGAACGTATTTATTAAGGAAACGGAAAACCAAATTCGCATTGTAGTTTATTTCAGTACCTTATGTATGTACCTCAAGTGAATAACTTCCGCATAACGAAGTTCAGCACTATTCGAAATACGTCAAACCCATTTAAATTTTAATCTCATGTTGTCAAGTATAGTACTTGCTAATAAAAAATAGCTTAAACAATTTCAAAAAAATGTTATACTTTTCTTCACAAATTACTCATGAGAAATGCGAATCATATTTTAACAAGAATAGTGAAATGTTGTCCAATGCCAACTAATTTGAACATACTTACCATTTATTTATATACCCCACTATATATTATTACAGACTTTTTATTAATTGTGAGTTTTCGCTTAAACATTTTTTTGATACAATTAAATAAAAGTAAGAAAGGGCCTGTAAGAATCCTAATCACATATGACGATAGAGCTTATTACTATCGTTTTGACGATGGTTTTATCTTACTTAAATTGTAGTACCGTTTCAATGCTAAAGTTCGAGCGCTAGCTTTCATTTCGACGATAGTTAGAATAAAGGTCTTAGTATACTTTTAAGGGCCGATTCGAAATCTAAAATGCCCTAATAAATCTTAAAGACAAGGTTTTCTCAACATCGTCCGTTCTAAGCATCAAACAATTGTCTCATTTCTTTGTACGAATTTTATGTAAATAGCCCGACTTTCGTCCAGCTTCTCCGTCTCATAAAAAGTTTAAATATCTTCTGGTTATTTATGCACAAATCTTTTATTTCATATTACCTCAAGTAGGGGAAGGGGGGTGTTCTTTAGATCAAGTGCTATTTCTCGTTATTCAATTAAACATACAAAAACCCATTCTTTTAAAAGACTTTTTTTTGTGGAATTAAAACATTCCCTTAAAAACGTATTAACATAACTTCACAAATACGAAAGCGGGTCCGTGATACACCGCGATCCCCTACTAACATTTTAATAATATGTTACCTCACTATGGTACAAAATATCTGACTAACTGAAACACCCACCAACAAGCTTGAAAACTATTCTGTATTTCGTATGAGAAATGTTCGAAAATTAATTGTTTTCAACTATTTTTAGTGAAACGAAAAAGTGTACTCAATTTGTGAAATCTTCGGCCAATTGTCTTGTTGCTAAAAATACACGCACACAAGAGTATTGAATTATTTTCATCGTACCGAGCGAAAGTAAATTGCGAAGAATGCACGTGTCTATCAATAATTAAATTCTAAATTGGCAATTTTCCTAACAATCTGAGATTTGTGTGAAATTTAATTGAGCTTTTACATATTTTTTAATTAATATGATTTTAAATAGTTTTTTTTTTGTTTATATTACAATATCTCAAAACACTCAACATCGTACCGCCACACCACCCTGTGTGTGGCTCGGCATTTGTTGAACTAACTTTAGGCGTTCGGCTTTTTGGCGCGTCGTCGCCGCGTCATTGGACTTTTCTAGATCACATGACTTATTTTGGCTTTTTGTTTAGTTTTTTTGCTGTTGCTTTTTCTTTACTTTTTCTTAACTTTTTCGCTTGTTTTATGCTTTTTCTTCGTTGTGTATTTGTGACGTGAAAGTTTTCCTTGGGCTTAAGTTATTTCTTCTGTTGTTGTGAAGCCTTCTCACGTGCACTCCTGAGTGTAATTTTAGCACATTTGTGTCTGTTTGGCGATGTGATTTCGATGTTGTGGGTGCACAGGAAATGTGCCGATTACCACCACCCCAACAGATTTGCGGACTTGATTTGATGACAATTGTATTGGCTGAGATAAGGTTTTTGTAGTTTTTGTTCTCATTATACGTACTACATATATTCTTTATTGAGATAAGTGATAAAATAGTACATACCATTACTATCTTAACGACAATTAATGATGTCAGAAGGTGAATAGGATACATTTTATCAAATAAATCATAAACAAAAACGTTGCGACATAGAACAATACATACATACACAATTTTGGATTAAGTTGGACGATGATGATGATGCAATTTAGTAAGAGTTTAAGTAAGTTTTACGTCATATAATGTATTTGATAGACTTGACTATTTAATGAAATAATCAAACTTACGGTAATAAAAGAAATCATTCAATTCGTGTACGTCCTTTGGTTGTGGGGAACTTTAAAGACCTAGAAACAAATCACTCACCTGATGAACCTAAAATCAATTGTTTAAATTTGTTTATGCTCAAAAAATGTATTAAAAATTAAATGTTCCATGGATATCACCTACTTAGCTGAAATTCCATAAATTGTACATATTTTGGAGCTAAGCCAGATTGTATTGTTTAAACTTCATTTCTCTGATAACGATCACCCCAACTGCAAACGAAAAGTGCCTAAATCTACGAAAAACAGCAATAGAAAACTAAACAATAATTTATTATTATTACTTGTAGTAATAATTGTAGACATTTAACGTTATCGCGATCGTGTCAAAATTAAATACGAGTATAACGCATTACACCACCACACAACTGCAACAACAATTGAAGAAAACGAATAAACGTCGTCGTCAACCAGGCAGGCAGGTTCACCTCGCCTCGCAGAGAAAAAAAATTAGATTTATTATAAAAACTGCGACACTAAGCAGCAACAGCCACAGGCACGAGCGGCTCAAAGCGATTACTGGTTGGCGTTGATGCTGTTGTTAATGCGTCAGTTGTTTGTTTTTTGCGCTGAGCTGTCAGCGATGACAGCAATCCCGCCCGAGTATACCCGACCACGTCGTTCGCTGTCGCAATCTAACTACGATCGCTCAGTTGAAGCGGCAAGCCCAAATCAAATTAATAAAGCGCAAATACGTCAAGCAACAGCTCAATAGCAACAACAACCGCGACGATCTATTTATTTAAATGTTTAGCATGTTTCTTGAAGAATAATAAAAATAAAATAATAGCTTTGGAAAAAAATGGAGAGCAACCCAGAAAAGCGCACAATAACAAAGTCAAGAAAACACGCAGACTTAAATGAGCAGCAGCCATGTCTTCATGCGGTATAGACCAATATGGAATTTTTACTGAAAATGCGTTCGCATATCTTGCTTCTCGCTCGATCTTTCCCTTCCCGCTCACTCTGCTGTTGGAGATTTCGTTCTCGTTTTCGCGTTTTCGTTCTTAACTCAATTTAACTTTAGTTTAGGTTTATCCAAAGTTTAGTTTCGTTTTCTTTTTTGTATTTATATTCCGCTTGTG
This sequence comes from Heteromyza rotundicornis, assembly GCA_951394025.1. Classification (NCBI taxonomy): domain Eukaryota; kingdom Metazoa; phylum Arthropoda; class Insecta; order Diptera; family Heleomyzidae; genus Heteromyza; species Heteromyza rotundicornis. The sequence goes on along the minus strand of OX596010.1, from coordinate 12,366,673 downwards.
TGCTTTACACCTGTTTTACTGTTGTTTGCTGGCTGCTGTCTGTCTGTTTCAATATGCTCTTGTGTCTTTCTCCCTTTCTCTAAAGCACATATTTTTTAATCCGACAAATACAAATATCATAAACATATGTTAACAACCTGCCTGCCGCCTTCTCTCCGTTAGTTATGCGCCTAGTTTACCTTTTTTCTTTACCTTTTTTTTTGCGGTTCATTGTTTTTTTTTTTTTAGCCATATGAAACGAGCCTTCTCCGGCTCGGCTCTCTCTTGCTCTTTCGCTATTTTGTTGTCCCTCTCTCAGCTGATGTGGTTGACTCTCATTTGTCCTACATATTTTTTGCTTTTCTAATTTCCAATATAGTCACGCATTTGAAATAGCGTGCGAATACAACTTGTTCCTTTGATTCGTCGATTCGTCGTCGGTTTTCAATTTTCAGTACTTTTTCAGACAGTAGTGGCAACTGAAAACGCAACAATATATAAATTGGAATTTTATCGTTTTCAAGAAATGTTCCCAGAATATGCAATCGACAATATCTTCCCATCAAGGGAGCACTGGGACCACGTTGCATTTGTTTCTTCTAGAGGAAGAATTGTGGTAGTGGACACAAAACAAGAAAACTCAGGAGATTACTCCGAACTCTTATGGGGAACACTTGAAGTTGAGACATCGCATATTCTGCCCTTAAAATTTATCTATTTCAAGTTAGCTTCGCTTCGTCACAATACCTTATTCTATTTATAAAGCTGTTGCTGTATATTCCTGTGGACAGCACTGTATGCAGTGACCTAACGCTGACACCAACACTGGTGTATTGAAAATACGTATACACCCAGTTGGCCATGTCTTGGAGACATCATCAACGAATCGGGAAGGACTTGTACAAGTCCTTGTCGATGCTCGGATGACACGACTAACATGTAGATGCCATTTTTATACGATTGTCGTCTGTGTCGTTGACGACTGTCAGTGGCACTGTCGCTTATCTTGTCATCACGACATTTTCACGCCAACGACATGTAAACGTTTTATAATTTCGGCTATTGCTGGCAGTATTGAACAAGCGTCTCAATGTATCAATGTATTGTATATCGTAAATCGAAAATTAGAGTCTTACTTAATGTATATTCTAAAAAATACTTTTTCTTTTGATGACGAGGTGAGCGATAATGTCGTTACCGACTTCGTTGCTGACACTGTCACTGACACTGTCACTGAATTTGCCAACTGGGTATATACATACAGCCCAATACAAATGCATTGAAATAAAAAAAAAACCAAAATATAAACTGTGAATTACCTTCAAAACACGCTGCTTGGCAAAAATGTCAACAAAAAAAACCGGCCGCAGAAATAAATTTCAAGAAGCTGAGAGCTAGAGAACGACCAGAGAAATAAATACAAAATAAAAAGCGATAAGAGTTCTGTGAAGAGATAAGAGAGTAAAGCAAACAGAGTTGAATGAAGGTGTGTTGGAATTTTATTTGTTTATTTACGCGTTTTTCTTTTTGTCAGTTATTTATTTGTATTTGTATTAAATGGAAGGCCTCTTTCGAAATCACTCCATGAAAGCCATTTTGGAAAATTACATTATGGAAAAGTATTAAATTGTCCTAAAGATATCAATGTCCATGTTTCGTCCTAGGTGGGTCATTAGTCCTTCCAGTTCGCAATTTGTTATTCGAACCAACGACCTTTATTACTAACATAAAATAAGTACTATGAAATCCAATGAAGTAGCTGTGTTTGCAAATGTTGATGGCATAAAGAAAAACGAATGCCAATGTCAATGTATTGGCATGCCGACATAGAGTGAGAAGACAACTGAGAATGAAAGGGAGAGACTTGAAGAGCGAGAGCACTTTGGAGTAGTTTGCTTGCACGAATTTTTGTTGATTTATTTTGTTGTTATATAAACAAAGTGTGCTTCTTGCTTAATTCGGGTATGTATTTTGCAAAAAAACTAGTTTAAAGTATACAGGGGAATTGAAGAAAATGATCACAATTAAAAATATTTTTCCGTATATCTTTTTACGTATTACACACTACCTATAAAGTCTAAAATTTCATTTTTGTTCCTTTAAAAATAAACTAATATGAATAACATAACTTAGTACACATTTAAAATTAATTTCAGTTCAACAATTACAATTCATTCTGACTAATCGTATTGTATCTGTGCATTTTATCTTTAATTTAGCTGTTTTCTTTTCTCATACTGTCCCGCTCTCTCGTTGCGAGTACTCTCTCTATCTCTAAAACGCCGCATCATGTTTGACTGTCACTAAATTGCCAGTCTGACCAGCAGCCGACACCGCTTATGAAACCATTTTTGTTCATATAAATTGATTTGAATTCACAACTTTTTATAAAAAGTCTAATGAGAGAGAGAGTATGCATATGTGTGAAGATTTACAAGAACAACATGGCTCTAATGGACTTTGAGAGTTGCCATATTTATAATGGAAAACTCCTTCCATTAACACATGTATTATAAACTTGTCCCATTCCCAGCTGAGTTATAGCTGACATTAAGGCCAATGCTCTCACGAAATGGGAGTATATGGGAAAACACTGACACGGAAGCAACAATGCAGTTATGTGCAATGTCATGCAGAGTGTCATGCAGTGGGATACTACTATGAAAATGTCATTAACGCTTACGTTGGAATTTCAAAGAAGTGTCATTTATGAACATATTTCTCATTGGTGAAGGCTCGCTGTCGAATCGATAATTTTTCTACTGGCGCGCCACTCTCTCGCTAAGCAAGGACACACTTTCGAAAGTACCTTATCACGAAAAAGCTTCTTTAATTTGGGAGTCTAGTGGTTCGAATATCATTTAGATACGTTATCACTTGCCCATGACATTTGCTTGAAGATGCTCGGTCTAAGCCCTTATTATTATTCTCCGGAATGTACGACCGAGTATTCCGTAGACGAAATAGAGAAAAGAGTTGAGCAGAGTTTTTGGAAGATCACCAACACTTATTAATTGGAAATCCAAAGGAACAATTCTAGAAATCTGAAACGTTCTCGAACCAACGGGATTTTAAAGCCAACATACGTTAAATAAAAGATACGACCGCTATGCTACGGCTCTTGACCATTCATTGTGTCAACATAGGAAAAGTCACTCTAAGACCTGATTGTTGCAAAGCTATTGGTTCCCATTTACTTTAGTTTTGGTTCTAATTCATCATAAGTTTAAGTTTGACCGGGCAGTAGCATAGAGAACCTAATGTGGTCTAATGATTAAGTTCCACGTTCGCCGTAGTGCGACAACATGTTCGGCACTTCTCGTTGAATGGCCGAATACAATCTGACCAATTGATCTCACACGATTTCCTTATGATATTTTGAAATGGCGTATAATTTCGGCGGTACGATTTCGAGATTTGGCTGGGATCATTAAAGCAGATGACTTACAACAGTCTGGCATTATTGCTAGCCTCGTTCTTGGTGGCGTTTTATGAGCAAGCGCGTGCCAGAGGCAATCTCAGCTACCAATACTACTACCTAAATAGTTTTCAATTAAAATTTACATTTCAACTATTACCCAGCAGAACCTAGATAAATTGTGAACTCTAGATAGTCGGAGAATGGCCAGCCATTTGAGATTCTCAATTTGAGAAACTTGCGGTCATGACAAACAAAAACACTCTTCATTGATGCCCATTTGTTGTGTCTGTTGCAGTATTCGCTTTTGTATATAGCGCGCACTTTCGCTCGCACTCCTTCTCACTCATGCACAGTGGCTCTCTCTCTCTTTCCACCTATCGCAATGTTTTGAGCTCCATGTGGCTTCGTTAAACCGAACTAACTAAACTGTAAAAGTGTGCAAGATAGCACTGCGAATTGGAAAATCACACAAAATCGAAATACCACCAACAAAAACAACAACAAATAGAAGGCGAAGAAGAAGAAGAATAAATGTATCTCTTCAATTTTCGTCGGTCGCAAACAACGTGTTTTTTTTTCGTATCGCTGCGGTTGGTGTTGTCGTCGTCGTGGTTGTCGGAACGCGACCGATTCGTAATTTGTTTTGTGCCTTTCGACTAGACGGACGGATGTGGATGGGCTTCTTTTCGCTGATTTCCACGAGTCAAATATCAAGAGAATTTCTAAACTTACAATTGATTGAATAATTTCTGGGCTAAAAGGAAAATTTATAAAAATATATTTTGCAACGAAAAAAAAAACGTGAACTGCAAAATGTGAATAGATAGTTTTGCACGAATAAAAAACGAAACGTGTAAATTTTTTGATTTGAAGTGCAAAAAGAAAAAGATTTTCAAGTTTTTTGTTTTTGCTCTCTGCAAAAAAAAAGTGCAAATTTATAAAAGTAACTTTATAAAAGCCTGAATCACAGCAACAACAAGTGAGCGGGCCAACAACAACTGCAAGCTGTAAGCGCGTAGAAAAAAAAAATCATTGCAGCAATACAACAATACAACAACTTATGAGTGAGTGGAAAATATACAATAAAATTTTTTATATTAATTGCAAAAAAAAATCGATTATTTCGATAGTTTTGTGAGAATTTTTAGAAAATAAGTAATTTTTTTTATTTTATCGTACATAAGTATGCGTGTTTGACAGCCATCATATCTTGGCAAATAAATAATCTGAACAATCATAGATAACGGTATAGAAGCATTTGTTGGAAGGGATTGGCTGATTTTCATGCTCAAAGAATTTATAATTTTTTTTGTGAAATTGGACTCGCTTCAGAGCCATTGAACTACTTTAAGTATCTTTTATAGTATAGAATTGTATCAAATCTCCATTTTATTCTACACTGGAACGTTCGAAACTGTTGCCAATCGAAAGCTTGCAATACGGTACTTCACATTGCAATATGAGCAAATGAAATTCCTTCTTTTTATTTATATAATAAAATGTAATTTTATTTGGTATCTATTTTATATAATAACAATTGCATTGACATTCGTTTTAATTTTATGTAGTTGGTAAGTATACCTTTTGATTTTTATTTCTGTAATTTGTTTCGTTTTATTAAATTCTATAAAATTTGGAGTTGATTTCTTTTTTTAAATCTCACTTAAAATAACATTTTTGTCAACAATTTTTCAATTGAATTCCAACCACTGTCAACCAGACCCGCATGAAAGTGCAAAACCGTTTTTCCAAAAATTATGACAAGAATCAAATCAAACCGCATTGTTACTTGTATAAGGCAGATTTCGAGTCACTTAGAAATTGTTTCCATCATATATATTATATGGATATGGAAGAACAACAAACAACACAACTAATACAGTACCGCCTCCCGCCCCTGCACTTCATCTCCCGGTGCTCTTGAAAGTCTGCTGCTCTCTCGCAAACTATTAAACTCACCGAGTGACAGTGACAACAACGCCATCGCACATACCGCCACCCCTTCCTCCTCTCGAAGAGGAGGAGGCGAATTCCGAGTTCTCGACAAACGAGACGTCATTTCAACGACGTCGTTTGGTGTTTTGTTATTTTGGAATGACGCTATCATTTATTAAAACATTTTACGAGTTTATTTGGTTTTTTCTATTATTTTAATTGAATAAAATTTGTGTGTTTTCGCCAGTAATTAACAGTAGCACTAGTTTTTTTTTTTGTTTTGAAATTTGTAATTTTATTGTTGCTGTATTCGTTTGTTTATAGCAAATTTCATAGTTGAGATACACTCGTCGTCGTAGTCGTCGCTCGTTTACAGATACAGAAAAGTTTTTATTTGGATTTGTTGTTGTATGAATTATATTATATTTACTTAATTTATTATACAACAGTGAGTGGAATTTGTTTCTAGATCTTATAGAAGGTTCATTTTTTGTAAAGTATATTTGCTATAGTATATTTGAAGTAAATGAGAGTTCAGCAAATTTATTATGAATAAAATTAATTTATTACAAAACTAGTACCGAATATTTATAACAAAAAATATATACTTACTTACTTACCCTCAAAACCCTCAAAGACTTCCGACCTCATTTGGTATTAACTTTGCGAAGAACTAAAAATATCGAATATGTGACGTCACACAATTCCTGTTTGAACATGCCAAAAGTTGGAATATTTTTTGGAGTGTAATAACACTCAAAGCAGGCAAATGTATAGATGTACTAGCTTATATCCACGGCTTTGCTCGCAACAATTGTGTATTTTCATGTCAATGTGTTCTTTAAGTAGCTGAAATTAAAATACATTTTCACAGGAAACGCGAGTATACTCGCGTTAGCTTGCCTACTAAGTGTTCATAGTCAGCCCTTACATATTCATCCACCGAACACCACATACAAAATTTGCAAAATCTGCAAAGCAATTCATAAAGTATAGCATTTTAAAATAATATTTGCCACGCCCACCTTGAACGCCTACCAATTTAGCCTATATCGAGGTCAATGAAATTACCAACATTTTGATGTGTGTGTGTCATTGAAATCGGTCAAGTATTTCTTGAGTTTTCCCGGAACACACATACAATCATACACACATACTCACGAAGAGTTTTATATAATAGTAAAGGTATTGGATTATGTTTACGACGTGTTTTAAGGGGTTAAATTTGGGCAACTCTGTACAAATTTTATATGGGGAGCACACAAATTAAATTTTTTTATTATATAGCAAAAAAATTCAATAAATTTTTAAATAAGTGACACCCTTATTTATATACTTAGTTAAAAACAACAAAATGAGTAATTTGCTGAGGGTTATAAAAAAAAAGTTTCACAAAGTTTTTTTAAATTAAATTCCTTGATAAAATTCAATACTAGAATGAAAATATCAGCTGTTCCAAGTTCATCAATAGTTTTTCTTCTCATGCGACAGTTTGACACAAAAAGTTGCGACGAATTCAAACATTGTCCAAATGGCGTATCTTCTATACATTGTGCCCATAAGTTACCCCAGTTCGTGATATTGACGACGATGTGTATGCACAAAAGTACACAAAATATGTTCGGCTCGTTATTGGATAGAGTGTTCTGTCTAATAGTTCATGCCCCATGGGTGTAGGGTACAGGAAAAGCACGTGTGTGACACGAGCAAAGTTCCTCAAAGATTTTTCTCAGATTCATTATAAATAATAAAAATTTCCAATTTTAGCAGCACTCACTACATTGTTTCAGATTTACAAAGACTACAAAAATATATGCGGTTGCATTTGGTCTCTGTTATTCATTGGACTTTTGCGTACCGAATGTGACACGAAAATTAGTAAAATTAGTTTCAGATGATGTAATACGAATAAGTGGAATTCGGCATTTTTTCCTTCTTTTTTTTTTTGGGTATTTATTTGATTGTGCAAAAGGCAGACAAAAGTTGGCGACAACCTATGTAGAATGAAAAAAAAGCTTGGCTCATATCGTAATTGACAAAAAATACCGAATATCAATCAAATTTCGTTTGTCAATTACGATAAAAATTTAAATATGGAATTGACACTTCTTCGTGCCATGGCTTCGTAATTACTTCAAGGAAGAAACGGAATTATAATTAATCAAAATTGCCCAAGTGAATTAAAAAAAAAATACAATTTTATAAAAAATACTGCTTTATACAGTTAGTATGTTAGTATGATTTTATAATTGTGTAGGTACTTTTGAGTGTCAGCATTTTTTGTTTGTGCTATTTTTAGGTTAAGCTGTTGAGATTTATGCTTCTTTTTTTCGAAAACATACAGCAAACAAGAACTAAGAATATATTGGAGATACTTTCGCATTTAAATGCCGTTTTCTATTTTGTATATAAATAAATTTAAATATTTTCTAATTTGTATTTGTTGCGTCCACACAGATACAACACACACACGCACACATGCAGGCCGATACACTCTCCAATGACAAGAGGAGACCGCGGAGCGCGCACAAGCCAAACAAAACTTTTTTTTGCCATGTTTTAAATTGTGTTGTTGTTTTTTTAGTGTACCGTACCTACTCTTTAAACGCATTTTAGTTTCGTATTTTTCATATTTGTATCTTTTGCGTACGAATGTCGATATCTCTCAGATACTCTACTCACTGGACGCCGCCACGCCATTGCCGCTTGTAGATACGAAATTTTGAGCATTTTTAAAAATAAAACAATAGTGTGGGGTTTTTTCGTTTTGGTTCTCTCCAACTGCTTTTCTGGCGTTCGACCAAAAGTACAACACTTTTTTGGGGTTCTTGGCGTTGTTGTTGTTTTCGAAATCGTATCTTTTCTGTGAAGGAATGCGTTCTCGCGCGTTTTGTTGTATAACAAAAAGTATGTTTTTTTTTCTTTATTTTTTGGTTTATCTTATCTTGCAAATTGTTTTTATGAGAAAATAATAAAAGTCAGAATGAAACAAACAAATATTTTAAGTATGGCACCTTGAGAGTGGAAAAAGATTTTATAATCGAAATTTAATTCTACCGGGTTGTCTAAAAGTCATGCCAAAAAAAAAAAACGTGATGAGCGACACTTTGTAGGCGATTATGTGATGCGTGCTCCTCGTTTAATTGTGTCAATGTGGTTGAAATCTATCGGTGATTGATTTTCCCGGTTAATTACTGAAAAAATATTATAGTACTCAAGCTTGATTACCATAATTCCGAATTCAATATTTAATTTAGGCAAATACGCTCGTGTTTAATTTTTTCCATTTCAGAAAATTGCTCATTAGTGTTGCCGAATATTTCAGAAATCGATTAACCGGTTTTAAAAGAACCTAAAAATTTCAAGAATATGCAACACTCAACACAAATTTCCAATAAAAAAGTTGGGTTTTTCAAATAACCCAGCGACAATACTTTTATAAAATCCATAAAATACCCACCTCCTCCACCCTTTCTTCCAGGCTTACCTCAAAAGGTTTTCAGCGTAAACGACGTTTGCAAAAACGCACAACCGGTTATGACTGCACTATTATGTATTTTATGTATATTTTGTGCTAACCGAAAGGATAACTTGCGTACATAATTAAGTTCCCACTGGACTTCTTAAGCTCTTCTCATCAGCTAACCCACCCCTTTGCCGGTTAATGTGGCTGGCGTTGGCTTCTTTTTTGTATGTTTCTTTTGAACCCTTCTCACACATTTTCTATTTTAAGGCACATGCAAATTTTAAAAATTCTACATTTTTTGTTTCCGGGTGGGTTCAAAATAGCAACAAAAAGAAAGAAGAACATTCCAAAAACAATTGTTAAACAACAGTAATAAAATATATATTTTTTTTGTTATTGCTGCTCTATTCTGGACTTTTTTCCCACTATAACCTATATACGCACACTCAGAAAAAAGTTGGTACTTGTACAATTTACTTAAAAAACTATGCAAATTCCTCAGAAATGAATACAAAAATCTAAATCAGTTCTAGCAAACCAATTAAATCAAAGATCACAAACGTTTTTCTTTAGGCTCATTCGTATTTGACTAAAAAACAAAAGCATAATTGTATAAAAATATTTCCGTGTCTTCGGAGCGTACATAAATGCATGCGCATCGTCGTCACCCGCCGCCATATTGTATTTTAAATAATTCTTTCTAGTTTATTTATTTTTATTTTTTGTTGTTTGGCGTTCTACAAATACACACACACATACCCATACTACATAGAATAACAGCCAATTCACCTCCGCGAGCTTTGTCATTTGGTAAATTTGACTTTTTTGTCGTTATACTTTTTTTTAGTTTAGTTTTTTTTTTGGGGGTCTTTTTTGTTGTTATTTTCATTTTGCTTTCCAACATTTTCCCCATTCGGCGTCCTAAATGTGTTTAAATAAATGTGCATGTGCCATAATGAAGTGAAGAGCACATTTTTTGTTGTTATATCTGTGTGGTTGTTGTTCGTGTTTTTATTGCATTTATAAATAAATGTTTTGAGCCAAAAAAAATACAATACAATACAAACGAAAGAAAGAAAAAATATACATCAAATAAAAGAAACTAAATTAAATGACACAGATTAAAAGCAAATTAGTGGTGTCGAAATGTATTTCGGCGGTGTTTATTTAATTTTTAAAAAACATTCGTATAAAAATTGGATAATTGAGTATGCTTTCTAGCAATTGTGCTATGAACAGTTTTCAATTTTCTAACCTAACTTTGGAAGAACACGTGGCAGCAGCCGCAGCCGCCGCCGCCGCATTAGGGAAAGTGTGTGCTGACGATTGCATTATTGCTGAACCGGTGTTTCCGGAGTACAGTTATGAATCTAAAAGCTTTTCGCTGCCGATTATATAAATTGAAATCTGTACTGTGTCGAACTTTTTTAAACTAGACTGCCTGCTGATGAGTCTACTTATAGACTCAATATTGATTGGAGACATACTTTATAAGGGATTGCCGTGCGCCTTTCGATCTTTTGAAGCAATAAATCTAAGAATCGTTGCCAATCTTCTCAAATAATAGCATCAACAGTGCATTGTTGCCATGCACTTAGTCTATTTGTTTGCTTGATGAAGCAACACAACAATGTGCTTTGTTTAAAAATAGCATTTGCAGTATTATTTACGAAACAAGAATTCAGAACATACAAAATGTAAATGAAAAACATTTTCATACAATTCACCACTTGGCTATTTATATGCGGTAACACAAATAGCAAGGATCATGATGATGTTGATGATGCTTGCTGACGATGATGATGGTGATGGTGACGCTGACGATGGCCCATTTGTCGCCAAGCACCAAATCGTACACCGAACCAACAAAATCCAATTCAATCCGTACCAACTCAACTCAGTCGAGCCAAACCAACCAGAGAAAAAAAAGAATCAGCCATAAGGCACGAATTGGATAGCAGCCGTCTTCGTTCGAACATTTCTTTGCCATTAGAAACAACAACAAAATCGGTTGTAGTGAAAAACTATTTCAATCTCAATTTTCGTTAAATACTTCTTCTTCTTCTACTCTTTGTACAATTTTAAGTGATTTTGGTGAATTTAAAATTTTTGTTGGCATTTCATTGGTTTGAAATGCTTGTCTATACGCCTAGGAAATTATGTTAGTAGGTACAGTTTGTTAAAAATTAAAAAAAAAAACTTTTTCGGGGGTAACTTTTTTTCACGCAAACCACAAATAAATTGTGTCCAAAAAATTTGTATTTTTTTTTTTATAGTTTTACTAATTTTTGTGCGGTGAAGGCGCTAGTACAATACCACCTTTAGTTTAAATGATGATGGGCGAAATGCTGCACGCTGTTGCTATAGATTTGTTGCTAAAAGTCTCGTGGTCGCTTGCGTGTATTGAGCCAGAAAAAGAAATAGTCACGAGTCTTGTGATTTATCACTTATGTATGCTGTTGATGCTGCTACACAAACACACTTTAATACATTTACTCTAGTTTTTTTTTTTTGTTAATTTTTCATTGGTGCTTTGTTGTGCACTGTTTGCAATGATAGTCCATCCAATTAACACACATTATGACTTTGTTGTATCAACAAAGTAGCACCAGCAAATGTGATGAAAAAAATATCTGTTCGCTTTCAATTGTCATGTTAATTGCTTCACATGTGGGCCACCCTCCGCCGCCACTGTAAAAGCCAAGGCGTCTCTTATCAGTGTTGTGGTTGTATTTTGTAATAAGAAGTAGCTGTCCCAGCAATTTCCACTTTGAATTTAACACTTTAGTACACAACATTTTGGTAAAAAAAAAAACCAAATTAAATCATTAAATTATTTTATTTGCCTGTATTTGTTGTTGCTCTGTGGATGTACGTCCATTTAATATGTATTTATTTTATATGCTTGTGATTTTCTAGTAATTTTGCTGTTGTTTTTGACAGCTTCACGCACAAGCGAACACTTACACTCGCACACACACACACACGTACGTACGTTTTATACCCTTTAAAACATATTCTTGATGAAAATTGTATGAAAGATGTTTTGTGTTATAATGGCATCTTTGCTAAATTTAGCAAATATACACAAGTGCACGGAGCGGCGTATACGTAACATTTTTAGAGTATGATATAAACGTAGATACATTTGAAATAATTTCACAATACTGTCATCATATTTTGAAATTACAATTGTGATGTAAGCTGCACGCGGTATTCACAACAACAACAACCAAATAAATAAATAAATAGAATTGCATGTGAATTTCCTGCGACGAAAGTGATTGCTCTCAAAATAGCTTGCAGTGAAATGTTGTGGGGAGGAAAGTTCTTTAATTTTCACATTTTCATTCTGAAGATGATTATCGGATCTTTTTTGTCAACGTAATTCATACTTGTCCTATGCAAATTTAAATCTTGACCGATGCCAATACGTCTCAATAATATACGAACGGAATTATTCAATTGTACAGACAAAGTTGTCTTTTATGCATTTTTCACTTACATTTTCAATTGCATACAACTTGCACGCAAAATTAGGTCAATCGTGATGAATAAAACTAAAAATAAAAGACATTATCTATTAAAAGATAAGCCGCACACACGAAAAGGCTCAAACGCATAGGCAGAGAGACTCATCCACAGCACACGCCACGCACACACACACACACACAAATGACAATGCAATATTGAAAATTCTCTATAATACAATATTCTACAAATCAAATAGTAATATGAACAAAATGAACACAAGCAATACTTGAAAGTCAAACTGCACTTCAACTGCAACAACAACAACAACAAAAGCAAAAAGCATTATAAAATTCCAAATTAAGTTGGAGCGGATTAAAAGAGTCAAGTGTCGGGATGAATCACAATTGAAAAAATACAGAAAAAACAAAAGTGAACTCTTGACGATGACTAAAGAGGCTATTAAAACAAATTGCAAACAAATTTAGGAGAAAAAATAAAACAATGACCAGTGATGAGTGAGTGCGGTCATGATTCCAGCCATATAAGTAAAACTGGTCAAATAGATGTGATGCTGCATGAATATAGCCCCTTAGAACCCCTTTGAGCAACTCATAGACCACGTCGCATGTTTCAATTACAACTCTCCAGGTGAACTGTCACACCCATTTTTTAAATGCCACTACCGCAAATGGTTTAAATGGTGACGTATGAGTAACATTGAACTCGTATAAATAATGAATGTCACTCATTCGCCCAGTTGGCCAAAATACAAGTTGCAGTGTTTTATTTATTGTCTAGTGACTTGAATGCAAATTGAATTCTAATTAAAATGGAGAATTTTTCCTTTCGATTCTCTCAGAAATCAGTTGATGTGGTTTTTACCAATTTCATTAATAATTCTTTAGAATTATGTAAAAAAAATCCACACAAAAAATACAGTTGTGAAATAAAGTTGCTCATATCTTTGCTGGATTTGTGATCTAATACGAAAACAAGCAAATAGAAGCTATTGTCACTGCTTGCTTATTTCAGATTAATGTACAAAGTTCGAGTAATGGAACATACATACATACGAGTAGGTATCTACTCCTAATATTGGCGTATATTTTTCTAAATTCATTCATTTTTCCAACCCTACGTTATGTATTTCGATGGCGCAAGAGTATAGCACATCAATACTTGTCGCACATTTATAAATACATACACACATACACATAATCATATTTGATTTTTGTAGGGATTATATGGTTTGTTTGTTTTTTTATTGTTTTGTTTCAAAGGTAATTATTAATTGAAGGTTTTGAAAAACCTAAATGCTTTTTAATTGATTTGTTTGGGTTTTTTGTTCTTTGCAGTGGTTTTGTGCGATTTCTCGCTTCTTTGGGTATTTATTATGGCAGAAAAGCTTTCATCCATCAAATATAAATAAAACACACAACGATGTAAGACAAGCAAAATAAAAATAAGCAAAAACCCCGTCAGACTGAATTGCCACACAAACGCACACGCACACACAAGTTCAATATAGGTACATCGTTTCATTGTTTTTTTTTTTTTCTTTTCAGTGACTTTTTGCAAATATATTCTTCACTTTTGTATTCTCACTCTACTAGTAATTGGTGTTAGAGAGTGCTCTCTAAGAGAGCTTAAAAATTCTGCCAAAGGTGCCCCAACAAAGCGATATACAGTCGAGACAGCATGACAGACGGACAAGCAAACAAATTGTGCTTTTTCTCGAACGCTTTCAGCGTTTCTACACTCACATTCAAAACTTTTCTCTTTTTTTTCCTTTTTTTTTTTTTATTTTCAACGGCACCAAAACCTAAAATGTGTGATTTCACGATGTTTTCGCTTTTTCGTTTTGCCTCGTTTTTCGTTTTCAAGTATACAGTATACGACACAAAAAACAACTCATCACAATCATTACAAATCGCGTCGTTGTCGCAAATAAACGTAAATTCTTGTTTGTTTTCCCCGAAAAAATCGGAAAAATATTTAGAAAAATAATAATAATAAAAAACTGAGAGTCTCAATAAAACAGAACAGTTTTAAAACAATAAAATTCCACAAAAAAAAATAAATAAAAAATCCAACTCTCTAAGTTATGGCATTTTTTTCGCAGTGTTAATGAGCAAAGTGCAAACTGTAAATTGAAATTCGCAAAATGGCTGATTTAACGAAAAAGTATGTTCGATTTTTGTTTTCGTTTTTAATTTGCAACATTTTCGATTTGGTATCCCGACCGGGCTCCAACCAAAAAGCCCAACATGTGATTTTCCCATCAACAGAAAGTAGAGAAAAAAAAACTTTGTATCTGAACTATAATAAATGTTCAAACGCGCATTAGCATTTTATTAGTGGTGGAAGAGGAAAAAAACGTATGCGTTTTCTAAATAGTGTGTATAAATTATAATGAAAAAAATTATCGCCGAGTGGAACAACAAAAAAATTGTTTGTCGCACTGATACTGAAATTTGCGTTTCTCGTATGTCGTTTACTTCAGATATAGATACTATACAAACGAACTCTCACACACACACAGCCATAGTTATGCGCAACGGCCTTGTAGATAGTTTTTTTGTTGTTGTTATTATTATTAGTTTTTCACTTTTTTCGACAAAGTTATTTATTTTGCTAAAAAAACAAAATAAAAAGTTGAGCTGATTCTATTTTATTTCGCAAAAAACAAACAAATTTTGTTTAAACTTCTAGACGAACAGAGATTATAGTGGCGAAATATGACAAACAAAATGTCTCTCGGCATTTTCGTAATTATTTAATTTTGTGAATTTTTTCGTTTTCGTTAGAACGTTTGCAACGGATATGCATAATTACCGTAAGGCATACAATAGTGTATTTTTTTTTTTAATATTCCCTTTTTTTGTGAAAAATTTCAAGTATGCATTGGCATTGAAGTGTCTAAAGTAGAAGTTTAGTGATTAAACAATTCGAAAAAAAATGTTGAATGAATTTATCTATGTACAAAACAAATACATACAAAAATTTTGCAAAAAGTCAGAACAGAAAAATTTTTGTTTTTTTTTTTAATTACATAAATAGGAACTAACCACAAAATTGTATCCATCACGCTATTTTTCTGTGAAATTTTGTATACCACAACAAAGTTAGTCCAAGATTTTAATGACCAACCCTGAAACTGAAAGCCGGGCAGGTTTACTTTCCTTCCGAATCAATAAAAAGTTTTTACGACCAAAAACTAGTAAAAAAAAAGTAAGTAATTAGAGAAAAAACATAACTGCTGGAAGAATATGGTGTTTCTTAATTGATTAAAACAAAATATTATACACAGTATACGTGTAATAAGATGAATACCTTTCTCAGTGGGCATTTTGTGAGGTACATGTACCACATGCTTCGTATTAAATATTAATTAAATACTAATTATATTAAACTGAAAAAATGCAATCAAAAAGAAACTAATTTTCAATTCAATTCAATTTGAATAAAAAATTCAAAAAATGACTTTAAACCTTTTCAAATAAAACAGAATCTGCTGGGCTAAATGTGGACTTTCAAGCATAGTACAAAAAAATGTATCACCTTTTAATTGAATTTAAATGGTCACTCTAATGAGTATATATTTTCTATTCATTGCTGTTCTGTCAAAAAAGTGGTAACGAAAAACAATGATTTGGTTTTCAACGCTATCAGCACTGAACTTGAATTCTTTGTATAAAGTGCACCCAAAAAACAGTATTGCGACAAAATTTCCAACTACCATTTTTGCAAATGTTCTCTACCTACCCTACTACCACATACTACTATTTCGCGACGACACACTGATACAAATAAACAATATGGCGATAATGGCTGGCGTCCATGATTATGATGATGTTTTTGTTGCTGATGATTTGTACAATTTTATTGAAATATATATATATGTATAATATACGAAATGACAGTACAAATACGATTTACGAGTAACATCTAACCAACGACACTCTTTCACTCACTCACTTACGCCGCTGTAAACAAATGACGTCGCAAAAAATATTTAACATATTTTGTGTGGTTTTGTTTTAATGTGTATCTGTTGTTGTTGTTGTTGTTGTTGTTGTTGTTATTTTCGCAATTCAAGACGTAATTTTTTTGCGGTAATTGTATTTAACTCTTGTCTCCAGTTGACACTTGTGTTTTGTTTATAAAGATTTTATTTGCGTTCTGTATTTGTTCATATGCCGTAGTGGCGTATGTATGCGTATTTGTTTATAAAGTGGGAAATAAAGTACAGACAATACAAAATGCATTTATACAACACAAAAAAATCTTTGCAAAAAAAAATATACATTTTTCAAATATGTTTTTTCTATAAAAGAAATTTAAAATTGGATTTGCAAATACAGTGAAATAGTATACTAATAAATTTTGAGTTTATTGTATATTTAAAATAAAAAAAAACAAAATGTATTACTTTCATAAATACATCATTTTTTTGATAGTCACTGTCTAAATGTTTACACTAACTGTAAAAATATTTTCTATAAACAATTTGCAATGACTAAACGTATCAAAAAAAACAAATGTTTACCAAAAATAGAATTATCCGGTTTTCTCTTCGCACTTAAGCAAGTATTTTTTTGTTTATAAATAATAGCTTTGTTTCTCAATTCAAGCAGTTTCTCTTTCTTGTTGGGGAGGCGATTAAAGGAAACCTTGTTAAAATTTTCTACACAAATAGTTGTGAATTCAGCAGTAAAGTCGTGAATTTGAAATAGTCAATACATTTGAATATCAATAAAAATATTTGACCAGATCTGTCTGTCTTTTTTAGCATAGTTCCAGGGACTGTGCTGTGCAAATAATTTAGTTTAAAATATCAATTATTTGGTATTCACTTTTTTACAACATCATTTTTTATTATTTCACCAATTCGAATTATTATTGCAGCATTTCTTTTTTTTTTCGTTGATTTCTTTTCAATTTTAATCGTGTAAACAATTTTATTATGAAGCGTTAAACGCAGGGAAGAATAACGAAGCAAACGGCAAACGAGAAGAAATGAAAACAACGCCAATAAGCTTTTAAATAACAAAAACAACTGTAAACAATATGGGGCCATTTCGCTCTCGCATACACACCAACACCAGCGTGTGGGGAGAGTGAGAGAGCGATGATCCAATGGGGCTTGTCTAAAAGGGCGGGGAGGATGGTGGTCATTGTATACAAACAGAAAGAAATTGTCGGAGCAGAAAATGACAATAAACGAAACAGAAAATTTTGCAAAAGGTACAAAATAAGAAGAAAATGCTAGTAAAAAAGTATTTACACACATTTTGTTTCAATTTTAAACTCTTGCTACTAACAGTTAAATTAGTTATGGCAAACGAACTAAAATAAAATTATTTTCATAGACTTGTATTGTGTTCCAATACCACAATGTTTCAATACCAGCACGTGGCAATAACTAGCATTTAACGTCTTAGCAAAATGAATTATTAAAATTTTATATTTCATACAGTTTATTTGGCCTGTGCTTGCTGCTGTATAAACTTTGAGCTTAAATACATTCAAATGAAATTATATATTCCTAATTATATTCCCAAGAGAAGTTCGCAATTGATAATCACGAAATTCATAAGCAAAAAAGGCAAGAACACGTTTTACGATTATTTTTCGATTTTATGATATTGGAACTATATTTTAGAATTTAGAATTTCCTTATCTACAACGAGGCGTCGTCGTTCGCTACTAACAGAGAAATAACAAAAAAAAAACCAAAGAATGTGGTCTTTGTCCGCCATTTGTAATTAAACTTTTCAATTAAACTAAATTATTTTTATTTATGTGAGTAAATTGCAATTGTGAGAAATTTTCCACAATTTCCAATTGTTTTTCGTTTATTTTTCGATACGTTCCAGTTTACTTGACATTTGACTACGCACGCACTTACGCGTATACACAAAACCAAAAATTCCAAAGTAAATTGTTGTAGAATACAATTTTTAATTAAATTAAATTCACATTTAAATCATAAATGTTTGTATTTGTTGGTCGTTTTGTTGTGTTGCTTTGTTTCCCTTTCTACACATGCTAGTACCTTAATGGATACGCTGAAACCAATGTGAAACCGTCAAATTCTGACAAGTGTAAAATGTCAATTAATTTGTGTGTTTACGTGCGGAAGAGAGACAGAGAGAGAGAGAGAGCGAGTGTGTGAAAGGAAATACGTCATTAAATTTAAATTATGACATATGCAAGCATTTCACCAAAAAAAAAACGGCAGCAAATATTTGTTATTTTTAAGGGGCGTAAATTCAAATGAAAAATCTCAATTACGGTGCAGTACGAAATTAACCAACTACACTTACACTGGCTGGCCGGTTTTTCCGAGAATGATTCTGAAACAAACCAAAAATTCCATTGTTTGGTTAAATTTGTACACAATGTATTGTTTTTCCATTCAAACGAAACGAAATTAACGAGTGCCTACGAATGCCACGTTTTAATCACGATTTCTTTTTTAAATTTAATTATATTGTTATAATTGTAAACTTTACTCAAATAAAAACTTAGGAATCAATTTGGGGTAAATACAATAGCGAAAAGCTTTTTTGAGTGGCCTATGCACCTCTTTTGTGTTGTCAACGGTAATTTAAAGGCTTATATTATTCTAATTAAGCACACGAAATCACCTATGCACAGTAAAGAAATTAAAGGGAGAAATATGTTAATTGAACCACTCAAATCTCATTCCTTTCAATTACCGTTCTGACCTTTCAACGGTTTCGAACAACATTTTTGGCCCCCACCTTGTAGACGACAGTCGCGTCGCGTCGATGTCTAGCGCCAACCTGTGCAATATAAATTAGGTTTATTTATTAGATGTTTAGATATTTATTTATGACATCAATTTTGACACAATGAAAGAGTCAGAGTCATGCGATGACTGCAAATACTTAGTAAATACGAAGTAAGTTTTCACTACTTCTGCACCCACCAAGGAAATCGTAATTTTATCTAGGATTCCTGCACGTACAATCAATTCCTGTACGTTTTCGCCCCAAAACGGCATTTCTACACATTTTTTGTGTAATCATTGGCCCAACATATGGGCGCTGCACTGAAACCTTTCCACCTTCCACTATTAGCACTCACACACATTCACTCTCCCGATCCCAAAAATAGTGAAAGGATAAAGGATTGTATTTCCGTTATACCAACACATGACATATGACATTTGAACAGGAACACCAAGAACTGTACAAGTGCATACACAAAAATGCATACTCACACACGAATTTTTGGGCTTTTCTCACGAATACCATCACAACAGCCACGCGGCGGCACAGCTCTTAGGTAACGTAACCCCCATCAAACAATAACAATTTGCAGTTAAAATTGTCTTTGAGGAAAATGCGTTGGAAGTGCCTTGAGAAAGGAACAATGAAATTCCCGCATGCAATTATAAACAAACCAACCAACGTTTGGCGTTCGTATTGTGTGTATCGGAATTTTCTTTAATTTTAACTTTTCCATTTGAGGAGCACATTGTTGTGCTGCTTTACTTTGTGATTCTGCGCACTCATGTTTTCTCGCTCATGAAAAGCTTTCTTTTCTCTCTGTCTCTCACAAAGTTAACTGTTTACTGTTTGTTATCTCTGTTCTCGGCCATTGTCTTTTTCCTTCTCTCATCCACTTTTGCACACTACATTTGCTGTTCAAACACATGTTTTCATTACTTTTGTTATTTTTTGTGTTTTCTTTCATTTTGCAAATAAGTAGCTTCTTTTACTATACTTTTATTTGTCATTGTCGTTTGTTGTTGGGTTTTTTTTTGCAATTGTTGTTGTCATTTTGGTACGTACACACAATTTGCTGCTCTTTTCTATACTATATAGTATAATTTACAAACTTTGTATTGTTTACAAGAACGTAACTATAGCGACTACTGCCTGAGGCAGGAAATTCTTCAAGTCGCTACTGAACTTTAATTTATTTTGTAATAAATGGGTTTTCAATTGCAGGTCCTTCGCACTTTTATAGCTCTTGCGAAAAAGTCGTTACTCTACTGAAAGTGAAGAAAGTCAAGTATAAAGATAGAAAATGTGATCAGGAATATACAATTAAAAAAAAAAACAGTAAAAATAACTTAAAGTTGGAAAGGGTTAAAGTTATAACGGTAACACAAACACTTTTACAATCGTAAAAATAAAAACTTGTAACCTAAAATATTTGCGAGAAATGTGTCTAAGCGACGTCCAAGGTTCTTCAAACGATTTTTTTCACATTTTGAAATAATAAAATAAATTCATCGTATTTTTATTCTCATTCGCTATTTTTCAACGACACCAAATATGATTTTCCATTATTCTTCCATTTCTCTTTGGCACCACATTTAATCAATATTTTTGTACTTTCAAAGCGACTTTTGACAATTGAAAATTCCACTTAAATGTCACCAGTTGTGATAATTGAAAACTGCACTTCAAAAGCACCTCACCCATTTCTCCACTTCATTCTTCTTCCGCTTGCCTTGCCTTCATTTGCTGCCCCCTTTTCTTTTTGCTCTTCTAATGTTACATAATTTTTTTTAAGTTTTCAAACAACCTTCGTCATTATTATACCCAAAGTAGTCGCGCCGCGCGCCGAGTACACTACACCCCCTCTCCGTAGCATTTGTCATTTCATTTCAATTTGTAATTTTTTCCTTTAAATTTTATTATTTTTACGCAATCAGACTTTAAACAAACACAAAAGCCGCGTTCCTTCTTTACCATGCGATCCAACAACAATAAAAAAATGCTTTAAATTTCAATTTCAAGCT
Organism: Heteromyza rotundicornis; assembly: GCA_951394025.1. Classification (NCBI taxonomy): domain Eukaryota; kingdom Metazoa; phylum Arthropoda; class Insecta; order Diptera; family Heleomyzidae; genus Heteromyza; species Heteromyza rotundicornis. Next base: position 12,345,613 of record OX596010.1, on the reverse strand, counting down.
TATCTTATCATTTACTTTATCTTGCGTTCTAAATGCGTAAAAAAAAACCGAAATTCATTAACTATTTAAAGTTTTAGCCGCGATAAAAATGTCGAAAATTTTAAGGTGCTTTAGTTGACAAAAGACTGCTGTCATAAAATATCGTTCCAGTGTAGTTTGTTATATAAAAAAATTAAATATACAAAAGTCAAAATTCAACAATTTAATTAAAATTGTAAGTTTTTATAAATTTTGAAAAAATTATTATTAAGGAAAATGTGAAAATTGTGTTTGTTTGAGATAGACTTCGAACACTAAACTTCTTCTACGCCCACTAAGGCAATGCGTTTTATTTTTATCTAGAATTCCGGAACGTACAAACAATTTCTTTAGGTTTTACCCCAAACTTTTGATTTGACAAAAATATTTTTTTAAGAAAATGCATAAATTGTGAATTATGAACATATACTAAAGTACATGAATGTGTTACTCAAAAATTTATTTGAGAAGAGCATTTCCAATGTGATTTCCTGCGTTTTGGACTTTAGTATGAAAAATGGCGCCACTACAATGTATTTTAATTTAAAGGAGGCAAATATACGTTCTCTCAAAAAAAAAAGTAGATATAATAAAGTAACAAAGATATTACGAGCAAGTCCTGTAGCTAGTACCCCCAGTAGGGTAACACCTATTTGTTATTTTTCTTGTTCCAAAATGTACTTTAATTTTTCTCTCATATCAAATTTCTTACCGATTTGCCCAATTTTGAACTTATTCGATTTTCTGCAAATGTTCCGAATATTTTGTATAGTTCGAGTTTAATGCCTATGCACACTATGAACTAACCAAAAGACAGGCAAGCAAGCAACGCAAGGCTGTTATTATGTTAATTATATTTAGCTAGAATGCTTTGGTCTAGAGCGCCCCGTTATAAATGAAATTAACTAATTATGCTAACTTCGTCCGATTGCAGTCTAGACTCAGTATTAATAACTAATTCACTGAGTTTCTTCGTCTTCAGTTCACAAATGCGCTACAACGATTGACCGAAAACCACTGCCTTACCATAAACATTTTTCACAAATACTGATTGTGCCGTAAACGAATTGTGCTAACTTGAAAGAACTTCTCGATTTTCACGAATCAATCAAATCGAAAATTATAACATTTTTAGTGCAAATAAAGCGTAATCTTTTGACTACAACAGTGTTTCACTGCTTAAGCCTTTTCTAACACCCTTTGCCTACATGCGGATACACGGGTATAAGTGCTGAAGCAATTTACAAAGTTTTATAATCTTTTTGACGCTGACGAAAAGCGCTAATAAATTTTTTTCACATGTCATTTGAATTTTTTTCCCAACTGCACGTGTTTATTGTACTTGTTTCTTTTCTTATGATACTTTTCTGATAAGATAATTTCTAGGTCATGCAAATAGAGAAGAAAAAAAATCAACGAACAAAATTTTAAAGGTGGTGCCGGGGGCAGGTTCAGGTCGAAATACAATTAAAGCTAGGTAGGGAATTGCACAATTAGTGGAACTATGTGAAAATGGTCGGTGGAGCAATTAATGTTCTGACAGTTCATGATGTTTTAGATAACTTATTGTTGAAAAGTGTCAATACGTTGCAGTATTTCTAAGTTTGTAGAAGAGCCTAATTCGTTTTAGTTAATAACCTTATTTTTAATTTTGGAGAACGGTTTGAATAATGAATATTTCCGATTTTATCATTACAGAATGTCGCCTGACAACCCCACACAAATCTTGACCACCCACGATCTGAGCAATCTGCGTTCTTTACAAAGTGTATCAACATCGGTAGCAGCATCAACGCCGACCACATTTGTCAGCAACAATCACACTCATAATAATATGGTATTGTCGACAATACCTTTAGATGGACATGCATTATTAATACAACGATCACAATTGAGTACAGCATCGATTGCCAGCAACACACAACAGCAGCTGAGAACGGCAACAGTGTCCGCCACAAATGGTTTGCGCACCACCAATGCCAACAACGCCAGCAACAATTTAAGCAATTTACTAGCGGCAGCCGCTAAAAGCCAAACAATTTTGAGCACCAGCAACGGTAGTAGCACGAGCAGCAGCAGCGGCAACATGCCGACAACATCGAATTACGTGTTCTTACAGCAGAACGGCAATGGACAATATACCACCTATGAGGGTACTACCAACAACAACAGCACCAATGTTGGCAAAATCGTATTGCTCGCCACAGAACCGATGGATTTGAACGGCAGCAACAATACCGAACAGCAACATGTCATCACGACCACCGGCGATAATGATGAGGAATTGCGCCCACTCTCTTGGCTGAACGATTCCAATCTAATCAAGGGCATCGTGACCACGTCGGCAGCAGCAAATGCTGCTGGCAACAACGGCGCCAAACGCGCTTTGGGCAATAACATTTGCATTGTCAGCACGAACAACGCTCACGATTTGATCGAAGAGTTGCCGCCACATGTGGCCGGCGAGGAGCACGTTGCCACGACCAATAGCAACAATGGTGCTGGCAATACCGATTTGGGCGATACCCAAATAATGAGTGTCAGCGATTATCAGCAACAATTTATAGCGAGCAACAAACGATTCGGCAACAATCAACAATTCAACACGTTGGCAAATTTTGCCTTGTCCGACCAAGATGCTGCTGCGATCGTAGCCACATCGACCGCTGGCACCAAAGAGCAGCAGCAACATGTGTACAGCAACATTGCAGCCATTGGTGCAACAACAACGGTGCATGTGGGTCCCAGCGGCACCACCACCGTGGTCGAATACAAATCCAATGCCAACTACATGCCCACACAACGGCAAATGCTTGGCAACAATGTTGCCAGCAACGCCACCACCATAACGGCAACAAATCTAACCAACAGCAACAACAATTATGTGCCTTCTACTACAACTGCTTCCAACAATAATAATATCCACGTCCCCGCCTCTACCACACCAGCAAAACAAATATCGCTTCCAAACACAATTGTCACTACCACCTCTGGCAACAACAATGTCGTTGCCAACGGCAACAGCGCCACTAACACAATTTATCAAGGACAAAAACAAACCAACGGCAACAGTAACAACAGCAGCGCCGGCAGCACCACTCACCACCCGCACAAGAAGTATCTGCGCGAAAAAATGAACGTTATGGATCACGGCGGTGGAGGCATTGCCACCTCCAGTGCTGCCGTTGCGGTGTCCACCATTACAGTTGTATCCTCGCCCGCCTCCTCCAACAACTCGCTATCATCGTCGTCGTCGACGTCCTCATCCACTGCGGCTGTGAACGGCGGCAACAGTCCAGTTTCCAAGTCATTCTACACATTGGGCGGTGGCAGCGGTGGTACGGCCGTTGCTGTCAACTATTCAAACTCCTCGAATTCATCGTCGTCGGCGGCCGCCACCTTCGTTGCTGTCTCGGCACCATCATCGTCTTTGGCTACTTCGCCTTCACTAACAACGGTCATGCCTACTTACACCATTGTCAGCCAGCACCAACAACAACAACAACATGTGGTGTAAGTTTACATTGTCACTATTTTAAAGTATTTTTTCCAAAATTATGTTTGTCTCTGCAGATCCTCCCCAGCCATGTCTTCGCCAGAGCCACCAAACTCCAAAGAATACTACACACTCACTGCACCGCAACACCACCAGCAACAGCAACAGCAGCAGCAGCAACTGCAGTTACAACAACAGCATCTATCGATGCGCAGCCCCACTTCGTACTCTAGCTATGAGAACGATTCACTCAAGGATTTCGAAATGTCCACAACTAATTCATCAGCGTCTGGGGTACGTCTCACCACCAGCACGCCCCAGCATCACAGTCAACAGCAGCAGACAACACCGAAATCCTCCTCATCCTCCTCCGCCCACGCTAATTCGGCTACACCGCAAAAGCAGAAGCATCCGAATAATGTGCCATACGATCCGCTCGTACACACGCACAATAAGCCGCCATATAGTTTTAGGTAAAAATCAAACGTACTTAGTATTTACATATTTACAACAAGAGCTCAAAAGTTCAAGAAAACCTAACTTTTCGAAGTGTTACTTACTTTCTCTCTCTTGCTTCCTCTCAATAGTTCCTTAATATTCATGGCCATAGAAGGCTCCAACGAGAAAGCCTTGCCAGTTAAAGAGATATATGCCTGGATTGTGCAACATTTTCCGTACTTCAAGACCGCTCCCACTGGCTGGAAAAATAGCGTTCGTCACAATTTGTCGCTGAACAAGAGTTTTGTGAAGGTGGAAAAGGCACCGGTGAGATTTCTTTATTCCTACAGCAATAATTCGGAATTCAAAAACAATTTTCGCCTTTTCTCCTATTTCTAGAATATGGGCAAAGGTTCACTGTGGCGCGTCGAGCAACAACAGCGACAAAATCTGATACAGGCCCTCACGCGTTCTCCGTTCTTTCCCAATTCGGCGGTCGATAAAATCGCCCTGAAGAGTCCCAACGGAGGCATTGCCAATACCACCGCTTACGACACCGTCGACGGTAATAGTTCGTCCGGCGGCAAGGGGTCGTCGGCGCACATCGATCCACGTTTCGATCCGCGACTCTTTCCCAATCTCTCGAAAGCCTTTAAGGTGCTGACCGATGTGGCTGTGGCCGATGTGCCCGATGATGAAATTCCGTCCGACTACAGTACAACCAACCACAACAATAACAGCAACAAAAAGTATAACTACTCATCGTCATTGCAAAATGGTGGCGGCGGCAACAGCGGTTCCACAATAATGGGTGCATTCAGTAATTACGAGAGTATGGAACGTTTGGCTCGCGACTGTGGCGCTGACAGCATTGATGATGTGAATGCGGCAGCCGCAATGCTGGCACTGAAACACGGGCCAAAAGTCTTTGCGGAAACATTTCAAAATGGGTAAGTTCCTTGAGGAAACACAAAGTGGTATGGGAATCATTTCAATTTGGGTATTTAAATTATAGTTCTCCTGTTATTACGTCATCGCCCAGTGAAGATCACACGTACTCGGCTGGTGGGGGCAGCACGACCGGCAGCGGTGCCTCTACACCGCACACCAACGGCAATAGTGGTCCACAGCAGCAGCAGGCCGCAATCATCGTCAATGGCAATGGTGTGGCGGCCAATGGGCAGCTAAATGGATGTGATAATCAAAGCAATTGTGCCTCCTCCGATGCGGCTTACGAAAGCAGTGAAGAGAAGTAAGTTGAAAGCAAACGTATATTAAAGACCAAAGGCATCCCGTAGACCCTCTAACCAAACCTCTGTGTTGCTGATTTGATTGTAATTATTATACAAAATTTCCCTTTCACTTTGCAGTCACAATATTACACCCGAAGAACTCGAAGATCAACAACGTCATCGCGACGGCGTCGATGCTCTGCTCTCGCTCTCGCTGTCGTCTGTTATTGACTCATCCACCTCCTGCTCACCGATCAAACGTCCATCGTCGACCAGTGTCGAAGAAGAACACATATCCGCGTGCATATCACCGACTGCCTCCCACCAGCACCATCACATGGGCAACAAAATGGCGCTGCTAACTAATGCGGCCGCCGCCTACTCGCATCACCCCCAAGCGCATCATCACTCAATACTCGACGAGGGCTACAACACCCAAAGCTATTACGTATCCAACGTGAGTCACCATCATCTGCACCATTTGGCCTCGCCATCGCCGCAGAAGAAAACGAAACCATTGCGCAATCTGCGCACCAAAATCAAGCGCAAGGCGCCCTGGCTACGGTGAGCAAACCAAGGACTTTTTAGTAAATGGTAATGAAACGGTTTACATAAATATAAAGTACACAATATTCTACCTAGACTACACAGATCCTATTCTTAAATTTAGTTCTAAAGAGAAGCAAACAACAACTAAAAACGTCTATATATCAAAGAAAGCTCGTAAATCACCTATTCTCGTTTTTTTGTATAAATATTCGTAAGCCACAATTTATACAAGTTTTTCTAAAAAAAAAAAGAAAAAAACAAAAATTAGCGCCTTATTAATGAAACCTTAGATGAAAAAAACCGAATGAGAAAAGAGAAAAAAACTATTAATGTGCTATCCCACTCACTCACCTAATCAAATGAGTCAAATGCAAAAGCTAAAAGAAAAGAAACGAAGCAAACTCTTTAGAATTTTATAAAATTTAATTGAATGTCTTAAGTGAAAATGTGGCAGTGTGGCAGGTTATCAGAGACAATGGAATGAAATGGACCAGGCAAAATGTAAAATATTAAATTCAATTTAATATTCTTCAAATATGCTTATGCGCAGGCTTCTCAACAAGAAGTTCAAGTTTCGATATTGTAAAGTTACCTTGGCTGCATAAACTCGGGGTGAAAACATAAAGAAAGAGAGCACTTTTCTTGCTTATAAGCTCATACAGGCTCCATACAATTTATATGGCAATCTTTCCGACGCTAGCGATCTTTATGTTCTTACCCTTAGGCGTCTACATGCTTTCACTTTAGAATTTAATTGACTGAAAATTTACAATTTAGAGAGTAAAGTGAAGTAAAAAAAAACTAGTGAAATTCCTCAAAAGTTTACAAACAACTAAAATCTGCTAAAAACTTACAATTAGTCACTTTTAAGTCAACTTACAAATTACTTAATACTACTACAAAAACGGAAAAAAAATAAAAAAAGTTGCTAAAAAAACGTTAAAAAAGTAAAACCAAAATACATCAAAAAAATTGCAAAATATTAAAAGGAAAAAAACTAAATTAAATTTAAACCATCCCACAAAAGCTTAAGCTTAGGTCTTATGTTAAATTTACAAAGAGAAGGAGAAACTTTAAAGCCACGTTTAAGAGTTTAAGACACCAAAAAAAAACAAATACCCAAAATAAATTTAAAAAAAAAACACTACAAATATTTTTTAGTCAAACCAATGCTACAAACTGTTGCTGTCAAAAATAAAAGAAATAATAAATTAAATGCAAGAAGAAATGCACCTTCTTAGCGAAATTATTTAAAGTTTACTTGAGCGTTTTCTCCCTACCCAAGGAAATGCCGTATTTTTTTTGTTTTTTTTTTTATTTTTTCAGTCAAGTAAACTAAAATTTAAGTGATTTTTTTTTCGTTCTTAGTTTTAAGATTCTTAGTACATTTATTGTTCGATTTTAATTTTAGCGAAATTTTTTCTTTTGCAGCACGTGAAATGAGTGAATTTAGAAAAGAATTAGACCAAAAAGATTTAAAAACAAAACAAAATAAAACAAAAAGCGCTGAAAATAAGCTTTAAAAAAGCTTGTTGTTGTAGTTTTTTTTATTATTTTGTTTTTTTTTTCGTTACAAAAAATAATATAAATTAAACTAAAAAAATAATTAGCAAATCAAAACCTTAAAAATTCACTTCAAGTACCTTTTAGCAAAAAGAAAAATTGTTAATTTTTAATTAGAGGGGAAAAAGCTTTATGCAGCCTTCTTAATTGTAAAGTGTTTTTCTCAAAAACGAATTATGGCAATACTAATTTAAACCGTATGGAAATTCAATTTCAAATTGCCAAATTGTTGTTTGTGACTAATGGCTGGATGGAAGGCGAAGAGGCAATTTGAAAATGAACCGACAATCTTCAATGTTGTCCCTTGTCTGTCTTACAATTAAAGCTTAAACTCAAACTTAAATTTAAACACCAAAACAAAAGTCGTTAAATTAATTGAAAATTGAGTATACAGTAACTTCCTTATTACATTTTTAGTTTTAATTCGTAATTGTAATTGTAATTGTTACCATTTGCATGTTGCTTCAAAAGTTTGTTAAACCGAAGACGTTGAGAATAAAATTGAACTCTAAAGAAAAGTGCCTATATACATATTATATTAAAAAAAGATCTTAACTTTAATATACATTATATATAATTCTAAATGTTACATACTTATTTTTATGTTTATTTGTAGAACAACAAGAAAACAAAATGAAAGAAAGAAAGAAATGACCTCTTTATAATTTCTGAAATACCTTCTTCTTCTTGCTTAATAGACAACTTTACAAGGCATTATATACTTGATAAACATACATATATGTATTTATATAATTTGGTATGTTATCTGAGAGGAGTTGTTCAACAATACTGAAGTCGAGTGAATGATGAAGTGAAGAACAAATTTAAATGGACCAGTTCTAGGTATTGTATTTGATCGGCAATCCAACCAATTCTGTAAACTATTTGATTGAGCATACACTACTAAAGTCTAGTCTATACTAAACAAGGTTTCAGCGAACTATTCTAACTCTTAATTGAAGATGCGTTAAACTCGAGTTCACTACTTTTTGTTGAACATTTTTATCGATAGGTCCGTGAAAAATTACTCCAATCGCATTGGCCTTACTTCGTTGCGTTGAACAAAGCCCATTTGCTTTCACCCTCAAACAAATTATTATTTTGACTGATAAAACAACAGGAAAAGCTAAAAAAAAATTAACAAGAATTTGAATGCAACAAAAAAAAACAAAAACAACATGTCAAATAAAACCATAGCCGTTGAAGAAACTCCAAAAAGAAAAAAATACAAATTCAAAAGAAACTTTATAAAAAAAAACACAAAAACTTTATAAGAAATACAAAATATCACAGATATTTTTAGTGCAATATATTATCTATATACATACATATAAATCTATATATAAATACAGTGAGAGAAAAGCGTTTTTGTTTTGTTTTTTATTTATAAAATTACTTACAAAAGAAACAAAAGAAAGAAGTCGTAACAAAAACAGAGCAAAAAGTTTACATATTAATGATACATTTAAAGAATAAAGTAAATATTATTAAAGAAAAATTTATATTACATGGCTTAAAATGATGTTACCTTATTAGTATATACTATATACATATATTATATTTTATTAAACCCAAACAACAACAAAAAAATATAAAACCATGTTTATTAAATTTAAGTTTAAGCATTAAACAATGGACAGAAGCAACTATTATCATCATTGAGCAAAAAAAACAAACAAAAATCATATTTGAAATAAAAACTTGAAAAAAAACATTACAAAAAAATATATATATATAGAAGAGCATACATTAAAAATAGATTGTTTCATTTGGATTTTAAGCAATTAAGTAGTTTATTTGCAGAGAATTTCTTACCTGCACACATTTCAACCGAAATACACATCAAATCGATTCATTCGCCAAAATAAGAGGAATGTCAAATGTCTAGTGGTGGTGGAGATTAGATAGTGAACTGAAAATTCAATGCACCAATTCCCACTCTGGTCTTCTTGAGAATTTCTCGAGTTTTTTGATATGAAGAAACTCACTGTGCAACGTTGCCCTGCCTGAATTTGCTGACGAAAACGTTCAATCGCCAAAATTATCAGGGAATTTGTATGGAAATCATTGTTTGGAAACCATAATAAGACAAGACACTCTAACTAAGTTCACAGGGTCTCATAAAGTCATAAGTCGAAAGTCTTATTTGGAAAAAATTACATTTGTGGAAAAATACATTACGTGATAGTTTTAGAAAAAAATAAGAAAAATCAAAGTTTTACAAATTAAATTGCCACGAGAAAGAAAATAAATTAAATACAATTTTATGACAGACAATATTTTATGTCAAGTTAATACTATTTTATTTCCTGGTGGTAGTTTGACCAGCTTGGCCTTTTGAAATTATTTACATGCAAAAATTTAATTTCAATTAAATGACAGTAAAAGTGTTCGTAAACGCTGTACTATGGAATGAAAACCGATATGGAATGAAAAACTATTTTTTTTAAATGATTTCAAACTCGTTTTAAATTGCTTAATTTTTAATTAATATTCTTAACTTAGGTGGTTCGAAGTCTTTGCTTAAATGATCAAATATACAATCTAAAATTCGAAAGTTCTAAAATAAAAATGCTGACGTACTTAAAAGTAAATTACACTGCAAGTGTGGCAAATCTCAGTAGACTATTGGCCAAACGGAATTCTTGGAGCAATTGACTAGCGTGGCACTTTTGCAGAACGTATCGAAAGTGCTACTCTTTGGGAAGCCCAAAATCTCGCGCTCCTCGTAGATGCGGTAGGTGAAGGTGCTTTCGTATGTGCCGATAAAGTGGCGTGCATGTGCACATATCGACTGGTCGATAATCGCAATGCCCCCATCTCGGATGGCGGCCTTTTGCTGCAGCGATTCCGCACTGAAACGCACCAAATGCATGCGCTGCAAATATGCTCTCAAATTCTTCACTTCAAAGGCGGAAGCGTCGGTCGCAAGGAAAACCGTTGTCAAATTCAGCTCGAGCAGCTTTTGTTTTATTTGAGTGGCCGCCGACTTTAGTGTGGGTGTGGTTTTTTCTCGGCCATAGACGAAATCGCCGCGTCGCAAGTGTGCGCAAAGATACGCACCGCCCAATGCAGATCGATAAGAACGCTCACTCTCCCACAAAGCTGGACGCTGCACCTGATCGTATGCATTTGTCGAGTTGAGATGCGTTAACCGGAAGTCATCGGCGATAGCCAGGAGTGGCGCGGCGAAACGCATCGAACGACGGCAGCGCCAGAATTCCCGATCGCCCCAGCCCTCATGGAGCACTATTTCCGCATTTAGGAAGGCGTAAACTTTAACGTCGTCATTCGTTGGCTGGGTGGCGAGAGCATGTCGTAGCACGCGCTCTAGCATGTTCGCACTACCCTGAAAGCGCACACACTCGAAATCATTGTCCAGCAATAACGATTGCTGTAGGAGTGAACCGTGCAGATGCTTTTCCTGATGACACTCGCGACCAAATTCGAATTTGTCACGGAAAACACCATTCTCGAACATTTCCTCAAAGTGCAGCAGCTGAAAGATTTTGTGTACCGGCACATAGGGCGAATCCGGCAAACCGAACTGAGACATTTCCTGCAGAAATTCGGGAAAATCCAGAATCGGGGCATAGCGACGTAGACTCTCAATGTCGAAGAAAGCGCTCCAAGGCAGATTTTCCTGTTGCAGGTGATTGGATTTCCAATGGTATAGGCGCCTCCAAGGAGGCAGCACCAGACGGACATTGGCGAAGGGATTCCGGCGTTGTAATTGCCTCACAAAAACCGCGAGTCGTATGTAAACATCGCGACGCAGATTGAATCCTTCGGGCGGATTCACATCGTACAGCAAGTAGATCGCATTTTTCAGTTTCGTCACTTCCGGTGGACAAAACGGTGATGGCGGTGTTGGCTGCGATTCAAAAATGTACTGTTGTAAATCGCAGGAGGTCTCCACTTTAACGGACGAAACTCTGCCTTGTACTGCAAGTAGGCAAAACACTACCAACACAACTTTCATCATATTCTTGGATGCTTCGGGCTGCGGTCACTTTCACTAACTCAAATGCATTTCCTTTTCGTTTACTTGATAATACATTTTGAAACAGAAATGATAACAAATCCACATATCAGCTGATCCAAGCAGAACGGTTGCCAGATGTGTGAGATTTATACCTTAAAGCACAATCGTCATATGTCCATTTCCATGAAAATCGAGTTTTTGGCATTCATGGATTCCTGAGAAGAATCTGCATCAGAAAGGCTGTAGTGGTTTGCGGGAATCGTGATGAAAGTAATTGAAATATGAGGAACTAAAAACTCATTTCCATACAAAACATACCAATTTGAAAAATTTTTTATTTTTCTACAGTTTTCAAAAATGGACATAGTATGGTTGTGCTCTAAGGTATCGATGTTGCCAGTATAAAGAAGATACATAGAAATGTATTTCCATAATCATCCCTTACTACCCAAAACCTTGAAAGGAGTCAGAGTTAAAGCCCTTTTAACATTTGGAGGCGTGGCAGTGGATCGTCCGAATCATTAATCACCCAACATCAAATTCCAAATTTCAGAGAAATGTCTTAAAGAGACCAGACTTAAAAAACTTTAAAATTTTTGGGCGTGGCAAGACCATACATTTTCACAATCAACCCTCTGCCCATTCACCACACAGCACCAAACACAAAATCCCTTGAATGGTGCCAGAGTTGTTGGGGCATAATTCAGCAAAAAAATTCATTATAGCATATTATATAAAATAAAATACGGCGGCCATTTTATAAACCATAATTAAAATTTAAAAACAAATTAATTTTTTTTTCGCACAAAATTATATTTGTGCTTGGATTCTCATTATTTTTTCCCGAACTGTGAGCAAAAATTCTCACTTCTTTTACATGATAAAAATCATTCTCAACAGTTTTACGCAGTGTACTTTCTTGTTTATTGTAAAGTATGCAGGTGATATAAAAAAACAATTTGGATTCTTGGTTTACTCGGCGTCTTCATCCTCATCATCGTTGGAGCTGATTCTGAAGTAGCGCAGCTCGTACGAATCCTTCTCGTTGGCAACAACGCGGATCCAATCACGCAGACTGTTCTTCTTCAGGTACTTCTTGGTCAAGTACTTCAGGTAGGCCTTGGAGAAGTGCACATCGGAGTTGACGTACAGCTTCATCTTGACGCGCTCGAACGAAACGCTGTTGCCCAAGTTGTTCACTTTGCCGTTGACCTTCAAACGGCTCTTGACGTACTTCTCCTATAGATGGAAAAATTTACAATTTAACAAGAGAACCACACTTAAGAGAAAAATAAATGAATTTGAACAAAGGAAGGAGCGAGTTCTTTCAAATACATCTCAAGTCCAATGGAAAAGTTGTATTTTGCAAATAGAAAATTGTCTCTTACAGTGTTAAGCCATAAAATCAAGTGAATAATCTGATGACCAAAAATAGAAGAGTGAATTTTATTATGCCACTGAGTACACTGTCATCAGAGCGAGGCGATCACTCCCTAACGACAAATCAGGCGTGGCCAATTCTCGACACAGAATTGAGATGTATTTACATGAACCTCGAAGCGAAAAGAAAAACCAAAATTTACCTCATGTGGACCTTGGTGCTGCTGCTACCTTTTTTCTCGACGAAATTAAGGTGTGACAGGCAGTCATTGGAAATATTGGATTGCAAATGTTATCCGCATACCCTGTCTTGCTTTAGCGATCGTTTGTAAGAAACCCGCAGCGTTCAATTGAATGCGCCTATGCAGGGCGCACTATGAGTTTTGGCCTGATCGCGCACGGGTGTGCACGACTCAGCCCAGGGCCCACCACTTGGAGGTAGACATAGCACGACTTGGCGAGTTCACAGACGGTTACACCACTGGCCAGACCCGGTACCGGCAGTCAGAGGCTACCCCGTTGTGCAACGCCCAGAGCCCCAGGTTGTTGGCCGATTCACACGGAACCGGCCGAACAAGCGAGAACAATAGTGTTCGAAAAGAGTTTAGGCTTAAAGCAAGTTTGAACAAATGAGCCGTGAAGGCATACAGAAGACTGCGACACTGGAGGCACATGCATGAGAGCATGGCCAGTGCCGACCTTAGCTTAGGCTTAAAGTTACAAAAATTTACCATTATCCAGCGGCCTCTGGAAGCTGGCGTGTGGAGCGTGTACTTACGAAATCGACAACATCCATAATGTTGTCCTCGGCGATGTTGGTGCAATCGATGCCGAAACGGAGCGCCACCTTCTTCTTCTTCAAGCCCTTGCCGCGCAGCACTTGCTTCTTGCTGCCAGCCTTGCCCATAGTCACGAGAGCAGCCTTCTTTGGTACCTTAGCGGCAGCGGGTTTGGCCGCCTTCACAACCTTGGGCTTCTCGACAGCGGGCACGGCAGCAGCCTTTGCAGGTTCAACCTTCTTGGCTGGAGCAGCGGCAGCAGCGGGCTTAGCTGGGGCGGCAGCCTTCTTGGCTGGGGCGGCAGCAGCGGCCTTGGCGTCCTTCTTGGGTGCAGCCGCAGCTGCGGGTGCCTTCTTGGCATCCTTTGCTGGTGCTGGCTTGGCGGTGGCCTTAGCCGCAGCCGCCTTAACTTCCTTGACGGCTTCGGGCGCCTTCTTTACATTCTTGGCAGCGGCAGCTGCAGGCTTGGCTTCGGCCTTGGGCTTTTCAACTTTGCCCTTGGCGGCAGCTGGAGCAGCCTTTGGTTTGTCGGCCGACTTAGCGGCGGGCTTGGAATCAGCCTTACTGGTTTTAGCCTGCAAAGAGACGCATAATTCAACACAATTGCTTTACATAAGAGCTCGCGTCAATTGGAATGAGACAAGTGAATAAGAACACATTTCTCGAGACTGTATAATTGCATTCGTGCTACGTTTTCCAACTGCTCGCGTTACTAATCCATTGTTTTCTTTTACATCCTCTTAAAGTTTTGCACTATATCATTTAAATTCAATTGGGATCTTAGTCTTCTACACTTAATTGCATTTATTTCTTAAAATTTCACTTAAAATCTTATAAATCTTAAAATTTTTGGGAGCCACTTACAGTTGGTGCCATGTTTAATCGCAAAAACCACGGAGAGAAAGAACCCAGCTAGTCGCTGTCAGAAATGATTACACCTTCGAGTCTCTTTTTTTTATATTGGGCTACTTTCGAGTTGTTAAGCGTTGCCACGCTGCTAAGAAGAGCTATAAAAAAGCTACTTGCAATTTACACTATCTATGAGCCAATTTACACTATCAGTTCCATGACGAAAAATCTGACAAAGAGCTAATAAGAACTGTGGTAGTGAAAACGGGATAGAACATTTTGCACCGAAAATCCATACAAAAAACGTAACAGGTGGCAACTCCATGCTTCGTTTATTTACATTTTCATATAAAAACTGCCAAATTTCGTCATGCCCATGTCAGTGTAAGTTCTAAAAACGGCATGCCCATGCGTCATGGGAATGACTGTGTAAATAGGCTCTATGAAAATGCAGTTTCTACTTGAAGGGTCCGTTGTAAATAGGGGTTAAGTTAATTTTATAAGCCTATTTACACTATCAGTTCCATGACGAAAAATCTGACAAAGAGCTAATAAGAACTGCGGTAGTGAAAACAGGATAGAAAATTTTGCACCGAAAATCCATTCAAAAAACGTAAAAGGTGGCAACTTCATGCTTCGTTTATTTACATTTTCATATAAAAACTGTCCAATTTCGTCGTGCCCATGTCAGTGTAAATTCTAAAAAAGGCATGCCCATGCGTCATGGGAATGACTGTGTAAATAGGCTCTATTAGGTTTTTTGTTTATTGTAGTACATTCAGATCAATAGTGCGATCAGATTGAGCGAAACGCGAATGTTTCGTAAAGTGGTTTGAAATGAATGTCAAAAAGGGGTTTACTTTTTAATTTATTTTGCTTGGAACCATTCGCGGAGTTTAAGATAAGGGCCAAATAAGCAGTCGGAACACATTGTGTGGTTCACGTGATCTTTATTTTATTGGTTTCGATTTATTTGAGATTGACAATTTTTTTTCTTTTATTAACGATTTTTTTTAGAGAAGACATTTACATAGATGCGACCGAAACCATCTCATTAATCGGGGTTAATGCGAAATGCAAAAAATTAGATGGTTTCATTTTGACATTTTTTGTACTGCGATACCCTCTGAATTATTCGCGTTTCGGTTGAAACTCTCAAAATTGGTGAAACCTTCGCTTTTCAGCTCAATCTGAACGTGAGTTATAACACGTGAAGTTTTCTTCAAATATAAAAATATGTAACGCTTTAGAAAAAGAATACAACTTTTACTTTCTAGAAGCCTATTTAACTATCATTTCCATGACGAAAAAGCTGACAAAGAGCTAATAAGAACTGCGGTATCCCGTGAAAACGGGATAGACAATTTTGCACCGAAAATCCATACAAAAAACATAAAAGGTTCAACTCCATGCTTTGCTTATTTACATTTTCACCTGCAAACTAACAAATTTCGGTATGCCCAGGTCAGTGTAAATTCTAAAATCGGTATGCCCATGCGGCATGGAAATGATAGTGTAATAGGCTCATATATTCTTATAATCGATTATATTCAAAAATCTGCACGAACAACAAAATCGGAACTGAACACACCCCAAATTCAATACTATTTATCAAATGAACCACAGCGCAACCCTCATTCAATACAAAAAGTCAACAGACAGAAATCGATTGTCGTAGAAACTTTTTATTTAAAACGTAGTGAGCGAAAAGCAAAGTCATACGCCCAGCAGAAAAAAAAACTAACAGAGGAAAATTTTATTTAATTGAGAATTTATTTTAGTCAAAAAGCAAGAAAATGAAATTTCAATACAAAGAGGAGCATCCTTTCGAGAAAAGACGGGCCGAGGGCGACAAAATCCGCAGAAAATATCCCGATCGAGTGCCCGTAAGTTTTTTTCCACCATTTTTGTTTTTGAAAAAGGAGAGATTCACGAATTTTCTGAAGGTGAAATTTTTTTTCTTTGTTACGAAAATGAAAAGCGACCACACGGGAATTGAATTTTGCTGTTGGGGGTGAAAATTTTAGTTGGAATTGGCAAAAAATAACAAAGATTGCATTAAATTGCGTCATAAAAGAATTGTTTAGAAGAAAAAATTTAGTTTTTGTGTTTTTTAGATTGTATATGCTGTAAAAAAAAAAGAATTCATATGTATTGGCTGTATATACTATGTATATATACATCTACTTGGTTTTGTTTTGCGTTTTTTTAATGGGTAGACAGGGGTTGCCAGCTTATTGCAATAAATTGTGAATTTTATTCGACGAAATTTTGGCATAAATTCAAGATTTTTGTGACGAACAGTGATTACGAAATACATGGTTACTGCGACGAAGAAAATACTGGTGAACATTTGCAGAAAAAACTTTGAAAATATATTTATTCAGCGGAATAGATATGCCATTGGATCTTAAGGATTCAAGAGACCTTTCAATAATTTTGTGCTCGACTGTTTGAATAAAATCAATAGAAATGTCGAAAGGTATTCTTTAGACGTATAAGTGAAGGACCAAAAAGGCAAAATCCCCAGACCAGTGGCAACTTTTTTTTTTTTCAACCACAACAGACTCAAACAAATTTATTCTTCTGTTTTCGCTTTTCTGAACAACAACAACAACACGACGACCTCACACACAAGTCCGTCACCCAACTACCTGTCCCCTCAGCTCCGCTCAAAGCTCCCGCAAGTGTAGTTGTTGTTTATTCCATTCGTTACGAATTTGTTTACTCGCAATTGAGCCACTTTCAAGCGTCGTCTATTGCGCATATAGTATTTTTTCTTGCTCGATACAATTATTATTAAACATTTGCTTTTGCTTGGCTTTTGTTTTAGCACTTTTTGCAATTTTCCTGTGTCTGTGTAGGTATTGTACATTTTTTCTTTATCAATAAAGCAGAATATTAGTCATTATTTGCTTAAGGTATTTCGCCAATCAACTCAACAATTTCAAAGTCTGTCTTTTTGATTTTTGTTTAAATTTACTGAAATTAAATTATAGTTTTTTTGAATAATTATACATAATAACAAATCCAGTTGGTGTTGTGTTTTATTTCCTATTCCTTTCCTTCTTTTGCTGGTTTGTTTTTTTTCGCTCATCATTTCACAACATCATGAGAAGAAACAGGTTCTTTTTCATGTTAAGTTGAATTTTCATTTTGTTTTTTTTTATTGCTAAATTGTTTTTATAATTTGCATATGTGTATTCCTTTCCTCTTCTTCTTTTGCTCAACAGCTGATTTTAGTTGACATTTCGGTTGTACATAGAATTGCGTTTACCCCAAATTACTTTTCTTTTGTGTGCATATGTACATAATTGAGGATATTTTTAAGTTTGCCAAATACTTGCAACAATTCCGAAAAGATAATACCGATTGTCGATCGATCGTTGGCAAACAAATTTCAATTTACTTGAAAGAATGCGAAGCGAATGAAATTACTTTTGATGTTATCGTAGGTGAATCAATGAGTTGAAATTGTGAGAATGAAAATACTTTTTTGGTCGCCAAGATGACTTCAACTAAGTAAACCCCCATCTCAACCAAATCTACTATGAGTTTCAATTAATAAAATTCATGTCTCCAATACAAAAATCAAAGAACTTTGACTGAATACAAACTGAAAAATTGTTGATTGCTTGTAACTTGTGCTAAAGTCTATTCAGATCTTAGAATAGAGCAAAAAGTTTACATAACTACATATCGCTCATTCCCTGCAATAAAGACACAACTCAAAAAATCTTACTGTTGGGAAATCACGATCTTAAATTTAAACGTTGAGTGTTTTATATGAGATTCAGCACTTGGAAAATTATTAAAAAGGGTTAAAAGTTATCAAAAATTAAAGCCATTAATTCTGTCTTTTGGCCGTTATTGCAGGGCATGAGCGTTATGTATACCGCTTCACATACAATTCACATACTCAAAAAAAAAAAAAATCTGGCAACTATGATGGTGGTATTAAGCCATAACATTGGAAAGGGTCGAAAACCTATTTTTCCATAGGAGAATTATTTGTGCCAAATCATAGAATTATAACGCAATGCGACTAGAACTCTTATGTCAATTATTGATATATTGCCCCTTACTTCCAAATGGTTCCTCAGCATGTGCCGCAACTTTTTTGACCATAGCTTGGGCAGACCTTTAAGTTTGCGGTTTAAGGCAATAACCGTAAAATTTAACAAACCGTTCAACTTATGATCTTATATTTTCCCTTATTTCGAATTAAAAAAGTTTGTGCAAATTTAGCATTACCTAAACTGAATTGCCCGAAATTGAGGCAATTAGTTTGAGGGCAAAGTCCCACAAACACAATCTAAAATTGTAATTTTTTCCCCAATTCGTTTTTGTATAATTAAATGTTCTTTATTGAATGTCATTGATTTGTGCTTGCAAGAGAGCTTGCCTAATTATTTGTTTTCAAAACAGACTAGTAAATCTAGTAGATGGTTCGATGAAGAGCTTTTCCATTTATTATTGAAAGCTTGTTTGCAAACATTTCGGTTTGTGGGTTGTTTTTTTTTATCTTGATATATGTATATGGGATTTTATATATATTTTAAAACTTAAGTTCGTTACCTGAAAACATTAAAAAAAATTTTGTTTTTTTGCTTTTGTTTTGAGAAAATGTCTTTGTTTGAAATGTTTCAATTTAATGCCTTTGTGCATGGTCAATAAACTGTTGTTATCTAAAAGAAAACGAATCGCTTAGATTTTATAAACAAATACAATTCCATTCAAACGGCTCCAAGCAATAACACATTTTGCAAATATTTAATTGGTAACCTTGAGTGGCCTTCACCATATTTCCCTTTGGAACTAATCAGTCTAAAAATTCCTTTTCCAGGTCATTGTAGAGAAGGCTCCAAAGGCGCGCATCGGCGACTTGGACAAGAAGAAATATCTTGTGCCATCCGATTTGACAGTTGGTCAATTTTACTTCTTGATTCGCAAGCGCATCCACTTGCGCCCCGAGGACGCTCTTTTCTTCTTCGTGAACAATGTAATTCCACCAACATCGGCTACCATGGGATCGCTCTATCAGGTAAAATTGCCCCCAATCCCTTTGCCAGTACATATTCCGATATTCACCTACTAATTTCATGCGACACAACATTTCAGGAGCACCATGAGGAGGACTTTTTCTTGTACATTGCTTATTCGGACGAGAATGTTTATGGCAAATATTAAGCATTTAAATAATAGCAAAAAAAAAAAAACAAAAAGGAAACTTTTCGGAAAATCGTACGGCTACATTGTGGACATGTGTGAAATGTGAAAATTGTCAAGTAATGATTTCGAGTTATTTGATGGAAATGCAAACAAAAACAAAATAAAATTCTATTTGAAATGCAAACAACAAAAAAATGATCTAAAACACTAATTATATATTATATAATACCGTAGCTATAAATGTTAGTAATAAATATTTTAAAACTTATTAAATTTATATTTTTATGCGCTAGTATTCCTCATCATTTGCCTTTTCGTTTTGTATATTTTTCTTATATAGTTCATTCGGTTAACTTCAATGATCCGTAGATATGCACATGATAAGCAATAACCTAAACCTCTTCGATTTTCAACTTCAATATAGCTTTTGCAACTCTCCACATTTTTGTTAAGTTTATTTTTTATTGTGTTATCATCCGCTGCTCAATCAGTTTTTATTTTGTCCACTCTCTTTTTGATAATTTTTTAATTTCCATTTGCTTTTTATGGGGTTGATTTGTCATCATTTAAATTCTTACTAAAATGTGCATATTTGTATTAATGACTTCTATATATTTTGAAAATTCAAATAAAACTTGAGAAATTTTGGGGTTTACCTAAAACCAAAATCAAACCGTTTTTGTATTGTTTTACTTTTCAGTCGGAAGTCGGAGGAATTCTATGTACCCGAGATAAGGCTAAAAGAGAAGGAGAATTTTTCTTAGTCTAAACATTTTTAAGTTAAAATACTAGAAATTTCAACATGTATTGCAGGATGAGGATACCGGAAAAACGCCATTTGTTCGTAAAAAAAATACGCTAATTGGGTCGAAAAATTTACAAACAAGCTTTTCCCGCAATTTGGCATCCCTGCTCAATCGCAATTTCTCCTTTCGCCGCTAATCATCACCAATTCGCTTCAAACTATCTTTTAGAAATACAGTAGCCCCACAAAAAATCATATTATTCAGGCATGTACCAGAATGCTCGGAAGTGGATTTGTTTCGTATAATTCCGAAGTTCGTCTGCGAACAAAATGTTTATATTAGGGATGTGACGGAGCTCCGCACCCGCCTCAGCTAATCACACATTTAAAACACCCGCATTCCCGTTGTTTAAAACACCCGCATTCGTCTCATTTGGGTCACCCTGTACTTCTAAATTAGCAAGTTGAAGTTCGTTGTTGAGTTTGGTGGTTATATTATTTGATCAGTGTTGCCAGCCTATTTTTGGAAAAAACTTCAAACAATCAAACTAAATATTTTTTTTGAAAAAAACTATAAAATTGTATTCCTAAGGGCACAGTTGTTCCGCATGAGAATGCCGTAAAAATCTACACTACATCAGCTCCGTTTCGGGTTAATGTGAAATTACCAAACAAAAATTTTAAAAAAGTCAAGTTTACATTTTTTGTTTTTTATCTAAAGCCCGGTATGCAGATGAGAAAAAAATTCCGCTCCCATAAGCAAACCTATGTAAAAAAAACGAAGCGAAAAACCAACAAAAATTTCATTCCGGCTAGCGTATGCAGAGAAGGAAAAAAAGTTTGCTTTTTCGAGTACCTTGGAGAGATTTTTTGGCACAACGGAATTTTATTGCATCTGCGAACCGGGCTTAACTCACTAAACATTAAGACTTGATATTAACTTGATAGCAAACATGTTTTTTTAACAAAAACCATTGATAAATGGTAAAATTGAAATTCGACATTGTTTGCAAGCTTGCAACAAGCTTTTAGCAAATCTCTTACAAGACTTGTTTCCAAACCAGTAGAGCTTTATATTCATTTTGTTATCAAATCTATTTTCTAGCATTTGGAACCACTGATCGTTTTTTTTAAATATTCATAGTTAAAATGAAGTTTCTACTTATCATATGCTAAATACTCTATCTGTTAAATAAAGTAGATACTAAAGTCAACTAAGAACTGTGTTTGACTTTAAATAGCTCCTATCATACCAAATGCCGGTATTGAAAAGAACTCTGTTAACAGCGCATCCAACACCTAAATGGTGATAATGATTGGAATAAGCTATAGCTGCAAAAGTTTTATTCCATTGCCATGTTCGATAATTTTTAAAATCAAAGTCAACTTAAAAAATTTTTTTTATAAAAAGTAAAGACAAAAATGATAAATGTAACATTGACGAATTTCTTTGTAGAATTCAGATTTCTTGTCAAAATTAGACAAAATTATATAAGGGTGCATTTAGGCCGGACGAGCGAACCCAACTTTTGTTGCGAACTCCAATCGCGAACAAAATTGTGTTCGCACAACCGTTTACACCGTCTGATTATTTGTTCCTGAATAAGCATCGGAAACTAGTGTTTTCTTCGTTTTTAAGTGTTTACACTCCCGAACATTTTGCGAGCATTCGGCTACGAACACAAGTTCGCGAACCGGGCACTGGCCGAATGAATGGCATTTTGTTCGCGAGTTCGTGCGGTATACAAATTTTATATTCCGTTCAAAAGCTAACTTTAGCATACTATTTTAGAAATTGTTTTGCTTTGCAACCCTTAAAAAGTCATTACTTCAAAATGACTGAAAGAAGTCAATCTGGCCACACAGAATTGACAAAGAATGAAATGTCAAACTAATTTTTCTTCGGACAAAAGTTCAGGCGGTTCAGGCTAAAAAATTTGTTTCTTAAATTTGCACATCTTTTGTGAATTTTGTAGTGCAATTACAAAATAAAACAAGTGCGGCTTTTGTTAATTAATAAAGAATAAAGGAAGGAATAGAGGTAATTGCAAGTTTAAACATAAATTCATTCAAAGTTTCTTCGACAAGTGATATTTTTGACGAAGGCGAGGAAAATTGATTTTCCTTTCCCCCATTCCACTTTTAATTTTGATTTAATTTTTTATAAAATTTATGAACCGTAATGAATGTATTCGAATTTGTGCTGAATAATGGCCATTTAGGATAATTTTATATTTTTATTCAAACATTCATTAAGTGTCAATGTCATTTACACTTTTTAACAAGATAATCACGAAAATTTGTATTTCCCCCACCCCTCCATACACCCTTCATATTTATCGTTGCTTTGACTAAACACTTCCTCAAAACACCACGTTACCCCTTATGGCAAACGGTCGATGCCAGACTTAAATGAAAATTCTGCCGTGTATTTGTGAAACCTTGCCATTGACTAGTTTGATATTTTGAACTATGAAATTGCTAAAATTGTAGTTATTTTAAAGAGCAAAGTTGTTCTCATTTAGTTGAGTTTGCGGCTATATATTGATTGATATCGATTTGCGTTTTTTAAAATGCTTCAGTGGCATCCACATATTCTTGGCTGGGTGAGCTCTTTGTTTTGTTTTTATTCCACCTACCAGTGCCTCCTTATGTGGGTTCATTTCATTGGTGCTTCTATCTATCGGATGATAATCTTGTTCATTGTGTTGCACTCGTTCTTGCTCTTATTTTCGTTTTCGTTTGTTTAATTTTTTGTTTTGTAAATTTATGATTGCTTTGTGTTTAAATTTTGATATTTGTGATGTTCCAACAACAATTGGTAACTATGTACTTTTTTAATATCTGGGCTTTCTCAGGGTTGGTTTATTGAGTCAGTGAAAATACATTGGTTCCTTTGTAAGCTAATTAAGTAACTCAATTTTGATATTTTCTTCAGGGTGGTGGCTTACTGCTAAAGAATACCAACCACCCTTTTTCAAAACGGATTCAGTTTCAGTAATTTTACAGTTGAAGTATTTGTTAAATTACATTTATTGTTTTCGCTTAGTCATTTTGTGTCATATTCTAAAACGGAAATCGTGAACGATTGGGCTTTTTATTGTAAAACTTTTATTTATTGAGAGTTTCTTTATTATTGCCCTGAACTGATTAAATTAAAATACATAAAGTGTGAACCGTTATCGTTTTACGCGCTGTTTTGAAAATGTCACCAAAATGCATTTTTTTTTCGGCAACACAAGTAAACGCAAAGTGCGTCTGATAATTGTATTTCAATATGAAAAAGAATATTAAGCAATTGTAGTCTTTGCCTTTGCTCATTTCTAATTTAATATGTGGCTTCCGTTTTTGTTCAAATTTTCATGTTATTACGGGATTTACCCGCACACTCGTTACTGCTATTTGCCAGATTAGTGTATATTTGTCATACAAATAGGGGAGTAGCTCGTGAGTTGTACTTCCAAACATGACAGTGAAAAAAAACTGTTACAATACTGTAGTGAGATCAATGAGAGTTTTTCCATTTTGCTTCCTAAGGGTCAAAATGTCAACACTTCCAAGTTAAATGAAAACTAATTCAGAAAGTTACCATTTGGGATTTATCGCCTTTAATAATATTTTTATCTAAATGCCGCTCAAAAGCTATATGAACCAATTTTGCATACAAGATAATTTTTAGTAGTTTTTCCTTCAATAGAAACTAAAAGGGGGGTTTTACATTTGGGGGTCGAATGAGTGCTGTTGCTATTACCTTTTCAAGTAGCAGCAGTAAAGCCGATTTGGTAGTAATTTTAAACTCTGTAAAAATTGGAAATATCCAAAGTACCCAGATGTGAAAATAACAAACCGTTTTCCGGTCTTTATTTTATCGCACTAGTGACACTGTGCGCTCTACTGCTGCACATGTTGGCATTACATCCCATATAAATATTAATAAATTAATATTAAATTAAATGTCAACTTATCAACACGCACTCGTTTACCAGTTTTGATTTTCGCTGCTACAGTAAATACGTAACTGTTTAGTGAATGTGTAAGTAAATTACGTTTTCATATTTTAATTGTCCATGCAGCTGTTTCTCAACACCAAGTTTGTTAACACGAATGTGAAGGGCACCAAGTATTCTTCGTTTTATTATCATATTTGATTTATACTTTGATACTTGAAGAGGAAAGCAATTAATACTTGTAAATACGTTTTATAGAATACTAATTTTTTTTTAATTTCTTAAAAACAAATATCAAGAAATTCACGAAAATAATTGATAAGTTGAACAACCGCGTGTTTTGTTCTTGTTGTTGTTTTTGTTTTTGTTTGAAAATCACAAAGTAAAAGTTCAAAGTACTTTTTTCTGGCTTATCAGCACTATTTTCGTGAAGGCAATTCGGCTGCAGGGGCCTTCTAATCATGTCATTTGAATTGTTTAAATATTTAATATGTAAATGAGTGAGATAAAAGATGAGATAAAAGTAGTGACGAAAGTGCCCAACAAATTAAATAAATTCGTAATACACGCACAGCAACTATTTCTGTTCTGTTCATTTAGAAACCTTATGAAATCGCATTCGCCCAATCACACGAACAAAGAAGGCCACTGGCAACCTCAAACCTTGTCGAAATTTAGTAATAATTTAAGAGAATTATTTGCATTTATTGTACTTGCAGCTTTTAAACTGAAAGACCTCGTCTAACTTTTAAATGTCACAACATCAAAAGAAGGACACGTCCTCCAACCGCAATCGCAAGCAACAACCTCAAAATGCCGATAGCATGAAACAAAAGACAACACTAACCGCAACAGCTCTAACCAACAAAAAATCGAATGGCGGCCTCCACACAGGACAAACACCGCCAAAGGGTGGTGCTGCTCCAGCAACGGCATCGGGAGCGGCACTGGCGGCAGCGGGACTGACTGCCGCTATACGCAAAAAATCTCAGACTAAAGGCCAAAAAGACAAGGAACGCGCTGAACGTGAGGCGCTAGTACTCTGGCGCAGTCCCATACAAACAGTGAAATTTTGCTCACTGGAAATTGTGGCATTGTTGCAAACCTCAAGCAAAAAGTAAGTAAATGCTCGCCCCTTCGAAACTTGGACTCATCTCTTATCTCTACAACAACAACCTTTAATTGTCCTCTCCCACAGACTACTACAGCAACGTGCTCTCTTCGCTGCTTCTATAGTATTAGGAATTATTTTAAGCATTATTTACTATATTCCTGGTCCGCATCAAGTCGTTCTGGATGTTGTGCGCAAGAACACTTGGTTTTTCCTGTACTGGATCGGTTTGGGTGTGTTGTCGTCCGTGGGCTTGGGCACTGGACTGCACACGTTTCTTCTGTATTTGGGTCCGCATATAGCGAGCGTGACTTTGGCGGCCTACGAGTGTAACTCGTTGAATTTTCCAAAGCCACCATATCCAGATGAGTAAGTTTGCAATTACTGAAGTTTTTTTTGAAATCACTTAAAATTTCCCTTTTGCAGCATCATCTGTCCCGAAGAACCTTACGTCCAGAAGATGCCCAATCTTTGGACTATCATGTCCAAAGTGCGCCTAGAGGCATTCCTCTGGGGAGCTGGCACAGCGCTGGGCGAGCTGCCTCCCTATTTCATGGCCAAGGCAGCGCGACTCTCGGGCTATGATCCCGAGGATGCTGAGGAAATGGCCGAATTCGAGGAGCTGAAATTGAAAGCAAAACGCAACCGAAACACTTTAAGTCTCATGGACAAGGGCAAACTGTTCATGGAGCGTGTGGTTGAGCGCATAGGTTTCTTTGGCATTTTGGCCTGTGCCAGTGTAAGTTTGGGCATTTTAACGGGCAACGGGCATTGAAATCGAATTTAAAATTACATTTTTTCTCTTACAGATTCCCAACCCGCTCTTCGATTTGGCGGGCATCACCTGCGGCCATTTTCTCGTGCCATTCTGGACCTTCTTCGGTGCTACGCTAATCGGCAAGGCGGTCATTAAAATGCACATACAAAAGGTGTTCGTGATCATTGCCTTCAATGAGTCGCTCATCGAACGCGCCGTCGATGTGCTTGCCCGTGTGCCGATTTTCGGCAAGAAGCTGCAAGAGCCCTTCAAGGGTTTCCTGCACAATCAAAAGCAGCGCCTGCATCGCCAGAAGAATGCCGCTGCTAAGGACTCGGGCAATTTGCTCTCGAAGATCTTTGAGACTTTCGTCATTTGCATGGTGTGCTATTTCGTCATTTCGATTGTCAACTCGCTGGCGCAGAGCTATCACAAGCGGATACACAAAAAGGCCGCCAAGAAGACGAAGAAGCTCGTGGCGAGAGATTAGGCGAACTGTTCCGTTGGGGTTTAGCTGAAATTATGTGAAAGTACTAACTGATGCAAAAAGGAAACAATGAAATGAATTGAAAAGCGATATGAAGCAAACTAGTAAAATTTTATTTAAATGAAACCGAATTGCTTTTCTTTTAATTTCAAATCCCGTAGTTTAAAAAGAAAGAGAGAGTTTATACTTGATGTAAAAAGACTAGTCTTGAATTGTATTTATAGCGCATGTGGCATTGATGAACTCTGTTGAACGTATTGAATTTACGTTTCTCGATATGCTCTCATACATTTAAAGAAAAGAAAAGAAAATTTTCAAAAAGAAAATTTACAAAAAGAAAATACCAAATGTTTACAAATATTGGCAATATATGGATTCAGCATAACACATATTTTACATATAAATTAACTGGGCCAAAATTTAAATGTTATTCTGATAAAAGACACTGAGAAGCAGCGTGTGTGGGTAGCATTTGCCATTCGCACACATTCCCCAATTTAAACATGAATTTTATAAATTTTAATAAAGTTTAAAGCGAAAACGTCATGATTTGAAATAATAAATAAAAAAACTGTTTTATGGAATTGAAATTGGAGTTTATGTTTGAAGCGTTTTTAAAGTTCAAGAAATGCAGGTAAGCAATAATTCCGAATCGGGATTTAACTCTATTGACCAATAAATTGGAAAAAAAAGCATTGAACAAGGTATCAGCCATAAAAACCATAACTGTTAACTCCCTGGAAAGTCGTAAAGAAGCCCTCCGCCCACCTTCAAAGATTACTCTGATCACGCACCCAATGTCCGTTTTGCTCTAATATGCTGGAAACCAGATTCTAAATTTGAAAAAAAAATTAAATTTACAAGACAGTTTGTTTTTTTGTAGAGACCTTTTTAAAAGAGAAAAGGAGATAGCGTAAATGAAAGAGATATGTAAAATAGCAAAACATGAATTCGCGATAGTCAGCCCTCAGCATTTCTGTGGCCAAAAACAATAAGTCAAGAGGATACCTGCAACATCTGCTATTGGGCGTTACAAACGGTGTTATCAAAACAATGTATCCTTGAGCACTTTTTGGCCAGATTAAAAAAGGAATGAGTTTGACGACTACGGCAATTATCGTGCGAAATGACAGACTCAGGAGACGATGCTGGTTAAGAATGTATATACTTTTCTAATCCTTCCTAATCCTACTTTTGGGCACTAGTGTGCAGGGTATAAAAGGTGAATGTGAAGTTTCCGATATTTAAAAAAATATTTTTAAAAATAAAAACTAATTAATAAAATTAGTAAAGAAATTTAGGGCCATAAAGTTTTTCTGATTGTCTCATTTTTACAATATTCAGGCTATTACCAAGAAATCTGAGCGTAGAAAATCAAAAAGAACCCCGGATTCATGATCAGTAATTCCGATTTATCTCTAAAAAACCATCCTCATAGCACATTTATTTTAAAAGTCTCAATTTCTTTTCCAAGCGAATATGAATGATCCCAATGAAAAAAAACGCTAAAAGCTACAATCATAGCAACACACCTAAATCTTAGCCTTTTCTCTGCAAGTATATGAATGCACAGTTTTTTAAGGGTTTTTTTTTATTTTCCTACAGTAAAATTAAAGATGAGGCCTTTTCCGAACATCATGCATTAAATTGACAAGACAATTTGTATTCAAACCATCACATGTTTTATTAATACATACATATTTGCACTAGATGTACTAAAATGTGTGCGTAGCATTTGGTATTCTTTTATTACATATTGCCTGCTCCACTGTAGAGCTTTGCAGAAATAATGCTGCAGAAAAATCTGCAAGACACTGCTCCGGTCGTGAGGTATTTTCCAAAACATTTCAGATTCATGAACGGACAAAAAATGAATGCAAAAGCCAAGGAAACAATGCCTAACAACACAGCGACCCCGGCCAGAGTACGATACAGTGAAGCAAGGATAAGTTTAACACAGGAAAACATGCTTTTGGACCTGATCAACCAAATTGTGTTTCTTAGTCGATTTTTGTGATTATTACAGTCCATGTGTCTTTTCTTGTAACTGAGAACCTCGGGAAAATTGAGCAGCCGTTTTTCATCCATTATCGTTAAGTACCTTAGAAGTACCTGCTAATTTACAAACATTTTTGTAAAATTATATACCATGAATAGAAGAGAAGACACAATTAAATGATGTTTGCATTATGAATTGAACCTGGCCATTCCAGACCCTTGGCGGACTAAATCAAGGTTTTCCCTATCCAGAGCGTTGAAAGTGGAGCTTTTACTGTATTTCGTACTGAAACATTCATTAAAATTCTTTCTTATCAACCCCCAATTGCGACGCACGGGCAGGGTTGGTGGCTTGGCTGTCGCACATTCCACTTGAATAAACGCATTTTACTTGGGCCTTTTCGACGACCAGACGGAGGGCGGAGATCGGAACGGGAGACTGACTGACAGGAACGAACGACCAGCAGTCCAACTAATGTCTCGCAGTTTTGGCTTTTTTTTTTGTGATATACCCAGTGTACCCTGTACGAACGGACTGCAATATCCGTATGCGATGGAGCGGGGGCGGCGACACGTATTGTCGCGAGGTGGGGTGCGGCAAGGCGAAGCAAGGGCTTCTGGCACTTCGTTGTGAAGTGTAGTCATGCAACAGGCAAACGGTTAACTTCAGTATGGTGCCGCAGATCGAACAGGGCGTAACGTTCGAGCCAACATTTAGCGGAAGAGCTGGAAAGTGAAATACAAAAAATAATCCAAAGATAGTATTCATACAGAAAATCAAATAAAAGTTAATAATTTGTTAATAAAAATTGGAAAAGTGAACAATGTGCAAAATGTAGAGCAAATTCACAAGAACCGAGAAAAGAGGGTCGTGTTTTTCGTCCAGAAGTGTACTTTGAGTATTATCAAATAGCACGAATATTGTGTAGCATACTTAGACGTTGACACAACAATTGCAAAATTTGCGGAGCGGAGGAAATGGATTTTCAGCATCGCAACAATGGCGGAAATAAGTTTGTCTGTCCGAGTGATAGGCAACTGGCATTGAGAGCAAAGTAAATATACCGACAACAGAAAATATGCTATGATTTCTTTTCCTTTTTCACGTTGTTGTTGTTGTTGCTGTTGTTTTTTTGGAATAGAATAGAGTCGTCAGCGAGAGATAATTAAATTAACTGGAGAATGTGTGCTTGGAACAAAGCCCCGTCAGTGTGATACTGAAATGTAATGAAATTTATGATATGTGGTAATGGCACATAATTAAATGAAGGACCACTTGTGAAAATAAGGCACATCCGAATGTGGAATAAAAGAGCTGTGTGACGACGCCAGTCACAATGAAAAGCTATTAAAAATAGATTAAATTTCGGAAACTTGTTGGCATTCCTAATGGGCCCCCATAATGGCGCTAATTAATTTTTAATAAGCTAATATTAAAATTTAATTGGAAATTAAATTGAACCCTCACACGCTGTGAAAATTTCAGACATATGTCTGCCGCGCAGCCAATAACTAATAGCAATCCCCATACGTGGGGTGGTGGTCCGTCGTCTGCATTTTTATTTACTGGAGTTGGAGTTACCTTGTCGTTAACCTTGCTCCGGTCGGACATACACACATACTACGTATATTTTTGTTGTTGTGTTTGTGGTAGTAGAACACGCATTTCTCACTCCACCCTAAAAAACACTACCGTGCCCAGCACAGCAGCCATCCACTCAACTCAATTTTGCAGACAACGTCCAAATAAAAAAAAATGGCGACTCTTAGGGTGCCGTTTGTTGTTCCGGTCTCAAAGAAGTCAGCGAAACAAATACTAATTCAGTTGCACTCCGACTTGCAGTACACAATTGGGGAGCGCGGTTGGCGTTGGAGAGCCTAACAATGGTTTCCAGTGGTGTCAGCTTTGGACAAAAGAGAATTTCTTAAATGGAATTTTGTTGTATCAATTAAGCCGATAAATTATATCAATCTCTAGTTTTTCGTATAGGGATTAGCACTTGATGAAAATTACATCAGTTATTCCGTGTCAAGTTAGCAGAGTTTACGATAAAAACCTTTTTAGGTGCCAATCAATTGTTTTATAAAACTAAATTGGCATCACTATATGAAAGTACACATTGCGCTATCTTTGGAAATAATATCGCTCATATTCGCTCATGTTCGCGAACATCCGTTTTTTATTGCCCCATAATACGACAACTATCAATGAAATGGAGTATTACCAATTGGGACAATCGTAGAATAGTTTCCAAAAAGTTGTTCAGATAATTCTAAAGCTGGCTATTACAGAATTCCCAATACAATTTCGCTATTTGCTAGATAAAAAAAAATCTTTTTATTGAAACTAAACTGACTCATTTCCGCCTCATAATTGCTTGCATTAGCTTAATTTCGGCTGATTTTTTTATTGTCACATATTAAACGGAAAACTCCCCCACCCCCTCTTCTGCAATCATGATGCCAATAACCGACCGGGGCTCTGTGATTTGGATATTTGTATTTGTGCAGGCGTTGAGCTCATTTGTAAATTCACATTAGCAAATACGGAAGTGATAGCATACAATTTTTGAAGGACTTTGATTGTTAGCATTTACGTGTGCTGGCAAATACGTATACGTAGAGTTGCATAGTTCATTTTACTCGTGTTAGTCATTTCTGGTGGGTTGCTATCATATGCTGAGCAACTTGAACTTGGAACACACACTGATTAACATATTCAGTTTATGCCTATCGGCTCGATTGTTTTGGAATGAACTTTAATTTGAACTAGCAAAGGTCAACAGATACCGATTGTTTTTTTTTCAAATAAAATTTAAATTGAAGTCAACGACATTTTTGCTGAAATGAACATTAAGCTGGATTCTAAGCAGGCAAAAAGTACATTAAGGGTTTTCACGAGGCCCTGTGTAACGGAGTAAGGAAGTAAAGTGTACAATTTCGAGGCATTTTGTTGTTAGAAAACATTTTTATTTTACACTTTACGCTTTTACTCTGCTATACAGGGACTCGAAATCACCCCCAATATAAGGGTTTAATAGGTATTGTATGGACTACTCTTGAATTTCTCAAAACCCAAATCCGTTTAAATTTCACTTAAACACATTTTCAATTCCCCAATCCACAGGTTAAAGGCTGGCTGGAGTAGCTCAAAAGCCACCGAACCGCTGAGACCCGAAGAACAAGCGGCCATCATCTCCGTGATAAGACGCAATGAAGAAATCGAAGTGGCCGAAAGGCAACGAGTTGGACGGCTCGTCGAACGCGTGGAGAAGATCAAACAGCGTGCCACCGAGCGTGGTCCGAACTGTTGTCGGTTATGCGGCGACACTTTCGGACTACTCCGGCCAACACGCATCATCTGCGAGGACTGCAAGAAGGCGGTGTGTGCCAAGTGTAGCGTGGACATTAATATTCGTTACCATACCAGCGAGAAGACTAAAGAGATTTTCCTCTGCCGCATTTGCTCGGAGACGCGCGAAATGTGGAAGAAATCCGGCGCCTGGTTTTTCAAAGGACTTCCCAACTATGAGATCCCAAGCAGTACCAGCTCAACACCGACCCACCAGACGGCCAGTGCTGTGTCCGAAGTGATGGCTCAGCGCACTGCGCAAAGCTGCAGCACCACACCGATCCGGAATGTGCGCGTCAAGAAGTTGACCATTCGGGTGAACGACAGCAGTAGTTCCGAGGAGGATATCGATGGAGCTTCCAAAGTTGATGATGGTAGTGCGATTGCAGCAGCAGCCAGCAGTGGGGGCGGCAGTGAGATGGCGCCCAGCAAATTGCATCGCGATGATAGCTTTCGTATGCGAACTTTCGGTTCGATTCGTAGCTTTATCGATGGCGGAGAACGAAAACTGTCGAATTCGTTCTTCTTCAATCGACAAATCTCGAAGTCGGAGTGTAGAGAGCCGGAATTCGATACGATTTCCACAGCATCGACCGTGGCCACGCGTCGTGAGAGCAACAACTATGCACGACGTGGCTCCGTGTCGTCGTCCTGGTCGATCAGTGATAGCTCGTCGGGTAATTCGGGTGTGACAGCTGGGGCAGTCAACAACCACCATAATCAGTTGAATCCACATTGTCGGGATCCGCTGTTGGGTTGGTTGGAGGTTGCCATCAGTTATCGCGAGAGCTTCCATAGTTTAGACTGCACCATGGTGAGGGCGCGTGATTTGCCACCCATGGACCCATCTGGTCTGACCGATCCATATTGCAAGCTGAACATCATAACGCCGGAAGGCAAATCCAAGTATACGCGGTGGCAGCGCACAAAGACCGTTCACAAGACACGCAACCCGGAGTTTAATGAGACGCTGCAATTTGTAGGCGTCGAACCGGAGGAGCTGGGAAACGCTCTCCTCTATGTGGCCATATTCGATGATGACAAATATGGTCATGATTTTCTAGGAGCCGCTAAGGTTTGCCTATCTTCGGTGAGTTTCCATTTGAGTCCGCAATTACAAATCATGCTGAATGTTAACTTGATACCTTTTCAGGTGCACAACACCAATCAATATCGCATTTCGGTGCCTTTGGGCGCTGAAGATCAATACAGTAACGAGGCTGAGTTGGCTCAGGAATGGCCACATGGCAAAATTTTGATCTCCCTCTGCTACAATACGAAGAAACGAGCTTTGGTCATTAATGTCAAGCAATGCATCAATTTGATACCAATGGACAGTAATGGCAGTTCAGATCCGTTTATCAAACTGTAAGTACCCCAATCGCTTACGCTAAGCCATGTTAATAAATATTACCATTACAGCCAATTGAAGCCCGACACGCACAAGAATAAGAAATACAAAACAGGCGTCAAATGGCGCAATCTGAATCCCATCTATAACGAGGAATTCCATTTCGATTCCAGTCCGCACGATCTGAACAAGCAAACGCTGATCATCACCGTCTGGGACAAGGACATTGGCAAGAGCAACGATTTCCTGGGCAGTCTCATTATCGGTTACAATAGTAAGGGCGATCGTCTACAGCAGTGGCTCGATTGCATACGCCTACCCGATCACTTTCACGAGAAATGGCATTGTCTGTCGGGCGATCATACGCACTAGAATTACATAAATACAAAAATGAACAGCATCCGGTTTGACTGCATTTAAAGGTGGCGAGGATGCGAGAAGTATGGAATTTGATTGCCACTTTCCAAATCGTTGCCAAAATCAAATTATTTTGTAATATGCATTTATTAGCTACTTTTTTCCAAACAACAAAATTTATTTAAGTGTCCTTAAAAGGGTTTAAAGTTTTGCGAACTTTGCATTCAAATACAATATATTATATTTAATACATACATAGATACATACATAATCTATGTTTAACAAAAGACAACATTATTAAGTTGAACTCGAGTATCGAGTATTTCAAATTAAAGAATACCTTTTCCAAATTTATTAGAAATTAAAAGTTACAGTACATGTACACTTGAAATTGTTGTGGTTTTTTTATTCGTAAAATATAAACAAAAGTCTCAAAATTTATATCGGATTTGTAATTCAAGAGGCATACGTATTACCAGGCTTAATGTTGGGACCATTGTAAGGCCATGATTATTGACCAACCTTTAATCTCAAACAAATCTGTGGAAGAAAAATCTTTCCTAAATTTATTTTTTTCTTTCCAAAAATTTGAGTACATTTCTTTTACTTTCTTGTATGAATTAACTACAAGGGAAGAAAAGAAACGTTGAGGACCCGCGCGACATTGAATTTTGAAGTGTTCTTATTAACTGTTCTTATTTCCTAATTTGATAAAGTTTCCCGCACTTGAAATGCGAAAAAGCTTTTTTCTTGTTTTGACCCCAGGTATCACCTACTTCATTATTTGTACTAAAGCGTGGGACACACTTTTATTTCGTAAAAAATTTCACAATTTCGAATCGATTGTGGTTGACTACTGGGCGTATGAGTGACGCTTTTTATTTATATGGAATAAATGTTACTCATACGTCACCATTTGCTATTCGACCAAATTATGTGAACTGCAGTAGTTTTGTTTTCATTTGGACTGAAGTGTTCAGAAGAGTGGTTAAATTTGGAACCAAAAAATGAAAGTTCTGGAAAAATTACACAAAATCGATTTATTTTGCTTAGTTTGTTACAAAACAATAACCACACCATATTTACACCATAGGTTGGTAGATCTATGTCGAATTTTATGGAGCCAATCGGTCTATTGATGGACAAGTCAGAGGAGATTTCAGAACCTTTCCTTGCGAGTTCGTCCGCAAGTTCGTTTCCTTGATTTGCGGTGGTTTTTTGGGTGTATCTATGTAAAGGTTCCCTAAGTTTAATACTTTATGTACTAAAAATTCACAGAGTTTTATTATCTCCGCTAAAAAAACACTACAATAATCTGGAATGTCTTGCTGTATGAGTCAGGAAGTCATTTAAGTTTAATTTATTCACAATAGACGTTTTCCCATATGTGGGAAAACCAACTCTTTTCGAATAAAAGTTTTATTTCGAATGACAAAAATACAAAGTTTGCTAGAAAACTTACTTACAGAAAAACATCTGAGAGTCAAAAATACATCAGTAGAGAAGTACAATTTGGATCGGTATAACATATGTAACTGAAAAAAACATTGCATTGATCCAAATAATTTCAATTATTCTGACATTTGGGATTATGTCACGTCACCTTCCACCACATCATAGTTGAATTCACTGGTCAACTTATCTAACAATGTTTCACTGTGTGGAAAATGTGAGATTATCTGGCACTGCAATGCTCTTATTCATGAATGATCATTGATCATCTTGCCACGTCCGACAAGTGACAATGAATCATCACGTACAATTTACCTTTTCTCTTTCCATTTGCATCCCATTAAATTAAAAGTCAAGTGGGTTTTTCGGTTAGTGTGAAGTGAAGTAAAAGCGAAATATTTTATTGAATTAAATTGGCCTTTTTATGTTTGTTTTTGGAAAAAATATGTGTACACAAATACAATTTGTGAATTTGAATATTATAAAATTACAAACGGTTTGGATTGCTTAAATGAGTAATATCAAATATTGGATACATTTTAGTATTTCGAAAAAATTAGTAAATTCCCTAATTAGGTTACCAAAAAGGCGCTTCTTGAATTAAATTACCATTGAATATAACAATAATAAACTGTTTAGAAAAATATTGCTGTTCTGCTAAAATCACATCAATTCGAGACAAGTTTTTTTTCTTTTTTTTTTATAATAATAATAATATTGGAATAGTTGCTGTGTTGCTGGTGTCTTTTTTAAAGTAATTAGTTAATAATATCATGTAAGCTGTTGCATTTAAAGCTGATTTCAATATGTACTTGAGAAGGATCTTCAACAATAACAATTCAAACACATCAAATTAACAATAAAAACAATTAGGCTATACGTATACCTTTGAGATTCCAATTGCAATTGTACTCTTGAATAGTAAATTTAGTGACTGATTTTTAAATACTTTACGACTTGATACTAATTAGTTGATTGAGAGCGTTTGAGAAGCTCCTCGTAATTTGTTCAGATTTTAAATTTCAAATGGCTGGCAAGAATGTTTACTGTCTGCCAAAAGCCAACAACAAAGCCACCAATGTGGATAGCAAAAGGCCAGCATAAGGGCGTATTGCTGCGGCGGCGCCATTGACACGCACCGACGACTGCTCTGGCAAGAGAGTAGCTTGAGTAGGACTCTGCTGTAATTGCTGCGAAGCCTGGCCGGGAACGGCCTCCATGGGAGCTAACGGGGCCGAGCCATCGGCCGGAGCAGCAACTGGCATTCCATTCGCATCGACCGCCGGTGGTGGCGGTGCTGGCGGTGCTGGATAGCAGGCCACCTTCTCCACTTCAATCATTTTTTCACTGTCATTGGGATCAGTTTCGTTTAAGCGTACTGGCATACATATGATACCGCCTGGAGGGGGCTGTTCTGGCGCTGGGCCGCCCGGTGGCATCTGCGGTGGCATCTGAGCTCCATCCACGGCCGGTGGATTTGGATTTGCTGCGAAAGGTGCGAGTGGTGCAGGGGCGGCATCAGCAGGGGCTGCTGGGTCAGTTGAGTTGACAGCTTGTCCAGCGACAGCTCCTGTTGTGATGACAGTTGCGCCACCGGCTGATGTTGTTGTTACCGATCCTGGGGGTCCATTGTTGATAATGATGATTTTATCGTCTCCACCACCACCGCCGCCATTCATTGGTGCTTGTTCGACGACACGAGTGTGTGTGGGAGTCAGAGCATGGCCAAGCAAAGCCCCTCCAATTGCACCAGCAGCCAAACCGGAACCTAAAAACCGAACAAAATTAAATGAATTTTCATAAATGTTAGGATTTTTACGCACCGAAGCCCAATCCTGACGATTGCTGTGGCGGCTGAGAATAGTAGGTGGCGCCTGCAGGCATAGCTGCACCTGCTGGCAAGTAAGTGGCACCCGCTGGCATATGACCACCTCCTCCAGGATAGTATGAGCCTCCAGCGGGATACCCACCGCCTGGATAATAGCCACCACCAGCAGGTACATGTCCGGCGGATGGATAATAGCTCGCGCCAGCTGGCAGAGCTCCTGGCGAATGATAGGTAGCACCAGCGGGAAGCGCTCCTGGGGAATTGTAACCGCCCGGATTGTACTGCTGAGATTTGTAGGAGTTGTGCACGCCTTGCTGATTAGTTGCTGTGATGGGTGTGTGAACATTGCTGCCAGAAGCTGCACCATAACTGGGAGGAGCTGCATTATTGGGCTTATAGGCCGGAGCCGCTTCGTGCATGTTGGTGTGAGCACCACCTGCCGGATTAGAGGCAGAATATGCTGGCGGTGGTCCCTGTTGCTTCGGTGCATTCCAGCCGATTGGTGCCTGGTTTTGTCCCCCTGTAGCCGTAGCCGGACGATTTGGCTGCGAATTGTAGTTGGGATAGCTCAATTTGGCAACGTCTGCATGCGAGTTACTGCCACTAGAGGCGCCATTATTGTTGTTATAAGTTGGCCTTGTCACATGACCAGAATTACTGGACGTCGACGTTTTACGATTGCTGCCGTAAGTCCTCTTTGCATCGCCCAAGCCAATATTGGAGACCAAGAGCAAAGCTACCACCGCTACTGCGTAGTTGAAATCCTCCTTACTCCTCATTATTGATTTTCGGGAACTGGTAACTCTGGAACTCAATTACTGTTCCTTTGTCCTTGTTAATTTTTGTATTTTTTGATTCTACGATTAATTTTTTTCTTGTGATTCAACACTTTTATGAATTTTAAGTGCTAATTAAAACGATTGTTTCTTGCACTTTCTGGAAATTTTCACTTTTTTCGCTGTTCGTTTTTCTGGTATTTCTACTGCGATTTCACTGAATTTCACAATGGTCCAATCGAATGTCAAAAAAATTCACAAAGATCACAGTTGCAGTTCACAATTACAGAAGAAACCCTTGTAATGTCATTTTAGAGAGTGAGAAAAAAAAGTATCAAAGTGACATTCAAACTAACCTTTTTTTTTTTTTTTTTTTGATATTTAAGTTACTCCATTCCCCTTTCCCAGTGGAAAGGATAGGAGGTCTCCGAAGAGAATTATTTGGCCAATTGCGAGCAATTATAACGCCATCCGAAAGTATTTTCCTTTATGGAATATTAATATACGACCACCTTTTGACGAGGCTGTACTAAGTACGAGTTACGGTATAGACGAGAAAATTTTGACAAAAACAAACTCGTCTCGACCAAAACACGTCCTCACACCAAGCCACGCCAAACGGTAATGCAAACTAACCTTAAAAATCGGTTAAATTTCCAAATCAATTTTTTCTCAAAATAGGTTTATCGAATTGAAAAGTAACTAACAGGTTGATAGTTTCAAATCGTCAGATACGTCAGAACAACAAGCACACATTTTTTGTTGTATGTGTTTTCGTAATTTTTTTATTGGAACCCTTTTTTAAGCAACAGGACCCTTTTGGACCTTCTTTTCTGAAAATTTTCAACGGTCACCCTGTTATGAAATATTTGATGCATTGTGAATTGTGTGTGCTATTGTGAATATGACCTTTAAAAGTTGATTTTCAAAGATTTTACTTTCGGTTCAAGTCGTTTTTATTACCAGTTTAGAAAGTTTATCAAGATATTTTAATACAAAAAGTTTGAAGATGAATTTAAATT
Organism: Heteromyza rotundicornis; assembly: GCA_951394025.1. Lineage (NCBI taxonomy): Eukaryota > Metazoa > Arthropoda > Insecta > Diptera > Heleomyzidae > Heteromyza > Heteromyza rotundicornis. The sequence continues at coordinate 12,306,969 of OX596010.1, read as the reverse complement.
AAATCGTTACAAAAAAATATACAAATTGGCCGCATTCAGCGGAGACAACAGTTGTGTGATTATTCACTGAATCACACTAATTTCGAAGCGATACTATGATACTCAGTGCTTAATTGCAACTGTCCATGCAGCTTTTTTTTTAATCAATATCCTCTGAAATTAGATTAAATATCAAAAGCGAAGAGCGGCGCGTTAATCAGATACTTTTACATGTTCGTGCTTTGCTGCTGTTTATGTTGTCAATACAATATTTGAACCAATCCATACACAAGATACAAAAACAAAACATTTAAAATTTTCAAAATTTGCTATAATAAACATAAAATATTTAAAAACAGAAACAAAAATTAATAACGCAAAGTAGTCAATTGAAGCCGGAGGAACCTTCTCTCTACACATCCTTTAGAATTCGAGTTTGTCGACGCCACGAGCCTTTGCTTGCTCGCAGAAGCATTTGCCATACTCTTCAGCTGCTTCGCAGGCATTATCCGAAACGGGAATAACTGCACAAATGTCCGCAATTTCAGTACCGACCCTCATTTTTTCAGCATCACCACCGGTCCATTGATTAGCGTGTTCCAATGCAACCGATTTCACAAATTTATTGTTATCATCCATCTAACGAGGTCGAGAAGAATGAATAGGAAAGACGCTTGAGGAAATGTTCACCGCAATTTTACTTGTTAACTAAATACGTACCACTTTCAATTTCTTCATAAGGCAGGCGCGCAGACATTTACCCTCCATGCCAGCAGCTGGCACTTTCTTGATCAAATCATCAATATCCGCTGAAAAGGGATATTTGTATTTTTTTATTTCCAATTCCAACTAGATCGCATGTGCAACTTACAAGCGGCTGCTCCCACTTCGGCGCGGCATGCCTCGCTTTTCTCCATGAACATCTTCATAGCCTCCTCCTTGTTAAATTCCGCCTTGCTGAGCGAAGCGCCCAGGAAGCAAAGAGAAGCGATAATCACAAATTTGACCATTTTCTTTTTTTTAAATATGTGAGTTTTTCTAAAGCTGATTCAAATACTTTTGCTGCTGGATCTGCACTGATGTCAGTCACAATTTGAGTTCGTATTTATACATTGCTCATTTCGGAAAAATTTAAATACTTCTATTGTTGACCTTTAGAAATGAATCTCTCAGCTGTGAAATTATTGGTTGATGGTCTCATATTGTGCCTCATTGAATACGTGCAAATAATTAAATTTAATGGAAACTGTTACACCCATTTTTCAATCTTGTCCATTTATTTGCAAATCATCAGACAGTGCCAAAAACCACACCAGCTTTTATACAAATTCCTGCATTGGAACGCACTATAAACCACTATTTAATTATTTTTTGTTTGTTATTGCCTATTTTTTACGAACAATGGAGCCTCAAAAAGTATTCCACATAAATTTTTACGTATATTACTGCATTTTAAAATTTTTTTATTGGAGCTGCCACGTTTACCGTTTTAATTGTTTTCCATTTTTTCCCCGAAACTTTAGGGACCGAACAAAATATTGCACATTAAATTTCAGAAAGATTGGTCAACTCCTTCTATCTGTGTCCAGCTCGAATCGAATTTTAGACCAGTGTGTGCCCCGTATTAAGACAACAGTCTTTTTTTTAAATGTATTCGCACTGTTTGCAATATTTAATAGTTTAAACTGTTAATTTTAGATATTGAATTCAGCAAAGCTGGGCATTAACTAGTTAATTAACGTAGTTACATTTTTGGTTAACTTTGAATGATTCAGTTATTTTCGAAAACGTTAGTTAACTTTAAAACATAATCTCACATTATATAAAATCCCATTGTTTGTCTGTATGTCCAGATGTCTGTCCTCACCTTCCATAGCATACCAGTTGACCTACGGTGAGCTGAAATTTCACACATATGTCCTATACACACATGGCTTCAGACTCTCGAGCCAGATTTTTGATTTTCCAAAAGGGAGCGTGGCAGCTTTGAAAAATGAACGTATCAGATATAGAAGCTCTCCTGAACCCACCAGTGGACTTACGAAGCTGCAATTGCTCATAAATATTGTGTGAGACCATGCCTAGAGATTCCAGAGCGAGATTTTGGATTTCTCCAAAAGGGGGCGTGGCAATTCGAAAAGTGGGCGTGTGAATTGTGGAAAGTTAGCTCTCCTGGAGCCACCAGTGGACTTTGAGAGCTGCAATTGCACATATATATTCTGTGAGACTATTTGAGCCCGATTTTTGATTTTCCAAGAGGGGGTATGGCAATTCGAAATGTGGCTGTGTGGACTGTGCAAAGTAAGCCCTGCTGAAGCAAATAGTGGAGTTTTAGAGTGGGAATTTCACACACATATTCTATGAGACCAAGGCTACAGATTCCCGAGACGGATTTTTTCGAAAAAGGGGCGTGGCAATTGGCGTGTTCAATTATGGTCCGTGCGAAGTCACCGGTGATTTACTAGTATGAATATAAATAAATTGTTTCATACACGAAATTTCGCTTTTGATAAAAAATGTTTGCATTTATTTTAAGGCAAATTGGCATACACACGGCTAGACCCAATCGAAAAAAGGGTCTGTGAGTGCAGGCATTATATTGATTACAGTTAAAATGTTTTTCAATGTATTTTTTTGTAAAAACTTCAACGAAATTAAATTTTTAATTTAACGAAACTACATTTTTGATAAACTCTGCCCAGCTGTGGAATTCCGATATGAAAAACCTTTGTATCGTATCGAGATTCAGATACAATTCGTGGACAGTCATTTGTGCTTTTGAATATGAAGCGAAAGTTAGTTTACACATGCGGTCAGGATACCCAGCGAGAGCTGTGTTAAAGAGACCTTCCATTCGAGTTTATTACCTTTGCAATTCCCTGGAATGTAAGAGAGATGTTAAATTGCAGAGCCATCTCGTTTAAAACTCAACATTTTTCTTATTTGGATTTAAATTTTGATCAGCGACCACATACTTATTACTTTGAGTAAAGCATTTATCGTATCTTTTTCATCATTTGACCAATCAGTTTGGTTTGATTTCAACTGAATGGAGGTTCTCATGCATAAACGTTAGTTGGAGTTCATATGCAAATTAAATAATTAAATAATAACATTCGCTATGTGACAATTAATAAATATCAACTGCGAATTTGACAAACCAATAATTTCACACTTGAACAGTTCCCATTGAGCGGAGAGAAATTTTGGCCTATAAAAGGTCAGTTGTGGATTACATCATACTTCAGTTGACTTTGATCGCATTACGATCGATGTATTGGCAGACCAAGCATCGAAGATGGCGTGCAGGTGGCGGTGCTTAGGAGGTTGTATTACAATTGCAATGGTACTGGTGTCGGCGGCGGAAGCGTCGCCAATCAAAGCGGAAACGCCTCCGCTAACGCTGACGTTCAAAGATGTGATCGATGACTGTCGCGAACAAACAGGAGCATTGGAATGTGTGTGGGTCAAAGATAGTAATAAAAAATAAAGTAAACAAATTTATTATTTATTTATTGCAGCGGACTTTGAGGCAATGATGACAACTTTGAAGAAGGGCATCACAACGAGCTTTGAGGGAAAGTGTATGCGTGCGTGCCTCATGAAGAAATTCGATTTGGTAAATTTCACATTTTACAATTTAAAGATTTTTCAACTAAAGCAATGGAGTTTAAATTATATAGATGGATGCCAATGGCCGATTTAATAGGGAAGTGGCTCTAGAAATTGCAAGTCAGCATGTTGCAGACGATGCTGAGAAAATGCGTGTTGCTATGGAAATTGTTAACATTTGCTATTCCATGGAGGTCTCAGACAATCAGTAAGTTTTCTTCGTACTCTAAACGCTTTGTTAAATTTCAATTTAATTTCTTTGAAGTTGCGAAGCCGCCGAACAGTATGGAAATTGCGCCGCAGATCAGATTCCAGTGATGTCGAATTGAAAGCCACTTCAAATTAAAGACTATTAAAGACCGCATAACTATAGCCGAAATTAAGTGTTACATTATTCAAGAGTGTGCTAAGGTGATTGAAGATTCTAGTAGGACAACCCTCGGAAACTCTCAGTTGAACAGACAAGCAACATAAGATTTTTTACAAATCCTTTGCCCGACTCCAGGTTTTCCGACCTTATATGAATCTCCTTACTGTTTCATTTTATTTACTGTCTTGTATTAGCAATGAACGAAACAACAAAAAATCACAATAATTATTGAAATTGTTATAACCTAAATACGCAGGAGGTGGCTATTGTGGCTATTGTCATTCATTCGTCATTGACATTCATTGATAGAATGAGGCTATTAATCAGAACTACTTTGGTTTGTTATTTAGACTTTAGTTAAGCGTCAATTAAATTAATTAAAAAGGTAGGAATCAAAAATTCAATTTTCATGGAAATTGACATAGGATGATTGTGCTTTAAGGTATCGATATGTTGATCAAACTTATTTCAATTAAATCTTTTTATATAATTGAATACCTTGTTTACATTACAATTTTGTTCAGTACTTTTGCAGCTTCAGATATATCTTCTTGACTGTTGAGTCTACTGTTGCTAAGTCTATTAATCTAAATAATTGTTTCTAAAAAACCAACATCAAAAATAAAATATTTTCAAAAACAAATTTTTTTGTTTTAATCTACAGAACATTCTACAGAACTAAAATGTACTATGTTACAACTGGTAAACTTCCAGCGGTGTTACTAGAGTATTCTTCTTTTAGAAATTGGCCGCGATGCGATTTTAATTAAATTTTATCAGAAACAAATAAAACAAATACAATTTCAATTAATCCCGTCTTGACTTCGATGCGGTAATTCGCTGCTTACTAATATTAACGATATTTAAATCTGTGGCAATCGTGAGCGATTTAAATGTCAAGATGATGCTAGCTGCCTGCACACGATCATTTAACAAACATAACATCAACGGCCATTATGCATTATGGCGAGGACTGGTACATGAGGCAGTTTAGCAGTAAGCGGCCTCAGAAGCTTACATACTCGTAAGTTCTTTGACATTGCGTTGGATCGATGCTACTTAATTTTCACCTTTGACTCAACCACATAGAATAACTAATAATTAAAAATGAAACGAATTTTTCCTTACGTTTAATTGCTTAATTTAATTGCATACCACCATTTTATAATAAGCATTGAATTGGTTCAGTTTCAACGTGAATTCTAGTTCTCGTTGCATTTCATCAAGACCAACCAAGTCAAGTGTGCAACAATAATGTGCAAGACTCTAAATTAAAGCAGCTAAGGTAACTAACCGAAAACGGTTCACAGGCAAAAGGGTGTATGCTGCCACTGCCGCTGTTGTCGCGACAACACTCTGTCACATGGAATGAAGATGGAAATGAAGGCAACAACTGCAGCCTCACCTAAGCACGATCTTGAAGGTTACATGCCACTAAACCAAAAAAAAAAACCACAACGCTTGAGAAGAAATGCCGAACAACTCACAGTGTCGTTGGAATCCAAGAAGCTTCACGAAAACCAAAGTATGCACGGTCGTCTCAGAAGTGCTTCTTGCCGTGCTTAAGCTTTAAATGGCATTAGAAGAAGAAGTGCTGCGGCAGGCTTGGGCGAACAATGCAACACCAACCGAAGACTTAGATGCCATCAATGCGCTGCAACGGCAGCAGCTTCTATGCCGCCGCTGCTCTAAGCATTTGCCATCATTCGTGGTATTAAATATTTTGAAGATTGGCGCATATTTTACGCCGCTTCCAATGAAATTAGAAATAACATAGAAAAAAGTTGCTTAAGCACACTTTTTACTTGTTGCTGTTGTTTTTGCTGTGGTTGTTGTTGCCTTACTTTTGTGGTTTTTTTTATGCTCAAGAGATGCTAGACAAAAAATTACTAAACACAAAATGGCATATAAACAGTTGACATTTGGGAGTCTGAAGTCGGTCGAGTCGTTGTCGTCTATGATCTACGATCGCAACTTTAAGCGAAGAATGTCAGCGCTGCGGCTTCGCTGTTCTTTTTTTTGTTTTTTCTATATGTTATTGTCAGACACGGTATGCTTGCAAATTATATTACAAAGTTTCATTAAATCGACATATGGCCGTAATGGCAATTAAATAATATGCATTCGATATGTCATCCATGCGATGAATTGAGAATAATCAACCGGAACTATACCTTATACTCCTAACCCGGATTCGACTGCAAAGTTAAACACTTTTGTGCATTTTGTCCAGTCAAAGGATAAAATGGATTCACCAAATTATATAAGTCATTCGTTTTATTGATCTTATTAGACAAATTCATATGATGTCATCATAACAAAGGAGTAGTCACGAAAACAAACAAATATTTTAACGAACCAACGATTTTTTGAGAAAGAGCGATTTTCCTGAATGGGGACACCCAAAGGATAAATATTTTCTTTTAATTTTCTTGTGCTGTGATTTTAGCAATATATTCCAAAATCGACCAAAGATTTTTATAAATATTTTTTTACTAAACTTCAACAAAAATATTAATACTAATCTAGATCTAGGATTTTGTTTTAGTGGAAAAAAAGGCCTTCGATGGTTTCCCTCTTTGAAAATTAATTACTTAAGTATTTACTAAGAAAAGCTGATTTTGATTAAAAATTAGTCAGTCCGAACAATATCCAATAAAAGCTCAAGAGATGCGATATTTGATCTCATATAAATAAGCCACGCTAAACACGATGGCGTTTGATTGATTGAAATTGGATAAAGATAGGATGTTAGGAGTCGGAAGTAAGTAAGAAGCAGCCCAATATTAACTTTCAGAAAGGTAATGGCCACCCTAATGTACATGTTTGCCACGCCTCATTTATGTACACACATAGCTTTTTTTATTAGCAACAAAACCAATATGCATTAATTCATCAAACAGATGCGCACACAAATATTGCTTTGAGAAATCCCATTTAAAGCCAATTAATAATTTATTAGCATATGGCAGACACATTAAGAATCAATTCTTAATGCAATAAACTCATATTAGGATGGTATTGAAGTCGAGCGTTTACTAAATGTTACGTGTGCCTTTTTCAGAAAGATGCCTCAATAGCAAAGCGAAAATCTGTTTGAACTCCAATCGAAGAGAGGAGCTCGATGAGCTCACATTTTGAGTGGCTCGAACGATGTGGCATTCTCAGCCTCAGTGCTCGTGGATAACCTATGCAGATGCGAGATGCGGCAGAATCTTGGCTCATGCCAGGCAGACAGCTGTATGCAGTTTGCTTGTTGTTGCAGTTGAAAGCTTCTTTTATAAATACCTTTGACCTATGATGCGGTCGATGCTAACGACACTGTCGTAGTCGTATAAAAGACAAACACTGCTACGATCATTGTCAGTACGAATTACAAGCGTCTCGCAAACGAATAGACACAAGGGAGAGCAAATCGAGCTAATACCGACCGATCCTTTGTTCAAGTTTAAACTCATAAAAAAAACCAAACTCCTACACACAGGACTTCCTACTCTATTAAGGATTTATTACCAAATTGAAAATGTCGTCACTGGCGTGTAAACTCATATTCGCCGTACTGTGCCTGTGTGTGTTGACTGTGTACGCGCGTCCTCAAGCTCCGGAACAACCTGAGCCGGTAATTAAATGCATTTTGGTTAAAGTCATACACGAGCTTTGCTTGAAATAACATAAGCAACACGACGTTATTGCATTCCAACCAAACCAAAATAGTTATCAGTGGGAAATTGGAAACTGAAGAGCAATTGTGTTTGTTTGATTGCATAAACAATTAACAAAAATAAAAAAACGGCGCAGCAGATGCGGATGCAGTTTTCGTGCAAAAAAAATTGAAATAATTACGATAGTGGAGTAGCAAAAATTATAGTGGAATTTTTCGTTTAGAAGTTAAAACTTCAAATGTAAACAGAAAAAAGGTTTACAAAATTTAGGACGATTTCTTGCGTTACCTTGTGTAGGAGAAAAAAAGGCATCAGTGACACCAATTAACAGTTTTAGCCAACCAATTCCTAAATTTGTGTTGTAAAAGATGAGTCCTTAAAATTATGCAACTCAACATTATTTTGCTTCATAAATCAAAGTGAGGTGTTCTTATAGAGTTTTAGACGCTGAACACAATGGTGTTTCCATCACGTCTAGTTTTTAAGGAATTTTGAGGATGAAAGAGTAAAAAAATGGTATTATAATTTCCCTTTAAAATAAGCTATTGTAAGTTTGCGATGTCAATTTCCGATTGAATTTTTTAAAAAGTACGGTTTTTTCTTTAAAATCAAATATAAAAAATTGGACACCATCTTGTTAAGCACCCAACATAGTTTAACAAGCAATAGGTCTGTTTTTGGTGTATGTAAAATTGAAAGGACTTTGGCAGGACTTTATATTTTACACCTTACTCTTGTTTAGACTCAAATGAGATAGATTCTGTGGACATCTTTAAGGTTTGCTTTTTGGAGTACCACGTTCTGTTTCATTGTAACTTAGAGTTAAAAAATAGTCGAAAAAATAATGGCTCACAACTAAACCGTTCATATACACTCAGAAAAAATTCTATCTGGGCAATAGGATGCTCTTACTATTGAAATATTGGTAGAAAATAGTTGAATTAATAGAAAACTGATTAAATAAAAATTATAATTAGCTTTTGCTATTAATTCAATTAGTTTCTACTATTATTTCAATAGTAATGCATCCTATTGACCAAATTTAGTAGTATTTTTTCAGAGTGTATAGTTAAAATATAAAATCGAAAAAATATGAGTAATAGCTTGTTTTGAATATAAATGCTAGCACTAAACGATGACAAAATATTTTTTAAAACCATTTTTTTACTTTTAATAAATTACTGAATTTGGCCAATTTAACCATTTTTTGATTCCATGATTCTGCATTTCTCAAAATCCTGACGTGATAGAAAAATTCTGAGAACTCCCTCCATCTTGTTCTATAAGAAATGCTACGTTTGGTTTATGGAGTATAAAAATGTTCAAAATTTGCAGGGTTGTGATGTAAATAAAACTTCTACATACTTGCTATCAATGACTTTGCATTGCCGTTAGAATCCGGCATCAAACTTTTGGTACAGTGCATAAGGTGATTGACTGTGTTTTCCAGAGAACAGGACCACATTGTGATTTCCCAACAATTATAATGTTTGAACAGTCACCTTGATATGGAAAGGAGCTAACTCAAAGGAACTAACTGAACGAGAAACCAAACAATAATTTTGGGTTTTTCTAATCATATTTTTTTTAAATCATATCGGAAAACCCACCATTTTGGTATTTTTCATGGATATTTCCTTTTATTTTTTGTACTGAACTCCTCCCAATTAAATTTTGTTCTTTTCGTGCTGAACTCCTCCTAATCTCATTTCAATGAGACAGCAAAAATGCATATAAAGCTAACATCACACTTGAAAATAAATCTCATTTATCATTTTAGTACGAGTACCAATATGAGGTTAAGGATCCCGAGAAGGAATTATTCTTTAACAAAAATGAAGCGGGCGATGCTCAAGGAAAAGTACGTTTTTGCCTCTGAACAAGTCAAGACATCCCCTCACATACTTTTATTTTTTTTTTTCAATTATTAGGTATCTGGTCAATATTCTGTGTGGTTGCCAGACGGACGACTGATGACAGTGGCCTATACTGTCGATGGTGAAAATGGTTTCGTGCCCAAAGTAACCTTCGATACTAATAATCCTCTGGGCTAAGGAAGCTGATCGGAAGTGATATTAATCAAATCAAATTAACATAACAACTCAGCAAATATAGATGAATGGTAAAATCCGAAACGACCGAGAGCAGAACGAAATGTGGCATAAATACGAACAAACTTAGACCCTTAGTAAAACAACAACAACGTAATAAATAATTAAATATGTATAAATAAATAATATTCAATATCTTCTTCGTCATTCGTACTTGTTAAAAATTGTACTTGTAAATATATTTTACCAGAAATCAAGCAAAGTATACACGAAAGAATGTATAAATAAATCAAAACGCAAACTTGTATGTACTTTTGAAATTATGTTAGAATATGAATTTATACGATACTTGCGAAACTTACAATTAGTGTACATCATCTTCTTCAATCGTATGCTTTATTTTATTTTTTTTTATTGTTATTGTAAACGAAATAATCCAACACAAATAAATGAAATTATTTTCAAGTTTAATATGAAGCTTTTTGAATTTAATATTGAGTTAATATTAATTTGGCTGGGACATACACAACTCGAATTGACTGTTTTAAATATTAAAAATTGTTCCCCTTACACAAACCGTTTTCACTGATCCTGAAGGAACGCTCGGAGAACCACCTATTTTTCTGAGTGTATTAAATCTTCGAGAAACGCTGACTGTACGGTATTGCGGGAATCGTAATGTTCGAACAGTTGGCGATAGTGAAATGCTAAATGCGAAAGTTGCAGTGTAAAACTTCTATGTAAATTTAGTTTTATATTGAAAAGGGATACGAATGTCCATGTCGGTCTTTATTGCATTTGTGTTTCGTTGGTTACTGTTACTTTTGCAGGAAAGCACAAAATAATAAAACATTTGGGTTGCCAACTACCAGCAATTACAACCGTAAACAACATCTTCCCCTTTTCCGCTGACTCAGGCCTGCATCCATACAATCCATAGACACCCAGTCAATCTTGAGATTTTCCTTCAATGACCCCTTTAAAATTAAAGTTCATACATTTATTGAAAATCCGCCTTTATTGGTTGGTTATCTTCTAAAAACTAAACTAGAATATACGAATTGAGGTTAGGAAATCTTATGTGAACAAGACGAGTTGCTTACACGTTTTGGGAGTAAAATAAAATTTATGGTATTTGAACTAAAAAATCATGGTTAGAAAATCTAAATGTAACAATAAATTTTTCATTTCACTGTGTTTGTGTGTCGTCTTCGTCCTTTGTCGCTGCCTCTTGTTCTTCTTCGACCACTGCAGGTTCATTCGATCTAGTGTCACTGGCATCTTCGCCACCCTCCGTGCTCACACTTGCAATCTCCTGCTCAGCCTCGTTTTCGTTTAGCATCTCTGTGAGCACTTCGACTAAGCTTCGTGCCTCATCGAGCATTTGGCGTGATGTATTCAATTCTTCCTCGAGTCCCTCGATTCGCTCATGTAGACTCCGATTTTCGTCAAGTGTCGTTTCCAAAGCGGCACGGCGTTTCTCAGCTAGTCGTTCCCAGTAAGTCTCGCTTGGCGAGTCACTGGTGAGGTCATCCGCAGTGATGGATCCAGAGCCGGACTTTTTATCTGGACTGGTCTGCGTCTCGGTCGTATGTGTCTCAATCTTCTTGCGTTTGGCGTACTCGACTGAGGCCAACGAAGTGGCTTCAGAGGCACTGTAAATTAAAAAAATGTTTAGCATAAAAAACTTTTCATTTATTTATGTTTTGATAACATGTTGTTAGTTTAAAGCGAACGAAACATAGCCAAAATGAAATGGGATGAGGAAACAATTACTCACGCTTTGAGACGGCTCAGTTTGTCGATTTGCGGCCGTCCGGCCAAGTTCTCCTTGTCGGTTGCGACGCCTTGCAGCACCTTGAGCGTTTTACGTGTGTTCTTTATGTGCTCCTATATATGTGTACCATGTGATTTAACAGTGAAATTAATAAAAACAAAAAACAAAGGAGGAAACCAACAGCCAAACATTAGCAAACTCAAAAGCCGAAATTAAAATTTAGAAAACAAAAGAACATTTTTTCTGTGCTTACCTGCTGTTCGGCCGCTGAATCGATCTGGATGAAGACCTTTTTCGTGGAGACATTAGACATTTTACACAAATGAAAATACAAATTTCTGTTTTTATTGGACAACGCAAAATACAAATCAATTGGAAATTAGAGAATAGATGCTTTATTCGAAATTGAGATGCGAGACAAACTAAATTTTATCAACGCTTTCGCTCAAAAACATATGTCAACTATTTTGAGCGCCAAATCATTGCAGTGAACTTGGTTGCATTTGATTCTTTGAGTTTACAGGGTGTTTTGCTTATGTTAAGGTGCATTTAGATCGGAAGAAACTCGCGAACAAAGCCGAATTGGTCGGTGTAAGCCGAATTGGTCAAAATGTTCCGGCTACTCTGCCTTCCGATGCGTGTTTGGGAACAGGCAAATTCGCAAACCGAGCGTTTTCACCAACCGAATGAACAAGATTTTGTTCAGGGCATGACACACTGGCGTCATTTGACCCCTATTCATTTGTATTTTTATTCTCTTTTATGCTCTTTTACTATTTTGACGCCTGGACGTGTCACACGCAAAAATATTTGACGCCGGGTCAATCTGCTCCCTTTTTTCTTTATATCACAAAAGGGTTGCAATCACTAATATTTTATGTGCCTATATGATAAAAGAGTGCAACCCATGCACATTTCAGTTCATGCAGAATATTTTTATAAACCTACGATTGTACAATTTCATTAAAATATTCATGTTTAATTGTGTTATTTACTTACATTTCGTATTGCTTCAACAAATTTAATGATAATATAAAGTAACGATGAACAAATTCCTGACAAGTGTTGCTTGCAACGAACAAAAACGGAAAATATTAGCATTTCGTATGCTTTTTTAATACTTTTGCAACCTTGTTTTTGCTACTAAAGATTTGACAGCTACATTTTGCTAAAATGCAACACTCTTTTGATTCATGACCCCAGCTCGAAGCTGGCGTCAAAAAAACCCCTGAGAAAATATTCACTCGCTCTCTCAAAAAGTGTTCATTTTTAATTTTGCCTTGGAAACAACAACACTTTGACAGCACTCGGGGTCAATTGACGCCAGTGTGTCATCCCCTTTCGCGAGTTCGTGCGATCTAAATGCACCTTTACAAAACATTTCCTTGCCAAAAAGTAAAAAACTGAAAAAAAACGATGGTCATGGAAATGATAGTGTAAATAGGCTCAAACGCAAACTGAAGTTAAGATTTTTCTCATTATTTTTCCGTTGAAAACCCCAACTGTTGAGTAATAGGACTCAGTCGATTAGAGAAAAGTGTCATTTTTCGTTCCCAAATACTGGGAAAATTCATTCAGAAAAATAAAATACTGGTTCAGTCACATGCGCATTTTATTGATTTTAAAAATATCTGAGTGTATTTGGTCAAATATTTGCCTAATCTGACCATAGCTTTACGGACATGGCTAAATGCGCTTTAAGACTTTTTGACCCAATACCAATTACTTCCAAGGAGCCCATTAAGAGTTAATTAAATCTTCGAAGGGATTTCATTATCTTTACAGATCAAACATGGATAATCTATTCCATTCGTTGTACATGAAAACACAGCTTTTCTATATTTTAACTGTTTAATTGGAAAATGTATTACAAATACCGACAATTCATTATGCCGTCTTAAAATAAAACAAACTTAATTTCGTCATTATACATGAAATGACAAAGAATGCAATTACAAAACTGTCTAGCACATACTAAATTAAGAAACAAGGCGATATGGATCAATACATTTTTCCAAAACATAACTTATTTACTCTTCTCATTGGCCAGAGCTTCCAGTTTCTCGACGATCTTAGCCAAGTCCAGGTCCCTGGCTATTTTCAGGTACATCGTCTTGCGCACCTCATGGAAAGCCACCCAAGCGGGAACTTCTTTTGCGAGCAACTGGAGATGGGCTTCGACTTCGCGCGCGGAGAGACAAGCGCGGAAACTGTTTTGGATTTTCTTTGTTACGATTTCCAGCGTAAGGACGCTTTTGCGCTCTGTGATGAAGACGTTTCGCAGGTGACGCGCCAAATCTGGCAGACGTGAATACTTGGTGGCCTCTTGGTCCTGCGAGGGGCGACGCGTCATGGCGTCGAGCGCTTTGGCCGCTTGCTTGGCGCGTATTTTGTCCAGCAGCGATTTGGGTATGCCCTTTAATAGATGAGCAGTGGCATCCTGGGGTGGTGCTGAATTGGTGGCAGTTGCTGTGCGTGCAGTGCTTGTTGTTGCTTGTGATGCTTCCGACATGTTTCCATTTTCCTTAATAAGCGTCTTTGTTGTGTCAATTTTAGCTTCGGATTCAGACTTTGTGAGATTCTTCAAATTCTCGGTGGAGATGCGATCCGATTCGACTTTGGCCTCATAACGCTCAAGGACGCGTTCGATGGGTGTGGCGCAATTGAAGAGATTACGAGCTGTCGACAATATATCGCGTGCAGACGAGTATTTCTCAACATTTGGCGGCTGAGGCAGATGGCCGCTTTCAATGTCGGGGCAATTCTCCAAGTCGAAATCGGCATGCCAACGGGTAACTTTCTCCCTGGCTATCGATAGTGGGGGATCCAGGGATTTGAGGAATTTCTCATGCTCGCCCATGACGCGCTGCAACAGAATATTTTGGAAACGCTGAAGACGCTCAGTCATTACGTGTGGATTCATTGCATTCGACTGGGCCGAGGCAAGCACGTTGTCCTCGTCCAGTTTCGACAATTCAGTCTCATTGTCCACATTGGGGGTGACAACCAACTGGAAATAGTCGGCTTTCGACACGGAACCATAATTGCGCATCTTCATTTGAGTAAACATGAACGAATCCGGGTAGAGATGCCTGATCTGAGCTAGATGCAATTCATTGAAGTTCTTGCGCAACATGCGCTGAACGGCGGGCTTCAGTTTCTTCATCGTGATGCATTCCTTGCGGTTGTGGAACATGGCGCAGACGGAATCCAGTCCCTTGAATATGTCGATAAGAGTGCGATACTTATGGGGCAGCGGCAATTGTCCAGCTTTGCTGGTTTCCACGATACTAGCAAAGCGCTGGTAAGCGGGCGGCACTATCAGCTTGGAGGGCGAGCCATGCTTGGCGGGACTGAAAAGAACACGCTTGGAGATCTGCGTGTGGCGCGGCGACATAAGCTCATTCTTGTCCGGTGTGCGGGGTGGTAGCTTCGTTGGAGTTTTGAATGTTTTTGCCGGACTGGAATGTAAAGGGAAAGAAACTTATAAATACAAATACTTTCATATACACCTTAATTTTTTAGTTGGTAGTAGTTCAATTTTCAATACCTTTCGAATGATTACCCACCATACCCTATTTATTTTACTTTTTTCTGGGGCTAAAAAATATTTTAGGTTTTTTGTGATAATATCGGCTGTTAATCGGCTTCGGCCTGTAAAATGCTTATCAGTCGGGCTCAATTATATCGGCTTAGGAGGTGATGCTTATCAATACCAATTTGGTAGTGAAAGTAAACATGGCGCCAGCCTTCAGCGTACTTGCAATTTAGCAAAAACAAAGCCAAAGAATTTTGAAAAATTCTGCACTGGTGGAGGGACGTTGTTGTCAATATTCAACGAAAGCATGAGGTGCAAACAAGAAATGCAATTGCAGCACTTTGTCATAGTAAAGACTTCTCCAGCCCATATGCCAAAATGCATACTAGCAAGTAGACAAATATGAAGTAAAAAAAGTTTTGTAAAACAAAATGCCAAATGACCTTAATTCCCGCTGAAGTTGTAAAAAAACGAAATGTTTAATGTTACCGGGTTTCAGTTTGTAGGCCAAATTGACGTAAAATATGAATGACAAACGAAGGCAATAAACAGAAATGGATGTGGAAGTGCAATTGCAAGTGATTTCTGATTATTTAATATATCGGAAATAGAGCGAACGGGAATAAGAAACAAAATCAATTGTAAACTGACCTCGTCAACACCTCCAATTCGATTGAGTCGAATTCTTTGAGCTGCACCACAGACGCTGCAGAAGCTTTCTTGGCTGGCGATACGGGGATACCTTCACGCAAACGGCGATTACGCTCCTCCTGGACTTTGCGCGTCTTCTCCAGGTTCTGTATGCGCGCCAGTGATGCCTTGAGCTCTTGTAGTTTGTCGCTGCGTGAGATTTTGGTCTTGACTTCGTCAAAGTTGAGTTCTTTGCGAACGAGTGTCTTGATTTCGCCATGCTTGAGGGGGACGGTTCCTTTTATGATTTGCTTGGTTGGTGTTTTCAAGCCGCGGTCCACATTCGCAGCATTCTGTTTGGAGGCAAACGCAGTTGCGGTAGTTCGCGTGGTGGGTGTAGCCTCATTGGCCTTTTGTAGCTCTTGGCTGCGAGCTGTGGGTGGTTTCTTGCGCGGCGACAGTGGTCCCTTCTTGATGAATTGCACCAGTGTCCCTTGCTTGAGTTGCTCAACTTTGGGAACTTTGGGTGGCACGTCTGGGCCCGTTTCTTCTTGGACACCAATGCGCTTAACGGTGGTGCGTCCAGAGCGCGTAGTGGTGTGTAGTGCCGCCTTGAGGCTAGCAATATCATCGTCCTGCTGAGTGAATGAATCCACTGACTGTGCGGCTGGGTTAGCTGCTGTGATGCTGTCTTCTTGTGTGGTGGACGGTTCGGCGGTTTCAGTAAGACGCTATAAATTGTAAAAATGTAAGTCATTAACATTTCTTTCACTTTTCAGGGTTATTAAACTTTACTATTTCTCATTTTACCAACAAAAACAAAGTCAATCGGAAAATGCTCACGTAAATGTAAAAACAGGTAATACAAAAAGGGAATATTATCCTTTTCTTGTATTGTTGATTCATTCATTGAAAAAGGAAAATGGAGTACAACGGCTTTTGCAACACAAAGAAGGAAGGGGAAAATTCCACATATAGAAAACGGAAGGGGAAGTGTGATGGCATTTTCTTTCAATTTTTTCAAACCGCCAACAGGACATTGAGAGTAGCAACAAAATTTGGTGTATATCAAATTACTCACCCTATTTTTTATACCAGCAACATCTTCTGCTGCTGGACGTTTTCGAGTGTTGAAAAACGAGGCAACTGATGGTTGGGCCATTTTCTTTGTCTTCAATGCAATGCAATTTTTATTATTTTAAATTAAATGTACGTTTTCGTTATAGAAAAATCACTAATCAGAATTATTATTTCTACTCGGTCAAAATTGGGAGAACACGTCGTGTTGTCGTCCCGCTCAAATTTCAACTGACGTGAATTTTCCCTCCAAAAGATCAGAAACGTCTGAAAATGACAAATGCTGCCAACGTCGACTGCGCTCGGTCACGTCGTTTCACCCTGATTGCGCCAAAATTGAACTGCTCGCTTCGCGCCTTTTGTTTTGGGAAATTTTTCACAGTTTTTACGCGTGTCATACATGTGTCTTCTCTTTCTGACATTCACATTCATATGGAAATTACGGTCATATGTTGTGGCAGTGAAAGTTTATGGGTAAAGTGGCGGTGGGGTCAGGGGTATACAATCAGCTGCTGAATGCAAAAATATATTTTATTCATTCGCACTTGCAAGGTATGGCCTACAACAAAAGCAATGGAATGCAAAATGAGTGACGTATAATTGCGTAGTGAAGGAATTTGTAATATGAATGGATATTTTACAATTCACTGTCTTTGCAATTATCTTATTTAGAAATTAGTTAATTATAATATAAATTCACTGTGCTTTATTTTATTTATATAAAAATGTATATACAAATTAAACGATCACATATCACATCTTTATTTTTAAGTGATTTGTCAGTCCAAGGCAGTGCTGCCAGATCCGGAAATCCAAATTATGGTATAAATTATGGTATAGGCCGTGAAATGCTAGTATTTCTGTTAAAATGATGGTAGATTAAAAAAAACGTATTTTCGATCCTTTCCTTGTAAAAAATTAGTTTTTAAAGATTCTAGTATTTCGATATTTTCGCATTTCTCTGTAGAAACGTCTTCTCCATGAAGAAAAATGTGATAAAGAGTGGATAAGAACTCGGTAGTGAAAGAGAGATAGTAAACTGCTTTACTTACATTTTGGTACACAATTTGTCATATCAAAAAGAGCCAATTTACGCTATCTATTTTATTTTTTATTACTTGAGATTCGTAGTGTTTACATTGCCTAAGCAAGGAAATGTCATTATTAAAATTTTCAACAAAATTACAACAACAACAATACAAATGCATTATTGCAATTGTGGTATTGTTTTAATCTTTGTAAATTGTCCAAAAAAGCGTTTGAAAGTTGTTCAAAAGAAATATTGAACACGCGTTTTTAAAATGTCACCAAAAGAAGAAGAAGAATTTATTGAATAAAGGGAAAAAATCGAACATTTTATGTGGGAAATTTCGGAACTTTAAATGAAAAAATGAGTTCAAACTTATTTTTGGTTACCCTAGTGATAAGTAAATGTTGTACATCACTATTTGCATTGCCTTCAATTTCAATAAACTTGTTTGTATTTATTCAATTGCCTACAGCCAAGCCAAATTAAGAAAAAAAATTTATTCAATTGTTCCTGTAACTGGGAAAAATGGAGAAAATGCACTTGATTTACATGATTGTATCGTTCGTCGTTATAAATCCGGCAACAAATGCCATACAGGCGCGCAGTGACAAGGAGCAAACGCAATCAGTCCAAGTGGTCGCGCCACCAGCAGCCAACTCAGATTTCAATCCGCTGGGACCGAAGGTGATGTGCTCCTTCTTGCCCCGCGACTTTCTCGAATGCAAGGAACCGATCGATCATGACAACAACGTCACTGCCCAGGCGGAAAAGGGCTATGGCTGCCTGCGCTTCGGTGGCTCCACCTACAAAGATGTTGAACACACCAAAGTCCAGTGCACAGTATTTCCTGATATCGAGTGCTATGGACCGCGCACCTTCTTCCGCGATGGAGAGCCCTGCGTGCGCTACACCGATCACTACTTTGTGACTACGCTGATTTATAGCATTCTGCTGGGATTTCTGGGCATGGATCGTTTCTGTTTGGGACAAACCGGCACAGCGGTGGGCAAGTTGCTGACAGTAGGTGGAGTCGGCGTTTGGTGGATCATCGACGTGATACTGCTGATCACAAATAACTTGCTGCCGGAAGATGGCAGCAATTGGAATCCGTACGTATAGCAGCGGGCCAGCCGCTGATTGCGAACTTTGTGATAATAGTTAGAAATCCCTTAAATGCATATTGAAATTAGAATGTACACGAATTCACTACATAATAAGGTCTTTATTTGAAAATAGAATAGTAGTTTCACAGAATTCAATTAAAGCTTTTCTGGAATGGTTTAATTTAACTTAGGCAGGCCCGCGGAAATGGAGCTCTCGATGCCGCAGTGGTCCTTGCCACGAAGAATTTTGAAGAACCCATTGTTGCCCCAGTCGGTGTTCCAGGAGTTGGCGATCAACCAATACGGCGTACCTCTCTCTTCACCCCAGCCCAGAATGCGAATTGCATGTCCGCCCAACTCTTTGCCGTGAACGTGCTGATAGACGCCATCCTTGTAGAGAATCAAATCCTCGTAAACGGTGAAAGCACCCTCAACCGGGCCATTGCTTTGAATCTCCTGTTGAATATCGCGTACCTTGCGGCCGACAGAGTACGATTTCGAGCCGTAGTGTTTGTCCTGATCGTAGGTCACACTGTAGCTGGCCTGGCATTTGTGTTGGCAGCGTGGCGTTTTGCCATGTTCACCGTCGCAGGCGGGCCGTGTTCCGTTTACGTGATGCTCACAAGGGGCGATTTCGTAGGGACGACAACCCTAGTAAACAAGAAAAAACCAATCACTTTTGCACACGAATACACCGTTTTCCCCAGTAATGTTACCTGATTGGAGCCAAAAGGTCCACCGCTGACAATACCCTTTCGTGTCCAATAAGCCCAAGCGGCACCCGGGAAGCCGCCATTACAGCCGAAGCCGCAAGTGTGGCAACATGACACCAAATCATCGGCAGAGAAGTGGAAGTTGACGGATCCATTCGAGTGAATACAGACCTAAAAGTACAAAAACAAATCCAATAGAATTGTTTACTCATTTCGCAAGCACAGATAAGCAAACAGTGCGCTAAAGCTTTGAAGAGCTTTTGTCGGGTCAGCGTATTCTAGATTAGTGCAAATTACTTCTATCAACAACACCACAACAAAGGAAAACAAAATGCAAAAGCCGATAATGAATCGAAATGTTTTGCTTTATCAGCAATTTAGGCCTTTGACTGTGTGACTGTGTTGCGCAAAAGCCCTGAATCACTCATTGAATGAGGCTGCATACTTACGCGATCCGACATGGCTTCGACTGCACCAAAGGCCCAGCAGGAACCGCACGATCCTTGGTCGCGAATTTCCGAAATTGTCGGGCAATTGGGCCAGGCCTTGCGAGAATCGAACTCGGTTGGCACATCATCTTCGCCAGACTCGCCCACTTGCTCTCCCAGCACCACACGCTTGTCGGGCAAGGCGAATTTGTGCGCATCCGGGTGCACACCCATCATGCGGCGAATATGCGATTCCGGCACCGACTCGTGGAAGTTACGTCCAACCTACAACGTATTAAAATATTAAATATTTCGAAATCGTTTGACCTGTTTCCACCATCAACTTACCGTCCATGTTTTAGCCTTGCTACGCACAATAGCAATGAAGTCATCCGATAATAGTTTAGGATCCTCAGCGCCCACACGCACCTGCCCAACAAAGGCTATAAACAAGCAAATCACCGCCGTATAAACTTTCATTGTTGCACCTACCACCTACCACTAGAAAAATAGGTAATTTAAATTATTCCTGATAAACCAAGGTAATTGCTATACGTATTAGACAGCGACTTACCAATAATCAATATAATATATAAAACAAATGCGTTGTTCTCTTCACAAAATCACAAAATTTAATGAAAGCGGCGGAAAAAAAACGTCGTATGATTGCTAGGGTTAGTGATGGGCCAAAAAGTACTCATCGAGTACTTTGTATTCGACACTTGATTTTTAAGTACCCATTGGATGATTACTTCAAAAAGTATTCGAAAAAAAGTTACATATATCACTCAATGTTTTGAATGCCGAAAAAGGAGTGAAATATTGCTACACATTGCGGCAATTGAAGAGGACAGCGTCAAATACAATTTTTGCAAGTGAGCTTTCTCATGCATGAGAAAGTAATTTATTTTAGCTTTCAAATAAATTACATGTTGGCGCCACCATTAAAATACGCACCAAAAAGAATTTGTTCCACACAAATGCTTCAAGTAATCTGTATCGAATAAAAAGTATCGAGTACTGAGAAAAAAGTATCAGATACTATTGGGTACCCAAAAGTATTGATTCCTTTTGTCGTGACTTGTGACATTTCTCACATCGTTCATACCGTTCCATTTCATACAAAATTTAATGTGAAATGGAGATTTATGAGAAATTCCCGTTTATTACTCTATATATGACGACTTGTGAATACCGCTTTTGCTTAACTTATATTTGCAAGCCATTTTTTCCCGAGATTTTTTTATCTTGAAATGCCTTTTTGAAGAGAGTAGGCAACACTGTACAGAAGTGGGGTGAGGAAACTTGGCATGTAGACGTCAAAATGCGATGGTGCAACAGCTTTCAGCTTCCAGTGGCTTATTAATTTTGTGCATTCCATATTGAAATAGAAAATAAAGATTTCGGCTGCGAAATGACTTCGCGAAATCTTACGGAGGTGTTTATCATTATGCGGAACAATGCTTCCAAGAATCGGAATCTTTACACCGACGACAGAGTAAGTGGAGATTCTCGTATATTCACTATTGTATTGATTTTTCTTTTTTTATGTTGAAGCGTGGAAGCGATGCCGAGCGACTGCTAAAGTACTCCATACGCGATGCAGAAGAAGGACTAGAAATGCGTGATGACTATGGCACACCGCCAATTTGGACTGACAAACTCGAAGAGGCGCAGTACACAATGACAAAGTAGATTTACCGTCATACTTTCATTTGACTGCTGTTTTTGGTTACAGTACTTTAATCATTGAAATTTTGCAGAATCAAACCCAAATTAGATGAGCTGGGCTCTCTGCACGCCCGCCATTTGCTGCGTCCTGCCTTTGATGAAAACAGCGAAGAGGAACTGGAGATCGAACAACTTAGCCAAGAGATAGCAAAGCTGGTCACGTCTACGCATCGGCACATACAATGCATACGATCTAGTCTGGGCGTGGGCACCAAGCTGGAGCAGCGTCTGACAGCGAATGTGGTGGCATGCCTGCTGCTGGAGTTGCAGGATCTAACGACCAAATTTCGAAATAGTCAAAACGTCTACCTCCGCCAGCTGAACTCGCGCGAGGAGCGTTCGCAGAAGTACTTCGAAAGCAGCGATTTTACAAACGTGGATTTGGGAACGAACAACGAACGTGACAATTTCGTGGACACTTTCGACAACTTCCTTCAGTCAACCACTACGGCGTCCACTTCTGCCGCCGGCAAATCTTATCTGTACGACGAAGATTCTGAGCAGCAAATCGACGAGCATTTCCAGAGGCCGGTGGCCAATCGCATGACGCAGCAGCAGTTGTTGCTGTTCGAAGAGGAGAACAGTCGGTTGGCCATGCACCGCGACGAAGAGGTTACGAAAATTGTCAAATCCATTTACGACCTCAACGACATCTTCAAAGACCTGGGCCAAATGGTGCAAGAGCAGGGCACCGTGCTGGACCGCATCGATTACAATGTGGAACAGACGCAGACGCGCGTTTCCGAGGGGGTGCGTCAATTGCAACGGGCCGAGTTATACCAACGCAAGAATCGCAAGATGTGCGCCATAATGGTACTAGCCGCAATCACCCTCTTTCTACTGCTGCTGCTCATCTTCACGAAGCTCTAGGGCTGCCGCAGCCACCTTGGAACCCCTCAACATTCAATGCATCTGTTTATGTAAATTTACAAAATTATTTATTAAAAGAAAATAAAGTAAAATACGCTAACATCTAACTCTCGCCGCTGTCACAGCGACTTACATCCTCTCCGACAGCCGACTGGCTACGGACCGCAAGTTGCCGTATACCTTGCTGGGCGGTGAGCCCAGAATCAAATTACAAATGGCACGACGTGCCAACTGAATGTTCTGGTAACTGCCGAGTATGTGTATTTTGGTGTCGGCCAGCACAATGCGCGTCTTGGTTACATTTTCGATTGTGAACTTGGTGCGGCCACCCTTGCCGGCCAGGCGGCCCACAGCACGACTCATGTGATCGCCGCGCAGCGTTTTTACGTCCTTCACCTCGAACGTCTCAACGAAGAGATCTTCCAAACGCAAAAGGGCCAAAGCATCGTCCACTTCGAAGCCACACAGGAACGCCTTGACAAAGTCGGCGCCTTTCTGTAAATTTGAAATGTCCGGTGTCTCTGGACTGACGCGAATTTCGACCTGCAACCAACCGCCAAAAATATGAGCAAATGGAAGGGCATCACAAACTTTGTGGCCGTAAAATGTGCTTACCTGTCTAGCCTTCATGTTGAAACGAATCTGCAGTTGCATGTGTTCAACGATTGGTGTGAAAATTTTCATCCAGTGCTCTTTCAGCGACGAGTACCTGTGCGGTGGCACTGACAGTTTCCTGATATCGCTCTTCGTCCGTTTGGCCCGTGGTGGGGCCTGAGGCTTTTGTGTGATTCCCTCTATGCCGGAAATTTCATCCACCTGCATTTGCATTGGAGTGGCATCATTGGCAGATCGCTTCTTGGCTTTTCTGGTAGTTGGCAGAAAGTCATCGACTTTGATATTTTCCGCTTCCATTTTATGTATTTTGTTATGTTAAAAATAAGGAAACTATCACGCAAAAGATCGAACCATGTGGTCGTAGAAAAATTCGTAAATGAAATGTCAGAATTTTGTTAAATGTCAACAATGCCATCACGGCAATGTTGCTAAATTGAGGGAAAATTCCCTTTTTTTTATATACCCAGCAAACATTTTGGTTTGATACTAGCCACGTCCCGTCACACCCCTTCAACGACCATTACAACGAAAACACCAACTTTGAAGACGCAAGTGTCTCACACGCCGCATTAAATTTTGTTTGTTTTTCATTATATTGCTATGGAAACAATCAAAAAGTCTGATGGAAATAGTTCTGAAAAAGACTATTTTGTTTGTTATTGATTACATTACCGGATAACTTATATTCTTGAATATAAGTTCTCTGTTTATACTACGTTTACATATTCGAGAGTACCTCTTTTATTTTGTACGACAATGCGCGATAATCCATAAAATAGTAATCTTGCCAAATTTGCAATTATAAAACAATCTCGATTAAAGCAAATATCATATTTAATCTCATTGTAATAACGAATATAAATCGTTATTACAACATTGCAAACGTTATATTTATGCACTTATTTTATTACAAATTTACTATTAGTTTTTTTTGCAAGACTCACAGCAACGAATAATTGCATTCGCAGTTGTCACATCACAAGCCGAAAAATTGTAAACAGAAATCCTCATATTATTGATTTTCGCTAATTTGGGATGCAATAATTTAATTTGCATTCTTAAAAAGCAGTAATTTAATTGAGAACACGTAGTGTGATCGAGTAGCCTGCAACGATGGAGCAAATCGAGCTGCTGAGCATCTGTACTGATTCCGCTAAGATCAAGGCGATTCTGGATGAATTCAACGGAAATGTGAGTGCCACAACTGAAGCTAATCCCAAATTAAATGCTAATCAAATTTTACATAGAATGCGGATCTCTTCAATTTCCACAAACTTCAAGCCAACGATCACTGGCACATTCTGTGGCGGGCGGTATTTGCCTTTCTCAAAGATTCGCAACTGGCGCCACTTCATCCGATCTGCCTGAATACAGTGCGTATATTGACCCGCGACGAGTTTAGCTTGCAAACTCACGACATTGTCGAGGATATGAATTGCTTGTTGGCTTTGGCCCACTTGACCGGTCCCAGTGAGATCGACACGCTATTTGAACCCGTCGATATGGATGAAGAGGGCGCTGCATCAGCAGTGGCTGCGGTAGAGATACCACATGTCTCGCAGACAATTGTCGAGGCACTGAAGTGTCTGTGTAATTTGGTATTCCAGAATGCCGAGTGCCGGCGCTACTGCCTCAAGAAGAACGCCCTCGATGCTATACTACAACGTGTAGCCTCGCCAACGCCACATCTCTGCGCCATCGAGTTGTACGACATGAAATTGCTTTTTCTGGTAACAGCATTGGAGCCGACAGCGCGCAGCCGCGTCCAACTGGACTTGAATGGTGTGGCCTACATGACTGAATGGTTAGACGAGAAGCTGCACGATGCCGTGTGGAGTGACGAAGAACTGGATTTGCTGTGCGAGATGCTCAAAGTTATGTTCAACATAACCACGAGTCCCGACAAGAGCCCCAGCGAAAACGAGATACAGAGCCTGCATTTGGCAGGCGTCATTCGCGAACTGTTGCTTCACTTTGGGTCCATGAACAATGAGCGGGAGCGAAATGTGGTCACGCACGCCATTAACCTCTTGACTAATCTGTCCAGCGCTTGTCTCACAGAGCTAATGGGAAAGTGCGAGCCAATGGAGGCGGACGAGGAAACTTCCAAGCTACTGGCTTACGAGGGTCGAAATCTGCGAGTACTGGATATTTTCCTTCGCTACTTACACTCCTCTATGGATGAGCAGGAAAGTTCCGCTGCCTCGAGTGAGCTCATCCCGCCGGTGCTGACCGTGTTGGTAAAGTGCGCTCGCGGACACCGCACAATGCGGCACTTTATACGTAACAGGGTGCTCCCTCCGTTACGTGACGTCTCGCAGCGTCCCGAGGTGGGCCACGAATTGCGCAACCACCTAAGCAGATTCCTAACACTGCCGGCGACTGTAGTGCGCGATCTGTCGGCAGAGTTGCTGTTCATTTGCTGCAAAGAGAATGTCGGACGAATGATCAAGTACACAGGCTATGGCAATGCGGCCGGACTGTTCGCCAATCGTGGCCTATTGGATTGTCGTCGCGTGGAGCACAACGAGTACTCGTCGGACAGTGAGGATAGCGACACGGAGGAGTACAAGCAACTGCAGCACGCCATTAATCCGGTACTGGGATGTTATGAGCCGCCGAAGCGCAATCCTCTCGAGGGAATGTCCGAGGAACAAAAGGAGTACGAAGCCATGCAATTGGTCCAACTGATGGAGAAGTTGCACCGCAGTGGGGTTGTTCAACCGTGTCGCATTGGTGAGGACGGCAAGCCTCAACCGGTCGATCACATACTGCAACTGCAGGAGGAATTACCGCAACAAAAGTTGGAGCAAAAGCGAAAAACCTAGATTCGTCGCAGGTTCGAAGTATGTCGCACGACAACCACGCTAGTCTAATGTACGAACGAAATACGGCCGACTACGCTTAAGTGCAATTGTCAGCCAGTTGGTGTCCCCTAAACTGGGCTTCCCCAATCGGCAGACTGTAAGAACAAACGTTGTGGCAAGTCTTCTGTTTTCTATTGCGACATTCGCTTAAACGCAGTCGACTGTATTATGTAAAATTGATACGAACGCATTTCATAATTAAATTCGAAAGTAGCTTTAATGCAAAGTCAATGTTGAATGTCTGAAATTCCGAGTAATAATACGCATGTCTTTACATTTGAATAAGATAAACCAAAGTTAGAAAAATTAACCACATCAAATAAATGTAAAGTAGCTACGTTTTATCATTTCCATACTCCGACAAAATTACTAACTAAATGCATTCTATTTAAATAACATAGAGGAGTTTCGCTAAAATGAACTCGGCATCTTTTCCATTTTACTTTTCAATAAATAATAAATAATATTTAAGAAAGTTGAGAGTTTCCATTATCAACGAAAACGAACGCAGCTGAAAATGAAGCGCTACCTATTTACATCTTCAACGTTTCAAAGAGAAAAGCAATCAAAGATGCGAGGTAAAATTTTGACAGGTTTTTTTTTATTTTATCCAAACAAAATACCTCTTTTAGTAGCAAATCAGACTATACATGTTTGTAAAGATATATTCTTCCTTTAATAGCATAGTCTTGAATTTAAATTCTAAGAATTGTTTGCAATACAAACGACAAAAATACAGAAGACTGGGAGAAGCACAGCCTATAGATGTGAGGGACAGTACGATATCAAAGAGCTCTTCGGAAGCACTAGAGAACGCACAATAAATACCTCCTACTTGGATACTAAAGATGTAAGAGAGAAGAGCTGAAGCACTAAAGGTACAACAATGACGAGCTTCTTATCTGCATCTCAGCTTGAAAACCATTCAATGGGAAATTACAAATATTTTCTCATTCAATACACACACACAAAATATATTTGTAAACATACATCTATGTGGAGGAAACTTATGAAACTTGCATTCAACTATTCTGTCATAGAATAAGCATTATTGGACATTGCAATTTTGACGGTGTGATCCCGTCCCGGCCAGTCTTTTTCGATGTGTTAAATATATTTCGACATGGGTCTAATGCGTTGGTGTTGTTGATGGTGGTGGTGATTATAATCTTGGTGCTTTGACTTTTCGTTGAGCATTTCCATGCCCTTAGAGCTGGACGAGTTGAAAGTTCGGCCAATGTGATCACCACTGCCACCGCCAAAGTCTCGGTTGCCTTTGGACAGCAGCTGGAAGTAGGTGTTCTTTTTGGGCGTGCCAGAATGCAGCATGGCAGGTAAATTGGTCGATTTGATTACAGGCGTGGAGGTGGCGGTATTACAACTGCTGTGTCTTGCAATGTGCTGTGGCTGATGGTGCGTCTCAGTGGGCTGGTTATTTGAGTAATGATTCGTTTCCTTGCAGAAGGATTTCACTTCTTTTTTGTATTTTGCGATTTCCTCTTCTAGACGCTTTAGTCGTTTCTCATAGCAGATGCGCTCTCGAGTATTTGACGTTGGCGTGGCAGTGTTGGCGCCCGCAATCATATCAGATTTTGTGTCTCGTATGTAGGTTACTTTTTGGGCCAAATTTGCTATAGTGGGAGTAATGCGGTTGAAGCGTTCGTTCGTGTCCAAACGCTTCTCATGTATCTCCTTATCTTTGGGCGAGATCGAATTGTGAATGTGTTGGAGTTCCGCCGCTCTGGCTAGTGAGGAGGAACTCTTGTACAATCTGTTGGAGTTGACTACCTTTCTCAATACACCATTCGGCGTGGGTGGCTGTTTGGCGGCAGCACCATCCTGCTGTAGGCTTCCGTAGCCGCAATCGATGGAGTGACGTTTCTCGTAAACGTAAATTCGATTGGGATCATCCAACGGTTCGCAGGGTTTCGTTTGAGCTTTGACATGGTGCGGTCGGTCGTCTATTTGCTGAAAGGTTTTTTGAGTTTCGGTTGTTTTGCTTGCCTTGCGCTTTTGTATGGGTGATGTCGTCTTCGTGAGGGTTTTGTAGATGGCGTTGCTCGTTTCGATTTCATGCTTTTCCGGGCGATTGAAATATTTCTCCTTCGAAATATACTTTTCTTCGGTGCTGTGCTGCTGTCTACTTTTGGTGGATTTTTTTATAGAATCTGTCTTCTCATAGCCACTTTGAGGTTTCGGATCTCTGCTAAAAGGTTGGATTACTTAAATTTGTGGAAATAATGCAATCCTAGACCCTTGCCTGTGTTTTGAGTTGGCCACATTTTTCGTGCTTGCAACACTCTGCCTCAAAGAGTTGGATTTCTCCGTCGTCATTTGAACTATTTCATATAATTTAGATCTATACTCGGGCACAGTCAGTCGCACATCATCACGGAAGGGCGGTAGAATGTCCACGTTTAATTCCAGTTCCGGAATGGTATTGCGAAACCTGGCAATTGAAAAGGGGACAGTTATCCTTTATTGAGATATGCAACAATTTCATTTCCGATATTACTTCTCTACGTAGCTATGGCCAAGCGCTTGCTTGGCAGTCAGGCGTGCCAGTGGATCTAAAACCAACAGCGACTTGACCAGGTTAATTGCATCCTCTGGAGCTTCACTGAGCAGATCGTTTAGAGAAGTTTTTCTAAAGATAAATAAATAAAAAAAATGGGTATTTATTTGTTGTTCCTTTTTCCCAAGCCTGAATCAAACACACATATCTCTGGAGATGTGTTTGCTCAAAAGCACTGAGCCAAATCCAGCGCCCACGGCTTTGATGTCGTGCTCTGTAACATCCGGCAAGGCGGTCACAATTTTTTCAATCTAATAAATTATGGAAATATTAAAATGGTAATTACGATGTACATTTCAAGCGCCAGTGTACCTGATTGACCGTGCTACTGCCTTGAAATAGCGGTTTGCCGCGTATCATTTCTCCCAGGATGCAACCTAGACTCCACATATCGATGCCTTTTGTGTATCTGAAAAGCATAATTTGTTTCCAAATCTATTGCAATGAAATAACTTGTCTATGGTAACCTTTTACTAGCCACCAGTATCTCGGGAGCCCTATACCATCGAGTGGCCACATAGTCTGTGAGCAGAGGTTCTACCAGCACGGCATCGCTGCCCATATCGCTACTATTGCGCATGGGACGATTTGAAACGGACCGAGCCAAACCAAAGTCGGCCAACTTACATCTGCAAGGAAGGCATTTTTTTGAATTGAAAAATATATTTGGGTACATTTAGCTGAACAAATTTTGAACCTGCATTTGCTGTCAATCAAAACGTTGCTTGGCTTCAAGTCCCTATGTATTACATTGCCCGAATGTATATACTTGATGGCATTTATAAGCTGGTACATTACATATCGCTTGTGGATGTCCTTGAGAATTGTGCCCTTCTTGATGATATTGTGCAGATCACTTTCCATGTACTCGAATATCAAGTAAATGTCCAAATTATTCGAGGCTCTATTGAATTGAAAAATGTATCAACATGGTGGAAATTCCCTTTATCACTGTTCGTCGGAGGCTTACTTGTACACATTGTTTAGCTTAATCACGTTCGGGTGCGAGCGGAATGCTTTCAGAAAGATAATTTCTCGAAAAGTCCGCTGAGCATCGGTTTCATCACGAAAGGCGTCGAATATCTTTTTCACAGCCAGCGTTTCATTCGTACGCTTGTCCATGGCCTTCCACACGATGCCATATGCCCCCTTGCCCAAACGCTGTAAGAGAGTTTATTGTTTTCGTGGTCAATGTGAAAAATTGGACACAGACCCACATTTGGATGAGTCGGACAATAGAAATGTTTTAATTTATTTGAAAGAGTTTAACTTTTTTAAATCCTTCCAATTTTTTTTGGAGAAAGGTCCAATCTAGCGAATAGTACTGCACATTCAGTGATAATGGAAAAAAGTTCCACATAAATTACATTGTACAACAATTTTGAGGCTTTTAAAAACTCCCGGAGTTTCACACATTTTTTTCTAGTATTATAAGGACTGCTGATCGCGATCTAGAAACTATGTGTGAAACCAGGGGGGTTTTTTCGCTGTTGTACACTGTTATCACTAAAAATAATGGAAAATGAAATGTGCTATTCCTCACTCTGATTTGTATGCCTATTCTTGAAAGAATAACGTTGGATCTTTCTACAGCAAAACAGTATAAATTTAGACAAATTAACTAAGTTTGTTACAAACGAGGTTGTAATTGAAAGAAAAGCATTTGAGAGAATCAAAAAAACGTTTCCATCAAATTACTTTCGTTTGCGGTCAACGACTTCATTCACGGCAAAAACAATCATATTTCTTCTAAAAGTATTCAACATTTGCAGCAATTACGCTTCAAACACAAATGAATTACCCCATTCGTACCTTTTTTATATCGAAAAGTCGGGCAATATTTTCATCAATTTCGGACATTTTATGCTTGTCTTGCGTTTTCGATTTGGTCGTCATTGCGGTGGTTTTCTTTATTCTTTCCGTTCTACGCACTCAGTTCTTTCCGTACAATTCTCTAGCAATTCCAATTATAGTATTTTTGATTCGATTCTTCTACGACCAGTCTTCCGTTCCGTTAAGTTCAACGAATTCAAAAGCTTTAGCGCCAGGAGGAAATGAAAATTGAAATTCAATCATGGAGTGCACATGCGATATAGGGTATATGAGTGTGTGTGTGTGTCTGTGTGTGTATCTATGCCAATGCAGAACAGAGCGGCAAATTGTAGCTTAAGTAACCGGAAGATGCAGAACAGCGAATTAAACAAAATTATTGTTAGATCGATGATAAATACAAAACGAATTGAAATAAAACATCATCGCCATCGACATCAACAATAAAGCGCTGCATTATGCAGTGCAATGCCATGTGCATAACAGAAATAACTACCGAACTCAATCAATCAGAAGTCAAAAGCAAATAAAAATACAATACAATAAAATTAAATAAAACGAAATAAAACCAAACCAACGAAATCACAAATGAAAATGGAATTAAAAAACACTTCTTCGGCATACTGTGAGTTGGTGTGGGAGGGGAAAAAAGAGTATCAATGCACCTACTCACTTTCACCTGCACTTACTTTCATCCACTTCTAATAAACAGTTACAAGGATAATGACATTTGCACGAAATCAGTCAGACGGATTATATAGTAAAGGAGATGAAAATGCAACTGTCGTTTATAAATCTGGAACACAAAAACTGTTGGTCTTGGTCTCTTTTGATGTTTTTCATCGAATTTTCGATGGATTCCTGAGATTTGTGGCGGTTGACAATTGCAGCTCCTCTTTTTCGTTGTTTCGTTTTTCAGTCTTCAGGCAGAATTTTGTGTAAGATTTGCAGGTGGTTTTTTTGATGCTCGTTTGCATTTACTTTTTATTTGGCGTGTTTTTATACAAATATACAACAAAAATAAATTGTACAAAAATATTTGAAATATATTTGTGAGGTAGTTGATTGATATTTGCGGCAAAGCGACTTTGTTCCAGCTTTATGGCGACGAACTGAACGGAACGGAATGGAATGTTTCCCTGAGGATACCGAATCAACTTTTTTGTTTACGTTAAAATACTTTAGACTGGTTGACCTAGCAACGGTGTGGATTTACCCACTGGACTATTACAACATAGCCGGCTAGCGATATACATAAAAATGTCCTGTGACGAATAATTTTTCCACAAACAAAATACAAATAGTGTTGGTATCCAATCGTTGGTATGGACAAAGCTTTGGTATATTGTACCAACACTGTGACATTTTATTTAACAATCATAAAATCGTGGTTTTTCCGTACTACATCATATCCTTTACTGTCCGTCAAACCCTTGTAATTAAATCCAAATGATAATTTATGCCAACAAATGTTGTATATAATAAGAGACTTCATCGATTCGGGAAGAAGAAATTTAAGCCTTTCACCTCCCCCAACTCGATTCAAAAAACATTCTGATTACTTCTCATTTGTTAGTACAACATTTTTATTAGCTATTAACTAAATATGAAATGTTTCATTTGCATGATAGGCTGCAGCTAATAGCTACATATAATGTTGCCTACCGAACAACATAAGTTGATACACTGGTATTCCTCAATTCATATCGCTGCAAAAACTACTTCATTGTTATCGTTAATATGGAACTCTTCATATCAATTATAGGGGAAGAGCGTATTCTTTGGGCCGAGTACCAAATCCAGTCATACGATGATTACACACAAAAAGGTAGCTTATTGCCTCAATCAAAAAGTCTGTTTAAATTATTTGTTACAATAACATTTATAGTATTTATTTAAAGATATCAAGAAAGTTAATGTAGATTCAGGAAAAGGAAAATCAGTACCAAGGCACACATACTTCCCTTACGATATACCGTCACTTCCGTCTGCTCTGAGCTTCAATGTTTTATCGCATGAAGTATTGTAAACCACATTTCACTCGAATTCCAATCTGTAGTATGTACTATGCCATCACACAGTACACCCGACAAATAAAATCTGCCTTGAAATGTTGCTTACGATACTTGGAGAGGCAAGGGACGATATGTGGTGAATAAATTGTGATGTCATACAAAACAACACAATGGAAAATATACTCACGCATGGCTTCAAAAGAAGAGCGAGAGAGAATCGATGACGTCATATTACAAGATGTAATCGTTGAAGAACGAATGAGCGATAATGAATTCTAAAATTATACAATTTCAGAAACAAAGCAGTTGCATTGGAATACAGAACAATGGGACTAATATAAATTCGAAGATAATTAGAATTGTTATGAATTGATGGAGGAAGTACAATGGTCTTTACGTAGTTATAATGCCATGTTTTTGTAAAACAAAGTTTTATTTAAAAAAAAAAGCAAGGGATGAACAATTTAGTTGAGAATTTATGAATTCAAACCAACTCATTGCGTAGTGTTGCTTGTCGTTATCATTCTCGAAATAGTTTCGAAACAGGGAACGATTCCTATTCGTTTGTTGTATGTATATAAATAGTAAATTTTTGAATACAACGAACTGAACATAGTCCCATAGTGCAGCGAATAGTTGGCTAGAGGAGTTGACTCATGGAGATACGAGTTGAGTTTAGAAATTGACACAACATGGTATACTGCATATACCTACCACATTCGCCATATAAATACTTACCACCAGCACTTAAATGTTTTTTCACCGACTTGGTGAGCATTGTTGTTCGCACGTATTTCGGTCTCGCACTTCGCGGATAAATTCTATTATTTCTTTTTTCTCAATTCTTCACAATGCAAATCTTTCGAATGTGTTTACATTTTTTGTTTTATTTATAAAATTTTCGCAAAGAGATTCTGCATAAATAATCGCATCAACGTTTTTAGAAGTTTTCATAAAACCAACAGAAAGTGAATCCGAAAAAAATGCAACACAAATGAAATGAAAATTATACTTAATTAGTGACAACCGAAAGCATACAACTACCCCCTTGAAAGAAATATAAAAGTCATAAAAATAAATGGGCCAAAAATATCTATACACTAACTATTCCGTTTAAGAAATAAATCAACGATCCTACTAAAAGAAAAACTAACGAAAATGCTTCACTTAACTTTGCATTAATTGTGAAAAGTAAAATCAAGGTAAATCATAAATCCTCTAACAGCGTGTCATTGTGTGTGCAATTGCGACGTGCAATTACACGAAAAAATAATTGATTATCTCCATATGACAATAGTGAATGGTGAAAAATCGAATTAGGTAACATTGTAGGACAAGCTGAGCCGCAGTGGACCTCATCTCTTCCGTCCAATGGCTAGCACTAGAGTTCGGGATCATCAAGTAAAGCAAAGCCAATATGAAATTAATAAAATACATATTGCAATTGTAATATAAGAAAAACTCCAAATTACACTTCAGATTTTGTGAAAATCCAACATCCTTCAACCGACTTCCTTTGACATGGAAGTCGGCAAGTTGAGAAAGAGCAGGTGTGGTGAATTTTAGTCTTCAAAAGAATTTCCTCAAAAATTAACTTTTTTTGTTCGTGGGAACGGAAATGCCGCTCTTGTTTTTCAATAAATAAAATATAATTTTTTGCTTTTATCATTTTCTGGTAGTGTGTTAGATTGCAAACAAGTTTTGGTGAGGTTTCCATATCAGAATTGTCGGTCGGCAGAGCATATTCACTTGTGCTTAGCGCTCTCAGCTACTTCTGCCTTCCTACATTTTTGGACAAATATTTTTAATAGCCCATGAAATATATAAAAACATCATGCCTTCATCAATACTCGCAAAGCAACGACTCCAAGGCAATTCAATTCGATGACTTCACCTCTCTACCCAAACAGAGCGTGTTCCTCCCCCACATAGTTCGAGTCTCTCGTGTTATTTAAAGACATGTTCAGTTTTTAATTTTGCGGTCGATGGTAAAGTTAACAATTTACCAAAAAAAAAAATATAGAAAGAAGCCAACAACAACAACGACCACAGTTTTATCATAAAACTGTTGTCGTTCTTGTTGTTGGCTTCTTTTATGACACCAATGAACAGTAACGTGTGTCCATTCGTATGTGCTAAGAATTGCTTTAAATGCGTTTTATGCGTCAGGCGATGTGAATATATAATTTTGGTATATTGTGGAAAATACTTCCGATGATGCAGTATTTATATCGCTGCATTCGCCTACATTGAATCAGCCGACACTTCCTATCTTATCTTGGTGGAACAAATGTTTAAATACTTTAAACTTAATTGAAATTGAGCACAATTATTTACTTCAATAGTCAACGGATAAGAGTAACTAATTGAGTTTAGAATTTAATTGGCAATACTAACAATTCGATAATTGATTTGAAATACGAATTGCCACCAAAGAAAAATGATCATCCGCAACTGGAAAAACATTCCTATCATTACACTGTGCAACACATTTTTCCGATCAAGATAGGTCGAAAGTATTCCTTCGGTTAGTCGAAGTTAGTTAGTCGTTTAAAGTTTGTTTGCTTTATTGTATTTTTCAAATCAACATTTTCTGTTACCTTTTCTGCAGAATTGTTGATAATGCTCAGATAAACAGATTATGTTAACAAACTGTGCCAACAAAATTATAATGTGTTAGCATTTTGGAGACCAATGTTGAGAAAACAATTTTTTTTTATTTACCTAAAAATTTGCTGTTTCATTTTTGTTCTAAAAAAGGCAATGCTTTTGTCAAAAAAATCGAAGTTAGTGGTAGCAATGGCTTAAAATCTAACTTGTTTGATGCAGTTGGGAGTTAAATATCGTTATCATTTATACATACATATATCTTACAAGATATTTCCAGTAGATTGCATTGAAAAGAGCAGTAAAACATGCGAACTTTAACATTTTGAAAGGAAACTAACTTTGCAAGAACGAAGAGTGTTCCATAACCTTCAAATTGTCGAGAGTCATACATCGAAAACCTACGGTTTTATAACCGGTTTTGTAAATGCCCTATCATATCGATGTTTTAGAACGAAACTGGCACAACTCTACCCAGGTACATTGTACAGGTACAGCTCCGTACGATCAACTTTTTAGTTAGTATTCAACGATTTTTGAATGGAATGGAAACGGCACAACTCAAAAAGGGTCGTAAAATATAAAATTTGTTTGCTATTATGGTAACTTTAACCATTAATCTAATTGTGTGCAAAATATCACTTCGTTGTGACAAAGGGAAGTCACATAAAAGTTCGTTTAACTGTACACTTTCACAACCCAGAAATTGAGGATTCTACTCAAAATTAGCACAATGGGTGGTGTGAATAAAGGAATACTAAATGCTATTTCCATTTATTTTCTCTTGAGCTCTGTTATATTTCATAAGAATTTTATAAAGTTTTGGGGGTTGGGGGTCTGTCTAACACTGAGTGCGTCCCTATATTTTGAATCTCGACGATTAATTTCCACTTTCAATACAAAAAGTCTAAAGATTTCCGTTAACTTTTATTCCAGATTCGGTATCATATCGAGACGAGACACCACGTTCAATTATGCATCATGTAAGGTACAAAAGCTCAATTAATCGAAGCCTTTATTTTGCTTACCGAACAAAAACTTAAGAATACACGACGATAACTGAGTCCATCGTAGAATCTCGAGGGAGCGCTTAAAGGTTTTATGTAATTACGCTCGGCGCCACCATAGCTCTCTACGGTTTACGTCTTTTTGCAATGCTGCTAATAAGCGCACTGGCCTTGGGACTTGTCGAGACGACCAACTCCAACATGGGCGGCGGTACGTCGCAGCTGGGTGGATTCAACCTGGCTGCGGCAGCGGCCAACAATGTAGCCGGCACGGACGTTGGCATCAACAGCGAAACTGTGATAGGTCCCATGCCCAGTGCTGTCGGAGGCGGTGCCGCCCACATAAATAGCCTAGCCAGTGGTGGTGCGGGCGGCACATCGATAGCTCATACCACTACGACAGCGGTGGGCAGTAGCTCGGCAAGCGGTACGATCACTTGGGACAATAACGGCACTCTACGATCAGCCAGTCCGGGCGATTGGTCCATAGAACAGTGCGTCATGTGGCAGCGTCCGCACCATCTATATTTTCAACTTGGCAATGCATTCTTCTTTCTGGCCTTTCTCGCGCCCCATGGCCCGCCCTTTGGCATGATGTGGCTGCGCGCTCTGTTGGTTATTGGCTGCATTTTAATGGGTATGTATGGCTACCTCGTCGAATGCACACCGGATGTGGTGCTATGGTCGGGATTGTTCCTCAGCGTCAATTTCATCTACCTGATTGTGGTGCTGTGTCGTTTGCGACCAGTGCGATTCGACAAGGAAATCGAAGCGGTAAGTTGCCATACACCCACAGACATAGTAGTTTTAAGTCTTCAAGGGATTTCATTCAAAAAGATTGAGTTCACTAAAAGATTGTATTCTTATTGTAAAAATAATCCAATTTTCAAAGTAATGCAATCCAAAGACTGCTTAATTTAAAAAAAAAATGCATGCAATCATGTGAAAAATTTAAAAAACAATCAAGTTTTAAAAAAAGAACAAAGACTTCAAATATTGAATTATTGAAATTCTGTAGGTATCAGAGAATGTATAATCAGAGAATGTAATTCGAAATAATTATTATTTTACATATCGTCTTCATCATTGAATTTAACTCTTAATTAAGATTAAGATTTATGTGAAACTCGCTTTTAGAAACAATACCAAATACTCGAGTGATAATTTGTATGAATTTTATTCTGTGATTTTACAAAATTCGTTAAATTTTTTTTATTACAAAATGTTTGTAAATATACATACAAAAATATAAGAATTTTCACATTGTTGTAAATTTGGAAGATGGGCGTTTATAAGATCATATAAGATCATTTTACAATATGCTATTCTAGAGAAGTCTGATTAGAGCTTTGCTGCAGATTTTGTCTGGGTTTATGATATTACAAAAAAACAGTTATCACAGATTCTATAGTATCGTTCGTATGAATACTTCTTGTAGGGTTTTTAATAAAGAAAAAAGAAAATGTGTTTTCTAATTAGAAAGTGACATGATATTAGTATTTAAAGGTGGGAATAATTTAGGCTAGAATTTCAATAATGATATAACAGATACTTAAATACTAGAAATGCAGTTATTTTTTGGTATATGATGATTGATAAATAATAATGCTGATTGATACAAATACGATTCATAGCTATAATCGAAGTGAACATAAACGTAATTGCAAAGCGCCACGCCCTAACTAATTTGTATTTTCGATGCTAGAAAATACAGGTGGAGGCTTGTGGCCAGCAGCACTACCATATTGCCCATTGCAATGGTCATGTGGATGCGTCGAAATGCCTTGTGAATGCGCTGGTAATGCGGACACTGCACCAAGTCGCCCTGCACTATAGTCCCGACCTCGCGACCACTGCCGATGGCACCTTCGATCTTATACTTCTCATGCATCAGCATCAACATGGGTGGAGCCAAATACAGACGCACCGTCACCTCTATAAATGCTGTTAGTGCGAGAGCACCCAGCTGGACGCAGCCGGCCACATTCCAAGTGCTGAGAAAGTACTTGACGAAAAGTATCAGCATGCAAATGCTCAGCACGGAATTCAGTGCAAAATATTTGGGAAACAATATTTGTTGGCACTGTCCGAATGTATGCCGTGGCAGGGAGAAGTAGAGGGACAAACCTGCAAGTGTAAGGGAAAGTAAAATTTTAAATCAACCGAACAGCATCTTGCTTGAACTCATCAAACGAATTGATGAGAAACTTTGAATGTTTTTCGGTATTTTAAGTTTTGACTGGCATAACAGGGCCAACTGTACTTGCTATTTCCGTTCATTATTTGCACAAGTTTCGGCTTACCTGAGACAAAGGTCATCCATATTTGAGCGCCAAAGTGTGTCGCAAATGCTCCCAAATATGCAATTGTTGCCAAAGTGTGGTGGCCCCCATTCGACTCAGTGTTTGGACTCATTTCGGCATCGCCTATAAGGTCGGGACACACCGTCAAAAGGACAAATGACAGAATGCATATGGCGATGATGTGAGCTGGCTGCGTCGTTTTCGTTAGCAATCTGGAAAGAGAAATATGAAATGAAATTGTCAATATTGTCGTCCACACAGAAAAACTTGTATTTTCCACGAGCGTAGATGGTCGTTGGAGGGCAGTGTCGTCGTACGTCGGTCTTGGCGTACGTGCGAAAACGCATGCAATTTTTATTTCATCGCCCGTGTTTCGCTGTGTCGGCAATGCTCGAGTACGAATTTTAAATTGAATTTATACAACGGACGCTTGTGCTAAATGAGAAGTTGAGTTGAGACTCGCTAACATTGAGCCACTGGATCGGCTTAGAAACAACAGCAACACAAATCGGTGCAACAGGATGAACGAACATTCCGAGATATGTGTGGTAAATTAGAGCTTAACGAATTTCAGATTGGATATGGTATCGAAAGATTCGCATAGGTATTTTTAAATATATTTTTTTAAAAACATTTATGTCAAGACAGTAAGGAAAATAGGTAGGATGTAGAGATTTTATTTGAAAATACATCTGATTTGATTAATTTTCCTGAAACATTCCAATAAAAACGGAATATATTCAAAACGCGGGTTTTTTATTGTAAAACATAAAGGTTCAGGTGCAAATTTGCATAAATACTAAGTCACGTTGAATAGAAAAATATATATAGATTGTCCATCCAGATGGTTACAGCTACAAGGTCTTTGAGGTTCATAATTGAAGTCAATATCGAATTTACGAAAATATATTACAGAACAGTCGTCAAACCATTCAGAACTATTGTTCGAAAATCTCTATTCTAGAGAGTATATTCAACTGTGCATTGTATTTGGGTGTGGTCGTCATTGGATGGATGCAGGAACAAATTCCAATCCGAATACTAAAATTTAAAAAACTTAAAAGCAAATGTGACGACGAATATGCACATTTTAATAAAGCAAAGAAAAAAACAATAGACTCTACGGTTTTTTTTTCTTTTTAAAACAATGTTTGCACTTGTTTGCATAATTATTATTTTTTGCCGTTTGGAGTAGCCTGGCTTAATTTAATCTAATTTTATTTTGTGACGTATTCACGGAACTACACTTTGCACTAGAATAGCCAAAACGCGCGATACACCTCACGAAATGAATGCACACCAACAAAGAATTTCGAACCACTTGATAAATGATAGCAGAAACAAAGGGCCACCATCGACTCACGTGTATATTTTGCTATTCTGCAATTTCTGCATTGCTTGGCTCAAATGTTGAGCGAGTTGCTTTGTCAGCTGAGTGCCCACTGATAGGGCATCCACGTAGACTTTTTGATTTCGGATTGACGTAAGGTATCCACCATCGGAACCGCTTATATTTGCTATGCCGCTGTCCTGCTGCAGTTTGCGGAATCGTCCACACATTTTGGGGATTTTCAATTCATTGATATTTTCCACTAGCTTGGAAAGTTCGGTGGGAATTGCCTGGGTTGTTTTCGTCATTGTTGTGGTTGTTATTTCTGCTGCTGCTATTGTGTTGATTGTACTGATTGTAGAATTGCAATTGCACGGCTCTGTAGAGGTTGTTTCTTCCTCTGAGATGCTATCGCTATCGAGTAATGCATTCTCACGGGCACGTTTTTTCAAGGTGTACTTGACGGTTTTTACGATTTTTTGCGGCATTCCATGTTCTACGAATTTTTCAATTTGTGCTTTTTGTACGCCCGAATTATGACACATTTTATGGCCGTTGGGTATTTTACGAAATTTTGCCGAAATTTAATTTTAAAATAATTTGTTTTTTTTTGAATTTCAAACGAAACGTGGGATATGCCTTAACATGCCCGAGCGAAGGCTCCTTGAACGCTTCTCTACACTGTACACTGCAACCGCACGAGACTTGGACTCGACGAATTAATGAATGCTATTGAATCAATAATCATCGGTGAGAGGTTTTTATATTTGTGAATTCTTCATATTCGTTAAGAACGGAAAATACACTCGCTCGTCAATGCGCCAGCTTGCTTGCT
This sequence comes from Heteromyza rotundicornis, assembly GCA_951394025.1. Lineage (NCBI taxonomy): Eukaryota > Metazoa > Arthropoda > Insecta > Diptera > Heleomyzidae > Heteromyza > Heteromyza rotundicornis. The sequence goes on along the minus strand of OX596010.1, from coordinate 12,266,414 downwards.
TCGTCTGTTGTTTGTTAGTACGCTCGTTGGGAATTACGAAGAGATCATGCGCTGAATAACGTTATTTACTCAAAACTATTTCAACCGCACGCTAAAGAGAAGTAAACAGCTGAATCATGCTATAATCTCTTTCCAAAACGCACTTAGCCTCCTCCTCCTCCTAAAAGCGAGCTATCATACAATGCGCTGATCGTGCAATTGCACTGCAGAATTTTCGTCTCCACTGGTTCCATCATTCATCAGTCGCATGCCATTTTGCATATAGGGTATCTTTGGGATATTAAATAACAAACCCAATGTGATCCTACTTCCAAACGGTCAATTGGAAGTGACGCGAATTTGTTATTGCCGACACATGCCAGCCATTATTATTGTACACTTCAGTAGATTTTAATGGGGGAGATGCGTGGAAATTTCTGGGAGCCACTTGTTATCTTAATTGGAAATCTCAACAAACAGTTGTTGGTCGTTGATGATTATATTAAGTACACCATTTGGGTAGACAAATTTGGTGGGTTGGTCCATAAATTGGCACACTTAAACTCAATCGTCTACCGTCAATCAAAATAGATGCGTATATGTAAATGTATTTGGCAAATACTAGTAAATTTCCCTTGAACCTTCATGGAGACTTTATCTTTTCATTACATTCGTCAATATATTGAATGGTTGAGATAATGTATACAAAAATATCCAATGGAATTTTTTGTGGTAGTTAATTCCCCCTACAGTGGAAAGATTTGGAAATGCCACACAAATCGGTTGTTTCTTCGGAATTGATCTTCACCATTTGAATGCAAATAGTTAATAAATTCCCCCGAATTTTAAACAAATAAATACAAATCTTGTATGGTGGACGTGTAGATCAATATATTCCAGAAGTTCGGGCTATGTTCATATGTGCACGCATCTTCATCTGTTTCTAATTTTCCTTGTGTTTATCCCGTGATTTGTTTATTTTGAACACGTACGTTTATAGATCCGCACAAAACACCTGACGTCATTAGCCATCACACATAAATATTAAAAAACAAAAGCAACGGCAATGAGCCAATTTATTGTCCATGTCCAAAAGGGGGTGGTGGCTGATGGTTCCAAAGTACACATGAAATAATAAAGATATTTGTGAAATTCGTTTTTGTTTGTGCCGGCACACAAAATTTGACATAAACAAAATAAATGGAAAAATTAGTGCCTCACGTGAGAAACTACGCGAGCACAAATAAGAAAAAATTAATCCGAACAAAAATAATCCCAAAGTGAGTCATTGCAAAATGTCAATGGACAGTTGACAACATGTGATCAGAACCAATTTTAATAAGCCATAAAGTGTGCATGTATTTCCGACTGGGTTGGTTGTTTGAAAAAAAATAAGTTCGCACGTTGTTGTAACTTGCTTAATTACTTTTGTTTATCCAAAGGAAAGATCACGTGTAGAGTAAACGAGGGAAGTTTAAGTTTGTTTGTTTGCTGGCGGAATGCAGTTGCACTCTCTGAGTGCACTCTCTGAGTGCAACTGTGGTGTGGTCTGCTGCTAAAGATTTAACCATATATTGCTTGGTCCGAAGAGCGATTTTTGTTTGCCAACAATGTTTGTCTGTTTCCAGCTTAATTTTGCTTTCTTTTGTCATTGGCGATATTGGCCCCCACAGCAACGGCCAACGTCGTGCCTTCTTCTACACTATATTGACGCAGATGGGGGCACGTTGACATCGATGCTGAATGAGAGCGGTGATGTCTCACGCTCATCTCCCATTCAAGTGCGCAGTGAGTGCTCCCATTCAGCTTCAGCTTCAAAGTCGTTGCGGTCCTCAGAAATCGTTACGTCGCTGAAAGGGAGGGTGGATCGTGGTTTTAATACTTTGGCTTCATTGGATTAAATTGCAAAAAATTTGCACAAACCTGATTGCTGGCTGGAAGTTTGTTCTCATGCTTCTCGGGCCACAACAATGAATGGTGTGGTGTGGTGGCGACTGGCCTACGTGACTCTAGCCTTATCAGTGATGTCTGCACTGTTGTTGTATACGCCAAAGTCTCGGTCTCTGCTTCTTATTATTTTATTTTTTATGGTGATAGTTGCTACACTTACTGTGTTTAGATTATGCCTTGTAAAAATAACGAAAAACGATCTTTGTCATTATGCGCCATCACTTTTCAAAAGCAATTAAAGCGTTAAGCGTTGATTTTAACGGCTTTTGGCCGCTCGGAACTTCATATGTTCGAATTGTTCGAAAGAACGTGCCTAATTTTTCATTTTCACTTCAATAGTTTTTAGCGAAATTAACGATCTTCCAGCGATGTACTTTCAGTTTTAAATTTCAAATCGAATGAGTATTGTTTGGGTCGTCGTCAATATCAATGCTAATAAAACTGAGGAGTTTAATCAGTTATTTGCTTGCTATTAAAATGTATGAGCAATTTTTTTGCTGTTAATCTGAAATGTAATTGAAATTTTAACAGCAGTTCTGATGAGATCAATAATGATAGTGGCTTCTGATAAAGGTGGGCAGACTTATAGGTGGACTTTAAGCTTGATTGTGTAGTTATATGAATTACAAATTGGTTTATGATGAAAATAATAAATGTATTACTCGTACAAAGGAAATTTCCATATTGCATACGCGCACTAATTGAAGGGTTGAGATCGGTCAAATAGTTCTGCCCAGTAAATGATATTGGGTTTGCCTAAAAGAAGAAGAAATTATGGTTAAACTCGTGTATTTATTTGTTCGCTCTCAACCCTTTAATTGTCGAATATTAATTTGTATTGAACTAGTATTTAAATGCGTTAATTCATAAAGAACAACGTTGAGAGCACTCACTTACTAAACTCTCTACAATGTTTTCAGCTAAGAAAGATTTTACTCAAATGCTTTCAGGTCTACGCATCTCTATTCAAACCTTTGCATGTAACGCGGCATCAGTTTAAGAAGATTTTGAATTGTATGAAGGTGATACGGTCGCTGAAATACCAAGAAGTATATGCTCAAGAAAAAGTCACCAAAGTGGACAGCTTGTCATTAGTGTTGTCCGGCAAGTAAGTGCACGCAACCAAACGGAAATGTGCAATTACATAATTAAAAATTAATTTTCTCTCCACAGATTGGTCGTTTCACAAAATCAGCGAGCATTGCACATAGTGTTTCCTCACCAGTTCCTGGATTCACCAGAATGGTTTGGTGTCTCTACCGACGACTACTTTCAGGTAAGTAATTCATTCAAATCGTTTAATCAATATCAGTTTCACCTTTTCACTGCCCAACAGGTCTCCATAATGGCGATGGAGGAGTCACGTGTTTTAATTTGGCATCGTGACAAACTAAAATTGTCTATAATGGCTGAACCATTTCTGCAAACAGTTTTCGATCACATTTTGGGACGGGATGTGGTCAAGAAATTAATGCAAGTGACACAGGTTAGGTCTTGGACACGATTCCTTTTTTTCTATATTTATTTTTATTTTTGTTTTTGAATTCTTTTCCAGGTTAGCGAATCGATTGCCAGCAATGGATTCTTGCCCACGGGCGGCTATGATGACGCCGAAGATAAACCGATGTTGATCATGAAAAAGAGTGGCGAGGGCCACGGCTTGACAGCTTTAATCAATCGACAACTACAAGGTGAGTAGCTCGAAGCATCCACTTTTTCACATCAGAGACGAACTCATACCAATTTGTTGTTTGTATGCAGCTTATGCAAAAAAGCAAAAAGAAAAACAAAAATTATTCAATATTTTCGGAATGCATTTTGAAGTACTTTTATTTTCTACTAAACACTAACTGATTTGCATTAGCATGTGACTATACAACTTGTATGCGTAATATTTTGTGTCTTGATGTTGGTATTGAATACATATTCTCTGTAAAGAACGCTGCCTTGGACACCGCTCAGCCCAAAAATGGAAAGGCAAACTCAAGCAAATAAATTTGTTTTCATTTTGCAGTTTGATGAGTTCAATGTTTATTGTTAAATTCTTTTGTGTTCCTATTTTTTCTAACACATTGATTATTTTATTTATTATTTTTAAATTTGTGTTTTATTGTTCTTTGTGTTGTTGTTTTTATTTTAGAAGAGCATGCGCCTTTACTTGGTCGCACATATTCCGCCAAGCCTATGCATTTGGTATCGCCAAATACTCTCACTCAAAGTGACTCAACTGCAGGCAGTTATGCTTCTCCTTCGACGCGGTTAAATAATAATAGAAATGTTCTCTACAAAGAGCTAACATCGCCATGCTAATTGACTTACTGCAAGCAAGAGCAACGAAGCAACATCCACACAACATCACACTAAGTTCTCACACTAATTTCTAATTTGTTAACGATTAATTTTAGAACTATTGGATTTCGCCCCTAATGTGAATGTAATTATACCAAAAACGAAAAAAAAAAAACACAAACAAAAGCAACTACATATGTTTAACAAATTTATTATACAAAAAATCAATCAGCGATTCGATTCGTATTTTGCGATTTGAGTTTCCAAAGCCAAAATTTACAAAATTACTTTTGCAATTAAATCAATTCTGCAAATTTAGCAAATTTTGATGTTAAATAATTTTTTGTTTTATAATTTTAATTAATAAAAAAAATCTACAAACTAAAATTAATTTGTGTGTATTTTTTAACAGGAAATTTTTGAGCTATTTGAGCATGCAATGTGCGTTAAATTAAAAAATCCATTTAAAAACTTAAGTGTATTGAATATGAGTAACATTTTGCCTAACTGCGATATTCACTGCTGCAGCATCTTAATTGAGCGGAAAGTGGTCTAAACATAATAGTAGACTGCTCTGGAAATGCTTTTACGTTTTCAGCACAAGTGCAAAAAAAAAATCACAGAAATCATCCACACTCATTAACACTCCAGAAATGGTAATCTAGACTTTTATAAGATCAGGATCGATTTATTGAAATAGATTTAAGTTGATATCGGCCTCCAATTGCCAATAAATCTGTAATGTATATTAGGGTGGGTCAAATTGTTCGAGAGGGATTGTTTGTGAATTGTTTTTGATTTTGTTATCATTGCAGCCGACCCTATTCTCATTATTTTTCCCCAAAAAAGCCCAGTCTTTTTCACCGGCTTCGTTAATTTGATAGTTATTTAGAAAAAGGTCCGGCCTGTTTGATAATTCGATAACGAAATGTACATGGAAAATGTAAGAAATGACAGCTACAAATAAATCGAGACCGGTGTGAATTTCAAATTTCACAATAAATTTTATATTAAATTAAAAGAAATTTTGTACTCAAATTGTTATTTGTAAAATATATCGATACCTTAAATGCACAATCATGCTAGGTTTATTTTCTAGTTTCATGAGAAGGTTTGTGGGAATGGTAATAAAAGTAATTGAAAAATGAGGAAACATCACTTTTCATCAATTTGAAACCTTGTTTTTCATTTTTCACGTTTCAAGGTACCGAATCGATAACTTCTCCTTCATACTTTTTCGATGAAATTAGAATGAAGAACAAATCGATACCTTAAAGCACAACCATCCTATGTCCATTTTATCAAAACTGTAGAAAATGAAAAATAAGTTTTCAAATTGGTATGTTTTGTATGGAAATGGATTTTTATTTCCACATTTTTCAATTACTTTCATTACGATTCCCACAAACCACTATAGCCTGTCTGATGCAGCTACTTCTCAGGAATCAAATAATGACAAAAACTCAATTTTCATGAAAACGGACATAGGATGGTTGTGCTTTAAGGCATCGAAATAAGAAACTTAATCATATCACTTTTCAAACTCCCAATTCATTTACACTTATTTTCCAAATTTCCATTAGGGGGTCATTTGCTTTATTTTTGAGATACATTCTTAGATAAGTCGCTTGGAACAATATTGCTTAAGGTCTTTCCAAATAATATCATCATCACATTTGCTTTCATACGATCTAGATTCCCATCGTCTGGTACTTTTCATGTTTATTAATTATTTCTTAATTTAATCTTATTTTCTTTTGAATTATTTTCAAATGTCGTTGCATAAACAAATCCCCAGCCCTGCCCAGGATATCGAAGTATTATGACTGCGGTAAGTTAATCGTTCCAAATGAATTTGTAATTTTTTTTTTGTGTATTTATATTTGTTGAACACAGTTGAACACACCACAACTAGTCCCCTCTAACCAAGAAGCAGCTAATGAGATGTGATGATTCGTAGATTTGGTAGTCCTGTTTCTAGTGTCGTATTTGGAAAGAAAAGTATCCTGCATGCATTTTCAGTTGTACCCCCATCACTATATCTCAGCAGCTGTGTGTTGTGTGCACATTTCATAACATTTCCATTAATGCATCGCCTTTCTTGTTCTATTTATTATTGCAGCGGGCGACCCCAACTCGTGGCGACTGGGACTGGGCAGAATAGACGAGACTGATCACGAAACGGCCGTGTGAGTGTAAGCGTACTCAGCGGACTTTTATGAGCATTGTTTAGACTTATATTTTGGAGTATTATTAGGCATTTAGGAAATGATTGAAATTACAAATACGAAATACAAAACTTTTTAAAAGCATTCGAAATGTGCTAGAAATTGTAGTTAACTTTTTCATTTCATTTTTTAAACAAATTTATTATAGTTGTGGTTAAGTATAAATAAGTGTAAGCAAACGTATTTGATAATTACACTATGCGACAAAATTAAGGTTAATTTTTCCGATTGCCGATCTTATAAAATATTCTGAAAGGTCTTGGTTTATATAATGACTCCCTGAAAGGGTTTTTTAGGATTAGCTCGAATAAGTGAGTTATTTGAGGTCAAAGGTTATCTGCTTTTCAACGGTAAGCGATGTCGTGTTAGTATCTTTACATTCTCCTTAACCCTATTAAAAATGTTGCCGAACACCTTAACCCGCTAATGCCAGTTTTTAAGACACCCAAAAAATCCCAAATAAAAAAATTAATTTTTTTTTTTAATAACTTATTTTTATTTTGGACTATTTATGACCACTAAATATTTACTTTATTAGGTTAAGATGTTAAACAGTATTGTAGTCAGCATTAAATATAATATTTTTGTTCAAGAAACTAACACAATATCACTTACCTTTATAAAGTTGATTCAACAAAAGTGAAGTAACCTCCTTCAAACTTTGACCACGAATAACTTGTTATTCCCTTTGGGGGTGGTATTATGTAGACCAAGACCTTTCAGAATCTTTTATCAGATCGGCAATCAGAATTTAGTGTTGCACAGTGTTATTCTTTAAAAAATATTTTAAAAATAAAAATAAAACCCCAATAAAATAAAAAAAATTGTTCCACCAATTCAAGGCCTAAATTCATGATATGTAAATCGAGTACTGAAAATTGGAATGTGCCATTCTTAGTTTTTGTACACATTGATTTAAATACATAAACAAAATTGTAGGGTTTGGAGAAATCTCTAAGTACATTCATAATAATTAGATCAGATGAAATGGATAATAGGTTAAACAAACGAGTGCCAGGCTAGACTGAAATGAAGAATATAAAGAGTAAAATGGAAAATAATGGTAATGCCCATCTTTTAAGAACGACTTTCTTTGTTTCAATTCAACACAGTTTGTCCTATAATGGACGTGTAGGATAACTTAATTTTCCAAAATAAACGTTGTGCTATTCCAGAATGAATTCTTCACTCGCTGATCAGAGTTTTCAAAAAACAAACAAATTTCATTTCAAAATAGCTTGAAGTGGACACTGTTTGCCCCATCATTTTTTATCAACTGTTCATCTAAATTTTTTAAATAAAATTAAAACCCACAGAGAATCGTAAATTCCGAACAACTCAGATTATTTTTATACATGTTTGCAGATCGTAAGTGTACGCCTTTATTTGTGTGTTTGTTTTTAATATTCCTTGTGTACATTACTCATAGAAGTCAAAGGACACAATTGCAGTTGTTAAATCGAATTTGTTCCCATTGAGAGGTTTCGATTACCCCACATTTGAATATGTTGTTAGCTCATATCAAAAATGTATTTATGTACGTACCTTCTCTCACATATTCACAACAGAAAACCTACATACATATAACTATTGACATGACACTAAACAATTAAAACGTATTGAAATAGAGTAAACGTCGATATTTATTTACTGTATCATTTTTACAAATACATATATATTTACAAATATTTTGAATAGTTACTCAAAAAAAGAAAGTAAAAAAAACAAAAACAGTGCAATTGCGAAATTGCCTTCAACTTATGATGATATTACAGAAAAATTCTTCAAACTTATTTGAATTTCAACGGAGTTTTACCAAAGCTAGATAAATTATATTTTGATCTAAGACCTGCAAGTTCTACGATGAGAAATCGTTTTAACTCTGTGTACTACTTAAAAAAACGTATTCTCAATAAATAAGTTAAACTAGTAATAACCTATAATAGAGTAATAAACAGCTGTTTCTTTAAAATAATTGAAATTTTTGTAAGAACATAATTAATTAGCTTTATGACTAAAGTTGTTAAATATTTGTAAAATTGTTGGAAATTGGAAACAATATCTGGACTACCTATGTTACAGCTTTGAATTTATCTTTTCATTTTACAAGACACTAACAATTTCAGTATTAGCGTAATTATTATGCTAGAATAAATTACAATTTAAGTCAGTAGAAATTTGTGTTTGAATATCGACGACGGCGAACGAATGTTTGCATGTATTTAAGGCCAGGTAATTTTGATGCGTTTCGTTGCCGTACTAAGGAATTGATCATCAGTTTGTGGATTGGGCCCCCCTTTACTGTGCGGACGTTTTACGGGGATGTTTGTTGCGTTTTCAATTCGTTTGAAACGCTTTTTTTGCCCCCCTGGAAGCTCAGGTGACACATCCGTTCTCATTTCAACGTCAATGTCGATTTGGGGGGGAATTTGCACTGGTGTAGAACCGTTTGTATTGGTATTGTTCCTTCTGCTTTGTGCACTCTCTCTTTTAGCCAGTGGAACCGCAAACGCCTTGTAGATGCGTAGCAAGGATTCCAGTGGCAGTGATTCAATATCGGGCAGTTGAATTCCTCGCTAAAAGAAGTAGAACAAATTATAATCGTAAATCGTAAAGTATGGATTGTAGTTTTTCTTTATTTTACCCCATCTAGAATGATTAAGATCTGCTCGCGTGTTAACAAGTTCGGAAGTGCATATTCCATATTACTTTTCTACATTCACTTTGGTTCAAAATTTAAATTAATTTTGCATTATTAAATGCGCGTTTCATTTAGCATTTTGCAACATTTAAAAAAAAACAAAACAAATCCTTTTCCATCACAACCTAACTTGTAGTGATGCATAAAATATATTCATGTAATATTCAATACTTTAGTTTCAAGTACTCATCGATTACATTCTTCAAAAAGTATTTGCTGCAAAACACATTAGTTTGAAAAGTATCGAATTTTGTCTGTTTTGACACAAAAGCATTGCATTAACTCAAAATAAAATCAATAAAATCAATATTTTTACCCGTAGCCGGTAAAAAAATTAGACTTCTCCAAAATATCGTTTTATAACAAAATGTCGAGTATCATAAGATTTATGTATCACTAATTTGTTTTGGATTTTATTGGGTACGTTCAGTAAAAGTGTGTTTTGTGAGCAGTGTGAACCTGGAGAACAGAGCCATGAAAAATGCTCTGCTCCTTCTTATTACAAATTTGTACTTAATTTTCAAAATATAATTGGTTGTATTGTCGACTGATTTTAAAAATTTTCGTCTAGTCGTCAGGAATCTGTTAAGCTGGGAAGTTTTTGACTCTGATAATTGTTGAGAATCTCAACTACTCCGGAGCGGAGCAGTTGAAAATTGTACTTCTCCAAAGCCCTGGTCCTGACAACATGCTTGACGTTTGACGTATGACATTTGTTTTGTTGTTGGTAGATTCCCTTGGAACAGCATTGGCAAATTTCGGCGATTTATTTTTGCAGAGACCGAGTTTCTGCATCCAATATTTTGTAAAAATGTTTAAAAAGTAAGAACAAAGGTGATTTTTAAAGTGGTTTCGGCTATTATTAGTTGTGGTTCGTTTCAGATTTGAAGAAAAGGAAAGCGTCAGCACAATCCAACAGCTGAAATCGTCGGTGCAAAAGGGAATACGTGCCAAACTGCTGGAGACATATCCATTGCTGGAGGCCAACATAGACCAGATACTACCAAAAAAGGACTCCTATCGCATTGCCAAATGGTAGCTCCTCAATTTACTAAATGAACATGAACAAAAAAGTAATTTTAACCTTTCTGCAAACTCAGCCATGATCACATCGAATTGCTGCTGAATGGCATAGGCGAACAGATTTTCTTTCGTCACCGCGAGGGTCAATGGATGCCGACTTTACGATTGCTACACAAATTTCCGTATTTCGTGACCATGCAGCAGGTGGACAAGGGTGCCATTCGGTTTGTGTTAAGCGGTGCAAATATCATGTGTCCCGGACTGACATCACCGGGTGCGGCGATGACGCCAGCCGAAAAGGGCACCATTGTGGCCATCATGGCCGAGGGAAAAGTCCACGCTATGGCAATTGGCATTACCACTTTGTCTACAGAGGATATGTAAGTCGCGGGGAAAATATCTAACAATGTGAGTCGATGCATATCAAAGACGTTTAATGATAACTTCGCAAGCGTCTGACCCAATTGGAATTTTTCCAAAATTCCATTTGCTGAATTTTCCGAAAAACATTGGGAGTTAGTCACTTTTGAGAAAAATCCATATTGCACTAATCTTTTAATCCAAAGTACACAATTCGAAATATTATCGAGCGAAGAATTCTTTTCCTATGGGCAGAGCAGGTTTTGATATGTATCGCCTCCAATATTTAGTTACTTCAAAATGATTCGTTAATTTTAATTATACATGTTTTTTAGCGCCAAGGTGAACAAAGGAATCGGCGTAGAAAACTGCCACTACCTCAATGATGGTCTCTGGAAAATGAAGCCAATTAAATAGAAATTGTTGTAATGCTAAATGAAAAAATATTTGCTAATATTTGCTCTCGGTAGTCATATAAAAATGTCACATTTGTTGATTTTACCGTTGCAAAGCATTTAATTTATATGAATACATACATACATTACTGTAAAGTAAAGCTTTTCTAATTAATGTAATAGCTTTTTGTATATTTTAAATTTCGGTAATAATAATTTAAATTATCTTTCTAAACAATCGAAAATTACTTGAAGGTTATGGGGAGGGGAGATGAATGCTTTCCGAGCCTAACAATTTGGAAGAAACGGAAATGCCGGAAAATGCGAAAAGCATTTGACATTCCCGCAAATTGCTTTTCTATTTACAAACAAAACAAAACCAAAAAATGTAAGTGAGAATGGCATCACAAAATAGACAACAACAAAACAGTTCATGCGAAAGTGATAAAATTACTACGACCACCTGTAGGAGAAGGGCGTTATGACAGTACTCGGCTGCTATATGCAACCACAAGAGTAATAAACAAAATTTAGAAAAATAAAAAGTAAAAGTAAAAAAATTAAAACAGCATTTTTTAATTTTTTAAATTGGATTTTAACGCATGCTTATGACTACACAATAGTGGAAAAAAGCGCGGGAGAATAAAACAGGATTTATCTTTCTCACAACATTAGGGTAAAAAAAAAAACAACAAGTTGAAAATAAAAATAAAAAAACTGCCCTACGTCTAGCATTTATCGATTTGTAACCAAATCTACTGTCTCTTTTATGAAGCATGCGCACTTCCGCTTCCTGTGCTTTCGCTTGGCTGGGACCAGTGACAGTGACTGTGACTAACGTCATTTCTGCAGTCGCGTCAGTAGTCCAGTCGAGTGTGCTTGTCCAGTTCTCACGGGCAGAAAATTCTAACAACGCAATAGAGACAAGGAATCATAAAAGTTGTCAATATGGCTAAATATTAACTGGAATATTTAGACAAAAAATGTAGTTAACAAATAATACTGCGTCTAGAGCATAACTACAACTTGGATACAAAATAGAGGTATGTTTTCTATGGTTTGAGTCTGTGAAAAATTCAGGAAAAAGGGATACACACAGCGATTTTGGAAAAGTGTGTGGATATCATTGGGTTGAGTCACGAGAAAATTCAATGAGGCACTGCTCGCCATACCAATGCAAATGAAATATTATTCGAAATACATCATCGTCGTCATCGCATCAATAATGTATGGAGTACTTAGTTTAATGTTTAATTAAAGACAACCATACGTTTCAAAAATATCCTTTGCCTATCAAATGCATCTGCTCTATTATTGATTTTGCTTCATCGACAGTGGAAAATAGGATTGCATGTAAGAGCTACAACAACAACAACAGCAACACCAACAACAACAACAAATATTGTACTTACTATTCCCACAATCACGAAGAGAACAGCAGCAGAAAGCCATACAGTATGGAGGACCTATTTCTGTTGATTATCAAGGAGTCAACAGGGACGAAGCATAACGCCTTACGGCAAACAGCTCAAATTGCCTATGGTAACGCCATTTCGATTTATTCCCCCCACACAAGTCGAAAGTTTTAATTGCCTTTTGTATTCCATCAGATAAATTATATCGACAGCATGGCATTCATAGGGATCCATCGCACGAGCTGCGCTCGGTGTGCTTTACAGCATTGCAAATGGCCTTGGACACCAAACGTCCGAAATTTATCACGATGGGTTTAAATGGATTGCACGTAAGTAACAGTAAATGGGTATTGACATGAATGTGGGCACCCCTCCCCCCTCACTTTCGTTCTTCTTTGTTGCAAATATGGATAGTGAAGGAGGAAGGCATATAAGCCAACTTGCGGAACACGGAAAATCCTTTTGCTTTTGTTGAATCCAATGTCGTTGTTTGTATGCGTAATGATTTCCGTTGTAATAGAAGAAATGCATGTCGCATTGTTGGATTTTTTGATGGCATATTGCCCTTTGTTTGCGAAAAGTATTAGAATGAAATGTTCAGTAGCGGAATTCCCAAATGAGATGCCTACGATTTCCGATGCCGTTCGTTATCGTTTTCAATGCCAAAACATTGTCTCAATCGTTGTTTCCGACACTGAAATTTCTCGATAGCCTGCAGCAAGGTTGCTGGTTGACATTTAAAAATACAATTCTTGTTAATGGTGAACCTTTAAATTCTAATCATTTAAAATTCGAATGTAAAATTAAGCCATAATGGTCCTTTTACACTCTCGAAAGGAAATTCCATGTAAAAACGCACGAAGAAATAAATAATTTTAGGTGGCCCACTGTCCATCAAACCAACAGTAATTGTGACAATTTTTGAGCTTTTTATTCTACATTATAAATTACTGTCTATAAAACACTCAAATCAATTTTTTCAATTTAATATCGGATTTTTAAAATATTCAAGATAGAGTGGGAGTGAAAGAGTGATAAGTCCCATACATAATCTTCGTTTTAGTCTTAGAATCTAGGGATTTTTATAATGTTTTGAATGGAATATGATAGCAAATACATAAAACTAACCATCCCTAATATTTTAGAGCTGAGTCTGAGAGGATAATTAACGACTGTAGAGTTTTTGTAAGGTTTTCATTATTAAAATTGGCCCATTTGATGCTCAAACTCTTAAACTACATCATATTAATTATGCGATAACAATTTATTCACAATTTTCCTGTTGCAGAGAGTTATCAAGGACGAAAGATTTTATATCGGGCTGGAGCCAGAAGACGATTCAGTTTGGCTACCAGCCCAACTGTTGCGCTCCACTACGGGCATCCTGCCTACAACAAGTAGTGAAGATACTGTGGTGAATGTACTCCGGCTATTTTTGGCAATGGCTTGTTCGCCCGCTTGCACTCTCAACGGCCGACTGCTAATCGAGATACTGTCGCGATGTGGTGAGTGCTGGGAACTTGGTTCGCGTGCAACAAAAGCCGCATCCTTGGCAGCAGCTTCGCAGTGCTTGCGCACGTTTTGCTCTTTTCTGATTGAAGAAGCTGAAGAGGTGAAGAAAACAGCACCAGCCGGTCTGATGACGCAGACCCAAGCCTCAGCCGTGTACAATGAAGTGATCCCGGTAATGCAGTGGTTATGCAGTCGACTTGTCGAACCGAATGTGAACAGTTCGCCCAACAAGAAGCCCGAGAATAATTGTTCGTTATATCTGACGGAATGCATTCTAACGCTGACGTCGGCTTTGCCCCGAAATGTTCATGCTAATCCGCATTTTACATCATTTCTTTGGCAAAAGTTCTGTCCCACATTGGCCGCAGCGCTTGGATCACCGGGACGAATTAATTTGGATAAGAAGTTTACCTACAAGTGAGTTCAAATGCATTCGATAGTGTGAGGGAACAACAACAACAAGAACGACAACAAATAATTGGACATAGTTAATGCTCAGACTATATAAATGCGAACGATTTGGTTTTAACAAAAGCTGTTATTCATTTTTTAGTTTTTTCCGTTTTACTACTTTAATTTAAAATATAATTTGCAGACACAAGTTATGGTTTTTCTGCGCCTCAAAAATGCAGGAATTCAAAAGAGTGTCATTTCCTTAAATTCTTCTAGGGATGCTCTTCACATGATTGAGAATGAGGCTAGGGGATTTTTTACTGGTCCTGGCTTGGACGGTCCTCAAGCACGCTGCGTATACTTGACGGGAATACAACTGCTACGCATAGCAGGCGCACATGGGTCACTGCGACCGATGCTTGAGGCATTATTCCACCGAATGTTGTTGCTACCAGCGCCTCAAAATCGCACAGAGCCGCTGAAATGCGTACGTGAAATATTCAAGAGTCCGGAACGATTAATCGATCTGGCTGTTATACTGTATGTGGACAAAAATACCGCTCAAGGATGCAGCGATGAGATGGCCCTGTTCCGACTGTAAGTTCAAATTGACAGAGATTAATCTGAGTTTTATGTGTAACAATATGATTCCCTTGCAGAATGATTGATGCAATGGAAGAGTGCGCGTATGGTGTAAATACGGGAGCTGTTGTAGAAGCTAGTCTGCAGGCCAGTGTAGAGTGTATGGTGGCACTGTTGGACAGTTTACAAGTGTTGTGTTCGGGTGAACTGACAGAGTCTATGATTAGTGATCAGGTTATTTCTTCATACTCATGCATTGGATGTTTCGTGTTCCTCATGGTTGTCCTTTCTTTCTCAGATCGTAAACGTCGTGAACAATCGTCATGACCATCTTCGAGATGCCGACTATTCTGGTCCACTGACATACCAGTCGATGGCTCGTTTGCCCGCTCCCTATCGCGATGCAATCGTAGAGTTTCGACAAAACGTATTCGAAACATCGTCCGGGTCCGAAAGTGACGGCGATCACCATGCAGAAAATGATGCCGCCTCCAATGGTTCGGGTTCCGGCGACACAGAAGGTCCCGAGGACGATGATGCAGATCCATCGACGTCCAGCGATGAAGCCTCACGTGTCGAGAATCGTTGGCCTTATTCACACTTGGAGGCACCTGTAATACCCGTACGAACTGACATCGATAATGATCGGCAGCATGCTCGCGACTTTGCAAGAGCGTTACGCAAGGATTTGGTACCGAAACTGCTGCGGCTCCGGTCATGCATTGAAGTGGACGAGGCCATGCAGGAGTTCGCTTCAGCGGTTTGTCAGGAAAACAGCATGAACTTCTCGGACTTCGATTACAATTTGACAGCCATAAATGCTGATGGCATTTACTTGGCTATATATTCGGCTTTGCTGCTGAGTTTGCAGCTCACCAAAGCCGGCTACTACGAGGATGCCCAAAAGGAAATACTGATTCCCATGTCTGAGCAGCAATTCGTCACATCCGTCCAGAATACCGGTGTCTTGGTATATTTGTCATCACCGTGGCTTTGCGAGTTGTATCAGTCAGTGATCGTATCGAACGCATTGGAAGCGATGGGCAAGGAAGATTTGGAAGCCACTAACTCACGCTGTGCTCTAGTGGATATGCTGTGTGACGCGGGCGGCTTGGGCTCCACACAAATGCTGTCTGAATGGCAACGCCTGCAAATAGCCACGGTCAAGCACAGCGACGAGCAAAACGACAAGCGGCGTGCAGCAGCTAAGAAGTTGTGTAGGCGCTTACTGACATGTTGCTGGGACTCGATGGTCATTGTGCTGAGCTCCGGACTAGGTGACTTGCAAAATTCGAGCTCTAGCAAATTGGTGGCTCTCTCTAAGCGTACGCTAAGGGTGAAGGCGAAGACAAATAAAAGCAATGGGGAGGCTTTGTACGCAATGTGCTTGGACGGACTTCATTCGGTAAAGTTAACAATTTGTTTGAGGTATTTTGCGCAACATACTAACTTTTCACGTATTTTTCCCTAAGGCCGCTACTTTGAGCAACAGTTTGAATCTTCAACATTTAGCGGGAAAGATCCTTAATTTGCTGGCATCGAATGTTTGTCAAACATCTGGTCCACGCTTGTCTGCCAGCCAAGCCATGTCAATGGATGTGGTTTTAACGGGCGGTTTAAATTTGGGCTCATACAGTCCCGATTGCTGGCAATCGATATTCGCAGTTTGTCGTCATGTCAGCCAATTGGAGCACGAAATATTCAGCATGCAAAATCCGGCAATTTCCACTTCGCCGGGCTCCAGTCGTCGCGATATGGAGACGGGTGAGAAGCTGAGCACTGCTGGACATAATGATAAGATAAACTTGTCGTCGATACCAATAGATGATGACGAGACGTGGTAAGTTCGTTATATGAAACATTTACAAGTCCAGTCTGTAATACGAAATGTATTCCGATTTCCCTATAGTGTGGATGTGTATAGTTTTCTGCAAGCTCCTCTCCAGAGTCCAAACACAAACATCACATCGATACTGAAGGTTTATTCGGGCACTAATGAGACCGTTCTGTTAAGTCAAAGTGACACTTCCAAGGTGTTGTGCGCCCTTTCGCATCAGGCGGAAAACTTATTTTGCGATGCTGCCGAACGACTTAGTTTGCCGTCGCTTTGTCAGTTTCTGAAGAATCTCTGCCGGGCCTCACGCGAACAGTTATACAAGAATACAGTGGCTCGCAAGGGCACCCGTATTTGGTGGCCAAGCAAGGGTTGGAAGAAGATTGATTCTTTGCCCATGTCTCTGCTGCTGCATCGAATTGGCGATGTCACATTGAAAGTGTTTAGAAGTTCTCGACCTCTACTGCATGTGCTCAAAGTCTGGGCAATTACTGGGCCCCATTTAATGGATGTAAATATTGTGGAATACGGCATGTTTACCCACTGAATTTCTCATTGTCCAATCAATCTTATAGGCAGCTTGTCACCGAGATCGTGCAATTTCCAAGCGGGCCATAGAATATATTCATGACATCATTACAGCGCTGCTAGTAGAGCAATCGGAATTGCCGCACTTCCACTTCAATGAAGCTTTGCTGAAGCCATTTGAGAACCTCTTGAGTATGGACTCGTGCGATGTTGATGTACAGGTTAGTCGATTCGGATTGACTGAGAATACATTCTAAAGCTGACTTTTCTCTTATCTTAGGATCAAATAGTGGCCTGCTTATACGAGATAGTGGAGGCACATCGCACTGAAATTCGCTCGGGTTGGCGTCCACTTTTTGGCACTTTGCGCAATGCCCGCAGTCGGATGCTAAACATGAGCAATATAATTGACATCTTTAGAGTGTTCCTGGACTCGGACAATACTTTGGTCTTTGCCAATGCCGGTTTGGATTGCATACTGTGTTTGCTCTCATACCTGGAGATATCGGGTGGTGGTGGACCGAATAATAACTCGTGCGGCGAAGACGACACCAACTTTAGACCTACCGAATTCCTACATGAAACTTTGCGTTTCCTCGAGCGCTGCTCCTCCATTCTGGGATTCATGTACAATATGCCGAAATGCCCCAACTTCCATTCCACATATAAGATCAAAGGCATATCCTACACTCATATTATCGACGCTAACATACCGAATTCGATGGAGAATTTCACATACTTTGGAAACGATTACTTGCAAACGAAAAATGAGCAGCACATGATATCCTACAGATCGCTGCACATCGACAAAGAAACAATAGTGAAAATCGACGAAATGGACAAACCGTCGGGAGTGCTGAAAGTCTGGTTTCTTCTGTTGGATGGACTCACCAATTCGTTGATTGTGTGCCCGTACTCGCATCAGGCTCCAATTTTGCAAACGATTTTCAAACTGTTCAAAAATCTTCTGTGTAGTCCGGGCATCGACTTTGGCTTCTACTGCATCAATCATTTGCTTATTCCAATGATTCAGGACTGGCTTCGCTATATCAACAAGATTGGTGCTTCGTGGCAGTTAATTGAAAAGAACTTCAAGCACTGCTGTTGCATGACCACGGACTTGGTGGTGGAGTTCATTGAGAAGTCTGTGCCCGACACCAGGAAGCATGGGGCCACTAAGACGCGCGTCACACAAATCGTCCATCCCGTTGACAATGTCATGTACTCGAAGCTGAAATTCGTGACCGAACATGTGGCGGAAGGTGAAGCGAATCATAATCAATACGATAGTTCATCGTCGTCGGGTGAAGAAAATGTAATCGAGTCACCCACTAAAATTTCCGGTTCGGCCACACTGGCCCTTAAGCAGTTGCTGCTAGTTCTGATTGAGTGTGCGGCCCAGTCACAAGAGTCGATTGCCCGCGTGGGTGTTTCATGCTTAAAGCATGTTATACTGTCTACTGGCATGCTCTTCAATGAGTCGCAATGGATGATTGCCTGTTCGGCTATACATCGCGCTTGTACGGTGACGATTGCTCCTCTGCGGCAGCTTTCGTTCGCTTTCCACGAGAAGTCGAATAGTTTTTACGGAGACTGCGCCAATGTCAAGGTGGCCGCACGTCGCGACAGCACAATCGATGATCTGACACGAATTTACTCCTTGGCTCAGCAGGTTTTCCTTTCCGATAATCAACGGGAGCCCAAAGTGGGTGGCAATCATTTAGACAAACACCTGACCGACGACCGCAGCTATTCGTTTCTTTTGTATCCCCTCAACAATGGTTTCAATTCCAATCTCGACAATTTCGTAATACGGATTCCGTTTAAGAATCTGGTGGTAGGCTTACTGGCCAACCAAATGCTTTTGCAATTGGTGGCCAAATTGCTTTTGTCGCGCTTGAAATGCGTGCCACATTCAGTATCCACTTGCATATTTGATAACTATGCCACATCGGCGTCGACACATGACTACGACCTGGACTTTCGTTCCAAGGAAATACTCCTGCGTTGTGTGAAGCAGTATTTGACGAGTTCGCTGGAGTTCGATTCACGACCCGGACTGAAGTTCCTAATGCAGAAGGTCTCGAATATTGAGTATGCCGCCAATCTGTACAAGCAAATGACGTCTTCTTGGATGATTTACTACATTGCTCTAGTCGACTCCCATCTCAACGACATAGTTGTGTACAATCTTGGACCTGAAGATCTCAACTTCATTTTGGAATCCTGTTCTCGCCTGAACACCACGACAGTCAAGAAGAAGGAGAATTTCGTAAGGTATCTCTTCTGTCTGCAGGATGCTTGGAATCTTGTGTGCGAACTGTACCTCAGCAATTCGACAATGCATGAAATTGAAAGCGGAAAACTGCGTGTAGATGGGAGCACCGCCACCACTGAGAAGCGTAACGCCAAGCCAATGTGTATATCAATTAATGGCAATGGCAGTGATAATGCCAGCACATCGAGTCATTCCGAGACCACGGACTCCACTTCGCCCAGCAAGTGCATGCAACTGCAGGAGGAGGAGAATGTGACAATGACTACCCTGATCAGCGAATTCCAACCGAAATGCCGCAACAATCCTTTCGACACGAATCGCCCACAAAAATCCGAATCAGAAGTCATATCACCCGAAATAGAACAGCAGCGAGCCACGAGCATTCTCAAGGATTCCAATTACAAGAGAGCTGCTCTCGCACAATTGGTCGTGGCATCAATGGAACTATTGCGATCTTTGCCCGCTGAAGCTGAGGAGAATCTCAAACTGCTGATGACTCCCACAATTCGCGAAGCATTTCGGCTGGTCCAGTTGCAAGGCAACGAACTGAAGGTTAACCAATTTTAGGCTATGCTTGTTGAGTTTTATTTTGATTTGTAAACATTTGTAAGGCATGCAAGAATTTGCGCCAACAAATCACTACAACATAAATCACTAGAAAGGTCTAAGGCGTATGCAGTCCACTGTCCACATATTACTTTATTTTTTATACTTACCTACATAAATATATATATATATATAACCAAATATTTGCTTCTAAAGCGCAATCAACTTCGTGCGAAATTCCGCTTCCGTGTTATAGCCAGAAAATATGTTTCTCACCCGACTCCCAACAACCAACCCTTTATCATTTTGATTGCTCGTTGATTTTCTCTTTTCCCATGGAATGCGACTAAGCGACAAAGCTCTCAAAGTAAAAACTCAACACAAAATTGGCCAACAAGGATATTGAAATTTACTTTATTCTCGAAGTTCACTACAAACCACTCGCCACTCCACACAAGTGCGCCAGAGTTTGTCATCACAGCAGCAAACAAGAGGAGGAAATCAAAACAGAAAACTTGAAGATGAAATAAATAATAAGCAGAAAGTAAAGGTTGCTTGTGAAAGCGCAAAACCGGGAGAAACTTTTTAGGTTTAACATAAGGCAATTGCGTGCGAATATTTAAGTAAATAATGCTGTATAAAATATATATACTGGATATAAAATGCAAAGATCATTAACATATTTTTGATGGAATGTACTTGATATACATATAATTTAATTATTACTGAAATTTATGACTTAAGAAACAATACGATACAAACAGAAAGAAAGTACATTAACATGTATTTAATTATATTCAAATTAAAATTAACGAAAATTTAAATGTTGTAAAGTTAAACAAGATCATAATTGATCGCAAAATGTAAACTCATTTTTGGCATATGGATGTGTGCACTATTGTCTCAACTCTACTACAAAATAATAATAATAAAAAAAATTAAATTACACAAACTGGCTCTACTTTTCAACCTCGGCTTTAATATTCACTGATAAGTGCACAGTTATGCAGTAGTTCGTCGTAACTGTGTTCAATTACAAAGTTAGAAGAATAAAACAAAACTATTTTTCGGCTCACTTTCAACAAGAAGCAGAAATGTGAATTATTAAAAACTTTAAAAAAAACGTGTATGTTCTTTAGTATGGATGTGTATTTTTGTCATACACACACTTACACAGTATGTATTTTGCAATGAAATCTCGTTGAACCGCAAGTATTTTGGTATTACCACAATAAAACGAATTTCTCTGTTTACGGAAATCTATACTTACTATATATAATTATGCTGAGATATTGCGATATGAAATATGGAATGTGTACGGCGTATTTATATTAATTATTTTGTATTCTACATATACTAAAATCCAATATATATATTTTTCGCTTACAAAACATTATTTATACTTGCATTATTGTAAGGAAACAAAACAGAAAACTAAAATAAATAAATAAATACAAAGCGCTTACGCATCTTGAACTCAATTGAAAGATTTGTTTTATTTTTCCGATAGTATGAAGAGTAAGGGCCGTTCACAGTTGGTTAAACAATGGTTAGGTCTGAATTCACAGTGCTTAGTTAACGGATATCACATCAAATATCTCACATTCTTCAATAAGTTTCGTGATTTTGGTTAAAAGCTGATCGAACCATGTGACCGCAATTCCGTCCTTTATTCAAGGAGTATGAACTGGAATAGCCATTGGGTGGTGTGAATAAAGGAATACTAAATGCTATTTGCATTAAAAATTAAATGGAAACTAATTAAAAACTAATTAAACACTAAATGGAAATAGCATTTAGTATTCCTTTATTCACACTACACATTGACTAAAGTTAACCAAGATTTAAACCAGATTCTGTGATTGTTGTTTTGTATTTGTCCTTGGAAGAAATTACACGAAACAATTCGGCTTTGTTTTGCGGTACATAATTATAGAAATCAACGCATGGATATTTCAGGTTACATTTGTCGAGTCTCGAGTTTTTTTCTCAAGTCCAACTTATACTTACTACAGATAAGAATAGTTCCAACGTTCAGTCAAAAGCAGTATTTTGGGGAAAAGAAAAAAAGAAGCAGTATGTCGTTTTGGAGCCTAAAGACAGTATAATACTGCGAAAAACAGAATAGATACGAGCGTTAGGATAAGGTAAAAAAAGGAACCACAGGTCAATCCTGTTACTGAATATAATTTCGGTTCCCGGGGACCGATTGTCGTTCTGGTCTCCTATTTTTGTACATATTTTTAATATCAGCGCCAGTGGCATTTTCCTCATTCTTAATTTTTCTCGGGCCCACCCCAATTTCGTTTGGCGGCACTGTAAAAGAGAGCATTTCTCGTTGGCTTTCCCTGTGAAAGAGAGAAAAGCTTAAAAACGGTGTGAGAAAGAGTACAGCGAAGAATGGACTGAAACTTGCAAATTCATTCGACCAAATACGAAACCATTCGACCAAATCTCCACTGAAACATTGACGCTTCTGCCTCTGCTATACTCAGTCAGTAAGTTTGTGAGCTTCGCTCGATGAAGATGTGTAATAGCCGGTAAATGTGACGCATAGACGAGTTTCTGTTAAAAACGTGTGCATTCTCCACCGACAGAAGAGTTTTTCGGCTGGCTTCTTTTTGTGTAGATACAAACCATAAATGAAAACGGTAGAAAAAAAATGTTTTGTGTTTTCGGATTTCTCTTGCAGCAGTGCTGCTGCTGCCACTGGAGTTGCGAATTTTTCAGCCGAAAATAGAAGAATAAAGAAAGACGGCACAGGCAGGCATTAAATTAAAATTTGTGTCATTAGGTACGTTTTGCACTTATCGATCGTCGGTTTCGGTTTTTAGTGATTCTTCGGTCGGTGCTTCTAGTCGGTGCGGCGGTCGGTGCCTCGGTGTGTTGCGAATTGGATACTACCTGGCCTGGTCCTAGTTTTTGGTGTTAACCAACTGTGATGTAATCCAAAAGGACGTCAAGCGACTGCAACAGACAAGTATCACCATAAGCGGAAATTAAAAACGGAAATTTTAACAAGTCTGCCTACACCTAAATTGAGTAGTTTGTTTATGAGAAAGCGGAAACAAAATACCGGTTCCTTGTGCTGCTTTCCTACCGTGCGGCGCCGTGGTGGAGACACTAATCACCTAGAAAACAATCGGCCCAGCTTCCAATCATCAAACTGCGGTAATTGATTTTTTTTCATTCATTCATTATTTGTAGGTATGTATGCATATAAAAAACCACCGAAAGAAAGCAAAGCAATTTTTAAAATTAGCACGAAGACGCAATATTGTAGTGTTGTTAGTGCTTCTGTGCAAAAAAATCTCGAAACTAAAAATATCAAAGATTTCGTGTTAAAAAAAGTATCACAATCAGTGCGACGTCAAAGGCGGCACAGGAAGCCAAATTGTACATACATAGATAAGTGTGTGGCGGGGTACAACAAAAGCCACAATAGGTACGATGTGTACCCAAAAAACCTAAATACAGACACACAGCATCCAAAAAAGAAAAGTCAAAAACAAAAATTCACTCGACTGCAACGCAACTAGCGATAAGAAGAGGCCATCATCACGTTTCGTTCCTAGGATAAAAGTATTCAAAAGTACAAAGACAACAGAGTAGAAAAATCTTCTCGGTATTCTTGTACTGTAGTGGAGGTTTCCCTGCCTTTCAATTGTGGCTTTTCTTGTTGTACATGCCCCATTTCTATTCCAAATTTCTCCAAAGGTTTTTTTGCCGCCTCCGCCATTGACTGCTGCAGAGCGCATAGTGGGCAAAGTGCAGTTTGCAATAGACATAAAAAATACTTACTGAAAAAAATTAAAATTGAATTTTGGAATAAATGTAATGAATTTCATTCAATAATTCGATTATGCAAATTCTTTTAAAAAAAAATATTTTTTTTTTAAATTTCATAGTTACTTTATAAGTTTTAACTTAATTATATATACTTTACTTTTTTTGTATACCAAAGTCCTAAAATTATCTTTTACAAAATATAAAATCACATAAAAACTGTGAAGAAAATTTCGTCTTGAAATAAATAATTCGTTTTTCCCTACCACCTGAAATAATTTGACACTCATTTATTCAATGCCAAAACGATTCGGCATATATAAAAGTCATTCACTTGCCAAATCGATACACTCCACACTATAACGCATCTATGGACATATAAATTTAAACCAATTTTTTAAATTTCCAATTCACAACATGCTTTTGAAAGAGAAAAAAATTGGTGCAGCAAAAAATCATTAACTACAAAATCACACAAGAAAAACATTTTTTTTATTTTTTTAGTTCTCAAATCGATAAACGCGATAATAAGCAATTCTACTATTTTATTAAAATTCGTTTTCATGGAGGTAATCGATTTGATAACAGAATAGCTCATATGACACACTCAGAGGAAAAAGGCGATGAAATGTACTGACGCTCTATACACTCCATTGCTTTTTTCCTCTATATATGGATTCCATAGTGGACTAAGTCCATATTTTTCACAAACTCAGTTTGATATGACCGGTCATTTAATCGGTGCCGGCATTCGAAAATGCTAAAAACAACAGTTATCAAAATATGTATGTAAACCTGTCAAAAATAATTAATGATTAAACCAGAATTAATAACATTTTAAAAAAGTCATAGCAATTTTTTATCGTTTTTGCCCCAGACACAATTCCGCAGCGAAATTCTGCAGCCGTATTTAATTAAATACCGGTTGGACAAATTTTACTTTATGCGCAAATGACGGTACAGACGACGCAGTAGCAATAAAGTCGACATTAAAATTTCAAAAACATGAAAAAAATCAATTTTAAAGTGCTCCTCAAATGCATATTACTTATTTAGTCTATAATACTTGCCTCATATTAAAATATCACAAAATAACGGAAATAGAAATCTAACAATTAAGGATTTCCTTTTCGATTTCTTATTCTCTTCCTTGGTAACTCTTTTTGTTCTCAATGTTAAGGCATTTTGCGAGACTGTGCGTGTGCCGTCACCGAATTTGTTCCACATCAGAGTTTCATCACTTCACCGTCCATTCCACCTATTTCCACCCCTTAAGATAGCGACACTCTTTCCTACTACTACAGTATATACTACGATTAAGCTTTGTATGTGTGTTGGTGCGCCTGTGCATGTGTTTGTAAGTAGAACACTCGAGTGTTTGTTTTGCGTTTCTGCTACACTCATGTGCATCCTCAGCATTATTATTTGTTGATAAAACAAAAAAAAATACAAACATTCTTTTCAAACCGAAACTTGAAGCGCAGCAAGATGCTTTTGAAACTTAAAAATACATGCATGCAAATTTTGTATGTAATTGGTTTGCCGTTGCAAAATTACAAAGTTTCCTTTATTATTGTCATTCACGAACGTTTATAATTCTCTCTTTTCGTTTAAGAGTGCAATTCCTTTTTCGATTATTGCCGTTTTTGTTTTTCTTCGAAAATTGTCAAATTGAAAATGCCAAAGTAGCACACCATTTTCACCATTTCCCTCAGCGAGGCCTTGACATATGTATAAGCAATGAGTGCGCTTCGAAAATGTCATACAGCGGCAGGAAGAGTCATGGCAGCTCGACGTCTCCTTCTCCCAGATGGCAGATTGCATTGTAGGGCACCGGGACGTACAAAGGGTAAAGTGTCTGAAATCAGCTGGAATCAGTTTAATGATTGTTTGCGGCGGCAACAGAAGTAGCAAATTGGTATTCAACGTGCCTTTGTGGCCTTTTCCGCTCCAACAATGAACAATGGAGGCCCAACGCGAACGTGGCAACGCATTTCCATGCAAATTAACCTAAATAGTGTGTACAATTTCAAAAAGTTTGTTTTATTTTCTATTTGAAAATTTATTAATTTACTTTCGCATAAACAAAAAATGAATGCAATGCCCATTTACAAGCACATACACATACGCATTTACATACAACTGTAAACACGTACACAAAGAAATGGGGCTGTATGGAGAACGATTCGGCCACATTCTCACATGGATGAGTTTTATGGATATTGGAGCACATTTTTATTACCATATTGACGATAAGACTCAAGTCCATTTGGCTTTCATTGCTGCAAGCTGAACTTAATATTGCCAGCAGCCACTTCATAAATTTAACAATTTTTTTTTTAATTCTTTTGTGTTTATGTTGTATTAAAACTAGAGAGTGAACTATTTTCGGCAATGCCGACCAAAATCCAAAAACAATTTCTAAACAATTCCAATCAAATACAAAAGTACATAAATTTAAAAAGATTTTAAAAAAAATGTTGGCCGATTTCGGAACTTGTAAATAAAATTTGTTTGAGGACCAATATACATACAGTTTTCGATGCAGACCAAGAATATATACTTTTCCGCACCGGTAACATCTTCTTATGTGCTTTACAAACGTTGTGTCAAAGTTAATATACCCTGACGCAGTAGTGTGTGGTGGTATAAATATTATATGATCGACCTTTGTACTGTTCAGAATTATTCACACTTCACATTCAACTTATACATTATAGAGGTCTTTTATCGTAATGGCCTAATGGTAGTTTAATTGCATGATTCAAGTATTCTATTCTTAGAATGATAGTAGCATTTCGATATCACACAAAAACATACTAATTAACTGATAAATGGGTATTTTTAATGATAATCCATTATTGAACAATGTATTTAATAAAAGCTTCAAAACTCGTAATTGATTAAACAAAATTTCACCCATAACATGCAGTAGATACCTAGCTACTGTTTATTCACAATTAAAACCGGTCATATGGACGTTGGATTTGTACGGTTTTTAATAGCCTTATCTACTAATAGTTAAAATAAAAAAAATGTATTTCTAATGATTATCTAAAATGAATTCGGAGTTTAAAAACAACAAATCGAATGCACACACCAACGCGTAACATCATTCATTGAAGATAATGTCAAGGTTTCTTATCTAACAGTAAGCTGATAGAATTTATGAAATTAATGCAATTCGGCATTTTTTTTTTTGTAAATAAACACAATTAAATATTATCAGTTCATAAACACTGTGGAAGCGAGTCGTAATTCAACAGCCTTATGCCACATTCAAATGCATTCAATCGAAGTGGATATACGAGTTGCTCACTATATTAATATATACACAATAATACATTAAGCTGGGTACATACGCACTCGTGCTTGATTCATGTCATAATTATCGATAGCGATACTAAAATTAATCAATATCGTTTTAATAAATTATTGTAATCTTTGATAAAATTGCAAAAAAATTTATGTTGCGTGAAAATAAAATGATTTGGCAATAAAACGCTTTGCAACACGTTTCTGCTTCCCAGTGGAATTGGTTAACTCGCGATGATATCGTAGCTTATTGTATGAAAGAATATTAACATATTTCTGACTTTCATTTTCTGTCACTCATTTGCATACTCTACTTCCCAGGTATGGGAATTTGACTTTACCGTATAATATATTAATTTTTTCTGCAGCAATTTCAATCATTTTGTATTAGTTATTCAGTATTTCATTGACATACATTTGTTTTAATTGATTGTCAATATGTTAAATAAGAATTCGCTTCCCATAGCATTTGCATATCGGACCTTCATGTCATATTCATGTATTCGATTGTGATTCGAATATGAGGCAAACAATGCAAACAATCAATTCTCATGTGCCACTTCGAATTTAAATGAATTCTAGACTGAGTTCAAATATGTGCCTAGCCCCCTTTCAGAGTACAATTGCAATTAGCGTCAACTTGTAAACCAAGTACTATGTCCGAATAGAGATCTAGACATCGTGTAGTGTAGCTAACTGGTCAGCATTTGTAAGGCTGCAATGGACGTGAAGAAGAATCACTTTTCCAAATGAAGTGCGAAACTGATTTGTGTATATGTAAAACACGAACCCAAGCAAATTGCAGAGAGTATGTGCAAATAGAATTAGCATCTTAACTATTTAGCTTTCAAAATAAGTTTAATTATAAAACTAACACTGCACCTTTAAACTAGTTAATTGCAAGTTTAATGTATAAATGTAGAAGTGTTGATTAAAGGTGGATTGTTTAAAGTATGCGCTCCTGAAGCAATCAATTTACGAAGGAACCTACAGTTGCCCATATATATTTGGTGAGACCATGGCTACAGATTCCAGATTTTCAATTTTTCCAAAAGAGCGCCGCTCAAACTACGACCGTGTCAGTTATAGTATCCTTTTCTGCAGTCACCAGTAGATCTAGGAAGTTGTAATGCAACACATATATTTTGTGAAAGCATGACTAGAGATTCTGGATCAGTGTTTTTGATTTTGATAACGTAAGTGTACCGAATTCCGGACACTAGTCGCCAGGCCAAATTAAATGCTCTGGAAGATCCATTTAAAACATTCAAAATCAGGAACGAATATTTTTATCACATAGTCTCGGGTATTAACTTTTATTAAATATAAGTGTTTTTTCCAAATGGTTGAGGTTTCTAATGAAAATAAATAATTTTAACTCTTGCGAGCGAAACAAAAAAAATGCTCCCAATTCCGGCCACTGATTTCAGTTGTTCCAAATTCCGGCCACCTGCGCTCCTAATTCCGGCCAACCAGATTTTCAAAGACAAATTAGGTTACAAAATGCTATTGATTTGCAAAATAATTTATTTTTTTAAACTATAATATTAAAAATAAATAAATAAATAAAAAATAATTCATTATTAAACATTTGGTTTATTTATTTGATTTTTAAAAATCATGCAGTGACTCGCAGAAGTATTTTGCATATTGGCTCTTAGTCAAATTTTATTGAATCTATATTGGTATCATTGGAATGGTCATTGGAAACATTACAACAACAAAGCTGCAATAAGCACCGAAACATTACAACAAAGCTACAATAAGCATTGAAATATTACAACAACAACAACATGTGACTGTATTAAAATAGTTGTGATATTGTTGTGATGTTTAAAAAGTACCAACATATAATAGTGCCCAAAATTAGTGAAGACACCTTTTCAAAAGTCACCAATTATACAGGAAAATGAAGAACAAATTGAACACTTTATATGAGAGAAATCGTAACTTTTAAACTTTATATCTCGGAAAGTAGATTTTTCCGACCAAATATGTTTGCAGATTCGGTTTTAGGACGTCAAAATACATAATACAAAAATAAAAGAAGGGCAAAAATCGAATGGGCCCTCAAGTACATTTAAGCCAAATCTGACACAGCTGCACCCTCCGCCACAATTGAGAGTTTTCTTGTTGTTGCGCCCACTTTTTCCAAATTATTTTTGGAATCAATTAGTTAAAACCCTTAAAAAAATAATGGACAAGAAATAAATGAAGTTATAAATTCGAAGTACCGGCCACTGGCCGGATTCGGTCACTTTTATTTTGTCTAAAAGTTATCTAACTTTTTATTACCGATTTAAAAAACTAAATGAAAGGCATAAAGAACTTAAATTTTTAAGCATTTTCATGTAAAAGATCAATCAAAATCGAATTTACAATTAAATTTTCACAGAGTCAAAACTGCCTTTTCTTAGGAAATTTGCATAAGTATGTTAGAATTGAAAAGCTGATTGCATAAAATCTGTAACACATAGCCTATGACGGATTTAGGTCCTTGTGTACATGAATGTGTAAACAATCAAATAAAAAAAGAAAAAAAATCATATTGAGTAAAATATATTGTTTAGAAACATTATTGTGACAAGCTTGAAAACACCGAAGTTCCGGCCACTGGACGGAATTCGGAACACTTCACTTTTTAGTGGTACCCAATTCCGGCCACTTCTATTTTGTTAATAATTTATTGTATTTTATGTTTACAACTTAAAGTATTGTATTTTTGTGAGCTCAATAATACACGTATGCACTACATAAAAAAAACTAACAGTTTCCTTTTTTTTCTTGTGGAAAACTTGATTTTAAATTTTTCTACTTTTTAGCATTTTCCACATTGAAATCCACTCAAAACGATCGTTTCGTGACAACGAAAATTCTTGTAATGAAATCAAAAACAAATCTGTCAATGTTTTTTTGCAGAATGATGTACAAAGGCGTGGTCTACCATAAGAAATAATTTGAAATTTAATTTTCGATGGATAAATTGTAAATAAAGGCAAATAAGTAAAGTGGCCGGAATTAGGCACTATGACGGAATTCGGTACACTTACGTTAGTGGGTGTGGCGGTTAAAATTGGGTTCGAAAAGGGTTCAAAGATATGGGGATGATGGGCGGTCAAAGAGAAATACAAGAGAAGAGTGCGAAGTCCCGGGTGATTTACTACTATTTTATAAATTATAATTGACAATATAAATACGTTTCGTTCCTATTAGGAGCACAAGGCGGAATCAAGCTCCTTCCATTGCCGTCGACCCTGAGCTTTGTATCCGCCAGCGTGTGCGTCACAAAGAAAATGTCGTCCGCATAGTCTAGTTCGCTCAACTTTTGGTATGGTCGCTTTGTAACCAGTTGTCTTTTTTTTTGGCATTTTTGATGTTATTTAAGAAATTTAGATGTAAATAGAAAAGCAAAAAGGTCCTTAACAAAATGAAAAAAAAGTATTCATTCCATTCAATGGAAACTACGAAAAAAAAGCATAACAACCATTCGTTTCATTGCCATAACCTTAATTGTCTTCTTTTTGCAATGCAATAGTAGATCGCTCGATATAGCAGAGCAAAACGAACCATGTATTCGTGTCCCTGTGCCCTGTCTGATGTACCCATAACTCATATCGTTAATTACCTGCAATAATGGCACAACTCAAAAATTCACGTTGTTGGGAAATCCATATTTAAAATATTAAATTGGAGTATTTTTTATGAATTTTACTATTTGGAAAGCTTTTAAAAAAGTTTAAAATACAAAATAATCGTCAGATTGCGAATGCCATTCCGTTTGAGGTATACAAAGATCACATTTGACTGAAAATAAATAATTACGAAAATAACGAAAATTTCTGACTCACACTTATTTCGTAGTTAATATAAATAATCTTGCATAGGTCAATGCACATACATGCGGTTTTGTTAATTCGAATGTGTTTGTACTAATTACGAAACTGTTTACATGGCCTTCACTCAAGTTGTTAAATCAATAATTTACTTTTTTTATACATTTTAGATGCCAGGACTTGTTGTTTTCAGACGGCGTTGGTCAGTTGGCTCTGATGACCTTGTGGTACCGGGAGCATTTCTCTTAACTATACACTTTATATGGTATGATCACCTTGAATATTTGCATGCTATTCCCAACATATATACTCTGTACTCATATATAAATCCTTTGTTACCTTTTTTTTTTTGCAGTTTTGTAATAGTTTTAGTGTCGTTGATCGTTTTTCAATACAATACAACAATTTTAAGCATAAAGTTACTATTGTACCATCAAATAGGATATTTGTTAATATTGTTTTGTAAGTGTTAATCGAGTCGAAGTACTTACATATATTTGAGGCGCTCAGCGGCAAAGGGGTTTGCCAAAATTTTTAAACTGAGCAAAATCAGTAAGAACTACAGTGTCGTTTCATGAAAACTTGTATAGAAATTGTATTCATTGTCTTGAAAGGCAAATTCCAATAGTCAGTAACTATCTACACTGAATATATATATATTTTTTGGAAAATTATGGCTGCTTCGCTTTGCCGCTGATGCACACTATCATTTGATATTTATAATGTAATTTTACCTTCTTCTGAACAGTTTCAATATGCATAGAAGTAGGAATTTGTATAATATCGATGAGAGGTAGTATATTGGATTCCGGCTCTCGAACAACGATCAATTTGTGGATATATTTAAAAAGCCGTAAGTCAGGCATTTGCTAGTTATGTACTTTCAATTCGATTAATATTCGATTTGTGTGTTTTATCCTTTCAGTGGTAATATTTTTTGATATTACATGGCTAGTATTAGGTTCATTATGGCTGAGCAATTATTATCTCGAAGCACCTATAGATGAGGCAAAGAAAATATTCATTGGTAAGCCAACGAAAAATATTGCCAGGATGAACGTTACTTTGAGGGTTTTCTCTTCCTTGCAGCTATTATCATTTGCAATTGGGCACTTGTCTTCATTACTGTCGCCACGATTTGGTGTACATTTGATGCCGCGGGCCGATCATGGGTTAAAATGAAGAAATATCAGAGGTCAATGCGGGAGACTGAATCTCGTTTCAATTACAAGCGCAGTGGCAGCATGAATCGCAATTGGCGTCAACGGTGGGTGGTCCATGGACTTGTGTGCTGTATTTGTTTTTAAACTGCAATTTGTCAACAGAAAAGTGATGCGTGCCTACCAAGATAGTTGGGATCATCGGTGTCGTCTGCTCTTCTGTTGTATGGGTTCTTCAGAGCGCAATCGGAACTCATTTACCGACATTGCACGTCTATTGAGCGATTTTTTTCGTGAATTAGATGTGGTACCAAGCGATGTGGTGGCTGGCCTAGTGCTACTTAGAAAATTCCAAAAACTCGAAAGAGAAGCAATTGTGCGACAGGTACGAGGAGTATATAGTTTTAACAACAAATTTAATAAAACACCAAATTTTTCTTACAGCGTAAAAATGGCACTTATGAATTTTTGAGTGGAGTCCCTATCACGGAGCGGACACAGTTCCTAGCCTTAAACGATGCCAAAAACTATGATTTCTTTCAAACTGTTATTCACTACATGTACTTCGCACAGGGCGCTTATGGCTGGCCAATGTATTTCATCATCAATCGCTCCAAACTGTGGCATTTGGTGCCAGAATTGAAGTGAGCACCCCTCTTTCTTACGTAATCACATAATCACATAAATATTTGTCTATATAACGCAGATGCTTCAGTTGCTGTTGTGGTCGCAGTGATACCGAAATTATTCAGGATAATTGCTGTTACTGCAACTACGCGGCCCTCAAGAAAACCCTCCAAGTGGGCGACATCGAGATTGTCTATGCGACCTACCACGTGGATGTGGGTGAGACGCCTTTCTTTGTGGCTATCGATTATACGCAGAAGAAGATTGTTGTTAGCATACGCGGCACTCTCAGTATGAAGGACATTCTCACCGACCTGAATGCTGAGGGCGAGGTGTTGCCTTTGAATCCACCAAGAGATGATTGGCTCGGGCATAAAGGAATGGTGCAGGCTGCCATTTACATTAGGAACAAATTGCAGGAAGAGAATCTGATCGAGAAGGCTCTGAATCGAAACACTGAAAGGAATACCAACACATTCGGCCTGGTATTGGTGGGCCATTCCTTGGGCGCTGGCACAGCAGCCATTTTGGCCATTCTCATGAAACCCGAATATCCTTCATTGCAGTGCTTCAGTTATTCACCACCCGGAGGCTTACTAAGGTGCGTATTCGTATTCCATTGGCATTTCGATTGATTGATGGATGATTATTTTCTTGCTATAGTATGCCGGCGGTGGAGTACTCTAAATCGTTTATCACATCTGTGGTATTGGGGAAGGATGTGGTGCCGCGCATTGGTCTGCATCAAATGGAAGCTTTGCGTGCAGATTTAATCAATGCCATCCAGCGTAGTGTCGATCCCAAGGTAGAAACAATTATGCCCTCCATTATTTAGATAATCTAATTTTTTATATATTTAGTGGAAAACCATATCTTGTTCCGTTATATGTTGTGGCTGTGGTCCGGAGCCCACTTCTGTGGTCGAAATGTCATGCAAGGATACTCATATAAACCAATATCAAGAGGTACATATGTCTACCTTCATATAGAAGACGATTTTGTAATTTCCCAATCATTTAAACAGGAGCGAGGCACTGCCCGATCGACCAGTGCCCATCCCACTGATAGTTCAATAGCTTTAACATTGCACCAGCCTTTGTATCCGCCCGGACGAATTATTCATATCGTACGACATCATCCCAAGCCCGACGAGTAAGTATTTATGCACAATCACATTCTCCATCTTATTTGAATATCACGTTTTCAAATTGTAGTCGAAAAGTAAAATGATAAAAGAAAAAATTCCATGCTATTTTAAGAGGCTACTTAAATGCGCTTGAACTATTGTACTTCTTTAAATTTTACCTTTTCAGGCAAAAGTACGACAATGGTTGGAGGTAGGAAATTTGCATACACATTTCACTCGTTGTCAGTTGTCAGAATTGTTGGGGGGGTTTTCTACAGAACATTTTTTTTTTTATAGTAGAAATGCATGAGAACAATAATTGCATGAATGCCCACCTTTCCTCAAATCGTTTCTTCTTAGGCGTCTGCGTTAGTACTTACAAAAAAAAATACATACGGTATATGTTTGGCAACTCTTTACCATCACTTTCCATTGAATTTGTAAAATTCCGGAGCAAACAAATTTCATTCATTCATTTAATTTATTGCAAGTATTTTAGAATTCTTGTATTTCAGTTGCAAATCAAATTCAAAAATAACTGCATGTGCCACAGATCATACACATTGGGTAGTATTCCAATGCAAAGGTGTAATCAAAATTTCTGTTGTGTTACTTAGTTACTTGAATTGATTTGGATTACTTACGACTGTAATGGAATAATTTTTGTATTTTTCAGAAATGTATTGAAAAGCCGCGAACCAGTTTATCAAGCCATTTGGGCGGACACTACCGATTTCGATGAGGTGCTGATATCGCCAGTGATGCTGCAAGATCACATGCCCGACAAGGTGTTGGCTGCCCTCAAGAAGGTAATTTCCGGTGTTGATGACGAACGTTCATCGGTGAATAGTTTCGATACCTAAAGCCTAAAGCGTCCATATCCAATACTATTGCAATTTTGGTTTTGAAAACTTCAGCGCTTGTAATTCATTATTATTATTATTATTATTGTTTCGTTGTGTTAGCTGTAGAGCCTAAGCTTAAGTTCAACATCCTATGTTGTTTTAATTTATTGCGTAGCTTTAAGATGCCCTCAAAGAAGTCTGATAATAAATTTTTACATACAACGTTTTCTCGTTTTGGTTTTATTTTATTTTATTTCATATTTATTTATTGTTTACTCATTCGTGCATAATAAATGTTCCATAGAGCATGTTTCACCCACATTGAACTCCCCAAGTCTGATAAAAATTCCACCGATAAATACAGAAGACCCCTCTTAAGTTTGTTTTGTATGAAGATGTAACGTGTAACCTGTATTTCTTCTAGACCCCACTTACAAGAATCTCTCCTAAATATTAGCTTAGGATTCTTTATAAATCTTATATGTAAACCAAACCATATGTGACTTATTCAATTCGGTTCGAAGATCATTAACTGCACACAACTACTCGGCAGGTCGTGATTAATAAAGATCGTTCCGTAATGGCATGCACACATAATAATGACTCAACAATATCCTCTCACATCTGTGCAACACTTATTTACGATACCAGGTACTATTACAACAGCAAAATGTAACAAATTTAATTTCTCACAGACCACTCGAACTATGTACTTTCTCAAGTGACCTGTGATTGACTAAAATATTATAATATCTATGATACTTCCACAACCACTAAATCTCCTCCAAACTGCATTTGATTTCGTTATTCTCTTACAATCTCTTCTACTCTTTACTCACTATAATGTCTCCTCTTGTCTGTTTTATATCGGCCGCAAATATCTGTGATCTGTGTACTGTGTTATTTTATTCTAGTGTCTGTCTTCACATGCTTTGCATAATTGTGTGTGCTAATTTTGAAATTTTTCCGCAACTTTAAAAAATTTTGATTTTTTGTTCTCTTTTGTGTTTTGAATTGCTTTTGTATCGTTCAAGCCACACTTCATAACTGAATGTTCTCTTATAGGTTGTAACCACAAGTGGGCCACGCAAACCTCAGCGCCAGACATCAAATGCGTTCTCGACCACATCGAACGATTGCAATCACAGTAGTGACATTGAGGCCGAGCGATTGTCTAGCATAGGATCGATTGGTCCGATTCTCGCTAGTAAATTTGATAATTTTAAGAAGCCCTCGCACAGTTCATGTTCCAACCTCAGTAACTCCGTCGTCCTAACACCAACTGCACAGCACAAAGTGTGTCTCGAAACGTCCTTCACGAATTTACAAAGCCCCCTGGACCTGAGTTCAACGGCCCAATTCAGCAACAGCCTCGGCGGTCCTGGTTCCAGTAAAACTTCGTCCATTGCTGGCAGCATATTTGGTCGCAGTCAGATTAGTTCGATTCAGTATGACATATCAATAGATGATAGCATCACCACGGTGACGCGAAGAAGTCCTTCAGTGCCCAGCGAAACGACCACAGTCATTGTAAATGAACCAGAGCCAACACCGGCGATAACGCAACGTTTGAAAGCGGTGGCTTTCGATATGGATGCTAGCTACCCAGCGGTGGCGAAATCACCATCCCCTCAAATGCCACCGAAGAGCATCCTGCATCGGCAGTTTTCCGCTCGTGCTGAGAAGAAGCCCAAGTCCCTGGCCATCCCTGCTTTAAGGAGAGCTTCTGATGTGCCAAATCCTGTAGATTTGCTGCATGATGACTGGTTCGGCTTAGCTCCTTTAGCCAGCCCCGAAACACTATCGGAAATATCGAGTATCTCATCGCGTAACAGTGGTCCCATGAGCTTGGCCAACAGCATTGAGCGTTACCTGCACAATATGAATATTGTTGAGAACGGAAACAAGACCATGTTGGAGGATATTTTCGAATCGCAATTGCACACCCCGAAAATAATGCGTCGTGCTCCGAAGTTCACCGAGAATTTGTCCACTTGTGCGGAGGACACCAAGAATCTTGATCAGTACAAACGAATGGGTCGCGTTTTCGTAACCTTCCCCATATTCCCGATCAACCAGCAAACAAGTCTCGACTCCAGCGATGACAGCTTCGAATCGGCGAGAAGTCTGAACAAACTGCTAGCAAAAAACGAACTAAGTTCGGACAATTGTGTAAGCAGTTTGCAGCAGAAGCTTAATTCCAAATCGGCCGATCAGTTGGATGAGGAATCGGAACAGCGTAGAGCTCCTGCCACCAGAAAGCTTACATCCAGTGATAGTGAAATTCTGAACGATGCTTGCTGCAGTACGTGCCCAAACTGCCCGTGTCGAATAGGAGGAGGCTTGTCATCGAAAACCGATTGCTGTGGTCGCTCTGAACACGAGCAATGCGCCCTTATGATATCATCGACTGGACCGAACAGCATTAACACCGGCTCGGTCGATACAACATATTACAGTGCCAATTCGTCCCTGGAACAGTTTCTAACGCCCGGCCGAAATCCTCATTCGTCGCATTCCATGAATGGTAGAGAAGAACCAGAGCAAAAAAAAGAGTTGAATTTCTCAGACGAATTTGTTGTACGTCCGGGCGTGCTCGAATCTCATTTCCCTGTCTACCCACCTGAAATGGATCGGTCTATTCAAGGAGAAAATTCGTCGCCCTCCAATAGCCATGCAACTTCTTCCACCTCCAGAAGAGAGGTTGTTGGCGGTCGTGTGCGTAAAAGATTGTCCTCCGAAGAATTCATATTTACTCGTCCCGAGGATCTTCCGATGTTAGTACAAATCGCCGGAAACTGCTCGCCCGCCGGCGGTCGCAAGCGAAAAGGTTGCGTTTATCCAGTGGGAAATATGCTAAGAATACCAACCACACAAACGACTAGCATATTTCTTAGTGAATCCTCCCCTAGCAAATGTTCCAACCCCAGTAGCGAAAGTAGTGTTTGAATGTAGAAAGTACCTAAGAATCCATACAATAAGTTTTCATATGAGAATATTATAGAGATAACTAATAATAAAGTATTTGTTGTAAATTATTTGGATCCCTTGACGAACTTGCGCCAGCCACTCTTAGGTAGGAACTAGTGCAATATGTAATCTGTGATTTAAAGAGATCTCAACCGAAATCTTTGCTAAATCGAGACACTTTTCGATGTAGCGTTTCTATTTATTGATATTCCATACAATGCTTAATCGTTGTGGCAAGTATCGTTAAGTTTACCACAAATAATTTACAAACAAATTTTGATATTTAAATGAAAGAATTTCCGTTTCAATGCTCGGGTAAAATAAAATTACTCAGGGACCTCGAAGGGTTGTTTTTCAAATTCAATTATTCAATAGGAAAAATTTTGGATTGGAACGCGAATGCTGTTGCTTTAAGGATTTCTGAATCGATTTCTGAAAGTTGTTATAGGTCTTATATAGCTGATTGGAAAGGTGATAGATCACTCTTTCACAAGAAGACTGCTTTTAAAATACATTTTTTTTATATCAAACATATCAGCATTATTTAATGCTCATTTACTTGGCTATAAAATGAGAACTATACCATGCTATACCATGTTGGAAAGCTTAGAATTTGACCTTTCCAAAAATGTAAAACATTTGATGATTTCACTTCATGGGAATCAATGAAAAATAAAACATTAGGATATGAATTTTTAGTATAATCAGAAATTTCCTCAAAGCAATTAACAAGAAATATTTACTTGTGGTGCCTAGTGTAGATACGGCCCCAACCTCCAAAGTCATCAGCTGAAACAGCTGACTACAATAAACAGTGAAGGTCCAATTTCAATTGGCAAACTCTCTCCAGTTGGCTGTGACAACATTTAACAAAGTATTACGCAGGTAGTGCGAAAAGTATTTTTAAATGCTTGCATCAGTCACCAGAAACGTAATCAAACATGCACCGAAGACGCAGGCATTCAGAAGCTGTTTTCATAACACATCAA
Organism: Heteromyza rotundicornis; assembly: GCA_951394025.1. NCBI lineage: Eukaryota > Metazoa > Arthropoda > Insecta > Diptera > Heleomyzidae > Heteromyza > Heteromyza rotundicornis. The sequence goes on along the minus strand of OX596010.1, from coordinate 12,227,750 downwards.
TGAATAGTGATGTACTGCTATCTGAAGAGAATCGTCTACGCTGTTTGGAGTGTATGCAGGAAGCAAAACACACTGGCATAAAATTACAAAAGGACAATGAAAGACAAAAATCCTATGCCGCCGTTCTGATTGCCATATGCACTGACACTCGTGGTGAGGCAGCATCGATTTTGTACACACGGCGTTCTGGCCACCTCAGTCGACATGTGCGCCAAATATCTTTTCCAGGTACAAAGTCAACCTTTTTTTGGAAATAATTTTGACTAACAAATTTTTAAATTATGATGTCTCTATTTTTTCAATTAAGGTGGAATGAAAGACTCCACGGATGTCGATTATATAGATTGTGCTCTACGCGAAACCGAAGAAGAAATTGGTTTATCACGTTCGCGTGTGGAAATCTGGGGGATGGGGACACTCATTAGGCTACCCCACACTGCCGCAATTATGCCTGTGATTGGTGTTGTTCATAATTTTGATTTGGATGAACTCCGCCTCAACGAACATGAAGTGGAGGAAGCTTTCACAGTGCCAATTGCCAAATTGTTGGAACCCACATCACTGCGCCACACTCAATTCAAAAGTGGTTTCAGTTCACCGAATTTTGTAGTGGGACATCATAGAATTTGGGGTATCACGGGATTTATTACCAATAATTTCTTGAATTGTCTGATACCACAAGAGACGAATAAACTCAAAAATCGCATTAAATATGTAAGGCCATTTAAGTCCAATTAAGCTCTTTATTGTACAAGATGGTGTAAAAATGTGTACATATGTGGGGCACTCAGGAAAGCCAAAGAAAACTGCTATGGGATATCCCCAAAAAAATACAAGATTCAAGAAAAGGGCAATTTTTTTATCGCTGATAGTTAAATAAAGACTTTTTTAAATACATATTTAAAATAATATTTTTTAATTTTAGAAAGTTTATTATGTATACAACCCTATTGTCCTAAATAGTATGGAGATTTTCCTAAAATTTACCATTTGGTAAGAAAAAGTTCAGACATAAACACGGGCCAACCGAACGTCGGATTTCCCCACATAAAATTCGGAGTAAAGCATAAAGTGAGACTCGAATTTAGTAAAATTGATAGAGATTTATTTTACAACTCTATCAGGTAATGGACAAAGTGTCAAATAAAAATATTTTTTTATGAATGACATTCCTTCGGGTCAGTCATTATTTCTCCATGAACACATTTTTTTTTCATTTAACGATATTCATATACATAACGGTAATTGTTCAAATGTGGAACCATTAAGGTTTTCAAGTTACAGGATAATTTATTATTGGATCAGCGGAAAGTGCTATTCACAATAATAGCAGTTTTACAAAAAAATTGTCTAAAAAGCGACAATTGGCTGTTTTTTTACTTTTATTGGCTGTGAATGGTTACAAAAGGAATATTTTTTGCCATTTTTAGCAGAATGGGTTGATCCACACATTGCTCAGAAGAACAACGAAATACTATAAAAGCATTGAGAGAAAGGGATAAGGAACTTAATAAGGACAAGGATAACGACCAGACATCCTTTGTGGATCTGCCACCGCTCCGAAACTTCTGAACGAATTGACAGACGAACCATTCACTTAACCCAGAACAATCATACTATCAGCTCCTACTATTAAACAAATCATAACTACAATTCGTTTTTATTTAGATTTTTATAGTAAAAGTGACTTTTTAGCATATTTTTTTTTTAGTGCCAAATCATCAGCATATTCGGGTAATTTGGTCATTTGTAAAATTATTTGTTTCGACCTAAAGATTACTTTGTATAGGAAATCCGTCTATGGCGCAAAGATAGCCTAATACGTAACTATTAAAATGGCGCAGTGGGTTTTTCGATATCCTACCCCGTCCGATTTTAGCAACGAGACTAGTGCCAAAATACGCGACACTCCCGTACAAAAAATACAAAAAAGGGGTGTAATTGAAGCTGCACAAAATACTAGCAACCAACAAAAAGAGAGGCCTGACGAAAAATCCCCGTAGGCTGCGCTGACAGCGAATCTGTTAATATTTTCTTTCCAGGCACTTCGCACTTACAGCGTGAGAACGTATAAAAAAATTCCAAAAAAACATATAATTTGTAAAAAAAAATATACGAGCAACCCATTTGCATGAGAATTTAATGCTTACTTGGTACTAGTTATTGAGCGAGTAGGTTTCCGGTGCATTTTTCCCGCAATAAAGTGTACAATTTCCAAATTTGTTGTATCAAATATACGAAATTTTAATAGTTTTTATTTGTTGTATAACCTGTATATACAAAACATTTTGTTTGCTGTTTCTTATTTTAGGTATTGTATGTATTTTATAGAAAATATTAAAGGCTTATTGTTAGTAATTGTGTTTTTTTTTGTTTATAAATTTTGCTTTTGAAAAGCTTCACAAGCAGCTATTCAGCGCAAAAAAGCATTTTTTCAATTTCTAAATTTTAGATTTGATAAGTTTTACACAACACTTGTTTCATGTTCATGTCAATACAATAGCGATATATTGAGATAAATACTAATTTTAATATTTAAAATACAAAATAAAATGTCAGAATTGGCAACAGATTTTCACTTACAGAACACGCCCATAATGAAAAAAAAAATAGAAACAAAATGCAGAAACATTGAACTCGAATACAAAAAAAAAAATGCACGCTCAAAGTCCATAAGCGGAAATAACTGAATTTTAAAAATAAAATAAAATGGAAACTGCTGATAGTAAGAATACGGTGTGGGCCGGGGCGGGGGCGCCGTGCATTGTGGCTAAATTGGTTAGGAGCGCTTGTATACAGTTATTTCTTGTCAAGTAGAGGACTCTCGTTTGCCACACAAAGAAGCTAGAGCGATTTACTCTGAAATATCAATTGGAATGGATGTGGTGAATGTTGGGGTCTCCAGTTCTTCGTGCTTCTTCATTTTGAGCATCTGCAATGAAAAGCGTTCAAAGGTTAAGTGTAATTCGGAAAGAGTGTGCAATTTTAAGGCGCCTGCCTACCTGTTGCAGCTTGTAATGATTGATGATATCCTGATCGGCCGGACAGGATTGTGTAAAAGCGTCCAATTGATACATATGATACATGTAACGCCACAAAGCGGTCAGATGTGTCTAGAGAGAGAATCAAGGGCAAATCGATTGAGTTTTTGTTTTTTTTCTTGAGAGATAGTTTATTCGGAAACTTACCGGTATTTCGAAATCAACGAAATATTTGGCTGCAACGCGAATATGCTGCAAGCGTGGCATCAGTTCGCAATCGAAGCAGCACATCGTGTCCCCGGTGAGGAAGCGCGTGTTGCGGGTGGCCAAATGATCGTTGATCTTTCGCAAATGCGTCAGCAGCGAATTGTTTTTGGCCTCGTCTTTCTTCACCAACATCAGCTTGAGCTTGACGTACAGATTCTCAATCAGGGTGGCCACCTCCTTGTCTTGTACGAAGAGATTGTATCCACCGGGGATATTCTTCATGATGTGCCGTTCAATTTTATCGTTCTCGAGAATGGCCAATCCATTGTCAATCAGTATTGGTGGATGTGTGGCCTCGAAATTGGTACGGAAATCTGGTGGTGGCTTCTGCATATCCACTGTCGTTACCTAGTATAAAATGGAAACTCCGTTATTTCGTTAGACAAAAGAGAAAGTTGCGCTTCATGCTTACCTTCAAACTAATCGTCTTCAATTCGGCCAAAAGATACAAGTCCATGAAATACTCCTGACAGAAGAGACAAGCTCCCTTGCGGCGGCCATCGATAGTGGAGGCCTGAAATACAGAAGCTCAATGTCTTAAATACGCAGCGACAACATGATTGGGCATAAAAATTAAAAGGTTAGTTCAGTCTGCTCAGTCTGCCGCTTCAGTTGGCCATACTTGCTGTTCACTCAATGCCTTCACCACAATTAAAACACAGCTCTTTTTTTATATATATTTGTACATTCACGTCGGTATTTTAGGAAACTTTATTTTGCATTTGAATCTTTAATTAGAAATTAAACGTTTGCAAACAGACAAATTATAAATTACATTAACAGATGAGATCAAAATGCGATCATTTCATTTTATTTAAAAGAGTCAACAGCTTCACCGGATCAGTTTCAGTTTCAGTTTTATTGTCACTATGCGTAGCCCCTAATATTTTCGGCTGCGTTAATTTGCCTCAGTCTCGCCTTTTGCATCTTTGATATAGGATATAGTTGAGATTGTAGCTGGAAAGCTGCCAGCCTTTCTCTTATTCAAAAAGTTCATTCAGCAGAGCCTGCTCGAACAAAAGTTGATCCTCGGGATCAATTTCGGCTTTTATTGTTACCCTCTCACGTGGTCGTATATTTTCGGTGTTGTCGTGGGCCTGCTCAGTCTCGCATTTCTCTTCTTTGTTGTACTCATAGTCGTTATCTGGTTTTATTTGAACTTTCGGTTGGGGGACCTCCACTGCAGCCGCTTGACTCCGTTTAATGAAGCGCCACAGTGTGGTCAAAGGTACTGAGTAGAATTCGGCAGCGAAGCGCACCGACATGCCGTTCACATGGTAACCACGACAAGCCTGAGCCAAGCGATCTTGTATGGTAGTTCCGGAGGCATCTGTGCTTTCATCGCCCCGCCTGCAAGAGGTCAGAACGGTGGGCAGCATGCCGTGCTTGGCCAGCCGCGTCTTATGCTGGTGCACCGTAGATTTGGCCACATTCAGTGAACGGGAGATCTCCGACAGCGACACTCCTGCCGACAGTTTGCTGTGTATGAGTTCGCCCAGTTCTTTGTTGGTTTTGCGGCGCCTGTGCTTCGGATGCTTCGAGACACGCGACCAAATCGTCGACTTGACCACGTTGAACTTTTTCGCTGCCTGTCCCAAGCTCATGCCCTCCTCTAGAACGGCCGTCACAGCACGTTGCATGTCCTCAGAGTCGCTACGGCCGCGTTTACTATCATCGGACTGCGCCGTTGTGCTGTCGGCAGCTGTGTCATTGTTGTCAGTCATCGACAAGTGCAGGTCCAGTTCATTTTCAATGTCCTCGAAGAGACCTTCGCATGCCTCGGCCACGACATTGGCAAAGTCCATACTGCCATCGCTGTTGCTCATCGCTGTGCTGCATCGGTCGGTCTTGATAGACGGCTGCGGTAGTGGCTGTTCTTGCGGTGGTTGCAGTTGCGGCGAACAGACACTCGGCGACCTCATACAATTCGCATCGATCAGCCTGAGCATTTTATTGTCTTCTAAGCCCGGTGCTGTTGCTGGTGTAGTGTATGTAAATATTTTAAGCTCGTGAATCTCCTGTTTGGCATACTCTAAATATATAGTTTGCATTGCGCTCAGTTCGTGTTCAACCCGATCGGTTTGATCCTTCTTGACGATTTTGACTTGTGAAGACTTTGTTTGGGAATCGTCTGTTCCGTCGTCATCTTCTTTAAACGGTTTGTTTGCACAAAACAATTCTCCCTGGAATGGTGTAGAGGATAACGAAAGGATAACATTAGGGGCCACATTGTATCAATCTCAGGAGCGGAGAAGAAGCCTCTGCTCGTTTTTTTTTTTTGGTTTGCATTCATTGTCATTTTCATCCGAGCACATTAAACATTTAAAGAGTTAATTGTTAATATCGGGTGGTTTATAGGCTGTTGTGTCTCTGTGTGTGAGCGTGTTGCAGTGAATGTGTGAATATGTGTTTTTTCGTTTTCTTTTATTGCAAAAACACTTTACAATTCTCCAATACATTTGAACATTCAAACGGCATTTGAGAGAATCTTACAAAAACAACATAAGTCTTGTCATGTGACATCATCGACAAAATCGCGTGACAACTTTGAAAATTAAAAAAAAACCACAAAAATTAAACGACTTAAAGCTGGCCAAGAAGACAACCTTATCAAAGGGAAGAAAACTTAATTTCGCACATTTGGCATTTCGTTGCACGAGTAGTGAGTCGTAATCGAACCGAGAAGTAACATTTCAAATCAATCAAAACCACTCAACGAAACTTAAGAACAAAGCGGAATACTGAATAGGTAAACTTCATTTTTCAGACACTTACGCGGCACTATTATTGACAATTAAACAAAACGTATTCGGTGCCACCGAAGCTAAAATGCCCTGCAACTACGCGTGCATATTAAATTTTTTAGATACAACTTCGATACTAGTTTTGATTAGTCTTCCTTTTCAGTTACATTCCGATTCAGAACGATATTTTTCCATTTCGATTCCTTTGCAATCCAGCTTTCCATTCCATTTTATTCCATCCGTTCGATTTCGTTCCGGAAATTCTCAATCGTTTCAGAAATTGTCAAAATAAACAAAAATAATCTCATCCGATGTTGGACATGCTAAGTACAGTCCAAAGAAAAAAAAATTAAACTAGAAATCAACAACAGTTAACGGACGTGGTCCTCACTCGATCGACCGCAGAAGGTGGGGCTTATTCAATATACTCCCGTCTTTTTTTAATTGTTTGTATTGACATTCCTCGGTTATGGGAAATTTAGGGTTTTGTAAAGTTTGAGGTGCAGCGAAACATGCATAGGTCGTGCAAAGACGACCCACTGTAAGGCAAAGTCAAACTGAAAAAAATATATACTCCCTCCTATCTTAAGAACCTACAGCAATTGAAGTAAGCAGATGGATGATGTCATTTGTATAAAACAAATTGCCGATGCTGATAAGCGTCAACTCAGTATTCCATATTTGCTCAAAAACATAAGAGCAGTGAAAGTATTTTTAGATGCCAATTAGCGACTAATGTCTAAATTAAATGAGACGAAATGTATGTGCATTGCAAACAAAATTGCACAATAGTAAAACTATAAACTAAAGCAATATGAAAAATTTCCATCAATTTCAAAATATTAAATAAATTCACGAAGGCGAATGGTATTTGTTTACATTGGAAAGGTCACAGTTTAAGCAATGACTAATCGCCCGAATGTTGCCGCTCGCTTCATTGCATGGGAGAGTATTTGCAATTGCAACAACTGCAACACAATCATCAGCATCAACGCCAAAAACATTAAGGCCAGAGAGTTTATGGCGCTGCAGCGAAATATAAATGCCAACGACAATTCAAAGTTGGCATAAAGTTTTAGCTGACGAAAATTGAAAAACATACCAATACACATGAATGCTAAAATGACAACACACAAAGCTAATAAATAGTAAAGCAAATAAATTGTATTAAACAATAAGTAATAGGAGGTTGTCAAGACAATAATAAATGTGAAGTAATAACGACACACGCCCGCCCATATTTGGCGAAATGTACACCTCATCACTTTGAAATAGTTGCGGCTGGTCTACGAGTATTTTTAATTGCATAGAGTATGTTGCGGAATTGCTGATAAGATAATGTTCGAAACCAATGATTTCTTTGCTCCACTGTACACTTCACATTGCTTCATTTGTTGAGCCTTGAATTGAATTTGGAGACTTTTTATTTGTCCAACGCTATCGCGGCAATGCCATTTAATTATGTGCAGATATCGTAATGAGAATGTGCTATCACATTTCACTAGGCATTTTGGAAATACATTTAATAACTACTGAGAAATTGAGAACTAACGGACGCAATCAAGCAGCATTTAACTGCTTCGCGTATTGGATAATTTGCTAATTTACAGCGCACAGCAAAAAAAAATGTTAACAAAAATATTTATCATTTGTTGTGGATATTCGTGTAGAACGAAATGAAGCAATCCGCACACGCCTACGTAGTACGTACTATGGACTGCATGATTTTTGTCTTCTCCTACTGCTGCTTCGTTCCTTCATCTTTAATGCCAACAAACTTTTGTTTTTTTTTCGCTTTTCTCTTGTTTCTGCACGCCAGTGGCATTTGTAGAAACGACAACAACAAAACATTAAATTACAACAATGGTCCACATTGTGCTCGCTCGGTAACATTAAACGATGCGGTACTGTGACAGCGCGGGGAGGTAAGGAACACGTTAAAAGGAAAAATAGACAAACTTGTTCCCAATGTACAATGAGCAGTGGTGGGGAGAAGAATGAATGGAATACGAATGTTGCGGCTGTGTGCTGAGCTTGGCTTCGGCTTCGGTTTGTTCACCGTTGAATGCAGCAGCAGCAGGCAAGTATTTGGCTAAAATTGAACTTTCACTTTTTCCGTTGTTTGTTTTGAAATGCATTTCTTCGATTAATGCAGAATGCAGAACCATTTAGGAAAAAATTATGAACCTTAAAATTATGAAATTAACTGGAGGAGCAGATAGTCACTTCGTTTAGGACATTTAAGAATTCCATGCCAAAAGAAGCATTACAGCCTGATTCAACAAAAATTCTGTAAGATGAAAAACAAATTTTTAAATCTACTGCAGCTATCAATAGAACTCAAACGTTTAAAAAAATGTTCTTAACTCAAAAATCAATTATTCTAAAAATATTTCTTATAATTAAAAAAAATGTTTCCAAGCACGGGCAAATGTAATAGTTTCTAGAAGAGTCAAGCTTAGTTCACTTAAAGGATTAGTTCAATTAGTTACCGTTTCCCTTTATACATTATTTTTTTTCTTTATAGCCAGGTTAGTCAAACATTTCCACTGCTTCCATGAATCATGTTAATTAGGGTGTCACTTGTTTTTCAAATTTTGTCACTTTTTCTATGACCCAATTGCGGTCATTTGGATTCTCTCTCCCGGAACGCAATAAGCCTTTCTACTATGAGATTTGAAATTTTAAAATTGCTGATCTGACAAATTTACAAGATTGGTTTCTCCACACACTGTAGGTTCAATCGATTAAATCCTTCCTACCACTATATAAATTGGAATGCTTGAATCAGTTTTCGGAATATGTAAATATTTTATAAATAATCTTGTCCCATAAACTTAATATTTTACTTAATATTTGAATGAAGTCAATTTCCTTAGTTAGAAAGTTTCAATCCGATTATTGTTTGTGGCATCGCAGCGGTGACACGTGTTTCAGCCAAAAATGTAGTCTTTTTTAAATTGAACTTTTGTTAAAATAATTTTTTTTGATTTGGTGTTTTAATTGTCTAACAATTGGCCAAACAAATCTTAATTAAGACCAAATATTTACTCCAAAGCGAGTAGGGAATAAAGAAACTAAAATCGAGAAAAAAAGTTTCTAGCAAAAAGTGTACATTAGTCATCCAAGGGGCAACATCTTGTGACTTATGGCAAAAACAAACAAGAATTTTTGACTTCAACTTCAACATGACGTACCACCAAAGAAATTTCAATTTTCAGTTACAAATAAAATACAGAATACCACCAAAAAAGTATAAAAAGAAACGAGCATCACCCGAAAGCACACAATTCCAGTGAATATTGGTGTTTATCTTTAAAACTAATGAAAACGCTATGGTGGCATGGTGGTGGGGCGAGGTTGGCGGAGCATTCAAGCGAATTGAAGGCAGGCAGACCGCGGGACGAGTACAACCACAACTACAACAAGACGACGAAAGGCGCACGGAGGAAACCTGTTTCTGCGGCTAGAAAAGAACCACAGACGACGAACGACAGAAAGCAAACAAAATATGACGAATAAAATTCGAAAAGAAAAATGTATGCAGAGCCACAAAATGGAATCGAAGTATGCAAACGACTATGACCACTGTGCAGAGGCCCCCTCGAAATATGAATAAAGTACTGACGTAAAACGGTTTACAGTTGTAATTCTGCATCCGATCACAGCCATTTTTGTATTTCACTATTGGCGCCTGCTGTGGGCGGCGATGCTCGAGCGTAAAACGGGGCACACCTTAAATCCCGATATGCGCATTTATTGGAAGTCAAGAGGCCTTCCTCCTTATTCACTTTCATAACCCCCACTGCCACTTGTGACCACAATATCACGAGACTGCAGACGGGAGCTCCGCATTATTTTCCCCCAGAAGCATCAAGTTCGCTCCACAGTTGCCAGCACAATCGCTGGACGACATTTTTATTTTTGGCTTGCGATTATTTTCATATTGTTCGGTCTTCGGTATGAAAAAGTAAAAGGCACTCACCTTAATTATCAATTCAATTTCTGGCACGTCGCCGTTGGCGGTTCCGTTGGTGTCTTGGTTCTCCGCTTCCGACATCTTTAAATCCGCAATTAAGAAATGGAAAAACGCAACTAAAGAATTGATGAATCGATTGAAAATATTCTTCTTTTTTTCTTTTCCTGTTGCTTCGTTCGTCTCTGCTTCTTTTCGCTAAAATTTAATACTATTTCTAGAAAACGCTGCTCCCTTGACAATTTGACTCGACAACTTCTGGATGAATACTGAAAATTGCTTCACTTCCAGAGTTGACAGTGTGACCGTTTTCTGAAAGTGCTTTTCTACTAAAACCAGGGTTATAATCTATTACAATCTAAAATAAAGTTTTAAAAAGTACCAAATATCTACTGTTTTTTTAAATACAAAAAGTTTATGATTAATGAAAATGTTGACCAGAAAAACCCCAAAAATATAACTTGTATCAATTTTTTTGGCTGATTTTGATTCTGAATACATTTTGGAAGTGGAAAGAATTTTATTTTTTTAGTATTCATTTAAAGTGAGAAACCCATCGAAAACGCGCAGTTGCTTAAAGGAACTGTCTAATTTCATATATTTTGACTTCTCATCTGCACAACTGAATCGTTTCCGAGGGGTTCCCACTTTAAATGAATCGCCCTATTGTTTTGAGATTCGATGTGATGAAAAATTTGGTAAGCCAATTCATTTAAAGTCGAAAAAATGTATTTATTTATTTATCTACTGCCCTCACAGATATACTTAACCTAAAACAATCAATGAAAAGTATTCAGCTCTAAAAAATATTAAAACAGCTAATTTTTTTATTTTTTTTCAAAAACTCGCTTTTTTCAGAGTCTATTAAAAATCTACTAAGCTTTTAAATCAAGCTTTCAAAAATGAGAACAAATCTATAATTTTAGTAGGCAATCTACCAAAATTTTACACACTGGTGGTTGAAGTAGGTCACAATCGGCTAGTAGCCTATTGTGAATACGAATATTGTGAATTGTTCTGCAAGCGAATCGTAGTGTTGTACAAAAAGAACCCTGTATAATTTGTTCACCAAAATTTAAGCACAAATTTTTGCATTGTAACTGTCAAAAAATTCGTGGTGGGTTTTTTGGGAGACTGTTGGTTGTTGCTATGTTTATATCCGCCCACTTCATTTTAATATTTTCCTAATGTAAGAAGTAGGGTCCAAATTTTTCAATAATAATACAGTATTTTGATGGGTATTTTTTTGCATTTTCGATTTGAGTTGTACTCTCCAATTTTCAATGAAATAAATTGGAAAGCACCGAATGACATGTTTGTGCAACTCTAGCATGATTTTAATAAGGACTTAACTGAACATACTAAACGAAGTACCATTTGTTTTGGTTTTTAAAATTTTGCCAAAGCTGTCCAAGCCAAATCACAAAAAAAAAAATATATCCACAAAGAACAACTATAAACGATTTCTTCAAAAATGTCACTTTTCCCAGCATATTCTTCATCACAAACGGCAGATAAATTACCGGAAGATGCAGCACCAAGCGCCAGCTCTTCAAAATGGTTGGAAAACAATAGTTTCCCGCTGCAAGATGAAGAAATTAGAAATGTGCATGAGAATTCGCGGCCCATGGAGATTTCTGATGATTCAGATAACAGCATCGCAAAAGAGAAGGAAAAGCCACACAAAAAGGACCATAAACACAAGAAAAAAAGCAAAGGTAAGAAACATAAACGAAAAGACGAGGAACCTCCAACCGCACAAGTCGAATTCAATGGTGACGAAGAATATTACGTGGACAAGGCGCCCGCGAATCTATACAAGACTGTGCGTACACTACATAAGCCGGCCTGTCCCCGTTACCGCTGCCACTATACACGAAAACTTGGACTTAACTCATGGAGTGTGCTCAAAAGTGAGACGAAAGCCATAAAGCGATATTATCGCCAAAATAAGGGGAATGTTATCGAACCGACTACGGTCGCACTGGATGAAAACGACTATACTCTTCAACTGGGTCAGCTTAATCGAAAAACAATGGAGCTACCGGCCGAGTTGAAGTACTGGCTGCAACTGATCGAATTACAAGACCGCAATCCTTACAAATGGTCGCGACTGCTACTGGCAGAGAAACAACTTGATTTAGTGCAGCGTGCCTTGGTCTATCATCCTCGCAGCGAGCCTCTGTATCGCATGTACATTGACATCATCAGCGCCACGTATCCGGCTTTCGAGGTTAACAAGATGCTCGATCGGCTGCTGTCGAAAGACCCGTACAATTACACCATATGGACGGCACAAATTATGACGACCCAGGGCTCTATGGCGCGCTGTCTGGTGCCCGATGTGTTGCACATCTATGAACGCTGCATGCAGAAAATGCACCATGCGCAAAAGCAGTCAACGGGCGGGGATATTAATGCCGGATCCGATGAGGTCATGCTGAAGCTATTCAACAATTGCGCGCTGTTTCTCCGGCAGGCTGGTCTCAACGAACAGTTCTTTGCACTAGTCAAGTTAGCTTTAGAGCTAAACGTTTCCACGGACCAATTTGGCGACTTTGCACCCCTTGAAAGCGAACAGCGAATACTAATCGAGTACGAGGAGATGATATTGCAGTCTGGGCTGCCGATGACTGAGATTTGGCTGCGAATTGAAAAGCTGCGTCAAGGCTTCAACTTTCTGCCCTGCCCGGCCAACATCAGCACGAAATGTAGCGACCCGCAAAGGATAGTGTTCAACGAAGATGTCTGCCATTACATTTACCCTCTCAAGTCGCGTGAGAATTCCTTCTACTTGATGCTGCTCATACTGCGCCTGCTGAAAGTACCGTTCGTGCATTGCGACGGCCTGGCGGCCAAGTTCTGCGCGCGTGTGGAACACATTGGCGATTCGGATGCCATTGAGGATGTACTCGCAGCAGGGATACGACGTACATACGCTCTGCCACAAAAGGAGCAAGACGAATTCATGAGTGGTCTCTACGAATTGTCCAAGGAAATGGCTGTGAGCCCAACGTTCCTCAACAACTGCATCGGCCACGAAATTTACGCACGCTGTCTGACGCAGCTGCTGCTGAATTGTGCAGCCGCGTACGCGGGCATTGACGAACGGAAACGCATCATTTTCATATCGATGTGGTGCCGCTTCGAGCGATTGCTCTTAGTGCTGGAAAAGTACAGCAAGAAGCTGACAGCGGACTACGTGAAGGTCGGCCGCAGTCGTTTCAAGGCGTTGCTCAAGCAGCCCCCCAACAGAAATGTGCTGAATTTTTACACAGAATTCGCAGTTTTCGAATACGAGGCACTCGCCGCGTTGGACAGTCTGCAACCGGTTCAAAATATTTTCGAGAATCTAATTGCGGCCAACTCGGCAGATGAGACGCTTTCTTCCGATCTATGCCACACCTACGTGTGTTACACGGAAATCCTAATCGGTCGAGGGCTACATGGACAGGCTCTGCAGCTGCTCGCCGCTTATGCTTTCGGGGTTGACGTTAAAAGCAAAGAGTCAATTGGCACGGCCAAGCAACTGGCCGCCTTGCATCAAATTACGCAGAAGTTGGATAGTGTCGTGGCCATCGAACGCAACGTGGAAATCATGATTTTGGAGCAGTATTTGTTGCCCGACTACACAGTCTCACTGCTCAAGCTGCACGCTCTAATGCAGTATTTGGTTGGACAAAAGTTGGAGGCAATGTCGCATCTGGAGAAATTGCTCAAAGTATTCGCCAGCAACACGGACCGGCACAACTTCCTACGGGAGCACATTCAAGAGCTGTACATAACCATAATGCAGCTGCCGAATACGAACTGTGTCGTTTCGAATGCCTTAGTCAGTGGCAAAGTATTTGCCGCACTCGAAGAATTTCCGAGAAATGTTTTTCTACTTCAGCGGTGTGGCATGGTCGCTAGCGTACCCTGGTACAAGATACGCTCCGCCATGTTGCGGTCTAATCCAACCATTCTGTCGGTTACATTCCTGATTATAGCCGCACGTTACCGTTTCAATTGCCAGCTGAGCACTGTCGACGATGTAGTGTCTGCGTGGGACCACAAGTACAATGAGATGATTGTGCGCAATCGCATTTTGAACATGTTCAAATCATTGACGGACGAGCAGCAGCAGCAGAAGTGCAGCGTTCTGCAGCGTAATGCGCTCTTCTGGCGTTTCTACTTGCGCTGCCTATCCGACCAGAGCACGGCGTTCGAGACTAGCCAGAAATGCTTGCTCACCGCCCTAGACGAATGTCCGTGGAGCAAGGCACTCTACTTGGATGGCGCTACGTATGTGCCGCAGGAATTGTCACATCTACAAGATCTGATCATTGAGAAACAGCTGCGCATTTACGCCTTGCCCGAGGAGCTAGAAATACTTCGAGAAAAGTAGTTTAGTTCAAGAATTTGTAATAAAAGAAATGTGGACAATTTTAATTATTGTGGAATGTCTTATTTGCATTCAATTGTGGCAAGCTTAATGATATTAAGTCTCTTCATAGTTATATTCTTTCGGTGGATTATGTGGACTTCTTCTTGTGGCTACTCATATGGCGTCGTAAACTGAAAAAGAAAAAATTATTCAAATTAAGTCACTTAAGAGATTTCAACACTCCAAAATCTAACCTGAATGGCGACGACATGCCTTTATCGCAAATGGTGCAATGGAATGGCGTAATGATGCTATGTGTCGCCACGTGACACCTGAGCGAGCTGCGATTGTTAAACTCCTTGGGGCAAAAAGAGCACTTGTACATAACACCTTCGTGCTTGGCCATGTGGTAATTGTAGTGCGACTTGACGGCATAACGTTTACCGCATTGGGCACATTTGAACGGATAATCGCCCGTGTGGAAGCGTACATGCACAATCAAGTCCGAGTTGGAGGCAAACGTCTTGAAGCAGTATTCGCATTTGAAGCGACCAACTTGTCGGTTATGAACAATAATATGCGTTTTCAGGGCGTTTTTCGTGAAGAATCGCTTAGGACAACTGGAGCAGGCAAAGGGCTTTTCTCCCGTATGGCGCTGTACGTGAACTTCACAGGTTTGCTTGTCATAGAATGTTTTGGGGCAGATGTGACAATTGAAATTCCGTGCTCTGTCTGCAATGTGGGTTTGCTTGTGTACTTTTAAATCAGTGCTGGTTGCAAAGGTTTTGGCTGCAATTTGAGGAGAACTTGAAATGGTTTAAAGTCGCAGTTTTTGAAATCAACTTACGGCACGAAGTGCACAGGAACTCCTTTGCACTGGTGTGGAACCTGCTGCGATGACTCTGTAACGAACAGCGTTTAAGTAGTTTTCCACAATCGCCACATTCCACTTGGGTTTGGTTCTCTTCGGTATCATTGGCCTGGCTTGTACGTTCGGAGATGTTACTATTGCAGTCGTCATAGATACTTGTTTCCCCATATTCTGAATCCAGCAACTCAACTAGCATTTGGTCATCATCCGATGCATGTTCGTCATCCTTATATTCGAGATTCGTTATATGTTCGTCATCCTCGAGTCTCACCTCACACGTAAGTTCATCGTTCAAGTTAACCGGCGACTCGAATCCGGCTTCGTTTTCATTCACTGCTTCCGCTTCTTCAAATTCAATTAAACTTGCGACTTCTCTTGGACTCTTTTGCAAAAAAAAAAGTAAATTTAAGACAAAGTTTATTTAACAAGCATTCATTCTACCTTAGCAATGTCATTTGCGTGTTCATCGTTTTCTTCCAAATACTCCACCAAGTCATCTTCATGTAGCTCTTCGTCGCCGTAATCTGGTATAGGTTGGTTTTCCGTGCTTTTCTCATTTTCATACGATTGCAAGTTTCTGCGGAAAACTATATCCGAGCACACAGCCTTTTTGCGTAGTTCAAACGCTTCCAATAACCGAACAGAGCAAAGCTGACATAAAATTTTTGGCAGGTAATCATCAAGCGTCGCAGCCAATTGTGTGCACGAATTGAATAAATAAAGCCAATTTTCCTTCTCTTCCAATGAAGCAGTTTCTTTTAGTTCCACTGTTTGGTCGTCGCAGCTAGTATAGCAGATTCGGCATATTTGTTGATCCCAGTCCATCACAACTGAAATTTAACTAATTTTCACAGATTAAAACGAAAACAAAACAATTGGCAAAGCTTGGTCACTATAGTGTTGCTACAAAAAGTATCTAGATACATATCGAATATTTTGGTACTCGATACATAAATGTCTTGTAATCATCCCTGCCTTGTTTTGAATGTACCTAACCAATTTTTTTTATAAATTCACAAATATTGATTAAAGTAGTATTTTTATCAATGTATTTCATACATTTAACATTGCGACCAAACGAACCATTTTATTTTAAATAACACCGTCCGAGTAGAATGAAATAAAATACTTTTTTACAGAACAGAACAAATTAGAGCTCTTGTTATTCGAATAATCGATCACAAGAATAAACTGTATACCAAACTATTCGACTATTACGGTTAACCGGGTTTTTTTTATTATTCTAATAACTTCAAGAACCCTGGTAAATATGTTCCACTCAAATATTTCAAGTAATCAAGTATCCGGAACCGAAAAATATCGAATAACCACAGCAAAACAAATGTATTCAGTGAGTGAACACACCAATTGTAACCCATCAAACATTTTGGTTTCGAAATAAGTTATTTGTAAGCCTACACGAGTGTTTCGTTCCAAAACATTGATAAACTATAAATCAGTAATGGCATTTGACGCGCAAACAAATTCGTTTGATGTCAAATTTTTTACGCGTAAAATTAGTTAAATTGATGGTTAATTTGAAATTCTTCTAAAAAAATGTTTGTTAATGCATAAAGTTGTATTGTTGGCTAATTTAGCCCATCTAAATTGGCCAACAAGTTTTGTTGAAAATAAGTAATAAATATTACATTTAGGAGCTTATCGTCCCACATTTTAAAAAATAAATCACATTTCCAAAAATAAATTTCAAATGTTTACAAATTTGTATCATGAACACCAATAAATGTTTGCTGGGTAAAGTTTGCTAAAATGTTTACCTTTTTGTTTTGGTGATCTGATCTGGAGCATTGAAGGACGAAGCAGCAAAGATATTTCTTATGCATTAAATGCAAGGTAGGAAATAATGCTTCTGGGGGATACTTCAATCTCTGAACCAATCAACCACAACTTCGCTACATGTTTAGTGTTTCGGAAATGTGTCGTAAGAGCTGCCGTGTCTGCCTCACTAGTAACGAACATTACAACAACTTCAATGAGAGTTTTCATCCCGTTCTTTCGGCGACGAAACCACTCACTTACTTAGATTGCTTTGTGATGGTAACTCGGATCGATCTCGATCAAGACGTCCATCTGCAAATATGCCAGGAGTGCAGTGCAGATTTGCGTAGTTGCTACAGTTTCATACGACGAGCTCAAAGAGCAGATACCAAACTACGCAAAACCACCAAGGAACAGCAGCATTTGCTGGGAAGTGACAAAAAGGACGAAAAGGTTGTATGACAAGATAATCTTTTCTTTTCGTATAATAATAATAATTTACATATTTACAGAATGTTGTGTCGGAACAGCCAACAAATATATCGAATACCTTCGTCCCACCGCACAAAAATAATAATGGTATTAATTGCAAATTATTAAAATCGAAAATTTGTTTAAAGTGTTATTTCTTTAACAGATTTGGATATGATTGATCGACTGCACGGACCATCTACGGATTCGTCTACAATTGTGTCAGTGCCTTTATTACCCAATACCAGTTCGGAAAATTTAGATTGTTATAAGGTCCCGAAATCTAAAATACAAGAGAGCAGTTCCACAATTGAACATCAGCCTACGGTAGAAACTGAATGCAGTTATCTTGACAAAAATTCCAATCAGCATAAAGTCGAGTGTAAAGTATGCAAACGCTCGTTTCCACAATCAAAATATTCGACTCATTTTCGAAAAGTCCACGCCGATGCACCTGAAGGGTTTCAGTGTCCAAAGTGTCGTAAGTATTTGGATTTCAATTTTTTTTAATATTTAATCCAAAAAATTGAATTAGTTACCTTAGCGCCATTCGATTCCAATCCTAACGGGAACCCCACAAATTCTAAAATTCAGCTATATAGTTTAAAAAATTATCAATTTGATTGATGAATTGATGAAAGGCACCCTTTTAAAGAATTTACATACAAAAAAACGGCCAAAGCCATTAGAATTATCATACTAAAATTAACTATAAAATAGCTCCAAAGTATCTCTGCTTAAAAAAATCTTCCAATTTGGAATTTCACAGCAAAGCATTTCGCCTATCGATACCGTTTAAAGTCGCACTTTGAGGTACATCACGGAATACGCCAGAAGAATGTTGCCTGCAGCGTGTGCCCGAAGATGTTCTACAGTAAAAAGCTGCTCAGCACGCATTTGCTGTCCCATCAAACCACAGACATCAATCACAAGTGCGAACTTTGCGGAAAGGGTTTCCAGCGTATGACCGGTCTGCGTCGCCACATAATCATGCACCAAGGTGGCCGTGAACAATGCACAGAGTGCGACAAGCGTTTTCCCAATCCCGCCGAATTGCGAATCCACATGTTGACGCATACAAAAGAGACTCAATTCCTGTGCGCTATCTGTGGCCAGGGTTTCCGCCGTCAGGGTCCTCTAACATATCACATGCGTAAACATCGAGGGGAGAAGTACTCATGCATCCACTGCCAGCAGGAATTCACGTGTCTTTCGAGCATGCGCCGTCATGAGTATAAACATACGGGTCTGCCTTTCAAGTGTCCGCGATGTGCGTCGGGTCAAGCGACTAGGGGCAGGTAATTTATTCTAGACTATAAATACGAGTCATGGGGATTTGAACATTTATGGGTTGGGACACGTTTTATTTCTTGGGTATATTTATACCATTTAAGGGATGAAGTTTACCATTTAGGGTATTCACAAGGAGTGGAACCATTTGGCGGGGTGGAGGTGGCTAATGTGTCAATACTGGTTGAAATCCGTTCAAAATTGACTGCAGTAATTTATTTTTCGCTACAGCCATTTTTTTTTGGGTACAAAATGTTAGAAATGTTTAGAACTTATTGCTTATTTTTGCATCACAACAACAAAATATACAGATTTGCATTCGGCATAGCATACGTTTTCTGTGTTGCATATTTGGAAATGTTAATCTGTATATTTTGTTGTTGTGGTGCAAAATTATGCAATAAATATTTGCATTTGCACTTCTGCAAGACCATTTTTACCAACTCGTGAATAGCCTTATTATATTCTTATACATTTTTGTGTTGATGGAGAATATATTAGGGTGGAGCGAAAACGGTTAGGTCCAGCTCTTGTGGGAAAATAGTAGTAGAAAACTTGAACATTTTTAGTATTTATTAGAACAAAAATACATAATGACCCATATTCATAGTCAAATTAAGTTCCAACTTAACTTTAGCCCTGGACTTAGTTGACAAATATTGCACTGAAATAGCACAAAGGTTTAGGAGCAACTAAATAGGACCAATTTGAATGGAAATCCCCCATGATTGTTTGATACTAACTAATTGGTGAAATTTCAGTTTGGAGCGCCATATGAAGGAAACACATCAGTCCGAGTTAACTGCGACGGAACTGCGAGATATTTACAGCAGTGTGCAGAATTCACGTTTACAATGAACAAAACAAAAAGTATTGTACTAACTGTAATATATTATTTTATTATGAATTAAATTAAATTGATCAAAAATAGTTTCAAAATAAGTCATTTCAGCGTAATAATCATACCATAATTTGTTACATCAAATAAAGCTTTTCCAAAAGCTCGTTTACATGTTGTGTATTTCGCAGTGATAAGAACTCTCGCTGATAAGCAACTAACTAATAAGCCTTCAATTAATGAGAATACAAAAAATACAAAAACTCTCTTTTAAGGACACCCCCGCCCACCCAGCAAACTGAGCAGCGAAAAGCTCAAGGATATGCCAGGGAATACGTCGTAGGCACGTGCTTTAAGTTTTCTAATCGATTCGCACGCAAGCTCCAAGTACGACTTTCTACAGGAAAAAAAAACACTGAATATTTCAATTACACAGAGTGCCGCATTTTCCAAAGTGTCGTTCTCCATAAACGAAATATTACATTTCTCATAGATTTTAGGGGTCTTATCACAGTGACATCCTTGTTGTATGTCTTCTCGTTCCGTTCGAAAAACCAAATATGTAAAAAATGCAAATTTTCCGACCAGGACATTGTTATAGGGACCCCAAAATCTATCAGAACAGCCATGAAGCAGTTTGGCGACACACCGTGTTATTTATTTGCGTGCGTCGTGCGTGTGAGACCCTCCAAACGGACTTCAATTTGCTTACACACGTAATTTCCAATTTTCATACATATTAGTTAACATTAACGGGACGCATTACTTGTAATCTTTAATCGATAAAAGTATTTGACACAATTAATGGTACAACACAATGTGTTTACGCACCAAGCAAAAGTATTTAGCCCACCTACCTTTGCTTGCCGAAATAACACCCTTTCATACAAAATGACGAACATCCCGTTGCATGAGAAATTCCTAAAGCCGCTGAAGTTTGCCGAAACTTGAGTGAATTTTCTATAGGACACAAGGTAGTCATTGATTACTTTAGCGAACTAAGATACCTAATTCGGTCTAACTAAAACGTGTTCGAGATGGAGGTTCAATCGATAATTACTGACTGATTTATTTACCCGGTTGCCATTCCAAAAAGAATTTCTTGTATTATCAATTATTGGAATAATAAAAACACTGAATATCCTTTGCTAATTCGAAAGTATTTCCGATATCAAAGTTTAAACTCTTCACCACTATCTGCTGAGTCAATATTAACGACTTCGTCTAAAACGAAAGGGGTTTACCAATGTGTTTGTTTTACAGTTTTCGAATTTCAATTAGGCGTAGTCGTACGATTTATGATGTTGACTCAGTACTTTATACTTTGTTAATTAAATCGGTCGTTATATTCGTAATCTAATCAAAACTAGTTCGTTCGCATGAAAATAGGTATGTCTTGATCGATGAAATTCAAGTCAAGTTTAGTAATAACAACAAATAACAAATGGTCTGTCTCCCTTACTGATTGTACGTGAGCTGCGGAACACAACCTAGCTCAATGTAAAAGCCACTTAGTTTTGCTTAGGCGGGCAGAACTTTACCGTCAAGAGTTCAAGTTCAAACAGCGAATAAAAAGTGTTTATCAAAACCACAATAACAACAAAAGCTGCTGCTGCAAATACACAGACGAAACGAAGTACGCGAGTGGGAGGTTAACTAAGAAGAGAGAGTACCGAGCTCCGTCGAATTTGGGCTATCTATCGTTAGGCATAGAGGAGCGGGGTACAATTTTAAAGTACATACACGAGAAGCTCATCAGTCAGAATAGCGGTGGATGGCGCACCACGCACTAATAATGCCCAACATAAAAATGTTTGCAATGAAGACTCGGAAGGCGGTTTTGGAGAAAGTTGCACCAACAGATTCAATACAGTTACGGCCCTACCGCATTGAAAGCTGATGAGCTTTTTCTTTAAGTGTCAACACAGTACTCGCAAGCGGTTCGGCTAATGGCTGGGACGCTTTTCACTTGTGGTGTATGCTCAGTAACATTTGGCCGTGTGTCGTGTACGGATGTACGGACGAACCTGTGTGAGGTTAGTTGTAATGGCCGCAAAATCAGATTCTGAACATTCTTAGTTCTTAGCTTTGAATCCAAATCCGTCGGTTGTGTTACGCACTGAGAACTTGGCATCCGAATTGTCATAGTAGTCGCCACCGTCGTAGCATGGAAACCGTCGTAGGTTTCGTATCGTCCGGGGTAGGCAGTGCGGGGGGAGGCACTTGGGCGGCAGCGCGCTTTATCGTTTGTTCGCAATCAGCAGCAGCAGCAGCCTCTCAGTATTCTGTAGTGCTGGCAGTGCTAAAAGCTAACAACTCTGAATCGTGATGACGATACCAAGCGTTTTGGCTGCTCGTTGACGCTGCCACTTGTGTTATACTACACATTGAGTATCTAGAGTCTCGTCTCGTTTTAGTTACACAGAACAAAAAAAGCAAAAAAAAAGCAAAAAAAAGCTTATATGAGCGTAAAAAATGAAATGCCAAGGCGCTTACGAAATCGTCGTGAAGTAAAAGATCATTTGCATTATTGACATTTACCGCGAAACAAAACGTAATTATCAATCACATTAATAATCTTCGATTTTTCGCTCTGTGTACGGCTTCGACTGGATTGTTGTTATTGTATGTGTGCTTTTTGGGTATATGGACGACGATGAGGAGAATATATTTGTGCTCATTACTTGGCTGGCTTTTTATACAATTTATATTTAACTCGTATTTCGTCGGTTCGATGAGGTTTGCTTCACCATTCGCTTGGCTCGTTCGGTGGGGACACACGCTCTCAAAACACGGTTCGAATTTGAATTTGAAATTTACGAATTTATGAATTTTTGCCACTGCTGATAAGTACGAAACGACGACGTCGCTGAACAAAAGTATCGGATCGGATCGGATCGGTTAGAGTGTCGGTGCAATAGTGGCATGAAGTGAACTGGCAAGAGTGCTATAGCGAATTGACCATTATCTTCCAAGACTGGGTCAGTTGCTTTCTTGTTGCTCTCTATCGGAGACCGCAGCAATGAGTAGCAGCCAATGGCCAATGGAACGGAACTGTGCATATATACATATGTATTTGTTATTAATTACTTTTAATGAGCTATATTGTTTTCAATATTCAAATTAATTCATTTTAAAAATTCAAATCAAATAAATAATAATAAAAAAAAACGAAAAATTAAGCTCAAAGTAAAAGCAAAGCAAAACAAAATGAAATGAAATAAAAGTGTATAATGAATTCTGAAATAGTTCCAAGGTTTCCGTACGCTCCGTCACTTATTTGTTGTTTTACGATTTTCGTCGCTGCTCGCCACTCGCTGATTTTTATTTAATGTATAAAAATAAAAAAAAAGTCCAAAATAAAACAATAATAATAAAAGTGGAAAAGCTTACAAAGTTGCTGAGTGCTCGCTATTTACATTCATACGGTGGCTGATGGGGCCGAAAAGACGATGGTGTCGTGTCAATATACATATACACAGATACACCACATACATGCATACATTCCGACGAGTGTATGTATGTATAGATGTTTTTTCTTCGCTTTTGTATATAAACAAAATAGTACAATAAATATTTCAGTTGATTTTTTCGTTACTTTTATTTGTCAAATTAAATTTTGTAAAAGAAAATAGAAAAAAAATTGATGTTGTGGCATTTGCAACAATTAAATTTACAAAAAAAATATACCCACCACAAAAATACGAAAAATAAACAATAAAACAAACTAACAAAAGTTTATGACGTCGCAAACTGACTATTTTTAGATCTACCGAAAGCACCTGACGCGCAGAAAGTGAAAAAGCGCCAAGTGTTGCTACCGAAATAAAATGATCGGTTTTAAAATATTTGTACCTTCACTATAATTCACTATAGGTAAAGTCTCACGCAAAAACAGCGTAGAGACTTTACCCAAATAAGCCACTGATTAAGATTCATTCAATTCATTCCACACTCTGGATTTTTCTGCATATTGATCACCAACATTATTGTTGAGGTAGAACTTAATTCGTTAGGAAATCACAAAATGCTGAGGTAGTCCCTGAAGTAAATTAGATTTTGGCAGTTCTTCTTCTTCTCTACTACTGTCCTTTCGATATTTCCGAGAAATATTCATTCAGGAAAAGTTAGATAACTTTAGCGAATGGTTTTTTAAAGGTAGGTCCTGAACTAAATTAATAGCAAAGTTGGGCACAAAATCGTTAATGCATTGGTCGTAAGGAAGTTCAATTTTCGGTTCGTGTATTTCGAATACCATTAACGTTTTCATGAACTTTCATTGTATTTCTTCCGTTAATTCTGAAGTCTGTTAACTGACAAACGCGGCCTTCTCGGGTGAACAACTGTTGATGAAGTAGAAAACAACCTACTGCGTTTGTTTTCATCAAGTCCGATGAAACATCCGAGTTCATTACTTCAGTTTTTTTTTTTATAAGAAAATCAATAAATTGTTACACCACATCGCACGTTTTAATTAACTTTTTGACAATGTACATACATATGTAGTGGTATGTATACATATCCATTTTAACGGATAACTTTAACTTCCGCTAACTTTTTAACAGCATTAGCTTCACCAAAGATACTTTCTTGGTTAGTGCTTTTTCTTGATTAACGATGCCCACCTATGCTTGGTGTTTTTGTTATTACTTTTCTGTATCTGTACACAGTTACTGAAATACATAATACACACTTTTGCAACTATACATATTAGAGTGGTTCTTATTCTCTTTTTTCAGTTGGTTCCTTTATTGGAGAACACCAAACATCCGAATTTCGGGAACAAAGTTTTGGATTTCACACACCAAAAAATTAAATTAATTAAAATGCTTTTGAAGGCACTGAACTTTTTTAATTTCGGGGTAAAAAATAAGAACCACTCTAATACATACATATGTATGTACGTGGGCCGCCCAACCCCTCGTCCACACCGCAAACAAAAATGCCCAAAGCAACAAAGTGAAAAAATCGAAAATCTTCAAAATTACCGAAATCACGAAAATCCAGAACATTGCCAACAACAAAAAACAAAAATAAAACTATACACAAACAACAAACCAAAACTAAAAAGAAACTTACCTAAAAAAAACAAGGAAAGCAATTCAATTCAAACTGTGTTATGTAATTTTTAAAAAGTCCACGCACAAAATAACGCATTCCCAGATTTTTGGCTTGGAGCGCTAATTCTTGTTCGTGCTCCTTGAATGTTTGTTTTTTTAATTATATGATGTTTCTTTTGAGAAAACGTTTTTTAAACTGTTAGTGTCACTTAGTTACTTCATGAAAGACACAGACATGTCCTCAAACGTCACTAATAAGAATTCTCAATTATGGCGCAGTGAACTTTTTTTGTTTGTTGTAGGTACATATTGAAACGTTCTTGATGGACTGATAAATCCTATTCGTAGTGAATGTGACATTATTCATTTAACACGAATTGGCTTGACTTAAACATTTCTGAATTTCTATTCGGAACAACTCTTTATGTTTGTTTGTCTCTGATAAAGAGACTTCAGACGAAATAGTACCCACTTGAGGACTAAACTATGTTTGCTTTGTATGGTCATTTGTCTACTTAGCTGGCCTAGTTACATTGGACAATACATTGCTTGTGTTGGAGTTTACTTCAGTTCAATTTGGCAGTTAAATCGATTTCTTACTCCAATCCACGTCTTCTGCTGATGTTGCCGCTGCTTTGGTTCGCTGGTGAATGGCCCCGCGATGAAAAAAAAACCAGACCAAGATCGGCCACGATCACGACCATAGCCACAAAATGAACAACAAACGATACAAGCAACTTTGTTGCTAATGAAGATCAATTCCCCCTAAGGAATTTTTGCAGATTCTTACATGCCGTTGGCCGTTGGGTTTCTTACCATTTTCTTATTTGATCATTTAGAACATTTGTTTTGGCAAAATTTCTGACAATTAAAAATATTCGCGTTGTCGCAAAGAATGCCGTCGTCCGTTCATCCGCCGGTCGCTGGTCTTCATTTAGTCGATTCCCGCTGATGTCGGTATAGTCCATCAGTCCATCAGTCCGTCATTTGGTCTGTCGTCAAAGTCAACGTCAACATCAAAGTCGTCGTCGGTGTCGTGTTTAATTATGTGACACGACAAATGTCTGTTGTCTCTGCAACATTGTTTCATTTTTGATTATATTCCATACAAGGACCGTTTAGGCCCGCAAGCGTTTACATTGTATTTCACAGACAGCGATAAAGAGAGAGAGCGAGTATAAAAGCTTAATAATATCAAAAATCAATAACAGTACCCAAAAATTAAACCAACAAAATCTACAAAAAGTGTGTTTCTTTTTGGTTTTTTTTTTCTTACCGAAAAGAGCAAACAGAAGTATTGATTCAACCGGTTTTTTTTCGAAAGATAATATACAATACAAGATTATAATGAAGATTTTTTCAATACCTAAAGTCAGCGAAAACAACAACAAGAACAGCAACTACAAAAGTCACAAAAACAGCAAAATAAGAAATAATAATGAGCAAATTTCAATACACAGATACAGCGAAAAGTTTGTGAATGTATGACTATGCACAGAAGAAAAACAACAAATTGATATTGACCACCTGTAGATGGAAAGATTTTATATTATGTTTTTTTTATAACGAACCATTCTTAACTCACACATATATGTAGTATATATGTATAAAACAAAAAACAAATCCAAAATTAAAAATTTTAAAGTAACAAAAGCAACAAAGTGTTTGCTACAAAGTACAAAACAACTGTTAATTCTACTTGTGTGATTCCCAGTGACGTGTATATACACATGTAGTTAGACAAGTGTTTTTTTTTCTACAAACAACAACTACAACCAAAACAACAAGAAAAGAAATATTTTTAATAAAAAAAAAACAACAACAACAAAAGTACCTCCACTGCAGCTAAATAAACTAAGACTCGAATGTTCCACAAAAATTTATATAATTAAACGAAAAAGTGCAATTATATTAACTAGCTAATGTTTTAACGACAGAGCGTTAACATAAAACAATACAACTACAAAAAGAAAAGAAAAAACCAAAAACAAACAATGCAACATAGGCGCTGCTTCCCAGAGCAGAGCCACAACAACAGCATTTCTTCGTATCTACACTTATCGAAATATCGAACACCGTCATTGCAGCAACAACAACGTAAAGAAAAAAAACATCCATATCAAGAGCGTTTCAATACACCACCGCCCAGCAGCAGCACCACCACCACCACCCATCGTTACTTATAAATAGTAAGAATATTAACTCAGGTAATTCAAAGAGAAAATAACAACTAGCTAAATATAGGTAAACCCATGATAACAACCATAGTGAAGGCGAGACGATTTTTTTTTTTTTTTAACTTTGTTTATCACAAAATCTGTAAACGTTTTGATTTTCTTAATTTTTTTAAATTAAAAAAAAAAAATAATGCTGTTTTTTGCTTTTATGATGTTTTCAATCCGATTGGTTAGAGATAAGTTAACCCTCAAAATCGTTAATGGGCCTTTAAAAATTGTATGTAATAGTTAATACTTATTATTAATTCCTTAAAATTGGTTCCTGTTGTTGAAATTCACATTTTAATATAAAATTTGCGTTGCCATCGGCTATATGCTCATTTAGTGGTTGTATTTGAACAAATGGCTCTTAGTTAAAGAAAGTATGTACATCTGAAATATTTTTAAACACACATTATTCGATAAATGTTTTTATTGTTCCCGTTCATTGTCAAGTTTCATTGTTTCATTGGTATTTTGGTTCATTACCATTTTGTTTTAATTCCCTTCCCACACCGTTCAAGTTCCTGGTATATTTCTATTTATTCATTTTCCATTTCCAAATTGTTTCTATTTCCATTTTGTTCCGGTACGTATCCATTTCGTTCCGGTTCCATTCCAATTCCGTCCTTGACGCAATTTCTAATCAATACAAAAAAACGTCAATATCGTTTCATTGTTTCTGATCATTTTACTTTACAAACGGCGTGAAAGAAAGACTTTGCGGTAAATATTTTGAATCTATAGATTAGGGATAACGAAATAATTTAAGCCTGGGACATTTTTTCTCATTTCGACTCAAGGAATCAATAACCTATATAAGTACAGTGTCTAATCAATTAGAGAACAGATCCATTAACACAAAATCACAATTGAATAGTTCATACTCATGAAGGCTGAATATAACATCAAAGTCAGTGATGACAGTGTAACAATGAATTTTCAAATTATTTTTTTTTATCATGGATCGATACACATAATTTATGCGGACAGTTCTCTCTGTGCATAGTTTAAAAAAATGTCAGTAGTTTATCTTTACTGCTAAACAATTAGCGCCAATAGTCCATATGCGGGTATATAAGCCGATAAATGTAATGTTCACGGCCTCTTCACAAAAAAAAAGTACCTACTACTGCAAAGAAAGTGCGAAGTTCCGTATGCTGATGGGTTTGGTATAGCCATTTGAGTCTCAATTGTTTGTTCAATTCCAAAAGTGGTGACAATAAATCACTTAATTGCTCTATTTGCAGACATAACATTGATAAAAATAACAAAACTCCGCATCATTGTATTGTGCAAACAAAATGTACCGAGTGTCGTAGCCGATGATAGTCGCACTTCAAATTTGTTTACATTGTAGCGGAGAATGCCACACTTGAGCTGCGGATTTGCAGTTAGTTTTAAACTGCATAATATGTATAAGAGTCGTTTTCTTAATAATAGTTAATGCGCAAATTATCGTTTTACTCTATACAAATCAAATGCTGTGGCCACATTATGTGCTGGGAAATTTTTTCCACTTTTCGTGTGAAGGATGCCAAATGCAAATGTGTATGACCAGAAACATTCAATGTCCCAGAAGAATACCATTTAATCTATAATTTTTTTTGGACAAAGCTATATACACTACAACTTTGAACTACAACTACAACTTTGAACTACTACAACTTTGAAAACATGGACATAGCACGGGACATTCAATTACAAAATTGTATTTGATTTCGATTTGTTTTGGTTTAAAATTAAAATACACCCAAGCTCATGAGTCAGAAAATTAAATTTATATTTATTTGTACCATATCAGCAGTATGGAAGAGATAACACGGATCAGCAGCACGCCATGATCACGTTCTGGTTGAAAGCAACAACAGAACAAGGCGTATTGCGTACGGCTTGGTCAGTTTTGAAACTTGAACATCTTAGATCAAATGTTAGATGTTGGGGAATATTATTTTAATGTAAATATAATGGGGTCATGTGGCCAACTGTAACGCAACTTTTTTTGTCTGTTTGTTATTGTCACAATTATAACATTTTTTGGAGCATTGAGTTGCGTTTGGCAACATATCGAGGTGGAGTTATATTTAACACACTCAATTCGACAGGAGATACTATGGACAATGTCCATTGGACATACAGGCCATATTAGGGCTTATGCCGAGCTTCTTGATGCAATTATCATGGCCCAGTGATAATGTATGTGATTACCAAATGCACTATAAATGGGGAAAAACACGATATTTAGACATTTGGTGTTTTAGTTTGAAATTAGTATCGTATTAAAACCAAATTTTCGTCAAAATTTTAGATTAGAAGATAAATTCTACCCGATATCTCTATGGACACATTAATGACGCTTTCGTTTCTTACCACAGACAATTCACCATGGACACATTGAATCCTCACATTGAGACCACCTCAACCATCAGCACTTCGGAGACGCATAGTGAGAAAACAGCGTCCGATGAAGAAGACTTCAAGTCAACCATTCCATACTTTGATGAAGCAAACAATAGAATACTGTCAACACAAGCCAGCAACTACGAGACGCGACCACAAAATATGGAGGAGCACGACAACGACGATGATCCCGCCAACTTCAATTATCAAAATTGGGACAACGACGACAGCAGTTATATCGACGACAATATGTCCCGAGTGGGATCGGACTATTCAGCGTATTCTGGCAACGAAAATATGACCTTCTACACACCACCGGGTGCTGCCGGTGCGTCAGGATCAACAGATCCAACCCGCGCAATGATGTATTCTCCAAATGAAATGATCCTACGGCCGCCGGCCTCCTCATCGCTCAGTTATAATTACCCGCATGTGCGGCGGCATGCGCAGCCACCATCACATATGGCCCAGCCACACCCCTTTGAGCATCCACCCTATGGACCATACCCGAATCCTGGTGCTGGTAGTAGCGGTGCATTTAATCATCGAAATATGTGGTATCCAAATGCACCGTGTGCAGCCGGAGGATATTATCAGCCATATGCATCGCACCGCTATTCGCAATACAATTCGGGATACTCACACGATCCCATGATGGACATGCTGCAGTTGTCGAATAGGTGAGTGAGTCAGTTGCAATACCATCGTCACAGCTTCAAGTAGTGGGCGTTCGCTTGTGGGACCGTGTACGTAATCTGTTGACTTGGTGGGTGTAATTGGTGGTTCTTTCCCCCATCACACGACTGTCTCAAGTTTATTTTTAAAGCACGCGCTATGGTAATTACTGCATAAACGGAAATGTCATTGATGGAAATTTGCAAGGATACTCAGATCTACGCAGGACATTCCATATAATAACGCACAAATGAGGTGGCCTCTGTTGAAAATCAAGAAAAACGCCCCGCAGTGCGTACACCAGAATGGCGAATGCTCTTGAATGGTAAAACGCTCTCGACATTAAGCAAATTAACGACTATTGAAAGGATAATCGGAATGCGGATGATTGGCTAAATCTTTTTATAGCGCTAATAATCAAATGAAATAATGGCACAGTAATTTTGCAGTCCGGACGGACTAATGCGCTTTTGTTCGTTAGCTTACACAATCACTTCACATTCGAATTGGCACAACTCTCGACTTCAATCTTAGAATCTAAGCTTTAATAAGGATTGCTTGTTAGGAAAAGCTCCTTGAATATTTTACAACAAACTAACTATGTAATTGAAGTTGAATTGCTTCTGCAAACCATCAAAGAGAAATGTGGTGGGTATTGTGAATTTTTGATTTACCGCCAACGAGTGTACTTATATAGCATTATTCAGTCTGGCCGGCCGATAATGGCATACATAGTTGCGGTTGTGTAAACAACAAAAACTGCAACAAGTACAAAGCCAAAAACAACCGTGCACAATGAGAAAAGCAAAACCAATACCGAATGCTACACCGCACAACAATGTTGTTGTTATTATAGCCGCTGACGCCGCCACCGACTAACAACTGCAAGGCACACTAAATTACATACATACAAATTCACACACATAGTATAGACATTCTCTTTATTACAGTAGACTCCTGCACTCAATATGACTGTCGCTATTAAGTATTTGCTACTTTTCCCCATATTAAAGTCGCTACTAAGGCTGCACAGAGTAACATTCTGTATTTTGATTTTCTACTAAGAGGAAATTCGTCAATGCGTAAACTAGTATTTCCCTATTGTAGGAAATGGGCGAAATGTAGTTTGTTTAATTCGATAGGGTAATTTGTATGGTGGAATAAACTACGTAAATACGTACATTGATCAGAGAACTGATTTCAATGTATTCGAAGTAAATGAACCTGAGAGCGAATAGTACAAGTAAATTATATTTTAACAAGTACGAAAAAAAAATAATTGATGCATATTTTAATGCAATGCGATTGCAGTTTGTTTTGTCTACATTTTCAGTAATGGATTGCAATCTATACTATATCGTGACTGCTAGCAATGTTAGAATATGCATTTTGACCTTAACAATTTCTTCTTTACTATAGTAATAGTATGTGAGCCGTTATTTTTGAAAAAGCTCCAAGTCCACTTGTGGAAAATAATGAGTTAATGGTGTTTTCAATGGAGCACGATTTATTGATAAAGTACTCAGAAGAATGTTTTAGCGAAAATATAATTTTAGAAAGTGGTATAAGTCCACTTTTTCAAAATTCGAGGGTTTTTGTTTTAATGAATTCAAGAAAAGCTAATCAAAGCCAGCAAAGCGGACCGAACCCATCTAGAACAGAATAATAACTAATTCTAATTCTAATTTTGTTTTATTTTTATTTTCTCTTAAAAAGTGGGCGTGAAGCGCGCAATCGTGCTGAAAAAAATCGTCGTGACAAATTGAATGGCTCCATACAGGAACTCTCAACAATGGTGCCCCATGTCGCGGAATCTCCAAGGCGTGTTGATAAGACTGCGGTACTGCGATTTGCCACACACGGAATGCGTTTGAATTATGGTGAGAGAATTGAACTATTTCTTTCATTTTATTTTATGTACTTCTTTATGCTTCATTTACAACAGTGTTTGGCGATACTCTGAACCAACCGCGACCGCAAATTACGGATACATTGATGAAGCTACTGGACAGCTTTTTACTAACTCTAACATGCCATGGGCAAATTGTATTAATAACTTCCAGTATAGAACAGCATCTGGGCCATTGTCAGGTGAGTGTGTTTTTCATTTACATAACATAAAGTTGTTATTTCAAGGGTTTACTAGTTGCGAAAAAGCCTTTTTTCCAAACTGCTGAGGTCCATCAGCTGAAAATGTTCCTATTCATACCCCCACACATACTGTGACAGGGTATATTCACTTTGACACAACGTTTGTAACGCCCGTAAGGAGGCGTGTCCGGTATGGAATAGTATATATATTCTTGATCAGCATCACCTCAGGAGATGTCTGTCATCACAAATGCGGTCGCAATTTGGGAAATATCGACTTCAAACATTGGGTACATGTTTTTCTCCTCCAAACTCATATCAAGTTCGAGAATCAGCCCAATCGGACAAAAAGTAGGCGGAGGTTCCAATACCACAAATAAAATGCGTCTTGAGACCAACATTTTTTTTTGGTCAATTTTATTGGCAATTTTCAGGCAATTTTTGGACAAGATCGGAGGTAATATAATCCATTTAGAAGTACCTCGGACATTAAAATTTTTTGCTTTCGTACCCCATTTTGACCTATTTAGGGCATGGGAATGTAATTTTTTGGTCCAATACCACATTTTCGGGATTGGGACGAAGGAAAATCGAAAAATTTGCATTCTGGACTAGTCTAATGTACATATCATCAAGCCTTTTTTGCTTCTGGCACAATATGCAGTCGTAGAGCTACTTATGAGTGCTTCATCGTACTGTTATGTATAAAAATAAGCATGCATTTCATAAACGCATTTAAATTAAATTTGAATTGCCTCGACGCGCTTCCTCACACTCTCTCTCCGCCTCGCCACCCACAATTCCAACTTGCATTGCACTTTCTGGAAACGTGACAATTGTTATGTTGACTGCGCTTTTTCAACGTATAATCCAATTTTTGATTTGAAATCGTGATTTCGTGTCATTTTTATAAAATTGCCGCATTTCTTGCTTCTTTATTTTTCGGCTTGAATTTCGTTTTTTTATTATTTAATATTTCTCGTATTTTCTTTAAATTCAAGGCCGACTTACTTGGACAGAACATTTTGCACATAACCCATCCCGAGGACCATAATATGCTGAAACAAGCGCTGATACCCACTGACTTGGAGAATCTCTTCGACGTTCAAACCGACGATGAGGCGAGCGAGCCCAGATCGCGTACACAGGCCGAAGAAGAGCACATTGACAGAGCTTTACGAGAAGATAAACGGAGTTTTACTGTGAGGTAAACTTGAATAAGCACTCATCTTTATTTATTTACAAAAAATTAACATTATTTATACATTGTGTAGATTTGCGCGCGCTGGTCCCCGATCGGAGCCCACAACATATGAGGTTGTGAAAATCGATGGCAGCTTTCGGCGTAGCGACGCTGCCCCGCGTGGTGTAAAGACTAGCACATTTCCGTCTAGCTTACAACTGATACGTCGTACTAGGGGGCGCGAGGATGCCATACCATTACATACAATAAGTGGAAATGATATTGTATGCCATTACTGACCCACATGACATGCGCTTACTTCTAAATCGACCTTCACTTCAATTTTAGGTGCTCATTGCCATTGCCCGCATCGTCAGACCACCGAAAATAATCAACCGAGTAATGGAGGCCACCAACCTAGAGTATAAGACGCGCCACCTGATCGACGGCCGAATCATCGACTGCGATCAGCGCATTGGCATTGTGGCGGGATACATGACAGACGAAGTACGGAATCTGAGTCCCTTTACATTCATGCATCAAGACGATGTACGCTGGGTGATTGTGGCCTTAAGGCAAAGTGAGTGGGAAACGGACTATAAATTCAACCAATTTAGACTTACTTCTAATATTTTCCAGTGTACGATTGCAATAGTTCCTACGGCGAGTCCACCTACCGTTTGCTTACGCGCAATGGCAATTTCATTTACCTGCAATCCAAAGGATATCTCGAAATTGACAAAGAGACCAACCAAGTGCATTCCTTTGTCTGCATCAATTCGCTGCTAGACGAAGAGGAGGGCAAACGTCGCGTGCAGGAGATGAAGAACAAATTCTCCATCATTATCAACACAAAGATAACGCAAACTTCCATCGATGTGCCCGCCTCAGAAAATCCTTTGCAGCTGGAAAAGGCAGTGATGTGTCTCATACAAAATCTGCATAAATCCTCAGACGACGAAGATGTGGATGCGTCGCCCTCCAGCTACTCGGGCTGCTCGTCCGCGGCGCATGCAGATTCACTGCGCGCACTCGGTAGCTCGCTACCTCACCTGATGAAGCAGTCGACGCACACACGCAATATGTCGGCCTGTTCGGTGCGCTCAACGAAAACGCCTCCTCTAGCTCTGGTGCCGCCTGAGGCATCGTCAGTGAAGAATTCGATATCGAAGAGCGTAAGCGTGGTTAATGTGACGGCCGCTAAGCATTTGCGAGGAAATCAACGTGTCAGATCGCCGCTGGCTGGGATGGACGACTGCGAGACGACTCGATATGATTTGGATTTGCGAACTCAGCATTTAGTTTGCACTTGCCAGGCTACTGGAGAAGGCGATTGCGAGTATTGCCAGTTGGCCATCAGTAGAGTTTCAGCCATACCATCGCCGAGCTGCATGAAGCGTAGCATCAGTTGCTCGGACAGTGAGGATGTAAATATGCCGAAGCGACTCAAGAGCACAGATGTTCCAGAAGAAGGTAACTGGGTGGACTAACGGACATTTTGTATTGTATGTGAACTTATATTCATTTTTCAGAAATAAAGCATGCATTGTCGGGCACTCTAATACAGCTACATCGTTCCCTGCATCAACAATACAATGCAGTAAAAGACCTTCGGGATCAAAGCAGCAAATACGAGGTACCCGATTCCAATCGCATCGATGAAATAATGGTAGGCAATACTCAAGTTTCTTATTCAAATTAAAATCTTGTACATTACGTATTCGCCAGGAGGAGCATCAGAAACAAAGTGAAATTTATGTGAATATCAAGAGTGAATATGAAGACCAAATTCAGAATCAAATCAACGACGCTAATACAACGAATTCATCCGATCCACAAGATGCAGAGTAGATTCATGTGATACGACATGGTAGATTCATCCCACAAATTGTTCAAATTGTTCATTGGTTTCAACTTGTTCCAAAGCGCAAGTACAAAGGACACCTCAGGCAGCGGCAACGGGAGGGAGCCAACTACCTCACTTACATTCGGTGTATTTGATTGACGACATCGGTGCCATTGAGTGGTAGACTATTATTTAATGCACTAGATTGAGCACTCATAGAGTTTCAGCATTATATACATTAGATCGCCAGTTGGAAATGATGGTGCAACTTACAATTTATGCAAAACTAAATTTATAAAATGCAACACTTAGCACTTAGTTAAATAAATGATGTAAGTATAAACAATTAAAGGGTACTACTGCGTGCACATACTCCTATGAACATGTGTACAATATGAACGTATGTGTACGCTTAATAGTTTGTAATTGTACTAGGGAAATGTATATCTAATTTAGTAAAAATATTTGTTTAAATAATCGTTATTATACCATTTCTATTCAGTGCTATTGAATACAAAAATAAAACGTGATACAAGACTGTTCAAACTACAAATAATTATTAGTTAATAACATAAATTTATTAAAATACAAATACAAAATAATTATAAGTTGTAAGTTAGCAAATAAGATCTAGTACATCTCCCCACTATTTTTAAGTGAATTCGCTGTAATTGTATGTTAAATGTTATGCATTTGTTTTAAAATATAGAAAAGAACAACTAAAATATTTGTTACCATATACTATACTAAATAAAAAAAATATTGTAATTGAATGAGAACGGCATTTAATAATCCTTTCGGTGGGTCACGAGGAGGTTCACGGGAAGGTTCACGGGAAGGTTCACGGGAAGGTTCACGGTACTTTCACTGTAGGTCGGGGAGTTCATAGAAAACGACACTTTCATGATAGTGCATTCGGGCACTACAAAGTGTTCTGTGACTTGAAAGTGTTCATCGATATTTTTCATCCGATATGAATTATTAGCAGCTCGTTGGATAGCTACTTACATTTAGAAACCAATAAGATAAAAAAACGGATTCCGGAGGTATACTTATATTAAATTTTAGTGATTTGGATTGATTTTCATATAGGGGTAGGGCTGCCAAATAAATATCTAACAATCTCACACAAAATTTGAAAAAATCTCGTGTGAGCCAACATCTTAAAGCAATTAAAAATTCTACAAAAAAATCTTACATCAATTAAAAATTCTCACAACAATTAAAAATTCTCATTTAGATTGCACGAACGCACGAAAACCCGTTCATTCGGTGCTTGGTCGTCCTGGCAATTGTCGCAGTAATTGTTATGGTCGTTGTTCCTGCTGCTGCTGCAATAAGGCTTCGTAATGGTCTTTGTTTTTGTTTAGTAGTGTTCCATGAATTCGCAATTGTGAGCACGTTAACCACTCGTAAACCGCCTATAACTCTTCCGGTTCCTGTCATTTCCCGTTAATCCGCTTACAGTTTCCCGTTATCCTTTTTATTCTCTTTGGTTGTTTTCAGCGATCATTGTTTCGCGAGCGAATGCTCGTTCAAAATGTTGGGGTATATATTATATTAACCCCTTAAAAGTTCCGAAAGAACGAATAATGCTTGTTAAATTTAGCTTGCTTGAACGCCATTTTGCTTGCGACTAAATTTTCGTTCCTTCGTCCAATCTAAATTCACCTTCACAATACAAAGTCATTAAAAAATCTCCAGATAAATATCACAGATCTAGCACACTGTTAATTCAAAAAAATTAATCGAGTACTCGGTATGCAAAACCTAGTCGGTACTAAGGCTGTCAATTCCGGGATCCAGCTGTCAAAACATTTCAGATTATTATTGTTTTTTTTTCAATAAAAACGAGAAAATACGGATTTCCGCGAAAACGTTCTGTATTTAGAAAAGTATGAGTTGCATTCCCATCTGCCGGGTGTGCTTAAAAACCTCACTGGAATACATTGACTTCGAGACGCCCTTCTTTGATGAAGAAGTGTTGGACGAGGAGGACGCGCCAATTAAAAGGTCCTTTACATATTTGGACTGTTTTCGGGAATGTACACTCTTGGAGTTGGAGTGTGACCTCAGTGTGTCAAGTTTGTGCGATGCTTGTGGGCTTGAACTGAAGACCAGCTATGATTTTATACGGAAGGCGAGAAGAGCGGACAGAATTCTAAAGGCAGCGGTACCAAAATCTAAACTAGAATCGTTCAAATGTGAAGCGGAAATATGTGAGGAAGAAGAGGCAGTGGAATTGGACCAAGATAGGGAATTCCAAGCAAATTTAAAATACGATTATGAAGAACTGGATATGGTTGAAGAGAGGCCAACCATAGAAGGTATGATATAGAAAGCCACATTCCTTTTTGATGCATTAAAACTGTGCTCCACCTAATTTTTTTCAGAAATTACCTATGCGTGCTCTTCTTGCAACGAATCATTCCCTTCGCAGTTCGTTTTAAAATTGCACGTGTATGGAGCGCATAGCAAGGATGATAATGATAGTTGCCAGGACTATGACGACCTTATCACGGAAGACGAGGAGGTCCAACGAAGTATAGTTGAAGGGGCAAACCGCGAGAGAGAGTGTGCCATAACCATAAGTGAGGACTCGGAAATGGAAATGGAACTGCTAGAATCGGAACATGATGACGAGCACCAATATGACGAGGATCCAGATGAAGATGAGTTCTATGTGTCAGAAGAAGAGAGCTTGGAAATCAAATATATCGAATCAAGTGGAACGATTGCGGAAGAAAACTCAAAAGACTCTCCAATCGAATGTAGGCTTTGTTAATAATTTATTTAACGACAATATCCTAATACCAATGCATACATTTTCAGCCGTAAGCAGCAGCTTCAAATGTACTTCATGTCCACGCAGCTTCAGCACAACTCGCTCACTCATGCATCACTTTAAGGCCCACAAAGCAGAATCCACACTCAGATGCAAGATTTGTCACAAGGAAATAAAAAAACCCGAAACGTTGAAAGATCACGTACGAAAGACCCACTCCCACATTGTTCCATGTGCCAAATGCGAGTACAAGGGGAAGGAATCGATGTTGTTCGAGCACGAAAGACGCGTACATGCGGAGCATCGAGATTTCCAGTGCAACGTGTGCTGTAAGTTTTTGGCGATTGATTATTAAATATTTAATAAAACTACATATTTCGGTTTGTTTGGACATTTTTGAAGCGAAAACATTTTCTTCGAACAACATTCTCAACGCTCATCTGCGGTACCACCAGCGCAAGCAGGCTAACATAAAGTCGGACGCCTGCGAAATTTGCGGTAAGCAGTTTTCCACGAAGCACTATCTGCGCCAGCACATGGAGGTACATCGCGATGAACGGGAACTGCATCAGTGCGAGTACTGCGATAAATTGTATATTAGCAAAGGCGCCCTCGACAATCATAAGCGGATTCACAAAGGCGATACGCTGAAGTGTCCAGAGTGTGGCAAAGAATTCGCTCGCCAATACGAACTGAATGTCCACTTGCGCTTTCACACACGTGACTATCCATTCGCGTGCGAAGTGTGTGGGAAGACTTTTGCCATTAAAGGTCATTTGCGGTCGCATATGTGGCGACACCAGGGCCTAAAGCTGCAGTGTGAAGATTGCGGCAAACTATTCACATCGACGAAGGCTCTTCATGAGCATTCCTTCTCCCACACAGAAATGCCTTTTCCGTGCACATACTGCGCACGCGGCTATCCCTCCAAGCAGAAGTGAGTAAGCAATATGATAAGCGATCGTGTCAGTATTGCAATTGAGTTGATATCTTCCTTTCTTGCAGATACAAAGTGCATTTGAAAACAGCGCATTTGATTGAGCTCAATGAATATGAACTGCAGAAGATTTCCAACTATAATACGCCCAAGCCTCTGCTACGCAAAAAGCTTACTTTGGTCCAGGCCGCCGACAGTGTCATCAAGGAAGTGGAAGTCAAGAGCAAAGAGGAAGACAGCGGGGAATTTATTTAATAGAATAACAGTGCGGAATGTTCGATGAAGTATTCAATGCTCGATGTACCTTCCTCTGTATTCCCTTTTCGTTTTCACATTGATGATGAGCTTGTCCATTTCCTCGTTATCCTTCACTTTGTGTACGGCACCTATGTGACGTCGCATCCTGCCGAGTAAAACCAAATAACAAATTATAGCTAAAGATTTAACTTAAAGTAGTTTTTTTGCGTACTTTGACTTTTTCACAAATCCCTTTCCGCACATAGCGCACTTCAACGGCAGACCGGTGTGCTCCTTGCGATGCTGGATAAGTGTGGACTGATGCGTGTACTCTTTTTCGCAAATGTCGCATCTATAGCGATAGCCCTCGTGATGACGAATGTGTTTGTTGAGAACTCCAACCTGTGCGAACGCCTTGTCGCAGTGTGGACATTTATATGGAGTATGGCCCGAATGGCTTCGCAGATGAATCTCTAAATCAACGGAGCGCAAGTAGCGTTTCTGACAAATCTTGCATTCGACCGTTGTGCCAGTGTGGCTCTTCATGTGCAGTTTAAGAGAGCCCTTGTGGAAAAAGGACTTTTCGCACTGATCACATTGGAATTGAGCCTGCCGATTGGTGTCATGTGTCTCCGCATGACTCTGGCAAGCGCTTTGTGTGTAGAATTTTCGCCCACATTGGTCACAGGTGTAATTACGTTCGCGGTTCTCTTCGTGGGTGAGTGTATGTTGGCGCAGCGTACCGGAGTCCTTGAAGGTGCGAGCTAAAGCGTTTGGAAAAGTATTACTAAATTGGAAGAATGGAGTAAGTGAATGAGGCTTACGGCAAGCGTGGCACAAATGCAGCTGTTGTTTGTGTTCGCGTGCAATATGGCGTTTCAGCTGCTTCTCTGGGAAACTTTCGCTGCAATATTCACAAACGTTATCCTCTTTCGTAGTGTTAATTTTATTCGATTGCTGATCAGGTTCAGGCGACGATTCCTTTCTGGTTCGACCCCGACGTGCCCTTTTCGTTATTTTTGCCGATTTGCTTTCCGTCAGTCTTTCTTTGCGTTCTGTTTTAGACTTATCATCCTCATCAAGCGGTAAATGGTTGGAGTCAGGCGTTGGGATTTCGTCTTGATTCAGCAAATTATTGTCATCGCTTGATTCATCGCTCAAATGGGTTGGAGTGCTTAAATTCTATGCGAAGCGATCAAGCACAAATTCAAAATATTTAAATTTATTTTCTCACCTTCTCGTCGGCTATCGTCGTCACCCATTCGAACTCCGCTTCATCCAAAGCCAATTCTTGTTTGGTATAAATGAGTTCTTGCTTTAACCTCAGCGCCCGATCAGATTCCCTAGTCTTCTGTATAAAATCGTAGGCGGACTTCAGTTCTGAGGCGCAGTTAAAGCACAACATTGGGGGCTCATTAACTAGCTCATCCAGCTGAGTACACTGTCGGAAGCAATTCATGTATGTCAGGTTTTCCAAAAGTTCCACATTCCAATCGAATAGTTGCAGCGGGTCCACAATCAGACATGCTCGGCATTTTTTGTTTACATCAACAGGGTCCATATCCAAATCTTCGTTTATGTAGGAAATGTAGCACCAAATGTTCACCTGCCTTGAAGAATTGTAAACAATCGGTGACTAGGGATTAGGGTTCTCGCTTTTTGTTACGACGAGAGTAGTAGTGATTCGATTTTAGGGGAGTAGAATTTTTGAGTAGTAGAAATTACTCTTAGGGTAGTATATTTGTAGAAAGAGTAGTAGTTTAGCATCGAAACTGACATTTGATTAGTATATTTTTAGAACCTTTTCACACTATCATTTCCATGCCGCATGGGCATGCCGTTTTTATAATTTTTACTGGCCTGGGCATGACGAAATTTGACAGTTTATACTCCACTCCGATAGGAATAGAGTGAGAAAGCCGCAATCGCGTAAATTGATATCGAAAGAAATCGATAGTCTGATTTTGAAACAAAAACTTCGTCCAAAATCGTCATTTCATCACATATTGGCAGTGATTTTGTTGCTTTATTATTCAAAATATGGGATGATATGCTCATAAATGTAATTTCTATTACTTTTTTTCAACTATAGAACCGATCTCCATTTGCCAATAATACAATTTTTTGCAATACAAAATTTTTTTTAAATTATTTCAAATGAACTTTGAAATTTGACGCGTAAAATTTTTGAAGTGTAAAATTTTACGTCAAAAACGTCCAATTAATTTGGGTTATCCCACTTTTCATCCAGAACTTAAAAGATTAAACTGACACTAAAGGAATACCTTTGAATACCGGTTACCAACGACAAACACTTGTGACTTGTGATGCGTTCAATTTTAATAATAGTGGCAACACCTTACACAGTGTGCTTTGTGTATTTGTTTCTATCAGTGCTACCGTTTAAAAATTCCAAAAAGTAGTAAAAATTGGGATTTTTTAAGGAAATATTTCTTACGTTTTATGTTTTTGGCAAATATGACAAAAATGTTGCTTGTTATTTTGTGATTTTTCAAATTTCATCCAAAAAAATTATTATATTTGAATGTGCATTTAGATCGCACGAACGAAAACAACTTTAGTTGCGAAGTCTTATCGCAAAGAAAATTCCGTTCGCACAACCGTTTACACTGCCTGAACACGCATCGGAAGGCAGAGTTTGCCGGAACATTTTGAACGAGCCAATGATCGCGAACCCAAGATCGCCAACCGGGCGTTTACACCCACCGAATGAATGGGATTTTTTCGCGAACTCGTACGTTCTAAATGCACCTTGACATTTGAAAAAATTATAGCTGCGTACGAGAATCAACTCGCTGGGATAGCTAGATGACAAGGGTAAAATTGACACTTCGCCAATGGTAACACTGGTTGCAATTGTTGAAGTGAAAAAGTGAAATATTTTTTTTTTATTTTGGGATAGATCTATATAAATTTAAGTTATTTAAATACAAATTTTATAGCAATACAAAAAATTTAATTATTTTGAAAAGCCTACAAAAATTTGCATCCGTGTGCACAATAACGGAACGACGCAAAATAGAGCTGCAAGGAAGCGAAATCCATTTCCACCACCAACAATACAAATCCAATTTAACTACAAATATGAGCTCGATTTCGAACGTTGAAAACCTATCTCCGCAGACAATCCGCCAGGTTATGAAGGAAATGCAGGCCATTAGCGAGAGTTCACTGGAGGGCATCAAAATACAAATCAACGATGCGGACGTTACTGACATTCAAGCGCTCATCGAAGGCCCGGGTAAGCATTTCATAGTCTGCTGAACGCACAATCAAACGTTATTTAATGGTATCTTCTCTTAGCTGGCACACCATACGCTGCTGGAGTATTTCGCATTAAGCTAACGCTCGGAAAAGATTTCCCCCAATCACCGCCCAAGGCTTTCTTCATAACCAAAATCTTCCATCCGAATGTGGCGCCCAATGGCGAAATTTGTGTCAACACGCTCAAAAAGGACTGGAAACCTGATCTGGGCATTAAGCATATTTTACTGACCATCAAATGCCTTTTGATAGTGCCCAACGCCGAGTCAGCATTGAACGAGGAGGCTGGCAAACTGCTGCTTGAGCGTTATGATGACTACTCGA
This sequence comes from Heteromyza rotundicornis, assembly GCA_951394025.1. Lineage (NCBI taxonomy): Eukaryota > Metazoa > Arthropoda > Insecta > Diptera > Heleomyzidae > Heteromyza > Heteromyza rotundicornis. The sequence goes on along the minus strand of OX596010.1, from coordinate 12,185,128 downwards.
AGCGCGCTAAAATGATGACTGAAATACATGCGCAGGTTAGTGTTAGTGGGGGAGTGGGTTAATAGGTTTACAAATACTAACTTCTCCTTTTCCATTTGCGAAGGCTGCTAAGGGTGCTGATTCCCAAGGCGACGAACCATCATCCAAGAAACACGCCGTAGACAAAAAAATGCAGGACAAGAAGAAGGAGAAGCTTTTAAAAGAAAAGAAACGCATGCTCAAGCGATTATGAGGTGCATGTGCTGTCCGGGAGAATAAGGCGCGCGCCACCACTGAGTTTACACTGAGTTTCACCTTCGCGTTCAATTGGACCAGAACAAAAACAACAAAGATAACCACCATCATTTAGACTCGAACCCCAAACCACACACACACACACACACATACATACATACAATACATAGATTAAGATCGTTCAAAATTAATTTTATGTTAACAGAGAAATTTGCGGCCTATAGTCCAGGCGTATCTCATCTATACTAATTCCGACATCTCCACCACAATAGAAGAGCTCTCGACACACATCATCCACCACTGGCATGCAGCAGCGTCTTTGCAACATCACTGAAATTTGATTGTTTAATTTAGAATGCCTTTGAATTTCGTCTTAAAATTAATTAACTAAATCTAAAAAATGAGAAAATAGCATAATTATTGTTTAGTTCAGTTTGCTTGTAAGTTTTACCAAACTTCTTTACTGTGCGTATTCATAACATGTAGTTCAACATTTTAGATTTTCCACTGTCATTGTAAGTTCATATTTTCTTTTGATTGTTCGCAGCAACTCAATCCTCACCTTACCACTATTCATTAATAAATAATTTTAAAAAGATAATAATAAATTGCTTGCAATTCCTGTGTCGGTTTTTGAATGGATTCGGTGAAAGTACTATTGACGGTCTAGCCTTTGCTATATCTATGTATCTTCTTTCGCTTCAACATGATTTAGGAAAACTTTCCAAACTTCATCGCTTAGTATAGTCAAGCTTAGTGAGGAAATTTGATTTATTATAGTCCCCAAAATCCATTTTATGAAGTTTCCAACTGTTAGGTGCAACGAATTATTCTTTCCGACGTTTGTTCATAATTATTGAAATTTAATTTTCATCGTTGCTGAAAACTATTGTCATATTGAAAGCTATTTTTTTTAAATCTAATTATTTAGCTTTAATTAATGTTGACGAACGAAAGCGATATTGACAGGGTGTCTTATCCAATATTTTCGAGGAGGTGATTCCTGGGGTCGAAACAAGAAAAATATTGTATGGGAGGGGGGGGGGGGGTGTGTGTCAATCTGTCCCCAGTTAGGATCGACAGTTGAAAGTATGTCGAAAAATGACACTCGGAGGTGTTGAGCGTTTTAGAAAGGCAATTGAATAGCAAAAAAAAAACTTACTGAAAAGCGAAAAAATTTGTCCTACATAAATAGTATTATCTTATCATCAAATACAAAAAAAAGTGTTTTTTTCACAATTTTTTTTTTAAACCCAATTATTTAAAAAAAAAAATGTTATTATGAATGATGCAGTTTTGTTCCTTGAAAAATTCTCTACAAAATAATGTTTCCTCTCCGACCAATAGTTTTTCCTATAAATCCGATTTTGAGAACACGCCTCATACAAAAATCCATTCTTGAAATGCTCCAAAATTAAATTAAATTTTGATCTCAAAAAAGTTGAAATTTTTGTATGAAAAATTCAGAGGCATGTTCACAAAATTGTATTTGTGGGGAATACTATTGATCGTAGAGAAAATAGCTGCATAATTGGTTGATGATAAGATAATACTATGTAAACAAAAATATGTACATACGCTTGAATGCTCTATCACCAGCAATGTAAATAAAATCCTCAGAAATTACACAATAAAGTGCCTGGAAAGAACGTGCTTGTCAAACATTAAACAATCGAGGAGCTGGATACAATAAACGTGTCTGTAAATACTAGGAATTATTCTTTATATCTAATTGGAACATTGGGTTAGTATCTTGTTCCCAGACGGCACAGGAGCTTTAAGTGCTCAGAATAAAAAAATCCATTTTCAAGAAGTGTCCTATTTCTTTATTGCACTTATGTAGCCCCTTAATTTATTCCACGGTATGTACATTTTGTACTAAGTTTTACTTTTATGTCACCCGTTGCCTTTTAAAATAGATACTTGGTGGTTTTTACCGCTGAACGCTTTTATCTAAAAAATATATCATTTTGCATTTAAAAAACCGATTGACAGGTGAAATCGTTTCGTTGAGCGTATCTTTTTAGGCACAAACAAACGCCGCGAAACATACAAAAAGTACGAATTCGTTCGTTGATCACTGTTGGCCAAATCAATAAAACAAAAATTACAGCCGACGAAGCCTCGCTGCTCTCAGCAGCACCAAATGTGGGTTTTATTTATTTGTTTTATTGATGGTTTTATGAACAAGTGTAGGCTTCTCATCTCGCTCATTTGCTCAACTACGAAACGATGAATGTCGTGTTTTTGCATACGGTTGATGACATTCGAAACTAAAATTCAGCAGCACAAAATGCGGAATGCAATGGTTTTTCGAATTACAGCTTATGCGTGGGCGAACGCGATCAGGGCGTGGCCAAATTTAAATTACTTGTAGTATGCATTTTTCATTGTTAATCTATTCTACAATGGATTAATGGACGGATGGAGAGCTGCTTATTATTGATAACAGTTTGACACATTTGCTTAGAAATCGATTTTGTAAATATCCGATATGACGAACTATATGACTAATCGACGACCAAAGACCAACTCTCCAAGCACCACTTCGCATAACAATTTCGCTTGTTTGTTGTATTTTTGGAAAAGCAATATGACGAGTACGAACAGAGGCGTAGTTATTTTAAGTTTTGCTTTCAACCCAACTCCACAAACAAGTTATTGTGAGTGCTGAGCACATTTTAACTTCTATTGAACGCCTATAAAGCATTTCCCCCCGTACAGCCAGCCGCCACTGCCGCATTCTTGGATGTTGGCGGTCTTAGTGGTTTTGTTTTTTAATATAAATGGATTTTTTGCTTTCTGTTGAGCTTGAAAGTAAAAACAAAACACGAAACACGAAGCTTTGTAGAGTGGCGGTGGCTAGGAGGAAGCTCGTGGGGGAAAGAGAAGTACATTGAATGGACGTCGCAGATGGACCGCGGCACATGGCTAAAAAAACAACTGCAAGCAGGTAGATCAGTTGTGACGCGATCAACAACACGCTCAGATCGTTGAGATCGCATCGATCCAAAGTAAAGTGAAAATCTCGATTGTTTGAGTTAGCGAGCTGGCCGGATTTGTTTCTGAATTAACTTAAAAGTAAGAACAGAACTCGGTGACATAGACTAGAAGCAATTAACGCGTCATCGGTGCGAACGTATATTGAATCTATCTCGAGCCATCTGTTGTAAATCGATCGTGTGGGGCGCAGTTCGTAGTTTTGAATGTTTTAACTTTGAATACGATTAAATGATTTAAATTCACCTGACAGAGTTTACATAAGCAAAGTAAAGTGATGGAATGTTGCGAATTGTGTGGAAAATAAAATCATCATCGATCTGCTATAAAAAATTAAAAATAAAGTTACCACAAACAACAACAACAACAACAACGAAAAACTTGTGCTAATCGAATATTCGCTTGTGGTCTTTTGGCAATTTGAAGTCAAGTCGTGTCTTGCACACCCTAGTGCCCATCGCAGTAGTGGTGACATGTCCATCCATCCATATGCACTTGGAATAGTAAACAGCCACCGACCTTGATGTCAATGTTAGCGCTGTAATGAATGCGTGGATGGGGATCTGTGTGTGTGAGTGGGCATGTGTGTGAGTGGTTGTGTGCGGGATACGGATACCCCATATTTTACCGTTGTTTGCGATTTAAGATTAAATTCCCAATGTGAATGAAACCTCAACCAATAAAATAGTTTTGAAAAGTTCAATACCGCCGCGCACAAACCAAATAGTAGCATAGCTAAAACAAAAACAACACAACAAAAAATGGAAAAAAAAACACGAACATCAAAACCAAATCCAAAAATGGCCACACTCAATTCCATAATTAAATATTTTATTGTTTGCATATAAGTCAATTGTGTGGGCCGTCAAAACAATTTAAAGAATCTCGTTTCTGGTTTTAACCATTATCGTACAATCGACAAATATACGTACATACGTACATTCATACATATCTCTTTAAATTTGTGAACAAGTTTTTTGTATTTTTTACTTTAAAAAAGAAGTTTGGCACTTTTCGTTTAGTACAAGGCAATTTGTTTGTAAATTTGTTGTGTGGACTGCTAATGAAAAAACAACAGCAAAAAATTGTGGAAAAACAACAAAAGTTTAGTTTCACCAAAAATAGGAATTTGCCAATGTACAGTGTACACGCTCTGATCTACTGACCATGTAATAGTGGCCCAAAAGACGGTGGGCGTGGTCGAGGCCATTTGAAATGGTTTTAATTGCAGATTAATATCAATTCAAATTTATGTGGAACACAGCAAGGAAGAAGCCATCACAAAAGCTGAAATTTGTATTTCATATTAATGCGCTTAATCCCTTAAAATTACTCAATTTACATAGAACAGTAATTGAAAATAGCTAGCCAGCAGCCCTAGGAGGAAATGCAAATCAACTTTTCTCAACGTTTATGTTTTAGTCACTCAAGGAGTTCAAATTACTGGTCCTTAAAACTATAGAATTGCATATTGGTTACGCATAAATGAAAACGTTTGTGCAACATATTTTGTGGAAAATCACTTTTTTTAAAAGTAATTTTAATCGAATTTTAATCAACTCTTTGTTGCTGTAACATTATTATCTGTAACTCTATTAGCGACAACTTTTAATTCCCTGGTAATAAGATTTAAGTTTAAAAAAATGTCTGAAAGAAGACTCATTGAAGAGTTTTCTGAAACATTTGTAGAACAACTCAATACAAAATTTAACACAAACAAAATAATTAATACCACGAAACGAACCGTATTTTCTTAAGCATCTTTTGTTTTTGTGCACAGATTTCATTTTTTTTGCACCTAAATGGAAATACACATGATGCCTAGAAATATGCAACGTTTTCTTACCATGATAAAATTACTTTTTTTTAGATTAAAAGTTATGAACTAATAACAAATATCGAGATGAGCGGATTAACAAAACGCCATGACTTTAGTGCTAATAGAAATGATAAACAAATTACAGTGAAAAAATCGACTGGCGTTGATGATAAGGAACTGGTAAGTATTATTAATAATTTTTATTTTTACTAAAAAATACTAACAATTTTTATATTAAAAAAAACGCTACTGTTCCGCATTTGACATTTTTAAAAAATCACTGAAAATCATTGCAGTTTTGAGAAATACATAAAACTTTGTGTCGCTGATCTCAGATATATGAAATATTCTTAAATAATAGTAGTCATGCCATGTTCGAAGGTATATTGTCTTTGTCGCACCGTTTGTAACGTCCAGAAGATGTAGAATAATATTTATGTAAATAAAATAATAATCACGTCCTAAGTTGACCTATCCTTGTATGTACAGCTGCAGTCAAAATAATAAAACAGGTCGTACTGTGAAATTTTGATTTGTTTTGGTTATTGGTACCATTGGAAACTTCTTTCATATGAGTGCCTGGCAATTGTTATAATTAAATTACTATTAAGACCCTAAAGTAGGGTACTGATATTAGTTTGACTGTCCGCTGTCCGTCATACAAAAACGCAAATGGTAAAAAGTTCTGCATGATGCGGTGGAACAAAACAAGCCACTGAACTAACTGAACTTCTCAATTCCAATAAGAAAAATTGAGCTTTGGAAAAATTGTGGCAGCTATTTTTTTTACCATCGAGGCTTTTCAGCGATGCCTTAAGCTTTATTTAGTGCCACAACTCCAATAGGGTGGCAAATGGACGCTCTTGTTGCAAGTTTCGGTTAGAGTTAGCACAAGCACAACAACAACAAGTAGTAACAGTAAGCGAGCTTAGGAAACCATAACGCCAAGTACACACATACCTACCATGAAAACAGTGGATTCGAATGTTGTGGCCAAGAGAGAAAAGCTAACGAACGAAAAGGCACACAACTACATACATTGGGGTGCTTTGTACTCGTATATTCGATTCGAACTCTCCGGACTTGCCGTCAAAATACTGCAACTACTAAGCTTGGAGGGAGCCACTGCTGAGCTCACTTGACGTATGGAGTACAATTAAGTTGACTGTAGTTGTTGTTGCTTGCAAATCGAAGTCTTTGCGGCCGAGTTCATTTGCGACGAGCGGCGAGAACAACGGCGGCGGGAACAGCGCGCAAACATCAGTTTTCAAAAGTCAGTTCAGGTGTAACGATCGGTGTACGTCGTGTGTGATCGCGCCGCGCCAACAATAATCGAGGAAACAGAAAAGTTTCGGGAAAAATCATTCAAATTCGCCTTTGAAATTGATCCGCAGAGTGCAAACGTTCAACCGAATGCTAGCGAAATAGACGCCAATTAAAATAATAACGCTTTGTTGATGCAAATCGGTTCAATGTTCAACATTCGAACAATAAGCGTGCGCACAGCCCATTAAAATGTTTAACTGCTGTTTATTCTGGTGAACTTTGTAACCGACAAGCAAAGGCCCTACTTCGATTACGTAATCGATCCTGTGAAGAGTTCGCGCATGGACACTACTGTGTTATACAAAGATCCAGCCAAAAGTGCAGTACAATCATTTAACTACAATATAAAAAATTTGAGATTCGATTTAAAAGTAAAAAAACGTTGAAAAAAATTGAAATGTCTCAATTCCCGCGCTAAATATTTTCCCACAATATTTGTCCACCCATACACAACCTCACTCATGCACTTCTATATCTACACACAAACCAACACACACAATTGGTCTGTTTTTTTTTTCCATTACGAGTTGCACAAAGCGGTTTTCACCTTTTCACATTTAAAGTTATAAATTTATGGCCTAACAACGAGAAACGTTTGAATTCTTGGCAACAATGTTTGGTGTTTGTTTTTTGTCACACATATTTTAGTCCAACAATTGGGCATTGTTTTTAATTGACACAGAACTAAGAGTTTAAACGTTAAGTTAACACGGAATTAGGACAAGCAAATCTTTCTGTATGGAGTTGTGGCGATTTTCCATTTACCTCGAAGGCAACTAAATACAATTTTTGGAACACCCTTTTTTGTAAATCCAACTAGTGTTATCAGTAAACAACTCCAACAACAATAGTTATTGAAATATCTCCCTTGAGTATTTGTGAATGAAGTCACACCCTACTAAGTTGTTTTTTTTTTCTAATAATTTTTGGTCAACCAATTTCCTTATTTAATTCCAAAAATGTGTGCACATAGAAGAATATTTTGCAATTCAAATGCTGTCCCATATGTACTTAGTAATAATTTATTCAACTCGAAAAAAATAGCAAATAAATTTTAAAAGTGTTCGTGACAAATGAACATTTTAAAAACAAATTTGCTTACTGTCGTTAAATCAGAACAAGGTGATGTTTTTGTTTATTTTTTTGTTGGCTGGGTCCGCCAACCAACCAAGTTAAATATAGTGCAAGGCACGATCATTCAAAATGTTTGTTTGTCGTGAAAAAAGGTTTTGTAGCGGGCCGGACAGAGGCACTACCACCACCAACAAATGCAATAATCGTACACTTAAGTGGAGATGAGTACAGTGGTTGTTGGCGCCGGGGTTAGAGGTTTCCGAAAGCTGACTGGCCTCATATTTGCATCCATTTGAATCCAATGGCGTGGAGTAGAGTGGGGGGCTCAGCTCAGTTTAGACTCAGCACAGTTTAGTTCAGAGTCAGTTCAGCTGTGCGGTGATCAACGTGAGATCTAGGCCAATTGCGCAACCGTATTTGCGGTTGAAATAAAATAAAATAAATTACTTTTGCTGTTGTCATAGAAGCTGGGTTGGTAGTAATGAAAATATGAAATATATGTGAAAATGTGCGTTAAAACTAATTGAAAAAAAAGCTATCCCACATAAGCAAGATAAGGTACACGGTCGTGATGGAATGTTATTTGACATTTTCGCAAATTAACACGAACACACTTGTGTCATTTGAATATGAATATGTTTAATTGGCGTACACTGGTTGATTACTTAAAAAAGTAATTGTTGACGAATTTCTTTTTACGTGGCCATGGGAAGGGAAGGGAAATAGTCATACTTTTGATAAAGGGGGCAGGACCATTAAAAATTGTATTCCCATGAGACCATGGCCCAAGTTTGAACTTGACACCTCATGACTTCGTGAGTATACGTCAAGTGCTGCAACTTCTGACCAATGTAATCTTTGGCCATAGTATTTTCCCAACATTTCAACACGCTCATATATTTCCATAATACATACATTTTGCAACAAAAACTAACGTACAAACAATTAAACTAATAAAGTACAGGAAAAGCATTTTGATGTGAATATTTACAAAATTATAAATGCACATTTTCAAACAAAGCCCAGCCAGCCAGCACACGTTTCAATTTAGTACCTCACACTTGTTCATAAGTCTCTCAAGGAAACTGATGCGATACGAATCGAATGCATTAAAGCATCATCTTCCGCGTAAGCACTTTACAGTCAAATTGCGGTATTATGTAAAATATAGACAGAGACAGTGAAATGGGAAAAGAATGGTGTGTAAACGACAACAAAACCGCGTCGTAATTTAAGAGCGCACCCGTTTGACAAGTACAATTTCACATTCAAGGTTTTCATCTATAATTCTCGTTAGTCTGCGAAATAAATAGTGGAAGAAGCACTTTCGACGTAGACGCCGATCGAACGAACGAAGCCAACCCGCAAAATGGCTAGGAAAAAACTCTCTCGATTTCACATATTTCCGAAAATATAAATTTATAGAAGCAAATGCAACGAAACTAGTGTGCAAAATCTAAAATTCCCAATTATTTCAAATGGTCGAATGGTGGTGATTTTACTACTGACGCCATACACAACAAATGGCTGTGATGGAGGATCAAACGAAAGCAGCACCATATCCACAACATCAACGGGCGATACGGCCATACCCACCGCTAACTTTAAATCGTACAATACCACCAAACCTAAGCACCACCACAACTATCAACAAGCAGCACCAGCAGCAGCAGGGCACTATCAACAACCACATCCATCCGACTCTAGTCATAATATTAATGAATCGTATGCACACGAAAATAATTCACGTAGATACACTGTCAACTCGCAGGATGAAGCAGCACCCAGTTGGAATTGTTATGTGGATCCCAGAACATCACACAACTTCAAAAAAAGCCAACGATCTGACCGCTATACAAATGCACAAGACCTGTTGTCACCATCACCATCACCGCCTCCTCCACCGCTGCCAAAAACTAAACCACCCTATGAATCCTACTACTGCCGGAGTGGCGCAAATCAGCCCAATGAGAAGCTGCTGTGCGCCAATGCGATTCCGAAACCGCCACGTGGCCGACAATTTTCCCAACCAACCAGCTTTGAGGTTCATAATGCCACAGATCCACCACAAGCAGATCGATTGTCCTCCCAGCGCATCAGACCGGACCCGATCAAAACGGTCGACGACAAGCGTCGACGTTCACGACGACCTCCAGCGAACCATTCTAATAACTTTACTAACTCCACTGATATTGTTCGTCACGTGACACGTGTTAATTTTTATGATATCGATACTTCGCAGGTCGAATTCGAACCCAAAGATGATAATGATTGCGATACCGAAGCTATTACCAAAGATGGTGAGTCTGTTTTCTGGCCATAGTACATTCATGTAATATTGATGCTATTAATTAGAGTAGTCTACTTACATTCTGTGGTATTTGTTGTTAACTTCACACAAGGTCTTTTCACTAATTGTATAGTTCTCAAATTCATTATTACATAATTCACTAATCTATAATTTGCAATAATCTACTCATATTTATAAAAACACCAGTGTTTGCATGAAAATCTCTCCGGATGTCTGCCACACCAGAAGCCACCAGTGGACTTAGAGAGTGATGAATGTCCATCCAGCCGTTTTTTTTTTTCATATTTCCCGGTTGGATAGAAGGTGGAAATTTTGTACGAGGATTCATAAAGCGGGGCTAATGATGAGAAAAATCTCAAACTTGAAGGAATGGGCGTAGTTACTGTCCCTGGCAAAGGCTGGCTTATGAGCTAGTTTCACATATAAGTCCTATGCACCCATAGCCTTAGACACTCTAGCCGGATTTTTTTATTTTCTAGAAGAGGAAGTTCAATAATGTGCGGGGCAGCTATATTAGACTCCCCCTGAAGCAACCAGTGGTACTACACTCAGAAAAAAAAATACTATTAAATTTGGTCAATAGGATACATTACTATGTATTGAAATAATAGTAGAACGTATTGAATTATAAGGAAAAAATTATTTTAATTTTTATTTCATCAGTTTTCCTATTAATTTAACTATTTTCTGCTATTATTTCAATAGTAAGAGCATCCTATTGACCAGATTTAATAGTATTCAATAGGATTTTTGTCCGAGTGTAGGAAGCCGCAATTGAACATATATATTCTGTTAGAACAGACGGATTTTTCATTTTTCCGGCAGGAAATTACAATTTTTCAATTAAAAACTTTTAATTTTTAATTTTTCTGTTGAACATTTCCATTAACCCAGAGTCTACATAGAGGCATAGGCCTCCTCACGTGCTGCATGATAGCTCGAACAACTTCAAATTTGGAAAATTGAAAATAAGAGTCTAATGTAACCCTTTGCTTTCATGTTGACGATTCAGCTATCCACTGATTAATTATATATGTACCAAGAGAAAAAAAAAACAGTTTCGCAGTTAAAAACCAACCGGCAGTCGAAAAACTGTTAAATTGACAATGAAAACTGTTAAAATAAAAGGGAAAACCGATAATTGTAACAGTTTTCGCTGGAATTTAACAGTTTTTTCTCTCGGTGTGTATTTACACTCGACAGTAGGTATATTCTTCCCCGAAAGAGCTTTACTGGTGACTAGCACATTTAGTGGCATTATTATGCACTTTTACATTTTAACAAAAATAAAAGATGTTAAAAAAATAGAAAATGGATTGAGAAGTGTGAAGTTATGCAACCCCTTGAAGCCGGATCGAGCACATAGTTGATACTATTTCCATTTTCCTCGACTTATCATATTAACTTTCCATATCATTTATGGCTACAGCATTTAATCAATAATGAAAACATTCCCACCGTACAAACTTCAAAAAACTTGTCAAGCTTATTGAATGGGAAAATTGAGCTCCCCAGTTTTTTACAACCTACATACATACGTATACAGGAACCCAGGGTATTTAAGCGAATTACAAGCCGTATTGAATGTGAAATATTCGTGCCATTTGCATGAGAGAGCTTAATTTATTTGGATACCATAATTGTGTTCAAGCGACACGAATGCATCCGGACAGTCGGTCCAACCAATGTAGACACAAATAAAATAACAATATATTTTTGTTATACCAACGCTTTTAATTAGCATTATGCTGTGGACGTTTTAACTGTTACTTTAGACCATAATTAGCGGTTAATAGCTCATAAGTCGGCGGCGAACGATGCCGCACCTGAAAGAGGAATTAACCGAAAGCGATACGATACAAGCGCTCATTTGCAAAGCAGCACCAAGCAGCAAGTGCCTTATTCTAAACTTGGCTCACACTCAGAAGTCGCCCAGACTTGATAAGACCGACAGTGGATAGATATTATGGAAAATTATTAGTAAAATAAGTGTACGAATTGAGTGGAGTTGGGTTCGGTGCTGTTGGCATAAAGTTACTATTTCACACAAAAATAGAAACAGCGAAACGGACAGACAGACAAACAAACTGTATATCGCAAAAATGCGGATGTGTATGTCTCGACGCTTTCAGCATACATATTTCGGTTTCGTTTCGACCTTTAATGGTCCAGCAATTTCTGTGCAGTATTGTGCACTTTTTTTTGCAAATGAAACAATAACAAAAACAACAGTAAAAATAATAACAACAACAATAAAAAAAAAAACACAGATTCATTCAGCAAAACACAGAAAACGCTTATTTTGTATCCGAACGATAGACCCAGATACAGATACAGAGTTGCATACGGCCATAGAGTCAGACAGATCCACAGCAGGTAGAGAGTCTGTTTCTCAATAGAAAGTTACGTAATCACTCCAACTAAGCAAATCGCTCATGCGGTGCAGCAACAACAACAACAAACAACAACTTAACTGATGCTTGCATATCGGCTGGCTAGCGATGTAGGAAAAAAAAATAACTCATGTTGCACCTTCGCATGACTAAGCCAGGAGGCAGGTATTTGCGAGCTCAATTTTCAATGCATTCTTTTAAATGTATGTCTAAATCAAAGAAATTATTTCGCAAATATTGTTCGTTGTTGAAATTCGGATCAAAGCATACTTTAATTTGGATCTTCGCTTTTGAGATTATTGTGGTCTTGGGTTTCCGGTCGGAGTGATTATACGCTGTAAAGAATATTACCACAAAAGCTTTATCATTTATCATTCTAACTTATCGTTTTTAATGATGAAGAGCTGTACGCCTGCTTCTTTTACCTTGTTCATTCATTTTCGTTGGAGAGAACGAATATTCCAATAATTACATATGTATGTATTTGGAAAAATGTCTAACCATGCACGATTGCTTCAATTTAATCTTGCAATACATACATGCTCGTACTTTGATAAAATATATTTACTTTAACCCAACTGTGGCTCAAGCTCGCATTGAAGTGCCAAATTTCCTTAGCATGCTTCTAGGCTGAGCTATAATTCCTCCTAAGTTCGCTCAGCTTACAACACTTAACCTTTTCTCGTTTATTTGTTAACCCAACTACAGAGGAATGGATTACGAAACGAAAAACTGAGCTTACAACAACGCGCCAAATAGAAACACGTGTGAAACGGCAAGTGGTACTCGAAGATGGTAAAGTCGTTGAGGATTCAGGACCAATAGTATCCACAAATACCACAGAGGATACGGATAAGCAAGAAACGGAAACCACTGAAGTACGTACTTACCGTCGAGAATTTCGTTCATGCTAAGTAGGATAATTTTCACATTCTCTTTTCGTAGAAACGCGACTTGGGTATACCTGAAAATGATGTCATCAAACCTTCTAGTGGTGCTCTAGTGGACTGTGTGGATGGCCAGCAACTGACCGAACTGGCTGGCGATGGTGGCAAATTGGTGAAGAAAATGGTGGCCCGTCCCCTCGATGGTCTGGTACGAGAGATCGATGAAAAGCGCGTAGTCTCTCACGAAGAAATAAAAGATTACTTGGAGACAGAGGACGTGAAATACCATGGAGATTTCTCCGATGAGGTAATTTGCAAAGTTTTACCATTTTTTGTGCTCTAAAGAGTGTCTCTTTAAAATGTTTGCTCTGGTTTGTGCGAAGAGAAAAAAAAAAACAAATTGCCAGCATCTGCGGTCACAATCCTGTTTCTAGCTGTTGCAGCTTGCGTGCTGCTTTTCGAGTGGTTAATCATAGCGTATATTGGTCTACTATAGTCGATAGCTGGCTGGCAGCAGTCCGGTTATTGAAGTCGAAGTACTTGTTTCGGTTGCAGTTCATTTATGGACAGCTAAAGTTGAAAGTGTTGAAAGCGGCTAAAGGATAACGTTTTGATTAAATTCTGAAAGTGTATGGAAATAAGACTTAGCATTGCTGGAATGTTTCTTGTACGGTGCAGGGTAATCGAATATTGACTAAAAAATAATGTCTCTATCTGGAATATCTTATTTGCGCTGAATTACACATGAACTGTGACTAACAATCTTCTGTTTGGTAAGTCGTTGCCTTAAACGAATGTCATGTTATTCGTAATAGTTTGATGAGATCTAAAAGTCCATCTGCAACTATCATAAGCACTTCTTTTCATTTTAAATACTTATTCAAAGCAGAACATCAAAAGCTGCCATTAGACCGTAACTGGAGCTGCTTGCTCGTTAAACGCTTATTCTTCTTATTTTTATTCTTCAAAATTATTTTCGTCTACTTATGGGGGAAGATCGTTTGAATATAATGCTCAACCGCAAAACAGCGAATTGAGCGAATCATGGAATGCTTCGAAAGGCCGTACTCAGCAGTAGTGGCCCAAACTAAACAACAAAGAAGAGAAACGAAAAGCGAACAGCGAACAACAACTAACCAAAAAGTTTATCAGTGCTCAGCATCGCAATCAAGTTAAAATAGCAAGCAAGCAAATGGCAAGAAGTCAACAGTAGGTATATGAGAGTGGTGGAACGAGCTGCATCTTAAGCCCAAGTTTAGTTGACGCTTAGCGTGCGAGCAGGCAAGATTTGTTTTGTGTTTGCTAGAGGCCGTACTGTTGCGCGCGAGTGCGTGGTGTTGTTTTTGTATTGTTTTTCATTTGAAAAATGTGTTTGAATTATGGCAGTAGCTTTCTATTAATTATAGGTACACATATTTAAATATTTCTACACATAAACCGAAATGTGGCCATTCTGTTTAAACGTCGAGCAAATTTCAGCCTAGAAGTAATTCCAAAAAATAATTATAAAAATAAAAATAATGGTGATTTTTGTGATTTCTGTGATTCCGATGACGAGCGTGACCTTTAAAAATATTATGTGGTTGGTTGGGTAAAACAAAAGACCCAAGCAACGAACTTGATCTTTTGTTCTTCAACGGCGCTCAATTCGAACTCGCCGATCACACTCAGCTGAGTAGGCAGACTTAGCCTAAAAGTCGTAATGATCGAATTGAAAGCATAGAACCTCCGCAAGCACAACCTTTCAAGAACTTTAATGGCTTTCAGCTGCGTCAAACCGGTACAGGAGGGGGGCAATTACGGCCAGGAGTGTTCGGGCCCAACCACCGAGGCAATAATGAAACTCACTTTAAGTTGAGTTGAAAATTAATAGACAAAGATTACAGATGAAGTACAGAACACGGCAGCATTTATGAAAAGCACTCTGCCGACACTTAACTCAATTGTGGTGATTTGTGCCGATTGCTGCTCCTTCCTCCTTCGTGCATTCAGCCTTTGTGGGAAGATTTAAGTTCATTTCATTTCAATTCAATGCTCCATCGTACATCGTACAGCTCTGTACATATTTATTAACTGCCTATCGACAAATCCCAATCTAGTTGCCGTCCGAGTCAAATGCAAAAGAATGTCTGGAATACACAATTCAATTGCCAGGGCAGCACAGGTTTTCAAAAAATATTTGTTGCTTTTATCGTTTTACATGCCCATAGTCGCTGAGTAGTTAGCTCATATGTGGCTTTTGTGCTGTGCATGCAAAATATATTCGAATACTTTTACACCCGAAAGACCGCAGCGCAAACGCAAGGCAACGCCGCAGCGCAGCGCAAGGCAAGGCAAGACTTGTGCAGACTATTCATGTTAAACAACTCCCAAGGCAAACAAGTCTTTGGGAAAATGAGAAGTCGATCATTGCCCCTTTACTATATATCTGCGGAGCGCTGCGCTGGCGTTAAGTGAACGAAAGAAAGCGAGTTTCGCCTTGTCTCTTCTTGGGTCGTCGTTGTGTGGTTCTGTGCAATTTCAGTCAGTCGGCAGCGCGTTTTGCAATGATACCAAAATATCTAGTAGCCTCCCAACCGGAGTGAGCCTCCGATTAAAAGGTGAAAAATCACACAACAACACACATTTGATTGGCCTGATGATGACGGAGCTGATGAGGCTTCTGTTTGCTTTCTGACGCTTTGCCTATGACTTTCGCTGAAGCCGCCAGATTAGTAAAGGCTTGCAGGCAGACCCTAACCAGATTCACACTGCATTTTATTATTAGAGGCGGTTGGAAATTACACCAACAATATTAATTAATCAAAATATTAAACTTAATGAATGGTGGCAGTAATTTGAATGTGAAATCAAATGACAATGAAAATCAAAAATACCAACACTTCTTCCAAGCAATTATCTAATAAATGCGATCTCACTTTTGTTTGCGTTGGCCGTTGCGTCGCGTCATCTCGCATCGCTTCGATCAATGATGATGTCCAATACAACAAATTTTTGACGTAATAGCTGTTGTCGCTATGATTTTTATTGTATGTACATACTATATTTAAGCAAACACTTTCTATGTGTCCGTTACCCATGAAAAAATAACAATAAGAAGAATACGCGTGAAGGTAATGACTGGCAGATGAGTGTTCCACAAAAACGCAAGATAGTTTAGTGGGGCACTCGCAGAAGCTCTTATTTGACTTTGATGGCTCTTATGTAGACTTTAGAGAATCTTCGCTTGTTTATTGAAAGGCAAAAGAAACCTTAGAACCTTTGAGACGCTTTTGCTCATCAGCAGCTACAAGGTATGTTTCATATGTATGCTCTGTTCATATGTATTCTTTGAATTCAGGATTTCATTTTATTCGAATTAGTTTTGAAGTAAATAAAATACTCAACTGGCGGAAAATAGTTTCTTACTAAACTTGTAAGCCAACTCCAACGCCAGTTGGCATTCTTTAGTAAATATACCAAGTCAGAGTGAAACCTCAAAATCTGCAAGCAAAAGTGAATTGCATTGTGTTGCTGCAAGTAATGCATTGCGGTTTCGTTTTGCTCTAAATAACGCCAAAACGGCCAGAGTTTTGTATGCAATGCGCAGAAGGTGGAATTGATGATGTAATAATGAAATGCATGAAATAGTTTTGGTAAATCATTCTGTGCAATTTGCCATTTTCTAGACGTACCTTAAGGCGGTAAATAGTGGCGTTGAAAATCTCCAAGAAGTCCTTCTCTCACCCCAATGCCAGCAGCAATTAGTGCCATTGGGTCCAAGGATTGTAGCCAATACGAGTAAGTCTCGCAAAACCATCGATTCCGAGGACACGAAGAAGCGTAGCTTAGCTCAAGCCGATGGGACAATAGTCACAGAGCACAAGAAGACTACGGAGCACGAAGTTATTGTGGACGAGGAATTGCCTGAAAAGGATGACCATTCAACAGGCAGCCGAGAAAAGATTACCACAGTAGTGAGTGAAATTCAAGTTTTTCTGTTAGTGACTCTCTTAATTCTTTCCAATAAATCACCTATCAGGAGGCCAAGCAACGTTACTACAAGCAAAGAGATGAACAACATGTCGACCTGATAGCCGATGGTAAAGTCATAGGTACCGAAATGAGATACGCTGCTGAAACGATGCAAGTTGAAAAGGATGGCTCATTGGATCGTCCTGGGGACTGGGACAGTTTGTCCGATCGCATGCGCAAAGCGCGCCGACCACATCAGAAGACATTGCTGCAACAGCATAAAGGTACGGGTGTTTTCTCAAATAATAAGAAGGCGATGATTGGTAGACATTTTATGATTATTTTTTGTTTTCTTAAAGAAGCCGCGCTTTTGGCAGACCGCAAAGATGCGTTGACTAAGCGTCCACTGGACTTTGATCGCGAGGAGGAGACACGTAAAGGCGAAACCATGAAATGGTTAGAGTCCCACTTTGGCAGTGAATCGACTGCTTCAAATGATTCGCGTGACGACGATGGCGAAGTGGAGCCCACAAAGAAAACCTACTTCAATGTCACTATCAAGTCGAACCAAGCCCAAACGACGGCTCAAGCCACAACAAATGGACACAGACAGGCGACAAACACGTTTGAAAAGAAATACCATAAAGAGGCGGAAACTCTTACGCACTCTGCTGCCCGATCGAAATACTATCAAGGCATCTCGAATTGGACTGACCGTAAAGAGGCCCCTAATTCGAATCACTTTGCTTCGAAGGCCTTTCGAGACGACTTGCAGGAGACGGTCGAGCGCAACCGCCTAAAGAAGGGAGGAGTGTTATCCTCACGCGATAAATTGAATGAGGGTCGGTATTTGGTAGAGCCCAACGACAGCAACTATGTGAGTCGCGAAGATATTATGCAACAAAAGCGGCAAAGTATATCCTCTCAGTTTTTGGCCAAATCCAGACGCAGTTCAAGGGATAAGCTGGACGATTTGGACACAGCTGGACCAGGACAGAGGGAAGCTGCGCGTAATATATGCGGCTCTCGTACGGATTTGCGGTATGGCATGAATATGCAAGAGGATAGCAAACGTCCGTATACCAGAGTGAATAGCAATGACCACAGTGGCAACGATATGAGAAGATCTCCAACCGCTTTCAATGGCACTACCCCTCGAAAAAGCGAGTATACCAACGGAAGAACTAAAAGTTACGAAGGTGAATTGAATGACATTGGTCACGAAACATCCCGATATGATGCAAAAAGACTTAACACCCTCAAGTCCACAACCCGATCGCCATCTCCCGAAGTTGTGTATAACATGCATATGCAGAGCAGTACTTTAGGGCGTCCCACAGTGCCACAGCGAAGACGCGCCATTGAGAAGAAGCTGCGCCAGCAGACTCCCAGTACATCGATATCGCCGCCCTCGAAAGTGCCATTTGATCATCATCTTGGGGATTTAAACGAACCACCACCAGATTATTCGCCTCCACCACGCAGCCGTTCGTCATCGCCGCAAGTCGATTACATCACATCGCGACCGCGAACGAATATTATTGATCCATCGGCGGCATACACGAGCCACGCTGCTAGCACAAGCACTCTAACGAGGAAGCAGAATCAACGCACTCGATTTGCTCCGACCGCACCATCACCGACAACATACCACCCCACCCGCGAACACCATCTTCGCCCAGTGATGGCAACTGCCACCCAAACTACTCAAACAACACCGTCCACAATTTCCACATCAACTGCAGCCTCTCACAAATCGAGCAGAGTGGGTCAGGTTATTGGAAACTCATTGCGCAAACTAGTAAGTAAGATACGTTCAGCCAGTGCCGAGCGTAAGCTCCGCATGAAATCACGCAGTAAATCTCGCGAACAATCGCCCTCGCTTCAAGCTGTCGACAAGCACGGCAATAATAGCGCAGGTTCAACCACCTATCAGCAATACAATGTCATCGATAGCCATATCGGAGGTCAACAAGTGAGCAATGAATCGGATCAACATCAGCCAACTATAATATCGAATAAAATGGAACCCAGCTTGTACGCCAACTCCACAGCCACATTGGATCGCGGAAATCCGCAAAATATTTTCAAAAGAGCCGATTCAACCGACCCATACGAAAACGATCGCGATGTCGATCAAATGACTAGCCCCAGGCAACGCTACTACTTGGGTGAAGATCCATACTCGAGCACTCTGGCAAAGTATGGCAAAGAGAATATATATGATCCAAAGGCGATTGCAAAACGCAATAGAATTACCAGAGAGGCTGTTGATTCTGGCTATGGGCAACGAAACAACCGCGAACCAAGCAAGCCACGGGAAGAGGAAGAGTTCTATAGTCAAAGGTAAATTTTTCTACAGTGTAGTACAACAAATTATACGTTTTTACAAACACAAATTCAAATGCATTTTTACAGAAATGTGTCATCCAATACTCTGGGGCGTTATCAAAAGAGTGGCCATCGATATGCAGGATCAACTCCCAATCTAAACCAGGATTATAGAACAACTCAAACGCTGCCACGCAAACTTAACGATCATCATCAACACTCACAACAGCAACAACAATATCAGAAAGCAACGCACCGCTACAACGCCAGTGGCCATAATACTTTGGGACACCCCGACCGACGACCGCAATACCAGCAAGCACCGCAAAATTCGGGACCAGCGAAACCAGCACGCACTTACGCCAAAGCTCTGAACCGCAGCAAAAGCTTCAACGTCCACGGCATGAATGGCAGCAATGACCCTAGTCCAATATACATCGAGAAACTGACTAAAAACAACTACAACCACAACTTATACTCCAGCCAAGCGTACAAATCCAATCCACACCTTTTCTCCGATTCGCGGGAGAATTCATTGCTGCAAAGTGGCCTGAAGAGTCCGTCCATTGTCAACTTGATAAGTCGCAGTCAAAAGGATCTATCTAAAATTGGGACCAACGAGAGCGAACGCATCAGCAATACAAACCAAGGCCATGCCATTGGAGGTGGAGGAAAACTCTCACACAGAGATGAGAAAAAACAAATATTTCTGAAAGGCCTACATCAGCAGGCGCCAGACTTGTATAAAACTTTACATGGCGATGAGGACTATAGCTCGAAATCTGCCCCGAAATACCAACTACAGCCGAAACATTCACTCGATTCGCGGTCACCCGTAGAGATAAATAAGGACACGGCGAGCATCATACGGCGCGGTAGTTCGAGCAACGATGACTATGTGACACCCTACAATTATGCGAAATCCAGCGAGTTGGCGCAAAACAAACGAATCCTCATGTACAAGGACGACCAGAAGAGAAGGGGCTCGGGCTCCACAATAATCGAAGTACGCAACATTGAGGGTCGGAAATAGTTAGGCGAAGACATCACTGTGGGGCTTTAATTTCATTTGACAGGTAGCAAATAAAAATCAAAAGCCATTTAGTATTTACAACAACACTTTCATAAGCTATTGGAATCATTGGACAATTACCGCATCTCGATCGCAAATTAAATCCTCAGCACAATACCTAAATGAATTCAGAGTTGGGTAAATAGCTTTAGTTTAAGCTTGAAGCATATCAGTCCCACGAACGACGCTTAAAAATGCTTCCAATATACATTACTAAAATATGTGCAACTAAAAGTATTTTAAGAACATCGATTTAAAAATAATTTATGTACGTATTAACTATTTATATATATAGGCATGTATGTATAATAAATAATAATATTATACTTATGTATATTGAAAACAAAATATTAATTATTATATTAAAGTTAAATAAAAGCACTAACAATAATGTATTAAACGTGGTAATTATGAACTAATTATGTACTAATGAACTGATGTAAAATGTTATCCGAATTTGCGCAAAGAATTGTGTAAAAATTGCTAACAAATAAAAATTATTATTAATATCATAGTACGATTTTCAAATGAAATAAAGTGCCAAATTCTAACAAAGATGTGTTCGCTTTCAATGTTAATATTAGGCTGATGATGAAAGTTAGGGCATCTTAATAAAAAGCCAACTATCCAATCCTCATTATTTGCCTGAGAGTTGTAACTTCGGTAATCACAGTCAAAATCTAAACAGATAAATAGCAATTGTTGGCTTTGGAAGGCAAGGTAAGAAACTTATCTTAATATATAAAAACGTTGGAGCGTATGTATGAGCGAACATCACGGCTAAGCCACTGAACGTATCAGAACCATAAAACACCATATTTTTATTCGTGAGCTCCGGAAGATTTATATACAACTTTGAACTTGATTGGTCAAAAAAGCGGGGTACCACTCATACAATTTAAGTATTACTTCAAAATATATCTGGGATACTTTCCAGCACACATGGTATTATGCTTAAAATTGGATAATGGTCAAGCATTTGACAAAAAAAACTAAACGAAACAAACAAATTTTGATTAGAAAAATAATTTGTACAAATGAGAACTTCAAATCAGGCGTCACGCAATTACAAATATAAAAGTGTTTGTTCCGATTGATGGAATGATTGGTGATAGACTGCTCAGCCTAAATCGCTGAACATAGAATTCTGCAAATTTTTGTGTTATGCTCTGGTGTTTTGGGGGTTTACGGAAATATTTACGGGAGCGTACTTTCACTAATTTAAGCCCGGTTCGCAGAGGCGACAAAATTCCGTTTTGGAGAATTGACATATATGTGTAGAGCGAAATATTTTTTGACATTTAAATTTTTGAATTTGGTAAATAAAGTTCAATGAAAATGTGAAAAAATTATTATGCGTTGAAGAATTTTTTCGTCAAATTTATTCATCAGAAATTATTTTTTTTTGAACAAAACAATAATTTGTACTGATTTTACGGATTTTTTTTACAGTAAAAACTAGAAAATACGGAATTTTGGAAAAAAAAATCTGGCAGCACTGAGCTCCATCTAGTGTTTTAATTTCCAAGTTTCACATCGTTCCGCGATTGTTAACAATGTTGCACATCGAAAATTGCAATTAGAATTAGACGCGAAATAATAAATAATAAATTAATCTCAATTTTACCTGCTAAAAAGTCATGACGGTAACGGAAAACGATATAAAAGAAACGGAGAAACCAGAAGGTATTAAAAATGAGAACGAAGCCGCTGCGATAGATATGCCGCCGGCCACCACAACGTCGGATGAGAAAGAAAAAACCGCATCAATCGTTGACATGGAAATCAATACCGGCGATGTTTACCTTATCCGTCGCGTAGACGGCAACATGCATCCCGCCCAGATCATACAATCGCGGAGTGGAGAGCCAGGTGCGAATACGCTTTCCGAATACTATGTACATTATGTTGGCCTCAATCGCCGATTGGACGAATGGGTTTCGCGAGACCGCATCACCGACGCCACAGATGCGGACAGCGCTTCTGGGGCGGCTGGTTCCGATGTGGCGGACGCGCACAGCGCCAAAACGTTAAAACAATTGAGTAAGGAACAAATCGCCTCATTGGAGAACCCCTCGCCAGTGGAGAACAGTGATCGTAAGCTGACGCGAAATCAGAAGCGTCGGCATGATGAAATCAATCACGTTCAGAAGACATACGCCGAAATGGATCCCACAACTGCGGCTCTGGAGAAGGAGCACGAAGCCATAACCAAGGTGAAGTACATCGACAAACTGCGAATTGGCCGCTTCGAAATCGACACATGGTACTTCAGTCCATACCCAGATGAGTACGGCAAGGTGGGCACTCTTTTCGTCTGCGAGTACTGCCTCAAGTATATGCGTTTCCAGAAGACGTACCGCTATCACGCGTCCGAGTGCACTCAACGCCAGCCACCTGGCAGTGAGATTTATCGCAAAGGCACCGTCTCCATTTTCGAGATTGATGGTCGAGAGCACAAGCTCTACTGTCAAATGTTGTGCCTAATGGCGAAACTGTTCCTCGACCATAAGACACTGTACTACGACGTGGAACCGTTCTATTTCTATGTACTGTGCGAAATCGACAAACGCGGAGCACACATTGTTGGCTACTTTTCGAAAGAAAAGGAGTCGCCGGAGAACAACAATGTCGCTTGCATTCTCATTCTGCCGCCATACCAACGCAAGGGCTACGGAAAGCTACTGATTGCCTTCAGCTATGAGCTGTCACGGCGAGAAGGTGTCGTTGGTAGTCCCGAGAAGCCCCTGTCGGACCTGGGACGTTTAAGTTATCGCAGCTTTTGGGCCTACACTCTGCTCGAGCTAATGAAGGAGTGTCGTACCACCACACAAAGCATAAAGGAACTCAGTGAACTGAGCGGCATCACTCAAGACGATATCATCTATACACTGCAGTCCATGAAGATGGTTAAGTACTGGAAGGGACAGCATGTTATCTGCGTGACGCCCAAGACGGTGATGGAGCATCTGCAGCTGCCGCAGTTTAAGAAGCCGAAACTTACCGTTGACCCCGCTTACCTGCGCTGGGTTCCACCGAAGCGCAATCCCGGCAATGCAAAGTTCAAGAAGATCATTTAAATTATTTAAAGAAAATATTTCAAAGGATAACTGAACAATAAAACACTTGACAACTGAATAAAATTGTTTTTTCTCACCACAATATTTAGAAGGTTTTTGAAATAAAATAGGTAATAACCAAGAAATGCATTTCCAAATATTTTAAGTGCTTTGAAAATGGTTATTTCCACAATTTGTAGTGCTTATGTATGTTAAGTAATCGCTAAAAAAAAATAAAATTTTACATAAATCTAATCTTGCACACAGTATAATCTTGCAAAAAAGGAAATATTTTCATTATAACCGGTGTTTGAAAAAACCGGTCGGTTTTGCTCATCCCTAGTTTTAAGATTGATTTTTTTTAACCGGCAATTGGAGTAGAAAACAAAATCAAGCTTTTGTCATGGGTCTGCTGAGCGATCCTTCGTTAACACCCCGCAACAAACTTGGCCGAAGTCTGGCCAAACATTGCCGTAAGATTTGCCTTGTCTTCTACTTGGCTGGGCTGGTGTGGTTTGCTTGTCTCGGCCACCAGGATTTCAACCATGGCACATACTTATCTGAGAATGCCCTGTCGCCGGGACTAGTTTATCCGGAGGTGAAGCAAGACTCCAGTCGGCTGGCTCACACATTCAACGAAGAATTGCGTCGCGAACGGGCAGAACACAAATCGACCACTCCCCATTCGTGGATTGTGGCAAAAATGAAGCAGATCGGCTTGGAGACTCACGTACACAATTTCACGTTGCGCTATCCGTTCGCGGGCGGCAAGGAGTACCATGGCAAGAATGTCTATGGCATTTTACGGGCTCCGCGCATAGGCTCCACAGAAGGCATCGTTTTTTCGGCGCCCTATCGACCACCTACGTCCGTCCACACAGACATTGCGGCTAGCGTGCCCTTGCTGTTGGCTTTTGCCGATTTCGCTAGAAGTGAGTAGTCGGGAATGCAGTGGAGTGGAAGATACTAATTTTTGTTATCGTCCTTAGGAAAGAACTATTGGGGAAAGGACTTGGTTTTCTTGGTTACCGAACAAGAACAGCTGGGAATGCATGCCTGGTTGAGCGCATACTACGAGGGTGGAGCTCAAAGTTCGGCTATTCTTAACTGCGGTAACTTGCCCGCAAGAGCTGGTGCTCTGCAAGCAGCATTGAATTTAGAAATTCAGGATTTAGACATTGGTAAGCGGTGTGAAATTTTCTCGAACGTTTAATGACTCTAAATCTGTTTGTGCTTCCACAGATTACATCGACGTAAAAATCGAGGGTCTCAATGGCCAGCTGCCCAATTTGGATATGTTCAATCTGGTTCAGCGCATAACATCGCGCGAGGGCATTTCGTCTGGCTACAAACAGACACCACGCAAGAAGCGCCGTTCAGGGCATGCCTCCGTCGAGGATAATCTGCGCCACATGATGGCGATGCTAGCGACTCAAGCGACTGGAGTGCCCAATGGCAACCATGGCCTGTTCCATCGCTATCGCATCGAATCATTGACGCTGGAGGCAGTGAAGCGAGTAACTAACAGCAATAGTCGAAACACGGCAGCCCTGTCGCTGCTAAAAACGATAGAGGGCATTTCTCGTAGTCTCAACAATTTGCTAGAGCGTTTCCATCAGAGTTATTTCTTCTATATACTCGTGCAAAACGATCGGTTCGTTTCCATTGGTGATTTTATGCCTTGCTTGATCCTGCTGGCGGGCCCCATGTTCATAAAGGCATTCTTACTTTGGTTGACCCTCGATGGCGGCCCTAATGACAATGACAAAACCGAGGAAGACAAGACGGAAGCAGAAGGTGCGAGCAAACTGCCGTTCGGCTCGGTACTGCTCTACATTGGTGGTACCTTGAGTTTGGGTCTTTTGTGCAATCTTGTGCCATTGAATGAGTATCTGCGCGACTATTTTGCGTTGTTGGACATTAGCACCCCTGTCACCGTCAGTCTACTACTCGTTAGCATTTTCTTCTTGGGCACCATCTTGCCCTTCATTGTGACGTTGCCCAGTGGCGGCTTGGAGTTGTTGCACATTGGCGCTTTAATCTTCCTGGGCGTCGCTCTAATAGTCGTGGGTCTCTTAAATTTTGCTTTGGGCTTTTTCGTGGCCATTGTCTGTGTGCCGTTGGCCATTCTGATAACAACTGATTGCAAAAACGCATTGCAAAGGCAGTTGACAGTGATCTATGCGCTGGTTCTGAATCCCGTGACTCTGATCTATTTGCTTGTACTGGTGCTTACGCTTTTCCAATTCCCGGAATTGCTATTCAAGGAGCTGATTGGGCGCGCATTGGTTGCGGCAATGGATGCAGTCACCTTCGCTTTAATGGACTGCATTGTATGTCGCAGTCGGATTCAATTGATTTTGTAAATTGAGAAAGTACATTTTTCTTTTTAGATATACGGCAATTGGCTTTACACAGCCGTCACGGTGGTGTTCTTTCCACTTTGGACGATTTGCTGGACGCTGGTGCTGTCTAGAAGAAATGACAAGGCAGCGGAACAGGCTAAGGAAAAGACTAACTAAGATCGGTGTTCAAAATACAAAATGCTGATAGTGAACTTCATTTGCAATTTGTTCATAGAAAGGATGGCCTCAAGACAAGTCTCGCCTCGTTCCAAATTTAATTCAGCAGTCATTGTGATGTGATAACTGTATTCTTTTATAATTTACCAAATAAAACTTCTTTTTATATTTAGTTAAGATCGTTCTGAGTTAGTTAATACGGCGAAATAGAAATTCATTAGCAGAAATGAAGTAGGTTAAAATTTGAGATAAAAAATCGAAAAACTTCGTCTAAAAAATCCAAGAAAATTTTAAATTGTTAAATGATGCTGGGGATTGTTAGTTAAATGTATTTTTTTTTCAATTGCATTCGAAAAGATACAAAAATCCCTAAATCCCACGAGAAAAATGAAAATTTGTATGGGACTCATCACGCTTTGATACGAAGAATTGGAAAAATTTGTGAATATCTGAAAAGTAGACATAACCCAAATCGGTTTCTGTTTTGGAATTGTAAGTCTCCTGGCAGGATAAGAGGATTTTAAAACTGTATCGTGTGGTTTGGTCGCCCATTTTTTTTTTGGAACTGGAACCACTAATCACTGCTCCGCGTCCGTATTTGCACTAATCACATTTTTATATGATTTTAAAGTAACAAATTTATTTCAGTGCTATGGTCCACTAATTTGTACACAATTTGGAGTAAACATAAATCGGTGGACTTCAATTGTTAAAACTTCACATGAATGTAGATAGTTATCTCGCCTTTCATAGGTTTATAGAATTTCTTCTAAAAGGAGCATAGGTCAACTTTAACAAAAAATTCAAAATATTTTTTGCCGGAATTTTTAATTAGTAAAAATAACTCGACTAATTCCCCATAAAAATTGGGATCATTTTAAGTGTTTTCTGATTCTTTGTAACATGGATTTGGCCAAAAGTGGTCTCAAATCGAAGGTGTGTGGGTGGGGATCACGTTAAAGAAAAAAAACATCCAAAAAGTTGGGCGGAAGTGGGTCAAAACATGAGTACCCCATTTTGTCCATGACTTACGTGTTATTAACACAGATTGTAGATTTACTAACGAGAAGAAAAAATGTACTGGTCAGTACAGTGTACCAGTACACTGACTGAACGAAATGATGTTCAACCAATCAAAAATTTAATAAATAAAAACACTTTTTTGGTTTGGTGTTTATTTAAATTAATATTTATTATGTATTGCAGAAAATACACACAAAAAGTAAATACTATAAGTTATGAAGGGTTTCATACGCCATAAGAAAAAAGTCATCCGAAGCAAATAAAGTGAAAGGAAATCTCTATTACAAAAGTTTGTTTGTTTTGCATAAACGCGCTCTTACCAAATGCAATAATTTAGTAGTGCACAAGTTTTGGGAAAAAAATTGTAAATAAAGTTAGCAATGCAATTTCAAGTATAGGTAAGGTATGTATAAAATAAGTGTACAATTATTTTTCTTTGGACTTAAACCTAAGCAAAAAATTTTCGCTCAAAATGTTTTCAAAAAAAAAAAAATTTAAAAATAGGTGAAGTGCAAGAGAAAATATAACCTTAAGAGTATTCCATTTCTCTGTAAGCATAAAACAATAATAATTCCATATGAAGAGGAGTTTGGGGGTAATGTGTGGAAACGTTCCGACGAACCAAAACTACTTCTGTTTTTCAAAATTCAATGATCTGGGCATCAAGGAGAGATTCTTGAGGCATGCATGCGCTTGCTGCACCATATACTGTTGGTCTTTGGTCTGTCCACAGGCGAGCTTCTCCCATTTGGGATCCAAGTATTGCGGACCGCTGAGCTGACGCGACTGCTTCGGGCTGTTTTCCTTTTTGGACTCTTCATTGTTGTCCAGCAGGTCAGCTTCGCTGCAGAGTGTGTCCTTTATGATGCTGGTCGGCGAGAATGCAATGGAGTCGCTCGAGGTGAGAAACTTGCTGGGCGTTTCGGTCTCGAAGGGCAGCGGCTTCTTTTCGATTTTGATGTCGGCGGTCGGCATAATGTTCTCGCCCCAGCTGGTGATCAGCGACTTGCGTGCTTTTTTCGTTGGCGGCTGCAGTCCCTGCGCGCTGCCCGTACTCACCGTGGAGAGGTCGTTGCCATCGGCGGAGATGTTCTCCGTCTTGATGACCACCTTGTTGGAGTTCATAGTGTCGCTGAGCTGTTCGTCTTGAATGATCTCGGCCAGGTCCTCAACTAGGCTGGAGGGGCTAGGCGGAATGTAACGTTCGCCGCGTCGTTTCTTGCCCATAAGAGCGAGGGCGTCTTTGAAAGGGGTAGGCGTGCGCGGCCCCATGAAGCCTGTAACAGGGGAAAAGAATTATTTATTTTACTAACTGGGGCACCTTTATATATTGAGTGTTGTTCTTACTCTTGTGTGGCGTCTCGATGGAAGAGCTCTCCAGCTCCTTTTTGATTTCCATGCCCACCCGATTGTATGTCTTGTGGACGGGTGTGCTCGCCCGCAGATTCATGTCCTCGAATGTGGTCAGGCAGGGCGAATTTAGGAACTGACTCGGTGAGAAGGGCAACGGTTTAATCGGTGTCATCACCGGAGAGTCGGGCAACTTCATTTCCCGCTTTGTTGGTATGGCATGGGCAGCCGGGCCGGCACATTCGTTCTCCTGTTGCGCCTCGTACTGCTGACGCGCCCGCTTCAAGATGTTTGGTGGCGGGCGATTCGACTGCGGCTTGTGCGGCAGCGTTTGCGACTGCAGCACCGTGGTGGACGACGTGGAGGACTGCTGCTGTGTGCGTTGGAGTATCTGCTCGGGCAGCGACAGCACGTGGCCAATGCTGCTGCCTGCTTTGATCAGAGTCTTCAGATGGGAGGTTGAGGTTTTCGTATCGGGGCATTGTCGCGACGCCAATGCCCGGTGACGTTCGTTGTCGTACTTGCGGCGCATGGTGGAGTTCCAGTGATTCTTGATGGCATTGTCGGTGCGCCCGGGCAGTAGCTTGGCTATCTTCGCCCACATATTGCCCCATTCCAAGTGGGCTTGGAATATAATGCGGTCCTCATCCTCCGTCCAGGCCGTCTTCTTGATATTTGGATTCAGATGATTGTGCCAGCGTTCGCGACATTGCTTCCCGATGCGACCGTTGAGGTACCGCGCGATTAGAGTCCACTTCTTCGGACCGAAGCGACGCACCAGCTCAACCACCTTGTCGTCCTCTTCGCGTGTCCAGGGTCCTTTGATCAGTTCCGGATTCAGCACCTTAACCCAGCGCTGCTGGACTTGCTGCTCGGTCCGGTCCCGAAATTGCGGCGATATTATCTCCCACTGGTCGCCGTGCTGTCCTACCAGCCGCTTCAGTAAGCTATCCTCCAACCTTGACCAGCGCTTACCATAGCCAGTGCCTGTACTGGCACTGGCTGCTCGCGAGCTGAGGCTGCTGGTGTCGTCGTCACCGCCACCGCCATTGTCCGAATATTCGGATTCGGCGGACTCACCGCTTGCGCCGCTCTCCAGGCGTTCCGTCAACGACACCGTGTCGCCAGCGTCAAAGTCCGTCTCCATATCCACTTCCCGCCCCGCCTCCATTATTCGGGCCAATAGCAGGCAATCGGTGTATTTGTGCTACCTTTAGTTGTCTTCTCCACGCTTCCAGCGCAAGCAATTGTGATAGATTTCCACACTTCGATTCTGGTCGTAGCGATACTCGTGCACCTTTCCTTGGCAGTAGAGGCAGTTGCCGCGCCACTGCGTGTGCTGCTGCTCACTGTAGTGCTCGTATATCTGACTGAGCGATTTGCTTTCGAACGTTTGCTTGCAACTTAAGCAAGTGATGGATTTCGTGGGGTGCTGGTCACTGCGTAGCCTGAAGTGAACCGCATCACTTTCCGTTCGACCTTGGTCCAAAATTGTAATACTTGGTGGAGTCCTTATTGTGTTGGTTGCGCTTCCGTTCGCGTCCATCAAAGTGTTGAAGAACTCGGAATTTATTACAGTTTCAGCTAAACACGGGAGCACAAAATTTTCATCTCAAATTCGTTTTTGTTCGTTGGGTATTCAAATTAAGATTCGTCGGACAGCCAACAACAATGCGTGTCTTTCTCGGCAAGTGACAGCTGTCAGTAACAGCGAGCGAACGAGACTTTGCTGGAAATTTTTCTATTCACAAACTCGTTTGCTTAGGAAATTCCTTTTTTAGCTTTTCTGTGTTTTACGGACAAACAGTAACCTTGTTCGCAATATTTTCGCGATTACTTGTATAGATTTGACGCAGTTTAAGCACAATAAATATTTACAATTCGAAACAGACCAATTCTCGTTAAACGGTTTGCACTTCGCTACACTCCATTTTGAAATTCCATTCGTTGAATCTACCAGAGTTGCAACTTTTGTAATTCTCTACTAAACTTTGATAGAATATTAAATGTACCTGGAAGGTACATTTTTTCATATATAGTTTGTCTATGCAATCGATGACGAAATCGACAAAATAATATAAATTCACTATTTTTGTCTAACATAATTAAAGCTAAAGATGAAAAAAAAATCAGTTTAAAATAGTGTAAAATAAAATATATAGAAAAATGAAGTAATAAATCCATAAAATGTTAAAGGTATGCAGATGGGAAAAAATTCCGCTCCCATAAGCAAACCTATGTACAAAAAAACGAAGCGAAAAACAAACAACATTTTCATTCTCTGCGTATGCAGAGAAAGCAAAAAAAGAGTTGCTTTCTTGAGTACAACCTACACAGCAAACTTAATGGAATGCTCTTTATGTTGCTTCGAAAACCATTTTTATTAGCCGCATAATCACCCTCAAAAATTTTTTCACATTTTCATGAAATTTTATTTACCAAATTCAAAAATTTAAATGTCAAAAAATATTTTACTCTACACAAAACAAAATAGGGGGATTCATTTAAAGTGGGAAACCCCTCGGAAACGATTTAGTTGTGCAGATGAGCAGTGGAAATATATGAAATTTTACAGTTCTTTTAAGCAACTGCTCGTTTTCGAGGGGTTTCCCACTACAAATGAATAAGGGTATTCATTTAAAGTGGGAAACCGTTTTCGAGGGGTTTCCACTTTAAATGAATACCCTTATTCATTTGTAGTGGGAAACCCCTCGAAAAGGCACAGTTGCTTAAAAGAACTGTCAAATTTCATATATTTTGAATGCTCATCTGCACAACTGAATAGTTTCCGAGAGGTTTCCCACTTTAAATGAATCGCCCGAATACCCTTAATATATGTCAATTCAATTACATTACCTTCGCAGTGAAATAGGTTAGAAAAAGGTACAATTGTACCTACTTTTACCTGCCAGTCAGGTACTATTAGTATGCTCAGTGTTGCCCTGCTGCATTTTCATTAAAAAAAGGGAATTTATGGGAAATGGATATATATGGCCATTTTCAAGAACCACATTTTTTAATTACAAATTACAATAATTGCAATTGAAATTTTTTTCAAATATAATTACAGTAATTGCAATTGAGCGGGATAGTTATTACAAAATGTAATTGATACTGCCCGTGTCTGGAAATGGTATCAAAAACTCTGCCGAGCTAGCTGGCTATTTTTATGTGAAGTTTGGCAAGAATTTGTGAGCTGGGATGCAAACGATATAAAAAGTTCCGATGCATCGATGTCAATATAAGCGATGTTTTAATATCGATGTTTTACTTTGCTTTTGCAATTTTTCATTTTCAGAAAGTTGTTTCTTTCATTCGCTTGACATATGTAGCTAACAATTTTGGTTTAACTTAGGCGGGTTTCACTTTTGCGAGCTCAACTGTACCATATT
This sequence comes from Heteromyza rotundicornis, assembly GCA_951394025.1. Lineage (NCBI taxonomy): Eukaryota > Metazoa > Arthropoda > Insecta > Diptera > Heleomyzidae > Heteromyza > Heteromyza rotundicornis. The sequence goes on along the minus strand of OX596010.1, from coordinate 12,153,381 downwards.
TTTTACGAAAATAAAATAATGTCACAAATTATGGCCATAATTTCCATAATTTCCATTGATGCCATAATTTCGATTTTCGGATCTGGCAGCACTGTTTTCAACTGACATTTGAGTTTGCAAAAATAAATTTAACTGAAATCATATATATTTTTGTATAATATATTGCGTAGTGAAATTATAATATAATTAACTAATTTCCAAATAAGAGAATTGCCAAGACAGTGAATTGTAAAATATCCATTCATATTGCAAATTCCTTCACTACGCAATTATACGTCACTCATTTTGCATTCCATTGCTTTTGTTGTACGCCATTCAACCTTTGGAAGTGCGAATGAGTCAAAAACATTTTTGTATTCAGCAGCTGATTGTATACCCCTGACACCACCGCCACTTTACCAACAAACTTCCACTGCCACAACATATGACCGTAATTTCCATATGAACGTGAATGTCCGAAAGAGAAGACACCTGTATGACACGCGTAAAAACTGTGAAAAATTTCCCAAAACAAAAGGCGCGAAGCGAGCAGTTCAATTTTGGCGCAATCAGGGTGAAACGACGTGACCGAGCGCAGTCGACGTTGGCAGCATTTGTCATTTTCAGACGTTGCTGATCTTTTGGAGGGAAAATTCACGTCAGTTGAAATTTGAGCGGGACGACAACACGACGTGTTCTCCCAATTTTGACCGAGTAGAAATAATAATTCTGATTAGTGATTTTTCTATAACGAAAACGTACATTTAATTTAAAATAATAAAAATTGCATTGCATTGAAGACAAAGAAAATGGCCCAACCATCAGTTGCCTCGTTTTTCAACACTCGAAAACGTCCAGCAGCAGAAGATGTTGCTGGTATAAAAAATAGGGTGAGTAATTTGATATACACCAAATTTTGTTGCTACTCTCAATGTCCTGTTGGCGGTTTGAAAAAATTGAAAGAAAATGCCATCACACTTCCCCTTCCGTTTTCTATATGTGTAATTTTCCCCTTCCTTCTTTGTGTTGCAAAAGCCGTTGTACTCCATTTTCCTTTTTCAATGAATGAATCAACAATACAAGAAAAGGATAATATTCCCTTTTTGTATTACCTGTTTTTACATTTACGTGAGCATTTTCCGATTGACTTTGTTTTTGTTGGTAAAATTAGAAATAGTAAAGTTTAATAACCCTGAAAAGTGAAAGAAATGTTAATGACTTAAATTTTTACAATTTATAGCGTCTTACTGAAACCGCCGAACCGTCCACCACACAAGAAGACAGCATCACAGCAGCTAACCCAGCCGCACAGTCAGTGGATTCATTTACTCAACAGGACGATGATATTGCTAGCCTCAAGGCGGCGCTACACACCACTACGCGCTCTGGACGCACCACCGTTAAGCGCATTGGTGTCCAAGAAGAAACGGGCCCAGACGTGCCACCCAAAGTTCCCAAAGTTGAGCAACTCAAGCAAGGGACACTGGTGCAATTCATCAAGAAGGGACCACTGTCGCCGCGCAAGAAACCACCCACAGCTCGCAGCCAAGAGCTACAAAAGGCCAATGAGGCTACACCCACCACGCGAACTACCGCAACTGCGTTTGCCTCCAAACAGAATGCTGCGAATGTGGACCGCGGCTTGAAAACACCAACCAAGCAAATCATAAAAGGAACCGTCCCCCTCAAGCATGGCGAAATCAAGACACTCGTTCGCAAAGAACTCAACTTTGACGAAGTCAAGACCAAAATCTCACGCAGCGACAAACTACAAGAGCTCAAGGCATCACTGGCGCGCATACAGAACCTGGAGAAGACGCGCAAAGTCCAGGAGGAGCGTAATCGCCGTTTGCGTGAAGGTATCCCCGTATCGCCAGCCAAGAAAGCTTCTGCAGCGTCTGTGGTGCAGCTCAAAGAATTCGACTCAATCGAATTGGAGGTGTTGACGAGGTCAGTTTACAATTGATTTTGTTTCTTATTCCCGTTCGCTCTATTTCCGATATATTAAATAATCAGAAATCACTTGCAATTGCACGTCCACATCCATTTCTGTTTATTGCCTTCGTTTGTCATTCATATTTTACGTCAATTTGGCCTACAAACTGAAACCCGGTAACATTAAACATTTCGTTTTTTTTACAACTTCAGCGGGAATTAAGGTCATTTGGCATTTTGTTTTACAAAACTTTTTTTACTTCATATTTGTCTACATGCTAGTATGCATTTTGGCATATGGGCTGGAGAAGTCTTTTCTATGACAAAGTGCTGCAATTGCATTTCTTGTTTGCACCTCATGCTTTCGTTGAATATTGACAACAACGTCCCTCCACCAGTGCAGAATTTTTCAAAATTCTTTGGCTTTGTTTTTGCTAAATTGCAAGTACGCTGAAGGCTGGCGCCATGTTTACTTTCACTACCAAATTGGTATTGATAAGCATCACCTCCTAAGCCGATATAATTGAGCCCGACTGATAAGCATTTTACAGGCCGAAGCCGATTAACAGCCGATATTATCACAAAAAACCTAAAATATTTTTTAGCCCCAGAAAAAAGTAAAATAAATAGGGTATGGTGGGTAAGGTATTGAAAATTGAACTACTACCAACAACCAATATTTTGAAAGTCTGGTGCTAATACTAAAAAATTAAGGTGTATATGAAAGTATTTGTATTTATAAGTTTCTTTCCCTTTACATTCCAGTCCGGCAAAAACATTCAAAACTCCAACGAAGCTACCACCCCGCACACCGGACAAGAATGAGCTTATGTCGCCGCGCCACACGCAGATCTCCAAGCGTGTTCTCTTCAGTCCCGCCAAGCATGGCTCGCCCTCCAAGCTGATAGTGCCGCCCGCTTACCAGCGCTTTGCTAGTATCGTGGAAACCAGCAAAGCTGGACAATTGCCGCTGCCCCATAAGTATCGCACTCTTATCGACATATTCAAGGGACTGGATTCCGTCTGCGCCATGTTCCATAACCGCAAGGAATGCATCACGATGAAGAAACTGAAGCCCGCCGTTCTGCGCATGTTGCGCAAGAACTTCAATGAATTGCATCTAGCTCAGATCAGGCATCTCTACCCGGATTCGTTCATGTTTACTCAAATGAAGATGCGCAATTATGGTTCCGTGTCGAAAGCCGACTATTTCCAGTTGGTTGTCACCCCCAATGTGGACAATGACACTGAATTGTCGAAACTGGACGAGGACAACGTGCTTGCCTCAGCCCAGTCGAATGCAATGAATCCACACGTAATGACTGAGCGTCTTCAGCGTTTCCAAAATATTCTGTTGCAGCGCGTCATGGGCGAGCATGAGAAATTTCTCAAATCCCTGGATCCCCCACTATCGATAGCCAGGGAGAAAGTTACCCGTTGGCATGCCGATTTCGACTTGGAGAATTGCCCCGACATTGAAAGCGGCCATCTGCCTCAGCCGCCAAATGTTGAGAAATACTCGTCTGCACGCGATATATTGTCGACAGCTCGTAATCTCTTCAATTGCGCCACACCCATTGAACGCGTCCTTGAGCGTTATGAGGCCAAAGTCGAATCGGATCGCATCTCCACCGAGAATTTGAAGAATCTCACAAAGTCTGAATCCGAAGCTAAAATTGACACAACAAAGACGCTTATTAAGGAAAATGGAAACATGTCGGAAGCATCACAAGCAACAACAAGCACTGCACGCACAGCCACTGCCACCAATGCAGCACCACCCCAGGATGCCACTGCTCATCTCTTAAAGGGCGTACCCAAATCGCTGCTGGACAAAATACGCGCCAAGCAAGCGGCCAAAGCGCTCGACGCCATGACGCGTCGCCCTTCGCAGGACCAAGAGGCCACCAAGTATTCACGTCTGCCAGATTTGGCGCGTCACCTGCGAAACGTCTTCATCACAGAGCGCAAAAGCGTTCTTACGCTGGAAATCGTAACAAAGAAGATCCAAAACAGTTTCCGCGCTTGTCTCTCCGCGCGCGAAGTCGAAGCCCATCTCCAGTTGCTCGCAAAAGAAGTTCCCGCTTGGGTGGCTTTCCATGAGGTGCGCAAGACGATGTACCTGAAAATAGCCAGGGACCTGGACTTGGCTAAGATCGTCGAGAAACTGGAAGCTCTGGCCAATGAGAAGAGTAAATAAGCTATGTTTTGGAAAAATTTATTGATCCCTATCACCTTGTTTCTTAATTTAGTATGTGCTAGGCAGTTTTGTAATTGCATTCTTTGTCATTTCGTGTATAATGACGAAATTAAGTTTGTTCTATTTTAAGACGGCATAATGAATTGTCGGTATAGTATTTGTAATACATTTTCCAATTAAACAGTTAAAATATAGAAAAGCTGTGTTTTCATGTACAACGAATGGAATAGATTATCCATGTTAGATCTGTAAAGATAATGAAATCCCTTCGAAGATTTAATTAACTCTTAATGGGTTCCTTGGAAGTAATTGGTATTGGGTCAAAAAGTCTTAAAGCGCATTTAGCCATGTCCGTAAAGCTACGGTCAGATTAGGCAAATATTTGCCCAAATACACTCAGATATTTTTAAAATCAACAAAAATCGTATGTGACTGAACCAGTATTTTATTTTTCTGAAGGTATTTTCCCTGTATTTGGGAAAAATGTTATTTTTCTCTAATCGACTTCTAATAGGACTCAAAAGTTGTGTTTTTCAACGGAAAAATAATGAGAAAAATCTGAACTTCAGTTTGCGTTTAGAATCAGAAAAATACAAGAAAAAATACAAAACTATTTACATATTTGAAAAAAAGGACCCCCAAACCAAAAAAAATTGTTTGCTTTAAGGAAATTTAATAAAAAAAATGTTTCCAAGAAAAAAAGTACGTTTAAGAATGAGAAAATTTCAAGAAAAAATACATATAAGATCAACTAAGGGGTATTTGACCCTTTCCGGAGGCAACCAATAATTTTGTATTTTTTGTTGTATTTTTCTCATAATAATAAGTATTTTATTTTTCTGAATGTATTTTCCCAGTATTTGAGCAAATATTTGTCATCTAACCGTAGCTTAATTAATCAGTTTCAAAGTTTTTCATTCAGTCTTTTGCAACACAAAAGCGGAGACATGCCTTTTTTTCGCTTCTAAATCTTCGAAACAATCGGTTTTTTTTACATTTTTTTACTTTTTGGCAAGGAAATGTTTTGTAAAGGTGCATTTAGATCGCACGAACTCGCGAACAAAATCTCGGGAACATATATTCCGGCAGTGTAAACGGTTATCCGAACGCAATTTTGTTTGCGATAAGACTTCGCAACTAAAGTATCGTTCGTTCGTACGATCTAAATGCACCTTCAGACTGCCTGAATATATGTTCCCGAACAAGCATCGGTGATTTCTAGTGATTTCTTGGGTTTAAAGTGTTTACACTGCCCGAACATTTTGAGCAAACATTCGGCTACGAACACAAGTTCGCGAACCGGGTGCTTACAACGGCCCAATGAACGGCATTTTTCTAAACGCACCTTAAGAATTACAATTGTATGTAAGCAAAACACCCTGTAAACTCAAAGAACGAAATGTAACCAAGTTCACTGCAATAATTTGGCGCTCAAATTAATTGACAAATGTTTTTGAGCGGAAGCGTTTGTTTCTAATTTCCAATTTATTTGTATTTCGTGTAGTCCAATAAAAGCAGAAATTTGTATTTTCATTTGTGTAAAATGTCTAATGTCTCTACGAAAAAGGTCTTCGTCCAGATCGAGTCAGCGGCCGAACAGCAGGTAAGCACAGAAAAAATGTTCTTTTGCTTTCTAAATTTTAAATTCGGCTTTTGAGTTTGCTAATGTTTGGCTGTTGGTTTCCTCCTTTGTTTTCTGTTTTTATTAATTTCACTGTTAAATCACATGGTACACAGGAGCACATAAAGAGCACACGTAAAACACTCAAGGTGCTGCAAGGCGGCGCAACCGACAAGGAGAACTTGGCCGGACGGCCGCAAATTGACAAACTGAGCCGTCTCAAAGCGTGAGTAATTGTTTCCTCATCCCATTTCATTTTGGCTATGTTTCGTTCGCTTTAAACTAACAACATGTTATCAAAACTTAAATAAATGAAAAGTTTTTTATGCTAAACATTTTTTTAATTTACAGTGCCTCTGAAGCCACTTCGTTGGCCTCAGTCGAGTACGCCAAACGCAAGAAGATTGAGACACATACGACCGAGACGCAGACCAGTCCAGATAAAAAGTCCGGCTCTGGATCCATCACTGCGGATGACCTCACCAGTGACTCGCCAAGCGAGACTTACTGGGAACGACTAGCTGAGAAACGCCGTGACGCTTTGGAAACGACACTTGACGAAAATCGGAGTCTACATGAGCGAATCGAGGGACTCGAGGAAGAATTGAATACATCACGCCAAATGCTCGATGAGGCACGAAGCTTAGTCGAAGTGCTCACAGAGATGCTAAACGAAAACGAGGCTGAGCACGAGATTGCAAGTGTGAGCACGGATGGTGGCGAAGATGCCAGTGACACTAGATCGAATGGACCGGGAGTAATTGAAGAATAAGAATAAGTCACAAATCTCGAGGACGTGTGTTTGTGGGAAATCTGAGTTTTCCAAACATTGCAGTTAGATTTACCTACCATCGCCATGACCTAGTTGAGACACGATTTTTTCTCAACTTAATTTTTTATAACTACCTTTTGTTTGTAGACAATGGCGAGACATTAAACGTTTAGATGACTTGGTGTGCTCGCAAAATTTCCTCTAGATTAGATTTTAGTATTATTGCGTATTTATTAATGTTGTAATGAGAGTAAAAAACCGTTTAAATGTTTGACAAATTTTTTTTAATTTAGCCTATTTTAAGGAGGCAATCAGTGCCATCGCAGGTTTCCTTCTGCTATCGAACTTCGGTGTTATTTTGGGTTTCGAAGGAATATTAAATAAAACAACATTACTTCAGGCAAAAATACTGCTGCAGTTTATTTATGTAAATTAAGTACACTGTTAAAAATACATGTAGTGTATATGCGCATATAAAAATATAAAGGAACACATTAACTTAAATGTAGACAGACGTGGATCAATCGATTCGTTTATATCATATCAAGTAGTAAAATATGTAAGAGAACAGCGCCATGCAGTGACTGAAGTAATCTAAATTCGACCATTTCCACAGCCCATCGCCGAAGGAGAACACATTCGTGTCGTCAGAGACGTTCATCATGATGCCCAGATAGGCCAAATGAAAAACGGCCAACAAACCGAACAGGAAGTTAACCACCAGCACGGCTATCGAAGAACTGCTTCGCCAACCACGACTAGGACAGTGAGTAAACTGGCAGGGCTTGCGGCAAGAATTGCCCTTAATACACGCACCAAAGATGGTCGCCAATTTGCAACGTAAAATACTTTCGGCGTAGGCAAAACAGCCCAGAGACAATAGCACTATGTAGATTTTGAGATGAAATCCATGCAGCAACGAGGATACCAGGTACGTGCTCAAGATGGCCGCCAAATAACTGCCAAAGCGACCGTGAGCAGCACGAAATACGTAAGTCTTCAGCCAATCATGCATGGGAATATTCCAAATGCGCACGAGCGAGCTAAGCGAACGGGGGAACTCGATAAGCCACGGCTTAGTGACTATCTGTCCGAGGAACGGGTTGGGTACGCTATCCACACGCAGAGTGACGCCCGCAGCAGCCAATGTGGCCTGCGATAAGAAGCATATGAAGTAGTGGCTGCATCGTACCGAGAGAGCATCTCTGTAGGTGCGCATCCACTTCCAGGCACCATCTGAACAGAGCAGTGGCACTATGCAATTAGAGAGGCTGAGAAATGCAACGGCTATGGCCGCATTGAGCGCGCTCCACCACAGCCAACGTCCTCCCACGCTGGGCGTACGCAAGCTACGCAAATATGCACTGTATGGAATCCAAGGTCCAAGCACACAAGTGGCCGGACAAAAGAGATAGCCTAGGTAGGGAAAAAGGCCCGGTATTCGGCTTGATTTAGATTTTTCCTTCTGTCCTAATGATTCCGTGTCAAAAGAAAACGAAATGATTTTCATGGTGGCCACCATCTGAATGCCACGCAGGCGTTGCCATGATTCGGGCTTATTCCAAAGCGCCTCGTACAGGAAATGTGAGCCAATGGCGGCCAACGCCACTGTGAATCCAATGTGTCGGCAGTTTCGGTATTCTAAGACGAGCATCAGTACGTATGCCATCAGACTGAGAAAGAGCACGATGAGGAATTCGTGTCCTGTTGTGTAGTAGAGCGCAGCACATCCACACGCCATCGAAGCCAAATGCTGCAGCCATTCTCCTTTATTGGGTAGAAATCGTCGAGCACAAGCCCAAACGAGACGGCACAGTAAACTCCAGCCCAGCAGCACCACAACTCCACTCCAGACTTGGCTCACACTTGGTTGAATGCAATTCCGGAACGCGCTAATCAGTGATCGGTCTAGCTCCTGATGTTCCTCTTCCATATAAGCTGGCAGCTCGTCGGCATCGTAGTCAACTTCATCATCCCCCGGCGAATCGTAGTCATAGTAATAATCCAAGTCCATAAAGGTGTTTGTTTTATTGTGTTGTGAATTGTTTTTGTATTGTGAATTGGCAGGGTACTGCTTCGTTTTGATACTTGCCAGAATCAAATGTTAAGATTTAATTGTGGGAACATTTGACAAAACGGCCTCTTTCAAATTGGCAACTCTTTTTGAGGGGGAATTTTTTATTTCGCATTTGACAAAAGAACATCTTTTGAAATAAATTGTTTTGTGAAAAGGAATTTGGAGTAAATGGGCTTGCATTAAATGGAGAGGCTGTTTTGTGAAATAGATGTATCGACTTTTTCCATTGAATTCTTGAAACTTCAAACCTGTTTTATCAAATGCAATTCCGAAAAACTGAGAATAGGTGGATTTTCTACGATATATCTTGTAAACTAGAGTCGGAAAAATATGAAGACTCTACCTAAAGAAGCGTATTAAAATTCCATATTTATGATTTAAATCCTATAAAGAGAGGTCTCGCGATAGCGCAATTCCGTTGCGAACTCCAATCGTAAACAAAATTTGCGTTTACACCGGCCGAATGAACAGCATTTTGTTCGCGGAGTTCGTGCGGGCTAAATGCACCTGAAAACGTCTATGGTGAATGAAAATTAACTTAAATTTGCACTAAAAACCACTCAAATGCTTCAATATGGTAACACTGATCAAGTGCAAATATCACTGAACACACCAAGAAAGAAGACAACAAAAAATATAAATAGGGATTCGCAAAATTTACGCCGTTAAAATGCCAGCCGTCCGCCGTTATTTGTAGTTAAAATAGTTTTTCTTACTCAGAAAACCGTCTTATTTCTGATGATTTTATGAGCACTTCGAATTGACTCCGAAAAGAGTGTTATTTGTTTATATTTTATGATAGAGGGGGTAGAGCGCAGACATTTGACATTTTTTTAGGGTTCATTTTTTATCTCCTTTCGGAATCTTTTCTGAGTCTTTTGTGAGTTGGTAATGAGAAGGCCGTAAGCGACAGGCCGCAACGGATTCGTTTCAATTTATCGAAATAACACGAAAAAAATTTCTCATCGGTATTTTTTTTTCCAAAATCAGATAAATACAAAAGCATTGAATAACACAAATTCTGCATCCCAAATCACAAAGAACATTTAGGATCAGCGTGTAACCGATATTTATGGAACAGTCGGTTTTAAACCGCCACAGTTTATAAATTTCCTGGCCGGTTTGAAAATGAACAAAGGCGCCGGGTTCTGCAAGCATCAGTTTCAGCGCACTTTGAAAAATTAAAAAGCAAAACAAAACTCGGAAAAGTGGAAGAAAAAATTACAAAAAAATATAAATTAATAATTTGCGGACACAATAAAAAAAGAATGGTAAGTTACGATTACTCAGAAATTAACAAACAAAACGATTTTTAGAAAATATAAACCAAATACAAGAAAATTTGCGAAAGGCAAAAGAAGGAGTCAAAAGGAGGATACAAAATAAATTTGTAAAGATTTTAAGCGACATTTTTTGCAATATAAACCAACCTTTTGCTATAGAGTCAGCATTGGGTTAAATTGTGAAATTATTAAGAAAACATAAATTCAATGTTTAAAAAAATCGCAAATCGGTTTACGTTAGAATGAACTAGGCGCGGGCGGCGCTTCTGCAAATATCGCCAAGCGCTAGGCTTTTTACTTTTAAGGTTATGTATGTGGAGCAACCATTGTACATTGTAGGAGATTTCTTCTCTTTTCAGTTTGCTTCTTTGTCATTCATCTTTCGTCACCCTTTGCTTTTTTTGTCGTCTCTAGGAAATCCAGCAACTGGAAATACTTTGTAAGCAGTTGTACGAGGCAACCGATTCCGTGATACGATCCGATGCCGAAAAGGCTCTGGTGGCATTTGTCAGCAGTCAGGATGCTCTGCCCAAATGTCAGATGCTGCTTGACCGTGCAGATTCGAGCTATGCCCAGCTCCTGGCAGCGACCACTCTGACAAAACTGATACTGGGCTTGAATTTAGAGCAGCGCATCGATATTCGGTGGGTATTGCAAGGATTTTTTCTTGTTACTTTTCCGTAATTACTTTCTTTTTTCTTTTTGCTACTTTTAGGAGTTATGTGCTGAATTATTTGGCCACCAGACCGAATCTGCAGCACTTCGTTGTGCAGGCATTGGTTACACTATTGGCCAAAATCACAAAGTACGGCTGGTTCGATGCGTACAAGAGTGAACTGGTCTTTCAGAATTTACTCGAGGATGTGAAGAAATTTCTGCAGGTACAGAGAGTTTTTGTTGAAATATATTCGGAAATTTTATATTCAATTCACGAATTTGCTTAACTTTTTGTTTGAAAAATTTTAATACCATTTCCTTCTCACCCTTCTAGGGTTCTGTGGAACACTGCACCATTGGTGTGCAGATTCTCTCCCAGCTGGTTTTGGAAATGAATTCCATTGTCGAGGTCGATGTGAATTTATCATTTTCGAAAAATCGCAAAATCGCTACGTCGTTTCGCGACCAGCAGCTCTACGATATCTTTCTGCTGTCCTGCTCCCTGCTGGTCACGGCACGCGACAACAGCAAAAGTCTCAACTTCACCGATGAGTCGCAGCAGGCGTATGTTACGTAAATATCATCGCGTGCTCACAGGCAATTTCCGAGTGCATTTTTCTATTGTCTTTTTCCCCATTCACTTGGCAGGCTCACATCGCATGTATTACGCTTGACGAAGAATTGTCTCAGCTTTGATTTCATTGGCAGTTCCACGGACGAGTCGAGCGATGACATGAACAATGTTCAGGTGAGTGTTTGCTGTTGTCAATGGGGTTTCGTCGACTGGGGTAATGTGGTTGTGCCTCTTGCAGATACCCACATCTTGGCGGCCCGCATTCCTCGATGCCAACACCTTGAAGCTGTTCTTCGACTTGTACCAGATCCTGCCTAATGGCTTGGCCAGCTATTCTCTGTCGTGCCTGGTGCAGATGACTTCGGTGCGTCGTACGGTCTTCAGCAACTTCGAACGTACAAAGTTTCTGACCCACCTGGTGGAGGGCGTCAAAAATATACTCGTGAATCTGCATGTAAGGTCGCCGAGCGTCTGGTGTCTGTGGATCACAATTGAATGATTGTTATTGTCTTTTACGTTTTCTCGCAGGGCCTCAGCGATCCCGATAATTATCACGAGTTTTGCCGCCTCCTGGCGCGTCTCAAAATCAATTATCAGCTGGGCGAGCTAATTGCGGTGCCGTGCTACCCTGAGGCAATTCAATTGATTGCTAAATTCACAGTACAATCGCTACAGGTAAGTTGATGTGCAACCAAAGGCTCTGCATCAACACTCTCGACTTAATTTGGTTTCCTTTTCAGGTATGGCAGTTCGCTCCAAACAGTGTCCATTACCTGCTCACCCTCTGGCAGCGTATGGTTGCTTCGGTGCCATATGTCAAATCACCCGAACCGCATCTACTCGGAACATATACGCCCGAAGTGACAAAGGCTTACATTGAATCGCGCCTCGACGCGGTGCCCGTAATTGTGCGCGACAACTTGGAAGACCCGCTCGACGATCTGTGCATGGTGCAGCAGCAGCTGGAGCAATTGTCTGTCATCGAACGCTGCGAATACGACAAGACTTGTGCTCTGCTCGTCCAGCACTTCGACCAGAAGGCACGCGAATATGAGAATTTGCTGCAGACGCAGAACGCCAATCAGATGGACATCACAGTGCATGAGCTGCAATTGACCTGGTTGGTGTATATAATCGGCTCGGCCATTGTGGGGCGGCTGGCAGTCAATTCCAACGACGAACATGACACCATGGATGCGGAATTAGTAATAAGGGTAAGTAGTTTGCGTGAACGCGCGTTGATTTCAAAGCGCGCAGCTAATTGCCTTTTTCGTTCGTTCAGGTTCTGCAATTGATGAGCTTGACCGATGCGCGCTTGCCGCAGGCCGGTTGTGAGAAACTCGAATTGGCCGTCTTGAGCTTCTTGGAGCAAGTACGTAAAATGCACATCAGCGAGCAAACGCAGAAGGCCAACGTCTACAAGCGGCTGAGCGAAGTATTCGGGTTGAATGACGAGCAAATGCTCTTGAGCTTCATCAATCGTAAAATGTGAGTAGATGTGAGCCGTCATATTTGCGTAGAAGGTTGAGGTTCGTTTCTAAATCGTCTTTCAGCATTACCAATTTGAAGTTTTGGGGTCATTCGGAGCCCATCATAACAAAAACGCTGGTGCTGCTCTCCGATCTCTCAGTGCACTTCAATTCCGTGCGCAAATTGGCCAAACTGGAGGAAGTGCAGTTCATGCTGACGCATCACACGGTGAGTTAGACGAACGTAAGGGCAGTGGTGCATGGTCACTTTCCCATCCCTTTTTCAGAGTGAACATTTTCCCTTCCTGGGCACCAACTCCTCATTGACTGAGATGCGTTGTCGCACAATGTTCTACACGTCACTGGGACGTCTGTTGATGTTCGATCTGGGCGAAGACGAAGAGCGATTTTACAACTTCTTAACGCCACTCACCAGTAAGTAATACGCGCAATTTGGCCTTTCGAGAAGTACGAAACATTGAAATCACTCTGCATTTCCAGATCAATTTGAATCGCTGGGCACCGTGCTGATGGGCAACAATAGCTTTCCCAACGAAGAGGCGAAAAAGGCCATCATCGGCTTGGCTCGTGATTTGCGTGGACTGGCGCAGCCCTTGAACGCCCGCATACCCTACACAATGCTGTTTGAGTGGCTGTAAGAATTGTTTTTCATGTAACACTCGCAGACGTTTTACTTAACCAATTCCTTTTTAGCTATTACGCCGACTATTTACCCATACTCATACGCGCTGTGGAACTGTGGGCACACGATCCCGCTGTAACAACACCCGTACTCAAGCTATTTGCCGAACTGGTGCACTGCCGCACACAACGGCTGCAGGGCAACGTGTCGAGTCCCATGGGCATTCTGCTGTTCCGCGAGGCTTCAAAGCTCATCTGCATTTATGGCAATCGAATTTTGCACTTGGATGTGCGACGCGATCAGCAGTACCCAATGCGCCTGAAGGGCATCTCTATTTGCTTCCTGATACTGAAAAATGCTTTGGGCGGGAATTATGTGAATTTCGGTGTATTCAAGCTGTACGGCGATGACACGCTCGACAATGTGCTGAATATTGCCGCCAAACTGATCATGTCAATACAGCAAAACGATTTACTGGTAAGGAAGTTGGAGTAATCAGCACACAAGTGTCTAAGGATATATGGTTTTTGTCCCAACGTTTGTAACGCGTGATAGGAATAGAAAAGTATACAAATTCTTGATCAGCATCACCTCCCGAGTCGAAAAAAAATCGAAAAATTACCGAAGAAAATATCGCGTTCATAGGGTATTGTAGCTTTGGTCAGGTCAAATACAAATTTCTTACTAGCTTTTATTTGGTTGAAATTTATGTCGGGAGCGGAATGGAACTGGAACAAACTTGAAAATGGACCTATTAGCTTCATATTGAATTTGATTGTATTTGAAAATTTGCAGGAGTATCCGAAACTCGCCTCAGCGTATTATGGCCTATTGAATTGTCTGTCTCAGGATCACATAACATTCTTGGCTGGCCTGGAACCGCGTGCATTTGTTTATATATTGGAAAGTCTCTCTAAGGGTTTATCTGCCCTGGGTAAGGCTTGGTTGTGTCGGTGCAATATCCGCAGTCAATAATATTAAAACTCGTTTCAGACTCCACAATCTACATTAGCTGTTGCTCCATACTGGACAGTATTGTTTCATATATTTTCAAGCAATTGCAATTGAAAGGTAATTTTGATTAAATATTTTCGCATTTGCCATTTTCAATATTCAATTTTGTTTTTTAGTTTCAACATTCCCTAACAAAAAGCTACGCAACATTACACCTGAAAACGCACAGTTCCTTGAGGTCGTTGAAATGAATTCGGAATTATTGCAGACCATGATGTCGACTCTATTGAACAATGTGATGGCCGAAGACTGCAGAAATCAATGGTCGATGTCGCGTCCGCTCTTAGTGCTTATACTGCTGTATGAGGACTATTTTAGGTGAGCTTCCCACCCAATATGTGAACAGTTTCAGGTGCAATTATAATTTTGTTCATCATTTCGCATCGTTCAGATCTCTCAAGGAGAACATAATACGTGCCCAGGTCCTGGATAAGCAACAGACAATGGCTCAGTGGTTGGAGGACTTAATGTTTGGCATTGAACGCAATGTGGCCAGTAAGAACAAAGAGAAGTAAGTCGAAATGGAATTGCCGTGATCGCTTTCACTTAATTACAATTTCTTTCCCCAAACGCAGATTTACACAAAACTTGTCATCTTTCCGACGTGATGTGTTCAACCTACCGAAATCTTCAAGCTATAATACCGGTTCGTCCTTAATTGATGATTGATTGTACATAAACGCCGCTATGTCGTTTGTAGCTTCACATATATTTTTATTTGTATCCTACTTGCCTTTGAGAGCATACACACACACACACGCCCACCTACAACAACTTCACACACCCTTAAACATGTATATTGCCTCTTCCAAAAACTTCCTGAACACACAACTGTCAAATCTATTTTAATTTTGTAACTACCGAAAGGACTAAATTCAACTAATGCCATGCTTCTACTACCCACTTCTACGAGTATACGAACATGTGTCTGAATAAATACATTTCCTTATTATTTTTTCAGTCAATGTTATTATCGATAGTAATGATATCTTGCTCGACGAAATTGAAAAAGAATATATGAAAGAGGACGACTGAAACGAAGAGAAAAAAATTTACAAAAAAAAATTCATAAAATCAACAATAAATTCCGCCAGGTATGGGCGGCTCAATTTGATATGTAGTTGTGTTTCGTTTGCGTTATTTTTAAAAAGAAAAAGAAAGAAAGTCGCTAACTCCTTCAACGTTTCTAATAACATTCTGCCAACATTTTTATATACAATTTAAGTAGAGCTCGGACCTCCGCAATCTCTAACTATGCAAATGTTCTCCTAAAGAGCAGAACCCTCATCTGCTTGTTCTTTTAATTGTTTATAACTTGAATATTTACTTTCGTAATTTTAACCGCAATTTGTCATTTTCTGCACATAAACTCGCATTTGTATTATCGTATTTCGTATTTTTGTTTTTCAGACAATTCGTATCAGGTTTATTCTGAAACCAATTACTCTGTTTCCGTTTAGATTGTTTGGAAATGCGTTGACCATGAACGTACTGTAACGACCCTGTGTGTTGCTTTGCTGGATCATAAAGTAAACAAAACAAAAAAACAAAAAAAAAAACAAAACCAATGCATGATTTATAATTCATAACCCAGAAGGAGATGACAAGCGAGCAAAAAAGGATGATCGTACTTGCAAAATGAGAAGTCTGTACTGTAATATGTTATGCAAAACAAAACTATTTTGTACGTGAATAAAGTAACAAAGAAATTGATGTACATACATACGAACAAGTATTTGGAAATTATTTATGCCATTTAAAAAAGGCAGTGGAATATCGTTAGTTTTTGATTTTAATTAATTGATGGCTTTGGGCCGTGGACCGCCATGAACCGGTTCTGGAACCGTTTCAATTCATGGAACCGAAACCGATATTTTGAAAAATCTGAGAACCGGAAGTGAAATCGATATTTATACTTTCGAGACCTTTTCTAGATCGACTGCCAAAATCGTATTTTTAAGTTCCGTTCGAAATTCTTGTTAGCTATTGAACTCAACTTTCAAACGAACCCGAGAGTTCCGCGAAATTACGTTTCAAACGAAAGTTATGACCTAAAGACCTTAGGGTGCCAGTAGGTGGGCACCCTCCCCTACATATACAATTTCCTTCGCATAATTTCCAGGAACATCTCAAATTCCCAATTGTTGCATATAGATACATTAAAGCATAACCATCATATGTAAATTTTTTCAAAACTAGAAAATGAGAAACAAGTTTTTGAATTGGAATGTTTTGTATGGAAATTGATTTTTTCCCCTCATTTTTCAATTACTTTCATTACGATTCCCACGAACCACTATAGCCTGTCTGATGCAGCTTCTTCTCAGGATTCCAAAAATGAGAAAAACTCGATTTTTATGAAAACGGACATAGGATGATTGTGCTTTAAGGTATCGATATCGTCCTTAATTGCGAATTAAGATGAATAAGATACGTTAAAATGGTTTGGATATTATAAATATGTGGAAAGAAGCAGTACATGCTAAGGAAACATTTGGAATTTCAAAAAATGTACCAATTACGAAAAATGTAATAAAAATATTATTGTAAAAATTTACACGCTCACAATAAAAAAGCGTTTAAATGTATGGAGCGTCAGTACATTTCATCGCTCTTTTCCTCTGAGCATGTCAATAAGGGTCTTCAAAATTAATTTAAAAGTTAAAACTAAATCAAAAATTTAATATTTAACTAATTAACAATTTTGTACCCAGCTTTGGGTACTAAATTGACAATATTGAAAGCGTTATTTATATGAATTTAAAAAAATCATTAAAACATGTCAACATTTAATTAAATTCCAAATACTTTACAATTTTTCCCTGAATGTAGATTCATTTAAAAATAAACCAAGTATAGCCCCAGAAGCGGCGGAATAATTGAAAAATTGCCCCAGGGTACACTTAACGACTTCTTCCCGGAAGGTAATAAACAGTGATGTATTCCAATTATTTAAGTTGTTATTAAAGCTTATTAAAAAAAACAATTGAATTATCATGTTTTTTCATTTGGAAGATGCATTAATTTGAATATCTGTTTGTAATTTGTAACTGTTTTGCAATAATTTGGAAACTAAAAATTTTTTTTATGCTGTATTTCACCGAAATCAACACTGCGCTTTCGTCAAATTTGACGATGATATATAAAAAAGGTAAGGTTGCCACTTAAATTATATTTATAAATACTTTTCCGAGACAACAATTTACACATGAATTTCAAAATAGAATTCCATTCATATATTTTAATATTTCTACCCCAACTGACTGAACTGTACAGTTTTAAGTATATATCGAATGAGAATATTTTTCAACAAATTTTTATATCTGGTTTTCGAATGTGAATAATGGAAATACCCAGTTTTTGAAGAATATGCAATTTATGACATAGTAAAACTATTTTAAATTTCTGTTTATTCGATTTTACTACCAAACCGATAACCGAAAAAATGCAAATTATGCAGCAAAATACAAAAATTTTACGAAAATTAGCAAAATTTTTATTGTACCGGTATATCCGGAAATTTCTTGCCAAGGTGGCTACTCTCCATAATAGGTGTTGGCCGAGAGAACTGTCAAAGTGTCTTCTCTCTCATTCTCGCTCGCCCGCTTCCGTACATGTTTCACAGATTCACAGAATTCGAGTTGAACGAGTTGAAAGTGTAGTTTTAATGAAATTCGCAGGAAAAAATTAATTTGTGATGATTTAGTGCAAAAAAATTATAAAAATTCCCACAACCATCATAGCACAAAGTGTCGAAATTGTAAAGAGCTATTTGCGAAAACCCCAAGATCCGTGTGTGGAGTGAAAACTTGAGAAAAGCGTAAGCGAAAATTTTGAGGAATTCATGGAAGATAATTTTCCACATAGTGAATGAAAAAAAATCGTACTGACGAGAAAAATATTAATATCTAAAATTGATTTTTCCTTTCTCTCTCTCTTCCACTCTTGTGCGAACACGACAACCATACACTGCTGTGCTGTTTCGTTCGTTAAATTTTCGTTAAATCCGCTCGTTTGCACCCGCCTCGCCTCGTCCGTTGCCGTTCCCCACCAAGTTTCCCCATTGGTGGTGCAAATTGCAATTTTGGTGTACCAAAAAAGCAAAGTGAAGGAAAACGAAGGCAGTGAAGAAAATTTTCCTCCTGCGAAAAGCGAACGGAAAATTTGGGAAATTTATTTCTTTGTTACACCAAAACGACAATTTCAGCAAAAATTGTTGCCAGCAACGCGTAGCAGAAGCCGCCAACCGCACAAATCGCTGGAGCAGTGAAAGGAGACTCATTATTCATCATCCAATCGGCCGAAAGACCGCAGTCGAACACGAAACACAGAATTGAAAATTGGAAGAAGCGAATATACATATACATACCGAGCAGTCAAGTTGAATCGAGTCGAGCGAACGTCGAACGAAAAGCAGCGAGGAGGAGCAGCAGCGGTCAGCACAAAATCCACGAAAAGTTGTGAAAACGCACAAAACGACGCTACCCAGAGGAGCACACTACGCACAAGTACATACTACCTACCAATCAATATCAACAGTAAGCAGCACCACTAATTACTACGCTAAGGCACGAGTAAAGTAACCGCACCCTCATCTCTCACCCCCTCCACTCGTCGTCGTAGCCACTCAGAGGAGCAGCAACAGCAACACACGCACGCACGCCGCAACAGCAGTAGTAGGAACAAGACCGTCGCTCCAACGCCACAACCACCACCACTACTACTAGTACAATGAACGAATTGGACAGTCTGAGGCAGGAAGCCGAGTCCCTGAAGAATGCGATACGCGATGCCCGGAAGGCGGCATGCGACACCAGTCTGGTCCAGGCGGCCGCCTCCTTAGAACCGATCGGCCGCATACAGATGCGCACGCGCCGCACACTGCGCGGTCATTTGGCCAAGATCTATGCGATGCACTGGGGCAACGATTCACGCAATCTGGTGTCGGCCTCCCAAGACGGCAAACTGATCGTTTGGGACTCGCACACTACCAACAAGGTGCACGCCATACCACTGCGCTCGTCATGGGTGATGACGTGCGCGTACGCGCCCTCGGGCAGCTATGTCGCCTGCGGCGGCCTCGACAACATGTGTTCAATCTACAACCTGAAGACGCGCGAGGGCAATGTTCGCGTGTCGCGCGAGCTGCCCGGCCACGGTGGCTATCTGTCGTGCTGCCGCTTCCTGGATGACAATCAGATCGTCACCAGCTCCGGCGACATGTCGTGCGGCCTGTGGGACATCGAAACCGGCCAGCAGGTGACCTCGTTCCTCGGCCACACCGGCGACGTAATGGCGCTGTCGTTGGCGCCGCAATGCAAGACGTTCGTGTCGGGCGCCTGCGACGCCTCGGCCAAGCTGTGGGACATACGCGAAGGCGTCTGCAAACAGACCTTCCCCGGACACGAGTCCGATATCAATGCGGTGACATTCTTCCCCAACGGGCAGGCCTTCGCCACCGGCTCCGATGACGCCACATGCCGCCTGTTCGATATACGCGCCGACCAGGAGCTGGCCATGTACTCGCACGACAACATCATCTGCGGCATCACCTCGGTGGCGTTCTCGAAGAGCGGCCGCCTGCTGCTGGCCGGCTACGACGACTTCAACTGCAACGTCTGGGACACGATGAAGGCCGAACGGTCGGGCATACTGGCCGGACACGACAACCGCGTCTCATGTCTGGGCGTGACCGAGAACGGCATGGCCGTGGCAACGGGTTCATGGGATTCGTTCTTGCGTGTGTGGAACTAAGCACAGTTCGCTGCGACCAAGGCGGAAGTGCGGATGCCGGTGCGGAGACGGCGGACACGTACGGAAGGCGGCGGCGCTCCTTCTTCGACTAGGCCACCGCCACGACCACCACGACTACCACACCAACTCCACATCCACATCATCCCCTCCTGCTATGCGGCAGTAAATTTAGAATTAAACACGAAACATACACACACACAAACACAAACACACACGAACAACAACAACAACAACCAACCACATACACCCAAAACACACAATTTATATACAAAACTTACATTAAACAAATTATTTATATAATATACACATACAAGTATATAAGTTAAAAGAGAAAGAATCCAAAAAGCAAAAGTCTAATGCTAAAACTACGCAAGTTTAAAGTTTAAACAGAGATGTTGTAGCGAGATGAGAGGAGGCAGAATAAAGAAACAAGCAGAAGCGGAACAAGCGGCCGCAGCAGCAGTACAGGCAGAAGATAAAGCATTTACAAAACCACAGCAAGAAATTTAAATTTAAAATGAGTAAAATGAAGAAAAAACAAAACAAGAAAACCAATACACTTTATAACAAGCAAAACAAAACCTTTTTCTTATTACTTTTAAGTCTTTAATTTATATACAAACAAAAAATTAAAACAAAAGAAAAACAAAAATTTTATATATGGCCATATAAGCTATGCAAAAATTTATCTTAACTTAAACGTAAACAAAATAATTTATATATTAAACTATATAAGGTAAAAGTATATAAGAACAATATATGATGATGAAAGCAAAACAAGCGTACGTGTAAACCAAATAGAAAATGCAACAGCAGCAACAAGAACAGCAACAACAACAGTAACAGAAACCACACCAACAACAACAACAACAACAATAAGAGAAACAACTTCTTATAAAACTAACAAAGAGTAAATGAATGAAAGAACAAACGAAAGAAAGAAACAAGCCCGCAGCCGGAGCCCGACGGGAATAGCGCTAATTTTTAGCTTATTTTAAGCTTGCTGTGATTTGTAAATGTTGGCATTTTGTAACAGGCTTGAAATCAACTAAAAATTTGTAATATTAACAAAAGATGAAACATTAAAATGAAACAAAAACAAAACCAACTTAGCTCTAAGTGCAACAATCAACAAAACCAAATTTAACTTCTTTCTATCTACACACACAAACACACACACAGACTCTCACAACAACAAACACGCAAACGCACAGGAAACTGCGATTCGAAACTATTACACGCTCAGATTTTGACGCTTTTGTCGCTTTTTTGTTTTTTTTGTTTTGCTTTAACTTTTACTTAAATTGTCGTCGTGCTGTTTATTTTTCATTTTCCCATTTGAAATTGCATATGTTCATGGGTTGTTTTTTTTGTGTTAGTTAGTTTACTTTTTAGATATATAAACGCAACAACAACAACAGAAACTATATAATACTAACCACCTGCTACTCGACACACGCACACAAAACACACACTGCAATTGAATCTTTTCGTTTTTAAAAACATTTTTTTTTTTTTTATTATCTTTATTGAATTAATATACATAATTGCTATTTTATATATGTTATATACCTTCTATTGAACTACAATTTATGAATTATATTCTATTATATATTAAATATATATATTTATGTATTAAATTGAGCTTTAACCACACAAAACCAAAACACACATTTCGACCACTTATCGGACTTGGCCAATTCCGCCACAACGCGCGCGCACAGCATAAGTTACGAAAGAGAAGAAAAAAAACCAAAATTTTTGTATAGAAATTATTTGCATTTAGTCTGTTTTTGCATTACAACAAACACACACAAACGCACACACACACGCACCACATTGCATATGCCGTTTAGCGAAACGTAGTTAAGCGTTTCGACGCCACTAATTAACACAAATTAGTGAATAATAACGAAGACGGGCAAAGATATGCATACAAGTAACGAAAAAAATGCATTTCATTCGAACATTTCAGTTCTATTCGAAAACTACTCCAAAATTCCTTCCATTTTTTGTATATTTTACAGAATTCAAAGGAATTCCTCCGCAGTAAACTAAAGTTATTCAATTCCATTTTCATTCGTCTCAACTCGTTGATGGGTACATGGTGTCTTTGTCCAGTTCAACGTTTTCCCTAGAACCAACTACAATTTGCTCCTAGGCATACGCATTGTATTATTATTGTTAGTGATTTCTGCGAAGAGTTTCCGAAGTGTCATTCGATATCCTACTTATATTCTTTTACTACCCCTAGTGAACTGGGACCTTTTTACGTATCACATACTTAACAATACCTACCAAAATACACATGCGAAAATTCGAGAAGAAAAAAACAAAATATAAAAATATATTTACAGCAGCAACAATTAGTAAAACATAAAATCAACAAACAAATAAGAAAACATACAACAAAAACAAGAAGAAACAAAAAATGAAGGAAGCGTTTAAAGCATACATTAAATAAATCAAGAGTAAAGTAAATTTAAAACATCTCAACTCATATTTAAATCTGTAATTATAATTAAAATAAAAATTTAAATAAAATACATTTGCTTAGTTAGTGTAAACAAAAAAAAAACAAAAAAAAATCAAATCTTTTTCATTGCGTTCAAAATGGGTACTTTGGTGCTGCGACAAGTAGTAGTGTGTGGGTGAACGAAGGCCGGGCGCACAGCTGACCGTTGGTTGTTTGAACTGCATGAGTTCGCGCTGGCGACATCTCGTTGGATCGGTTAGGCTTTGGGTTGTACGCGTTTCTTCTCCCACACCGCCATCAGGCTCGTTAGTAATTAGCCAAAGGAAGACAGACGGGCCCACAGCAAAATGTCTCTTTGAGTTACACTTTTGATTTGAGCTTTTTCTTCTGTTAGAACCATTTTAATTAAACACAAAATGGACCACAAATCCGCAAGAAGCTATACACACACAACACACAATTCACACGGATCTTTTTTGACCACACTCAATACACACACACGAACACCACATTAAAATTAAAAATGAATTCAAATAAATTAAAACCAAAAAAATGTTTATGATTAAGTACTAAATAGTTTCAGTACTAAATATAATGCAAGCATATGCGCTACAAACAAATATTAAGTGTAAAATGTATCCAAGATGTAAACTGAAAATTCATTTTTGTAATTGATAAAAAAAAAACAAAAAAAAAATAAAATAAAAAATCAAAACCAAAAATTAAACCAGCCCAGATATCATCATGCATGCATAATACCATACCACGCATTGATAGTCGAAACAACACCACAGCCATCGCCACAACATACACCACCAACAAAACAAAAAAAGCAAGTAATAAAGTAAATAAAAAAAACACACATCAGCAATTGCCACTAATCGACAGAGCGACGACGACGACGACGATGACATCAATTGCCGAGTTTATAAACAAAAATTATTTCTAAATTTTTCTATTTAAATAATACTAAAACCAATTTATATATTAAAAAGAAAAGAAATGCAAAAAGTAACCCCCAAACAAATAAAAATGCTGAAAATCCTGAAAATATATATATAAAGAAAAATAATAATAATACGACTTACGATTTTTGTAGCAACAAAAACATGCACCTAAGCATCATTTAAAAATAATTAATTTCGAAGTACTGTTTTGAAATTGAAAAAGAACAAGAAGAAGAAGAAGACGAAGACGAACAAGCCGAGCAGGAGTCGTGCTCCAAACAATTTATTAAAACAAACTGAAATGAAATAAATTTATATATCTATATAAGTATACATACATATAACCATATGTATATATAAGTACATTACAGATAAATACAGACAGAGATCGACCGGTACCAAGTATTTTAGCCAAAGCCATAAAACCGACCAAAACAGAGCCGAAATGTAGCAAAAAAAAATTATTTTTAATGGGCCGTTTCTTGAATAAAAGCATTGACTTCGACTAAAATAACTGGGTATCAGTCGAGCTCTAATAATAGGGTATGGAGTTTCAATGCCTACAATTTTTATTTTCGAAACTTTAAATTGCAATTCGATATTGACTGAGTGCAGAGTGTGGAACAGTTACATTCAATTTTCCACAACTCTCAGTGGTAGTGGAAAAAAACCCCAGTACTTTCAGTGGAAAAAAAGTTCTGGAAATTCTTTTTAATCTGCATTTCTCAATGAAAACACTTTAGTTGATATCAGTAAAACGCATTTAATTCTCGAAATTGAAATTGTTGGCATTTCTAAGCCGTACACCTAATATACCCACGTCTATTGACCAGTAATGTTTATATGTATATTATAGTTTAGCACAATTTTCAAATTTTGTATGCAGAGCTTGAGACTCGCGCGTGACGGACATGAAATCTTGAAGTTGGCCATTTCCATATGCTAAAAAAAAAAAAAGAAGAAAGACCAACCAGACTAGTTAAGTAATTCGGGAAAAGTCCTAAAAAAGTCGTAAACTTATACTAAAAGTTTTCAAGATTGTAGTATTTTCGGGCTATTTTATTTGTTTATTCAACAGCATTCTCTCTCTCAACTCCCTTGGGTCGCACAATTCGAACTTCGAATTAAATTTCCATGAGCATGTTTCGCTTCAAATACGTATTTCTCTTATCTAATTGCACACGAGAGAGCAAATGCGAATTGTGCCTGGTGCGTTTGGGCATTTGCCTCTCAAATTCAAAAATTATTTACAGTTATATCGGTGGGGGATGATGATTTTGGGGTACTAAGGCGAAAAAAAACTCACAACTCACACCAACCGAACAAGCAACCAACCAACTCATCATCATTATCATCAGAAGCATTTGCAAGCCATTTTTTTAAATTTCCAAAACAAAAATCTTTATTGAAAAATAGTCTTTTTTAAAATTTATTTTACTACAAAAAAAAAAACAAAAACAAATTGTGTGTATTGATAATATTGATATGCATATGTTCACTCAAATAGTGAACTAAGCTAAAATTCACATATTTCCGCAAAAAAAAAAACAAACAAAAAAAATCAAGTAAAGAAAGTAAAAGTAATGCTAACTTCATACTTGAATTATGAGGAACAAAAAATCAACAACAACAAAAGAACAAACAAACAACAACATATGAAACACTTGAATTTTCTATTTTGTCGTCTTATGTTTTAGGAGGAGAATATTTCCTAAATAAATTTGTAAGTGGTTAGATGCAGTTGAATACAGTATGTTGTAATAATACAAATAATTGAATAAATCAATAAATAAATAAATAAAAATTAAAAAAAGATAACTTTTATTTCTTTCTATTCTATTTATTATTCTCATTCAAACAAAAGGAAGGGATCGAAGTGAGAAAATCATAAATGGGAATGCAATTCAAATTGATAAACAAATTTTAATTTCATTTTTAATGGTTAGACCCATGCGCAATCGGTGCCTTTATAAAAGGAGAACAAACTCTAAAATTTCCAGTAAAAAATATTGATTTTTAGAAGGGCTTTAAATAATTAAAAATACGTTTTAGAATTATAAAATTTTAAGAAAAAAAACCAGGACTAAAGTATAATTCTATAGGGATTGCACAAAATAAAACATTCTAAGACGTTTTTTTTTTTATTATTTTTTGTTTGTTGTAAAATTTGTTTTGTGTACGTGCTAGGGAACAAGTTTTTATTGGTCTCCGGTGTCCGGTGGCCGACCGCCGGAAATGAAAAATTATGATTTGTTCTTGTATTTTTCTGAATTGAAAACGATTTAAAAAAATTCGTTTTTTTCCCGATATCGGATCGGCTTTAAACTTAAATATATTGTCATAAATTAAAACACTTTCCGAAATGAGTTTCAGTGCCTAGTCAATCTGTGTAATTTTCATTTCCTCTTCCAATGACTTTTGGAAGTACAAATTCCCTTAATTTTCTACCTGCCTCGCCTGTAGTCGGTTTGAGGGTCGTATTCTTAAATTTATTTTTAGTATATAAAGTCCACATCCCGATGTATCTTTTTTCTACCGCTAAGACTTATTGACCATTCAATTAACCTCATTTTCGGCATTTCATTTTTCGGATGACTTAGCGATCAGCTGTTTTGTGTGAAGGCCATTTCTGTTGCTGCTTCTACGAGATTTTGACATTTGAGTTGCATTACTGACATTGCTCAAATGCTCCCTCGAATACTTTCGCTGCTACCACGACGACTTGAATCGACCATTATAACCAAGTCTTCATCGGCATCGTCATCAACCAGAGCCGCACACGCCCACTGCATTACCAAAACCAATTACGTTATGGATAAAGTGTATTTGCGCAATGCCGCGGATAGTCAGGAGTTGCACATAAGCTTTCGATATATAAACGAGGAGCTGCATGTCAATCGCGACTTCAACTTTTGCCGTAAAATGGACGAGAAGGTGGACGATGCTCTGACGCGCATACGGAATAATATCGAAAAGGAGTTGAACAAACGCGCCAAAAAGGGGAAAAAGAAAAGTCCCGCTCAGGTGCAAGAACCGGCTGTAGTGGGAGAGATTCCAGTGGAAATTCGACGCTCTGGCTGCAATAGCCAAATCACGGACATCACTTTTGCCGAAATGTTAAGCCCTACGGATAACTCAGTAGCCCCCAACAACTTGACACTGCTCGTGTTGGACAGCACTTTTGAAATTGTGGTGAACCAACCGTGGGTGGTGAATGTAGCGCTACCCACGTCCATGCTGGCGGGATTTACTGTTTATCCCAGTAAAATTGAAATGCAATTTGCGGAGCGCCGGCACAGCATAGGAGCATGGTACAAAAGCAAAATGGTAAATGTTTTTCAAGTCCTACAGTTTATTAAGTTTTTACACATATTTTTCAACGGCAGCCTCCATCGGGAGATCTTCTCAATGGAGTGAATTGGAGTGAATGCGGCAGTGGTTTCAGCTACAACACTACTAATGAAGATGTCGGCTATTGCCTCAAATTCGTCTTGACGCCCGGAAATGGAGCGGGTCAATTGGGACCTCCAGTAGAGCAGATTGCCAAGAAAGAAGTTCAGGCTGGCCCCGGTGCGTGTCCGTTTGAGACGCGTCATTGTTTTACCAGACAGCGCTTGAGTGGTGATGAGCTGAGAATAGTTTCTTACAATATACTCGCCGACTTGTATGCAGACAGCGATTATACTCGCACTCATCTGTTCCCGTATTGTCCACCGTATGCTCTGAAAATTGACTATCGCAAGCAGCTGTTCATGAAGGAAATTGTAGGCTATAATGCGGACATTGTGTGCCTGCAGGAAGTAGATATGAAAATATTTGACTTGGATCTGCGGCCTGTACTGGAGTCACCGGAACTGGATTACCGTGGCATTATTGCCCAGAAAGGCACATGTGGTGAGGGTGTTGCTACATTCTATCGCGCTGATCGGTTTGAATTGCTGGAAGGCAGCACTCAAGAGCTGAATATCGGCAATAATATACGCACGTTACCAGTGTTCGAAAAGCTCTGGAAGAAAATTAGCAGCAACGAGAAGTTGGTGGAGCGCATCTGCGATCGCTCTACAACGCTACAGGTGGGAATATTTGAATTGTTTGGGATTTTGTGCGTATTACTAAGGAACTCCTCAAATGCATTTACAGCTGAATGTACTGAAATGTAAGGAAAGTGGACGTTTTCTCTTGGTGGCCAACACACATCTGTATTTCCATCCAGATGCCGATCACATTCGTCTGCTTCAGTTTGGCTTTTCGATGCTGTTTGTAGAGCACATTTACAAGAAAACTCTAGTCGAGTTGAAGCTAACCGATGAGAAGCAATTGGCCATCATATTTTGCGGTGACTTCAATAGTGTTCCGGAGTGTGGCATTTACAAGCTGATGACAGATCGCCACGTTGACAAAGATTTTATTGATTGGCGAAGCAGTAAGAGCATTTCCATCCTTGAAACTATCAAATACTATTCTCAACCTTTCAGATGCCGAAGAAGCCGTCAAGAATGTGGCACTATCACAGCCTTTCCGAATGCAATCGGCCTGCGGTACACCAAGCTACACTAACTACACCCACGCATTTAACGCTTGTCTAGATTATATTTTCTACCAAAAAGATTGCCTAACAGTTCAGCAGGTATTATGCCGTAGATGATTTAATTCGATGGTCGATTTCACGATTTCGTGCTATTTTCAGGTTATTCCTTTGCCCACCGACGAAGAGCTAAGGGCGCACACTGCCATTCCGTCGGTGGTGTTCCCCTCGGACCATGTTGCGCTCGTAGCCGATCTGAAATTTAACAATTGATTCAATTAAAAGTGCAATTAAGCCATTTCAGGGTTAACTTGATTTATTTCGTTTTCATAATTTTTGAAATTCTTAAAAATTTACAGAAGGCGTTAGCGCTCATCTCATTGCTTTATCAGTCGCCCTTCATGGTCACCATGTTCCTCCCTATTAATCGTTTAACTAACGGCATTTGCACTAAATTTACTTTCTGTACCACATCTGCAGTGTTCGCATGCGCTTGACCTTCTTCTGCAGCTGCAGTACGCCGTACAACAACGCCTCGGCGGTGGGTGGGCAACCGGGCACATAAATATCGACAGGTATGATGCGATCACAACCACGTACCACAGAGTACGAGTAGTGATAGTAGCCGCCGCCATTGGCGCAGCTGCCCATCGAGATGACCCAACGTGGTTCGGGCATCTGATCGTAGACTTTGCGAAGCGCCGGTGCCATCTTATTGGTCAGGGTGCCAGCAACTATGATGACATCTGCTTGACGAGGCGAAGCACGGAAGACGACACCGAAACGATCCATGTCATAGCGGGGAGCGGCAATGTGCATCATCTCGACGGCACAGCAGGCCAGACCGAAAGTAAGCGGCCAGATGGAGCCCTTGCGGCCCCAATTGAGCAGATCGTCGAGACGCGCCACTGACCACTCCACCATATTGGGTTGCTTAGTGCCGAAAGGGCTGTAGCCCTTCTTGGCCAATGGAGCCTGTGGATCAACGACAGGCATGGTTTGCTGTTGACGCAATGCGAGTGTGTTGAGCGCCGGCCCAAAGGCCCCACCACTGGTTAGGGAAGCGGGGTGAGCGCCCGCAGCCAGGAGCTTGGGCGCTTTGTTTACCAGTGCAGCAGCCGAACGCAGCATTGTTGCTCTGTAAGGAGTGGAAAAGTCCGCAGATTAATAGGGAAAATTGCGCAACGCGTACGTTGCAGATGAATATTTTAACTGCGCTCTTCCAATTCAAAGCGGAAAAGTCGCAAATTTCCAAAATAGAAAACTCACAATTTTATGTAACTTTCAGCACCACACAATTTAAGAATTTCGGCAAAAACGAAAGTGAAACAAAAGGGAATGTCAAAACTGTCAGATGTTTTGACATTTCACATAAATACGAATCAGCGTTGCATTGGGTCAAAAAGCTCAATGAAGTAAATGGCGCACAGTTGCCAGATAAATATCGCACCATCGCAAACAAAATTTAAAAAGAATCGTTTGGCAGATTTGTGAGATTTTTGAATGGGTTGTGATTAGGGCTCTTGTTATTCGAATAATCGATTACCCAAATAAACCGGATACCTAACTATTCGACTATTACTATTCGATTAGAAGTATTCGACTAGTCGCTCAGCTTCGACTATTCGAATAACCGTTCACTGTCGACTAGTCGGTCAACCGTTGATATTCGGTTAGTCGAATATTATGAATTTAAAAATCGAAATCTTCAATGACACGCTCAAAAGCGAAATTATATGCAATGTGCGACGCTTAGAAATTTAATTTCCTTTGTAATCTTCGTTTTGACAGTTGAAACTTATACTTTTGATTTCGATTTGAACTCTTATTCGGTTAACCGAATATGAACGGTTAACCGACTAGTCGACAGTGAACGGTTAATCGAATAGTCGAAGCTGAGCGACTAATCGAATATCATTAACCGAATAGTATTCGTACAAACTGTTACTAATCGGACGTTCGGTTAACCGGTTTTTTTTATTATTCGAATAATTTTAAGAGCCCTAGTTGTGATATTTTTTAACTAATGTGAGATTTTTTTGTGAGAATTTGTAATTGTTTGCAAGGGCGTCCCACGTATGTTTTTTGATATTTTGTGTGAGATATTTATTTGAGATAAGTTAACTATTGCCACTATTAAAAATAGAAAATTTCACCTTTACCACACCTCTCCAAATTATTAATTTTCTTGTCATTTCGTCATGTAAAGCCCAAAATTCCAATTTTTAAAAAATAGGCAAAATTTAGGGAAATTTTTTTTCACTAAACTTTCTTCTGCAAATTATTTTTTTATAAGCAAACCTATATAAAAAAACGAAGCGATTTCGCACGGGACCAGAAAATCACTTCATTATATAGAAGTTCACTATAGAGAAGTTTACCTGTAATAATATTTTATGAAACTATAAAAAATAACAATTTATGGTGTATGATTTTAAGTGGCCATGCTGCAATTGTAACACACCCGTTTTCATTAAAACCATTTATATGTATAATTTTATATAAAGTGTATTTATGTATACATATTCAATTCTATATACGTACAATAGGATGTATTTCTTTAAAAAAAAATATTTGTTTCATTATAACCAAATTCCAAACGAAAAACAACTAACATTAAACGGTTAAAATTGCTAACGAATGCCAAACAAAAGTGTACGACAAATGTTGATACATTAATTTAGTCAAAATTTAATTTACTGCCATAATTTGGGCGACAAACCTTAACAGCTAATATAATCATTAATATATTTAACCACTAAATGACAAAGATATATTGTGAAAGCAAACATTTAAAAGTTACTGAAACCACACTCCTTCTCTCACTGAACTGCCGTGCATGTACCATCGAATCCATGGCACAACCATCAGCCATCATAACGCGAAGAAGTGTAAAGTTGCAATTTATATTAAGTCTCGTATAGTTTAAGTGTTTACAATCAGTACAATTTTCAAAAATAGCGGGGAATCCAAAGACAAATCTCATGTTTACCTGCGCGTGTGTGTGAGTGCGACAATACAAAATACTATATTTTTAACACAATTTTAGACACGAATACAAGTGGAATTGCAAGACAAGACATGTTCTGGCTTGGTCGAAGGATGTGTATGTGTGTGTGTGTGTGTGTGGGAAAACTACTCTTAAACAACTAAATCTTGCCATAGGAAATTTTCATCGTTTCGAAAATTTCACACGATTTATTTGGCCCTCTTCCTAATACCATCAGCATCGACGTCCTCAACTTTGGCGTCTTCAACTTCGGCGGTTGTGTCATTCGACTTAGCAGCATCGGCAACGGTGTCCTCCTCCTCGTCTTCATAGTTTGTCGGTTGTTCGCCTTTGCGCAACAGCTTTCCAACTAATTCGTATTTCTCTGTTAAATATGATTGCAAAAAGTCGGATTAGTTGCATTTCCATGTTTAATACGCGGTGAATGAGGTCTCCTTACCCTTGAATTGCATTTCCCACTCACGCACTGAGTCCATTTCCATGGCGCTCAAATCACTGAGATCATCGTATTCATCCTTATCATTGGCAACGACACTGAATTGGGCCAGATTCCTGGAGGCATCACGGCCCGCAAAAGTAGCATAAGGTCCACCTAAATTCAATACAATACTTTTGTTTAGAAATAATTCGGTTTGTTTGATAACAATACACTACACACTGTCTCCCAATAAACAAATTTACGCTTGCATAGTGTAATTGGTGCTGGTTGACGCCAAATGAAAGCTACTAAAAATAACACGTTAACATTGCTGATAAACTTCTTTGTACTCAGCGTTATTGCTAATTAAATATGGAAATGCTGCTGATAAGAAAGTGCTGAATAGCTCTTACTATTTGCTGTCTGGTCAAAACATATACATATATCATGAGTCGGCAACAAAGGCGAGGAAACTTGTAGAACATACGATAAGAAATTGATTTAGAGATTTCGACCAAAAAGAAAAAACAAGTCCAAATGATAACTGTTCAAGAAACATTATGAAATACTTGTTTTTGTTGGGGCTAAATAAATGTTGCTGTTCACAGTGACCATCGAAAATTAGTATTCAGCGTCGTCACTATTTACATTTGGACAAACAGCCACTAGATAACGACGGGCATTTTGAATGAACAAACGTTTCAAATGAATTTTTTCTTGGCGTTGAAGTCATACGCGACAATTAATGCAAATCAATGCGCTCACCACATTTGCAATCCACAACGGCCGATGTATATCTGTTCTGAAATATTCCATACACAGGGAAAAAATTTCCCAATAAACTGCGGCATATTAAGGTGTCACGCTGGAACGAAACTTCACACGAAATGCGTATTTTTCGCTTCAATTTCTGCTTGTCATTCGGGTAGGCCCTACATTTCTCATATATATTATTCCTTGACCATGTTAATTGCTTCAAGATCCGCCTAAGTCGCAATATGGACCGTGCGTACCAAAAATGTATAATACATTTTGTATTTATTTAAACAGCTCGGGGAATGTTTTTTCAATTCTATTCTTCGAATAATTTGCACTGTCCTACCTGGACAGGGCTCAGGCTGATTGCCATATTTTGAAAAACCAAAAATTAGCATTTCGAGAAATGGTGTTTTGTTGTTTTTTTTTTGGTACATTTGCGGCGCATTTTTTTGCGTTTGTTTGCACTCCAATCAATGAAGATTGCGAATTCGCTAAAAATAGCATTGAATTGAAACAAATGTTCTAGCCCAACGACGCCAGGCTGTGAGGCGTGAGAAGTGAGCAAAAACATTTCAGTAATTATCACCTGATGATAAGATTGTTTATCGCCTTCTACGAATATATGGTGGAGAAAAGTGGTTATTTGGTTGCACTACATTGTTGCGTGTCTACACCGAAAATGAGCCGAGAGTGTCAAATATGCGGCTGTTTTGGAATTATCATGTTTTTTAATAAACAAATGTTTGTAGCCGTAATACATAGAATTTATTGTGCAATATCATTAACAAAAAGAAAATAACAAAAAAAAAAAACGTTCAACAACTTGCTGGCAGAGAGGGAATTGCGTTTTAATATAAAAAAAGCTCGCCATTTGGAATTAATTTTAAATTGCTCGTCATTAACCGGCATATAAAAGTGGCCTTGTCATGCGGCACATGGGTTAATAATACTATTTTACAGAATTGTGGTTCATCAGCTTTGTAATACTTGATCATAAAATAAGTTCTCCTATGTCTCGTTAAGAAGTTGAGCTTTCATATTCTGGAGTATATGCTTCTTAATGATTCACAGTATATACTTGTTATTTTTAGTATTTTTAGTATTATTTTTTAATTTTTACTTGAGAAATATTTAATCTTCCTAATTGGGCAACAAACAAATTGAAAAAGCTATAAAAAATTAAAAAAAATAATGCCAAATTGCATACAAATTTCATTTAATTACTTTTTGCATCGATATGCGTACGTTCAAGTATTTGCTTCCATATGCTAGCAACCCACGCACCTCCTACACCATATTACCCTCACCCACTATCGCTGTGTACTCCATTTCTCCTTTCACTCACCTGGGCCGTAGAAACGCTTTCCTTTAGTGACGTCATACACACTGCCATTCACCGCCACCAAAACACGTCCGTCCTCTTGATTGCCATCAAACGGGCGCAGTTCTTCAACGGTGAAATCGCGTCTGATCTTGGGCAACTCCGGTTCGGCAGGCTTCGAAGGCCCGGGAACCTCAATGCGGTCCTTGATAATTTTATACACCAGAAATGCAATAATTGCCACCAGGCCCAAGTTCATGGGACTGTAGATGATCTCGTTGATGACGGACATGAACATAGAGACGGGCGCTGCTGCTGCCTCATCGCCGCCAATTGCTGGATCCGCACTTTCCGCTGACATTGTTATTCTATGTAGTTGCTAGTTGCTGCAACACCGCTGCCTCTCGAACTTTGAACTTTCTTTTGACTTCGCGTCGCTGACGCACACAGAACAACTTCGAACTTGGAGTAGTTTCACAAGATGAAAACAAAGTTATGACGAAAAATTATAAATGAAGCAATTTTTAATGATGACTTTTGATATTTTCTAGTTCTTTCAGTATTTTTTTCCGGAGCGACTTTTTATTTTTCACCGACTTGATGCGAACGAGAAATGAGGAATCAAACTGAAAGGGAAGTGAGCTCAGTGATGTTACATTTCTCTTGTCGGCCTTAAAAATTCCCTACTTTTCCCCATGTGTACAAAAATGTTTCTCAGCAAAAAACCCATCTAACTGAGTAGTGAGAGGTGAGGGCTCTCATTTGCGACTAACCGTTCGTTCGTTACTAACCGCTTAGATTCAGTTTGTGGTTTCATTTTCTAAGAATTTCAATTTGCTGTCAAATTTGTATTCAAACAAATTAAAAACACATTTAAGTCCTGGTGAAAAGCTGTTGGCCAGCATTTGGTCAAAAATGTTGTCGATGCCGATCCGATAACGGCAAACCGGCCGCAAAGGCTCTAAATTTGGCCAAAACGGGCTAGCCTTGTATAAGGCAAAAAAATCCAGAAAAATGTAAGAAAAAACCATAATTAATCATTCTGGATTTAATAAAAAAATGTTTAAAAATTTTTTAAATTATTTTCTCTTAAACAAATTTTAGTCTTTTTTCCCCAGAAAAAATTTTAAATTTTTGCCTACATGTAACATCACTGAGTGAACTATAATAGTTCAGAGTTGCTCAAAAATGTACTCAGTGTTGCCAGGTGGCATATCAAAATTTGTGCTCGTGAATATCAAAGTCTGTGCCACTACATGTTAAAATCTGTGGCCCACAAGTAATGGCATATATTGTCCAATTTTCATATTCTAAATATGTGGAAAGATGCAGCACATGCTAAAGAGCCATTTTGAATAAAAAAAATATTTTCGAAAAAAGTACTTTTTACGATAAATGTATGATTTTACCTTTTTTGATAAGTAACACTGGCCAGGCACGTAAAAATGAAACCAAGGCAGATAAGAATGAGAATATCGAGGCAAAATAAAAGCAATAGTACGGAGGCAAGTGAATGCCAAATAAAACGGCTTGAATTTATAACTTCGGCTGCTTGCCGTTTCTATGTACAAATTTTGTAATTTAAAATATTTTTTAATTTTGATTTTTTCTTTTAAATTTGAATAACCGCCAAATTATTTTGATTAAAATATTGCTTACAATTTGAAGCAATTGTTCTCCTCACCATGCACTAATTGAATTGCTCTATAAAGAGCCTGACAATTTTTTGGATAAAATTTGAAATAAATACAATACTGATACCTTAATACCCCAATTTTTTTTTAAGAAATAGAAAAACGGTGAATTTGAAAAAATACAATTTGATTGTATTCTGTCGATGCAAAAAGTGACAATGAACCACTCCACGAAATAGGCCTTTCAAAATAATTGAAATCTTTTGGAGTTATTGAAACTCAAAAACTTCATACTGAATTTTCTCAAAAAACTGGATTTTTTTTACTATCGCCCTTATTGCACCCAATGTTTTAATTGTGAAGTGTTTTTTCTTTTTAAATTCCGTGAATTGTTTTAGAAAAATCTAGTGTTTTTTAATTTTGAATTTAAGTGAGATTTTTGTTGACGATTTCTAAAATTTATAATTGTTGCACTTTAAGGAATCAGTGAGTGTTCTTTCTAAGTCGACTTAAGCGCTTTTTGTTTTGGCCAGAGAATTAAACTTGACCGAAGCTTTACTTTCTTGATTCGTTCTAAAATCGAACCAACACATATCGGAAGCTTTTCTCCAAATAAATCGATCTCAAATGCTCCCCAAGAATTTGCATATGTAAGCTTTTGCCATTCGTCTGTCTTACTATTCTAAGCTTGATTTGATTACGAGTCAGAAGACCTCGCAGTAGCAGAGGCATTTGCGCTGTCGCAAAGAGACATCGTTGGCGGGAGTTGAATTACCATCGATGTACGAGACGGACTAGAGTACGTAACGAAACTTGAATTGATTTTGGGGGGCAGGCGATGTTTTCGATTGAAAGGCGGCTGAAGGTTTCTGCGAATAACAGTGCTAATTTGAAAATTTTAGAAATTAATTACGCCGGCGCAATTAATAAGTTCGTGAAGTGTGGTGTGGTGGCCTGTTTGGGAATTTGGTAATTGGCAAATTTTCCATATCCTAATCTTAGCAGAAAGTCACAATTGATATTTCCTAATTGCCGTTATCTTTTGTGTAATTCCGTTGGCATTACAGCGCAACATGCGACAAATATTTAAGAGCTCGTCTTCGCATAGATCGGCTGTGAATAAGTGGAATAAGTGATGATTAGTGATGACCTGAGTATTGATCGTAAATTAGAGACAAAAAAAAAAACAAAACATATTAGTAATTGCTATTTTTACAACTTGATTGAAATTAAATCAACACATTGAAATTGTGTTCATTCCCTGTGTGCGGTCTACACAGGCTTCCCTCGCTAATCACACATATCTCAGTGCTTCGATTATTGTTTATTTAAATTTAACGCAAACCCACCAAAGTGAGAACGACAATTAGATCAAAGTGCATTGCCGTCCGTCGGAAACCTTAAAGACTCCATCCAACATGGCGTCCTACAATGAGCTGTCATTCGATTGGAGCATTTTATTTCAGCAGCAAGACTACGACCAATGGACTAAAACAGGTAAGAATTAAGTCATTCCTAACTTATTTATTTTTTATTGCAAACATTTTAAATTCTTGTTTGGACTTATTTGAAAAATGTGGTTGGTTGGTTTTTTTTTTTGTTTGTTAATTTTATTTGCAATTTTTTGTAAAAGTTATTTGCAGGCTTATTGTATTGTCCAGTTGAGAACCGGTTTTGAGGTTTTAGTCATTGTGGGTAGGCGATAAATGAAAAGTAAACAAATATAAAAATGTGCAAATAGGCGGCTAAGCTTTTAAAAGTATTGTAATTATAATTATGTACAATTTTTATACCCCCACACTCACTGTGGCAGGGTATACTAACTTTGTCACAACGTTTGTAACGCCCATAAGGAGGCGTGTCCGGTATGGAAAAGTATATATATTCTTGATCAGTATCACCTCCTGAGTCGATTTAGCGATGTCCGTCTGTCTGTCCGTCCGTCTGTCCGTCTGTCCGTCTGTCCGTCTGTCCGTCCGCACGATAGCGGTCGCAGTTTTGGAGATATCGACTTGAAACTTTTTTTACATGTTTTTCTCGTGAATACTGAGATCAAGTTCGAGAATCAGCCAAATCGGACAAAAACTGGGCGTGGCTCCCATACACCGAAAAAAAAGGTAACAATTTTTCAAGTCTTTTTTATTGTTGTATTCGATTTGAAATGTTTAGAAACGTATTTTTGACATGGTCCGAGGTTCCGAAGCCACATATATAAGGTCTAAATGGGGTCTTGAGACCAATTTTTTTTTTTTGGTGGATTTAATTGGAAATTTTTCGAAATGGATTTTGGACATGGTCCGAGGTTCCGAAGCCACATATATAAGGGTCTAAATGGGGTCTTGAGACCAATTTTTTTTTTTGTTGGATTTAATTGGAAATTTTTAGAAATGGATTTTGGACATGGTCAGGGCTCCAAAACCACCTATAATTGGCTCAAAATAGGGTCTTGAGACCACATTTTTTTATGATCGAGGTACTTCTTCCTACTGTGTGGGGGTATTTCAACTTCGGTATAGCCGAAGATAGTCCACTCTCTAGTTTTTTGTTATGAATGCAGTCAATTTATAGAGAAACATAAGCAAATAATGCCAGAAGGCAAAATTAATGGAAGCTTATAAAGAAAAAAACGCACATGTCAAGGAGAAGTACCAAAATAGAAGTTGTTTTTGTTAATATTTAGTTCCGTTCTTCGAGATTTTGTATTTTCTGTTAGAAATGGTCCATTTCCACAATTGGAATTTTTTTGTACCAATTCCTACAGTGTCATCAATTCGTCAACACTTCACTACCTTACAAATTATTCATACTTAAAATTAAATTTACAATGATGTCATTTGTAATAAACGACTTGGGCCATTACGATTACGATGATCACATTTTCAAGCAATGAAATTCAAAGGAATTGAGGACTACAACATGACGCTAATATTGATTATTGCCGCAAACAAAAATGCTCAAATCATAAATCAGAAATTCATTCTTCGCCAATACCCAAGCGCAAGTCCGCTTAGCATTGCTTGAATTTGATGTACACAAAAATCATATGAAAAATGTTGTCTTGTTGGCCGCTTGTGCAAGGAATTTAAATTGGACATTCAAGAGGTAAAATAGTTGTGTTCGCAGAATAAGGTGTGACCTGGGCAATTTCTAAAAAAAAAAAACCATAAAATTACCAAGACGACAGCAAAGTCGCCAAACACTTGCGACTGTTTCGCAAAATTTGCAAGCACTCAATACCCACGGCAAGAGATCGCGCCAAAGAAGGCTCTATTCGAAGGCAATATATTTACTCTCACATGGAAAATCCACTTATCGGCTTTACAAGTTGGCTGGGTTGAGTGGTGGGGGTGGTGTTGTTGACAAGTTCCACTTTAATGGTTGGGGAAAAAAAACCGAAACAAATCTATTGAAAATGTTTGTTGGCACCTCGAGTCAATGCACTTTGTCTCTTTCATTTGCTGTGAAATAGAAAGGAACGATCCGCGTTCCGTCGACCGGTGAGCTGTTTTCATTTTCAGCTTTTTTTTTTTGGGTGCATTATCGCCTTCCACACACAGTCTAAGGAGCAACATGCGTGCTGCAGCTGTTGTTGCTGCTTGCAGTGCTAACCACTGCCATATTGAAAGCGAGGCTAATAGTTAACATAACAACTGGTTTCGGTTTTTGCTGCTGCCAGCGTCGTCAATAAAAACTGCCAATACAATCGACACATGCCTTGTTGATCACTAACGATAGCTAAACAAATAAATAAAAGAGTTAATAACACATTCCCCTTTGTAGGACAAGTGGAAGAGGGTTAAAAGAGCTAAACACCACCACCAGCGAAGGCAAACATTTCATTTCATATTTGTTTTGAAATGAAGAAAT
Source organism: Heteromyza rotundicornis (assembly GCA_951394025.1). Taxonomy (NCBI): domain Eukaryota; kingdom Metazoa; phylum Arthropoda; class Insecta; order Diptera; family Heleomyzidae; genus Heteromyza; species Heteromyza rotundicornis. The sequence continues at coordinate 12,114,446 of OX596010.1, read as the reverse complement.
TAGTATTTGCCTATCGGGTATGCAGTAGCTTAGGAAGCTGCATTAATCTTAATTTGTACGCACACAATTTGTTTTGCAGTCGAAGTGGCTATGCTAATTTGTTTTTGGGTTGGGTTTATATACAAGGGCGAGGTTGGGTCAAGCAATAATCAAAGTGAATCACCTTAGTTTGATCTTCTATGGAAGGTCTCGGGGCATTTAATCTTTACTCAGAAAAAGAGTTTTTTTTTAATTCAAATTTCAATATAAATCATAATTGAAGTAAAATCGTTTATTTTAAACACAAGCAGAGGAAAATGAAAAAAAAATATTAAAAAGCATTTTCAATTTTCCACTTGACGTGAGCGTCTTTTATTTAATTTCGACTGTCCATCACGCAATTTTTCATTAACATGGACATGAAATATTTCCGTACCAACCGAAAATTGGGTCAAAAATCGTACAACCATTTTTTTTTGTTTGCATTGTTGCAGTTTTTGCGGATGTTTTATTTTGTGTTTGATATTGTTGGCACGTTGCGGCGCACGAAAGCAAAAAAGCATTTTCATTGCCAATGCAACACGCGGCACAACAACAGCAACAACACAAAAACTAGATAATCGCACGCTTCGCTTCACCAATTTGGATTTGAGAAGCAGCAGCAGCAGCAAACAGCAAGTGAAAATCATCTTTATCGCCATCTCAACATCATTTGGCTAAAAGAATTCCATGAATGGTGTTTGCTGGTGATCTGTGGTGTGGCGTGGCGTGTAGTTTATCCAACAAGATGTAGCCAAAGCACTGCAGCAGCCAAGTAGAAAATGCTTAAATGACTTAATTGAGCGACTGATGGAAATTTTCAATTTTCACTTTTATTTTTCTCACAACTTGCTTTGGCGTCGATGAAGATGTGTTCTACCGTATTCATATTTGTGTCCAAAGAAGGGGGAACAAATGACTATACATATGCTGTAGATAACTTGTGGATTTGTGAATTTTCTTTAATAATAATACTTATCGTTTGGGAATTATCCAAAAAGTTGTCAAAAATTTGTAATTTCAAATAAATTTTCGTTAGCACAGTGGGACAAATTTTTAATGAAATAATTTCAAGTTTAAGTTGATTGGGTTTCTTCAGTATTTACCGTTAAATTGTCTAAAATAATGAAATATTAATATTTAAAAAAAAATGTTTTATGTGTTCCTTCACCGATATAAAAAAATAACAGTTTTGCCGTTAAACACCATTAGACAGTCGAAAAACTGTTTAATTGACAGCAAAAAATAAAACTGAAAACTGAAAATTGTAACAGTCTTCGCAGTTTTTCGGCTGTCGAATGGCTTTTAATGGTATTTTTCTCTCGGTGTGCAGTCTCCAGCACCTAGAGTTTACCGAAAAATGACACTTATGAATTGGAAAATTTCAATTACGCTTCGCTTAAAAAAAAAGTCTTTTTCGCTTCACTGTACGTACACAGGCCTCAGAGACGACCGGCCATAGGAAACTTTACGAATTAGCCATGCTCAATTTGTAAGGCTATCTTAAGAGTGAATGACAGTCGCATTAACAACATAATGAACGGCTTCATAACATTCACAATAACATAATAAATAGCGGTAATAATGATCTGCAACCAAATGTGAGCAACAAAAAGTGAATTATAGAAAGAAAGAAAGACGAATTACCAATTTTCAACAAAACAGCCACACAACAAATAGTTAGACGTAAGCAGCGAATATTTCGTTGAGTGGATTGCGGGAAAATGTTTAAATCAAGCATTCATACACTCACTCACTCAAGCAAGTTAATAGATTATTTATTTGAGAGTTGTTGTAATTGTTGTTGTTTCTATTAGCTTTTTTAAAGCCCAAATTGACATGAGTAGCTTTTGAAAAGTGAATCTTATTAAAATGTCATAATTTTAATAAGAGCTTGTCTAAATTAATTCAAGCCACTGCATAGGAAAGCATCATAAACTTATATGATCTTATGTAAGAAGCAAAGGAAGATGCTCTGCCATTACTCCACCACCACCGTCATCATCGAAGTGGCAGAAAAGTGTCGTTTCACAGGCACAATCGGCGTATATTCGATGCGATGCTTAGGCTTATGCAAATTTTTGGTGCCTCGACGTATATCATTATGTTGCTGCAATATGTTGCTCATTGCTGTGCTTGCGATGGGAAAAAAAGCCCGGCTGTCTGGTGGCTATTTTTCTGTTGCTGTTGATTACCTCGTGTGGCAATTCATTTCCAACGTGTTGCACTTAATCACACAACGAACGTTTGTGTTTCACAAGAAATGTATGATTTTAAATGCGAGTGAATATTTTCGGCACATTGTTGCTGTTGTTGTCGTTGTTGCCGCTTTTCCTGATTAATGGCGCTAACGTTGTGTGTGATTTGGCACAACGCCCTTGTTGCATGTAGTCTTTCTTTTCCAACTTTTCAGTTTCTGTTTCTGGCCAAATTAGTGGCGCGATGATTGTGATTTATATGCTTTATGTGTTTTTATTTAAATTGTGTGAGAGCTAATATTTTTGACTCTTTCGACCTCACCCAAACGAAAAAAATTAAATTACCAAATTTGTTGCTAATCGCATTTTCAGAGTGCGCAAGGTAACAACAGTATTCCCCCCTTTCTTACCCCCCTCATTTTCTCATTTCTATTTTCACTTTTTTTCGCCACGGACTCGGAATCTGCTGTTGGTAATCTGCTGGCACTTTTACTTTTCTTCGCGTGATTTTTCATTTCGCCATGGAAGATCTTTGGAAATTTCTGGTCGACTGTCGGCTGCAAGGATCGTGCCACTATGCGGCATTGTCAATTTGAAAAAAAAAAAATTATTTTGTGTGACTGCTGGTTGCTTGTTTGCTTGCTAGTGACTGGTGCTTGGTTGGCCCCAAACAGGTGGAGCGGTCGATCGACTAGCACATCCGATTGCCATTTAATACAATTTAATACAAAATTCATTTATTGTCATCCTTGCCAGTCGCACTGACGGCGCATAATGAATCGTTTGATTTGGTTAGTTTAAGGTGCGATCAGTAAATTCGGTATGCGCTACACTCTGGGTGTGGGCATTCCATTTGAGTAGATGTTGATAAAGGAAAGAGTTGACAAAGTCATTGGAAATTCACTCGTACTGAGAATCCAATAGACTTTCGTTTAAAGTCATTAAAGGGAATTTCACGAATTTCTTATCTCGTTCTATTTTAACTTTCCTGTTTCTTGCCTGCCCATCAAACTGGTGCTAACAGGACATTGTGTAAACGGTCGTGCCGCCTTTCATTCTCAAACAAGCTATCACTGATGCAACAAGAAGCCTGAGCTATCACAAAGGACCTTAAGAGCGTCAACTTAACGCCACATTAATTCTGACCTAACCAAAGATTTTGGCCATTTTTTGTGTTTTTAAAAAAACAGAAACAGTCACAGTAAAAATTAAAACTGAATGACTACCATTGAATGCATATATCATAATCTAATATCACCCGAGTACCGATTTACCCAAAGTCAACCTCATCGTCTACAAATTTTCTAAATCAAGATGCAATTGATTCAAAGTGGTTCAAAAGGCGTTGGACTCTGTGGCTAGCCGTTCGTTTGTTAGTTCGTTTACTTTCTCTATTGGCGAGGATCGGTTGGCCTGTCTGAGCTGAGGATAGACTCCTATCTTCTCGGGCGTCGTCTGTATTAGCATTTCTTACTTTCTGCCTTTGTGTCGCTCCGTTGGTAGCCATGTCGATCGGCGGCGTCACAATATTTGGTTTAGTTTCGTTCGGATTTAGTTACGTGAAGATCTCCGTTTGCAATTTACGATCATGCTCCATTGCTTCACTTGCCAGCCAGTAGTAATGAATGCCACACAATAACAACAACAACAGCAACAATCCCGAAATCGGGAAATTCGCTCGCTCTGAAAATTGAATTTTTGCCATAACTTTTGCGGCTTTTTGGTTTGTGTGATTTTTTGTTTACGGTTTGTTGCAAATTAGTTTAATTTTCAGTTGGAAACGCGATGGAGGATTGGCAGTTAGTTGCAAAAGGTGTGTTTTTCAGCGATGTCGAACATGGCTTTTCGTTTAAATTTTTCGGCATTTTTGGGGAAGGGATGATAGGCAGGTTTAATGGCTTTGTTTAATGCCATTGCCAAGTTGAGTTGAGCCAGCAGCGTACGTGCATATTTTTCACTTGAAAGGTTTTTCGCTGGAAATTTGTGGACTCAACTTTTTTCTTCTTCAATTTTCGGAGTCACGTTTATTGGACCATGTAGATTTTTCATATTTATTGTTTTGCTTCTTCGGCTTCTTCCCATATTGATGGTAGTGGAGATTTACATAAAAACCAAAAATTGAAAGAAAAACTCTTCAAATTAGTTTGGCGCATGCAATTTTTTAATGGATTTAGGCAGTAGCATTTTGAGAAAATGGGGATGGCCCAGGTGATATTTTAAAACGTTTGAAATGATAGTTTCGATGGTATTTCTCATCAGGCAGTGAAATGATTTTATTACAAAATTTGTTATTTAATTAAGGAATTTTCATACAATTTCATATATTTGCTAGTCGAAAATCATTAAATCGATACCACAGAAAAAAATCGGCTTATCTATAATCAAGATGGCTAATGTACCGCCCTGGTTAATCAAAATCACTTTGCCCGATATACAAAACAGCCCCCTTCGATTTGGGTAATACAATTTTCGCCATCAATTTCATTGTAATTGCGGCCATAAAAAAAAAGAAAAACAGATACTTTTTCTCTCACGAAGTATGAAATATGCCAAAATCTACAAATGATCATGCACAAAGGCCAAAATTGCATGATATCAACAAGATCACCTCCTTAACTAACCGGCCATTAGCCGCAGGCATTAGCAAAGCGCGGCCATTTGTTTCCATGTAACCTACACGTCCGAGCAGCGACGTTAATGAGATCAAACGGTGTTCGAATGGCCATTTAACTCACTTCACGTTTGCGACTAGCAAATAAACAGATAGACAAACGGACAGACAGACAATCGACTGCCACCGCCTGAATCGAATTGAACGAAACGAAACCAAAGCAACCAAGCAGCAAGCCAAACCAAACCAAGTCCAAGTGTGGTGGAAACAATCCCCAGCTGAAATGTTATTTAATGGCGTGTTGCCGGCAAATTCATTGCGCTTTTGTGAGCTTTCAATTGCGGGCTTAATTAATTTCAGTGTGTTGGCGGCAGTTGGAAGTCCACAAAATTAACCGGCGCCTTTATGGGAAAATTCCTGAAATCAACGATCGTCTGCGAGGCGAAAGATCATAGAAGCGGAAATGATGATGAGGAGGATTTGTGTCTGCAGCTACTAGACTCTCAGCCCATTGAATGACATGACATGAGTATTTATTCTGATTCTAACTGGCCATTCAGGCGCGTACACTCGTGAATGTGCTGGGGCCGGTCTGAAAATTTTCCTCTCGCATTTCTGTTCAATTACACTGCAGCCATTAAAATCGGAGCACAGCCAACGGCACCCAGCACAGGTGTTTTGAGGGAATGTGTGTGTGTGTGCGATTACGGGAAGCATATTAATACAGGATGTGGAACATTAGCGTTGTTGATTTACACCGTTACAATTACGATGACGATGATGATGATGAGGATAACGACGGACGTTGGCTTAAGAAACTACTTATTACTGATTGTATTTCGAAGCATTTATCAATTTCTTCCAAGTGCGTCTCATCACACTGGTTCACTTTCCTTGACTTGAGGCTTGACTGGATAGCGAATAGTCCTTTCGTTTGCAATCGATCACTTTATGTGTATTTACTGTTTTTGGAGTGGCAAAGAGGGCATAAATCAAATGTAATTACCCCGACCACAACCACCGACGCTGCAGATCTCTTGCAGACGATCTTGCAGCAAATATTTGGCAACCTGCTGCTGCTGCTGTTGTTGTTGTTGTTACTATTCGAATAATATAGCGCCCATGCTTTGCTTTGGTTCGGTTTGATTCCATTTCATTTTATTTTTTTTGTGGAACCGTTTCACTTGTTTTATTGCGCGGCATTTTGCAAATATATCGTTCCCACACTTTGAGTGCAATTGAAATGGAAACCGATCACTAGACCGTCCGACCACCGTAGCGTCGTTAAACCAGCGCGCGCATAAATGCATTTTTCGCGATTTAAAATCGTGTCTGACATTTCGTTGTAAAATGCAAACAAGCACAAGCACACAAGCTCTCTAAGCTCCGCTTAGCTCCATCCTCTAGCCGAAAAACATATTGGAATGGCAAATCTGTTTTTGAGCTGATCATGTGCAGCATAGCTGTTAGTGGCTGCAAATAGTGGTCAGCACCGGAGTACCTGCCGGGGCATAGTTGAAGGTCCGAGCAACAAGCACAAAATTTGCATGTCATGGAGTGTGATAAAATATTATGGAGCATGTACCAAATGACATTTTGGTGTACATGTAAATTCATGTATTTTATGTATTTATGTATGTGTTTTTTTTTTTTGTTTTTTTTGATTGCCAGACAATCTTTGGCCTGTGTCTGTGTCCATAAATTGCACAGTCGTTTGTTCACTTTTCAACATTGACAGAATGATTTAGTAAAAATTTGAATCTCAACTGAAATGCACAGATAAAGCTAGATCTGAGGGGAGAAAATTATGAATTGCTATGAATTTTGATTAGCGCAATTTGTTTACAAATCTCATGAAATAATAAAAAAAAAATTCACAGTCATTGACATGAAATTTGAATACATCTTCTCTTATGTCTCAGAAACTGAATGCTCCTCGATGAATTCGAGGCCAGCATGTCAGCCATAGCAGAATAATTTTTGGATTTTCAATTTTGGGAACAAAATAACACTAAAGCTTACTGTCTCGGGACATAAAAGCGCCAGGATCTTAGACATATTTCAGTTCAGAAATCTCTTTTTTTTCGGTCCGACATCTACTATCAAAGTTTAGCTGCGTTTAAATCAAGTTTTTAAAGGATTTGTGGTAAGTAACCGCCTTCGGTGTCGGTATCAGCTTCGTTAATAAAATTAAAATCAACAACAGATAGTTCGACACCCCAAAACCACCGCGTTTTTTGTAGTTTTAGTACTAAAACTTTCAAATGATCACACCGATTTTTAAAGTTTTAAAAACATCGTTTTTTTGCATCTCTTTTAGTTTTTAAGATTCGAGAACTTTAACGCATAAAATTGGGAACATTTTAGTTGTATTACTCTTTTAAAAGTGTGGATTTTTTTGGTACTTAGACCCAATAGATTTACAATCCTTCAATTGTTTATAGCTGTTCTGAAATAAGTGCTTTTTTAGTATAAAAATACCCATAATTGCATGAGTTCAGATTAAGTTTAGCCCAGAAAATACTAAAAAAAATGTGTGAAACCCCAGGGGTTTTTTCGCTGTTGTACAGTGTTATTTGAAATGTTCCAAAATTAGGAAACAAATCTTCACCAGTAACTAAACACTGTAAATCAGAATGAACTTGGGAAATTGAATAAATGTTTGAATAAAAACTAAAAATAATATCAGCTAACGAAATGTAAATAGACATTTTTTCCATTACATATCACAAGTAACCCGCAAAATAAAAAAAAAGCATGTCATGTTCCTTCTATTGGCAGATTGGTGCACTATGCAATGGTCTTAAAAGTGGGTATTTTGTGATACCTTTATTAGAAACATTTGTATCTACAAAAAAAAACAAACTTCTGCCCACTTTTCCGACAATCCTTTAGTAAAATTCATTTGGAGTTAGCTTTGCTTTCTTTATTGCTCATTATGACTGATGATTTTGTGATGGCAATCAATATGAACTGCAAATTTAGCCTTATTTTGCCCCGGTTTGATATTCTCATCGTCCAGCCAAAAGTGATTATAATGCTTGGATAGTACCGAAAGTGTTCAAGTAAACATTGAATATTTGCCAAATTTTCTCACATATTGAATGCTGCCTTTTATGACTTCAATCTTTTATTTGGTGCATCTAGTGATTTATCAATTGCCATTTCTCCATACAAATTTCTTAAATTGGAAATATTTATTCACTTAAAGTGTATTTGTACAGTTTTCCTCCGGTTTATTGCGCTATCCGTCCTGCCAACATATGCATATCTTATAGAAGCTAAAAAATACATACGAATGTGCACTTACCTTTTTTAAAAGGCGCCCCACAAGTCTTGCAAAGTTCACCAAAGCAAAAAGCATCTCGAACTACTTACCCAAGGTTACTCGAATCGAATCTAATCGAATAAATCTTCTGTTTTCCTTTTCTATTGAAAAAGGGGGGGGGGGGAAAAAAACCAGAAACAATTCCGCAACAATCGAAGGTAAAATATCCCAGTGGCAGATTGTCAGTTTGTAAAAGTAGAAGCCCCTATTGTAAGTACCAGCAACAGTACTAGCAACTGGCATTGCTACTCTTTTGCTATTTGCCATTGTCTGGCATCGAGATCAGCAACCGAAATGAAACTTTCCTTTTCTAAAAGACTCCAAACGGGAGACGAGGCGCAACGAGCCAAAATTCCATTCACAAATCTAACGAAGGCACCACAGCTCCGGCGGCTGTGGCTCTGGCTGCGGTGTGGTATGCGCGACAAGTGTCTGGAGTTGAATTTGAGAAAAAAAATTACTTCTTTTCCTTTATTTTTTTTGGTTGGTAATTTTTTGTTGTTTTGCAGATCATTTGCATGATCATGAACGTTGAAAGAGAGCTTCGCATTGATTAATTAACTTCAAATCAAAAGTAAAACAAAAACACAGAGTCAGAAAAAAAAAATGAAACGAAAAGGCGGCATGCAGTCACTTCATGGCAATGAAAGTTGTGGCTGATGGTCGAGGTCTCTGTGGAAGTTCGATAGATCAATCGATCGATTGATCTACGGAGTCGAATGAGCTGAGCCGAGCGAATGTTGCAGGTGATCGGGTTTGTTGTTGTTGGTGGTGTTTCTGCCTGCTGTTGTCGGTGGTGGTGATGGTGGTGGCGGTGCTAGTGTTGGGTGGGCGGCTGTTGAAATTCACTTTTACTTAATTGATTGCTTGACATTAGACGAGAGAGCGCGCGCCCCCTTTCAGTTAATCGCTGGAAATGAATTATGAATTGTTATCGTTGTACAAGACATTGTTGTGCTGCGGCAATTTTAACATATTTCATTTTGAGTTGCTGTTGCTGCCAGTGAAGGTACATAGTCGTATATTAAACGAGCATTAAACCAGCGAGTGTCACGGCTGTGCTGCTAAACTGACTTTAACTACTTGGCCATTTGGCAAAAGAGTACATTAGATAGACCGCGTCAGACGGAGGAACAGTCAAACATTTTGGCAGACGTGTAGTTACTGGCTGTACGGACAGACAGGCAGGCAGGCTAGTAGACCTGGCTGCCAGGCAGACGCGCATAATCTGCGCACATGCGCACCACGAGCAGAGTTCAATTAAATCCAATAAATTTTCGCGTTGATATTAATCAAAATATCGCCAACAACATCTCGAAGCGGAGTCAAAGACTTTCTTATGATGAGGCTCGTTGTTGCGCGTTCGGGGCAAGTCAGGAGATTTTGTGGTTCGTGGCAAAATATCAGAATGCATGTACGAGTATGTACTTCGCATTCTCTTTTATGCTTTTGAACTTAGCTGGTGGATCGTCATTATGCCTAGTCCAAGGTATTGGCCAATTGCTACTTCTTCGAAATCAGTGTTGCTTCATGTTGTATTCATGAGTTGGGCCTTGGGCTGGTTAGGCTTTTTGGTTAAATTTCCTCGAAAAAACACAGTAACTGTCGAGGATTTTCTGCGTCGAGGCTGAAACATTGTAAATATAATTGGTTTCTATTAAAAAAACTTTTTTCATTTTGTTGTTGTCTAATCAATTATGCCCCATCACCATCACAAGTAATATCATAGTTGAGTATAAGTATCTGTAGTATATCTGTCTGTATGTCTGCCTGTTTGTCTGTCTGTTTGTCTGCCTGTTTGTCTGTGTGTCGTGACGCCAAACTGAACAACATGTGGCCAATATGTTCAGTTGGAATTCATAATGTGTCATTTCACTTGATTTAACAACAAACCAAGACGATTGACTCCAAACGAGCGAACGGATTTTGACCTTAAAAGGCGCCGAAAGAAAGTAAAACGACAATTTTCACAAAACCATAACAGAATTTAAATGAATTGCAATTATCGATCATAGTAGGAGTAGTGGAGTAGGTGCGTTGATCCTATAATTAAATTCATTAATAAAACTATTAATTGCGGCATCTCAAACGAGTAGCTGCTGCTGCGGCTGGTCTATGCGATGGATGACTTATTGGTGTTGCTCGGTATTAATGAGTTAGATGATGTTGGATTAATAAAGAAATCTTCGTTGGTTTAATTGAATTCGATTTCTTGATTTAATTTCATTGATTTGATGTAATAAAGTTGTGGTCTTGTTAGATTTGAGGACAATAGAAGTCGGAAATACCTTAGTCCTTACTAAGTACCTATTATGATGTATCAAGCCCTTAAGAATGGAATACAGAAGGAATAAACGAACAACAACTACGGAGGAAGAAATAATTAAGGAAGGCATACATAAGAAGATGGGAGACACTGAAACTCAACAGCTACTAGATTCCAACTTCGTTGCCATCAGAGTGGACTCAGTGTATTGAAGTAAAAACTAGTAATGGCTATGAACTCTGTCACACTCCTTAACTTTGTTTATTTAGCTTACATAAGTCGAAGTATGCGTGCTGTGATTTTCCAGCGTCTCGACAGCCGAGACAAGCGCCAAGCGCACTGGCCAACACTATCACACCATTAGCAATTTGCCATTATGGGAAACGGTTTTAAGCGCAATTTCTATCACAACGAGTGCAATAAATTACCGCTCAATTGCGTAATTGTTTTATTAAACAATTTCTTTGACATATTATCATCAAGTCGCCATCTTCCCAAGCAGTTCGTATTTTCTCTGGTATTAGTTTATAGATTTTGTTTTTTTTTTCGTAGCATTTTATTTTCATTTTTTTTTCCGCTGCTGCTTTGTTTACTCATAGGTTTGTTTACAAACATTGCCATGTTGCGGCAACTTTTGTCGCCAGCACAATAAATCAGCTGAGTTAAGTTGTGAGTTCAGTGCTAAGCTAAGCACACGCGGCTTCCTTAACTCCAAAGCCAAGCTTATAAATCATAAATGTGCGAAAGACATTTCGCTATGTTGGCGGTGTGTCGATGTGTTGTTGGCCTGGCCGTCTGTTTGCTGGGTCGCTCGATCGGTTTGCTGGCTGGCTGGTTGATGTAAGTCGTGCGTTAATGCTTATAGGAAGCTGTTAAAAATGTCCGCTAACGAAGCAGAGACATGGAGTCGCAGTTGTCCGTCTCTGTTTTTGATGCGAATGCGATTTGAGGCTGTTGATGTTTGTTGTTGTTCACAGGTGGCGGTGTTGGTGGTGGGTTCCGTGAGGTAGGCCGTCGAAGTGCCAATCTCAAATGAGCTGGTGAAATGGGTTTAATTATGGGGGGAGTGGGGGGCTGGTGGCTGCGTTGTGATGTAAGCTAAAGGCAGTGGGAGCCTATGAATTGCTGCTCAGGTTGTTGTGATTGGGTTTCTTTGCATTGTTGTTGTGGCATTTGTGCATAATTTTTGTTTTTCTTGAGGTTTTTTGTTTTTGTTATTTTTCCTATGAATATTGATTGATGTTCGATTTGCTGAATGAATTCGAAAAGCTTGTTGTTGAAGTGCGGCAATTAACTCATTCCACGCTGGTTCGACTTCAATTGTGAATCGAAATTGATTTCTTTTTTTTTTGTTGAAATTTTTTAATAATTTTATTCAGTATGAATGCGCATAAAATGCACATACATAATTATTGCATCAGAAGAAGAGAAAGACAGACAACAACAAAAATAATCGATACTCAATTTTGCAGCGGCATTCTGCCAGCTGATACGAGAACATGTTTCTTGAAACCGGTTGCAAGTGTTTCGTCATCCAACATGAAAATTGCCGGGGCACGAGCCTCTCGAATGCACCCTGCGTTTTGGCAAAACTGCGCATGATTATGTTTTTTTCCTTGTGCTGGTTGCATTATCATATGTCTGTAAGGAAAAAAGGTGCTTTTTTACGTTTGCAACATAAATTTGTAAAAATTGTTAATAAAATAAAAAAAAATGTTTTGTAATTTTTATTAACAAAAAAATATATAATTGCTTTGAAATAGCTTACAAGAATGTTGTTAAATTTCGAAATTCAACATACCTAATTGGCAACTCTACTCACTCTCCCTCTTCTTTGCAAGGGTGGTTTCTCTTGAAGCTTGCGCACTTCGTGTCACCCTTATATTACGTTCAACAATATTGCTAGTGTGTCTCTGGGCAGGGGGGAAGGGGGTGAGGGTGAATGGTGACAAATGCTAAAATAGCACGCACCCAAACTTTCTACGTTGCAGTTGAATTTGCTCAAGTCGTCTTGTCCGTCTAGCTCCATTGTGCGCATTTACAGAATTAAAATTTCAACGATAAAGAAAAAGAAAACAATTTCAATTGTCTTGGTTTTACGGTAAAAAATAAGTCATCAAGTTTATTAAAGAATTGCATGAAATTATTGTAAAAAGTGTCAAAGAAAAATTGGTACGGAAAAGTTTCGGTAAATGATTTCAATAGTATCGAGAAATATTTCGTGCAGCATCCCACGTCGTGTTAAAAATCAATACAATCAAAGACGATTTCATATACGTACTTGTGGTATGAAGTGCATCTGGTAGCAAAAGTGCATAGTTTTTTTTAAGGAAACTATGAAAAGTGTTTTTTGATATTTATCAAATCCAAATCCAAATCAATTAGTTGAAGCTCAACGACGCCATATTGTAAGCTTGAATGTTGTCGACGTTTGGTCGCTCCTTCTGTCTCTTGTTGTTGTTGCCTTGGATTCACAACCACCACAGGATGCAGCTGAAAATTTAATTGATTTTTAACAGAATTTGATTTCTGATACTCATTTAAGAAGTCACCAGTCACACGCAGATCACTAATTACAAAACTCTGAAATTCGTTACAAAAACCATTTATGTACAAATTTAAACAAATTCAATTCTATATCATATGCTATCATCATTGAATCCGATCCATGGGCAGAAAAATCATTTGCAAGGTCGCACTTGTATTTCTCAATGACTAACATGCTTTTCTAATAATTGTTTTGACCTAGTAGCACTCACACGTACTCATACAAACACATCCACACGCACTTAGCATAAAAGTATTACAAACATCTTGCAAACATCAGCACAAATCAGACCCCGTTCAAGCATCCAAAGTTTTGTTTACTTTCGAATGTATGTGTCAGAATTTGTTACAAAAGCCATGTAAGCCATAAACAAAAATAATGACGAAGAAGAAGAAGAAAAAAACGAAAAAAACAATTCAAACAAATGTTATAAATAAACAAAAAAGAAAAACTTTACAAATCGGACACAAGCAGCAGGAAAAATTATGAAAAACGTGTGCAGCCAATTTGAGAATTTTAGCAGCTGCTAATGGAAATCACAGCACAATGCACGAGGCTATTTTCTATAGTTCTATGGGATGTAACTAAGCGGCAGACTGACGGGGAAAATGGATGGACAGACAGACAGACAGTCAGAGATATAATTTGATAGAAGGCAGAATAAAAAGCTTGATAACCATTGAGTGGAGCATATTTTTTTGCGTACTTATTATACCACAATGTTATTATCTAAACGTTTTTAATTAGCACCTGTCATATTTATTCTTAATTTCTGCATGAGCAAAGTAGCACTGGTAATTTTATACAACTTGCAGATAATGCAAGGGAAGTGTCATTTCGTAATGGTTAGCAATTAAATATTTTAAAGAATATCTTTGAGTGTTAAGCTTTCTGGATGACTACGAGCTTTCTACTCGCAGTAGAGTATACTAATTTAGTTATTAAAAAAATTTAATTATTAGTTAGTAGCGAAACTATTTTTATGATCTTCCAAAGTCTAAGCTACAAGTCAAATTAACAAAATCTTTCACAAATACTATTATTTAAATAACTACAAATTATAATTAATTATTAATATTTGTGGAAAATACAGTAAAGTTAAATATCCAACTTGAACTTGGTATGTGAATTGAAAATACCAACAGATAACTACTGCTTTGATTCATTCGTAGACAGCTTGTAGCGTGCACGAATTGTTATTTTGTAAATCACGGAATGTACTTAATTTTGTTTAAGTTTACAAATTGTTTATGTTTTTTTCAAGCTACAATTCAAAAAACAATGCAAAACTTTTACGCACAACGCAATTTAGTAATTATTCTCTTAACTCTATGATGGTTAAATCAATTTTGCTTTTTTTTTTTCAAAATCACATTTCAATTAACATAAGAGGTTATGTGTTATGCATGTGGGTGGCAGGTACCTCCAGTAATTCATTCATTAATTTTTTTTATTAGAAGGCCTAACAAACCATGGTTCATATAGTATTTGAATGTTGTCCACTCTGCGTGCTCGTTCGCTGTCAGTGTCAGTGCCAAAAGTAATCGAATACTCGTCCGTGTTCAACGACTGAAAAGTTGTACCCCCTCCTATCGGCATATTTGTGCGTTTGTGCATTTAACAAAAGCTTAAATTTCAGTTAGGCTCGTTTTGTTAGCAAGCCGGTATGTCTGCTAGTTGTGGTGGTAATGCAATATGGCGAAACGAAACGGCCGTAATACGCAAACGAGAACTACAATAACAATTTGCATTGTTTCTGATACCAGAGTGTGACGTTATCATAGTGAAGTTAAACGATCGGCCGGCGGACCGGATAGACGCTCCGGTTTCATGGAGAGTGGCTAAAAAGAGACAAGGGTTGCCAATATGCTGTTGAAACATATTCGTTTATGATATCGAGTCGTTTATGCTGCTAAGCGGGCTTTCGATATGACAACAAACACTATTTCGTTCTTAATTATAGGAAAATATATAGGAAAATTAAGTGTTATTAAACATTTTACGAAAACTGCTATCTCCGTGTAGAACAAAGGAGTTATGAGTGATATTGTATTAAAATATTGATCCATTAATCCCAATGACTGTTATAATTTAATCTATTTTTAGCGAGGTTTGACTGGTTGGAATTTTTTCGGAAGTTGGATTTGGCATTATTTTTAGGATTTTAAGGAAAGAAATTGAAAAAATGGCAAAGGATTTTTACTTCTAAATATAAACAAATCAATAAAAATTCAATCAATGAATTTATATATGACAGGAAAAGAGCGATGAAATGTACTGTAGTGTGTCATATATTCGGCCCCCCTTTTAAAAGTTGGCAACTCTGATTACAGCTTCTTTCTGAAGGGTGCGAGCGTAACGAGCAACCGTACGAGTATTCAATCGATATACTTTATGTGTGTGAGTGAATTGCTGTGAGGGTTGCGATCGTATTTCTCGTTGGCACATTATTTTATTAAGTTTTTTTTTTCAGTCGATCGTTTGGGGTTTAAAGTTCCAACTCCAAAAACAGTTGCGATTTCTGCGATGTTGCAGTCAGAAGTGTTTCTGAGAGAGTTGTCGTATAGTTTGAAGTGCTTATACAAATAAATCGGTGATAGCGACCAGCGGTGACGCGTAGATAACGACAAGTGTTGGCGGTACTAAAAAAATATAAAATAAAAACATATTGAGAACAAATATTTAAATAAAACATTTTTTTAATACAAACGTGAACAAAATTATTAGATAATAAATATTGTTTTAGATAATCTCGATAACATAAAAATAGATAAGCTGTGTATGCACTTGAATATTACAATTTAAACAGTTCATAGTTCAAGGGTCATTTCTGAGAAGAAGAAAAAAATCACATTTCAATTAATACATTTCACGATGATTGTCAAAAATCCATCAGCTGTTATCTTCAAAAGAAATGTATTGTTTACATTTTACTTATCAATCATTACAATTAACACAACAAATTTTCGACATGGTGTTAATCAAAATGTAATCAAAGATGTAGACATTCCCTCCGCATGCTTCGGCCATTAAAACTTAATAGAAAAAGTGAAATTTTACCAAATTTCGACTGGAGTCTACGTGACTGGGGCTAAGCGCGTGATGGAAATCTTTGACTTCTCCAATGTTTCAAATCTGTTTTTTTCTTGTACATGTTTTAAGGATTCAAATTTGTCATTTCTGTTAAACATTTCGAGTGGACAAGTACTCAAATCTGACCTTAGACATTGACAATTTCGCTTGTTAACTTTGTAGTTTTTGCTGCTGTTGTTGTTGACTTGTAATGTTAACTTTTATTTTAATGCCTTTTTTTCTTAAAGTTTATTTGTGTATTCTGGTGGAAAAAGCTTCGTTTGCGGCTTATTTTTTTTTTTTGTGTAGATTTTTTGTTTCAAACTGCTTCAAGGTTAATTCAAAGCGTTTTTTACCCAGTTGTCAGTTAACTTGTTTGTCTCTGCTTGTTGTTGCGCTTGTGATTCATTCATGCGTTTTTTTTGCTCCCCAAACATTATCAAGTCAGCAAAAATATTTAATACAAAAAAAAACAATATTTTTTTCTTGCTTTTATGGCCAAAAAAAATCAATGGACTTTTTAAGCAGCTTTTGAAGTCGATGATCGCACACATGCGGTATTTGTCGCTGTGGCTTTGTCATAATAATCTTTTGACCTCTTTCTATTTAAGCCTTTTTCATATGTAAATTCTTGTTCGTTTATTCTATTCCCCGAAACAAGAAAATAATAAAATAAAAAAACATCCTAATCCACCAATAACAGCGCTTTGGTTTTTGGCTTGAGTAATCGCCGCAAGGTGTTTTTGTTATTGTATTTTTACGATAATAGAATGACAATTTTTAAAATTAATTAGGAATTATATTAAATAGCGCCGCAAGTGTCGTGATTTACTCGGTTTACTAATGACAAGAAAATATTTACGAAGTTTCGGTATTTTCAGTTGAAATTGCCCGTGGAGTTGGTATTCTCACACTTTGTTGTGGCACGAAGTGGATTTTTTTGTGGCAAAAAATTCGAAGCATTTTAATTTTCAGTTGAGATTAGAAATACCCATCGCATTTATAACTTGTATTTGTTACTTAACACTGAGGAGTATGGAGGTTTCAAATGAAAAATGGAAAAGTTTTCACACTTCACATAACACTTAAAAGCTTTGACTCTGACTTGACTGAACTGATCTTGATGGCCTTAATATTCTCTTAATATTCTTTTAATATGTATTCTCTTCGTAAAAAAAACCTTTTAGTAGGTATTCATTACCTAAACAGGTTTCGGTATTACAATGAAATAAAACGTGTTAGTATACAAAAATATTGCTTGGAAATAAATTTGCGTTTATACAGATTTTTACACTCCGATTTAGGAGACATTATTGGATGCCGGAAGAAAGATATCGGAAGATGTTTCATACAGACTCAGAAGTAATCAGTAAGCCAATAGATAAACCAATAAATATGTAGAATGACAAGTGGCATGCGTTTTCATTTGGTAGACAAAGTATTCTCCATAAAAGATATAAATGAAGTTGGGGTCATTTTTGCACTATACAAAAGTACTGCACTTCAGGGTTAAATACCTAACTTAAAATAACAACCACAAAAAATAAATAGTGTTGACAGAGCAAAAAAATGTTACTCACCAAAAAATACAAAAAGAAATTTAAACAAAAGCAAACAAAACCAGAAATGCAATCGAAAGCGAAATGAGGAAACGAAATGACAGCCGAATAAATACATACAGCAAACACAACAACAAAATACATACAATAAAGAAAAATCCAATGATGATTAGAAAGAAAGAAAAAAAAAATGAAATAATGTAATGAAACTGAACTCAAACACAAAAATGTAAATAGAAAATGTTGATAGGCCATTGCTGCCAGGCAACACACAGCCACACAAACACTTCAATTGAAGTTGGGCCGCAAAAAAAATGTTTAAATTTAAAATATAAAATAACAACAGCAACAACCAAAAATAACACTGTCGACGATTGATTCGAATTTCCAATTGAAAGTACATATTTGTTTATACCCTACACCTTATCAGGTAAGGGTATTTTCACTTTAATCGGAATTCGCTAATATCTCGATTAGCAATATCTCCTTAGTTGACTAAGCCATGTCCGTTCTGCTGGTTGGGAAACACTTGGTCTTATAGCTAGGCAATTAAAAAAGCACAGGGTCGCAATGGTCTACTGCCACGCCTTTCTCCCATACGAAAGAAATACTTGATTATCGAATTAGTTAAATTTTATTAAATACTAGTATTGAGTGAGGCAGTTACCTTTGTTAATATCTAGCTCGGGGAAGGTAGTCTCAAAGCTACAAAGTCCGCTCGCCCACTGCCACCCCTACTAATACAAAAAATAGTACAATTTGCGCCTTGATTTCAATGAAATATAATGAAACTTAGTATAAGGGGGTTGTTTGAGATCACTGTCAATTTCGAAATATCCCAAAATGGCGTGCCTCTTCCCATTTTGTTCCGGTTCTTTTCCATTTCATATCCATTGTTCCATTTGCAAGGTTTTTCCATTTCCATTTCATTTCGTTCCTTTTGCGTTTTAATTTTCATGGTGCCCGTAGGCTTAGGGTACATTGCAAGTCGACTTTGACCGTCTGAAACTTACTCACTTGTTTTGGTATGTTTGCCGTTTTGGCATTGGCATGTATGGAATTGAATTGAGTTGAGTTGAGTCATGTGAGCATTCCTCTGAGGTTCTTTACCATAATGAATTGTTTCAACATATCGAATGGCCAAACGAATGGATTGGACAACTGTCAAAGTGATAGTAGACTAGCATAGCTTAAGGCGGTCTTTCACCTTTGGCTAAGTGAGCGCTCTTCTTTGCCCTTCTTTACACTCACTTCGTACATGTTAGTGTTTATTTCTTTCTATTTTATTTTATGTTAAAAAGAACATAAAAAAATCACACAATCAATACTTTGGCAATATATGTATTGCCCGCCGAAGTGAACGTGGAATGATGAGGCTCGATTGTCAGTTTGGTTATGGTGTCAGTATGTACGAGTATGTGCGTGTGCATAATTCTGTAAATGCTTGTTCGAAAACTCAACGGATGATGATGAATTTAATGAGCTTGAAGCCCTCCCCCCACACACAAGAATAATTCAATAAAAAAAATTAATATAATTTTCGATTCAGCGTTCATGCGGTATGCGGCAACGACTGAGGTTCTTTGTTGACAGTTCTTCTGATGCAAATGCGTGATGGTCGCATACATTTTTCAGTTTTTGTAGGTAATTTTGATTTGCAACGCATTGGAATGCAAATCAAATGCGCGCACTTGGAATACGAATTAACAAGCAAATAGGGTTTTGGACTTAAATTTTAATTTGTTTTTCATTGTTTAACGAAGAACGTAAAGTTAAAAAACTTGTACAAATAAGTTGGCAAAACTAACAGTTCGCTTGTGGTGGAGTTGTAGTCATACACTCGCTGGTATTTATCAAGTTGTCGAGAAAAAAGCATGAAGTCATTTTGCCTCTCCAACGAAAAAAAAAACGGCAAACGAACAAGTTTTTAGCGGTTCATGTTGTCACTTTGCGAATTGATCAGAAAATGTTTTGGCAAATATTGATTTAGTGGCGTTTTGTTCCAAATACAAAAAAAAATTTAACTTTTGCTTAGATTCTGCAGTGATTCAAGGTGACGACGACGACGACGCACAACACAAATAACGAAAATGAAAAAAGTCATGCAAATCTAAACCAGTTCTCAGTGGCTAAGAGCTTTGTATGCCAAAGAAACATGCTGAAAGGCAACAACCACAATTGAATTAGTGAATGGACCAAAGTCTGAATGGAATAACAAATAAAACAAATAAAACAACAACAACAAATAATACTAAAACTACTAGTCAAAACTGTTGTAAAGCAGTAAAAAGTAAAGTGTGTTTAATTGATGCCAAGTCGTGTATACCATAAACGTCGTCGCCACAAAAAAGGTCTACACAACAAATCTACAATCTACACAGTTGAACAAAGTTTATAATAATTAAAATTGAATAGAAAAATTATAATAAAAATCGTTAAAATCTCAAAACTCATTTCCAACGAATCATGGAAGTATTCGCCGAGGAAGCACAAACGGGCGACAATGAGCTGTCAAAGTACATGCTGGATGGTAAGTTAATAAAACTTTTTACTACTACAGCCTATGTAAAATTAGTCTCTCAGTTATGTGATAAATAGAGACAGTAGTTAGGGCAAAGTATATACATATTATGATGAGTGGAAAAATACTTCAATTTATGTGGGCAAATGAAACGAAAACGTTTCTGTGAATTGCAGTACGTCTACAGTTCATTGCGGGTGAAATGTTAGGCTTTTAATGGCTTCTAGCATCCTCAGGAAGCGACTACTTGTTTCTTTTACTACTAGAGCCGTGGGGCAACAAGGAGCAGATGCAGTATAGAAACAGAACTTCCTAGACATACCACCGAAACCTTTCCCAAAGAATCATTTCTGTGACTGATATCTCTAGCGAATTGGCTTGAAACCTTTTTCTATTTCCGCTTCAAGCGACTATGCTGATTTGATGTAAAAAAAAACACATCAGTTCCATTTGATTGAATGTCTAAGCGAAGTACGGAGTAAACCAGTAGATTTTTAACTGAATTGCTGTGAACTTGCCGCTTTAATTTTCTTTTGTATTTTCGTGATAAGTCTTATCTGCGAATTTCACGTTTGAGACAATCAGACAGACAGACAGACAGAGAGACCTTTACCGTAACTTTTCTTACAACCCATTAATCGGTTAGTTCCGATTGAGAATTATTTCACCGCAATTACACTAGACAACAAAAAAAGAGAAGCCAGAAAACGTTTAGTTGCCGAAATTATCTTTGATTTGAAATTGGTCGATTATGTGCCCCACCGATTCCCATGACTTTGTACCCTGACGTCTTTGTGACTTTGTGCAACTTCAGTGGCAACTTTAAAAGGTGTATTTTCTTGGTTTTTTTTGTTTGTTCGTTGCCAAGCTGTCACACGTCGCACCAGTTGAAGGCTGCAATTGACTGGCTGCTCTTCCTCCTTGGCCGAGGCGTAAAGGGTCGTAAATGAATTTCACTTTGACTTGACTTCGTAGCGTGGTTTATTATGCAATAAAATTCTTTTTCGGTATGTACAATTTAGAGATCAACATGAGATCGCCGCTGGGAATGGGAGGGTAGTGGTGGGGGGGGGAGAGTTTTCAACGATAAAAATGTTTTACTTACCAAACAAAAACAGGCAACAACAACTAGACCATAAAAGATTGCCATACAATCATGGTAAAATTAATTGAACTGTCTTGTCGCTGTAGTTCGTCTGTCTGTCTGTCTGTTGTGTCAGTCTGTCTGCTGTCCCAGCTAGTGTATGCTCTTAAATGTCATATTGCCACAAGCGCCCGTGGCGTCCATAAAAACACGATACAACTTTGTATACGAGTATGCAATTACAAATTATTATTTTTATTCGTTGGGAGATCATAAGACGAGGCGTGAGAACGATCGCAATTTGCGCCCACGCACTAAATTGCTCGACGCTCATAATAAACTGGCAATTGCTTGACTGTATGTCCGTCCGTCCGTCTGTCTTCGGTCTGCTTGACGGTCTTTGCAAAATGTCACAAGTTTGTAACCGAAAACCCGTTGAGCGAACAAATGAACAATTTGTTACTCATTTGTTGTTGTTATTGTTAGTCGGTTGGTTCGGTTGCCACTGGCTTGATGGAAAGGGTTACCGTGGTAGGAATACTTAAATAATAGCGAAATGGTGAAAGGTGTCTTGGAAGTCTTGAACATCTTTCAAACTATATTTTTTTTTCTCCAGCCTGACCATTAAAGCAGCCAACACATTTGAATGTGGCAACTATCACAAACTCAAAAGTGATCAAGTGGTGGTTTTTCTACGTTTCTTTTTTTCTTTTTTTTTTTTGCAAAGTGGCTCTGCAGCTCTTATTAGTGGCCACCGGAGATCACCGTAAATATGAGTGATGGCAACCTGATCGTATTTCCCCATCACATTTTATCTCATCTTTTGCTCATTTCGCTTGGTTAAGTACAAAAGATCGAGGCTATTTTCTGCACTCAACAGTGCCTTTTGTCTGGTTGACGAAAGTACTTGGAAGTATGGTTTCATATGCGAACACAGCTAGCTAGCTTCTCTAGAAAGCTTTGAGACTACGAGACGACGTACTTGTTGTAAGCTGATCTGATCTGATCTGATCTTGGCTCAGCACCAGCGTCGAACGTTCAATGAAAGTCAACACCTTTCAGTTGCAAACTTTTGTTTTGTCTACTAATGTCCCAAAACCGACAGCCAGAGGAAGCGGCTACGAGATATACATATAAAAATGGTGTTTCCGGTCAGTTGGCATATATGGCGCAGCGGAGAAAATCGTTCTAAAAATAATGGCCCTGCTAAGGTTTCATGATACGATCGTTTGTGCAAATTTGCAAATGTAATTAAGCATTCCACAAAAGGTGTTAAACGATCGACGTTGTCCGTTGTCCAGCAGACGACCCAGCCAAAAGAAAGACTAGTTTTATCATTTCGCATTTCGTATTTCGTTTAATTATTGTGAACGTTGCGGCAATCCAACAGTGCATAAATCTGTAAGTATGTTTGTGTGCGGATTTAGAAAGGTGCCTGAGAAGGTGTTTCAAGCATTTGAAAAGGCGGTCTTCCTCCAAACAATGGCTGCTGTTCAAGGTGTTTTAACACTTTCAGTGCGTTTTTTTTTTAAACTTTTTTAAATTTATAATTTATTCAAATTCGTGCAAAAATATGATTTGCATTCAATTTGCGAGGCGTTTGGGTGGTGAACTGTCTTCTGACTGACGGACAAGTGGTGCCTATGATGATCATCCGTACTTTGATGTACGCCTGCATTCGCATTTGTAATAAATCTGCGCCGTTTAATAGCTTTTATACGATTTGAAGTTTATTGTTTTTGGCTTTAATTTTCTGAAGAGGAGTACGTCGCCGTCGCCGTCGGTGTGTTGGTGTATTGTTAGTTGTTTGGCAGCGGATCGCATCTGCTTATGGCCGGGGTCTTTCACCAACTTGTTGTTACTTTCGTTGACTCTTCACGTAATGCAATGCAATTATTATGACGGCAATAGTGTGACTGTTGATGAAGGTTGCCTGGTCTTGTTGGGTTGTGTTACCAAAAATCCAAACACATAGCCACCATGATTTTGTTGTGTTTTGCCAATTCAACGAAATGCCAAAATGAATTTTTGTTTTGATTGCCAGAGGTCGACATGGTCCTCTCATCATCGTGTTCGTCTTCGCTGGAGACTGTGGTGGTGGTGGTGGTGGTGGTGGTATTGGTGTCACGGAATTAACCTCTTATGTTGTGCAATTCAAAACTCAACCACCAGTTAGTTTCTAATGGAGTGGTAAATACATTCGTCGACTTGAACCGTTGAACAACAGCAACCACATACACAGACAGGACGACCAGCAATTGCAATCATCATTGCAATCATTGTTTTGTTGTTGTTATTGTGGCACTTGCAATTACCTAGTCTTTCTCTGGAATTTCGGCATGACATCCACAGCATGTGATCCAAGTGTTTCGTAATAATTCCAAGCGAAGTAATTAGATTAGTTGAAGAATTTCCTTACTTATGCTCGAAGCGAGTCACACACACGCACGCAATGCTGCTGTTGTAGCTTGTAACGATGTAATGACAGAACGACGTCTGCTAAATGCCTCACCATGACTGGATGGATTTATGTTCACTATTTCACTAAATACTCGGGAATCGCATTAGTTCCCTGGTGGCTGACAGCCGGTTCTTGTAATTCCATACGCCTCTACTCATTTTAATGGTTTTAATTCGTATCTACTTGAAAGTGGTTGTGTGTGTGTGTGTGTTCAGAATTAAAGCGGGAATGGTGGGGATTAAGCGTTTATATGGCTGTGTTAATTTGTGAGGATTTCCTGAGTTGTGCGCAGAGGGTTTCGTTCGGTGACTAGTTTGGAGATCTTCAACTAATTGGTTTATGTTTTTAAACTTAATTTTGGTTATTCCAATCACGCGTTCTCCACAGAATTTCAAGTGAGACTCTTAGTCATATACCGAAATTCGTCATCTTCGTTGTTTTCATTCTGTTTTGCTCTAAGAACCTTTGCTTTGATGATAACTTGAAATGCATAATCAAGAACTGCCTTAACATTACTTTCAATTGTATGTACGAATTATCTTTGAAAACTTAATTTACCCAATGAATGGATCTCGTCTTGATGTTCCACCGCCAGCCAACAGCCAAATTGGCATGAAATTCAAAACCCTGAAATTATTTTGTGTCTTCATTTTTGCACCTTCTCATGCATCTTCTTTTTCTGTTTGTTTGTAAATGAAACGGAAGTGCTTGCGTAATTCCCATACTCGCTAACTATAAGAATTGTGTTTTGGCTTTATAAAATATCAGATTTCGATTAAAGAAACTCCAGCACTGCATCATCAATCATCGAATGGAAAATGAAGTTTATTTGCATAATATTTCAAATTTACCCGCATTTCTTGTGAGAAAAAAAAATGCAAAGATCACGCAGAGTACGACACCGCTGGCGTGTGGAACCTGTGTGGAACGTAGAGTAAAAACAAATAATACAAAAAAAAATAAACAAAAAATGCTCAGGTGCACCACCAATACTCAGCATTTCCGATTGCATTATCGCAATAATCGCCTTTGATAACACTCGACATCGAGTTGCAAGAGAGCCAGTCACGTTGCAGCAGCAACTTTCTGCTGCCGTTCTTCTAGCCTTCGAAAGGACAAATAATCTTTGCTAATTGCTTGCGCACAGAGTTCACAATAGCATCATGACTCCAATTGAATGCCAGGTAGGTTCTTATCGTCATCACGGTTTGCCGCTCCGGAGATTCTCTTTGTGTGGCGTTGTGTCTGCTCTTCTCGTTTCGTTGGCTCGTTTCAGATTCCACAAAACGCCAGCACTCGCAGTTAGTGCTCGTGGAGTGTCTGGCTTAGTCAATGAACGTGGCATCCGCACACCTCTCCCATCGTGGCTGTATGTAGCTCCCCAATGTCTCACTTCTCGTCGACTTGGCTGGCTAGTTGGTTCGTTGGCTGGCACATTGCAGTCATTCAGTCGTTGCTTGGACTTGCTGCTGACAACAACGCGCCGTTGCTCGTTTCATGTTATTCGCCGTCGCCGCTAAATTTGTTTTTGTTTTATTTGGTTTTTGCTGCTCGATTTGTTTGTTTATTAACAACAACAACAACAACAACAACAAGCACAACAACAAAGACGTCTAAGTTCGGGAATCGGGAAAAGGCATTTTTGTGTGTGTGGAGCAGTGCGGAAGAGAAATAATCGACATTCCATTGCGCTTGCGCAGCAGCAGTGTCAGTGGTAGTGGTGGCTATAAGAATTCTAGAGATTCGCTTGGTGGACTGGCTCGCTGGTACATTTTATTCGATTGTTCCGAGTGTGTCTGACCCACGTTCTGTGGTCGGTCGGACGGTCTGCACATACATTCAGACACTATTTGCGTGTGTGTGTGTGTGTGGTTGTTTTACATGCAGCTGATGATAATCCGCGCTGATGGCATCATCATAAGGCCTGCTGCCGCTGCATCTTGGTTGCAATTGTAGTTGCTGCACTCGGTTGTCGGTGTAATCGCGTTTTGGTTCTCGCGTCTGTTCACTGTGGTTCGGTGGTTCGTTCATCGTTCCTAGGTTCGTGATTCTTTCGACTTTCAAGGCAATCTTAGTGCATTGACTTCAATTTGTTCGATTCTTGTTTTGTGGCGACCACCACTTGCACACCACCGTTCTTGGTTTCTTTGCCATTTTCGCACTTGTCACACCGCAGCTGCACGTTCACGTTCTACCATCACCGTCGAGATCGTGGAGAGTTGCAGCTCGATTCTAGGATCCAAACTAGTTCTGCATTGAGCGGCAATTGGAGTTGCAATGAACTTGTGCGGCAGTGCAGCGTAAAGTTTCGTAATTGCTCAGCTGCAGGATACTTCCGAGGCAGAAAGTGTAATTCTCCGACTCTGTGCTTGCGTGTGTGTGTTAGTGAGTGATTTTTAGTGCATTCCAGTGAATTAATGGACTGCTTCTGCCTTTAAGTGAAACAAAGATTATCTGGCTGGTTGGCTGAATCCTAATCCACACCCACCAACAATGTGAATACGCCCGATCAGCAGGGGCGGACAGACAGACACACATAAATTTGTACAAAAAAAAAAAGAGTAAAAATATGAGTGAATCGAAATGCACGGAAGTACGCGGCTTGAAGCCGAGCAAACCGTTTTGCGGTATTGCTTATCTGGCCAAAAGCACCATTGCCGTTAATGGTAAAAACGATGCCACCAGAATCGTAAATGGTCACAATGGCCATTGTGGCCAGCCACCGTTGTCAACTTCGCCGATTATGGCGGCCACAGCGAAAGTGAACAGTGAACGCGGTTCGCCGTCGCTGCCCACAGGTGCGGCCACATCGGTGAATGGTCACGATGCATCGCTGTCATCCAAACCCAAGCCGGCAACGAATGGTCATACGTGTTGTGCCACCGATGGAGCGGGAGACAACACACAGAATGGTCACTCCACGGTGGCGGACATCTTTGGCGAGATCAATGAGGAGGAAACACAACCAGCACGCGACCAGGTCGACAGTACTGGCAGTAATGGTGATCCCAGACGCCCTTGGGAATTGGCGAACAATTACGTGCGACGAGTACCGCCTGCGTTGATGACGGCCACACAGAATGGCAGCTTGGTCAATGGCCACTGCAATGGCTTGACATCGTTGTCGAAGCTGAACAGTCTGGATTGTTGGGATTACACGATAGAATTGGAGTGTCTGAAGGGGCCACAAGGTTAGTTCACTTCAGATGACAATAAAATTAAGGATGAAAGAAATATTTTCCCAAATTTGTTTCCAAATTTGTTTCCATGAGTATATCTACTTGCCTTGCCTACCCCCCCCCCCAAGCGAAAGTTAATTTTTTGATTAACTAATCGTCACACGTTTGGGCCACTTTCTAAACAACGAATTTCAGGTCTTTAATTTGAATTGTTTCCCCGTTAACCAATTGCTGGCGCGTCTGAGAACTCAACCTCAAGTCACAACAACCTACATTTAGTTACGCCAACTAATAAGTAGTTGGGAACAATGCCCAATAAACAATTTGTATAATTTAGTGTTAAAATATTCCATTCACAATTTCAAATTATTTATTTTTTTATGTTTGGTTTGGTTTCTTTTGATGCAGCATATTTGTTTTTGTTTACAAAATGAAATTACATATTTTTTTAAATTTAATTATTTTAATTGTGGGAACCGTTTGCCTTATTAAGGTATTGTTGTGAGTTGTTTATTTTCAAAAGATTCGCCAATATTTTAAAATGATAATTTCTGTCGGAAATTGTGGAAGTCTTGAAAAAATTATTATGTATTTTAGTTTGTTTTGGCTAATAGGTTAGAACTGAAGCTAAGTGGTTCTAGTGTGTAAGAATTAACACAATTTTACCACCAACAAAAAATCATACACTTTTTTTTGTTGAAAAAACCACAATAAACGTAAAAAAAAAGTTTAAAAAAATTTACAAAACAAAAGCAATGGACCAAAAATATGTTTATTTAGAAAATTTAAAAAAGATGGATTTGCCAAATTTTTTATTTTTTTATTATTAATTTTTGAGTTCAAAAAAAATTTTAAAAAAAAAAATTTTTTGTACAAAATGTTTTATTAAAGAATAGTGATTTTATTTACAAAAAATTGTATTTTAAAATCTGAAAATTTGTATTTATTTCTATTGTTAAATGTTTTTAAATACCTACTTTAAAATTTTTTAAAAATTTAAAACATTAACAACAACCGTTAGTAGGGCATTTTAAAAAAAATTTCCCATAACATTAAAATAACAAACGGTAATCACTAAATTAGTTACTTTTAATTTTCTTGTTCGTTGAAATTAGTGTGCAAAGAAACTACACAAAGTCCAAAAATCTCTTCTTTAAAAACCAAGGCATATTTCCATAACGAAAAGCTTAACAATTGTTCAATAATTCGCCCATCGATTAGTGAACTTTAAACTTGACCTGCATCATTATTAGTCAGACAAAAGCTGAAACCTGAGATTTGGCAAATCTGTGCGGTTAACAATAACAAAAGAAGAAGCTAAAATGGCAAACAATTCATTTTAATATGCGAAAAAGTTCAAATTTTTTCAAACTAAGGTTATCGACTTAAGTGTTTGCCAAAAGTGAGGCATTAAGCAACATTTCATTTTAGAATTCCAAATAAAAAAATCACATTTGGTGTATATTGTGAAATGATTGGAAGTTACCAAATGGAAAATAATAAACTGAGACTGTTTACACAATCAGTGCCAAAAATAGTTCTTCTATTTACAGAAACTGTTCTGTTATCTGGAAATTTCTTTGTTTACAATTCCACTTTTGTAAACTCTTCACTGCATGAGAAGCACAAAATTAAAGCTGATCAATAAGTTTTCGAAGTGATTACGAAATACTTGCATGAGTGTATGTGAATGTGTGTGTGTGTGGTGTGCCTTCAAAAGAGACAGAAAAAAAAACAACAATATTGACATGAAATTTAGTAAGAAATTGTAACTTAAGCCCACATGCACCTTAAGTGGGTCATTTGCCTCCGCATAAGCCCCTTTTCTGGTAGCGTACATAAAATAAACTTAAATTACCCGCATAAAAGGCAAAAGCCACTCACTGCATTTTGCCACTCAAAAGTAGCACAAAGTATATTGATAGCAAGTGAACTGTAAATCGTAATTAAATAAGCACACTGAAATTAGCGCATTTTAGTGTGGAAAATAAGTAGTTGAATAATTGATAAAAGAAAGTACTTTGTAAGTAAGTAGAACATCAAATGGAAAATACACAGTTCTTATCAGTTGGCAACACCCAAAATAAAATGCAAAACGCTAATCCCCTGAGTTCCGATAAGGTGAAGTAATTACGCTATTTTAACTTGCACTTTCGTGTGTGGAGTGCACTAAGGTCCATCATAAAAAAATCCAACCACTACAATAACAACGAACCGAAAACAACTATTAAAATTATTGCCCAAACGCAATTTGGCTGTTGCTACTGTAAACGTTCGAAGTTGTCGAAGAGACGAATCACCACAGTTCCAAGGCGGCCATAATCTATGAATTGATTTTGAGTGCTCGACTGCGAAGCGAGTCTTGTGTGCGATTAGATAAAACCAGCCAACAGATTTTTAGTTTGCCAGTCAGTGTGAATGCCATAAATCAATCATAATCGTCAACTTAATCAGCGTTGATGATAATATACTGACTTTAAATTTAAATTTAAAAAGAATCGGCTTGGAATCGGAAAGTTTTTTTTTATACATAAACTATAGTTTTGATTTTCCTACACTCAAAGAAAAGTTTAGGAAAAATTATTAAAATAAAATTTTTTTATATTAAAAATAGGTTGAAAAGTCGTTTGTATGCTTGGCAGACATTTTTTATACTTTAGTGAAATCACTTATTTTTCCACGTGCATACTCACATATTCTTCTTTTCGTTTCGTAAGCGTAAAAATTGGGTTGAGAAACGGCTTCTTTTCCTAAACTTCTTCGTCATCATCTACCTTCGGCTTTTGTACTTTTGAATTGCCTGTCGATAAAAGCTTTTACAGTTTTAACGCGCCACACAAGCGACAGAAGTAAAATCACGAATTTGCTTAATCTTCGATTTGTACTTTCGTGTGTATGTTGTATGTATTATTGGTTTTTTGTGCCTTATTGCAGTGATTTCTCGTTTCGAAAGAAGTGTCAAGTGCTGGAATTTGGTCAATAGCAAATTATTTCTTTGGTGTTAACACTTTTCTGTAACATCATCATGACCCAATGGCCAAAAATCCACAGCAAAAAAAAACGTTTTTTTTACGATGTTCGTGCGAATTGTGGCTAATTGTGTGAGAGTGTGTATGTGTTTGTTTTGTTTAATCATTTCAACTTCCTGGCATAATTTGTTGGTGTTTGTTTTTCGGGTTTGCATTTTTCGATTAAAATCTCTCAACACACTTGACCATTACGGGCCAAAAATATCATTAAATTTGTATAGCATTTGGCTTTACGTTTTTTTTGTTGTATTTTTTTTTATCAAATCAAAAGCAACTCAGCACGAAATGACCTTGAATCGTTTACAAAAAAAAACCACAAAAAACAACAACACGCAAATCATTGAAATTTTATGAACAAACAATATAAAAAAAAAAATGAAAATCGTTTTTTGGTTAATTGAGTTTTGGAAAATTTCATCACCACACCACGGTGTACAAGTGGATGGGCGATTTTCGCTGCGCTTTAACCAAATATAATACTAAGATTTTGGACACGACTGTTGGCCAACGCGTTAGCTTAGCCGTTGCTTGTTGAAATAAAATTTTGGTTTCGTTTTTTATGGCATGAATTTCAGTGAATTTCATCTGCCTTTAATAGCCAATCGTGTAATTGTCGATGTTGTGCTTTTAGCCATTTTCATTGCTCGTCTAAACCTTTAATTGCGCACGCGTGCCCATGGCAGCTTGTTTTCCTCAACTGAGATTTCACATTCAACCAATGCGAATGGCAAATTTCCGTCTGTGCTTTTAGTTGTTGTTATATACTTTGTTGTTGTTGTTTTATTGGCCAACGGTCAAGTGGCAGGTCAGCGACCGTTCTCGCCATTTGGCCCAAGCTCAATTAAACCAGCCACTCGTTGCCGGCGGAGTCGTTGAGAAGAACGTATGTGGCTTGGATGAGTTAATGATGAATGAAATATGAAAATTTATTTAAGTATGTTCGCCTGAGCTTTTTTAAGCAGGTAAATTTGCTCGTTTTGATGGCTATTAGTTTTGGTTAGTCTTAATTTTAAGTTGTAGATTTGAACTGCCCTTTTATATGGTCGTTAATTTGTGAGTGGTTGAAGCTCTAAAATCTACAATGTAGATTCTCCACATTAGAAAAATCCAATTGTAAAAAATGTATTATTTCAACAACCTATAACAGCAAATCCTGCGCTGAACAACACTGACAACTCACTTGAACATAAATCAGCTCCAACAAACTCCGTGAAGACAATTCTGCCACAATGTGTGAGATTAACCTTCCCCAGATTATTAAACCCCAAATGCAATTGATTATTTCGAAATAAGTTATGAAGATGAAGATGAAATGCCAAATAACTCAATTATGCAATTTAAAAATTCACAGCACAATCTGAGCAAAAGTTATTGTATATGCGAGTAGTGGATTCCAATGTACTTCAGTCTCGGAAATCTCCAAAATCATCACGAGTGCTCAAGTTCATTTGTATTTATTATTATTTTTGATTAACGTGATTAAGTCGTTTCCTCATTAAAATCAAAGCAACTTACAATTACAATGTTGCATGCACTATTGGGGCCGTTGTCGTCAATAGTCGAATCTTGCACAGTTCGTAAACGGGCAAAAAAAAAACCAAAACCCCAAAGACGATGAATCAACAGAAAAGTGATACTCACCAATTATAAAATAATAAATTATATACTCTGGCACTAGTTGCATTCGTACTGGCAAAGGAAATGAGATGCAGTTTATTGTTTAACTTTAACTTTTAATTGAGAAGAAAAAGAGAAGGAAACTGTCAAATGTGAGACTTCTTTTTGGCATTTCAACTGTCAGTTCGGCAAGATCACCTGAATTCGCATATCGAACAATGAAAATCAGTTGGGCATTGAACCAAGACATTAACTCCTATTTCTCTCTCTCTCCTAGTTAAAACCAGAATTTTAATTGCAAATTGCTTGCAAATTTATGCGTAAAAAATAAACGACGAATGAATGAACTCAATGAACGGTTGACAATGAATTACGCGACATTATCAAAGTATTTTCACTTTTCAAATTATGATAATTTATGGGCCGAAACTTAAGTGGGAGTTTTCACTTTTGCACAACTGCCATGGCCCTTAAAATGTTTCCGTCGGCGTACAGAAGGTTTACGGCCCGGCACTATAAAATATTCCAAGCACTCAAATTAAAATTGTTATGAAAAATAGCTTAAACGGCATTTAAAATTGTTAACCACTTTTCATTTCACAATTTGTTGTTGTTGTTGTTGATGTTAGTCTCGCCTGCAGCATTGTTTCATGCTGCGAACAACACACTTCATTTTCGAAGACGCCCCCGCCCATTTTTTGCAGCTTTTCATTTTCCTTTCGCCGGCGCCAAAAAAAAAAAATAAAACAAAAATAAAAAAAACCAAATGCCATGCCATGCAAATTGCAGGAAAAACTTTTCACAACATTTCATAAGTAAAATAAAAAGTAAAACTCAAACGGCAAACAGCAAACAACAAACAACAACAAGTAAGTGTAAAGAAAAATAAAATAAAATAAAGGCAACAACACATGAAACAAATGCATTTTTAATTGAATTGGAATTTTGAACAGCTCGAACAGCGCACAAAAAATTCCATCTTGTCGCATTGCAAGTGAAACATGAAACATTTGTAAATTCAAACGAGCGAGCGATGAAGTGAAATGAAAACTGGTAAAAGTGAAGCGAAAACTTTAGTTTACTTTTTACTTTATTTTCCTTCTACTGGTACTTACTTCACGTGTGATGTGTTGCTGCTGTGCACCTCAGCAATTTCTTCGTTGGCAACAGTATGTAGCAGCAGCAGCAGCAGAATCAACAAGTGATTGCTGCGCCACCTACATACGGTCGAGACTCACGAACACAAACACTCTGAAATCGAACTAAAAAATGTGCAGATACTTTATGCAGTTGTGCGGAGGATTTTGTGGAGCGCATAGCAACTAGCAACGAGATGAGTGTACAGTGATGAAAATCGCATGAATATTGAATGAAAATAATAAGTAATTTGAGATTTTTGATTCCTGATAAAATCATATCAAAAATCATATTTTCCATTTTCTACAATTTTAAAAAACTTGGACATAGCACATGTGTGCATTACGATTTATTTGCAACATGTATACCAAATTCTGCAGGAATAAATTGGAATATTTTGTAAGCTGCTTTTATGTTGACTAATCAGGGGTGCAATCACGTATCTCGATATCGAACGATAACCATAAATATGCTATAGTTCTAGGAGAGAATTGAGGTGAAATCGTGGGTCTCAGTATTACAGGAAGTTCATACTCTTCATATCGTTTCTGATTCACGTATTTCGATTGAAACACCGATACTAGCAGCTTGGTAGTTACATTTTACAATCGAACACGTGTTCAGCATATTCAAGTTTGAAAATCGAGCCGACGATAACGTTATCAACTATCGGCTAAATGAGTTTTGGGTTCTAGATAAACGTTTCCAGCCCAGTTGAGTAACACGATCACATACTTAATTCAATAGCGTTTCCACGAGGTACATGAAGCAAACACGATTTCGTTCTATATCGACTTATATAATTTCGCCCCAGATAATGAATTGTGGTGGTCGCACTGACAAATTTGTATGTATTTTTTTTTGTATCTGATGTTGCCCCATGGAGGGATCGACACGGTGACTTTTTGATCGGAAGGAACGAACGCCTATCCTAAGTACTGCCCTCAATTTTTTCATTCTGTACGTACTGACATGGAAATCAAAATCAAAAAATGTCCATTCTACTCAATTTTCCTAAATACTTTCTGTAATTTACTTCACAGTGCAACGCGACGTATTCATGTTGCCCGCCTCTTCTTCTTATTCGTCTTCTATTACTGCAAAATTTATATTCGCATGATCGCATTGCATGTGTGGCATTTTCATGCATGATTCATGGTAATGTAACAACTCTCCTTAATGCAATCCAACTCTTAACTCCAATTCCAACTCAACTTAGCACAAGCGAATGCGGCAGGAAGATAGATTCCCCGCTGCTGATGATGATGTTGCCGATGCACATTCACACACACACAACTAATGTAGCATGGCAATATTTTTCATGTAATTAATGAAGTTTTGCTACATTAAATGCATTTGTCAGATAGGAGATATGTTTTCGCTGCCTGTTCTTCTACCTCTGCTTCTTGTTTGTATGAGAACAACTTTTTGATAAAAAAAAGAAAAAATTCCCCATATAAAAATCAACTTGCCTGCCTTTACTACGCGTGTATGGATGTAAACACTTTTTGAATTTTTGTGCAAGATTAATGATTGCACTGCACTGGAGTTCGGAGGAGGTGGCTTGTGGTTGGCTATAAATGATTCAGGGCTGTGCTTTGCTACGTTGTGATGTGCGTTGTTAGTGATCGTATCGCATCGCATCGCATCGCATGATCATGCAATCAAGCGGCTGACAAAATGCATTAAATTGAGTTGTGCTGTTTGTGTCGAGGTGAAAGAGAAGAGAACAACTTGCAATTGTTGCCATAATTAACAACTGCAATAATCTTAAGTTTTTTTTCTTTTCGTTCCGGCCTGTGTACATCTTTTTTTGCTGCAGCTTGTAATCTGCCACACCACTTTCTTGTGTGATCTTTCATTTTCGCATTTCTTTGGCGGTCGAACGGCACATTTTTCCTTAAATCACTTTTTGGTCATTTCGGAAATCACTTGGCATTTGTTTCGTTCAGTTTCAGTTTTTTTGTTGCTGCAGCATTTATTGTTGCCGATGACCGGACCGGACTGGCACACACACACACACACATACACAGTTGCACACCGATGCAGGCAAAAGTGCCCAGAAACCCACTTTCCGTTTTGCCAACTGAAATGGCCGTTTTCGCCGTTTTCCCTACAAACCGACTGTGCTGACTTGACTGCTCGCCTGCAACATTTACTCGAACGCGGACACTGAACATTTTTGCACGTTATCACACAGCACAGCGAAAGGCTGTGTGTTTTGTGGCGGTCGGCCTGTCTGTTTGCAACATTTGCCGCATGCCTGTGCGCATTTAAAAATGCGCCTTAATACAAAAATTGATTTGACACCAGCGGCAAACAACTGCAATTGATGATCAACCGAAGGCACCAGGCATGAGGCATGTTTGAACTAGATTCCATGGTGGTTGGAATTTCGTGGCAAATTGCCGCGTGCTGCTGGGCTTGTGGTCAATTTCTTAATAATAAAATTTTGTGGTTCCGCATTGCTTGATCGATTCGACTTGGTTGACTCTGAAAATGCCAGTAGATGGCGCTGTTCGTGCAGGCGTTGGCTGGAAAATATTTGCCCAGAAAGGAGTTCATCCTTATGATGAATATATTCACAAATGTATTTGTTAAAATTACAAAAGAAATTTCTCGCTTGGGTGATGGAAATATTCAAAATTTGTATCCAAAAAATACAAACAAATTTCTTTCTGTGTTATGATGGATTCATTTGTGCTGTGGCTGTTTATGATATGCTGATGATCGGGTTTGACTAGCGTACTCTCATGGACAATTCCCGAAATATAAACTGTAAAAATGAGTCTTTACCACCAGCCATCATCATCATAACAAGCACCATCATCAGCGGGCGCTTGCCTGTGGTCAGCCTGTTCTTCTGGCTTACCTGTTGCATTAACCATTTACCACACCACACGGCATCACACAGTGAAGATGCGTCTATCTTGTTGCAGTTGTTAGTGCTGTTGATATGTTGGTGTTGGGAAACTTGTTTCATTAAATTGCGTTTTATTTTTTTCTTAATAGCATTTTTTGCGCGTAAATTCTGTTTGGAAAATATACGCGTTTGGCTTATAAAGACAACACGAAAAAAAACCAAAAAAACAGCAGTGCCCACCTCTCTCGCCACACTGACTGCGAAAAACAACAAAGAATTGGTTACGAAGAAGAAAGTTAATCCAAACAACCTTTTCACGATGACATGCCTGCCTTCTTTGTTGTTGTGCTGATGATGTTTATTTATGTTTTTTCTTACTTAGTTCGATGCGGTGCGGTGCGGTTGGGAAAAGAATTTTTTGGGTGTGTTCCGTTCCATGCCAAAATTAAACTTGGCCAGGCATCTCATCGTCTAATAAGTGCTGCGAATTTCATTTTCATGGATTAAATCGCAATTACGTGCAATGGGAAAGTGGCCAAGGCGGCGGGGTTAAGCATCTTGCTGTGGGCCAGGCCGAGCACTTGTGACATGTTCTACTAAACGGTGTATGTGTGTGTGAATGTGTATGGTCATGAATGGCAGGAAAATTATAAAGTTTGTGCTAACAGGTTGTTAAGGAATTTTCCACCGCTCAAATACTATTTGGGATCATGCGGAGAAAGTTGATAAATTATAGAGAATACTACAAATGGGGAAGGTTTGGTCAATCAGTCAATTGGAATCCTTTTCGGTCTTTGCTTTTCATAAAATTATATAATAAATAATTATTTATTTTCCCTAAAATATTTACAATAAATAATGACACTCCACATCACGTCCAGCTGAACCAGCTGCTGCCGCTGCTGCTACTCGCAGCCGGTTTCTGTTGAGCCCGGTACAGACGTTTCAAGAAGTTCTCCACGGTGGGCTCATCGTTGGACTTGAATTTCGTCTTGCGTTGAATTTTCCGTGTGCCCTTGCGTATTTGACGCATCAGGCGACGTACGTAGCGATTCAGCTGCTTCATGCTCATCATACGCGATTCGGACACATCACTGCCAGACATTGCCAGATCACCGTCCATCGAACGTTCAGCGGGAATGATGTCCAGCTTGGTGTATGGCACTACGGGACCTTCGAGGGGCGAGAAGGCCAGAATGTAGTAGCCGCGACTGCGCTTAGAGCGGCCCGTACGCAGTGAGCGTCCAGTGCGCGGCTCTATTTCGTCGCTGTTGCCCTTCATCCGTGAGTCCATGTCTTCTGTTATGGTCTCTTCGCCCTCGGTGGGAAATGAGATCATTTTGACAATTTCGGTGATTTCGTCGTCTGTCAGGGCGTCCGCTTGCTCTTTGAGTGACTTATTGGACATCTGGCGGGACGTACGTGGCCCAGAAGAAGCCAACATCGCTTTAGCCGCTTCGCTGCCGCTTTCACCCTCTCCTTCCTTGGCCATTTCCTCGTGCAGTGCCATTAGTTCCTCCATTTCGTCAGCATTAAGTTCCATTTTCATTATTTCGATTTGTGGTTTTTCCGCTTTGACATTCGAGACATTCGCCACTGAATCACTTGTCATTTCACTCGACGGCAGTGTCTCCGCCTTCACCTCCGGCTTCTCGACGATTGCCTCCACAGGCTGGCTGCGGTTTTCGATTATATCCGTATCTTGTGTGGCTATACTTGCCGCCACAAGGCAGGCAGCGATCAGCATCAACCGCAGGAAGTTCATTTCGACCGCGACGTAAAATTTCGACGCGAAGTTCAATATTGACTAATCGCCTAACGGAAACCGTACTAACTTTTATACCTTTTCGGAGCGAGCCCCTGCATGAATTTTTGTCAAACGCTTACGGAAGAAAGAAGAAAGTTCCCGACCGAGAGTTTGCTATTGTTTCCGTCTCAGGCGATCTCTGTGTGTGTGTGTGTGTGTGTGCGAATTTCACTTTTTTGCGGAATTGTTTTTATTGTTAATTCATTAATTTTTCAAGATACATATTTCCAAAAACAAAACCATGCGTAGCCATAAGATGCGGCTATGGGAGGCCTCAGCATCTTTGTATTTTTTCTGTTTATGTATCACAACAGCCATGAAGGAAAAAATTAGTAGAAAGAAAAAAGGCTGACTTCTTTGATTGTTGGATGGTTGCAATATATTTGTTTTTGCTTTTTGATAAACAGTTTTTTCTTGTCTACGCATTTAAAAAAATTTTTTTTTTTCTATTTTTATGTCTTTGATCTAAGTTTGGTTAACCATTTTTGCTCACATTTCCTTTTGAGTGTACCTTACTTCCAATTATTACCATTTCGGTCCAAGTTTTTTTTCATATTATTAATGATTTTATGAACAAAATATGTTAATGTTTTGCCTCCAAAATTAACTCTGGCAGTGTTACAGCAGAAGCAAAAACATCGGCGACAACAACATCAACCGAAATGAATATGAATAATGCAAAAAAAAAGTAGCCAATATCATGGACATTTCTCAAAACGTTGTTACATCATTAAAAATGAATCATGCCCAGCGGCTTTTGCATATGAATTCCAAATTAATTTCCATACAAATGCTTTGCTCATAAAATGACTAAAATTATAACACCCAGGGTGAGAAAGTTGATTCGATTTTTAGCGTCAGAGACTTTAACACATAGTCGTGAACTGATTCTAATGTGGATCATACGTATTTACTCGATGGGTCGTGGGGTAAGGTAGTGAAATGGAAGTACGATGTTCTCATCAGAATGCAGAATGCAGAATGCAGAATAAACCCAACTCCTCTAAGAAAATTAAAAAATGTATGCAAAAAAGATAATGCAAATCTCAGAGCCCCGAAGGATCTTGGTCGAACTTCTAGCTGCAACTTCTCTCAGAGACGACTTTGTTTCTGTAATGAACAGACACGAAATCGTTTCGTTGAGTTGCTGGGGTCCTACAGTTTAGTGTCGGATCCGAATGGCAAGTTAAATATTCTGGCGGCAAATTATACTCTCGTAAGTTTGCCATTGCTTGACGAGAGATGGTGCCGCGCGGAAAAAACTTGTTTGCTTTTCGCCCCAGTTTGGTTTTGAACTTGACATCTTCCGGTTGTAAGTTCTACTCACTGAGCTACAGCCACCAACAGTTTAATGTAATAGTAAAGACATGCGATCAGAGTTGACAGGATTACATATCGATAACATAAAGCACAACAATACTATGTCCATTTTTTCCTCATTTTCCAATTACTTTTATCACGATTCCCTCAAACCACTAGAGTCTATCTGATGCAGCTTCTTCTCAGGAATCCAAAAACTCGATTTTCATGGAAATGGACATAGGATGGTTGTGCTTTAAGGTATCGATATGAAGCTATAAAAAACTTTAAGAAAAGGAATTAGGCTACCTTATAAAATTTGTGAGTTCCTCTGGCTCAGGCTGCAATTCCACTGCACTGAAGAAACCAAGTGTCTCTGTGGAATTCAATATTAAATTAGTTTCGAAATGTGTTCTTTCTTCTGCTTTCCCACTCCATTTCAGTGTAGTGAAACACATTAAAAGGTGAGTAGCCTTTTGACACCTGAAGACATTGTGGATTTGTTTTCACATCTGCTACATACAACTTTTATTGTCTACTTAAAACTTCACCCACTAATTCCCCGAATGATCGTTGTAACCGCAGTAAATGTGGTTCTCCATACGAAGAATTGGCCATTCTCGGGTTTCACAATAAATGCAATAACCATTAGATATTTACCGCTAGGTTAAAGCTCAGTTCGTCCATGAAATAAATTCTCACTTGGGAATTTCCATAAACAATTTTATGGATAATTTAGCTGAGCATGCAAGCGCACATGCTGCGACGAAAATTCCACAATTGAAATGCGTGCAACGCATGCGGCAACATGCAACGAGTCACACATTGTGTGTGCCCAACCAAGACTCTGGAAAAGAAAAAAAAAAAAAGCTGCCACCCATCAAAATTCTTCTATGCCCGTCACCAAGGAATTCCTCTGACAATTGCGCAAGCGCTGAGTACTTTGTGCGGTGCGAAGCGGCAGCGTGCGGTGGTTTCAATTAGCATAAAATTCGCATTGTATGTACGCGCCACATATGAAAATTATTCTGACGGAGCGTGTGGTGGCGGTGGTGGTTGGCTGGCGATAATTCATTTTTGCTGTTGCTGCCATTGTTGGTTTTATTGTTCGCTGATGTTGGCCAACAATTGCTGCGTGGGTTGCAAAACCGATTTAATGAAAGAGATAATAAAACAAAAAATGCGGCAGCAACTTCGCAGGCGGCGATCAAAAACTGAAGCGAGAAACCCAAAGAAAAGCCAAGATCACTTGTAAATGTAAATGTCCAAAGTGGTCCACTTGGATTTATGGTTGGCCCGAGGCGGAGGTAAGAAGTAACGAATTGAGCGCAACGAAGTTGGTTACACAATATTTAATGTCATTTTTCATTGAACTGTCGTTTGAACTGTCATCTGGTCGGGGGCAGCTTTTGGACTTTATTTTCGGTGGGTGTTGACAGTACTTTGACGAAGGTTTCAAGAGTCGTACCCTCATTTGGCAAGACTGTCTTAGGCAGGCAAATAAAAGTCAAAGTTGATCAGTGTTGGAAATGTTGTTGCTGCTGTCGAATGAAATGAAATTTAATTTCTTATACAAAATTTTTAATCTTTTGCAATTTCCTTTGCCATGAGTGTACCTTACTGCCATGTTGCATGCAATAGGAAAGTGATTGCAACATTTCCATGTTTGCCGCCAAGCCATACTGAACTATCAAATCCTTTCATTCAGTTGGCATCGTTACGCGCGCTTCCTTGATTTCACAATCAATTTTCTGTGAATTTCCACACACACACACACACACATTTCTTTTTTGGTCTCGTTGATGGTGGTGGACTTTCACTTTTGGGCAAAATAAAAGAAAAAAACTTGGGAAAAAAATATAAAAAATAACGTAAAAAAAAACTTTAATGTCATCGCAGTGTAATTGACAGTTCAATGTTGCAAAATCAGCACTTTACGCACAATTTGCAAACAACCGAAACAACAGCAACGACTTTGAGGCCGCTGCATTTAGTGCATAATCACAGCAGCAACGGCAGCAAACAACAGTCGGTAAAACAACAATTTATGGCTGATTGCTGCGGCTGCTGCTGCTTGGTACTTTGGCAAACAACAACTAAATTAGCCACCGACAGAATATCCATTATCCGTTTTGTAATGCGAATGAAAATAATAACAACAACAACAACAGCAACAGCAACACTTTTATATAGTAATAAAAATCGCATCAGCTGCAGTTGTGGTGTGTTGCACTTGCGTACGATTCCGTCTCAATTTGAAAGTTGTAAATGCGCCATTGCAACTCTACGCCATTTGATGATGACAAACGACGCATGAGCGCAATTTGCGTTCATCTGCCAACGTCGTCGTTGGCGACACGTGTCGTAATTTTCGCACTTTCCTTTTTTTGTTGACAATCTTTCATTTTTTTTCTCTCAAATTTGACAACACCAGGATTAAGTATCGAATTTGTTGTTTGTTATTTGAAAAAGAAAAATACATGTTGCAGCAACTATGTTGCAACAATTTAATGTTGCATTTTTTATGATCCAATACATATTATTCACATTAAAAAATTACGTTGTTTTGTACCACATTGTTGTTGTTGCATAACATGTTGCAAACCACTTGTTGCATAACATTTTAAATATTATCACTTTGAAACAAAAAAACGCCTGTGGAAAGAACGAATGTAAATAGTTTTGTTATCTTTAAAATGAGCCCTCAAGCATTATTTCTATTGCTGATTCCTATGACAAACGCTTAGGATTTGGAGAGACGAAGACGCTCTGAACAATCTGACCAGGCCCCTTTGAAGTTCTTCTTAGTATAAATAAATTGTATTGAGTCCCTTTCAACATAATTACCTTCTAAACATTTCCTTTTCCAACTGAAGGTGCATCGAAGTAACTTATATTTACCCTACAGCAACTCTTATGCAACCCGCTGGTGACATTTTTCACTATTCTCTCATGGAAGTTTGCCATTCCATGCAAGTCCTTTTTGCATAAATTACATACATTTCCATAAAGTAACTTTTTATTAATGGCAACAATATCCGAAATAGCTCATGTACAACATATTTGCCAAAACAGCAACCACAAGAGTGCATATTTGCTACTGACAGCTGGAAATTGCCGCAATTTGCTGTTGTTGTTATTTCAGTTTTTTTTTGTTATGTTGTTATTTGTCTCTTGTGCAATTCAATCAATTTTATGTCATGTTGCTGTTGAATGTTTGGCTGAATGAAATTTGATATTTTCGCGCGCACTTATTGTGGCAGCA
This sequence comes from Heteromyza rotundicornis, assembly GCA_951394025.1. Classification (NCBI taxonomy): domain Eukaryota; kingdom Metazoa; phylum Arthropoda; class Insecta; order Diptera; family Heleomyzidae; genus Heteromyza; species Heteromyza rotundicornis. The sequence goes on along the minus strand of OX596010.1, from coordinate 12,072,584 downwards.
ATTAATAGAAATAAATATGTTTGCTACTGCTGCTGCTACTTAATGGCAATGTTTTCATTTTCATTTAGCAAATCGCTTGCGGCAAAAAGTTGCAATGAAAACATTTTTATGTTGATGTTTTCATTTTGATATAATTTTTTTCAAATAATTTGTATTTTTTTCGCAATTAAGTTTAGTTTTATGCATTAAATGCTTGTACAACGAAAAAAAATACGCACAAGTCTAGGCTGAATCGTGCCTGTGCTTAATTAGCTTTGATATACATACAAATATGTGCTATTAGGGAAACTATTATGGTCTATTTGCTAATGTTCATAATTAAGTTAATATGTGAAATGAAAAGTTTTCCAAATAGACCACGAAAGTTGGCAAAAAAAAACTGAACACATGAAGTTGCTATCAAGTGGGCTGGAATGGTGAAATTATCGCATGCCTTTTGCCAAATTTTGGTATGCATATAGTGGGTTAAGGGTACAAGACACGCACACTGATATGCAGATTTGATTACTTGATTTACTGAATCAAAAACTTCTTTAATTTAAAACAAATAATTTTATATGTTATCAATTTTAATTTTTTTGATATCCACCACAAGTTTACAAGACATCTAGAGTGCGTAATTTGTTTTTAGGACCCTATCCCATGACGGAATGATGTTGGAAACCAAATGAGAATGGACTGGAATTAAATGGAATTGGAATAATATTTTGAAATGGATCGGAAATGAAGTAGAAATGGAAATTATTGAAAAATTATCGATAAATTATTAATAAAATATCGAACAGTTATAGATAAAATATAGAAAAATTATGCATAAAATATCGAAAAATCATCGATAAAATATCGAAAAATTGTCGATAAAATTACCGAAAAAAAGTCTAAGCATGTATTGTACTCGCAAGTGCAAGGGTACTTAATTTTCGGTCTGACCAAAGATAATTCTCTTACACCCAGAGAAAAAACGTTAATGAACGTCTGGTAAAGTTAAATTTTAAAAACAACTACGAACAAACTTAAATTCAAAAATAAACCAACTGATTTATAAGTTGTTTTCCGATTATTTTAAAAATTGTCCAATTTAGATTAAGTTTGCCAGGCCGTGATTTAAAATCGTGCAACTTTGTTTCAAAGTTGACAATATTTTTAGTTTTGTTCACTTTATTTCAAAGTTGTTTTCATTAAGTTGAAAAAATGAAGGAGTAAATACGATCGTACTTGATTTTACTATGTGTTTTGTTGGGGTGACAAAGCGAATGATTTCAGAGATCATAGTCTGATACAGGCAATAATATAATATGTTGGGATATTCAATAATGATTATGACAATCATAATATGATCGGTTTGAATGATAAAGTTTACATATTTATATGGTTAAATAATAACATGATTCCATTGAAATATGATTTTGACAACCATGTTTTTTTCTCTGCGTGTAGTTTTATTTTTGCAAAAGGTACTTAAATTGTATGAGGAAAAGCCTCACTGCAACTGATTGAAATTGAATGATGAATATTTTAAATTCAACTACATAAGATGGTAGTAAAAGCCCACTGTGCTTAACATGCCGTTCAATGATGACTAATTGAAGGAATTTCACCATGCCGAAGATACGCTATAGTCATAAAAAAACCAAAATGTGGTAGTTAAAAATTCGCTTCAATAATTTACATTCATATAAAAAAAAACATTAAAAATGGCATAAAATTCGTATACCTGCTGGTTAAAAAATATATACATTAGGCACACCATTTTCGCGCGACCTGCAAGCCAATCAGGGAAGTGAAAATATTCAAGGTAATTAATTTCCATGCCATTTCAAATGAAAATGGCAGTTTGGTAATTTCCACTTTTCACAAAGAGAGGCATTAAAAGGGCAGAAACGCGCGAATTGCTCGCGCACACCTGGCTTAAGGCGTTGCCTGACACTTCCTAGAATGACTACGAAATGCTTGAAGTGCTCGATTTAAGGACAAATAATTTAAATATTCTAAATTTTTGCACTTGGAATTTCCCAATTAACGCGATTTTATTGCAGCGCGGATTTAGGGGATTAAAATTTCTTGACAAAATTTCGTTACCTGTTGGCTTGATCTGCAGTGACAGGTACCCGCATATGCACCCTCAGCAGCTCTTATCCCTGCGCTGAATTCTTTTAAATAGAAGGACCTGCCCCGCATTCCTCACAGTCTAGTCACGACTTTCGTTACGAATCGTAGCTCTTAGCTTATATCAGTGAAAAATTACAGTTTCAGTTTAACTGTTGTGTGGAAAAACTAAAAAAATTGTATACAATATGTTGAAAATTAATTTCGAACATCTGCAGGAGGATATTGAGAACTTCACGTCGGTGGATGAACGTAAGTTGCAGTTTTTCTCAAATTGTATTACAAAACATCTACGAATAAACAAAATCAGTTAACAAGTTCACCAGTTCACATTCTACGAGCCTCGTTAAATTAAGTTAAAAACCCCAAGTGAAGTGAAGTGGAGTGGAGGGGAAAAATAAAATAAAAAAAACCAAACGTGTTTCCCAGCATTTGAACTCAAAAGTCAAATATCTGAACTTCTTCGAATTTGGGTCAATGTGGAATTTTTTGATATTTTTCTCTCTCTCTCTCTCTTCAATTCTCACTTCCATACTGTGAACATTTTATTTTATTGTCGATGCGCTTAAAGCTAAGCCAATGCACATGCGCTGCCATGGGCTTGGCCAACACGTTTCTTAGGCTTTTTAGGCATTTTTTTCCCATGTTCACGCAATAAATTAAACCAAATACCAAATTTTCCATACCAGCATCTAATTTTTATCGCTTCTCTTCACTTGTTCACCTTCCAGATCTGCAGCTGGCCGCCGAACTGGGTAAGACGTTGCTAGAACGCAACAAGGAATTGGAAACGCTGTTGAAGGAGCACAAAAGCACCGTCGAGGAGCAAGAACAGGAAATTGTGGTAAGTGTGCGCCGGCTAACAGTGCATTTGTTGTTGTGGTATCTTAAAGACCTGTCGCCACTGGCCACATACCATACAAAACGAACGATTCTAGCTAAAGAACCGGCCATGAGACCACATTGTTGCCTATCAATTTGCATTTGATTCGATTGACCACCAGCTCTGGCATTCATTCGTTACGTTTCATACCGTCCAGTGCAGTCCGTCCATGTGTGTGTGTGTGAATTTAATTGTATCTGCAAGCGGCGTAAAAAAACATGCCCGCAACTGTTTCATATCATATCACATTATACTCGTACATAAATGCTGCTGCTGCTGCCGCTACAGGCTTTTGTTGCTATTGCCTGTTGTTGTTGTTGTTGTTGTTTATTTTTGTTGTTCACTGCTGCCCGCTAATTCTAGTTGCAAATTGCACTTGCATAACAACATTCCAGCTTTATTTTTTTTTCGCCGTGTATCGGGATTGGCAACTTTATGTTTCGGTTTTTTTTCCATTTTAATTTTTTGTTTCCCATGAGTGCAGATTTGTTTATTCCATTATACAATGAGGCACTCAGAAAGACCCGTACAAAGCTGGTCAAGTCGTTAAGTTTTGTTATGCTGCCGAATACCCCCCTAATTGGATATGGGACATTTTTTATGTTATCTCAAATATTTGAAAATTGCAATTATCTGCTTAATATTAAATATGGAAATTTGGTTAAGTGCTTTAGCAATATTTTTCTACGTGTAAAAATATTAATAATGATAGTTCTTATGTGTGCTATGAAAAGCGTTAATAATAGCTTCAACGTTTGCATTTAAGTAATTTTAGATTTTTAGCTCAGGGGCATTGGCATACTTGTAGAAAATCGTTGGCAAGTTTTTTGGGTTATCACAAAATGGAAAAGAAGAAGAATTGATTCTGCTTGGTTCGCATGGTTATTCTTTTACAGAAGTTTCATTAAAATTAAAAAAAAAAATGATTCCAAATTATTTAACCTTTCTTTTTTACTCTATTTACTTGCATAATTTAGTAAGAGTGAAAAAACAAATTTTTTTGTACAAATCTTCTACGATTATGTATGTCTAATTTTTGATTTATATTAGAACCCACGTACACATTGGTCAGATCTGTCTGTTTTTCTATCTTTAGTTCTGACTGTCTATGGGAACGCTTTTTTTCTTGCATAAATTCACGGTGTTGGGAGCGTGCCAAGCACTAGGCAATATTATATTTCAATACATTTTTCGGCAAAATTGCGATAAATTTTCGGTAATTGCATTCATTGTCCCCGTTTCCTTCGCCTTTTTTCCATTGTAAGTTTGTTCCATTTTCATGCGGTTCCCTTTTCGAAGTTTGTTCCAATTAAACATTGTTCCATTTCATTTCATTCCATTCCAGTTCGATTTCTTTCTCGTTCCATTACTAGGTTCCATTTTTAAGTTTGTTACGTTTCCATTTATATCGTAAAAATCTTTTGAATATTTTCTAGATAAAGGAAACCAAAGAAAAGTCGAGGGGTTATTTTATGTGGGAGGTGGGCGGTGCTGTCATCCCTTTTTCATTTTCATTACTGTCCAATAGTTAGTATCAAGAATATGCGAAATACTAAATATCTAAGGCAGTTATCGTGTGAAATGATGGAGGATCATGCCTAGAAAGTGACACTGACTTCTTTAGAGCGCCGTAAACGATGTGATAAAAACGATATGCTCTGAGACCCCCTTAGTGTCAGTATAATAATAATTCCGCTTCACATAAATTATGCAAAAAATTCAATCTCTCAACAATTTGAGCCTGTAATCTCTACAATCTCTTCTATAAGCAAACGCATAAAAAAAACTTTTAGTAATAAAAGTAAACCATCACACAATCCCTGTGATTTATTTCCCACCCAATAGTTCACCTCCAACCCAAATAAATCTTACTATAATTAGCCAATTAAAAAGCGTCAAAGTCCATTGCCTAACTAGATCAAATACCATCAAAGTAACGCGCGCTTGCCTCTTATTGAGATCATCAGCAAAAAAAAAAAATATTTATTAACAAAAAAAAAATAAGAAAAATAAAGTTGAGAAAACTGAACTGAAACTGAAGAAACAGTGGAGTGGATGTGTATCCAAGCAACTGCAACTGCACCTACTGCAGAAGAGATTCGCTTGATTAAATCGCGGCGACACACATTTCGGGCCAAATCACCCGAATTCTTCACTCCAGTAGCGCCAGCAACAACAACAATAACAAAAATAACAACCAGCTATGAGCAAACTAAACTAGCAAACAAACAAACAAGCCAGACCCCAGCATCAGCGAGCCAAACCGAAATGGGCTCATTCGCATTCTTCCCGCCAACGTAAAAATTTAATCAAGCGTAACGCTGTGAGCCATTTTACATAGCCTAGCTGCTGGCTGAGGTTCTTGTGGATGCATTTATTATCCATATTTTTTCTGTTGTTGTTGTTGTTGTTGTATTTGTAATTTTTCTTTTTTAATGGATCTCACTGAGATCTTTGCTGAAACGCTTTTATTTGGAAAGTTTTTGTTTTCTATGTTGACTTCATAGCTTAAGCAGCTACTGTATATTCTTTTGGTCTCTCTGTTGGTTGTTGTAATTATATTTTTAACAATTACTTAGTATTTGTTGTTGGTTCAAATTTCAATGCAACCGTTCGTCTAAACTAAAAGTGCATCTGACCCATTTTTACCGGGCGAACACTTCCGCGTCGCCGCCTGATTGCACAAATGCAAATGACCGGTGCTTGGCTCTGTGCGTCTCTCTCCCTCTCTTTTTTTTTTTTGTTATATTTAGAAGTAATTTATTTTTACATTTTGAACTTTTCTAATTTGACATTTTCTTTGTTTCCTCATAGTATTTGAAGAAGCATACAACTGCTTTGCGTGAGGTCAACGATTCCCGCTTGAAGGTCTACGAACAGTTGGAGGTGGGCATACAGGATTTAGAGCGTGCCAATCATCGTTTGCTCGTCGAGAATACCAGCGATAAGAAGCATATCAAAACGTAAGTGTGACTAGACGAGTTCGACAAGAGGATGCGTCTAAAATGCTTTACTAATGGAATTTGACTCTTTGTTGTTATAGGCTTGTACACAGCATAGAATCTCTCGAGGCACGCTGCGATGAACTGGGCAAACAACTGGACGAGACGCGTCAGGCGCTCTCCATGGAGCGGCGCAAGAATGAGCGACTTATGCAGGAGAAGAATGGCAATCGAAATGATGGGACTGGTGTGAGCCTGAAACCCGCCGAACAGAAACAATCCGTAAATGGACATGATCATTTGAGCGAAATGGTGAGTGTGTCTTTCACAACGGAGCGTAGTGTGAATTTAGTTTTAATATTTAAAATTTTTTCAAAACAGGGCTACGAAGCCAACACTACGGCCCCGGAGAATTGCAGTTTCGCCTTCAATTCGCCCGGTCCACGTTACAATGCCAACTCGACGGGCATCAGTGGTAGCGGCGATTATGATAACTCCTTCGATTTGAGCATGGTATGCGGCGGTGAGGACAATGAGGCAATCATTAAATTGGTGAATGATCTGGAGATGACCAAGAAGGCGCATATGGTGGAACAGCAACGTGTGGGAGAGTTGGAAGAACAATTGGTAGCCATAAGTGAGTAAAATAAAATGTTTTTTTTAATGTGAGGTGCTCTGAGAAACAACAAGTCAGTTGATTTAATTGCCGAAAGGATGGTTGAGAATTGTTGCTTTGAATGAAATTTGCCATTAACCTGTCAGTGGGACAATGGCATCACATTTACAATTGTGTCATTTACAACTGTTTTCATCTTGCCTTTACGGGATGCTTGTTGTTGTTATCTTAGCAGTCGCATTTCTGAATTTTTTCTTCAAATATTTTCATTAACTATTTTCCTTCTAATTTCCTTTTTAGTACAAGAGAATCAAACTCTACAAAGTCGCGTTGCTCAAACTAGTGCCAACGAAGAGATGAAATCAATGCACGACGAACTTTCCATATTGGATGAAGTGCGGTAAGTATTCTAACTAAAGGAATTGTTCTTATTCTTCCATCCATCACATTTGTACTCATGCATTTGTATTCCTTTTCAGACAAGGGCAAATGTGCAGTCGGTGTTTGCGTGCCGTCGAGGATCGTGGCACCATCAACGATGAACAATCTTCGATTGCGCCCACCGAAGAGGATGCCGACGACGATGAGGAAGAGCGCAGTCTGCTGGATCTGGATGGCAATCGCGATGACAATGGCAGCGAACTGTCACAGGCCGCCTACCGGTCGAGCGTATCGATTAAGGTGAGAAATTGTTTCTATTTCAAGACACTGTTCTTAGGCATGGTGCGCGGGTGATGAAGGCACATCATACGGCAACGTTTCTATCGACACGATCACCATGCGTCACCCATACTCATTCCTTTGAGTTCACCCACTTTTTTGTTCCGTTTCTTTTGTTGCATTTGAAGAAATTCGAAATTTTTCCATTTAACATTTTTGGTTTTTTTTTTCTAAACATCATTTGAACTTTTTAAAAAAGTAAATATCTTTTAACAAGCAATTTAATTGAAACAAAATTGTACTACACTGTGAGATGCTATTTAGCGGTATTATTTATTTATTTTTTTTTAGTATATAATTTAATAATTTAATTTAAATGAATTCAATTGTTATTAATTTTATAGAATATTCAAATAGTTTCTAGCAAATCTATTCCTTAAGCATTTGTTGTATTTTAACTGACTTCATCCTACACCTGTCCCTACTTACTTTAATACCACCTATTCTCGTATCCTTGTCATTATATTTTTCCATTCCATACGATTCCTTTCACTCTCATCACTCTCATCACTCACTCTCTACCCATTGACGAGCACCCTTATGGCGAGCAATAAAATGTAATTGTAATTCCAAGCAATCGCATTTCATTATTATCACTAGAGTGCCTCATATTTTCAGCATTTCCCTTCATTTTCAAAATGTTCCCTAACATGATCACATGTGTTTGCCATCACTTTGACTGTTCACGTGTGTGCTTTACGTTTATTTTTTCATTGTTTACTAACACTTTTAACCATTTTTTTTCACTATGTTGTCTGTATGTTAAATGTTTTTATATGTACTTACTTACCTTTTTTTTGTAAATTTTTGTCTTTTAAATTTTGCCTAAGAGTTTTGCAAATGTTTGCTCAGTAATTTGCGTGTCTTGCACCTAAGTTTATCTACTACTCCACCTCTACCACTACCACTACCACACTCCACACTCAACTCTTCCATGTTGCTCGTTGCCTACTTGTAGCGTACTTCTTTTAGTTTGTCGTATTATCTACTGCTATTATTTTTTTCCTATTTTGTTTTTGTTTTTTTTCTCTTTCTCTATTTTGTTTTTCTTTGATTCATTAGGCTGACAAAAAAGTGACATGTCCGATTTGTTCAAATGCCAACACAAAGTACCTGCATGATCAGTTGCCAATTTCATTAGAAACCATCTTGCTTGAAGTGTGGCAGAAAACAATGAGAAAATTCAATATTGTGCGTTGGTTTGCGAAAATCCTGCAATGGCCCGCTTTAGTCATTTGTCGTATGATTAGTTCCATACCAGATGATGAAGATTTCGCCTTGATTTTCTGATGATATGATGTTAATGATGATGATGATGATGACGTGTACATTATTGCCTTTAAATAATTTCTTTATTTCGTTGATATTAGTTAAGATCACCCATTCGCCTCGTTGTGTGTGTGATCCATAATCTGCATTTCTTGTTAATATTTTAGTAAATTTTTTAATTTTTTCCACGCGTACTTACACACATTAACATTCCGTTTAAAGAATGATGAAGCCTACACACACAAAAAAAAAACACACATACACAAGAAAAACTCATTTCAAAAGGAACCCACTCACAAATTATGAATAACTGTTTAAGTTGAAAATGAAAATGAAACCTTCATCCGTGCCAAGACTAGATTAGCTACTTAGGTTTAGTTTGTAAAACAAAAAAAAAAAGAATTAAGAAACAAGTGTGTGTGTGTTTGGTTACATAAGTGTAGCAATATTAATTTTAATTAATTTATTTATTTATTGTTAATAAGCCTAGAAGAACGCCAAGCGACTTTCCAAGCCATTCCAGTATATCCTCTATCCGCTTTCATTCATTCCAAAAACTCACTCACCATTTTTTTGGGGCTTCACTAACACCTGAGCAGCCTCATTTCTTGCCATTGCATTCAAAAATTGTCCATCAAGCTTCTTACTAACGTTGATATGCCTCTCAAGCAGTATTTGAAAAACGAATTTACTTAAAATACCCTCAAGTCTATGGAAATTGGTAAAAATTGTAGGGAAATAAAATCTTCTTTACTATATTTTTATGATCGCAGTTCATTAAGCATTCTTAATCAGAACTCAAATGAAATGGCTTCCTTAACCAGATTTTAGTTAAAAAAGATAGTTGAAAACGAAATTATTTCAAAATTTCCCTAAGAGAAATAAGTGAAATTGCGGCACAGAATAATCCGACCTAGGGACATTGAGACTTGCGGTACCTCAAATGCGATTTTAATGTAACGTGCAGTATTTTTTCAATTTTTTTTTTTAGAAATTTCCATACGAATTTATGTTTTAGTTTGCAATACTTCCATGATGTGTCATTGAATTCTAAATTAGATTAAATTCCAATCTACTCCATCCACTTGCCCTTTCCATTCCTTATGAACTATTCAATTTCCTGTCCACTCCTATTTGTCTCTTGCGTTGTTCTACATTTTTTTTGTTGTTTTCAAAAACAAAACACAACAAAAAACAGAAGAATTTTTGTATTTAATTTAATTTTTGTTAATAATTCTTTTTTACATATTACATTCGGTTTGTGTGATAATTCAAACATTTAAGGTTCTTTCACATTTAATGAACAGTGGAAGGTAAACAAAAAAAATCAAAACAAAAAACACATTCAACAGATTAAACAAATTAATAAACTTCCTGAAATGTACATGTTTTTTTAGTTAGTGTTTCTCTAAACTTTGTTGTTGTTATCGTTTGCATGGTAATTATTTTGATTTTTCTTCATTTTGCTCTTTTCTATATAATAGTTTTTTTTCGTATTGAATTGATTTTTAAATTATTATTTTGCTCTCTCCCCGCTACCACATAAAAACCAAAAACGAACAACAAAAAAAAACCGTTCAAAAATCTTCATTCCATGCCACGCCTATTAACCGACTCAAAACCCAATTGTACACACCATTTTCCAGGTCACGCCACGAGCACCAGACTCATTGGATTTGCATGCATCGTGCGCCAGTCCGAATCCGTATCGCGACTTGGTCGAGAAGTACGAGGCCTTGTTGGAGGTGCAGCGCTCTTCAATTGCACGCAAAACCAGCAACGGCATGTCGCTCGCCGAGGAGTTCCAGTCGTCCGGCGAATTCAATCAAACGCAGAAGCTCATGATTCAAGCGGCCGCCGCTGTGGCCGCCGGCAACTGTAATGCCTCGTCGAATGGCGATGGCGCCAGCAGCTGCAATGGCAGCACCAACAATGATGCACCGCCCAGTCAGTCGGGCAAGAATAATCGTGGCCGCACACCTACCGAATTCTCCGAGGCCGAGACTTCGTCGTCCGGCTTCTCCGATGAGACGAGCAACAAGTGCACCCAGACCGATGATAGGCCTGGCTATTTCCTATGCTCCATTGGCGATGGCGAGGATTGCAAGTTCAGCATTTACGATGACGCCAGTCCCATTGACTCACGATTCCGCAACCGGCCCGAGTACCGTGAATTGTTCAAGGAAATCTTTGCCGTGCTGAAGAAGGCGGCCGAGAACAAGGAAGAGGGCGATAAACTGCCTCTGCTCGATGACACACATCCGAATGCGGTGGGCGTGGGAGCCGCTGTGGCCAAGGTGCCACCCGTCACACCCGCCAACGAGGAACCGCCCGCAGACTTTGGCGACGACACGCAGAGTATCATTTCGTCCGCCGTTTCGGAGCAGTCCTTTGCCATGTCCGAGTGCATCACGAAGATGGAGCGCAAGACCGCCAAGAAGCACATCATCGAGAAGAACCAGGAGAACCAGCCGCCCAGTTTGGCCACCTCGATTTCCCAGCTGACTGCGGGCCCCAGTGTCAAGCAGATCGTTGAGAATGGCCGCGTCCTAACGCCCCTGAAGCGTGAACCGCTCGAATACTTGTCCGTGGGCGTGGGCATCAAGAAGAAGAACCGCAAGAAGAATCGCAACTTCAGCAATGACCGATCGGAATCACCGGTGGCCCTGCCATCACCACCACGCTTCTACGTAACGAGCGGCAAGAAGCGCAAGGATGTGCGCCCGTTCGTGCAGTCACCCATGGCTGTGGCCGAACACAGTGGCAGTGGACGCGGCTCATCGCGTGGCGGCCCGAAAATCGAATGGAACGGCACCTCGATGGTCATCTACAATCGCAGCTTGACTTCGGCCCAGCAATCGGGCAGTCTGCGCGGACGCGAACTGGACTTGAACGGTATTGAGTATCGGCCGAGTACCGTTTCGCAGGATTTGCACAAGCTCAAGAAACTGGATCTGTCCTATGCGGAGGTGCTGCGGCGAGCGGACGCTTGCAAGCAACATCACCAGCAACAGTTGCAGCGGCGAAGACACCAACATTAAATTATCTCCCGCCCAAGCACCCACGCAACCAGTGTACTAGGCCGCATTAGTACTCAAAGTAGTTGTGACCCCTCCAAAAAAAAAAAAACAAGAACCCTTCACCCCACCCAGATTACATGATGATAGAATGTCCTTATTACCTTGTCTAGACTTGTTTTATTTTTTTTTTTATTCGAATCCAATCCAATTTGATTTAGTCCGTATGATTTTTAATTTAAACGTAATTTTATTTGATTTTATATTAAAGCCAAGCTAAAGTGAAATTTATTTAGAAAAAAGAGGGAAAACTTTCCGATTTGAAAGTAATTATTTGTTTTAATAGCAAGCGGTAGGCGCGTGGTTCTGGGTCCAACGCACAATCCGCCATCTTAAGTTTTTAACTCTTTTTTGTAAATAGTACGCGTTTAAAAACTACACTTAAATCACTTACTTGATGAATGATATGAATTGTATTAATAATTTTTCCTTCTCCTAGACTTTCGAATGATAAAATTGAAAAACCAATTTAATTAAATTAACATAAAATAAATTTAAAACGGCTAAGAGGATTAGCGACAATGTAATAAATTTTGAAGCATTTTTTTTTTAAATTTCTGATTGGGAACAGCAAAACCTAAAATACATTCAATACCTAAGCAGAGACTATATTCATCTGAAGAAGATTTCAACTGCTCTTCTATTTCTACTAGTTACTTTTACGTTTACTCTATCCCCTAGCTTAAGAACCCGAATAATCTTGTTGTCATGAAACGAAAAGAAGAAAGAAAAGAAGAAATGTCAAAATGCAAAAAAAGTCGTGCAGGCTGAACTGAATTACAATAATCATTAACGGTATTAATGTATTCAAAATAAACTTTTCAAAAATTTAAAACAAATTGGTTCGTGTTTGTTTCATTTTCTTTTAAATTTTCATACACTTTTAGCTATGCAGATGGGTAAGTATTTTCTGAAGCGGTTTCGGTTCGGGGGAGAGAGCAAAGGGATGGTTCTTGTTGTTTTAGTTTATGAGATGTTAGTGAGTATGAGGTGTTTGTATTGATGTTTCTTCTGGTTGCTATTCTGTATGGAAACACGATGAGGTTGCGATGGATTGGTTTTGTGATTTGACCTGACCGAAATCGGTGTAATGAGACCTGAAAGTAAGTACAAGTAAGTATTTTTTTATTTGATCAGGAACATTTTCCAACTTACAGTAAAGCAGATTTGGATTATATTTTGGATTTTGCGGAGTTATTTTATTGAATTATTTAAATTTCTGGAAGGAATTCCATTAAAACTCGCAAGGCTGAGGTAGAGCTTAAAGGCGAAAATACATTGTTGTCATCTTTACGAACTGGCGTAACTCACTGGTCAGCAATATCCCAGTGGAAAATTGTTTCATACATCGATGAGTTAATGCTGGCATTTAAGGTATTAGCCAATGCTCTCTCGAAATGAGAGTAAATGAGAAAACACTGACACGATTCATAGCGAAGAAGCATCAATGCATTGATGTGACATTGATGCAATGTGATGCAGAGTGTCATACATGTCTCAGCGAAGTGCCATTCATGAACATCTTCGTCATTGATGCCTGTTCGCTGTCGAATCTATGACTTTTCTAAAGGGCTCCCACTTGGTGGAACTCATGGGAAAACGTATAGGAGATCCTACAGCTCGTGAAATTGACCACGATATGAAGCATTCAATTCCATACTTGCTTTAGGCCCGTAATTTCAACGTTAGCAGTTCTTATTTCGTGGTCTTTATCCAATCCGATGGTTTTGATCTGCAACGCGAAGTGTTTCAGTTGAGAAAGTTGTAGAATATTTACCACCATAAGTGAGCTAAGAAATGCTTTTTCCAGTATCGTGAGAAGTGGACGAAAATAGAGTAGATGTTCAAGTGTATCCTACTCCTCTGTTCATTGCAGTTCCGACACCAATTATTTGAAACCAGACTGGCGTCATCCCCAATCAGACAGTGTCCCGTTATAACTCCTAATGTCATTACCGAATTTATATGGATATCCTCTCAGAAATTTGATAATTGAATTAATAAACTTAAAATATTCAATTAATTGAAAATTTTCATATTAATTCAATTTGAAAGCTAGAGAACACATTTTATTGCATACTTTTCGGATGTATGCAATTGTGACAAATAGTGGGAATACGACTAAAAGCTCGAAAAGTTCTAAGCTTTTAATTTTTGTAGATGCCACTAATTTCATTATAATTTAAGCATAAATGCAAGTTTTTTTAATTCAGTGTATAAAAGTTAAAATTAAATGTAAATTAAATCAAATTAAGGAGATCCTCGTAATTAAAAGATTTATTGCGATGAGTTTTCCTTTTCAAAAGAGCCTTCATTAACTTCAGCAAGGGATATCAAATGCCACATACACTGCAGTATTTCATCTCTTTAAGTAATTACATGCAATTATAACACTTCATAAACAAAATTGGGCTAAGTGAAAACAGAATACCCCAGTCAGTTGACAGCAATAACAAATTTATCACAAACTCACGCACACAACACACTCACAAAGTGCGTTCGTTCGTTGCATTGCATTTTATGCGGTCATCGCAATTAAAGGATAAGTCACTCCTCTTTTGTAAGGCCATTAAAGTATGTCCCAATGCATTTCATGTCGTAGCCATGGCGAAATGTATCCCAAGTGTGTTTCATAACGATGATGCCATATAATTCGGTTCGCTGAAGAGGGTAATTAAAGTTCAAACTGTTGCAACATTTCGAGGCAAGAAGAAAAAGTTTCTCAATGAAAAGGAAACAACATTTAAAAGTGTAAATTAAAGTCGTTGCGTTTGGTTTATATATTTTTACAGCCACTTAAATTTAAGTTGAGACTCCGTATGCCCAGTTCTACTATTACCACAAAGCACTTGGCCAACGAGTGGAGCTTTTCAACGTACAACATTCGCTACTGGAATTTGCGCCTGCGTAAAAAATGCATTTCCCATTTTATTGCGGGAGACTGGAAGTTGTTTCTATTCATGCGGCATTGCTCCCAAAACTCCAAGAGGCAGCGAGAGCTTTCATTTTGCTGAACTAAAGATACGATTTGCAATTTTGTGCTGTGTTTTTCTTTTCTGTTGCTGTTGTTGTTGTTGTTTTATATATATTTTTTTAAATTTCCATAGAGGAAAAATGGAAAAAGGAAACCAAGCAACCAAGGGACCAACAACGGCGGAACGGTATCTAATGGCAATTGAGATAACAATGGTTAATGGCGGAGCTGCGTTCATCCGTTCGTCTGTCTGTCCGATCGAAGTCCTTCGTTTCGGTGGCGGGGGCGGGGGCGAAGTGGGAATGGTGGGGCGTTTTGTTATTTTGTATTTATTTCTGGTAAACTTTTGTTGTTATTGTCTTATTGTTGTGTTGTTGTGGAAATTATGATTGATATTAGAACGAAAGAGTGACTGACTGAGTGAGTGAGTGGTAGTAGGTGAATAAGAAGAAGGCGAATAACAGCAGAAGAGTAAGAAAGTATCTGCGTGCTGTTGTAGTTATAGCAATGGCTGTGGTAGGAGAAGAGGCCCCAGCCAAAAAAGCAGCACTTGCGTATGCGAAAGAGTTTAAAATGTAGTGAAGTGAAGCGTAATCAGCGGTGAGCGCGTAATGAGAAAAGCTGCTTGAGTTTTTGTAGCGGAGAATGTGTTTTTGTTAGAGGTTTGCTTGTGCTTGTTGAACGAGCATCCTTAAAGTATGCAACATATTTTGTACATGTTTGTTGAGGAATATTAATGGATTTTTTTTTGATTTGCAAGAGTGTATGTGAGTGTGTGGGGGAAGGTGTGATTTTCTCATGTAATCCGTACTGTGATGTGTGAAGGTTAACTCACACAGGGTGTTTTGAGATTATGCGATGAATTAGGGAAATGTCAAAGGTTAATTGAGTAGAGGAAGGACCTATGCAAGAGGTACTCTCTCTGTGAATATCTAAACATATTTGTATTTTCTGTATCCTTTGGAGCAGCAAAATCCTTTCAAAATAGCTGCCAATACAGCATGCAATTGAAGATTTTCCACTTTTCTAAGTAATCCTGCCATTTTCCTTGCTTATTGCCGTTCACTCATACGTCGCACGAGTTGATATCTAATATGTTGCATGCAGCATATTTTATTTCTGTGCTGTTGTTTGCATCTACTGCCATCTGCAGCAGATGGATTCGTGCGCATGCATGAGTGGTGTTGCGCGCGTCAACGTCTGATGTGCATTTGAATAATTTAATGGATTTTTATGAGCAGTAAAACGTTCAAGACATTTACAGTTTACACGATTCAAGTACGTAGTCGTGGCATTCCGAGGAAACCAAGCAGCAACAAGGAAAGTAGAAAAGCACTAAGCAGCAGCTGCATTGTATGTTACTATGTGGCTGCATCATTGGCGTCCACATCAGCAACTTATTCAATTTATAGCAATAAAGACAACGCGAAGCGCCAGCGAGCCGAGCCACTTCGAGCATCGACTTCAGCTCAAACGGAAGTTACGTATATTCTATCAGGCAACTTCCGTTCGCCAATGTAGCACTGTGCTGTGTGCCTCAACTCGAATCAACTCAACGCAAGTTGACTCCACTTCACTCGCCTCCCCCAACATCCCCCCCCACATCAAATGCAATAAATTTCAAGTCATTTCCACTTCCGGTGTGGCGCTTTAGTGTAGCGCAGAGCGGCCAGCCTGACTGCCTGTCTGACGGCAGCAAATGTGTTTATTGGCAGCATGCGCGCAGGAGGGACTGCGAGGCGGCCGAGAATTGTCGAGTGGCTCGACTGCAGTTAATGGCTGCGATAAATTCTCAAATCTGTCGCTTCGTTTTGGGTTGGAGAGTAAAGTAAACGGCGGGCAGGAGGAGGTGGTAAATGGTCGTTGGGTTATATCATGTTCGAGTATGAAACATAAAAGCCCATTGATGGGAGCTTCATAACCTCTGAACTTTGGAAATTGAAACAGTGAAGTGTTGCAGTAAAATGGAATGGTATCTAGTGGGAGTGAAGTGAGGTGGCCACTGAAGTTGTCATGTGTATCTGTGGCGAGATCTCATTCCCCCCCCCCCCCCCCCCCCCCATACTAAACATCGTTGGCACTCCAATACAATTATCTTCTTCTTGTGTGTGCGTTGTACGTGAGCAAAATTTCGTCTACACCTCATGCCAGCAATTTTTTTGCTTTCGATGTGACAAAATTTTCCTTTTACAGTAGTTGTTGTGGATGTTGCTGTTTCTTTTGTTGTTGTAGCTTAGGTTATATTGTTATCGCAACAATGGTGTCTTTTTGTCTCCACTTATGTGCTTGTGTTTGTGTGTATTCTCTTCACTTGCTGGGGGGTAGGGTTCTCCCCATTGAATGATTAGTGTCAGCGACACTTGAATCACTCGATGACACTCGAGGTGTAAACGAGCGTAATTTACAACCACGCTGACACTTTACGTTTCTTGGCGGTGCATCAGGCAATGAATTTTATGAGAAATCGGAAGGAGGGAAACTCATGGAGTGACTTTAAAAAAAAAAGTAGAAAAAAGCTTGAATTGCGAGTAGGGAAGATCAACATGAAAAAGAGGAATTCCAGCTGGAATCTAATTTATAGACGAGACAGGCACGGACAAGGATACAACGAGGCAATGCAGGTGGGAATATATTTTATTTTTGTATGCAAAATTTAAATATTTAAACGCAAAATTCCCTTCTTTCTACTACCAAAGCCTGTCATTAAATATTTTGTCCCCTTTAAGTCACTTTGAGACTTTGCTACACTTCACAAAGGAAAAACGAAAAGTACAACAAAGGCCATCATGCACAAAGTCAAAGTCTTTTACTCATCTCCATGCTTTAATTGAGCCCAAGCAAGACGACAACAACACGAACTGGGGCCAACACGAGTTCGCAACGAAGAAGATGTTTCCAATTTGTTTTCGTTTACCTCAGCATATTCCGTACCGGCTACCCCGCAACCCCAGCACCAATTAATTCCTTTCAGGCATACACTTTCCTCATTAATTTGGCACACATTTGCTCGTGTGTCATTATCGCATCTTACGTTCATGTATATTGTGCGCTCCTCCTTTATTCGGGTTCATATTTTTTTCAGCTTCTAGGTACTACACGCATATGCGACATAATCCATCTCAGGAACCGGCTCAGCCAACGGAAACGAGATCAATTTGCGTAAGAAGAGGGAAACGACTTTTTTTGGGGTTTTTTTTTTCTTTGAATGTGTGTATGTGTGTGTGTTATTTTCATTTCCGTTTCTGCTTTATGGTTCGTCTTTGCCTTCTTCCGTTTTGTGTAGCTGTGTAATTTACCCCCCCCCCCCTCTAATTCACATTTGCAAGCTTAATTTAGCACACAAAATAACAACAACAGCAACCAAGTACCAAAAGCGAGTGCGATATTTTGCTTTGCTCATGGCAACTTTATTGGGCTTAGAGCATGTCATGTTGCGATTTGTTTCCTAGAGCGCCGAACGGTTGGTGTGTGCGACTAAACTGTCATGTTGCCTTCTAATGCGGGATTTGCCAATCTGAATTGAATTTATATTGAATTAACCCTTTTCCCGAGGAATTTCAATAAAAACGCACAAAATCGATTGAATCCGTTGCCTGGATGGGACATTTTACTGCGACATTTAACCCCAATGGTAGGACATTACTCATACCTACATAGGTCCCCGTAAATCCGGGAAATACCAAGGAATTGTAATTAAAACATTCCATTGTTTTTATACGTTGGTGCAATTTACATTTAGCCCGTTGGCATGGTTTTGCGCAAAGCCATTCTGCATTTGGTCTATACGCCTGCAGACACACACACACACACACACACACACTCGAGAGTGTAGTGTGCCTCGGCAACCTTACGCAGGTTTATTAATTTACATGCAACATCAACTCGACACCGCACCGTACCTTGCCGCATCGGTAAACATTCTTCATTGTGCGCTCAATGCACTTGCAGCTATGCCATTGTTCTCGGAAAATATTTACTCTGCGTATATGCTCTGTCGTTGCCCTTACAGCTCCACCAATGTGCGTCCAAACGAAACTCCTGCATGCTCAACGTCGGTGGTGGTGGTGATGGTGGTGTTGGTAATAGTGATGATGGTGGATCCATGGTCCATTCCTGGGCTTGCCATTGCTATCTATTTGCGCACAGATTTTAACAATATCCAAAGCATTGTTTGCGTAATAATGTAAATGTGTGGTTTGCGCTGAAAGCCTTTGCCTCTACAAACAAGAATTTATTAAAATCTCACAAACACACGAACACACACACACACACGCACGCACGCACTCACTCGCTCACACATATTTACACTGACACCACTATACCCTACTTCAATTTCCACTGCAGTCCTCTGCATTCTATTCCTGGTCCTGGGCTATGTATGCTCGGATAATGCTGCCTGCCTGCCTGCCCGCCTGCCCGCCTGCCAGTTTGCTTTGCCTGTTTTTGTGTTTTTAGAAATTGTTGCCCTATAATGTTTCGCCTCTCATAAACATTTTTATTAAAGTGTTCAGTGTTATGTAAATGATAATTTAATGTATGCGTGTGTATGTACTGGCCCTGGCCGCTTTCGGACGTTCGGTCGGTAGTAGTTTCGATTTGTTATTGTTGTTTTCCGTAAACGTCCAGTGGGCTGAACTGGCTCCGAACACTTTTTATTATAACTTGTTTGGCCTGCGGTTTTACACACTCCCAGTTGGTGCTATTATTGTGCGGTTGGTCTTCTATGAAATCGAACCATTTCAGTAGGTGGTCCAATGTTTTTCAATTTTCTGAATTTCAAATAAATTTAAATGGCATGGTTGAAATAAATTTCACAAAAATTAAATGGAAATTTGCATATGGTAAACATTTAATTTGTAATTTTAGTTTATTTCACTATTTTACTATTTTCCTAGGAACTGACACCGCACTGAGTTTCGTGCTCAGTGGCTGTGTTTTGATAACTCAATTGCACTACTTTGATGTTGATTTATTTTGAAATTTATGTTTCATTAGGAATATTTGTGTGAGCTAAGCGATGTGTAACCAGAAAATGTTTTTGAAACAACTTTTCATGTTGTTCATTAACTAAAATACAGTGTGTAGGTAATTATGAATTATTTTATTAGCTCCACGATTATAGCAATAATCAGAAGTTAGAATAGCTGAAATTAGCTTGCAATAACTCTGATTTTGTTTTGTAACTGATTTAAACTCATAATTAGTTTAAAAGGTTTAAAAATACATGAGGGAGCCTGCCCAGCTGTTGGACATGTTTTGAAGTTAACACATCAGTTTTGAAAGTATATTAAACCAGTAAATCACCTGTGACTTCTCTTTGACCACTCTTTGACCCTAAATGGACTTCCTTTGGACTCCCTTTAAAAGGGAGTTAAACCAACTTTAACTGCCTCCCCATATCATGAACTACTAAGCCCACTTTTAAAAGTGAAAACCCTGATTCAGAATCTCTAGCCATGCTTTTACAGAATACATATGTAGAATTACAGCTTCCTAGGTCCACTGATGACTGCGGAAGAGGATACTAAAATTGAAAAAATACAAAATCTTGCTCAAGAATCAATAGCCATGGTCTCACAGAATATATATGTGCAATTGCAGCGTCCTAGCATCCACTGGTGGCTTCAGGATAGCTATTATGTCTGCCGCGTCCATTTTTCTGAACTGGAACGCCCCCTTTTTGAAAATCAAAAATCTTTCTCGGAGGCATAGGACATATATGCGAAATTTAAGCTCTCTAGGTCCACTGGGGGTTTCTGGAAGGTGAGGACAGACAGACATACGGACATCAGCACATCCGCACATCCGGACAGATAGACAATGCGATTTTATATGTAGGGATGATGTTGGAATGGAATTAAAACATGGGACAAAATAAAAATTAATTACGTTAAATTGAAACAAAGTACGTGCCCTGAAGGTCGGTTTTTGATCCAAAGTACAGAATTTGTGGGTGCTTGGAAATTTCTAGTATGGAATTTTTTTTATAGTATAAAATTAAAGTTTAAACTACTGTCTATCTAACAAAAAAAACAGAAATTTTTAACCAACGAAAATAATTTCTGAAGCACTGTGCGCTGCCAATTTGTACTCATTAATTAAAATATTTAATTTTTGTTTCAAAAATTATAATCCTTTCAAAGTAATAAAATGTTTTATGTATTATTTACCAACCTATCTATTATTTCATAAAAATCTCCGGAATTCTTCCTTTATGTTCTTCATTTAATACAGAACCCATTGGAATTTTGCATGGCCAATTCTCGGGTGCCCTTCCCAAAAATATCAAAGGAAAAAATCTCAAATCGAATTGGAATTTAATACGTTGCGGTCGGTTGCGGGCTTCGTGTAATCCTTTTTCCTACGCTTAAGTGCGGTAAATACGGTTATGTTAGTATACGTAAGAACCTTTTCGGCAACTACCACTGTCAATGGGCGTAATTCCATTTGGCAAATGAAAGAGAGCGAACGAGCTGGCAAGAAGGAACCAACCAATATTGGAGTAAATAAATAATCCATTGGTATTTCCAATAACCATTGAATGTAAGATACTATCTTGAGTTACGCTGCGGCGGCTGCTCGTAATAATTACGTTGGGAAATGAAATTCAGATTTCGGAATGACTGCGACTGCGGCTGAGGCAAAAAGCCTTTTCGTTTATCACAAGCGAACTTAAGTGACCCTTAACGCACATGTGAATTGGATTGTTGTCTTGTTGTTGTTGTTGTTGTTGTGGTGGGGCAACCTAATGCTTGAGGATTTTCGACCGAAAGCCGCAAAACGTATGCCAATGTAATATTGCGGCTGTCCATGGTCAACGAGTCGATGATGATGACGATGACGATGGTGATGCCGCCCTTGAGAGTAGCAACCAAAAGGAAAGGAGTGCAAAGTAAGGGAAAGTATAAGTTTTGAAGAAAGGCCCAAATGCCGCCGTCCACCTATGTGTTAGACTCCCCAAAACAAATCAAAATCCTATGAGGTTGGCTGCCTTGCTTGTTTGCGGTAGACTTGAGTGGACTCTGGTCCCAAGCCGCAAACCGCTTCTGATACGAATTTGATTATTGAATTATGATTGAAGGGGAGTGTGAAGCGTAAAAGCATTTCCCCCACGAAAAGTCCTTTGATGGGGTTCGTCTGAAGAGAGCAGGAAAATTAAAATGGGAATAGCAATGGGAGAGACCGCACCGCAATGGATTGCATTCTATTTTGAGGAAGGTCGCTGTTAGGTCAAATCTGATAAATTAGTGCTGCAGACTCCACTAGCACACTAACAATAGCACTATCAGGCAGCAGCCACATCCTTGTGGTTTAATAAACTTAACGACTGCTCTGGGTAACTGTAAATCGAGGCAATAAATACTGAAAGTCCTTGCCGCTCCGTGTTGGCTGTTGTTGTCCGTAAGTGTTTTTGTTTTATTATTTTGTTTTGTGTTTAACGCACATAATTGATGTTTTGAGATTTTTGCTGGTCCTCTCGGTCCTTAAAAGCAGGTCATCATGAAATTTATTGAAATATTTTTTGCCCTCTCTGGGTGCCGTTTTATTTTCCTGAAATTGTTGTACTAAATTGTTTTTATCGCCACTAAAAATTGAAAGAGGCAAAAAGTGCCTTCAATGTGTGTGTGTGTGTGTGTGTGTGTGTGCAAGGTTCTACTGCACTTATGTCCTTGTCGCTAATGCTTCTTCTTCGACTATGTGCCATGCTATCGGTATGTGCTAAAGCAGTGCAATATTGAAAAATGTTTTGATAAACGATCGAGGATTACGCGCATACACACTCTCGCACATGTACACATTCACATTCACACTCGCAAGCACCCACACTCGTTCACTTGCACACACGACGCACACAGCAGAAATATGGCAGCGGTGCGCCATCAACTTCCGGCTGCAGCGACTGCATTCCTTTGGCGCTCACTGCCAAGTATTACAAACGAAAAACACAAACAAAAAATGATAATAAGAATTTAGTTCACTTCCGCTTCCGTCAGTCGATTTATGATTTTTATTCTCCATCTACGACGCAGTCATCGCCTCATAAAGGCGAAAAACGTCAGCTGAAGTTTTTGCCAA
The DNA here is from genome assembly GCA_951394025.1 of Heteromyza rotundicornis. NCBI lineage: Eukaryota > Metazoa > Arthropoda > Insecta > Diptera > Heleomyzidae > Heteromyza > Heteromyza rotundicornis. Next base: position 12,049,921 of record OX596010.1, on the reverse strand, counting down.
GTCTCTTGCGCTGTTTTTGCTTTGACTGTATTTGTTCCACTGTGTGGTGTCTTTTGGCTGCAAGATTTATTTTGATCCGCTTTGCTATTATATTCGTGGCGCCATCCGCTGTCACATGTCGAGCAACTCTTAATCTTGGAGAAGTATCTTTTCAGTTTTTTCCCTTTGTTTTGAGCACTGAAGCTTAAAAAATTAAACGCGGCTGGTTGATGAAAGGATTTTTGGGCTCTGCTGTAATCAACTCGAGGAAGTCTCGAACATCCTTTGTTTCAGTTTAGCAGTGTGCGAGGGAAATTAAAACTGAATTGTTTAACAAAAAATGGAATGATTCAAGCTTCAAATGGGACAAAAATGTAATTACAAAGTCACTGCGAGGACAAAACCATCTGTCCTTCAAGTGGTTTCCCAATTGACTAAAAGTTTGAAATGAGTGTTCGTGAAGTGCAATCTACTAGCACTTTTAGAACCCATTTGACACTTTCAATGTTGATGTAGGTATTGGTACGAATGTGAATTGTGTTGAAAAATAAAATAATTTTAAGTGGTCATGGGGCATAGATACCGAGTTATAGCGTTGAGAGATATTTAAAAAAAAAATTCCAATCGATGGAAAAATTCCGACTATGTTTCCACAGCTCAACCAAAATTGGATTTAAAATACATTTTTAGGACTGCGACCCTCTAACGATCTTTGCCGAACCTTCAGCCGAAACTTCTCACAGAGACGAGGCCGTGCCTACAATAAACAGACACGAAATCGTTCCTGTGAATTGCAGGGGGGCGTATAGTTGAATGCCAGTTTCGAACGGCAGAATCAAGTTTCTCCTAAGTTTAACAAAGCTTGAAAAAAGTTGTTACAATGCATTAATTTTTTGTTGTTGTTTCTCTCCGGGTAGGGTAGGGCAGGAGTCGAACCCGATCGCAAGTTACATGTTCTACTCGCTGAGCTACTGCTACCACCAAAATATTATTTGGTTATTCACACCACCCATGCTGGTCAGATGGATAGTATTATCCCAAACGCATTTTTTGAGCTACACCTTCAGATATCAGTAAGAAAAAAAAACAATTTTCAGTTTTAGCTGTTTTTTTTAAACAGTTTTACTGTAAATTTGAAAGTTGTTCGACTGCCGGAAACTGTTATTTTTTCTCTCGGTGTAGTAACCACTACAGCACACTTTTCTTTTAGTATGTATAGTTTGTCATTTCTATTGTGAATATTAACTGAAAGTGTACTACTGAACTGTATACGAGCCATTGAGTTAAAGAATTTAATTTCATATGTATGGGTATTATGTATATGAACCGCTCCTGATCACGCCAAGTGAAAAACTCACGTTCGTTCGCATCTTCATAATGGAAAAGTTACCGTTTTTTCTTTATATTTTTTTTGCCCTTCACTAAAATGATTAATTACAGAATTTATGCGACGGACAAAAAAAAAAACAAGAAAAGTCCAATTTCGCTCGTAAGTGAAATTTAGCAAAGCCCCAGAAATGTACGCAGTCATTTATTAACGGCATCAAGATTAGTGAGGGTGTTTATGTGTGTGTGAGCGCCTCATTTATTGACTTCTGCGAGGAGAGCAGACACACTCTCTCACACACAAGAGTCCTTGAAGTGAAGATATTGCTGGATAACGCTAAAGGCAGCATGGCCACAAATTAAATCTAATTTGGGAAATCACATGGCGCGAAGGACTGAATAAAATGCATACTAAGCGGAAGACAAAATTGGCCAAAAAAAAAAAATAAAAACGTTGTCAACTTTCACAAAGGTGCCCCCTAATTTGAATAGAAATTGTATTTCATCATGTAGCAAAATTAAACATTGCCAGTGTGGAAAAACGAAAATGAAATTGAATTTGCAAAAGCAGCGACAATTGAGTTTGCATGACCGACGAGAGCACATTCAGTACATGGACGACAAGTGCTCCGTGCGATCGTTAACCAGAGAACACATCTCACATCCTTAGTGTCGTTCTCCACATCAGTCAGCCTGCCCGGGCCATAGCTCAAGTAGCAGTACACTTCCGGTGGATTCATCATCTTTGGGTTTCGCGTGCGCCAACAACCGGGGAGGACCGAACGAATGCGGTTCTGTGCGGGAAATTCATTTGAAATGTTGCCCGTGACAGCAACGATGACAGGCAACAATGAATGAATGAATCGTCGACTCGACTCGACGACAGGCGGCACTCAAAAAGGAAGCCATGCGCTGAATGCGAAATAAATAATAATAAAGGAAAAAAAAGAAGCCCTGCGGACGATATGAAACGAAACGGAAGGAACCAAATGTGGCGCGCTGTGGGAACCTAGCGCGCATACACACACATAGACAAACATATACTGCACGCGCGCTCGCACGCCCTGGCATCGACTTCAGGTTTCATTTGGGATCGCAGTCCAATTTGAGCACCAACCGGGCGGGTGGTGAAACGCCAGCGGTGTCCAGGCGGCTCATGTGTTGACAGCATGAAGGATGATGTGGGAATTACGAAATACTTTCTTTTAAATCAATTAGGCATGGGATGTGCGATGCTGATTTCGTTTTCAGCGAGAAATACAAACAAAAAAGGAAAAAAACTGTAAAAAGTGAAAAACTTGCAAATTGCATTTGTAGTAGTGCTAAATGAATTTGTGATGAATTAAATTTCATATACACACAAGTTGGCACAGTGCACAGTGCACAGTGAGTACCTAGATGATTTTAAATTTCAAAAGAAGCCACTTTATGTAATACACCGTGTCACAGAATGAGAGTTTCTTTGTACATTATTGATTTTGTCTTGTCTTTAAAGGGCTTAGCTACTGACTTACTGTGTGACCTTACCCAATTGTGGTTTTCCTTTTTTCCTTTTAATGGATTAATCTCTTGTCGAAATTTGCATCGCAACCTTCCTTCACAGTGTTTTCCAAGGGCTACACACAAATAAATCGTGTTACCCAGTGTTGTGAAGTGCAAATGCGAGGGCTCATTGAATCGTGATGTGTGTGAGGTGTCGACGTTGCTTGTTTTCGGAACTGAGCATTAATTAATTAATAAAGTTCGTGGCTGGCTGGCCGCACCAACACGAAACTTGACGCACTCTGATTTTTCATAAATTTTTAATGAATGGTAAATGTGTTCGCACACGCACTTACACCTACACTCACACAAGCCCACCGCACTTATACGAACACTGGCAAATTGAATAAAAATTTCCTGTATATTTGGTGAAACACTCAGGCACATTTGCGAATTCGTAGGGCATCTCAGAGCATATTGATGATGCGCAATGTGGAATTGATGAAAATGATGAATGGATGCCAAATGAGCACACACTGACACACACACTCAAGAACATCCCATCGAAATCAAGTAAACCGCTTTGGAAAGAAAAAATCTCGACATCGCGTAATCTTCTGCTTCTTCTTCTCCTTCATCATCGACTGAATGCGTTGAAATCAATTCAGCTCACTTTTGTTCGTAGCGCGCCTCGAGAGAAAAACTTTTCGATGACATTTGATGAACATGAATTTTTTCCAATCATCATCATCATCATCAAGAGCATGGCGAGGAAGTGCGAAACGACAAACGTTGATGTCGATGATGCTGATGATGACGACGATGGCACAGCATCGATAAGAGAAATGTTCGATGAATGCAAAACTTATATCAGCGTGAAAAATGTCATTAGTCTTTGTGCTGAGCCTGTCATCTCGACAGCCAGTTGACCTTTGCCATCACCATAGGTGACGGCCTTGAGTGTGGGAGTGTGCATATTAAGAGCTTTTATTTTGGATGAAATTCAATAATACAAATGCCTGTGAAAATATTGTAAAGGCCGTATGCATTTTGTTTCAGAAAAGTAAATTGAACTAATAAATAAAGGGGAAGTGATCCCGGAAATAGAACCGATTAGGAGTGAATGTGGATTGCAAGAAAATGTAATAATTAAATTCGGGAATGTTACCGAATGGAAATGCAATCAGTGGAAATAACCAGAGCAAAGTGGAACAGTATACTGCTATAGCAAACATGGGCCGGAACAAAATGAAAATGAAACACTCTTGGAGATGTAATGAAAATGGAATTGCATAAAGTTTAGAGAGGCCACAGAATGGGAAAGACACCAGGTCTGAAATTGATCGAAAATGCCATAAAGAATTAATGGAAATATGCTAATGAGATATGGCAATATGGTGGTAACATACATGATAGTTAGAGATCTGCACAAATGGACAACAAACCCGATTCAAAATATTTATTTCATTTTCAAGTACTTGAAAAAATAATGAGTGTCTTGAATTGGAAGAGTGATTAAAAAACCAAATGCTCACAAATCATTAGTGTAGCACTCAAAAAGTAGGTGGGCAGCAGAAATAGAGTACAATAAAATATACTGTACTTGACACTCAGTACTCCAAGTAGTTTTCAATACGAATATTAAATGTAATTTTTGACTCGTAGGTGCCGTGAATTTCAGCCTTTGTCTCATATCCGCATATAATTACTAACTGGAATTCTTACTAGATTTTCCCCTAATTTTCATATTCACTGTAAAATACCTTTGATAGTCTGAAATGTTCGCTCAAAATACATAGAATACCAATAACATGGCAAATACTTATTGTTGTAATATGTAGTGGAATTCCGAAGTGGTTGTGGTCGATATGGTATGGTGGGGGTGAGAGTCATTATCGGATTACTTGTGTCACATGCAATTTGGTGCGACAATTTAATCGGGATTTCGTATTGATTTGAATGGAGCCCTAGTTTAATTACTATGGCAGGACTTTTGCATTGGCCAACATGATAGGAAGTTATTGCTGGTTGGAGGGGAAGAGGGCGAGTGGCGCTTGGAATCCGATTAGCTGAATCGAATACACCAATTGAAATAGATGAGATATCAACAAGGACAATGCTTTGAATATCTTGATGCCCGATGATGATAATTTCTGTTTCCAAATGAACAATGCCATACCGTAGAACAAACTAAATGGGAGATATGTACGATACGCCATTGTCCACATATACATACAAGCATAATGGTTTTCTTAAGCTTCGAGTTGTTCGCAGTGAATGCATTTATGCACTGCTTCAGAGATGGCATCGTCATCTTGGGAATGTCATCAGCTGGTGTTGATGTAGTTGAAGTCACATAAGAGTAGGAAAAAAAAAGCTAAGACTAAAACAAACATATCCTTGCGTTTCGCGTTGACTTTTGTACATTCTCCGTTTGTTTCCTTTTCTCTCGATTCTCCGTTAGTCGTTCAGCTTTTTGCCAACTTTGGGCTAAGAACACACAAGCGAATGTTGAAGTTGCTTTCGCTCGTACGATAAAAGTCAAATACAAGTTTCCTGGCATGCCATGCCATTCCATTTCATTCAGTTCTCATTCATTTCGATTCCTTTCATTTGATTTCAGTTTTTTGTATTTGCTGTTGGTGGCTGCCTTTTCGCTTTTGTGGTGCGTTCGTCTACTCAAAAGGGTCAAGGGTCAAAGGGGTATTGCCAATAGAATTGTAAACTTGTATGCTTTTTTCTCTTTTCGTCTTTTCTGTGTTTATTTTTTGCGTATTTCAGCTTGAAAGGAAATGTTACCAAAAAGTTTTGAGTCCCGTTTATTTGAGATGAGATCCCATTTCTGTGCTCTTAAAAGCTAAATATTGTGTTAGATTGCGGGGGAGGCGGAGCAGCGAGAGGGCTAAGGTCCCTAGTTGCGCCCAAAATGATTCGAATTGCTACGTTAGACATTCAAGTGCCACTTACGGCTTCTTATGGCTGAGCAAATATTTAATTAAAACCCTTTTTGAAGAATTTTCCTAGCACCGAAATGGCTTGGGTTCGGTTTCAGTTTCCAAGTGTGTTTCGGTAGAGGATTTTGTGTTTTTTTTTGCTGGCTCGGAGGCAAGGGTTCATGAATGCTTAAAATATTTGCGGGAACATGTGTTGTCTCGGGGCGATATTACAAGCGGCTTTTAATAAGAACATGCTTGAGGGGCCTCATGCGGCAAGCAGACAGCAGGCGGATGAATAAAAAGCGATAATGGCAAATTTAAAGAATTTAATAATAATTTCAAAAGCAAAAACAAAAGCAAAGACAAAAGCAAAAACAAAACCAACTAGGAAGCCACTATTCCAGTCTTTAATGAGATTTTAAATAATTTAAGTTTTGAAAACATTTTAGTAGATTTTGCCTAGTACTTTGATTGGCTTCTCTTCGGGAATCATCAATTAGGAAGGAGATGCCGTGCTGATGATGAGGCGTCCAACTTTCATTTGTCCAAATACCACTCACAAAGTTATGCTCTTCAATAAGAAAAACTTTTACATTTTCATTAGACGGTAGCCGTATATAAATGGCACATTCAGCCAACATCACTTAGCCAACCTGCTCGTTCTCGTTCACGAACTCATAATGAAGCATCACCACTCGAACACAAAATGAGATATTAGCATAATCCGCAATTCACAATCCGCTTCCGCTTCTGCCACTTTCGTTTCCGCTTGACTGTCTCTCGGCTGCCTTCTGCAATTCCTCATTAATGCCCTGACAAACATAAACAGCAAATAACTGGGCATAAGTTTCGTCGTCACAACTTTTGTGGAGCCACTGAGGGGGCCGGAGTCAAACTTTTTCCAAGGGGTGGTGGGTATTTTTTTTCTGGGAGGCATTTGTAGCCATTCTGCTTGTTATCTGTGTGCCAAAGTGTGTGTTTTTAACTGCTAAAATATGGGCGGATGTTTCAGTTGTCCGTTCCTGACCATCGTTAGAGCTTCCGAAAGGAAGGACAAACCGACACGACAACAAACAGAAATAACCAAAATATAATAATATCTACTAAAAGGCATAATAATGACTTCGATATTGTCTCTCATTGCGAAAGCACCATGTTGGGGCATAAGCGTGCACAGTAGAACAATTTTAGAAATTTATTTTAAAAATAAAATTTTTGGTTGAAAGCATTATGGTTTTTAGTATCCTTGCATAGATTTCAAGGAAGATTAAAATTCAAAGATTTCATTAATCTTATTAATTTCCTTAAACATATTTTAGATTGCAATTTCCTCTGTGTGCGGACTGTCGCCAACGGTTCATGCTAAAGTCATCATCATCATCAGTAGCAACAGTAGCAATAGTAGCAACAGTAGCAGCAGTAGCTCTTGCATTAGTAGCCGAAGCAACATCATCATCGACAGATTTCGCATTCACCCCATTCAAGTGATGGTCATGAACGGCCATTGAGCGTGAGGGGTGTAGGTTAACAGACGGCATCCGTCAGAGACGAGTGGTGTTTGTATTGGGCGCACACTGGAAATGGCTTGCGAAATTTTGGCAGGCCATCAATTCCATTTGACAGGGACGACATGAGTTTATTGCGTTTGTGTGATTTGCGTTGCTAATGTTGCGAATGGTTCCCGTTGGCCGTGAGGGGGGAATGCGACGACTAACGAAACGGTTTTTAGCAAAGTTAATAGATAAATCTGTGCGGCGCCATTACGGAAAATCGCCATAAAAATGTACAACAAAAAGTAAAAGAAAAATATGAAAAAAAAATGTTTTTTCACATTTTCACATTTGCCTATCAAAAGCTACAAATGGCAAATATTTACAGAAATTAATATCACGTATACGCCCGAGTAACCGCATTTGAAATGAACAAAAAACTATGAGAAAAACCCATGTGAGTTTTTTTCAGCTGCCTATTGTGTTGCTTTTTTTACTCAACAGCAAATAGAGAAATCACCGATGAGCCTGGGTGCGTCGGTGCAAAGAAATATTTCGAATACAAACAAGAAGAGAAACCAACAAACAAACAAACCCTGTCGACATTTTGCGGTTGGCGCCTAAACAAACACTTATTTCTCAACGCAGACAATGGGCGTTAGCACCGCGTCTGCCCCTCAGCGCAAATTCCAGCATTTTAATTAATTTATGTAACAAAAATGTTGCTGTACGCTCTCACAAACATTCATGAGCACAACATTCGGTGGCAATGCAAAAAAAAGGCCTTTTCGAAATTTTAAACAAAAGAATTACTCACACACACACACTCGCATATAATCACATATACACACACTCAGTCCTTTTCAGAGGCAGTGAAAAACTATGAAATGCCGTTTATTGTTGAACAATTTTTTTTCAGATGTTGCCAACATTTGGCGGCTCTATATAGTCGTGAAGCGAATGGGTGAAAAAAAGAGGCGCACTTAAATTGTTTTTGTTTCGCCTTGTTATTGTTATTTCTGTGTGTGTGTTTGCATGTTTAGAAATGTTTCAAAACAAAGGCGTTGTAATTAATTTTCGCACACACGTCCATACAGAAATTGTGCATGACATAATTTGTGAGTGTGTGTGCGTTGTAGGAGCTCATACACATACACATACACATGCACACACACTCAGACAAACTGGAAAAACTATTGTTCGCGGCTTTTGTGGAAATTTTGACATTTGTTCGCTATTCGGTAGCTATAATTGCGCTGACAATGGCAGGAACGTGACAACAACAACAGCAGAGACACAATTTGAATATATTTCAAAATAATTTCCAGTGGAAATTCCTGTTCACATTTATTGTTTTATTCGCACATTTGTTAAACAAATGCCTATTTGTGTTGAATTACAAAATTTTACCGCTTTTGTGTGAAAATTGTATATACTAGGGGTATTCACGATTTTGAGTATTTTACCTTGTATTCAGAATTTTTAATAAATTTGCCAATGAAATAAAAAAAAACTAGTAAGAGAATTATCTTTGGTCTGACCGAAGCTGAAATACCCTGCACAGTACGACACATTCTTAGATCATTTGTTGGTAATTTTATCGAACATTTTTCGGTATTTCATCGATAGTTTAATGATATGTTATTGATAATTTTACGATAATTTATCGAGAGTTTTTCGATATTTCAATAATATTTTTCGATAGTTTATCGACCATTTCCACTTTATTCCTGATCCATTGCAAAATTTTGTTCCACTTCCATTTGGTTCCGGTCAAATTCCATTTTGTTGCAGTTCCATTACCATTTCGTTCCCGGCCTCACTTTCCAATCAAATGCAAGAAACGGCGTCCAAATCGGTTAAGTATTTCTCAAGATAAAGTAAACTAATACAAATTTGGCTGCCATTTTGTATGGAAGGTAGGCGTGGTTCTTATCCGATGTTGCCCATTTTAAAAGGAATTCCAAAATGACAGACGGACATGGCTAATAGACTTAGGAGGTTACAAACGGTGTGACAAAAACCATATACCCTTAGACACTAGTGTGCCGGGTATAATTACAGTTGGTTGCTTTAGATTCCATGCTGTCTGTCGTCATGATCCAATTAAAAAAAACCCAATTGTGTGTGTCCGAGCCTTGAAGCAAAAACTCAGGAACTCAACTTTTCAGCTGTCACATTAAAAAAAAAATAACAAACCGCACAAAATTGTTACCTTTTACATATGTATGTATGTGAGCCAAAAAACCGTGTTATTTTTTTGTAGGTTGGAGATCATAGCACCGCATTGCCAAAAGTGCCCGAAATGCAAATACACCGAATGTACATAGACAACCAAGAAGCGGAAGAAGTCATTCGTCATAAGGCATGTGTGTCTGTGCATATGTGTGTGTGTGTGTTGCCATGTATGTGCCAGTGGCACAAATACGCAAAAAGGAAGTGCTACGAAATTCCTGACACTTTTTGATGGATTGACAAATGGCAGAGCGGCACCGAAAGTGGAGCAAATACACATAAACTCGGCAGCGTATATAGCACAAACAAGCATCTTTTCTACGCTTAACAAGAAGCAAAATACCCATGTCAAGTTGTCAGTTGGCACGGAAATAAGATTCCAATGATATTTTATTAATGTACAAAAGCTAAAAGTAGCAGCGAGGAGAAGGGATGCCAGCCATGATGTGGAAAAAAAAATTTAAAAAATCGATGGCAAATATTGAAGTTTTGAATTTTTAGTTATTTTCCAGTAGCTAAAAATATAATGTTTCCTTTTTTTGTATACAAGTTCTTACTACATCCTTACTCAATGTTGTGGTGACTATTTTTAGAAATGTCCTTTACACCATTTTGATGTGGAGGGAGGCTACTATTTATGGAATTTTTTGCACGTGTGATTTCTTTTGATTTATTTTATTTTTGTACGTTTAAATTTGTAATATTGTTGCTAAGCCAAATCGGTTGTGCTGCCACTTGACAATTGTGGGTCCTTCACTTGATTTTCTTGTGGTCCTTATAGCGCTCGTTTAGTTTATCAGCTTTGTGCTCTTGAACACATGACCGGTATTGATCCATCACACCGAAACAGTTGCACATTTCGTCGGAGTTTGTACGCAGGCATTCGCTGATGTTTTCGGCCAAATTTTGGCAGGGACGACTGGCTGTTAGTGAGTGGAGTATGTGCGATGAATGCTGGTAGATCTCATCGAACTCTTGCTCTATTTCCTTAGTCGATCTGGAAAGGTTTTTTTTTCTTTTATTGAAAATCAAGTTGTTTTATTCGAAAAGTAGGGGAGAGGTACGTAGATTGGACATGTTTTTGTGTATAATGTATGAAAATCACTCATACGACATATATGTACTGTACGACAATCGTTTTACGTGGAGTAGTTTCTTTGGTTCAATTTTAATAATGTTTTGAAGTGTTGAGTTCAAGTAAGGATCCAAACTTGGTACTGCCAAATTCATAAATGAAAATGCCTACAAATCTACATTTATTAAAACCAATTGGTTGTCTGTCTGCCACTCTGGATGTCTCTAAATATATCACATGCACCCATGTCTTGAGACACACGAGCAGAATTTATTATTTTCAAAAAGGGACCGTGTCAGTTCATAATATTGGCGGGGAAGTTTGCGTTGAGGTGGTCAAAAGATTGTCCGATGAAGTGTTAATGGAGGTACATCCATACGTCAGTATCGCAAAGTAGCAAACATTTATGGGAGATACGGCAGTCCTAGAAATTCTGTTGATGTCACAGTTCGCCGTTTACAAGATCTTGTCATGTCATATTGTGAAACACAAAAGAGAACTATTTTCCTACTAGCTTACAGCTTCATTATTGCCTCCATTGATGCCATCGAAATGCAGCCACGTCTCACCGCCTCGTATGGCTTTGCTTGGGCTTCTTTCACTTGTAGTTGTTGCTGTTTCTTGCTTGCAGACGCGCCCATTCTGTTATGCTTTCGTTCGCTTCTGTATTTTGTTTACCTTGGACGTGAAGAAATTCCAGGTCGAAATTAATTTGATAATCTAATAGAACAACAAAACGAAAGAAGAAAAAAATCCCTAATTAATAAGGAATCTTGAATTTTGGTAGAATGAAGTTTTCACTTTGAGTGAAGCTTTTGACGCAGAATGTGGCAGCTGCTGCCGGTTCTTTGGTTTTTGCGTGAAGTGCTGTGGAATTGTGTGAGTGTGCTATGCGCTGCCTTTCAAGTGGCAGGTGTTGTCCTCAAGGTAAATGTGCGGCAGTTGGTAAATATTTAATTTTTGTTGGTGTTAATAAGGTGTGAATTTTCCAAAATTACTTAATTGGCGCGGGCACATCTTGCCAGTGATAATGAGGGAAATCTGTTTGAGGTGCGGTGGCGGCATTGTGGCTAATTTTGAGAAAATTTACAGTGTCACAGTGTAAATATTTACGAAGAATATTGGGCAAAATTTAAGATGATATTTAAGAAAAAGCAAACCCAACTTCTCTGACCCAAATAACAAAGCAACCCTGTACTATTAAGGCATACATAACTTAGAGTTTACTTTATTTTATGTGTGTATGTGTTGTATTTTCTGCAACGTAATCAATTTCCTAGAAGGCGACCTTTTGTATCGAAAGCGGCCTTTGTTCCGTACAAAAACGGTATGTATTGTATGTGAAATTTGTGTTTGCTCATGCTGACATTTTGCTAAATACTTGCGATTTTTCTCGCTGTCATCTTATTAACTGACATCTTCCATCCTGCCATCATTTGACGTCTTTTCGCCACCGCCTTCATACACCATAAATCACAAAGCATAATTAAGACATGATTACGGCCCAAAATTCAGTTAATCGAAAAAGCAAAAAAAAAGCGAAAAACATTAAAATAAAACATCAATTTTTGTAAACGTTCGCTTTAGACGACGTGCTCTCACGTCACCTTCTTCGTCTGGCAGATTATATTGCCTTGCCCTTGGCGAAAATGAAAGTGAAAGCCTCTCGTGAAAATACAACACCCCAGGGAAGAAGTGCCGCGTCACAATTTCAACGATTTTCGGTTTTAATTTCGTACGTGATCAGCGCGTAATTAAGAATTCATTACGAAGCGTCTTTCGAGCGGAGGCTTATTGGCCGAAGGTTGTGGGGCTGATTGGTTTGTTGTAAAGGGCGATTCAACTAGGTTATAATACATTAGGGGTATTTACAATGTAGGATCGATGGTTTGTCAGATGAGGTAAAGCACCACATTTGCTTTTTAACTCACTCATCACAAGGATAAAAATTAAATCTGTTCTTTTATCCTTCAGCCAGCCAATATTATAAGCATAAGCGCTATGAAAAGAGTTGCCAACCCAATGCAGTTATTGATCAAGTTGTGCTCCCATTGGGAGAAAAAGAGAAAGACATTAAGTAATTAAAAAAAAAAATGTGGCCAATAATGAGTCCTTAATGAGTGTTCCCGGGAAAAACAGCAAAAAGCCACAGAATGGTGCAGCCTGCCTGCAAATACGTTGCGGTAAAAAAAGAAAAATAATTTAATTAAAAATGCATTAATTAGGCTTGCCAATGTACAGAAAGCGTGCTTCAAATAATGACGATAATGACCTTTTTATACAAAATGATGCTGCACACACACACACAATGATAATGGTGAGGATTGACAAATTTGTGGGTGTTTTTGTTGTTAATGTGACATGTCCTGACCGTTTTCTTCTACTCGGAAACTAACCACACAACTTGTCGGGCGTAAATTATTGGCGGTAATGGCGACTGCAATGGAAATTCTGTGCATTGGCAACACAGCCAAGCAGAGAGAGAGAGAGAGAGAGAGAGAGAGAGACTCGCGAGTGCGTGCGGTTGGCAATGGCGGCAAATAATTTCGGTTCATAAAATGTGGAAATTTACAAGTTTGAAGTGAAATGCTTTTGTGGTTTAAGGACGAACGGGATAAGCGCAATTTACTGGAAGAATGACAACGCATGAACATACTTTGGTATGTGATGGCGGAAAGAAACGGAAGGAAATGGAGCACAGTCATGGGACTGCTGGCGAGGTTATACAATGGCACGCAAGGAGTATGGTAAAGTGTCACTTAGGGTATATTTTATGAACTGAACTACTCGCAAGTGTCTTCAGCATTTTTATGCAAATTATTTTCGCTTATTTTCCCGCTTTTTGATTTCATCGAGGAATGCGCACAATAAGAAAGGCAAGTTTACAGCTTGGTTCTGCTACTACATACACACTCACTTTAGCTTCTCCTTGTTATTCGCTTGTATTAAAAAATCATCGTTGGCAGTGTGTGCGTACATATATGGGTGTGTTGCAACAACTCGATTTTAATTTATTTTGAAAGGCAAATCCACTGAAATTCCACAAATGTCTGTTTATGAAATCCTCCTCAGCATTTAACGGCCAAGAGGGGGCTGATTCGCCGTTTCCCTCGTTGCTCTTTTGCTTTTTTTCGCCACCATGAAAAGTCAATAAATTCCGGAAATTGTTGTTCCATTGTGAATTTTCATTAGCCACGAAAATACTTTCGGAATTATCGTTAAGTGCTTGTTAAATTCCAAGTAGGTCGGCAGCGAACAAAAAATCCTGGCAAAATGTGAAGAGAGAGCACTACACTGTGAAGAAGTAATAAAAATAAAGCAATTATGTTTCAAGAAATTCCCCAACAGGATAATTCCATGCCGCAAATTGTGTATTTTGTGAATTTTGTGTATTTTGTGAATTTTGTGAATTATTGCCTCCTTTTTTCCGAGTGTATATAATGGCATCGTAAAATGATTAATTACAAAGTTGGCCGGACTGGAAAAGCAACTCAAAGGAAACAAATAAAATACAACCAAGAACTTTTGCCACACACAAACAAGAAAACAACACGGAATTAGAAAAAGCCAAAACGTGCACTTGACTGACATGTGATGGCGCGGGTCACGGAGGACGTGGTGGCATTCCTGATGGTGGTGGCGCCAGTGGTCGCCAACACTGTTTGACCTGTCAAAGCTGCAGTCGTAGCCAAAGCTGGAACACAACATCAACAAAAGTGGCATCACTGCCAACGCACACTAATGAAAACAAATGAGAACTGCTGAAAGCAGCAGCCCAACATCACAGCAGCAACTTTTTTTTTTGGTTTGTAAGCGCAGCGCATAAAAACAAGTTGCCACTTCTGCCCTCTACTCGCCGAAGCGAGGATGGAAAATTACTGCAAAAATAATCAGCAACACTGGTTTTCGTTGTACGTGTCCCCTCCACTCCCTTTGGCAATTTTTCCCTCGCACACCTTTGCACATTTTGCTGGTTGGTATGATGTGTATGGCTGTCGGTTGATTGTGTATATGTGTTTGAGCGCTAATTGCAATTTATGAGCAAACGAGCAAAAATGTGCATGTTTGAGCGGATGTGTGCCTGTGTGATTTGCATCACTGTGCTGGGGGGATACAACATTTCTCGGAAAGCGGAATTTACGCTTAATTCACGATAAATATAAGAGAATGTATGTGCGTGTGTGTGTGTGTGTATATGCTTCATCGCTGCCTTTATCAATGCTGCCGGATGTCCGCCACTCGCTCTCTTGTCAAAATAATAAAAAATAAAAAAAAAAATGGAAAAACCTTATGCAAAAGCTTCTAAGGCCACGACCAACGAGCAGCTCAAAACTTCACATGACGTTCCGTGGGTGGTTTCATCCACCGGGAAATTACGCTCCAACAGGAAACGGAAAGAGACGTACCTACTCATGTGTTGTTGTTATTTGGTTGTTGTTGCACGCCACTAGGTTGGATACACATGCGGTTTTTGTGTAAATAACAAAACCGCTTATAAACGACGGCCTCACACTTAACTCTTGGGGTCCTCTTCCCGCAGAGGATCTGATGCGAAAAGCTCGCGGTCGCCAGAACTCGGTCAGTCACTCAAACTCATTTGCAAGCGCATAACAATGTTGCCACCCTTTATTTAGTAACGCCCCAGTTTGCCTGAGTGTCGAAAAGTTAATTGCTACACTTAAGGGAAAAGATTAGTCAATCAACCCAATGGTAAAGAAATGGAATGAGTTGCAAAAATTAGAAAATTTCAGAGGCTCATGAGCTCGCAAGGAAGTATACAGCTCTTGGTATACCGCTCACAACGTGGAAACTATGAATAAAATTAACAACAGATGATTCTTTGTTACCACTTGCAATGTAAAAAGCCAGATCAGGTCATTGCCGAATCTGAAGCAGTAATAAATATATCACAGATGATAGATGTGATCATTGGTCACTCACTGTCTGTTGCAAGGTCTGTTGTATTCGCTAACGATGTCCGTAGGATCTTTAGAGACGATGAGGAAGAGGAGACAGTTCAGCATCTGCTGTGCCTTTGTCCGGCGCTATCTTGTCGCATGAGTGAATTATGAACCCTCAAATATTTTTCATAGCTTTCCTAAACCAAACCACTGACAACATCGGTGAGTCCTGGCAATTTGCCACTTACGAATTATAGGGCATTCGTTCCGCACCCTCTCAAATGCATACTGAAGATTAGAATTTTGTCTGCTCTAAGCTCATCCGCAGTACGTTGCACAACGTTGACTGCGACTGGCGCCCTTGGGATGATTTCGCCTTTAAGTGATGATAACAAATATTTTTCTTTTGGCTGCACTCGAGATCAACTCGAAGTCACTTTTAAAGTGAAAATGGAAAAAGTTTCAATGGTTTTACATGTTTGCATTTATTTGTGTCACTGTGTGGTGTGGTTGTATGTGCATAAACACTCGAGCACACAGATACAAACACTCACCGTGTCAGCGGGGCTAACTGTGTTTATCGCCCCTCCTTTCGCAGCACCGTCTGCCTCAACAGCCATTTCCCAAACAAAAGCCAAACGAAATGTTGGCGTAGTACCCACTTGTCGCCCGTAGCACAAAAACCAAGTTGCATTTGCAAAGCGGAAGGGGGAAGTGGGGGGGGGGGAGGGGTGGTTGGGTATTTCGAGCAGCATATGTGAGCATAGATGTGGCTTGTATGCGTGTATGTGTGTATGACTGGCGGCTACCAAAGTGTACATTGTGCTTTGCTTAACATGAGATGTGTTCCGCCAGCACACCGCGTGAGATGCCGCCGCTGAGGGCGACAATGTCATCAGCTTTTGTCATGAGCTCTCGTTAGATTTTCTATTACATTTTCCACTTTAAGTTCTTGATGGTGTTTGTTGTCGTTTGTGTGCCAGAATTTCCCTCAATATTTTGTTACTTTTCCTTGTTGTTGGCGCTTGTATTTAGATTAGAGACTACAAAATAGAAAATAAAAATATTGCCAACACTCGAGCAGCAGTAGTAGCAGGAGCTTTTGTTGTTATCTGTGAGTGGCTCCGCTACAGATGCTCCAGCATCGATTGCCACTCAAGTTCAATTGGGGTACAAAATGAAATTAAAAGAACACATACTCAATTGCATACACTTTGTTGTGTGCTTGGTGTTGTTGTAGCTGGTTGTGCTTTTTAATTAATTTGGCGAAAGAAAGTAATCGAATGTCACGTTTTGATCAGCCTTTGAACGTGTGACAAGGTCCTCGTGTCCTTTCACCGGGTGGCTGTATATAAGTGGGCCAGTGGGTGACAGACAGCTGAGCGAAATGGCTTGGATCGATTAACAAAACAAATCCGAAGTGAATGGTTTCTTCTTCTTCTGCTTCCAAATAATGGAAAATAATACATGTCAACCGTTGGAGCATAAAGCTATGCCCTTCGCATTCCGCCAAGAGGAAAATTATAGTTTTCATCCCATGCACTTGTTGAACAAAAGAATGGAAACAAAAACATCAAAAAGTCATCATAAAGCCGCTTCCAGAACCCGGCCTGGCGCTATTTTTCTTTCGCAAAGAACTTCTTACTATTTTCTATTTCTTCGTCCGTCACTCATCGTGGCAATCGAATCGCCCCCGCACTAGTTTCTTATACTCACTCACACAACTCAACTCAACTTAAGAGGATTTCTAAACAGCCGCAGAAGCATCTGGCCTGCAGCACTTGGCTCGCTGCCAGTTGCGAGAATGCTGTGCTGCTCCGAAATGCGGAAATGCCATCACGATTACGAAACTGGAATGAACGACTGATGGCACTGGCGGCGACAGCGGTAGTGGTGGCGGTTCTGAGGCCGCTTGGGGCACCAGCACAACCAGCAGGAGCAACTTATTTTAATCAGCTTCAAGTGCGCTGGGGTAAAACGACAGCTTCCAGTGCATTTGTCTGAGCGGAAGTGTTTGTGTCTTGTTTTCGAGTTTTCGAGTTTTCGTTGATAAAAAACCCAGCGCACCGGAAGCTCAGATTTGTTTTTCTCTGTGTCTGTGTGTTGTGCAGTAATGCACACAAGTTTCGTTACGTATGCCAAAGCGCACACAGATTAAGTTTTGAATGTTTTGCGTATGACAAAAACACTTGAGTAATTTCAATTCATTTTTTGATTTGAGTTAATGCTCGACTTCCTCCTAATTCTTTTGCTTGTATTTTCGTTGCTTTTGCAAAACAATAAAGCGAAAATACTTGAAAAAGGCCGCCTTGCCGCGCTCTGTCAGTGTGTTTGCGTCAACAAATTAGGCTGCCAAGTGGCATATGCCATAAACGTTAGAAACAAAAATAGTGGAAGACGAAAGCATATCTGTGCACTGTGGCACTGTACAGTGCCAGCTCTTAATCCTTTGGGTAATCGCAAATCTTATTTGGGTTAAATGACGTAGTTCGCTAAGCAAAAGAGTATGTCGCAGTTATTTTAATGATGGACGGTGGTATGCAAAATTTATAAATTTGTGAGCAAGTAAAGCTCAAAGTTTTTCATACAAACTCAACTCATTGATTTTTTTGAGTGCTGAGTATGTGTGTACAAGCATACTGTGGCAAATTACCACATTAATGTGGGAAAATAGGTTAATGAAATTTTGTTTACAAACTACCTCAATTCAGTTTTTCATCTGGTTTATGCTTAGTGTACTTCTTGCGTAGCGTTTTCGGCACAAGCTGATGTTCGTAATGAAATTCGTATTTTCTCCTTGATGTTAATTTTATTTTTGTTTGTTTTATTTCGTCGTTTTTTCCTCTTTTGGAGTGTACGAATTTGCATTTGGCAAATGTTTTACAGCTCATTAGCGCATTCAAGTTTACTCGCTTAATTCATTCATTTCCATTTATGAGCCATGCAGGCAGGCAGCAGTCGACGAACGGATACAAAAAGCAAATGCGAACGGCAGTGGAGCGCACAGTCTAATGGCGACGCACAGTGTAACGGGTGAGGGCAAAAAGGCAATGGAAAAGTTTGTGAATGAGAGAACAGATTTTAAGTTTGAAATAGCCTAGAAATGCCTTAGCTTTGTCACTGGTGGACAGAGGAGGTGGACATTGAGGTTGACATGACTAATACTAAGAAAAATACTAAAAAAATTAAAAATTTCGGATCTAATATGGCTTCACGTGAAGATTCAATGGAAACTCCACGGTGGATTACTTCCACTACTGTTGGTCAAAGGATTCATGGGTGGGTTAAGGAGGTAGTACTTCTACTACTTCTACTACTTATAAAACCAGTTTCATATAAATTTATATTTACTCTAATCGGGTGAAGACGTTACACTGTGCGACAACGCCATTTTTTATTTCTTTATTATTCCCTTTTTCTGCAATTGCGTTTATGGGATTTTACTTGCTCGTCTTGTATACGCTATATTTTGTTGTTGGCTTAAATTTTGAAATGCACAGTCAAACCTGAATTGCGCGGAAGTCACTAAAGTTGGCAATGGCTTCCTTTCATTTCCATTTCCATTACATTCCTCTTCTCTACTCTACTGTACTGTACCACTCACCTCTTCATCTCCTCATCCCTCTCTGCCTTTTGCCACCTTTCAGACATTCAAAACAATGCTGTCAATATCAACGTAAAATGCAATGAGTCTTAAAAACCATTGAAGCGTTAAAGGAAAACGCTCCACGGCTTAATTAGTGCGATTGTTCAGTTTTTTGGGTGGATTGGTTTTCATACAGAATTGCGGCTATGGTTTTTATTGTTGTTGTTTGTTTGAAGTGGTTTGTGTTTTAATTTTGTGGTTATGTTGAATGCTATAAATACGAAGTTGTTGTTTGTTTGTTTGTGATTTAGAGTGTTTTTGCTAAAATGTGAAATTACCATAAAAAATTGTTCTACAATCGATTTTTTTAAATTTTCTAAAAAATAATTAAAAAATTTTATATTAAAAAAGGTTACTAAACTTTTGAAAGATTTCTCCAATATGTAGTCTCTTAAACTCATTTTATGACTGGACATCGTAAAGATTTTAAACATGAATTTAAAAGTCAACTAACTGCGAAGAATATGAAGTTTAGGACCCACTTTCCGTTACCGCCGCTTAAATCTGTCGGTTATGAGTCATTTCGGAATTTTACGTAGCACGCAAAAGTGCTTAAATGAAGATTTTTAAATACATTCTTGCCACCCATAAAGGGGAGCACACTGCCGAACATAAGACACTCTCCGGTGTGCAACATACAATTTTGCCAATGTGGCTTCATCGCGCTATCTGGGGGTAATAATAAAATCCTACCATCTCTTTACCACAGCGCACCACCAAGGCACATACGTTCCCCGCCACACGTGTGAAATCTGTGTGCGTGTCAATGCGACGACGATGATGATAGTTTTCATGGCGGGTGCACTTTTCCTTTTTGGCGGTGCTCAGCAGAGTATTCCGCTCACGTGTTCACTAATTTATTGCATGCATTAAGCTGCAATAATGGCGCTTTCACGAGGCAAACAAGAAAACAGCGAAGAGAAAAAAAAAGTTATTTTATTTTCTTGGCAAAGTGACTGAATTTCATATCGAGGAGTGCAGACGTTGGTGTTGTTGTTTCATTCCATGTTTGGCTGTGTGAGTGCTCCTGACTGACTGTCCGCTCGTTCGTTCGTTGTGTTTTCTTTCTTACATTCATTCGTTTCATTCGATTTCGAAAGGAAATGTCCGTAGTTGGGGAACGGGAGCAGAACATCCTGCGGCGCTTTTTAAATGAAATTCGGCGGAAATAAAAGCGAATCATGTCGATGCGATGTGGAAAATGGGCGAAAATCAAATGTCTCGGAAAATCAATGCAAATATTTGGTTGCGAAAAGCGCAGGAGTGTGGCAGCGCTGAACGTTGAAGATGTGTACATTGTACATATTCGCTACTTGTGCAGATTGTAAGCGGAAGCGGAAGTTATGCTTTTTGTACTTAAACAATCTGGCGAATTGCGGGCGCTTGTGTTGTGTTGTTGGTGGAGTAAACAAAAAAGAAAAAAAAACAAACCCGAGAGTTTATTGCACAAATAAGTGAATATAAAATGAAACTTTTCGGCTGTTCTGGTGGTTGTTCTTCGCATAAGTGGCGAAAACTTCTACAAATTTCGGTTTATTTCTGGATGCAATATGTTTGGAATTTTATTTTTATTTGTCGTTTTTTTTGTTTGGGTGAAATAAACCACACAAATTTTACTCAAACTGCACCATTTGCCAAAAACGTAAAAGTTTAATGGCTGCTCTATCAACGTTTCGCCTTGCTTTGAGTTGTAAATACGGCGAATAATTTAATTTGCTTTTGAACTAAGTTCGCTCAACTCAACTCGACGCAGCTCAAGTTGCTTTTGTTGCCGCCTGCAACTTCGTCCATTAGAGTAAGCATACAGCAAAGGGGCAAACACGGGGATGAAGAAGAAGGTAAACATCATCAGCAGCAGCAGCATCAGCAGCAACACATCATATCATATCAAACTAAAGCCAAACCACAAGATAGATACGCTCAAAGTAAAGAAATTAGTAAAGCTTGAATAGTTTTCATATTCCTTTTCGAACACAAATCGTTCATTCCATGCAATAAAGGCACAACTCAAAAAATCATATAGTTGGGATATTGTTGGGATTTAAAATTTCAATATTTTATTAACTTCAGCACTTGGAATGTTTTTAAAAAAGGTTAAAATACATCAAAAATTAAAGATATGAATTCAGTCAGCCTATAAATAAATATCTGAGGATCCTAGTAGCATTCATAACTCCAAGACCCCGAATTTGGAGTTGTGTCAGCTGCAGGGAATAAGCGAAATATTATTAATATTTTTAAATTAACCCTGTCGGAATTAAAATTTGACCAGTTTCAACTAATTAGGAATGTGACTATTTTAAAAAAGTAATCGAAAGTGTTTACTTTCAGATATCACACGCAAGTAAAGCGACCGAATCTACAATTTTCTTAATTGTGTGTCATATATAAATATTCAAAATAAACTAAAGTTTGGACTAGTTTCAGTAGTGCAATTTTTGAACCCATTTCTTTCGGTATAGTTGTGGGACTGATTTCATTTGGCCCATTTTAAGATATTTTCCGTCAATCTAGTTGTGGGAGCACATTCTATTCAGTGCACTAGGAGACAATTGACCTGCTCCAATGACACGCAATGCTAATTGTAACTAGGTTTTTGTATGGGTGTGGTTTAGTTCTTGGATCAGTTTCAATTACAAGTGGAGTCTATGGACTTACTCCCAGACTAGTCAAATTTCCTACAGGGAAGATCGAAGCTTGCAGCTGTAATTCCTTTAAAATCTACATTGAACTTGTTGACCTCTTCGTTACTAGGATGAATAATATCACCATTGGAGTCATCATTGACATGGAATTTTGATGAATGACACTTCACTGAAATTCCAACCAATGCCATAGTATCATGCATGACTTAGATGACCCTATTCTGTCACAATCAGCCCAATGTGGCTCATTACCGCCTTTTCGCTGCCATGTACCAAAAAAGTTAAATTTTCGTGTTGACAGAAGGGAATAAAAGAAAAGCAAAATTTCAAACCATTAGTATCTAAAATGCAACCCAAATTTACGAGTATAATATATTATTGGTATTATTGCAGATCTATGTATTTTTCATACCGATTCAGAGACACGCATCAAGAAGCTCGAACCTATAACTCCGTTCGCATGGTCTTCACTTAATCAGTCGCCTGAGTGGAGATTTGTTAAAGCCACCTTTGAACTTATAGCGTCATGGAATTTATTCAATATGAATCACTACAATACTGAACTGCTCGATCAAATCACATTATTGAAAATTGTTGTTACGGATGATGAGATAAAACTGTTGAAAGGGGACAGCATCACAACTGGCCGACTTTGGACGGAATACTTGCAGCATTGTCAGCATTCCCCACAATGATTCATTGAAAATCGTAGAATAAACTCGTTGTCTATGTACCTTGCACAAAGGAGAACGTTTTTTCAATAAAACATTTGGTCATATGGAAAAATACAATTTCAAATTTAAACCTTAAAAAATATTGCATTGCATTGCTTGTCTCAGTTTTTAGTTGCAATATTGTATGATGCTATTTTATTACTCATACGCAGTGTATGCCAGTATATATTTTTAGCAAACAATTGAATGCAAGTCCAACTAACATTAAATAGAGTCTTTTGTGAGCCTGAAAGAGTGAATCTTATGATATTTAGACTAAATTGAAGATACAAATTGTTTACTAAAAATATATTGGCATACACTGCGTATGAGTAATAATATACCTGCAGCATACAATTCTTCAATTAAAAAATGAAAGATAATAAAGAATCGCGTCCATTGATCAATCATCCAGACTTTTTTCATCTCTAGTCTCTTTTTTGAAATCCACTTTACTCATCGTGAAGAGCAAAACACTGTCATCAATCGAGGGGAGGGAATCACTGTCATTAGTCAAAGGAGCGAAAACCATGCCCATTTTTTCTAGGTTTAGATTTTTCTCATCATTTGACTCAGTCCATGAAGACTCATATGAAATTTCAACCTTCTAGCTTATGGGAAGATATGAAAAGAACCGCTGACAGGACGTAAGTACACACCAAACCACCAACACAGACATTTTATAAAATTTATAGATTGTATTTACTTATACATTTCCTTTGAGTGTAGCACCAGTACGAAACTAATTTCGTAATGTGAATTTAATGTCGAGTTTTCATCATAAACGACCGCACTGCCATAGAAAACGAGTTATTGCAACTTCGAGACCGGAAATCTAAACCGGAAGTTCCAGGTGAAAAGTTTTGCGGTGCAAAAGTTGTTGCCAGTTGCCAGTGATATGCAGGCGACTATGTTGCCCCTGAGAGTATGCGTTTCGGTGGAGATGCTGAAGTTTGGCTCAACTAAACGCCAGGTTAACAGACTTTGATGCTGGCTGTGCGGCATTTGAACTGATGTGAGGCGTTTCCGGTTTCTTTGGCCAGAACTCATACAAAATGATGGCAAAACTCTGCGAACGGAAGTCATAATATGAGTTTCGAAATTGGCAATAAAAGCATGTGGCACAGTGATGATTTTTTTTTTGGTGAATCAATTTTTGGCCAAACTTTTTCTGCAAGCGATTTTTTTTTTGTTTTTTTTTCAAACCAATTTTTTGATTTTAATTTAAATATTAAATTACGTTTATGAATATTTATGAGAGGATTGATATGACGTCATGCCGAAATTCGCATGTATGTAGTGCGCTTTTTTGTTGGCTCCCGCTGCGGCACAACTTTTGCTGCGTATTGCACTTTTTGGTTGTGCAGAAAATGTAAAATTTAATTGAATTTTCCATATTCATTAATTTAAAACGCGATCGAGTTCTTTCGCTATAGAGCATGGTGTGTGTGCCGAGTTGGTTGCACGCCTGTGTATTTGAGGTTTCCGGTCGCAGGGGGCATTGCGGATGACTTCATAAATACCTTAACTCGAAAAAGGCAAATGTGTGAAATAAATTTGCGAAAGCAGAAGTGGAAATGAACTCACTGAACTTAATCGGAGTGAAATTCTACTATGAACATAGTAAAATCATGTTTGTATTATATGCAATGTAATTATGAACATCGTGGAAATTACCATGTTCGTATTTGAATTGGGGCAAAACTGTCGCCGGAACAGTTTGCGAAATGAATACTTTTCGCTGTGCCAACTTATCACCGTAATGAGTTTCCACTTGCGTGTTCCTAATTGCCTAACATATACAAATAACTGGCCCATATTTAGTCAGGCGGAAGCTGAAAATAAACGCAGCAATTATTACGCGCCCATCAGCCGAGCGTGCACAGCGCACTCGCTCGGAAATGGCAACATTTCCGCTCGCCTGTTACCGGAAACAATGCCATTTTCCGTGAGCCCGAACAGTGAAATAGGCTGAAATGCTGACTGCTCGCCAACTACGTGTCGGAAGCGTGTGAATTTATTTGCCTAGATGGTGGGTCGACCATGAGTGTGTCGCGTTTTTCATGGCAACGTGGCGAAAGTTGCGACTGCGCTGCTCCGTAGCATAAATCGCAAAAGTTTCACATGCATTTTTTGGCGCAGGGTTTGAGCGGTGATTTACATGGCTCTGGCCATGCTGTTGTGGGCGCTAATTTAGGTGCTCAGCTGGAAAAGTGCTAAAAGAGGAGGTGAACGGACAGCGTGTGGACGTGATTTATAAGCCGAGGACACAAATGGTAGCTCATGTAAAAATAGTACTTCATAAAATGTGCGGCCAAACGAACTTCACTTCACCATTCACCATAACGACAGTCGCATTAAAAGCATCCACCGTCCAACACAAGGAACTATAAATAAATTGAATGTGTCCTCCCACTGTACTTTATGCATATTTTTTTTAAATGTTTACAAGTTTTTACATATTTTTTTGTAATCTCTTCCTCTTTTTCCTCTTTGGGTATTTAATTTCTGCATTGCAGACAAATTCTAAGCTTTCAGCAGCGTGTTGCCATGTGTGCTGGCTGGGCAGCACCGTGAGCCGCTTTGCAAATCACACAAAATGCATTCAAAGAAGAAAACTTTTTGCAGCATTTCCATTTCAATTTAGCCTCATGAATACGAAAATTAAACTGAATTTTCCAACCGAAATGAAAATGTTGCCATCCTTCAGCTGCCGCTGGCAAAAGTTTTCATTTATGTGAGGTCAAGCAGTGTCGACTCGGCTGGCAGTCAGACGTGTCGTAGTGCACTCGTTGCCATGCCTGTTCGCTGCCGCTCTTGCTGATTGTGCATATACGAATATGTGCGGTTTTAGGGTTTTCTGCCTTTTCAACTCCCGTCCCGCTTCGGGTCTGGTCTTGCCTATTATGTATGACGGCACATTCGTAGATCTCGGCTGCACTTGACGTGTTTCGAAGAAGTTTCTTCGTCGTCGCATGCCTTCCTCAGCTCGACAAAATATCAAAAATTCAAGAATACAACATTTAAAAATAGGAAACGGCCTGAGAATGGTGGTGGCTGAGCGGTCGGTCATGGGAATTTGCCACCGCACTGGTGCCCGGAAGAAGTGGCGAATAAACTTTTACTTGGCAAATATATGTATTTTCTGTAGGAAATTGTGTTTGCTTTTCATTTGGCAGATATTTCCTTGTTGGTACTTTAGCATAATTATATTGAATTGTTTATTTAAAGCGAAGCGGAAGTGCCGTACCGGAAGTGTGGCATATTTTTGCATACGTCTACATTGTCTGCTGGCAAAAGTTATTTCATTGTCTTCTGGAGTTTGGTTTGTTTTTCGTAATTTGTTTTGGAGACTTTTTTTCGGGTGACGTTTCACTTTCAATTGAATTTTCTTTAATGAAGATAATAGACAACAACAACTAGGACAACAATAAGATCAACAGCAACAACAAAAACCCAACAAGCTTTTGAATTTTAGTTGGATGTGTGTTAACACTTCCTGTCAAGCGGCCCATAAATCAAAGCCTGCCACACTTAAGCATATGTACGACGACACACACAAACACATTCGCCTATTGTCATTTCGTTTTTAGGATTGTAAGAAATTCCTCGAGCCAACCTCTTTGTTGTATGTTCTATTTGCTTCTGCTTCGTTTTTTTAGTTGTTATTTCTGGGCTCAACCTACTCCTCGCCGCTCATGAATAATTATGTAACGGAATCGCTAGAGCTCCTCCAGCCCCTGCCATGGTATTTTTTCTCATGGATTCTCCATAT
Organism: Heteromyza rotundicornis; assembly: GCA_951394025.1. NCBI lineage: Eukaryota > Metazoa > Arthropoda > Insecta > Diptera > Heleomyzidae > Heteromyza > Heteromyza rotundicornis. The sequence continues at coordinate 12,023,718 of OX596010.1, read as the reverse complement.
CCAGCGAATGACATGCGGCTGATGTGGGTTTCCGTTTCCGTTTCTGGTGGTCGCTGCCGTCGCTTTCTCGATTCATCAAAAGTGTCAGAATTTTAAATTTGTTTGGGGGTTTTTCGGTTTGTTGTTGCTTGCGCCTTTTTGTATACTTTGTGGATTTTTCGTTGGCCTAACTTTGCTTTTATCGGCTGTGTGTGTGTGTGGGTGTGTGGGCTAGGGATTATGTACTTTGGTCGGTTAGTTGGCATCAGTGGGTACGCTCGTGCTCGCTGTGTGTTTGTACCGATTGGCCGCTTATATAATTTCGTAAACTGACAAGCATTTCAGCTGTAGTTTTGCACTGATACGCCACTTACCCCGCTCGACGTCCCCACTTGGTGTCGCCTCTAATCGTAAGCCTATTTTTCCCAGTTAGTTTCGGTAATTTTTGACTTTCAAATGAGTTTCGGTGCTGGCCGACTGAGCTTAGTCAATTGGAAACTTTATTTGCGGATGTGTCACTTTTATGTTATGGCATTTGCGTTTTGATGGAAGACGAGCAGGAATGTTGTGGAGGAGAACACTGACTGGTTGAGTGGTTCAGTTAATAAATTGTGTTTGCGGAAGTTATTGCAGTTTATGGAAAAAGTTAGTTTTGATATGAAATATGATAGGTTGTGATGTGGAATATGGGTGGGCATTTAGCAGCAAACAAGCTTAATTTTATTAAATGTTCGCAACCAAGTTGATCATATGGTATTTGCTATACAAAAAAAAGTTTCTGCAAAACTGTGAGAGAAATACGTATTTTCTAACTTGTGGGCGATAAAACCTATCCCACAACACGACTCACGACCCATAGAACACATATATAAATTTTGGTGAAAATCGGTGCAGTAGTTTTGGCGTCCACTCGCGACAAACATGCACGTCTCTTTTATATATATATATTCGACAGACACGAATGAGCAGTAAATTATCGTCAAATTTGACTCTAGCCAAGAACATACCATTCAACGGCAACAAACCATTTGGAAATGGCCAACCAAACAACCGACCAACATCATTGACTCCAATGATTTATGATTATGAAGCCGCAGTGTGTGCGCTCCAACATGAACACGTAATATTTCGCAACACATCGTAGTGGTTTGAAAGCATTAACGCATGTGACCAGGACATGCGACAGGTGACGCAAAAACAAAACCATAAAAACAAGGCAACTTAATGAAGTGATTTTGAGTACGAAATGATTTGGTTACATGCAATACGAAAGGCGAAGTAGAACTTTGTAAGGTAATGGAAATGTGCGAAATTTTATATTTCCAATTTCAGGGCAGGGAATTCAATTCAAAGCTGAAGTGCAAGTGTAAGAAGAACAATGAGCAGTAGATGCACGCACTGTAAGATTTAAGATGCCATGCTGCAGAAGCAGTTTCTATGCGGAAATTTGTATGCGTCTGTGTGGGTGTGATTGTGTCTGTGTAAATTGCTGCATTTGATTTGTTGATAATGTTGCAATGCGGTGCGGTGTGGCAGCTTGCATCGGCGTCAATTTACTGCTAAATCCAAAGCAATGAATTTCCGTTCGATTGCAGGATTTTAATTGCTTTGCGGTGGAAATGCTTCAGCGTTTGAGTTGTTCGCTCGTTCGTTCGATCGTTCGTTGGCACGCTGTATTTTTTTTGTTGTATTTGCCTTGTCGAACTGAGATTTACGCGCCGCAAATAAATTTTACTTCCTAACATGTGAGTGGCGATGGCGAAGGTGGCTCCACAGCCAGTGTCTTGTGTCTTGGTGGCTTTTGTAAATTAAATTTTCGCCGCGTCTAAATTTGATTTGCGCGTGGAACTTTTTAATTACTTGGCTTTGCTTGGCTTTGTGTGACAAGTAGGCGACATGAATAAGGCTTGAAACACAAGGCAAGTGTATTTAGGCATTGCCACGGATTTTAATTAAAATTTCGTTCAATTCTGAGCGGGCTTGTGTGACAAGGTTCTAGTGTTAACACAGCGCCACCCTTGCTTGCTACCTTTGAGACATGCATATCACAAGAATGTCAACCCACACATGCGACTACGAGAGCTGTCACAAATATATTTGCAAATTTTGCGGCAACGGAAATTGTTTCGCAAAAGTATCTGGTTCCTTGTTTTTTGGCAATTTTTTTTCTATTTTGATTTGAATTTCTCTTTGTAAAAAATAATTTCCAAAAATTTCCACTCTAGTTTGACAGCTTCTACTTTTGACACTTCACATCAACTTTGCTCTAGTCTCTGTGGCATTCTCTCCGAACCTTTTAGCTTTTGAAGTTTTCACTTTGTAATTTGTTTGGTCTATTTTTTGTTGGCTCGTTTCTTGCTGACATGCCACACATATACGGACGGACAGATAGACAGCCACAGGATGCCACATTCGTCTAATATTACAACGTTGCCAGGGCGACAAACATCCTTTTCCATATCATGATTTCCTGTCAACGCAACGGCCTGTAAATAATTTAAAACTGGTGAGGGCGTTTCTAACTTACGTACATTGAGGTTGAGAGTGTGGGCAGTCGCTTCTTATTTGGCTGAGTCACCCACACTTGCAGGAATACACACTCGCCTTGTTAGTTCGGCATGTCCTTTTTTAAGGGGTCTGCTAAACTTTATAATGACTTTATTTCATTTGCTTTTATGTAATATACTTTGTTTTTTTTTATAGATATGGATTAAGTTATACATACTTTAAGTGGTTTTCACAAAAGGGTGTTAATGCTTTAAGGATATACCAGAGGAGGCGGTCACACAGAGAGTGAAAAGATTTAAGGTCTCTTCTTGTTCAATGATTTCCTTTTAAGTATTTGTTTTATAAATAAAAATCCTTTCTATTTATAAAGAAGGTTTTTGTTCCTTATATTTATAACACAGTGCAACAAATATAAACTTTTGACTTCAGCAATTGAAAATCGAGAAGCCCCTGAAAATAGACGCTGAGACTAGAAATGCAGTGTTTCTTACTTAGCTTTTCTGTATCATATCAGAAGGACTAAAGAGTCTGAAAAATCTGAAAAATCTTTTAGGAAAGTGGATTTAATTAGTCGTTGAAAGGAACGGGGACTACGGCATAGTTTTCAGACAGGAGAAGCAATTAGAGACAGAAGAACGAACATAGCCGAGTAAAGTGTTATATTTTCGAACCTCGGCAAGCTCGCTTTCCCTCTTTGCACTCCTCCGTCTGACCACCAACTATTATTTTTAAATCCCAAATTAGAAAAGTTTAAGTGGAATTTTTAAGTCACCACAAATTCCAAAGTAAATGCGTGTATCAAAGGAAAGGAAAGGGTGAAAGCACTTGAAACTTCCATTAATTGAAAACTTTACCAAGAAAAATAAATTTTACGATCTTTATATATAGTGGTTGCTCTAAAAATCAGCACTGCTATATCTTGTTCCAGCGACGAAATCAAGTTTTTCAAATAAGTACAGATATGGCCTCTAAAAATGAGAATATAAACCAGTGGAAAGGGGCAGATATGTGAATGTTCGTTCCTTTACTCTGAATAATAATCCTGCAGCGTGCTGGTAGATAATTTTCATCAGCGCACTATTTTTGTACTAGTACCTTTCGTACCGCAGTAGACAGAAACGATCTAGTAGATTCACGTAAGTAAGATCCCTAAGAACTAAGGTGTGCACTGAAAAGAAGTAATGCAGCGGTAATTGACCCCTTCGTAGGACAAGCCCATGTTAAATGCGACAGTAGTAGGCATTTCTTGACAATAGTAACTGTCTTCTGAGAATTTGTGATTCGGCAGTTTTGTACTAATTCCTCACGCTGCAGGGCAGAGAATCCTTTGGTATTTCTGAACATTACTTACAGCATAATTGGATTTGTGAAAGCGTTGTTCGATAATTTGGTATAATTGATTGAAAATGTACTAAAAAATTACAATTTTTCTAAACAAAAACTACGAAGACAATGAAAATCGGAGAGATGACCGCAGTGGAAATGAGGGCACTATTCGCACTTCACTTAGATAACTCCACACTGATGTGAACCTATCTCGTGATTCGACATATCGATTTTCCTTGTGTGTAAAATGTGTTTGAATGGTGTAATGTGACAGTGAAAGGAATTTGAAATTTGTTTCTTCAAATCAGAAGACCATTTTCCCAGATTAAATTAATCCATTAAACACGCTTATCAGATTTATCAAATAAAGTGAATCTAAAAATAAAATGTCGCAAGACATTATTTATAGGTCACTTCCGATTATGGTGTGATTTGTATCCCATTTCACTTCACTACATTTTCAATTTTCCCATTTCTTTCTCATTTACTAGAAAATAATTACCTTTTTGACCGCGCACATAAATCTTGATTTTTTTTCTCAATACTTTTTAATTACGCTTTTCATTTCAGTTGGCCGACAAAGCGAACTGATTTCAATTATTTATTATTGTTATTTAAGCGCATACATAACATGGCATTAACCCAATTAACATTAAGCAGACGCCACCGCAGCCTTAAAGCCGCACCGTTCCACCTCAATCGGAGACAAGTTCCATTTTGTATTTACTTATTTGTGTGCTTTGTTTTTTTTTTAAATCCTTTTCGCCTGCATACCGACTGCAAGTGCAGAGATCCTTTGGGAAAATCTCTTAATTACGCTTGATTTATTTATGGGGCCTTTATCATGTTTGTGCAACGGCGAGCGCGCCATGCGGCCGCTACCAAGAGGAGCGAGCAACCTACAATGAACTTTAATTTATTTACAAACATAAAATATGAAATGAAAGATAAATTACGATTAAGACTGAAGGCAGAACCAGCGCCGCACTAATTGTAAGTGCGCGTATTAATCCGAGGAGCAAACATTCCCCAGCTCAAGTCACGCGACTTTCATGCCAACAATGAGCCGGGGAGCTGTGGGCGTGGGTGTGGTCATGGACTGAAATGTAATTAAAATTTAATTGTTTACACTTCACCGACGCGCATTTTCGCCTTGACTTGACTTTATTCCTCTTACTGTATTTTAATTCGTTGCTCTGCTTTTCGGCGCGCTTTTTGGAACTTTATCTTATTTTTTGTTTTGTTTTGTTTTTTGGGCCAAATGAAAAGCGTTTGACACAAGCGGATGTGCTCAAACGCTTTATTATGTTTAACAGGAAGCAACACACACAAAGCAAAAGTAGCGCTCTAAGTAGAGGGAGAGAAAGCAACAACAACAACAACAACAACAACGCCAAAAAGACGAACCATTTAGAGACAAGAATAAACAGCAGTTGCCAAGCACAGTAGCTAGCAGCAACAGCACATGAACAACATCAGTGCAAATAAATTCTAAATATAAAAAGCATTTTTCTGCGTTCCTTTCAATTCTTCGCAGAACGAAACTTTCCTTAATATTCCTGAAGACTGTAGCTGCCGAGGCGAGCACAAAAGCGGAGCGCAAGTGCAAAAAAGTAAGCATAAAATAAAAAATTTAAAATTTAATTAACTCTCGTGCGTTGCGTCAAGAAGCGGAGCAGAGCGATTCATGCTGTCTATGATGCCTTCTTGTTCCAGTGCGGTTTCATTTAAGGAGGAGCAATTAAAAATCAACGCAGCCAGCGGCGTCTGTCGAACAAGAGGAGGAGCGGATGTTTAATTTGTTATTGTCGTTGTAGCTTTTGCCGTTGTTGGCATTCATCCTGCCAACGGTGTGAGCGCGTGTGCCTCTGTGTGTGGGCACTTAATTAAGCACATTTCGCAGCATATGTCTGTTTGTCGTTCGGGTTTGGTGCTGGCATGCCATCTGCTCCACATACAGGCCTTTTCAAATGATTGTTGTGCGTAGCAGCAACCAAAAACTACCCACTAAGCTCGTGGCATATGTACGTGAAAGGAAAACATTTTTAAAATAATATTTAATGTTGTTATCGTTTATCACAATTAATATTCTCATTTAGCAGCCGTGCTCTGTTGTGTAAGGATTCCGGGGAAAATGTTACAAAATCGATTGAAGAATTATTTTAAAATGAAAAAAAAAAATGTTTACAGAAGTGGAAAGCACAAAAAAATTCCAAATTGAATCGACTTTTCCACAAACAATACATGTATGATATCGATACTTTAAAACACAATCGTGCTCCGTCTATTTTCTGGGAAATCGAGTTTTTGATAATTTTTTGACTACTGAGAAGAGGTTGCATTGCATGGGCTATTATGGTTTTCCACGAACAACTCAAATACGAACCTTTGTGAAATACAAATGAAAACATTGGCTAACTGCTTTTCCGAAAATAATTTGTTTCGATTCCTTACATGATCAGCAGGGAAGACAGAAATATGCACGTAAAATGGCCAAATATGCTCTCAAAAATGCACAAAAAGCGAACAAGTTTTTTTTTATGTTTCGGTAAAAAAAGTATTTTTGTTTTTGTCCCGAAATTTACTCTATGACAACTATGCAAAATTATTAAAAAATGCCAAAATATGCAAATATGCTAAAAATTCTCAAAACATGCAATATGTATTTTCATATAAATGTCTTCCCTACTAATCAGCTATATCTGTGGAAATTCATTTTAAATTTTACAGCTACTTTTTGGTCAAAAATGAAAAAAAAAAAATAAATAAAAATATTCCTTTTGTTGGATACGATATTTTCCAGGGAAGGGTGTTGTCGTCGTTTTAAAAATCCAGTTCGGATTTTCTTTTCTAAAAAAGGCCACGAACATGTCCATATTCATGGCTCATAGAAAAGTGTAAGTATGTACCAAATAGTAGCACATTGCTCATACGCCCTGTTGTCCGCTGAGTAAGGAAAATTGATTTTATTGCAAAATCAATCTTTTCCCGATTATAATGAGAATCTATTTAGCTGTCATTGACAAATATTAAGCCAATATTGTGATGAAAGCAGGCCGACATAAATTGAAAACCCATACAAATGCATGGGTATGGCAAAATATTTACTTGAATAAATATTACCTTCTCGAATATGAAAACAATAACAACTTATACAAATATCCATAAGCACACACGCACACACAAACTCGCATGTACGGGAAGTTTCAGCAAATTGTATTAATAATTTGTTGCCAAACAATAAAGTGCTACCAGCAGCTATAACAATTGCCAGTGCAAGTGCAAGTGCAATGTGCAGCTCAATGGCAGAAAATGGCCGAAAGGAGAAGGTTGAGCGAGAGAAAATTCAAAGCATGATAATTGGACCCTAAGGATGTGTCAAGTGAAGCGTGTCCTGCTTAGTTGCGCTCAAAGAGCTTGTTATCGATTGTTTTAAACTTAAACATGCACACGTCCAGGCACTACGCACACAGGCAAACGTTCACACACACACGCACACGCACACACACGTATACACGGACAACTACTTACAAGCAAGTGAACGATGAATTGATTTATGTTGTTGCTGGCAGTTTAAGGACACATTGGCACATAAATTGTCCTGCTTATATTTAGCATACGGTAAAAGATGGACAAGGACAAGGAAAAGTTCGCACTAACGACGACATTCACAGCATGAGTGCTTCTTCGTTTTCTTTACAATGTTTTTTCTTGTTTGTTGTTAGGTGCGACAGCAATCGTGTTAGCAACATCATAAATATGAAGTGAGCAGTGAAGCAGCAGAGGGAAACAGTGGCATCGGCAGCACACACATCGTTTGTGTTGGGTTATGGAATGAAGCACAGAGGATCAAATGAGGGCCACTTGCTGTCTTGTCACATCCAATGGCATAAGTTTCTGCTGCTGTGGCTGCTCGTGTTGTTGTGTTGTGTTGTGTTGTGTTGTGTTGTGTTACTTTCCATTCCATTTCCTCATGTCCCTGATGAAGCATGTTCTCCCATCGCCTGCTAGTGAACATGTCCAATAAGTTCTGTGTGTGCGTGTCGGAACGCTTGCTAATAATTGACAACTTCGACTAGCAGGAACATCAAAAGGTTAATTCAACTTAATTAATGCACTTCGAGTAGAACCTGAAATGTGCATTTACTTGTGTTTTGTCTTTGTGGACGAAGTTCGCATGAAACGGAATATGAAAGGCAGTTTCCTCTTGTGCATAAGTCATTCGTATTGAGTTCATTGATTGTTTACTGAATTCAATTAAAGTTCCATCATTGAAGTTAGCACGAATGAGTAAGAGTGACCAGATTCAGTGTACATTTCAGGAAGATGCTTTGCAATATCCTTTTAAAATTGTACTTTCATAGCACCGTTTGACAACAAGTTTGCAGCCAAGATAATCTTTTAAATATTCGGGAAAAAAAATGTATTTTGTGAAAATCACTCATACGCCATGTACAACACTTCACGGAAATTGTTACATGTTGTCGAACGGTGTAATAGTTTGCATATAAAAACTAATCTCATTTGGATTTTTTCTAAATGTATGCGAAGTTCTGCAGCCACCATTTTGAATCCAAGTCCATGCCTTTAATACAAAAAAAAAGGTAACTTTGACATTCGTTGCCAGTGCCCATAGTTTGCAGCCTGCATATTGCTGTCAGACGTTGTTGAAGTGTTTTTTTTGTTGCTGTTCGCACAATTTTACACTTGAATCCTACGGCCAACCCTCGTTTCATACTCCGATCCAAGCATCCGTTATGGTTTTAGGGGAGTCGTTTCCAGGCAGTAAAGATGCCTAAGTGAATGAATTGCGGTTGGGCGAAAGAGAGAAGTTAGACTTGAGCGACATACAGGAGATGAAGGGATACCGAAGTGTAATTTCCGTTGAAATCGAATTTGTTTTTAAATTGCATTGACCTTGTTCAACGGTAGCAGTCGTACTTTTTTCTAGGTGCATTCAGGTTTGTTCTTTACATTCAGGTTAGCTTCTTTACAATTCAACACAGTTTTTTACGGAAATTAAACTAAACCTCATCACCACACTTGAGTGTCATATTGGTTATACTCCAGGCGTACATACATTGTGGCACACCGGGTAAACATGTCTGGCAGTGGCAGTGGAAAATTAAGAAAAAAAAAATATAAAAAACAACAGATTAAAAACAAAACCACCGAGTACTTCACTTTGAATTTGCAACTTCATTTCAATTTTCAACACCTTGTGGTAGTCACAAAATCACAACGACATGTCCTGCTGTCGTCCTTAATTACCTTTTGCTTCTGTGCTTTTTGATATTCCTTTCCTTTTCACATTTCGTTTTGCTTTTGCTGTTCCTTTTGCTACGCTCACAAAAGATTTCAAAAGTTAAAATGCAAATTTGTCATGCGGATTTGCACAAACACTCTCCTGTACTGTCTTAGGCGACCGTTTATTTGTTCGCTCGCAAGCATCCCACAACGTTCGGTCACCGTTCAGCTGTCCAGTCTAATTGACTTAATTCAAATACGTACCTCGTAAAGGACGAAAGGACTCCTCCGAACGGACAATTAATAGTCGGAACGCGTCAATGCGGTTGTAAGTTGACTAATTTACACACGAAGACGCACACATACACCAAACGCAGTCACACAGTTAAGAAACAACAGTGAACATGGCGGCGTCCATCGAACGTGCTTGGAAATTTAAATATGCGCTTAAAAGTAAATTATGACGCTTACGCATTGGATTCGTTACTGTTGTTGTGGCTGGTGTCTTTGTTGCCATTGTCATTGTCGTTGTTGTCGTTGTTGTTCTCCTCTTTATCGCGTAATTCCTGTAGTGTGGCGTTAAGTTTTAATAGGCTTTACATTTTTGTATTTATTCAGCGCAAATGCCATTATGTAAGAAGATTTCGTTTCGTTCGCTTTTAAATGAACTTACCCGGGGAAATGTGTTTCCAGTGTAATTAATTAACAAAGCAACGAGGCGTATGCGCGATATTAATTGGATTATTTTGCGAGTGCGTTTATTAAAATTGTCGATGAATGCGAGGACGAATAAAAGGTTATTGTAACGTGAGGATTTAATATAAATTAATTTCAATACTTAAGCGGCTGACTGCTGTAACGAAGCAATTATGGGTTACATACATATACGTAATTGGAAGGAAATGCCTGAAAAGGTTCTGATGTACATCAATTTAGCTGAACAATGAAAAATATTAGTCTGTTAGTTAGCTATCGACTTAAAATTATCGTATTCATCTATTCTTTCGTTTTCAATTTAGATATAGAACATCACAACCATAACCAATCCGGACTATTTCACTTAAAATGATTCAATTTAAAAAATTCCACTTCAAAGCGAAAATGACAAAAAATTCCGCTCAAAAACTCCCGATGACGACAACAAATCAAAGCTGCAATAGCAATGGAATTTTAGGATTCATCTGCACTCTGCACACTCCTCTAAATATTTGGCAATTTAAAAAATGTTCCGCCAACCAAAGGCTTAAGCCAAGCCATCGATGCTCACGCAGCTTCATCATAAATTGGTCAAAAGGCCAGTTCGTTAAAGGCAAGCGGCGCTGTGCCAACGTCAGCGTCGTGTGGAATATGAAATTCGCGTTCATTCATTCATTACATTCTGGTGTGGTTCGTCTTGATGGGCGTGATATGCCACAGCCATGCTGGGCGTGCTGGGCATCCGGAAGACTGATGTGTTTTTTTGCGTTATGTACTTGTTATTGGTTTTTGTTTGTATTTCTGTTGCTGCTGGCCGCTCCGTGTGTGTGTGTGTTGGATGGAGGGCGCATGCAAAGACATAAATTTCATGCGGCCTGCTTGTTCACGAGCTGATAACGGCAGAAGCAGAAACGGCAGCAGTAAAACAGCCACAACAGCGCGTCGCAATTGCATACAAAAAGTGCACTCGAATTTTCATATTTTTTCATATTTTCGCATATTTTTTTTGCGATGTTTTCCTCGCCTTCTCTTTGATGCTGTTTGTCAAACGAAAACTATATATTTTTTTGTTATCAGCTCGCAGTTGCGTGCCTTGAAAGTATTTGTGCAATTTGCCACTACCACCAACAGTGCTGGAAGCAGTCGTGTGTGTTTGAATTGGGAATTAGATTTGTGAAAATGCTTTGATTTCGGCTTTTTTGTTCCTTCCTTTGGCAGGGGATTGTAGCAAAAACTGAAATTTTCCTTTTTTATTTTGTTGCCTTTCATTTCCCTTTACTTCGTCGTAGGTGCTTCACATATTTTCCTTTTTACTCTACGCATTTAAAAGGCTTTTTCGTGCCGTTTTTTTTTCAATTATTCAATTATTCATGTTTTATTTAATGCCGCAACGTACGCGTACATAAATTGCCATTTACATGCCCAATCCGTGGCAACAGCAACAACGACAACAAAGACAACAGCAAGAACAGATTTTCCGGTTCCTGTATTTCGTTGTAACTCGGCTTTATATCCGGTAACCAGAACAGCTGCAGTAGGGTGAATTTTTTGTCTCCCTTTCTCTCTCTCTCTTGTCGCTTGTACCTTTCAGTGTTGCTGCCGTGTCAGCGCCATCAATTTTTAATAAAACACAGAAAACATTTTCAGTTTAATGCGCGTTGACAGCATAACTACCGCCACACACACACACACACTCCAACACTTAGCCACCCACTTACCTCTCTCTCCACGACACTCCAACTTCAACTCCCTCCAGCCTTTTCCTTTTTTATTACGCGTGGCAACTCTAATCTATGGCATACGCCATAATTTCATGCGGCATACGTTAACACGCGTGGATATTAAACGGTCCCGTGTAATTGCATGAATCAGTGTGCGTGTGTGTGTGTGTGCGTTGTTTATTTGTGTTTGTGCTTATATTGCGCGTGATCGCTTTTCTGATTAAAATCAATGAGAGTTTAATTAAATGTTAATCGCTTTGATATGCCTGAATGCCGCATGCCACATGTGGTTGTCGCTGTGACAAATAATGGCAAACATTCTATGGATTGCTGTGGTCAAGGCGTGGTCCATTTGAGAGTACATTAATTTCTGATTAACTTTCGATTCCACTCATTACTTCAAAAGGCGAAAATAGTAATGGAAAGTGCTTCGAACTAATAGGTACGACAACGCATCACGACTGATTGATTGATTGACTGATAGAAGGGCGTACGTAATTGATTGAATGCCTTTTTGGAGTATTTTCAATTACGTGGAATCGACCACCGCTTTAAAACCTAATCTTGCATAATTTACCGTTTAATTAGTTCCATTTCGAACGATTTCAAACCATCCTCCACTAACCTCCACCTACCTCTAAGTGATTTAGGCGCTTTTGTCCCTCTTCTCATTCTCCTTCTCCTTCTCCATCTTCCACTTTGTACTTTTTCTGCATAGTTCCGCTCGTGTAATTTATCATTTTCAGCTGTGGCTGACTGACTGCGAGGCACTTCCCAAAGATATTTTTTGAGGTTCTTTCCTGCGACTTGGCAAAAAGTTTCCAACAACAACAAGCAACATCGAATGATTAATTACCAAAATGGTCATTGGACCATTAAATTCCTTTCGAAAAAGCTTTTCACTTAAATTATAAAAGCACACCACCGCAAACTGAACAAAGTCAAGATGTGCGGTGGAATGGGGAGCATGCAAAAAATTGGAATCATTCGCCATGTTCGTTCATTGGCTGGTAAGGCGTAAGGATGTGTCAGAAAATGAACATGACAGTGACAGACAAGCACAAATTCTACCATATGCCTGGCGACGGAAACACTAAATACAAACACGCACACGAGCTTGGGCGGAGTAGCACAATAAATGGAAATAAGCCTACCGACCTCAAAGACAAGAACCACAACCGCTGTGGGCCAATTGAAAAATTAATGAACTTTCACGGCACAATCAAAAAGTATCTACTTTCGCATATAATTTTAAAGAAGTTTTTGATTAAATATTCTGCAAGCCATTAAAAATTAACACAAATTCATGCTGCGCAGTAATGTCTCAATGAATAACTTCCAACGTAATCCCAGCACAAGGAGAAGGCTTTCGGTTTTAGCTCAATAAATTTGGCTTGGGGGTACAGTTTGTACGCATTAGTTTAAGCTAAGTAAGTACTCCAATAATTAGAAGATTACTGCCAGCCGAGGAGGGTAGAGGGCAGACGGCAACATTCAGTGGCATTTTGCGTAAATATTTGTAAAATTGGTTTTCCCACTGCCTACAGGGTATGGGCAAGTGGTTTCTTTCCGTTAATTTCTCTAATTTTTGAAATTTTTGTCAGCAATGGAAACCCACGAACAACAATTGTTTCCTTTTTCACATAAATTGTCGGTAACTATTCTTCCGAAATACCGCCACTGTTCCCATGAGACTCAACATAAATACTGCATGTTTTCGTGTGTGCGGTAAAACTTTCCACCCGCTTCAGCTACTCAACTCCACATGAATTCAATGTATGCAGAATCCGGACTGCGGACACGATCAGTAGAGACTGTTATGGCCAAAGTTGCTCACATGTGCGGCCATCGATTAAAGTTTCGAATGTGCAAGTTTCCGAGAGCGATGATGACCAAAACTGCCACTAACTAGTTTCAGCTCATATGCATGCACATAACGTGGTTGGGGCGATGCTTGTATGGGGAGGGGGGAGGGGGGTTGCCAACAAAGCAGCGCCGTACAGCACTTACTGCACATGCTTTTCAACATTTTATAGCGCACGGCAACATTAAATCTCGCGCGTAGCAGTTAAAATAAATCCATTTCGGCACTTAACTCAACTAAAATTGCATCTAAATTGTAAATGTGACCCAATTTTCGAAGTTGTCGCCAGGCGTCCGTGGGAAAAACACCCGCCTCATAAACTTAAGTTTTATGCGCTTTCAGTTTCATTTCCGTTCCATTTGTTTATGACCGAATTCACTATTTTTATGGCACGGACAGGCAAAACTGCTCGATGACAAACAAACTTTGCGTTGGGGGAAAACGTGCAAGTCGACAGAAAAATTAAAATTCGCATATCCAGCGCAAAGGAAATGAGTTCGCCTCGTTGGCAGCGGTGCGGATGGATGTGCGAGGTTGACGGACGAACCAAGTGACAGCATCCGCCTGCCGAGTCAGTTGCTGGATTTCGTATACAATGCAAATTGTAATTAGGTACATTTGCTGGCTTCGTTCCTGCTGCTGCAAATGTGGCACTTCAAGTCCGCGCACGTTTGCCCATAAACAGTTTTTATTGTCTTGTTGCTTAGCTTTTGTGCTGCTTCTCCGGCATTTTTGTCGAGTTGATCGCCTAGTTTGTTTTATTTTGTGTGTTTTTTTTTTACTAGAAAGAACCTTATGAAAAGTTAAATTTTAAAGGTAGTAGGGCATGGGTTAAAGTGCAACAGGAAATACAATTTGTTCAGATGAAGAGATGGAATGGGTAGGAAATGGTGAGCGGAATGGAAGTGAAATCGGAACGAAATAAAAAAAAAACACAGAAACAAAATGGAAGTGGAATAAATGAAATGAAAATGGACCGGAACAACATAAAAATGGCGAAAAATTTGAAAATGGAACAAGAATGAAGTGGAAATGGAAATTGAAAAATTTTCGATAATTGATGGAAGAGGGTAAAGTACTCGTACGTGGAGTGGATTTTAGCTTCGAAGATAATTCCTTGCTTCACATATACTTTAATTGTGGTTAATTAATGAAGATAATCCTGGTATTAAGAGATTTCAATTACAGATTATTTCAAGCGACAATTAAGCCAAATTAAAAATATACCCTGAAACATTCACTGCATACACTCTTCAACCCCCATCTCCTTTATGTCCTTTGTGCAGCAAATTCTAATTATTCTCGCCGACATACTTATTACATGTCGTACTTGAGGGTAGTAACAAAAAAAATTCAAATTAAATCGTATTTTCTGTGTTCCTCCAACTCCGATCCTTACTCCACTTCATTATCATCACTCCGCCACTTGACACACACCATCATCATCAGCAGCGTCGTCAGTGACAGTGACACATTGTTCTGCCTAGCATGTGGACACTCTAAACGCAAAATGCTGCCACACGTAATCACATGCTGCCAGTCGAAGACAGGGAATGCTAAAAAATAATGCTACAAAGATAACAGACGAAACCATCATAAATGTCCTTTGGCGCTTGCCGTTCTGGTCTGACGCAGTAAATGCACATTTGACATGCACATGACCATTGGCAGCGGCATGTTGCAGACACAAGCACACACAAACACACACAAACACACACAAACACACATATACACACACACACACCAGTCACGCCGGCACACAGACGCCTTGTGATTAAAATGCTGACAAAGCGAGCGACGCTGCGAGTGGATGCCAAGTAGTCAGATGCTTCTGTGTATGAGCGATGGGCAAAGCGCCAAAGTGCATATTGGGCATATCTCGTATAATTTGCAGCAGGAAAAGAAAAATTAACAACAAAAAAATCCTCTCAAAACGATTTTGAGAGATTGCGAAAAATAAATGTTTGCTTTGCACTTTTCCACTTTCCATACACTCCGTTCTCAATGGAAAGTATTTCCGATTGGGGAAATATTTTCCGTTGATGTACGGACAAATTATATTTAACCAGGGTTGGTAAATATTTTGGTAATAATAAAAGTAGCAACAACAAAAACTCTTTTGTTAAACACACACAAAGCAAGTAGAAGAAGGGCGTCAGAAATCCATCACGTTCGCTCATTTGTAACTACGTATATGCCCCGAAGGCAATTTGTATTGACTTTTTGTCATTACACATACACACACATATACACTCATGGGACGGAACTCAGACCAACCAAAAATACACTCGTCCACCCACCAGAATGTTTTCATACGCATTCAATTTCATTTATTGGCATCCTTAATCCTTTGCCAACTGCCAATAAATTACTAAAGAGCTGCTGCTCTTCGCACAAGCCAAAATCAGTTGGGGTCATATTTTGGCAACACCAGCAACAACAACAACAACAACAATAACCAAAACAGCAAACCAAAGTATTGACAACAAGCACAACAAGCACAACATCAGCAACAGAAGCAATAAGAAATGATGAGTTTCTGATTGCAATAAAATCAGAAAAGTACAAAAAGGCAAAAAAGGAACCAAAAAAGAATCGCAAAAATGGTGAAAGTAAAGCAAAATAATATGTAGCAAAAGTAAATAAATAAATAAATATATTCTTTTGTTGTTGGCAGACGTAGAGCAGCACAGAGGCAACAACAACACAATAACTGTCCCCAGGCTTGTCAGACGGCAGGGAGGTAGTCTTTTTTGTGAGAGCCACAATTGAAAGTGAATTTCTATGAAAGTGTAGTGAACACACACACACACAGACTTATTCACATGAGCTCCATACCACTGCCACCGCACAATGAAAACTTAAATCGTACCTCGAAGGGAGTAAGAAGAAATGTTCATTGAACGCTTGAATGAGTTTCTGTGGGACAAAAAAAAAGAAAAGAGAAGAATACCGAAGCTAAAGTTTAGTTGACCATGGCATCAATAAAGTTTGTTTTTACGGCGGAAGTTAACAAAAGAATCGAACGGAGACACACACACACACACACACACAAACACACAAACACAAGAAATGAAATCAAATCAAATAAAATTGTTGGGAATTGAAAAATCTACGAAATAGACACATATTTAAGGATGTGCTCAAAAAAACCGAAACTAAAATCCAAATAGAAACGGAAATCCTGCAATTTGGTAATAAAAAAGAGTCCAAAGTTCATAAAAAAAGTTTTTGGCTTATTCTTATATTTTCTATGGTAATAAAATCTAATATTCTGAGAATAGAATCTCTTTTGAACACATCCACTGGCAGTTGTCCGCCTTGTTCACTCCACTCATCTGTAAATTTGTTGCTGTCACTTCATAATAACTTTCCAATTATGTCCATGGCTAAGATATTTTAATTAAACAGCGCCTAATTGAGTTTAGATGCGGCTGATCTGCTGTGGCGAATACACATACGCAATATGTATGCATATTCAGTCAGTCATACCCACCTAAATGGTCTTCTAACTTACGTATGAATCTGATAGGCAGTCACTCATGACAGCGGCCGTTTCATGTTCAGTGGCGAAATTGAATGTGGTTTGTGTATGAACTGTGGCGTTGAATGTTTAGAAGTAATTAAATTTGTGGACATTGCAGGTGATTTGGGTCAATGCGCTAACACTTGAAAGGGATATGCAACTGCTTCCAATGTAATTCCAACTCGATGGACCAGAAAGACCGAAGCAGATAATTCAATTCAGTATCTACTTTGAAATGCAATTATTTTGGAGAAGAAAACGCAATGCAATTTTGCTATCTCTATTGGATGAGATTACTGGTACATAGAGGGCGTTCGGTTCGGTTCCATAGTGGAGGAAGTATTTCTCAAACTGAACTCAATGTGAGTCGTAACGGCGCTAGGCAGTCATTTATTCACTGACCGAACACTGGTATAATAAAAGACACGGTGGCGTATGAGTAACATTATTATAATACTAGTTAATAAGCCTGCCATCGCCAGGGATTTGTCAAAGGGGGTAAAACCGCGCCCATTTTTCCATGTTTTCTCTCATTATTACCCTCGCTTTATGAAACCTCGCACAAACTTCCATCTCATCGTGAAGTATGAGAAAACCCACTGGATGCACATTCACCACCCACCACAATAATTCCCCATTGGCTTGGGTTAGATTAAATAACTTCCTTAAATTACTTTATCATGCCTCTGTCACCCTTAGACCGTTTGTTCTCTACTCTACATTCTGTGTTCGTCCTTTCGTCAAGTGTCATCGTTCCTTCGTGAATTGTCATAGGTTTTCGTCCAAGATCAATGTTGTCTATCTGTTCGTGTTGATCAGTGTTGTCCGCCTAGTTGTGGTATCAGTGTTGTCCCTATTAGTGTCCGCTCGTAGTCGTCCGTCCTTATTGTTCCATCCTACATATATATTCTTGATCGTTGGTAAAGGGTCTACACAGGCAATTTTTGATTTGACACAACGGAAAGGGGGGAGTTAGATTAGTTTGAGGGAGGAACGCGGTCAAGGGCTAATTTTTCAAACAGGATTCAAACAGGAAACAGGACAAAGATTTCATTAATAGTATGAAACTTGGAATATATAAGTGAGTTTTTGTCCCAGCAGGTGTAGGGTATATACACAAGTCGACTTTGATCGCCTGAAACTTACTCACTTAATTTTTTTCTGAATTTAAATGCAGGTTTTCTGTGGAAATTCGTTTGTGTGGCCTGATGACGAAAATTCCCCCCAGGTCTTTGCCAATTTCATGGTAAAACAACCAAACATACAATCAGGCAGACACAGACTTAAATTGAAATTATGATGAATAAATACAAACTAATTCAAAGACCACACACACACACACCAGTCATGCAAGAGCGAACGCAGATTTTGAAATCAAATTTTAATTCGCAATTATCGAAATTAATGACTACATTGTGTGCCTACAGGCGCATGTTGATTGTGGCTGGAAATTCAATCGAATCCAATTTCATGCAAATGCCAAACCAATGGGATTACTCAATTTATGAATTCAAATTAAAATTTCCGTTTTAAGTACCATTTATTTACTACTAATTTATTGAATAAATTTAGCTAATTTTTGTTGTTATTTGCGTTATTTTTTTTCAACAGAATAAAAAAATTCATAGTGGTGAATGCAATTAGCTGAAATATTAATTGAAAAATATGGGGCACTAAATTATTAACTATTAATTAAGGAAAAAAAACATATTATTTTCCAATTGTGCACTTGAGATTTTTATAATTTCCAAATCAATTCAAGGATCCATGTTGCTCATTAGCCGCAGTCAGTAATTAAATTTTATAAATACGATAAAATACAATTTGCAGGCACTTCATTAAAAAGCCGAGCCCACTTCATCAGGGACGAACAGTGACCATAATAACGAAAACAAGATCTCATCAATTGCACAGGATTGAAAATTCAAATTGTCCTTGCTCCAGTTGTTGTTGTGTGCGTGTGGTGTCTACGACGACAACAGGAAATGTTGTCACTTCCTCGGCGCTGATGCAACACAAATATCAACAGTAACGCCAACAACAATAAAAGCTAAACGGCAACTGAAGCGAGTGTATCAGCGTCATCCGACCGCCATTATTGCACAATTTCCCGAAATAAAAAAAAAACAAAAAAAAATAAAGGAGAAGGACGAGCAAAACCTTAAACTGAGCGCTGCAGGAAGGCAAATGAAAACTGCTTCATGGAGTAAAACTGGGTCAACAATGACGACAATAATAAAATGCAAAAGTACAAAACAAAACAAAAAAAAAAAACTGTGTACAAAATCAAGAAAAAGAAATGGGAAAAGGGAATTGTGTGTTGTCGCTCGTAACTTCCATTTTGACCAAAGCGCACTAAAATGTGGCAGCTAGTATTTTCGGCATTTTCGTTCAGTAATGAAGAAAAATGGCAGCACTATACACGTATAAGAAGTGGTACAAGTGGAGCTTGGTGGTCATGGATAACTTCAAGATATTCACCAAGTTGGCGATGGAAAACAAAAGAAAAAGACAAGCAGAAAAAAAAAACAATGGCGAGAAAACTTCTAAGTGCATGAACAATACACACAGAGAATGGAAGCGGAACTAACGGAAAAAACGCCTTTATTACGAAATTAACCCAAAACCTTGGGGCTCAGTTCATTCGAAGAACCGAGCATGATAATAAAATGCAAAATGAACTTGAAAGCTTGCCACTCTTTGAAAATTGAATTTGAACTTTTCGCACATATTTGCGCTGCTTTTTTTCTTTCGTAAAATTACCCATTAGAATTTATTAAAAAATTAAATAAATGTAATAAATTCTTCATTATTAAAATTTCCACATCCCACTTCATCAATTACGTTTCGGTAAAAACTCATAATTTAACACTTAACGCAACGCGTCGCGCCACTTTTTTCTCCCCACCCAATGACAAACTTTTCGTATAAATTACACGAACAGCAATATTTCATCAACGCAATAACAACAACAACAACAGGAAAGAAAAGGAAAAAAAACATTACGGCAACATGAAAAACTTGCATGCCGTTGCTATCATTTTCAGTTGCTGTTGGAGTTGCTGTTGTTGCCGTTCCTTCTTGCGGCATAAATTGCAGGTAAATCAGCCTCTCAATACATGACGTACGCTCGCTAATATTTATTTAAGCACCTCCGAAGGACCAACTTTTTCGGCACAGCACCGAACAACACCGAACTTTGCCAACTGACGGGGGGCGGCTGTGGTTTTGTGGAGTATTGGCTGCGTTGGCGGCGGCAGCACCGCCTCTGATAATTTGGAAATAATTCGTTTAAAAAAAATTACGTGATTTGTTTGCGAAATTGGCAAACAGCAGCAGTAAATGAGCAACATTCGCGCACAAATTGAGTTGTTCTCTTAGCGGCTTTTGTTGGTGTTGCTGCTGCGGCTGGTGCTGCTGCTGCTGCTGGTATTGTTGTTGCATTGCGTTCGCATGTGCATGACCTCAATTTCAGAGAGGATTTAAATGCCTTGTAAAAGCGCACAGAAAGCAAAAGTTGCTTACGCGAAATGTACAAAAATCTCGTTGGCCTAATCATCGTTCGAAAGCAAATTCGCATGAGTGCGTGCTGCTGCTGTTGCGCGCGTACCCAGCCAGTACAAGAATTTTATACTTTTTGGCGTATGTATGTATGTATGCCCTACTCTAGTTTTTTTGGGGCAACACGCGCGTGCTGTTGCTGCTGTTGCTGGTGTATAAAATCGCTAATGGTAGTTGGATTGTTACTGCCACTGTTGCCGCTGTTGCTGTCGGTTGTGCTGCCAATGGTGCACGCACATTAATCATGAACACTCTCGAGATAATGGATGTGCTTTGTGGAAGTTTTGCACCCCATGTTGTTGTGCTTTGTGCTCTTGTGAAGTTTTGTGTGTTCGTGAAGCTATAAAAGTTGTTTGAGAAAATGCATTCGCCGGAGTTTATTTGCTTCCAAACCTCCCCCCTGGATAATTGATGTTGCTAGGGAAATTTGAATTTTGTCATTATGGGAAAGGATTTTCTAATTAGATAAGAGCGAAAAATACCAAAACAAAAAAAATGGATTCAATTACGATGACAGAAATGTGAATATAAAAGAAATTTAAATTCAAAATGAAAAAAGCATGGTCTGATTCAAATAACGTGTCAAGTGACATTTTCTATGTATTAATTATGGGTTTTAGCTCATTTTCCAAAAAACTAATTTTCTTCAGAATTACATTGCGATTTACTCTTATAGGCTACAGCGCTTATATCACTTACAGCAGATTTATTCTTGAAAATATTGTTGCTTGACACGTTTATTGAGCCATACCTTCATTTATGGAACCCATTTGCTGGTAGGAAATCTAGGAAGCTGTAATTGCACATATACACTCTGTGAGATCATCACTAGAGACTCTAGATTTTTGTTTTTCCGAAATACGAGTGGTAGGTCGGAATATGGGCGTGGCATATTAAATAGGCTTTCCTGATGAACCTCTTTTAAACGCCTCATGGCCAAATCTGCCTTGTTACAATTTGTCCCAGCAGACAATCTAATGGTAGGCACCACATTTAAAAATGTTTTTCTCTTCTTAGCATCAACTTTAAAAAATCCAACCTTGCGATCTTCTAAAATTAGGAAAGCAAATAAAGTCTTCAAGTTTTCACAAAAACAAATACAAATAAACACATGAAATCAGAGGGAAAAAAGTAAGAAATAAATACAACAAACAAACCATCCAACAGCAACAACAACAAGAACACAACTCCCTTAAGTGAAAAGTTGTTGTCTTAAAGCGCCTTGAGCTTGGTTCTTACATGCATTCATCGCATGGTTCTTAAATTCTTTGCCAGTCAGACTGTCTGCACGAAACACACCACGTCTTACATGGACAGCCATACCCAGTAATATGCTCCTGCTGCTCACACCATCACGCTGAGCCAAATCGATTTCCGCTTCATTTCGTTGTTTCAGTGCCGTCTGTCAGGCTTCATATCAATCATCTTTCCAAAACACTTAACAATCCCAAAAATAAACTGTTAACGCACGTACACACATATTTACAGAGACAGAGTTTCCACACAGCAACAGAGTTTCGCAAGTATGTGTATACACACACACAAGCAGTTAGGCAAATCGACTTCCTGCAGCGCATAACATGCATTAGCGGCATTTTCTTGGCTGATTTTTGAATTTTTCGCGCGCGCTTCATCCGGCCACGGTCTCGACAGTGTGTGTGTGTGCACAACTCCATTAAAGCCTTATCAGCAGCGCGACATTAAATTTAACACAAATGCTCGCACATAGAAACGGCTTCTTACTTTGGGTGGGGCTTGTGTTGATTGTAGAAGGAAAGGAAGTTGTTTTTAAGAGCTTTAAGAGGTTTGAGGTTGGGGTGGTGTCTCGGCACATCCCAGCACTACGAATGGAATTGTTGTCGTCTGTCTTTTGTTTCGGCTTTGCATTTGTCACTTCGTGTCAATCAAATACAAAAACACACCACACGCTCTCATACAAACACACTCACACACACACGCACAGACAAGACTGGCAAACAGACATATTTCGGCCCTGTTGTGTAATTTTCATGTCGTCGTTATTATCCTTTGGAGGAGCTTTTGTCTCTTGTAAATGTGTTTATCATTCATTTGTGTTTTGGAATTTTTGGCTTTTGATGATGGAAGGCAGATTTCTTCACTGGTTGTTGCAATTATTTAAATTTTAGTTATTCAATTTTTCTAGTCAACTTCTGTTTTAGTTCGTTTTACGCTACAACAAATTGGTACCCGGTGGCTGGAAAGTTCAGCTCCTTTGCCTTTTTGAGATACAAGCATTTAAAGCATTTAAAGTCTAAGGGTTGACTATTCGTAGATTATTCATATGTCCGGTTTGTCGAACACCGATTTCAAGTAACCGGTATTTGATTTTTTTAACCCGGTTACTTTGGTTTTAGATACAATTTATTTTAAATTAATGTTAGTTTATATTTTTGGCATGTTATTGTCTACAATGAATTAGTATCCGGTACCATGAAAGACCGGTTACTTTGCTTTTAGATACATATGTAAATGCCAACAGATGGATAATAAGGGTATTCATTTAATATAGGGAAACCCTCATATCCACTCTTTATCGAACATTGACTTCAAGTAACCGGTATTTGGTTTTAAAAACCCGGTTTCTTTGTTTTTAGATGAAATTTTTCACATTTTCACAATGTAAATGTGTTCGCTATGGGCTACAATAAATTTATATCCCTGCCGGAAAATACCGGGACTTTGCTTTCATGTATAATTTTCAGGTAAACACAATGGCGTTTATACGAGTACCCGTAACACGGACAAAATTTTCATGCCTACTAAGGAAGGCATGGTTCATACTAGTCCACTCATTTATCCAAGCAAATGTTTAGCTCTTGAACAGTGTAAATAATTAAAAAAAACTTGTTGCACCATTTCTCCGACACTTCCAAGAACTCTCGCAAATAAACAGGAAAATTTAATTAACCAAAAGAAATATTTTAAATCTACTTCCATCTAAATTTAATCCGGCGATTGTTCCAAGTTCAAATTGCGAATTTTAAATTTTATTAGAAACCATGGTGTGGCAACAGCGGCTGCCTATATTGCAGCAACAAATCATAATAAAGTGTGGAAATGTGGAAAACTTGCGGGCAACTCAAGAAACCAAGAAATAAAAAGGCAAAGAAATAAAGGCGAAAAAAATGCAACAAAAATAACGAGAAGCAATATAAAGAAACAAACAAACAGAAAGAAAGCAACAACAACAAGCAGCTCAAATGCAAAGAAGGCATAAGTTTTCTTGCTTTTCAAAGTGTGGCTCCTAGCAAGGCCCGGAAATGATGGCCATGATGAAACACAAGTAACATAAGAAAGGAAATAACCACAAATTGCGTTTTTATTGCAGTCCAACGGATACACACACACACTCACGTAACTACTTGAATCCATACAAATTCAGAAAAAACTCAACTTTTCACGCTAAATTCAGCGGTGGAGGCAATGAGGCTGAAGATTTTATTTTTAGCAATTTCATCCTTTGAGCCTGGTCTGAACGACTGCAGCGACAACGATGTCGGCGCACGGCAACGTTCCAATTTGTCGTAATTGTACACATTAATTGACGGCTTGACATTCAAGTTGCTCGTAAAATGAACGTGGAAATGGTGCTGGAAACGGAAGAGAACACACACACCCAAATACACTCACACACCTTGACACACTTAAAAATATAAGTGACATCAGGCAAAGGCGACAGGTGAAGTGATGGGGTAGACTTTGTGGGGCAGCACATGCTGTGCCCTTCTATAGAACAGAATGATTTTGTTGAGCGATTTGTTGCTGGTTCGCTGATGCAGGTGAAGAGGAGGTGAGCAGGTGGTGAGCAGGTGGTGAGCAGGTGGTGAGCAGGTGGTTCACTGCATTGCAGTATTCATTAATGAATCCACCGTATACGATGCATTTGTATCACAAGCGCATGCAACATGTCGAAATTTATTCAATACAGTGGAGCAGTAAGTGCAGCACTGGAGATGGTTGCGCGCGGTGCGCGGTCGTTGATTTGCAATGGTAAGGTAGTGTGCCTCTGTTCGCTGTTGGGCGAACAAAGCAATTCCGCATGTTTTACATGCACTCATTTTAATTTGGATTTGTATGCGAATCGAAATCGGAATCCACATTTGTATCCTCCCACACATATGTAATGTTTCTGTATGTATGTTTATGGATGCTCCAGTTTTATATTGAAATTGGCAAATTTTGAAATTGTGGATTCCAGTTCGGAATTTGCAATTTCAATTTGTATTAATCTAAATGTGCACGTGCATACATACATTGGGAGCGTGTGCTTAGGAAATATTGTCGAGAGATTTGCGAAATAGTTAGAAATTGGGTATTCGATATCGTCTGGTATTGGTTGCAAAATGCAAATGATGATGGCAGCTCAAATGGCGTTTGATGAATATGAGTATGCATGAGATGTGTATGATATGTTTCACTGTGGATTTATGTTATGCTTTTGTGTGTGTGTGTGTGGGAGAGCATGTGTGACTTCAAATAGAAATAGAAATTTAATGCCTGAAATGATGAGATGGTAGTTTCTGAGTTATTTTTGTGATATTTCATATTGTTACTGATGCTTTCCAGTTTAAACTCAATATGAGAAACTGTGGTCATTATTTAGGAAACTATCTCACGTGTGCCTTTTTTTGTTGTTAGTGGAAACAAATTACACAAAAATCACTGAATTTTCTTTTTTTGCGAAATATTTCTTACAGAGGAAATGAAATTGTCTGTAAAGGCGAAGCAAAAATACTCCTGTACAGTAAACCGCCTCGAAAAAAAAAGTTGCCCGGGTCACCCCCTGGAAATGTACAGTGTACAGTATGGTCTATTTCGAAGACCTTTTGTCAATAATTTCTTTTCAGAACTCCAGTTTGATTATTTTACAGGTTGTTTTGGAATCTCAGACCATGTCAAATTTCATTTCAAAACATATCCAGTCGAATCTTAGGAATCCATTTGGAAATAGTAATTTCTAGCATTTTGAGACTGAAAATATGTTCGTTACCTTTCAAAAATCTGTTAACCGAACGCCCGATTAGTAATCGTATGCACGAATTCTATCCGGTTTATGATATTCTACTCGTCGCTGAGCTGCGACTATTCGAAATTAAAAGTAAAAGTTTCAACTGCCGAAACGAAAATTGAAAACGAAATTACATTACATATACCCGGTCGGAATTGTCGAGTCAATTGAATTGAAGAGCGTTGCCCTAAGACTACTTTTTTTGTAACCAGTACGAAACATTTTATAATAAATGGGGTTTAGACTGATCCAATTGAAATGGTAATTCAAACCAATTGTCTGAATTGTGGTTCAATTGTAATTTAAAATTGGACCAGTTTCAAATTGGTCCAAATATGGGGTAAATTTTTTATTTCTTTTTCACTATCGCCAATGGAGTAGTCTATAAACTACTCCTAGACTAATCCCATTTCCTACAGACTTATTTCCCTTTTGAGCTTGTGAATGGAGATTTCGTTTCTTAAATTCATAATATTCGACTAACCGAATATCAGACTAGTCGAAAGTGAACGGTTAATCGAATTGTCAGATGCGATCGACTAGTCGAATAGTAATAATCGATCAATTTGATATCCGGTTTATTCGGGTATTCGAGTATTCGAATAACAAGAGCCCTGTTGCAATCCTAGCGATGTGCCTTTGATGACTTTTCTACTGGGTACTTGCATTGTTTCTATGTCTTGTGCACAAATATCAAGGTTCAATTTTATAGTTACTTTCTTTTGCATCCTATTTTTAAGGATTAACCTTATCGGAGTGGGTCCACTTGACTCACTGCCATATCGGTTCAATTCTGTGCTTGACCGATGGCATTTGTTGTTGTTTTTTTAGCTTAAAATTTCCATTTTACAGGAATTTTATTTGAAGTTTGATTCATATTTTTGTTGGCAATTTTTTGGGCCAGTTTTTATTTTGCCTCTTATGTGCAAGTGTAAAGCTGGTAAATCCCTTAAAATAAAAGCTTGGTTGTTAAAAAAATAGTTCAAATCAACGTATTCATCAGCATACCTACTGTTCAAAATTAATATGGCACGGTTGCCATGACTTAGTTAGGTGATTTAAAGCCTGAAAGGATTTTATAGATTTTTTTGCTAGCACAAAAGAGACGCTTTCTGCGCCCTTTAAAGCGAATCAATTCAATGCTGTTCTATGATGAGTTTTTGCTTGTTCTATCCTGTTGGCTTTGTTTGTTTTCAACACAACTACACAAAATGCTGAACAAGTATTTGCTATTCATGGCATTAAAATCCGGCCACTTTACGTTGAGCTTCCATTGAAATGATGGCTTCTGCTCGGCTCTGTTCTTCCCTAATGCCAAACGATTTATAACGATTCAATCAGCAAGCGCTGTCCAATTAATTATTCCGAGCCAATGGTGCATGATGTCGAGAGTTTGCATTGGAATTTATTTTCATTAAGCTCTGAGCAATTGTTGTTCAGCAAAGGCAGTGCTGCTGGCTAGCACACACACACACATACCCAACGAATGTTGAACAGAAAAGCAGACATTCTTCATTCATTCATTCATTCATTAACTTAACTCAACTTTCATTGTGGGGCGGTGGAGAGTCAACAGCACGAATTTGAATAAATACACAGCCCTGCCGGTTGAATGACAAGCCAGCCAGCTAGCCACGCCCCAAAATCACAGCGACACTGAAGGAGCTTAATTAACATTTTTGTCGCTTTTAATCGCACGCAGCAAAACATTGCAGGAACACACGAACTGGCTCACTGCCGGAATGACGAACTGACTGACTGACTGACTGAACGCCGGTCGGTCTTAACTTCAGGTACAGGCCGACATGGCAACATTGTGCTATTTTCCCACTCAGCGTATCCTCTCATCAGTCAGTGAGGAAAGCATCAAATGAATTCCAGCGCATTAAGCACACGCCGAAGGAGACTGAGTGGGGAAGACGGTGACACGGCCCAGTACAAGTGCCACCACTGTCAGTGCCAACACAAAAGCGGTGACGAAGAAGCCGCTCGCTTTTCTGTTTGTGTCCTGGAATGCGTTGATAGCGCCACAAATGGCCGTGTTAAAATTGCAAATTACGCTCGTTTACAACCGAAATAAAAGCTTTGTCAAGTTTTGCCAGCCTGCTAACCTGCCTGCCTGCCCTGCCAACGAGTGAGGCGCTTCAAAGCGGGTATGTCGGGTGGAGGTTAATTAGATTCACCTTTCGCCTTACAAGTCGACATGCGAATGCGGTGGCTAATATCTAATACTGCAGAAGGTCTCCGAAGGAGCCCCAGCAATTGACAACAGGATAGCAGAAGAGAAGAGAAGGAAGTGCGCTTTTGTTCTCGCCCTTTTCTTCAATGCCAGCTGATTGTGGGCTCGCAATGTGAATTGCGGCTAGAGTTTAGTGGAAGTTGGGCGATGACAGATGGCGTGCAATAAAATCGGTCGTTCTTTCAAGGTGAAATGTTAAGGAGCAAACACATAAAAGCATACATACACACACACAAAATGCCACAATAACTCACAATGAACATAAGTCATGTGAATTAATAAGGCGCGGCGCTTCGCAATTTGCTTCTCCTCAGGTGAATAATTTACGCTTTGAAAGTTGCACGAATTTCGCCAAATTGTACACATTTGAGTTGTTCGTCGCTGCTAAGGTGGTAAGTAATAAAATTTGCTTGTAATTTCATTGTTTTTCTTTACAGATACTTACTTTTCCATTATGCAAATGTGTGAAAATAATCATTTAATGGAAATTTGAACAAAAATTTGATACCTGCGTGGCTTTTTCTGATTATGTTTGTGATTATGATTTTCATAGATCACCAAAACATACAATTCAAAAATTACGAATCGATTTTTTTTAATTTAAAAAAAATTCTCCAAATCCATTAAACAAAATTGTTTGATAGCAATTGCACTGCATGTACACAAGAAGACCAAGCATATAGCGTATTTTTATCGCTAGTTTTCTTGTGCCTAGAATAGACTAGCAGGGCCCGGTCCGCTTTGCTGCCCCTAAAAAAGTTATTTTTGCCTTTAAGTTCATAATAAATTAATGCAAATATTTGTCACATATTTTTATTGGGAGCCCAAGTGTAGCATTTTGAAATATTGAATTGTATGAAAAGTGCTACGCCCCGCTGTCCAATTCCGACCATATGTAACATTGAACTTAGAATTGAAAGCATAAAATCATTTCCCGTTGAAAAATGTTCATTAGGAGCCCAAGTGTAACATTTTTTAAAATATTGAATTGTATGGGAATTGCCACGTCCCGCCGTCCAATTTCAGTATGTTGCATTGAAGGCATAGAACCATTTCGCGTTGAAGAATATTCAATGGGAGGCCAATAATGTCAATTTTAAATATTGGTTTGTATGGGCGGTGCCACGCCCCTTTGTCCAATTACGCCGATGTGTTGCATTTAGCTTAGAGTTGAAACCATGAAGCCATCTGCCAAATTTCTTTGGAAAACATTGTGTGGGAGCGCTGTTACAGCATTTTCAAATATTGACTTGTATGGACGGTGCCACGCCCATTGTCTATTCCCGGCCATTTGTAGCCCAGATTATGGCTGGGGTCTTATAGTATGTTCAT
The DNA here is from genome assembly GCA_951394025.1 of Heteromyza rotundicornis. Classification (NCBI taxonomy): domain Eukaryota; kingdom Metazoa; phylum Arthropoda; class Insecta; order Diptera; family Heleomyzidae; genus Heteromyza; species Heteromyza rotundicornis. The sequence continues at coordinate 11,994,690 of OX596010.1, read as the reverse complement.
GGCAAATTTCATTTTCTTGTGATAAAAAAACGTCTGAGAAATAGCAGTTTTTACTAACTTGTGGGCGGTAAAAGTGGGCGTGTCAAAACTTATCCTACGTCACGACTCACGACCCCTAGAACACATATATAAATTTTGGTGAGAATCGGTGCTGCAGTTTTCGCGTCTACTGGTGACAAACATACACGTCTCTTTTATATATATAGATTATAAGTATTTTTATAGTTTTTGGTATTAGGGATTAGTATAAATATCGCCGTTGTGCAATAACAAAATCAGAATTTAATTTTGTATTTTCACGTCAATGTATAAATGGTTTATGTATTATGTATTATGTATTATGTATTATGTATTATGTATTATGTATTATGTATTATGTATTATGTATTATGTATTATGTATTATGTATTATGTATTATGTATTATGTATTATGTATTATGTATTATGTATTATGTATTATGTATTATGTATTATGTATTATGTATTATGTATTATGTATTATGTATTATGTATTATGTATTATGTATTATGTATTATGTATTATGTATTATGTATTATGTATTATGTATTATGTATTATGTATTATGTATTATGTATTATGTATTATGTATTATGTATTATGTATTATGTATTATGTATTATGTATTATGTATTATGTATTATGTATTATGTATTATGTATTATGTATTATGTATTATGTATTATGTATTATGTATTATGTATTATGTATTATGTATTATGTATTATGTATTATGTATTATGTATTATGTATTATGTATTATGTATTATGTATTATGTATTATGTATTATGTATTATGTATTATGTATTATGTATTATGTATTATGTATTATGTATTATGTATTATGTATTATGTATTATGTATTATGTATTATGTATTATGTATTATGTATTATGTATTATGTATTATGTATTATGTATTATGTATTATGTATTATGTATTATGTATTATGTATTATGTATTATGTATTATGTATTATGTATTATGTATTATGTATTATGTATTATGTATTATGTATTATGTATTATGTATTATGTATTATGTATTATGTATTATGTATTATGTATTATGTATTATGTATTATGTATTATGTATTATGTATTATGTATTATGTATTATGTATTATGTATTATGTATTATGTATTATGTATTATGTATTATGTATTATGTATTATGTATTATGTATTATGTATTATGTATTATGTATTATGTATTATGTATTATGTATTATGTATTATGTATTATGTATTATGTATTATGTATTATGTATTATGTATTATGTATTATGTATTATGTATTATGTATTATGTATTATGTATTATGTATTATGTATTATGTATTATGTATTATGTATTATGTATTATGTATTATGTATTATGTATTATGTATTATGTATTATGTATTATGTATTATGTATTATGTATTATGTATTATGTATTATGTATTATGTATTATGTATTATGTATTATGTATTATGTATTATGTATTATGTATTATGTATTATGTATTATGTATTATGTATTATGTATTATGTATTATGTATTATGTATTATGTATTATGTATTATGTATTATGTATTATGTATTATGTATTATGTATTATGTATTATGTATTATGTATTATGTATTATGTATTATGTATTATGTATTATGTATTATGTATTATGTATTATGTATTATGTATTATGTATTATGTATTATGTATTATGTATTATGTATTATGTATTATGTATTATGTATTATGTATTATGTATTATGTATTATGTATTATGTATTATGTATTATGTATTATGTATTATGTATTATGTATTATGTATTATGTATTATGTATTATGTATTATGTATTATGTATTATGTATTATGTATTATGTATTATGTATTATGTATTATGTATTATGTATTATGTATTATGTATTATGTATTATGTATTATGTATTATGTATTATGTATTATGTATTATGTATTATGTATTATGTATTATGTATTATGTATTATGTATTATGTATTATGTATTATGTATTATGTATTATGTATTATGTATTATGTATTATGTATTATGTATTATGTATTATGTATTATGTATTATGTATTATGTATTATGTATTATGTATTATGTATTATGTATTATGTATTATGTATTATGTATTATGTATTATGTATTATGTATTATGTATTATGTATTATGTATTATGTATTATGTATTATGTATTATGTATTATGTATTATGTATTATGTATTATGTATTATGTATTATGTATTATGTATTATGTATTATGTATTATGTATTATGTATTATGTATTATGTATTATGTATTATGTATTATGTATTATGTATTATGTATTATGTATTATGTATTATGTATTATGTATTATGTATTATGTATTATGTATTATGTATTATGTATTATGTATTATGTGTTATGTATTATGTATTATGTATTATGTATTATGTATTATGTATTATGTATTATGTATTATGTATTATGTATTATGTATTATGTATTATGTATTATGTATTATGTATTATGTATTATGTATTATGTATTATGTATTATGTATTATGTATTATGTATTATGTATTATGTATTATGTATTATGTATTATGTATTATGTATTATGTATTATGTATTATGTATTATGTATTATGTATTATGTATTATGTATTATGTATTATGTATTATGTATTATGTATTATGTATTATGTATTATGTATTATGTATTATGTATTATGTATTATGTATTATGTATTATGTATTATGTATTATGTATTATGTATTATGTATTATGTATTATGTATTATGTATTATGTATTATGTATTATGTATTATGTATTATGTATTATGTATTATGTATTATGTATTATGTATTATGTATTATGTATTATGTATTATGTATTATGTATTATGTATTATGTATTATGTATTATGTATTATGTATTATGTATTATGTATTATGTATTATGTATTATGTATTATGTATTATGTATTATGTATTATGTATTATGTATTATGTATTATGTATTATGTATTATGTATTATGTATTATGTATTATGTATTATGTATTATGTATTATGTATTATGTATTATGTATTATGGTTTATGTATTATGTATTGTTTTAGCAACTGTCACCCCTCTGACCATTCAAAATTCAGCACCAAAACCAAATTTTCAGCGAAATCCCTTGAAAAGTACCCGAGTTACAGACCTTTAACAATTTTAAGTCGGTGGACCCTACATTTTCGTCGTCAACCCTCCCACCTCGAACGCCCAAAGGTAATGAAATGGCCTATGATGAGGTCAATGAAATTACCTACACTTAGATATGTGATTCATTAAAATCGGTCAAGTATTTCACGTATCTTGAGTTATAAGGGAACAAACATACAAACAAACCTACAAACTCACAAAGAATTTTATATAAGTAATAGATTTGGGATGTACTCTATCCATCCCACTTGAAAAACCTCATTCCCGAGAAAAAAAAGTGGTATTTTGTCGCATGCGACACTATGCACAGTGTTAAAATTTAACTAATATAATTACATTGTGTTTTGCTATATATCTATGTTCAGTGTATTTAAAATACCTTGAGGGGAGTTGAACATTTACTACAGGAAATTTCAAAAATCAACGTGATAGTGGTAGATTTATTCAGATAGGAGCAGAGGGTTAATGCTGTTTGGAACCTAACACTTTAAAAGGATCAAGAATTTGTTGCTTGAAATTCTTCATCTTGCAAATGTTTTCCATTTTTATAAATTACAAAAAAAAAATTGATATTCCGCATATTTTCATGAACAAATTCTATTTAACTGCAAAAGCTTTTAATAAGACTTCCAGTTGCTGTGCAAATAAATTGAGAAAAGTACAAATAAATTATTTTGTACTTAAGTTGTGCCAATAATATTGTGAAATCTACCCTCCTCAATGGCTGTGTGTCAAATCAGTACACAAGCAATAAGGAAAATACAATTTGGTTGCATGCGCTTTTCTTCAGATTTCTTGTGCGTAAGTATTCCGGGAAAAAGCAAATTAACTCGCTGCGATTGCCATCAATGAAGAAACTTTTCAGACAGATTTTTTTCCTTTGGTTATGCAAACCAAAGGAAAAAGTTTGTCTAATTTTTGCACACGCAAATAGCCAGAAGAATTGAAGAAAAGTATAAGTAGAAAGAAAAATAGCAACAACAACAAAAATTTAAAATAACTTTTACATTTTTAGATGAAGCCGAAGAAACATATTAAGTACCTACGTACGTACATCCGCCCCTTGTTTGCGCGCAAACAAGAACAAACAAACCCAGTGTTTACGCAGCAATTAATGGTGGGGCCACAAAACAGCACCACCCCCCACCACACCCACATTTATAATTTCACATTTTCCGCTTCATTACTTTGGCAAATATCAGCGAAAATGTTTGAATAGCTCGAAAAAAGGGAGCATGCCCAGCTGAAATGGGTTGCGGGGTGCAGGAAGTGTGCGAAATTTGTGCTGGCAGTGAAGAGGGACTACAAGCGGGGGCCTCACTAAATAACAGCAAGAAAAACCACTCAAAAATTCAACTTGGCTGAGCGACGCAGCTGCTTAATCGCCAAGGATTCAAAGTTAGCTGAGCGTGTGGTTGGTTAACTTATTTCTGCCTTAGTTCTTCTTCGTCTACTTACTCATGGTGCGCTCTAACCAAGACCTTACTTAGTAACCAAGTGCTCCAGAATTTGCATAACGAAATTTTCAAGTCAAAACGCTTGTACAATAATGGACGTAATAGCAACAAAAACAAAAACAAAACAAAACAACCGAACAACAACAAACTGCAAAAATTATGAAGCCATGATGAAGTCAGAAATTTGAATAATTTTGAATGCCCGCGTAAAGTTCGTAAAGTTCTTGTTATTACTCTGGTGTGCCATGTCCTTATTGCTGTGTTTTTTCGTCTTACTTTTTATCGACTGGTGGCTAAGGCGACTGGAGTATCCTTGAGCAGCGAACATTTGTGAATCGAAAGGAAAATCCGAAATTTAAGAATGCATTGTGAAACTGGAAACCCAAAAGGTTAGAATATCAAAAGCAGAATCATAAACAAATTTTAAATGGAAATTTTTGTTGTCCAAATTTATTGCAATAAATCCTGATTTGAATATTTTCGCAATAATCTTTTACGGAATGTAAGTAATTTTGATATTGAAAAATGAAGAGGTGTACCACATCAAAGCGTGCGCTCTTCTTTGGAGTTTTTCATCACTCACAACACAGCGGCAATTACTCTAATGGCTCTGCACCCCCCGCATTCGAACGCTTTCACAAAGTTATTTCAATTCTGCAAATTGCCAGGAATTGCACACTCAATCCATAATTTTCGGTCATGTTGTGCATGACTGCATTTGCACCACGCAAGCATAAGCATCAGAAATCAGAATTAAGAGGCACTATTTGATATGCATGCAATACCCTACAAACATGCAGATGAGTTCTAAGTTCGAGTGAGATTCTGGATCTATGAAAATTATATGTTAAGTAAGTATAAAACTTTCTTAGTTTGTGAAAAACCAATTATTTGAGAACTTATTTTTAATTGTCCACAGTTTGGACAAAACGGGCATAGCTCAATTGTATTGGTATGTCAAAAGATGGTAAGGATTTCAAATGATAATAATTTCATGAACAAAAGCAATGGTCACCGAAACCCTTTCCATTGATATTAGGTCTGTGAGTCCACTGTTGTAAAATACTCGATACAAATACCGGTTTAGGTTATAAGCCAAGAGTCAAAAAGTTGGACATGATAACACTAGGTGAGTCAAAAAATAAATAAATTGATTGGCCATACGTTCCTCGAGCTATCTTAACCGAACTTATAGCTGCAACTTCACACAGCGACGACTTCGTTTCTGTAATTCACACAGGGAGAGAAAAAACATGGTTGTCAGAATCATATTTCAATGGAATGCGTAAACTTTATCATTATATGATTGTCATTATCATTATTGAATATACAATCATATTATATTTTTGTCTGTATCATATTATGATCTCTGAAATCATTCTCTTTGTCACGCCAACCATCAATCATCGCCACAATCAAAATGTTATTACAGCAAAAGAGATATGATCTATGCGATCATGTTCCAATAATATTTTTCGGTTTTATTTTGTAATTAAAATGAATATTACTTATGAGTCATAAAAAATGACTCTTGTGAGTCTGTTTTATATCATTGGCAAAGGGTTATATATTTACCATCTCAAACTCAGTGACATATTAAATACTGTAAAGGAACAACAATAATGCAAAAGTCAGCAAATCTAGTTCGTTTGCTGAAGAAAACTCCATGAAACTAAAATTGTGGAATTTTTCCCTGAATACATTTCCAACGGAACTGAAAGTCATTGAAGTCCGCATACAATTTGGTTTAATTATGATTTGCATTTATGTGTGTGGGTCCATATGTACATGCGAGTAAACAGCATAAATTTTAATCAACATTCAACATCCAACCAGCACACTGTCCACTTGAATACTTAGAATCCGACCGACATTCGGAATTTAATGAATATTGATGCGCTGTAGGGCAACCCAGGCTTCGCTGAGGCGGAAGGCAATACTCGAAACATGTTGTTTTTATTAAATAATACAGTCAGTAGGCATTTGGAACGTGTGTGATTTTCATTTCACAGGTTAATGTTTTATGGCAGTTTCCGCTGATTCCGGTGAACAGGTTGTTCGAAGGAGACCGTGTCAATTTTGGCATTAACATAGGCTTATGGCCAGAGCAGGCGTGGTGATGGGGCAGCGTTGCGTAAATAAAACCGCAAATATGCGGTTTTTAAAAGTGCATGCAAGCGAATTTGCGAATGCGGTGAATGCGAGCGTACGAGCGGCACTCACTTTTGCACGCTGAATGGAATATCAATTTTGTGTGCCAGTCAGCAGTCATGTGAACTTTTTTGTACAATTTTCGGTGTTCGGTGTTCGGTGTGCGATGTGACAGAAAATATTATTTTTCCTTTTGTAAAAATAATGAAACTAAAGTGCGCTAGGCCTGGTATCTGCGAAATTTTGCCATGACAATAAATCAAAATGTTAACAATCCCAACAACTGTCACAATCGTAACAACGACAACAACAACAACAACAACAGCGAGAATACAAGCAAACACAAAAACCATTCAGCAAAGATTTACAAGCTGTCAGTGCGGCAAGTATTTCCTGCTCGCATTCCTCCTCCCATCGAACACACAGCCAACACCCTTCAATTGTAGCCTCAGCTATCGTTTCCTGTGTGAGGGCGCAATCGTTTGCCTCGTCGCACTGCGCGTTCGTTCGTTCGTTTGTTGCGTCCGGATGTCCTTCGTCCTGGGTCCTCCGGCCCTTTGCTTTATAATATTTGGCAAGTGTCAACAAATGCGGCAATAAATGTAAACATTTCACCTAAGCTCGCAATTTCACTAATGACGAATTCATTTAATGGAATTATGTTTGCACACACTTCCGCCAGAGTGGCCCTGCTCGTTCAACGGAAATAGTGAAATACTCATTATGCTTACTTCCCCTGCGAAAATATTACACACGAATGCATGCAAACGAACCAACTATTCAACGCTTTGCTCAGCAATTAGCGAGTATTTGCGGCGACAACTAATTAATTTGTAATTTACACTAAATCATGTATCGTATCGTTGGCCCGAGTGCGAGACTACTTCAAATAAACTTGAAATTGAGAGAAGAAACTACAGAATGAAGGTAAGTAATAGGTACTAACCAAATGAAAGCAAAGCGAAGAAAAGATAAAAAATTTCCTAAGGTAACTCGGCCCATAACCCCACCAGCCTCAGCCTCCACCTACTGGCATCTTCTCCATTCTTCACATTCTACTCGTATTTCTTCGCATTTGTTCTTTGGCGCAAATTAAATGCAAAGCACCGCGTGCCCTCAATTATCGCACTTCTGCTTTCGTTGTTAGTTGTCGTTGGTGTTGGCATTAATGGGAGAGGGGGTGTCTCAGTTATGCCCTCTCACCCGGTTTGGTGGCATCTTCCGAGCGCTTTCAGTATAATAATTCAGAGCGCGCGCCATTTGTGCCATTGGCGTTGAATCCTTTTTTTTCGCTGCTAATTTAATTTTTTTTCTTCAAATTTATATTAGCGCACTTAACGTAAGCGCATTAATTGCATTTGAAAATTGCCCCGTGCGAAGGTGGCCAAAACAAAAGAGCCGAGATGAAGCGAACCGAATAGCCACGGGAAATGATGGCGAATTGTGCTCTGTGCTAATTTGCACACATTGAATGTTTTTGAACGTTCAAATGGTGTGGGCTGGCCTGGATTTTTTTGATAATGCAAAAGTTTTCTAATGGATTCAAGTGATTTAAATGGGAGGTGTTCTTGGTGTGATAAGTGATTCGGGATGTCAAAACGACAAATTTCGAGTACTAATTCTCTTCTTCTTCTTAGGTTTCGGTGATCGATTGAATTCAGCAGATATGGGGGATTGGCCTGGAGTGGTGGGTATATGCATGGAACATAGACGCATGTTGGACTCCAAATGGCCTCCATTCTTGCTATAGGAAGCGATGGTGCACCAGATATTTCCCTTCATAGCAGCTATTATGGTTACACCTTCAAAATTTAGATGGTGGATCCAATAGGGCGACCGAAATTTCCCAATATAGCATACGAAATTTCATGATTTCATTTCTATTTCCATTTCGTTCCGGTTCCATTTCCTTCCGGTTTCAATTTCGTAGGCCCAATGATGACACAAATATATTCGAAATTTAGAAAATAGGTATGCAGACATGCACTGAAAAAGAGCAAAATTTGCCATAAAAAATTAACGAAAAAAAACAAAATTTTTCGGAAAAGATCCGCCATCATGAATTTTAGAATTTCGATATCGAATTCGAAATCAGCGACCTCAAAACCCCTTCATACCAAGTTTGGAATTATTTCATTGGAATCAGGTTACATATTTTACAAAACACGATTTTCACTTATATGGGAGGTAGGCGTAGCAGTCGACCGATTCCACCCACCAACTCCTTCAAGAGTAAAAAAAAGGATAAATCCAAAATTTTGGACCTCTACCTTTATTCTAGCTCCTGTAATTGTGTTTACAGGAAAAGAGGACGGACAGATGGATATGGCCAAATCAACTCAGGAGGTGTTGATCGATAATATTTCCAATTTTCCATACCTATCACGTCTCCTTCTTGGTGTTACAAACATCAGACCAATCCCACCGCATGAGGTATGGGTATATACCTCATGCGGTGTATGGTAAAAAAACTAAAATCTACCTAAAAAATTATAAAAAAAAAGGGGTAAATATCCCTAAAAATGCAAAAAGTAAATATGGTAAAAAAGTATAAAATATGCAAAAGCATATTATGCATAATATGCATATGTGACATGAATTTGCATACAATTGCCCTCCCTGGTTATATATAAGACGACTTTGACCGTTTTTGGATTCCTCATTCACTTGCTAAAACTATTTAGATTTTATACCAAAGCACATCGAAAGTAACAAAATAAAGTCCACCCCAGTATGAACTTTCATTGAAAAAATATTTTTTTTTTTTCGTCTGGTTACCTTTTTTGTAAAGCAAAGTCATTATTTCGCATTGCTAATGTCAATGAGCGCTTGTCAACAGCAACACTTGCAACACATCGCCCAAACAAGATGCAACTACGGCCCAGCCTCATACAGTTTGTTCACACTTCGCACCAAACGTTCAACAATTTCGAACGTTCAGCCGATCGATACCACCCGCATGCGTTTTTATGATTGAAATTCGAAAACTATTTGGCAACTTGAAGTTTTGGGAGAGCATGTACGACGATTTGGCAACAACCAGAACAACAAAAACTTATGGAAGAAGAAGAGAAACATGCCAGATTCGTCACTTTCAAAAATATGTTCACAAATTTTGATAGTTTGTTGGATGCATTCAGTACAGTTTACACGATTGAGTTGACGACGATGACGATGATGCTACTGCTGTTGATTACGATGAAGACGATTTTGTACATGTAAATGATTTGAATTCAATGCATGCCACACATGCAACAACAGCAGGAGACTCGCATGCACAGCTCCAATTCGGAAAGTAAATAACTGAAATTTACTATTCAAATACAGAATGTGTGTGTGTGTGTGTGCGTGTGTGTGGTATGATGGAGGAGTGGAGAGGCAACATTGCGAGTAGTAACAGCAATTGCAACGGCAACAATCAGCCAACCACTTTTCACAATTCAGCTCACAAGTATCACATAGAATTTGAGTAAGTAGAATATTTGCTGCTTGCATGCATGCTTCTGACGTAAATTGCTAAATTCGTAATAGTGTTCGTTTATCCTCTTGTTGCTGCTGTGGGTCGTGCTGTTGTCGATGCCGAAGTTGAAGTGGATTTCCCCATTCTATGTTGGTTGTTGTTGCACCGAAGACTTGCTCGCACTTAATTTGGATTTTCATTAAAATTTTGGGCTTTTGTGCTTGCCATTAATGGCAAAGCCGAGCACAATAGCATGAAGCAAGGATTTCAATTACTTGCAAAAGCTATAGAAGCTCGTATTTGAATTTGCTATGAATCAAAGCTGTGTACGTGTGTGTTTTGCATGCATTGCAAAATCAACTACGAAATGTTTAGATTCAATTGCATTGAGCTGGTTGAGGTGCATTGAAAAGGAAACTTTTATGTAAATATGAATACAATTTTTTAATTGAAATTTCCTGTTTCGGATGGTAGATGGCAGAGCACTTTTCTGGCAAATAAATGTTGCAATTAATCAAAATTTCTTTCAAAGAATTGCTGTATAATTTGAAAAATTCCTATCGACCTGAAGCGAATTATTGGATTAGATTTTGAAACGATAATAATAAGCAACTACGAGTCTCGTGTACCGACCCGCAGAAAATACAAAATGAAAATGAACTGGAACAAAATGAAAATGTAAATGAAATGAACTTGGAACGAGAAAATGGAACGAGAGTGAAATGAAATTACCCAAAAACAAAATATAATTGTAACACACTTGGAGTGGGAAAGGAGTGCAAATGGAATAAACTTGAAAATGGAACAGGAACGTGATGGAAATGGCACCGGAAAACACTTGGACAAGGAGCGGAATGCAAGTGGTAGTGGAAATGGAATATACTTGGAAACATGTGGAAATTGAAGCAACTGCGAAGTGAATGGAAACCATGGATGTGTTCAACAGATTCAGTGGCTGAGTAAGCACTCATCACTAAGCAATTAGTTGTGCTCCCGCCGAATTGAAAAAATCAAGTGAATAGGTTTCAGTCGGTTAAAGTCGACTTATATATACCCTATCCCAACTGGCCATATTGGATCCACCATCTGGAATTTTGAAATTTCAACATCAAATCCGAAAACAGCGACCCCAAATTCCCCCAAATACCAAGTTTGGAACAATTTCTGTGGAATTTGGTTACATATTTTGCAAAATACGAAATCCAAAAGTTGGGCCTTCTAGCTTTCATTGTGTTTACAAGGACGGACAGACAGACAGACGGAATTCAGTTTTGGATGCTAATCAAGAATATATATACTCGAAAATACCCTGCCATCGTGTGTTTTATGTGAAACATCTGTCATTAGCACCAACTGTAAGGCCAGCTCTGCCTGTTACTTTATATTTTTAATACGCCCGTGTTACTAACTCTATTCTCTAAGTGTAATTGCTGAATTAAGGAAATATTGGTAAATTTAATGAGTAATTCTGAACAATTCGTTGATTAACACTTTGAAATTGTCCCCTCTTATGTGGCTAGAGCTGACTTCACATTAACCCATGTCCACTACCTGATAAGCTTTAACTAGTACAATATTTTAACTTTTTTTTTTGTGTTTTTGATAACAATTGCTACTCACATAAACATCAAAACAAAACAAAAAATAAATAAACTTTCAGTTTTTTGAATGAAATGAAATGAAATATGAAGTCGAAAAAGGTAAAATATTTGCACACCCCTAATAATGAAACTAATAAAGTAACATAATAACTTTTCAATATTTATGAATATATATTCAATTAACTTGGCAAATCTGACCCCAAGAGTATTTGCTTTCATTTACCCAATTTAAAATGCAATATTTCATAACATGTTCCCTTTTAATTATAAATCACCACACTGCTGTTGTTCTGCTTAACACACAAAATCGAATTTAATGCCGATTCCTTTCATGCCTAAATTGCATAAAATAAACTTCAAAGCCAGCATCGTATTCCAGCATTCGGCATTATATTCCACTTCAATACAAGTAGAGAATTTTCTGCTTCTTCTTGGGCTGGCTGGCTTTTCGGTTTTGGGTTTTCTTTTGTCGTCGTTGACACAGAAAGAATTTATCTTAAGTTTATTCAAGCGAAACAGAAAATGAAAACCGAAAAAATGTAAATTTAATTTTTTTTTTGCACGAAAAACCTTCTTACCATAAAACCGAACAAGAGACTACATCTCACAATAAGCAGCTAGAAAAGCTCATAGCCGGAAGAAAAAAAAAAAAGAAAAGAGTGGTCAAACCAAAGGCATCTTTTGTTTCCAAGCGGGGTGAGCTTCAACCTTATTTTTGGACATTGACCATGGACGAGGCTTTTGGTTATTTATTAAACGGCGATTTTATCAACTGAATTTTTTGCAGCTTATTTTTTTCTGCTTAGCAAACTCTTGTTGTTGGCCCTCCAATGTCTTTTGGAATATATTCAGCATAAATTCGTATTGTCCAATCGAGAAATCATTTGGACACATTTTTATTTCATCTAAAATTTCTTTTATATTTTTGGCGCCCTGCTCGATATTCTCGACGGTGATGGAGTGGACAAGTGATTCGATTCAAGCACAAAGAAAGACACCGAATACCGGGAAGCGGTCATAAAAAGTAATGTGCAACATTAACAATGGAATTAGCATTGATTTCTCATTGCAGAACGCATTCCAAACTACCGCAGGACTTGAACGAAAAAAAAAAAAAAAATACAAAATAAAAAAAAAATGTTGAAAACTTTCATTTTGCCAATTTCCGTCCAATTAAAGGACATTTTATGGCACCATTCTTTGTTGGACCACCTCTTCCGTGTATTTTTATGTGCTCTATATTTTTTTCCTATATTTTTTCGCCTCATTCGAATTCACTTCACTTCACTTCATTGAATTGTTAATTTTATTACCGTTATTGCAACAAAAATGGCCGCTTATTTATTCGCCATAAACTGTAATACGAACGTGCAGCTTCAAAGTGAATTTCCTCGTACTCCGAATGGGAGAACGGCTTCAATTTTCCCTTTATTCTACAGGGTAGTGACGATTTTTCCACAGCCTCGCTGCCTTGCTGCCTCTCTGACGATGGACGTGCCCAACAACTGCGGCAGGCATGAAAAGCTTATTCGATGTGTGTGTGTGTGAGTGTGTGCGTTTGTATATTAGAATGGTTTTTATGCTTCTAGCTGGTCACCTTGGTATAACGAAATTGTATATAAAAAAGGGTATACATACGCAACTCTATCATTAAAGTGGACAATGAAGGATCGTTCGTGTGTGTACGTGTGCTTTGAGGGCAGCATGAAAGGAAAAATTTCATATACATAAATTGGAGCAGAAAAAAACTGTAACGAAGAGGAAACGAAACGAAGTGATGACGAGTAGTTTTAAGTTCTCAAAAAGCAGCTTATATTTAATGCGCTTCATATAGACTTTCGCATACGAATATGTGCTGCTTCTTTTCCATACACACACTCTTGTTGCTGTCCATCTAAGACCCTGGACTTGTAACATTAACTGTCGTAAGAGGAGAAAGGATGAGACAGGATAAGACTATATGGAGAAGTTTTAATAAGCCACTGAAAGCGTACGTAGCGACGTACATTTCAGGGACCTACACTTGTGAGTAGAATTTTAAAATAATTCTTGATACAAAAATAATGAAATTTGGACCAGCCAGAATGTGAATACGACATTGGTTGCAGAAACAACAATATCCCCTTAAAACCACTCGCTACAGCGAATCGTAATCATTGCCCGAACTCATAAATGCATTCAAGCGCAATTACATTTTAATTTGAAATAAACAACGTCGCCATTGCGGGCGACGCCCCAAAGTCTGCAATGAACTTTTGTGAGCTGGCCGAAGTCGCCGCACAAACGCACTCACTCAGCGAATCGAATTGGTGCCAGAGAACAACAAAAGGCTCATTATGAGCAGCGAATAACAACACTTTTGAATGGAATCGGAAAAACAACAAAAACAGTGAAAATCGTGCCAAATAAAAACAAAACAAACAAAACAAAACACAACACAAACAACAGCAATCAGAAGAATAACCAAACAAACAAACAAACAATCAACTTTCGAACAAAACGTACAATAAATGTGTGAAATGGGACAAGGTGGGGGCTGATGCTAGTATGGTAATGCAATACTTTGGTATGGGGCAGGCCAAGTAATTCGGTGGAAATTGGTGCCTGTGTGGAGATGGAAGAACGGCTGTCGATATTAACGATGGCAACCCAGCCAACTCAACGCTGGATGATTTCAAAGTGATTAGTACAAAAAGCATGGAATTTTTATATTATAGACTAGCTTAATAACCCGGCATTGCTAGGATTTGTACTTCCAGTAGTGAAAGTACTCCCCTTGAACACCCTGAACCTCCAGTCCATTTTAATTTTGTTCCATACCCATTGCATTTCATTTCAACCCGAGTCTCACTTCTCATTTAATTTGTTTCCTAAAGTTGTTCCATTTCTATGTTGTTCCGAACCAGTTTCATTCCCAATCCGTTCCCCATTCTATTTCTAAGTTGTTCCATTATAATTTTGATGTGTTCCATTCTCAATTCGTTCCTTTTCTATTTCCAAGTTGGTTTCGTTTTCATTTTGTTGCAGTTCATTTCCATTTCTTTCCATTTCCCTTCTGCCCTCGTTAAAATGTCCAACTAAATACAAGAGAACGGCAACAAAATGGTTAAGTTGGTTGCTCTTTGTTGACATTACCCCCACACTCTCTCCGTTAATGTATTTGTTATCGTTTGAGTGTGTCTGTAAATGTGTTTGCACAATGCGATTACAAAGATGAGCCGATGCGACGCCAGCAGGAACAAAAACAACAACATTGATTCTGTAGTCAAAGCCGGTATTTGTGGGGGGGGGGGGGGGGGGGGGGTGGTACAAGTGCGTTAAAAAAGAGCAGCAGATACATTGGATAACATAAAATCCGTATGGCGGCACCCATCATAAGCCACTACTTTTTATTAAGTGTCTTTGCTGCTCTTTGCCCTGAACTGACTGTCATGTCAGTTTACAGTTCGTTTGAGGCGACCGTGTGTTGGCGATACGCCAATTTGCATTGATTTTAAATTTGCCTTTTTTTCGACTTGGATTTGGTTAGTTTTTCCAACGGTATTTTTCCCCAAAAAAAAATGAAGAAAAAAGGCCAATTGGCTTTAAAGCCATTTGTTTTTTTTCGCCTCTTTTGCGAAAAATATATATTCGAACATGGTAACAGCTGGCTGCTGCTGCTGCTGCTTGTCTGTTGTCTCCTCCGTGGAAAATGTGAAATTTGCATTTTGCAGTGAATGTGGTAGTTACATTCGTCATTTCGAGCGAATGAGTGATTGGGTGGGCGGCGGGAACAGCGGTGGTTAATACATTCTATTGCCAGCGGACAGACTACACATGTGTGCTCGCAACCTTATCTCCACATCCGCAATCGAAAATATCCTTAAGCCGGAAATGCTTCAAGTGCTTGTGCTGATTCAGGAAATGGCAAAGGCATTTGCATTAGGAATCACTTTGGCGCATAAAGTACTTGTGTTATGGCCGCTAGCAACATTTATTGCACAAGAAAAAAAAAGTGAAAAACCGCAGATCAACAGCGATTAAGACCAATGTTATGCTGTGCAAGAGACTTTAAATTCTATAAGAATATTTTGACTATTCAGAGGTGCTTAAGAGTACCTAATGGCCCACAACTTTTTGTCCATTAAAACTATTCAATTGTGCCTTTATCTGTCTACTCTAAAGGCTTTCACTAGCAAGAAATGATATCACATGCAGCACTGTGTCAATTCCGGCGATAGAATGCATTTCCAAGAAAAAAAATTCCAAAAAATTCCAAAAACGTTTTGACTTTGTTGTCGAAATTGGCTGCAATTGCTTTTGCCATGGCAACAACATACAAAAACAAAAATTGCAACAATTAAATTTGAAAGCAATATACATGGAACAGCCGTAGCAACAACAACAACGCACCCGGCGATTGTTATTCACATGCACACTCTACACACACCCGACAGCATACATTCGGTCGTGGCAGTCATAGTCGCAGTCGCAGTCTCGGTATCTGTATCTGTTGCCGTTGTAGGGGGAATGTATCTCGTGGTTTGCGCACTTGACTGCCATTCAATTTGCATAGTAAATTAGTTTGTTCGGTTCGGATTGAAGTTGGTCCTTTGGGGAGAAACTAGGCCACTGTAACATGCACAAACACATACACACACACTCACATACTCAGATACACAAATACATACAGATACTGTAGGATACAATTTTTGCGTCTGCAAGTATATGTGCTACTGTTGCTGCTCAACTGTACAACAATTGTTCTACTGCTTCTGTGTAATCGCAATTACTGTTGAGTGCCTGCCTGGGTACGAATGTGGTGCATGTACGTGTATGTGAGCATGCTACAAAAACGAAAATGCAAAATCATCATCATTATTCCGAGTGGCAAGAGCAGCTAGCTTCTGTTCGGCACCATGCTCAGCATTAGCAGCAGCAGCAGCAGCAGCAATTGCTGCAGTTTGCCATGTGGCTGCTGTTGTTGTTACACTGACCGCTGGTCACAGAACTTCTACTGAGATTATTAAATATTTAAACTCAATGCAAATGTGTTTCGAAATGTATGGGAGTGTGTGTGTGCATGAGTGTCTGTGCCACTGTGGTCGTTGGCGTTTTTAAAATGTTGCTTTGGGCCTGATGTTTTTTGCGTGGTGTGTCTTTGAATTGCTTTTCTAATCGGAACAGTTTTTTTTTATTAGTGATGACAGAACAGCGATTACTCCGATTGTACGTCGTTTGAAGTTGGGATTTTGTGGACTTCTTGAATGTGATTCGATCAATGGTTTGGTACTTCATCACGTTAGACTTTGTTAGGCTTTATATGAATGCGATTTGGCCTTTTTTTTAATGCCAAAAGAACCAGAGTTGCAGTATCACTGGACTAACTTACGAATATTGACCGGCATAATTACTGGTCACTTATTCATCGGAAGGCATGCCGAGAGGCTTGGCATTGTCAACCAAGACGATATATTTTTCATTACCTGTGAGAATGTCCGGCGCTAACCAACGGTCGATGATCTTGCACAGAAAGTTCTAAACACGATTAGGAATTTTTTTAGAAACTAGCTTAACAGGCCCGACGTTGCTCGGACATGTATTTGCAGTAGTCGAAGTACCGCCATGACAACCTCTGGAAGTATGCAATTCCGTATGACAGTTTACACTAAAAGATGAAGCTAAATAAGGACGACCCTTGGAAGTATGCAAGTTTGTATGACAGTTTGCGTTAAAAGATATATTATGACAACCCCGGAAAGTATGCAAAGAATTTGATTAATATTCACGAATCAGGCAAATCGGGCGCACCGTTCTCGAGTGATGAGATGAGTTGTTACAACAGACCTCTCCCGATATAACCTAACCTAATCTATTATTGTCAGGATATACAAAATAAATATTTCACACATTGTGAGATTTTTTTAAAATTTCTTTTTAGTAATTTTTTTAAATTCTCACAGACGGCTTATGAAAAATTGCAACTAATGGAACTGAAAAACATCCCATTGAAATTTGAATTTGGGCAACCATTTTGGTTCACAATTTTGGTCCACATTTTTTTTAACGATTTTTCATTTTTAGTTTTGGACGAGTTGAATTTTTTTATTTTGGCTTTTACGCGATTTTCTTTTGTGCGATTTTCTTTGAAGTATTTTTCTTTGTTTAAAGTACTTATTTTTATTGCTATACAAAAATTCTCAACTCTTGAAAAAATTCATGTTATTGCTCTCCTCTCTAGCACATTTGACCGTAGAACTTCTATGTCACGTGAACATCAGGCATTAAAAATGTTTCAAAAATTATAAAATTTTAAAAAATCCATTAAACCATTCTGCACTAGATTGCATTTGTAATTTCATAGAGCACCATAGCATCGTCACTATTGGCTGGGTAAACTGCAGAGGAGTCATTTCTATTTGACCATTCTCACTCAGGCAATATTGACCCGGAATAGAGCTGCTGCACAAACACACAATCGCACACATACAAACTAAACAAAACGTTACAGTTGGAAAAACATTATACATTGTATATGTGTAGTTGACTCGAGTCGTATCTACACTGTTGACGTTGCGTTGACCCCAATTCAAATGACAAATGAAAAGTCATCGTGAAATCCGTTCGTCTTCTTTACCACCCCTCGCTCGATGGCAGTCGGTGTGTGCTACGTGCGCTATAGTTCATTCTTACTTTTTCGTTATGAAGCTTTTGTATTTTTTGGTAGTTTATGACGACAAGGATTCTTGTTTGTATACGCATCCGAAAGCAGACACAAAGACTCGAATGCAATAATGGAATGCCAGTGAGCGAACTGTGAAAAAAGTCAGATGGAAAATACACACTTTTGTTTGTTTTTAAATGCATGTTGATAGTGCCGCAGAAAAGCTGAACTGAACTGAAAACTAATTTGATCTGGCAGCAGAAATACCATGAGCTATATTTGAAATTATGAAAAAAGAGATATGCCTTTGTGGATGGCCACTCGCTCCGTTGGCCAACTCAGGACAGCGGTATAATTCTCAGAATAAGTTATGGCATTCGAGCTCACAAAACACCCACATTCACAAGAGTTCCCGGTACTAGTCAAAAAGCAATTACAAATGACTTTAGATAGTTCCCTTCCATCTCCCCACCCCCTTCCATTGTTCAGCCAATTGTTGTATTCTTCGTGTTGGACATAGATTACTTTTGGATCTCTAAGTTGCCATGGCTGTGCCAGCAAATACAACATACTGCTCTATACTTACATGCACATTTTTTCCAGTTGCCTTAATATCCTTTTATCCTTTATCTAACACGCGCATTTCGTTGGCCATTTGTTTCCGGCTGTGAATTCAAATCCGGTTTAGAGCGAAATTTCTCGTTTCGAAAACGCTTCCATATGCAAGCGGATTTGGCGCTTATAAACCGGTCTGACTGTTTCGCACAAAATTGTCGGTGGGTGCAATTGCTCTTCCCTGCCGCACTCACTTAGGAGCATTGCGAATTATACTGGCATTATTTTATAAGCTGGCAAGTGTTTTGTTAGGATTTTTTTTCAAAATTTATTTATTTTATTTCTGCCAATACGTTGGGTGTACTTTTGGGGTAGAAAAATGTCCATGATGGCCAAGCATTTTGTCAAAAGTTCATTGAACTTTTCTTTGGCACAACGGAAAAATTCAACTGGCACCTTTTGCACAACTTGTCTCAAGGATACTTTCCTTTTTAAGCAGTTCCCAGAAAAATGGAAATATCGCTTGTAAGTTGTTTTTAATGTTTTTAATGCACATTTTTTGTTTTCTTAGTTGGTTAGATTGATATGCTTGTTGATACTCTGTGCTTTTTTATTTGAAATTTGAGTCCTAAAGTTGAAATGTTATTCAAGAAATTCTTCAGGAATGCCTCTGTCTGGGTTTCTGTTTAGTTATCCACTTAAGAGTTGAAGAAACACAAATACGATTTTCTTTCGGTTTATTCCCAAATGCCTGATAGCTAGACAATTTTACTCACAAATAAATAAAGTCAGCAAATATTTTATCATATCAAAATACAAGTACGCATGGCTTTGTTTAAGAGACATCATAGGAAGTACACAGATGATGTCTCTTAAGACGCACTTAAAATTGTTCTTAGAATTAATTTGTAATTAAAATAACGAGCGGGGCAAAAAAACTATTTCCTACACCGTCCTTCAATACAAAATGCTCCTGATCGGGACTAATAGATTCTGTTAGAGGGGGGTTAAAAAAGAGTACCCGTGTCTCCCAGTTTTTTGCCCTTTTCATTTTTCTTTTGCACATAAGAATTCTTCAAAAATACAGTTTTCACTTTTTACAATAGGATGTGAACTCATCACGCTAAACTAGAAAAAATTTTCATTTAATAAAAAAAAATTGGAAATTTCTGAATTTTTTTTTAGTTTAGTGTGATGAGCTTAATTTTCTAATATAGCAAACATTCGCATATGTTTGCCTTTTTCGAAATATGCAAAATCCTGAACATAATTATTACAGCTGAGTCTGTTGTGCCGACGGCTTGACGGCAATGAGGGCCTCCAAATGACAAAATTTAATATGCTGTCATTATTATTTTGCCGCCTCCCCCCGCACCTCTTGTGTGATTTCCCGGTACAATTGTGCCTCGGTTGGAATGTTCAAATTACCGTTACAAATGCGTTCGGATTTGTGCGTTAACATTCTTTTAGATTACACTAACAACAACAAGCCACAAAACAAACAAGAGAAACCCCCACAAGTACACACCATTCGAAAGCCGGCATTACTGTGTACACAACACACAAACGAAGAACGAAAAAAAAGTGTCATGAGTAATTGTTACGATTATTTTGGGTTTCGTGTAATTTTTCCTTCCCAACACATTTAAATTTTTGTGGCTGTTTTTCAACACACACATTTCTGCTGGTTATGTTGTTGTGGGCACTTTGTTTTTTTAATGGCGTCAAAGCATTCATCAACATTATGTCGCCAATTTATCACAAACCCAACCAAATCGCAATTTCCAATGTACACTGGAAGAAAGTCCAGTGCTGTGGAAAGCCTTTGGGCCCCTGCCGAAGATTTTTTTGTAATTATCGCAATTAATTTTAATTGTTTCAAGCGGCTTAAGAGAAAATTTATTGTTCGGCTTTTATAATAACCGATTCGTTGTTTTCTGTTGACGTTGTAATTACACTCGCACATATCGCAGTTCATCTAAGTCCCTGTGTTCGAATATTTTTGCGAAAATGTGAAATTCAGAATATACATATTTTGTTAGTGCAGAGGGGGGGCAGAGAAGTAGCCGGAATGCTTTGCGCATATGCAATATTGAAACTTCAGCAACAACATAGACAATATCGTTGACATTCAATCGCAGCAGCGAACAGTTGCCAATATCAACAGTACAAAAACAAATAACAACACAAAAGCACGACATTAATGGAAAAATCTGCACCAGCACACACAAGCATCACAGCAGTTGACAATTTATTTCGTAGTCGGTTTTAAAGTTATTTCTCTCATACACGCACACACACACACACACACATAAATTCACAAAAATGTGTTTTTGTGAATATTTTGTTGGGTGAATTTATTGGGAAATCCACAAAAGTTGCAACTAAAATATGTACAGTTTTTATTTAGCAAATTTATTCATATTATTTGAAACACCTACGAAATAATAACAACAAAAAGAATTTATTGAAATTATTTCCAAATATTTTATTAGAACTTTTCTATTTTCGTACGGAATGGCAGCTATGAATAATTTTGATTTGAAAAAAAATATATCAAATAGTTTTATTAGTGAAAATAATAGCAGAAAATAATTTGCTTAAATTTCGCCTTTACATAGTTTTGAGTACTGCATGCTCACACATAACACTGTGCAACCTCGGAAAAACGCGCTTATTCGAGCTACTCCACAAAAGCCCTTTGAGTGTGTTGTTATGTAGCCCCAGACCTATCCGAATCTGTTATCAGATCGGCAATCAGAAAAATTAACCCTCACTTTGTCGCATAGTGTAATTATAGTGGATACAAAAATACATCAATATTCGACAAAATTTTACTTTCGACTGTACCCAAATTAAGCTCCGATATATTCTCAAAATCAAAAGATAAAATGGAATAAAATAGAATCAAAAAATAAGAGCTGGGAAGAAATTAAAATGGATGCTCCAAAAAATGCATATCTCTTGCAGTCGACATCGACTCAGTCAGCTAAAAGAAAGCTGGATCAAACGTCACGTGTGGAAATATGCCTGTCGCGGCGTAAAGACCTCAAAGACCTAGTAGGCATTCATCAAAGTATACCCGCTCTGCATCAAACAAACACGGCTCTGGACAATAATATAGCAAATATGGAGACTGGCTACGTTACCCTAGAACGACAAGTAGAGATGCTTACTCAAAAGGCGAAGGAGCGAAATGTTCTTATGCACCTACCGGTCGAAAATGGTGTGAATGCGGGCAATATAGCAAAAGCCTTATGCTTGGAAGCTCTCAAAACAGATGACCCTAGTGTGATGACGGGATGTTGGCAATTGCGGTACAGAAATGCAGAAACTACGCTTAGTTGTATAAGTCGACTTCGACCAAATTAAACTCACTTGTTGCAATCTGTAGTACTTATACAAAAGAAAGCTATTCTCAAAAAAAATATGCTTGCAACCGTAATTTCAATTTCAATTATTTCTTTTTAAAATAACCAATTTATTACACTTATGTAAATAAAATTATATACCAGATAATAAAATTAAAACTTTATGGTCACTAACCAGCGATAACTACTTATATTTACATATGCCCCCGAGGAAAACTCTTCAACGTCAAAGTGTATGAAATACTAGACTTGACTTCTTTAATCTGCAAAAAATGTGCATAAATTAAATTTTAATTAAATTTATCTCGACTCCATTAGAAGCCCAGCAAACCCCTTGCCCATTTACCAATTTTTAAATATATTTAATTTATTACCGTGACCCAATTAAATGTGTTGCAGAAAAGCGTGTAATTAAAATGCAATTTTTTTTTTGCCAAAGAACATGAGCAATAGTGGCCAAGAATTTAGCTTGTTAAAAAATTACAAAATGATCTTTATCGCAGAAATATGACCATATAAAATAAACAAATAAACAACGCATACAAAAAATAAATATTTGTATGCAAAACTTAATTAAATTCAAAATAAAGTTTATATAACGGCACACACACACACAAAAACCGTTTCGTGTTTGCGCTCAAAAAAACCGGTAGGTAAACAATATAAACATTAAAAGAGAAATTGTTCAAAATTTTTTAATGCTTACAACAAAAAAGAGTTTAACAAAAAAAAAGATTTGTTATTTTTCCTATTGGAAGCTTTTGTTGCTCCTGGTATTTTATTATTTTAATTCACTTTCCACTTCACGGCAGTTATGACTGCTGTTGTCGTTGTTGTACTTCGGCAAAAGCTGTTGTATTTGAAATTAAACTTAACGCAGAAATAAAACTAAATGAAAACTAAAATAAAAACTAAAATAAAAGCAAGAGTAAATACAAAAATAGGAAAAACAAAAATGGAGTGGGCAGTGCAGTGGAATTGCTATTTATTCCAGTTAATGACCAGTGCAAATGTTATTACAATTTCAGGTCACTTTTTTTACATCACAGCAGCTGTAAATGCTTACAAAAATAGAAAAGTAAGTATAAGTGTGTAAAGAAGTAAAAAAATAAATTAAAAATATTAAAAACTTTACCCATCAAATTGTTCCTTCAACAAATTACCGCTCCACCTTGCAATGGTTTGGATTGTAGACCTCTGAAAATTACAACGTTTCCGCTTAGAAGATTTGACTTATGGAAAGGTTGAAACACTGTTACCATTTCCATATCACAAAAGAGACTTCTTATATGAATATTTAAAATAAAGTTTTTTCCCCGGTTACACAATTTATTCCAAATAATTTTATAATTTTAATTTCCCTTGAAAAATAAAAAAAAAACTGACGGATTGAATTCTTTTTGATGAATTGTTATACGTTTATAACAATTCATCAAAAAGAATTCAATCCGAAAAGCGCGCTGCCAAACATGCTCGAATAATACCTATGGGGCAAGGATGTGTGCCTCACGGTGTACGAAAATAACAATTCCGCTGAAAATTACATGAAATAGAACTGGTAAGAGCATTATCTTCAGTCGGACCGAAGCTAAAATGCCCTGCACATACGATTACGATACTCCTTTGTCTTTACTATTTATAAGATTTAAATGAAAATTTCGTTGTAACGGCTGCTTGCAAAAAAACATCATATTTGAGCCAAAGATCATATTTGAGTCATAAGATAAATATCTTAATTCTCGGTTTAAATTTTTTTGGAAAAATAAATTTTCTATACATTTCGTTTCGAAACACTTTCATTTCGTATCGGTTTCGATTACGGTCCCATTTCGTTCCCGACATAATTTCCAACAAAAAAAATGGCATTCCAATAGTTCAGTGTTTAATAAAATGAAATCAGAACATTTGGTGGCCTACTGTACGAGAGGTAGGCGATGTATTAATCCGATGTTGCCCAATAAAAACAACAAAGAAGATTAATATCAATTCGATAGCTTTAAATACGCGGCCGTTATAGTGTGAAATTAAGGCTGTATGTCTCATTTAAAAGAGCAATAAGGTTATATCGAAATGTATGGCCTTATGTCTCTTTCAGGGACTGGAACCGAAACGAATATCGGTTCCAATTTCGAATTTCGATTCTCTGATTTAAAAATATTTCGGTTTGGTTCCGGTTCTGAAATTTAAATAATATTGATTTCGGTTTCGGTTCCAAGACTTTACAAAATATCGGTTTCGGTTCCGGAGTTTGGTTCCATGCATTTATATAATTCTGGTTCAGGTGCCACTGGGGGGTTTTGGTGGTCCCAGGTCTCTTTCAAATGAGATATATGGCACCCCTTTGTGAACTGACAGACAGACGGTATCCTCCTGATCCTGTTCCAGAATATATATATAATTTTCAGGGCTCTTGAAATGATCAGAATAATATGAAAACCGGGTAACCAAACGTCCGATAAGTAACCGTTTGTACGAATAATTGAATGAAGATTTAGTTTTCTAAATTCATAATATTCGCCCAACCGAATATCAACGGTTTACCGACTAGTCGAAAGTGAACGGTTAATCGAATTCTGGAATGCGATCGACTAGTCGAATTCTTTTAGCCGAATAGTAATATTTAGTCGATTGATTTGATATCCGGTTTTTTCGCATATTCGATTATTCAAGAGCGCCTCTGTTTGGGCGTCACAAACGTTGTGACCAAAACAATATACCCCTACATACAATACTTTTTGTAAAAGGTATGGAAATAAACATAAAATCAGCGAGTTTTTTTCCTTTTCTGTTTGCACAGAGCGGAGCGAGAACGGTTTACTTTGATGTTGTGTACGATATTTTGTGGCACTTGTTGTGCTGCTGGGCTATTGCTATGAACAACATCATCAACATCATCAGCAGCGTAACAATCATACGGCAACAAGCACGCTAAATGAAATCGTATAATTTAATTAAATTCAAATGAAACCATGATGAAGCTTGATGGCCATCAAAACCAATCCATGCCACAAAAGCCCTGCATCTCGTCCAGCAAAAAACGGCACGTTCAAATTGGTTTCGTATTCGGATTTCAAAGGATACGCGATGCGGGGTGATTTTTGGCGCTGCCGCTATTGTTGTTAAGTGGCAAGTTCGACACAAACAAAAACAGCAACAACAACAACAACAACAATTTAATCACATTACATATTGCCTAGATTTGAAATTTCATTGAATGGACTAGATGAGGTACCTACTCTGCACGAAATTCCCGAAATAAAATGTACCATTTCATTTCATAGAAATGTCCATCAAAACTTTGGCTCACCCATCGGCAAATCCACTTATGAGATTTAATTAATTTAAACCAAATTTTTTTCAATAAAAAATTTTATTCAATTTATTTGTTGCCTCGAGGGAGATGAGAAACAGCCAAACATTTAAATCTACTGGCCAAAAAAATACAAATTTTCCAAACAAATAATTTAAATGAATGTGGTCAGGGTCATACACATAAAAAAAAAAGCTCAACAAATATGAATCTCTCACCCATTTGTCTTTATTCGCCCCCCTTCAGCCACTCTCTCTGCCGCCTAATCAGCGCGAAACAGCGCAGGCCACAATTTTGCGGCCTGGCAGTTCGGTTTCGAGCGGCGGCAATTCAAGTTCTGCTTGTGTGATTCCACCTATGTGTGTCTGCATGTGTGTTGGTTTTTGCTGTATTTTTTTGTGCACATGCATTCGTTGGTTAACCAACAAAATGATTTTTAATTATAATGCTATTGTTGCCGTTGTATGCATTGGTCAGGGACCAAACCGCACAATTATGTTATAATTTTTTTTATTATTTTATTTTTTTTATTGGAAGTAAACAATTTACTTTAAAGCTTAAAGCTTTTAAGTATTTAATCGGTTATACTGGTTGGTACTTACATATAAAAAATGAAACAAAAATACAAGAACATCAAAGTTGTCGTTGTCTGCCATCGAACGCATAAATCTTAACGCACGTCGGATGCATTTGTCTTTGTCTGCCATAGAGACAATATTGTTGTTCTTATTGCTGTTTCCGTTGGGGGCACTGGGGAAATTCAAAGCCAGTTTTGGCACCAGGATGAGGTAGATGTGCGCTACGGTGCTGATGCTGTATGTTGCTCTGCATCTCGACTTTGACAGTGTTGAATGTCAGACACTCAACGTGATTATGTGCCAATGGACGCCTTCGTCGAGTGCCTCGTATCTGATTGTTGTATATATGTGTGTGTGTGTGTGTGAGTTCTGTGATGGTGGCAGCCACATTGATGCACGAAAGCCATTCGAGAGGAAATCAACCAAAGAAAAGATGCAGCATCAAAATCAACAGCAGACATATTGCATCGGCAAAGTGATTGAAATTTGGCAAGCGACATAAATATCCGTCCGCTGTTGAGGGCGAAACGAATGTTTGAACTGAAATATGCCGAAAGTAATTGGAATTGTTTTGTTTCTTCAAATTAATTTATTATGTACTTACACATTGGAAAGAGAAGAAACCATTGAAGTCACTGAACTGTTCATTTTACTGAAAAGCCCAATTATCAGTCGATTAACCTTAAAGCTACGGTCTCTAAACAATATTCTTTGTTACCCATCTTCTTAAAGCAACGAACTCTCTAAGGTTTCATTCGAAATTTGATCGTCTTATGTGTTACGTCACACTGCCAAGTGCAACAGTGCCACGTTGACAACAATCACATACAATTGGTATTTGTTGTTTGAATCTGAAAGAGAATTCTTCGGCTAACAAAAGTACTTCCATGCAACAAACAAATTAGCAGCAAATGGCCAACAACGGACAGTGTTCATTGGACGAAATAATTTCCCAGGAAGCCTTAGAGAAATTACTTACTATGTGAAAACAAATGAAACAGTTGACATGTAAAATTTTCATTTGCATAAATTTCCACAAAAATTTACATATAAATTTACGTATAAGATACTGTGTACAGAGCATAACAATTATACGAGTGTAGAAAAATATGCAATTTCCTCAGCAATATGGAATACGTCATGGAGTTCGCTTCGGTCGTGTGGAATTAATTTATGGCAATTTAATCTCCGAATTTGAATGAAACATTGCCAATTCCAAATTGGCGTTCCATTTGAAACTAAACTGCTGTCATTAGAATAATGCATTTTCGTTGTTATCTATACAGGGTGTCGAGCGCTTCAGTGAAAATAACGAAGTAGGTGAATTCTGGGGTCAAATTTCTATTGGATGGGGGTGGGGTCCATCGGTCAATTTCCAGCTGTTCATCTGTCCAGTTAATATCTACAGATGAAAGTAGTTATGTTGTTTTGCCATATAATTTTGAAAGTCAAGAACTGGCTGAATTCATACTCAACATGAACAAGGTTAGGATTTTAGTCATAGAGGACTAGAGTTTATCTTATTTCAGAAACTTTGAGAGATACGCTGTATAAAAGTAGTGACTATTTACCAATTAAAATGTGCACTTTTGAATTGTAAAATTCATGTAAGCAACTTTATATGAAATCTTCCTTTATATTGTATAACGGTTAATTAATCACATTTTATGTAGTTTTACGAAGATTTTCTGCCTTATTCCAAAAGTTTATTTCATTCGCGAACTAACTAACATTTCATAATGAGAAAAGGTAAATTTCCCCCAAAAACTATTCAAATTGCTCACTTGCACGGGCGCTCATTTGTGGCCAGTGGAGCGTATGAGCAACTTTATTTGTTTGCTTTGTAAATTCTCAAGAGTTCCTTTTGCTCGCTCGGTACTTGTTCGCCTTACTCCAGTCCATTTCGAAAGTAGTTCTTTCGCAATTTACCGCCATTATAAATGCAAACAACAAAAATAACGAGAGCAAAAGTGCCAGCAACATTTCAATTGCATTTTAAATTGCTAAACAACGCCAACGCCAACAACAACAGCATCGCAGCTACTATGGGCGCTAAATTCAAATCCACTTTTCAATATTATTTAGCCGCCTTGACGGGCGACAGCAACAACAACAACAACACCAGCAACTCCAACAACCAACTCATTCCACACCAGGTCAGCAGCAGCATTGGCAAAATTGCGCTTGGCTTACAAAAAAAGTAGAACAAGAGTGAAGAGTGAAGCCGGTTAGGTGTTTGCCCACCGATTGCAACTCAACTGCAACATAATCACAAAATTCTTATTTATTTAACCTAATATTCGAAATCTGCTACGATGGCAGTGGCAGTCACCACTGAAATAAGTAGCAACAACTAGCGTGCACATTGCTTTGCTTTGCTTCGGTTCGGTTCGGTTGGTTAAGTTTCGGTTCACGCTGGGGCTTGTTGTAGCGGGCAAGGGTTCTGTGTGCACTGGACTTGGTTTCGTTTCATATTATTTTCGCAGAGTACATTTCCGTTGACAACGACGCAATAATATCGTTGGTTTTAGCGCTGAATACACCTTCAGTACCAACAACAACAACAACAATGACAATCACAACTGCTGTAGCCTCTGGAAACCTTGGATATAATAAAATTGCTACAAGAGTGGCCAAGTGTCAAATGAAATGTGCAGAATATGGAAACATCAGGGGTTTTCATGAGGTCCTATGTAACAGAGTAAAATTAAAGTAAAAAATTTGATTCTTCAAACGAAATGTTTAATTCTACATTTTATTCTTTTATTTTGTTACACAGGGTTTCGTGAAAATTATGTAAATATTTTATGAAAAGTTTTACTGAAAAATTAAAATGCACTTTTTTATATGCCAACGTGGCGTATGAGTAACCACATTGGACTAACATACACTTATCACAAGATATGAAGTGGACATGTTTTTTGAGATATCTTGTTTACAAGTGACGAAGTGAATCTATTTTATTGTAGGTAATTTAAGTAAGATACATATTTGTAACAAAGAAAATTAAACGAAGAATTATCTCGCTTGAAAAATGCGCACTAAATTTTGGTCATCTTATCTCGCACGATATCTGCCGTAGCTTTTGAACCGATTTGGACCTGGTTGTTTTATTTGGTTGGAAATTATGTCAGGGACGAAATGGAATTGGAACAAAATTTTGCAATTGATAGTGAAATGAAGATTATCGATAAATTACCAAAAGTGATCAATAAATATTGAAAAATTATCGATAAATTACTAAAAACAACCAATAAAAAATCGATAAATTTTCAAAAAATGTTTCCTAAAATATCGAAAAATCATGATACCACACATACTGAGAGCCAAATTTTTTATTTTAATTTATCGTGATAATTACTATTTGATTGGTAATGATTGATTGGTAATGATGTTGGGAACGAAATGGAATTGGAACAAAATTTTGAAGTTGATAGGGAAATGTAAATTATCGATAAATATGGAAAAAAACTATCGATATAATATCGGAAAAAAATTGATAAAATATCGAAAAATTGTCAATAAAATATCGAAAAGTAATCGATAAAATATCGAAAAATTGACAATAAATTATCGAAAAGTAATCGATAACTAATAGAAAAATTATCGATTAAATATCGCAAAAAATTACAGAGAAATTATTTTAAAATGGCATAAGAACGTATCGTACTCGCATGTGCTGAGTCTCCCAACTAGCACCGTTAAAATGAGGAAACAAATTTTGTTTCCTAGTCAGTTGAATACACTGTACTGCAACAACCGTGCTAGTTGGGATCTTAGCTTCGGTCAGACCAACGATAATTCTCTTGCTAGTTTTTCATTAAAATTTCGCACACCTGGTTATTCGTTGAATAAGTCTATCGTTTTTTCCTAATATTCGATAGCAGTCCACGGTTTAGAATCTTTTCACAACTGATGGCAACCCGAAATTACTTATTTTAATGTTGAGAAACAAACTGCTAACAATAAAATAATACAAAATCCTATACATACATAAGCAATTGCACTCACAAATCGGCATAAGTTGCACGGCTTAAAATGCACTTAATGACTTCTAGTTTATGGACGTCATTTCTTTCCTCGCCATACCGTGAGCAACACACCGAACTCAATGTGAGCAGCACTTCAAGAGGCAGCAGGTTGCTATTGCACGGTCACTACTCTGTCTTCGCGGTGGAAAAATTTCCACAATTCCCTACTTGAGTGCATTCTTGGGTTTGCAATCGTCGTCGTTCTTGTTGTTGTCGGGGCAACTGTGAAAGGAGTCAGCAGCCAGTTTGGTGTGTGTGTATTCATGTGCCGTGGGGTATTTGCAGAAGAGGGTGGTGAAAAAAAAATGAAATAGCGAAAAATTGCACGATTCCGGTGGCTGACTCGGAATTCCATTTGCAGCTCTGCTGCCGACTGCCTCAAATCACTGAGTATTTCAACATGTGAAATGCAATTTGGTTGCCGAGGCGGAATACGTTTCCATGGGAGTTCTTGTTCGCCATTGTTTTTTTTGTGTTTACTTTTTTAATTGTTTTTTTTTTTTATTATTTTGGCATATTTCATCATGCCTTGAATTTGCTTTAGAAGAAGCAGCATAGAAATAAATGCTTGTATTTGTATTGGATTCTCGTTTTTTTTTTATCGCTATGTTGATTGAGCATTCAATCTAGCAATGAAATTTAAATCATAAATAAATACACAAATTAAATATAAATACTCATTAAATATGAACAAATAAAAGTTAAGTTTGTTGTTTTTCTTAATAATGAATTTTTATTTTATTTTATTTATTTTCCATATTAATTCCATAATTAATAATTTAATTTTTTTAAGTTAAATAACAATCACATTTACTTCGTCCAATTTTATTTGATTTTTGGTTTAAATACATATTATTTTTTCTTTTGTTTGCTTTGGTTGGGTTTTTTTTTTGGGTCTTTTTCATTTCATTTTATTTCATCGCATTTCATTTCATTCGTAAATTAATTGCATGGTTTTGTGTGTTTTTTTTTTATATATTTTTGCAGTAAACAAATAAAATTGTCAATAATACAATTACAACTACTTACTGATAAAGTTTTAAAAGTAATAAAAATTTACATTAAATATTTCAAAAAATTCACCAGCGTGATCTCGGGTTAGACTTTTTAAGTTTCCACCGCTACACCGCCAACGGCTACTGCCTCAATTGCTGCTACAACAAATTGAGAACGTGTTTTTTGTTTTATTTTGTTTCCTTTACTTGCTCTCGCTACAATCAGATGTGGTAATTGCGCCTTCTTGAATACGGTGTAGTTGTTTAATTATAATTTTTAATTTTAGTTTTCTTTTCATTTGTAATATTGTAAATTGTTTTTTTTTTTGTTGTTGTTGTTTGTTTTTGTAAAATGTAAAAATCGGCACACGTTCCTTCCTCCGCCATTTTCTCTTTTGGGCTGGTTGTGTTTTAGTATTTATTCCTTACTTTGGCTGTTGTGATTAGTTTTCTTGTTTCTTTTGTTTTTTTTTTTTGGCAAAAATTACTAATATTTACTCTAAGTGAGGGGGGCATATAGAATACATAGACATTTAAGAAGAGGGTAGTGCTTTGAAAATCATCTCTCACCATCATTACAACTCATTCAAGTAATTGCTTCGTTATTTATCGTTTATTGTACGCTCGAAATTATAATCAACATTAAATTGTTTTAAGTTTGAAACTATTTTGTTATTCTCTCTTTTAATTGGGGTGTTGTCTTTACTTTACTTTTTGTTTTGTTTTATTTTAGGTTTGGATTTGGATTTGGATTTGGATTCTTTTAAAACATTGTAATCAACATGTTATTATTCGTTTTAATCATTTACTACTTACTATATTCTGTTATTTGCTGTGATCTTTAAAAGGACATAGACAAGAATGTTCTACCTTTCACCATTGGTTCGTTTGGTTGTGGTTTGTTTTTTTTTTTTGTCATAGTTAATTAGTAGCTACATTTCTCCAAAAAGGGGTGCAAAAAATAGAGCCATGATCCATGTTATATAAAGACTCAAATATTGGTAGATCAAAATTTAAATTTCAATCGACAAATATTGAATTGAGACAAATTTTCTTTATTTTCCTGCGATTAAATAATTGCAATTATCATCCTTATTACGTAACACGAAAGTACACACAACTGCCCGAAAATTGTCTTTTCCTTCACTACGTTTTGAAAAGACGAGAGTACTACACTGCAAAGTGAAATGCGTTGTTCATAATCACCTAAAGTGTGTACAACCTTGTAGACACATTTTATACACAAATTTTAGTGTATAAACGCTGTAAGTGCTTTCAAAAACACGCATGCGTGTTAATATAACATGCCAAAATCTAGAACGTGTGTTTTTTTACTTATCAAAATAAATACACACTTAACGTGCAATTTTAATCGTGAACTATATTACGCACGAAAACGTATTCTGTGTGTAATTAGAGCGCAGTTAAACAGCAGAAAATTTGTTAATTAAACCCTTGTAATTTGCGTCATGTGTCACGTTCATAAGTTCCTTTTGTATGTAAACCTTACTTTTGTGTATACTGTCGATACACTAAGAGTGTGCATTCATTTGTAGTACTATTTTTGCTACACGCTTATGCCGCATTCATATTATATACGCTTGAAGTGTTTTAAAAAAAAACGCATGCTTGTTTATATAGAATGGTAAAATCTGGAACGTGTGTTTTTTATTTATCAAAATAAATACACACTTAAAAATGTGTAATGTGTAAGATTACACACCAAAAGATGGGTTCACTTTGCAGTATAGAAATTCGAGGGGACTAAAAATTTGAAAGATTAGTAAGTAGTAGAAATTCATGTCAGTGTAGTAGATTTGTTGAAAGAGTAGTAGTTCAGCATGGTATGAAATTTTACACACATTATAGCGTGTAGTCACAAAGCGCTGGTATAATTAAATATCACACTTGCGTGTTTTTTTTAAAGGCATAAATGTGTTTTAGATACACTCTAAAATGTGTGTAAAATATAGTACAAGGCTTACACGCTTAAGTGTGTAAAAAGAACCCATTTCACTATTCAGTATACTAGTTGAGCTATTGCTGACATTTGGGCTGAGAAAACACTGCCACGAGTTATAGCGACGAAGCAATAATGCAGAGATGTGGCATTGAT
Organism: Heteromyza rotundicornis; assembly: GCA_951394025.1. Lineage (NCBI taxonomy): Eukaryota > Metazoa > Arthropoda > Insecta > Diptera > Heleomyzidae > Heteromyza > Heteromyza rotundicornis. The sequence continues at coordinate 11,961,194 of OX596010.1, read as the reverse complement.
GCAATGTCATGCAGAGTGTCATGCATAAGAAAGTTGGATACTACTATGAAAATGCCATTACAGCTGTTCGCTGAAGTGTCATTGATGCCTGAGTCATTGATGCCTGTTCGCTGACGAATCGATGACTTTTCTACTGGGCGTAGTAGAGAAGTAAAAAATGAAGTAGATCTACTCCGAGAGGAGTATAGTGAGAACCCCGCTACACACTGTTGACGCTCGTCTTACTCAATCACTTTCGTGTTACATAATAATAACTCTCTGTGTTTTTTCACCCCCGCCTACACGTTGACACTCTCCAACTAATTGTAATATTGGCCTGCTTTATGCATTCAGTTCAGAATTCTGAGCTTGTTAACTCGATTTCACTTATTTTGCTTTTGGTTTTTGTTTTAAATCTTATTTTGATTTCATATTAATGTAAATGTCATATCTACGTGGAAATTATATATATGTATGTTGTATATAGTTTTCGATTTTACTTTGTGTTCTTATCTTTTATCAAATAGAAAGAAATGTTCGCCCATGAGCCGTACATTGTATTGAGTAGTAAAAACTTATTTACTAATACATCTAATATTCTCGCGCCATTTTCACTGTTATTTTTATGCTTCGGTTTTCTTTTTTTTTTTATCGAATTTGAATTTCTTCTTTTGCTTTCGTAAGTTTTCGTTGCTACATCGTTCGCACACAATTTTGATCGATCGAATCTTTTGATTTGCATTTAAGCCCTTGTTGCACTTGACACAACGCTCAACTCAACGTGTGGCTATGGTGACGGTGGTATTACAGCGCCCGTGGTATTAACTGCCATTAACATCCACTGCCATGGGCTGCGGTGGAACGCATATGCCGCCCCCATTGAGGACAACGCCGTTGCTAAAATGTGGCGGTGGCGATGCAGGCGGTGTCAGTGGTGCAGTGAGCACTTCGCCGTTGCTGGTTATGCCCTTTGGGGAGGGTGTGGGTGACGGTGGTGGTGGTGGGAGTGTTGAGGTGTTGTACGAAATCTCATGTCCATTCGATTTCGGCGTATCGATGCCGTTGGTCAGCGCGGTCTGAGCTTCATCAGCGTGTGCGATGACCTTTGTTAGTGGGACTGTGGGTGCAGTCACCAGGTCGATTTCTTCGCTGATGCCATTCACAGCTGGCATTGTTGCTGTTGCTGTTGTTGGTGCAAGTGGCGGCGGTGGTGGTGGCAGCGAGTCCAGCTGATTTGTCTCGATTAGACTAAAGTCGCCCAGTTGTGTGATTTCCTCATTTGAGGGCGGATCCGGTAGACTCATGATGCTGTCATAAGCATTCTCCGACTCCGTTTCGATGCCATTTAAGGCATCGCCATTGTGTTGGTGTTGATGTTGGTCTTCCTCTGCTCCAACGCCATTCATGCTGCCATTCTCGACTGGCTTCAACTCGTGCTCTACACCGAGTGATGTCGTTTGCTGTTCAATGACTTGGGGTTTAGTGTCAATTGCATCGTCTTTTTCCTCAGCTTCAGCTGGTGGCTGGATGAGCACGACATCAGGGATTACTTTCACGGCCTCTTCAGTTTCAATTGTTGTCTGCTCAATTACTTCTTCTGTACCATTATGTTTTTGTTCACTCTTCTCAAGCTCATGCTCTTTGTTGTCTGCTGCGACATATCCATTAAGCTGACGCTCATCCCTGTTCGGATTGGTGTTGGTTGACATCTGCTGATCCTTATTATCCTTGGACAATTGGCTGCAATTGTCTTCGTTAGGGCCGTTGGTCTGCTGCTGCGATGGCGAATGCTCTAGACTGTGACCGTTCTCCGATTTGCGGTCGTCATCTTGAGCCTCGTCTGAGGTGGGCATGGTCAGTGGCATATTGGCCGTGGGCGACGTGGTGGCATAGCCCGATTGCTCGATTATGTACAGCTCCTGATTGCCGTACGAATATCGTTTGTTGGAGTCGGTGGACGAGGTCGAACTCAAGTCGGATTGCGAGAGGCCCGTATTGGAATGATGATTCAAGTCGGTCTCCTCATTTGGGCCGTTACGCTCCACTGCTGCTGAGTTGGGCGAGGGCGTGGGTTCTTCGACTTCGACAATTTGGTGCAGACTGCGTTGTAATTCCTCGGCGGTACTTGAAGTGGGCAGTTCGGGCGGGGGCTGATGTATTTGCACTTCCTCGTGATTCTTCAGCACTTTTTCGTCTTCGGTTTTTAGGATTGTGCCGCCATTCTGTTTCATCTCATAGATGGGCAGCTCTGCTGCCATGGCAATGGGACTGTCTGGTACGCCTTTCGAGTCCACACCTCGAGCCACTTCCACGACAAAGATGCCATCCTTATCGGAGGTGTTGTAGTGCATTTTGGTCTCACGCGCATCGCGTGAAATGTCCTGAAACGAGAGGATACGTGTGAGAAAATCCTAACGAAACAGACTGCTTTCACATTGACATCGATTAGGTTGGAATGGAAAAGCTTATGCACGTATACACCATTAATTACACACACACACACACATTCATACACATATACTGTCACTTATTTACGTAATAGAATAATGTACAGTTCTTAAAGCTCATTGCGTGCATTTGGGGCGACCAAAGGCGGACGCCGTGTGACATTTGAGTTTGGAGAAAGGAAGGAATAAAGTTGAGTCAAACGAAAATTTGTGCCTAACAAACAAAAGAAGTAGAAGGAAGACGACTTCAATAAATATCAAAATCGGTACTTAGGTTATTTTTAGTTTTGTTTGCATATGTATGTACAAAGAGTAAAAAGAACAAGTTTACAACATCAACAAGAAAACAAAATGGCGTACACAAGACAAAAGGCAAACGACAGCAAATGGCAGACAGTAACTACAACAACAATAAGAACAACATGAACGATTGCCATCACCACCGAATACGAACGAGAGTACCAAAAAACCACTTACATTGCGCTCTTCGGTCTCAACGATTAAGTGATTGTTTTTCAAAGTCATCTTCGTGACGGAACCGTTGGGGCCGCCCGCATATATACAGTTCCCTTGGACGGAGTTCGACTGATCGTCGGTTTGTGTCTTGGACATGGTATCACATTTGTACACGAATGCGGGTTCATGGAACGGGGTCTGAGTCGGATATCTTTCCAACCTCTCATCTATAATGCTACAATGGGAGCTACTGTTGGACGGTTTCTGAGTAATATCGTGTGAAGTCTTGTCGTTTTCGTATCGTTTCGTCGTCGTCGTCGCGGTCTCCTTATCGAGCTCACTTTTGGTGGGGGACGGTGGTTGTGTGGACTGAAAAGGGATACAAGAAAAAGAAACGGAAAGAGCTCAGTTGAGTGGGGATTAAATTTTGGTTGGATTGTTGTGTAATTAAGGACCCAGGAGCAAGTGGACAATGGGGAAAGGCCCTCGTTAAATTTAAAGAAAATATTTGCCCGTTATTATCCAAACTAATCTCAAACTCGTTTGCACCAAACCAATATCCAACAAAGAAAGCCCAAAAAAAAAACAAAGACCCAGGAACAGTCATTAGCTTAATTGGCAGACGACCACGTGAAACAATTAAGCTGCAAATGGGGCAATTTACAGTTTTGAACAATTATTGTTATCCCGAAGTCACTGAATGTTACTAATTTCCAGGTAAATGGCTCGTTAAATGGCCAATCCTCCGCTGCATAGCCGACAACTGCAACGAATTTACCTACCGCAATTGCCAAACCCGGCCAAACCGCAGCGCGCTAAAAACCAAGAGTCGAGGATACTCAAGTGCACAATGGAAGGCGACCAGCCAACCACACCAACAGCAGCAACAACAGCACATAACTAACTCCTGAATTAAAACACTTCGTTTGCTGGAATTGTGGCTGGGGTCTCTGGGTTTTTCCCAGGCAACATCGTCCTTTACATCCAGCAAATTTCAAAATGACATCGCACACAGAGCACACTGTAAAAATATGCAGTAATAAGCGCAAATCCAGGCGCATGAATGCGGTTAGTTGGCGCTGAAAGCCGGCCAAGTGCAAAATAGTTCCGATGTCACATTGTGTGTCCGCTGGCAACGAATCGACTTCCTACGCCAATGCAGTCAGTTTGTATTTTTAAGGTGGGGTTGGGGGGGGGGTGGTGAAATACGAGTTGAAGTGTAGCTATTTTGGTATACCTAAAATGGAATGCCACCTTCATTTTAATTAAAGTTTCTTCTTTCGGAAACAGGCTACACAGCATAGTCAATCCTCCTCAGGGGTAACAGAGCACACACACATACACACACACACACACACACATACCAAAGTATTACAGTTAAATTTTCTCTTTGACTGCTGCACTGAAAGATTCTAATAAATTCAATATTTCTTTTGCCATTCGCATTGAATTCGATTGTGTTTCAGTGCTCAATGTACTCAACGAAACTTGTTTAATTTCATTTCCGGCAACGAGAGATACTCGCACTTGTATTTTTCTCATTCCCAACGGGGTGCAGCAGCGAAAAGTGTTGGCTTGCCTCCGCACTCTTCGGAAGCCCAATTCAGTGGAGATTCATTTCGATGTGGGGGCGGAAATATCTCCAAGGAATAATGGTAATTTTATGGAATTTTTTTCTCTCTTAAATTGACAGTTTTGCTGAATTATTCGCTGAGAAAGAAGTGGAAGAAAAATACGTAGAAGCACCAGCTTCAGAGCAGCTGTCAAAAGAAATTTAAAGTGGCATGTCCTAACTGAACGAAAATCGAATCATCTAAAGTGCACAATTTGTGGCTGCCACTCGAATCGCCGGAATGTGCCACATTATATTGGCAGAGGTTGTGACCTGCACTATGAGCATTGCAATGGCGTTGCTGGGAATACTGCAGAGAATTGTGTTAGCGAAGAATCACATTTTTGGTAATTGGCAGTGTGACATTAAGATCGGGGCAATCGGATTGTCAGGGAGCGACTTCAACAAGGACTGAAGGACCGATTTTTTTTTAATTTCTTCATTCGCCGTTGTCAAAAATTGCAAAAAATGGTTCATAAATTTGTTAAGTCAGAGCAATTACCTCGCCGTGTTCGCCGCCATCGCCTGCCGTGCCGTTGGCCTGATGCGGATCGGTGTTGTCATTGTTGTCCGAGGAACTCGCTTGGTATTTGCTGTAAAGGTACCTAAAGGATAAGAGAGATGTGTGGAATGAGTAATTAAAAAGAAACAAGAGAATAAGCTTCGGTCAGACCGAAGCTAAGATATCGTGGGACTTTTTCGATAATTTTCCCATCATTTACTTACAGTTGTGAAAGTACCCTACCATGAACCTTCCCTTAAACCAATGTGAAGCTCCCGGCAACCCGCAGGCCAACAGTAGTGGAAGTACCCAGTAAATATAATAATAAAGTATGCAGTAAACCTTCCCGTGAACTTTCCCTAGGGGATCCCCATGTGAACTCCCCGACCATAAATTACATCAAATTCGAAATCGGTGACCCCAAAATGAGGAGTGAAGGGGAAAGGGGGTATTTAACTCATATAAAATGAATTCTAGGAATTTCAGCAGCCATTTATCCGCCATTTTTGGAATTTTGTTGTTGTTGTACTCGAGTCCACCTCTCCGAAGTACCAAAAATCTCTCTACCAGGGGCGGAGTTATGGCGGAGCGTATAATCACTGATTAAATGAAACCTAGCGTGTCACCAGAGCATAACACCAAAAGTTAAGACCTCTAGGTACAGCGGTTTAGGCTGGGCAGTGATATATCAGTCATCAATTATCTATCGGGACTAACTCTTTTAAATGAGCAATTCAGTTCTCAAATCGACTAACTCCACTTGCTGAATACTCATATTGGTCATATTGGTCTCTGTAACAACCTTGGTTGAAAGCTTGTTTCTTATTCAGTATAGTTACGTTAGTAGTCTTTTTTATTGTGGAAAGTTGTTCAGAATATAAACTTGTATGGTATTTACAAGAGGCTTCACACAATAATATCAACCATTCAGAAAAGTGGAGTTAAAGTTCTTTCACCACCCACTTGAGAACGACTCGGTGACACCAATTTGACTTTGACTTAATTCGAATTCATCCAGCGAAAACTTCTCGTACACAATCAACTCAAACGCAGATGGTTTCTTTGGCCACAAAGTACCATATAATCTCTCGCCGAAACTTCGCACTGCAATAATGCAAGCTCAACTCTCATTAGAATTGCCACAATTGACATTTTTAATTTAAAATCAAATTTAACTTTCCCACCTAGTTTAAGCTGGCAACGTAGCCCCTGCCTGTGTCTGTGCCTGTCACGACTCACTTAATCTTGTGCTGAAGCTTCATTCAATTCCTCTTTTATAAGCCAAAACCCAAAGAATGGAAAGAGAACTTTTGAAGAGTTTTTTTTTTTGGCAGAAACCCAGCTGAATTTCACAACTCACGAAGCACAGCAGCCCTTAATCCTTTTTGCGGTAACTTTAAGAAGCTCTCACCGCTGACGCTTGCGTTGTCAGAATGAATACGTTATTTGTGTTACGTTACATTGCAAGTTACGCGCGGGATTCATGTAAATTGTTACGGGGCGGAGGGGGGTATTTTTTCGAGGTGGCACAACGGACGCTTTTTGGTTTGAGGGCTTTTGTATTATGTGTTTTGTGCTTTATCAGCTGTCAGTTCAGTGAAGCAAAATTGCAGAGTGTACGAAAAAAAGTGTATAAGTATATACGAAGCATATTCCACCACATGCCGAACGCTGAGAACAATGCGAAAAAATCCAGCTGTTCGCTGGTTGACAACCACAGAGCGGCACTAATTCCCCGGCTTATGTTGTGCAATTTGTTCGCCTCGTGTGCGAGAGCGCCGCCACCCGAAGGAGCAGACGCAGAAGTATTCTTTTTTACACTTCAACGCTTTCTTTGCTGTGTTGTTAGGAGCAAATTTACTTTTCTGTTTGGTTAGGTATTTTTATAAATTAAGATTTGGCCACCTTTTCAGCTTTAGTTCGTTGCGGTTTTGCTTATTCCGGCTTCATCCTTCCGCATTCGCATCATGGCACTTAACGTGAAGGTAGCGGTGCGGGCGGTGTCGCATTGGATCGGATTACAATGCCACACAAAAAGTGTCTCAACTTGTTTTTCCTTGTGGTCGCCTCTTAACTTTGATATAAAGGCAGGCAACAAATTCGCATTTACGTGGCTCACAAAAACGGAAAAAGATTTATTGGCGAAAGCCAGGAAAACGTTTTGTTGGAGTAGCAAAACAGATTTATCAAAAAGACCAAACAGGCTCACGGTGGCAAGCAAAAAAAAAAAAACGCACACACACAGCCACAAAAGCAAAGCCGACAAATGCGCTCAACAAAGGCAATGCGGGAAATTCATTCATTTTCCTCACACACACACACACACAAACACGCATAGACGCCCCCACGTAAGCGAATCGACTTCAAGCGCCAAATGAATCGATGGCCATGAAGCAAGTAGTGCAATTCCAGCAGCACCACGCTTCGTTTGGCTTGTGAGTGCTGCTGAACTGTGGTGCAAAAGGATTTGTTTGTTGGCTGCTGTATTGGCTGCACTCCTCGCCCCTCTCAGCATTTCGGAACAATCTGCCGTAATTGCTTTCAGTTGAAATGAGATTTGTTTCGGGTTGATTGAATACCAGCAGCATTTATTTCTTATGTCCAATTATTTGTGATTTGTTTGAGACTTGTGTGACGTGTGTGGCGTGTGTGGCGCACCATTCACAAACATCAGACGTGCATTGACCCGCAACCAATTTGGTCTGGTCATGTCAATTGTGTTTCGTAGAAATTGTTGAATGAATGCCAATAATTGGAGGAATCACAAAAAAAAAAAGGTTGCAGTTGAGACTTTCTGGGAATTAACCAACGTTTTGGTTGGCTTCGTGCATCCCTCGCACACTGGGCCACTTAAAATGGGAAAACATTTTCCAATTTGTTACAGAATTATGTAAAAACTTGCTGCCAATTTACATCATCAATGAGCGTATTATCTAATCAGCTAAACTACCTCTTAGCTAACCCCAACCTTCATCAAAATGTATCAAAAAAAATAAATATTAAATTCATAAATTTTCATAATCCCCCAAGCGAATTTCGGTGAGCATCTTAGCTCCCCCAGCATTCTGGCGTATGCGACGACATAACTCTGCAGGATAACTCAACGCAATCCCATAGAAAAGTTCTTAAATTGTTGGAAATTGCTTTTACATAATTTGAAATTCAAATAAAGAAAGGCAAATTGTGTGCGTAGGTATACACAAATTGTTGCCCACAATGAATACCTTTGGGCCGAAAGGCTTTTGTTTCATCCAATGTTTCGCCCGAATGCTATAATCTTTCTGCCAAGGACAGGCGCACGAACATTCACACACACACACTCCCAGCAAGTGCGTGTTTATATGTGTTGACGCAACGCAATATGTCAAGTGTTGTACGCACGCACACACGTCCTTAAACAGGATTTACTGCTTTTGGGGTCATTTTTCCTTGAACTCTCGCATCTCGGGATTAACTTGAATATCCCCCCCCCGAACAAATATTTGCATACGAAGCATTTAGCAGAAAATGCTACACGCAGCGCAGCGCACACACATCAATTTGCAAAGAACCATGACATAAATAAAAGAAAATAAAAACCAAAAAACAAATTATATATAATGAACACAAATACAGGCTTGACTTACCGCAACGCACAAGCCATCGAAACGGTGACCACCACGGGCAACAGCACGATAAAGAGTCCAATTATCAGGGTATAAAGGTTCTTAAAGCCTGCAAGTAAACATACAAGAGAAACGAAATTTCATTGAAATTGCCACTAGGCACTTATTTTCCATAAGCCTCCTACCTAGTTCTCCGTCCCCGGCCGCACTGGGATCCTCCATAACCGAAAATGCCGTCGCATTGCCCATACGCTCCGACACAGCATAGCTTATGTTCATGGAAGTGTCATTGCCATATCGACTCTGCAGTAATTCCTTTAGAGTAGAATTTTCCGCAGCCAGGGCACCCGCCTCAGCCGAACTGCCGCCGCTCGTTGCAATATCCACACTCAACTCGTCCTTCCGCAGATTACTTACACCGTGATTCGCAGCAAAGTGCGCATAGTCTGCACCACCACCACCACCACCGCCGCCGTGCTGTTTGCGACGCATTGCCATGGGATTGCCGAATGGGTAAGAGCCCTCCACACCGTCGAAACCAGCGCCGCCGGCGCCCTCGTCAATAAGATCCCCACCATACTGGATCGACGATTCGACAAGTCTGTCGACATCGTTGGCATTCACGTCCTCCTCAATGTCGTTCTCGTATACGCCTGAGCGCTGTTGATTTGCTTCGTCGGGCATGAAATCGATTTCTTTCAGTTCAATCTGCGGCGGCAGTTCGCCTATAACCGGCACACCAATTGACATTTCTGGCAGTATGGCCGGTTGTATGATGACATCGGGCATCTGCGAGGATGGTGGAGCCACGTACGCAGCCGATGTGAAGGTTGTTGCTATGCCAGCAGCACCACCACCACCACTGGCGGATGATAGCTGTTCCACTTCCATTACTGATTCGCCCACATAGGTGACATCAAGCGGCGGAGCCCCGTCCGCCCCGGGACTGCGAAAGATCTTCAAGGCATCGGCCGTATTGCTTAGAGGCGACAGTATTATATCCTCTTCATAGCGATGTTGTGGCGGTTCCATCATTTTGGCCGCATTCGGATGTGTGCTGGCCAAATAGTTGGCCGGGAAGAATTGATTCTCGAGTCTGGTCTTCCGCAACTGTTGCTGTTGCTCGTAATTGGTATTGGCCGTGGGCACGGATTCGCCCACCTTAACCTCCGTATTGGATATATAGAAAATCGTATCCGAGTCCCGATCAATGCTCGGCTGTCGTGGCGGCGGCGGTGGAGGAGGCGGTGGTTGGGGAAAATTTTCCTCGCCCTTTTTCACATCGACCATGAAGAGTTCATCGGACACTTGGGGCGGTTTCACCACTGCCTCGGGCGGAAAATACTTAATGTCCTTTAGTTCCACATCGGAATCGATGTCGGAGCGAAAGGTAAATATGGGATTGACATTCTCAGAGCTGGCCGCATTCTCCGTGCTATTGTCGCCGGTATCGATAATTTCGACCACAAGAATCTCATCACTTCGCTCACTGCTGCCCGTGGCATTTGACTCATTTTGGGCCGCTTTAAAATAATTTGGCTTTGACGATTTGCTGGAAAAGTTATTGACCCAATTCGGGCGGGAATTTCCCGTGTAATCCGACTGTCGATATGAAAACTCCAGATCTTCACTCGCATTGCCAAAGCCCTCCGATACATTTATGTGGATTTCAATGGCGGCCGGCTCGGGTTTACCCGAAGCAATGTGCAGCGGCGCAATGCTGGACTCTTGCGTGGACGAGTCCGTACGATCGATGACGTACTGAGTGAAACGCTCTTGGGTTACAGCGGATAATGCGGGCTTTACAGTGCCCACCGCCGGTTCTATGGGTGGCGAGTAGTACCCGTCATTGTCCTTGAAGTTGGTTGAGGCCACAATGGAATCCACTGTGGAATCGTACACCTCAATTTGTATATCGGATATTTTCGACTCGGTTTGCTCTGAATTCTCCGGTGCCCTGCCAAATGGCTTAGTTGCCGTTGCGGCTTCAATGGTTTTGTGTGTGAATTTCGCATTGGCTGGCAGGCGTGTGGTGCTTGTAAGTGACTCAGACACCTGAAATACAGTGGTCGACAGTACGGGCGTATTGTGTGTATTGCGTTGAGTGGCAGTTCTCTGCGCCGTGGGCGGTGCTATTGTGGTTGTGATGGAGCTTACATCAATCCCTTGTTTAGCTATTGTTGTTGTTGGGGTTGGGGTTGCTGGCGTTTGTTCGAGCAAAGCGGTTGGTGCTAAAATCTCCACAATTCGGCCGTCACGCAGCTGCGACTCAATGGAGGCCTCATGCTGTTTCGGGTGTGTACGATGGACAACACTAAAGGTTTTCTCCTCCATAAATATGGGTCCCAAATAGCCATTGTGCACGGGCACCAGTGTTGGCTGTGACATCGTTGGCTTTTCAACATTTTGTGAATGGGACACGGAAACTTTCTTGTCATCAGTTTTGGTGGTTGTCGCCACCGCAGCAGTCGCAGTGCTGCTACCAGTGGTTATGGTGGTGGTAGTGGTGGTGGTGGTGGGGGCGATGGCGCTTGTGGTTATGCTATCAGCTAAAAAGTGTCTATCGATTAGTTGTTTCTTTTTGGTAACTTTAACACCATCGTGGCCGTCATCGTGTGGGCAGGGCTGCTGCTGCTGCTGTTGCTCTTGCACCTCGCCAATCGATTTTAAATCATGTGCTTCCAAGTCAATGAGCTTAACGATGCCATCATAATGTGGCTGGTGCTGTTCACTCCTCACTTCTGCTGTAGAGGATTGTGTTGCCGTTGGTGGTGGCAATGTTTCAGATTCTTGCGTGTTATCTGTTATTACCACCGTGGCGGCGGTAGATAGGTCTGGGGTTTCTGTCGCTGTCACTTCAATCTGGCTGCCATTAGATTGAACGGTTAATACCGATTCGGGTGTTGGTGTTGTTGTTGCTGCTGGTGCTGCTGGTGCTGCTACTGTTGCCGGTTGATGGGTGACAACAACATTATCATCGTCACCGTAGTTACTTTTAATGTAAGCTGACTTGGTTGTTGTTAACGTTGTTGTTGTTGTTTCGTCACTGACGAGTAAGGCTTCCGTTGTAATCACCGGTGCCGGTGTTTCCTCTTCTGATACGGTGGAGTCTGCCGAAATTGCTGTTGCCAATACTGTTGTGTCGTCGTCGTCGTCTAGAGTCTTGGCACTTGTTACCACCTCCAACGTCTGCTTTAATATCTCAGCATCTGTTGGCGCCGTAGGAGCCAGTGTGACTGTCTGCGTTTCGCGTGGCAAATTTCCAAAAGTCGTTTGTGTCCCTGATGGCTCCTCGCTTGTGCTTTCTGCCTGCTGTGCGGTGGTACGAGCTTCTGGTATAACTGCGGTCCTATATTGATTATCCGTGCCGGCATCAATTGCAGCTGCGGTTGTTTTGGTGGCATGCACCGCATCGTAGTTTGGTGGCGTAGATGAAGTTACACTTGCAGTCAATTCCTTGTTTAATGGAGTTGTTGGCGCAGTTGTTGTTGTTGTTGGCGTTGTTGGCGTTGTTGGCGATACATGTAAAGTCTCCTTGCCACGCCATATTGTCTTCTCTTTGGCGCTGTACTGCGTCTGTTTCTTGTTGTACTTTGTTGATTTACTTTTTGGCTTTTGTGCGAAGTTTTTATAGTGCTTCGCTGGCACTGTCATCGTGGGTGCCACAACGGTTGTTGTCGTCGTCGTTATTGTTTGCGTTACTTTTTCTGGAGTGATGCCAAGTTCCGACGATGTAACCACCAATGTCGGGGTATCGCCCTCAGCGGCGATAGTCAAATGATGTATAGGTGCCGATTCGGATACGGGTGCGGGTGCTGCGCTGCCACTCGCAGCTTGTAATATCAACAGGAGACAAGTGAGTAGATGGCCGCCCGCCACAAAGACCAACAAAGATTTAGTCATTTCGAGAGTTTATTAAACTTGTCACCGCGTCGCAAATTGCTAATGTGTTTTGTTTTTGGTTTACGAGAATCGGCAAAGCCTTCGGCTGCGCTCAGTTGGGGGCTGTGCATTCAACTAGCATGAAGTGACGCACTCAACATTCTTGTGCCCATTTCTTATTTAGGCGACGACACAAATTTCTGAAATGTGTTGCGCGACAGAAGAGGCGTCTACTCGAGAGTGAAGTAGTCGTGGGTGGTCTGGAAATGCAAACACCCACCCTCGCTGCTTTCGGCTTGTTTATCCTTTCTGTGTTCTTGCACTGAACGCTGCACTAGAAATTTTATATTTAGAGGAATTTTTTTTTCGTTGCCGGTGCCGACACCGGTTCGCAGTGCATAAAAGTGGTTAGTGCAGACGGCGTACGGTGGGGTTGGCGGAGTACATCTGAATGAATGAAAATAAAAACTTCTGATGCACTTAGTGTTCTAGAAAACTTTTGCCAAGTTCGTTATTTTCTCGTCGCGTTTTTCGCTTCTCGGCGTGTGTGAGTTTGTGACTGTGTGCGTTGTTGAGGGTCGGTCGACTTTTGTATACGTGAACTGGCAACTTTTCTGTTTCCTTAGCCGAGCGAATGCAAGCTGTATTCTGTCTTGGGCTTTGCTATTCTGCCGGATGAAGATGGCACAACGTGCTGAGAGCGAGCGGGAAATATTGTTTACGTTGCGTACTCGCACTGGCTTGAAGCTTTCGTACTGTGGAAAAGAGATGAAAGCAAGATGTCGAGAAAGAAATGGGAGGGGGAAAGAAAAGAAATCAAATTAAGAATGGAAAATTCAATTTAAACAGTTTTAAAAACTTGTGTTTCTCTGTTTGTCAACGTGTGGTAATGGCATGGGGTGGGTAAGGGTTCGGGGGTTGTGTCTTACATTTTGTACTTAGCGCAGTAGTAAAGAAAATTTATTCAAATGTTATTAAAAGAAAAAAAAATGAAGCTAATTGACGTCATGGGTTACTTGGTTTGTGCAGCGGTGTCGGTGAAATAAATCTGAGCCACTTCGGAAAGTTCAATTAGTTGTTGAAGTGGTCTCTTGGGGGAATTGCTTGTTTTTTTAGTATTTTGTTAGAATAAGAAGAAACTTTTTAATGTACAAGTTTGTATCTCGATTAATATGAAATGTTTGCTTGTCACCATCGACAATTTTTTTCCATTTTATTGCTAATAAAAAAGATACAGTATCGTAAAATCTTAAGTGCACTGGTAATGTTGTGTGAATCAACTCCTTGCCTGATTATGATAACTGCGACAACCAATAACTGTCCGAATTTCTCATATAATTGCAGAATCTAGAGTTGAGTGTCGAATGTGAATTGGAAATTAATCTTTTGAATAGAAAAATTTTCCATTGATGACAGGGTCACTACTATTTTTTACAGAAAAATATCGTATGCTCTCCTGGGGGATTGAACTCATGGAAACCAACTAGTATCAGATTTGTATTTAGATTACCTTAACAAAAGTTAAACGCACTTCAATATGTTCTGTGAAAGTTCAACTCCATCTTAATGCCTTGGGCCCAATGGCTTCTTTTTGGTCCTGAATCTTTCTATGGCATATCAAGAAGATATACTACGGAAGTAGTAAGGTACTGTGTAGATACATACATACGTCGCAGTCCACTGGGTCAATTGTAATGGTCAAAGGCAAGCAATAACGTGTATATCCCCAGCCCGAGGAATGTCAAACAAATGAGACCTTCGTATCCCTAATAATTGTCCTCTTCCATTTGAAGCAGATGGGACTATCCGAAACTATGTCAATCAGCGGTTGAAACGTAAGAATTTATTATTTTCGAATCCCAGCGATTAGCAGGAAAAGATGAATCCAGTTTGTGGATTTCTTAGTGACCCTTTATAAGATGTGAAAGACAAATTCACCAGAAAATGTGTCTAAATTCATTAAGAGCCTAAAACTGGAAAACTATAATACAGGCCCGCACAAAAGATCTCATCAGGTCTCAATGAACATTTCCTCCAACAGTTTGCACTATGTCATATTAACTGGCAATGTAATATGTCGACGAATGACGGCAGTCCAAAAATCAGTTGCTCTATGGGATATACAAACAAATTTGCCAGTCTGTGGTCATTTATCGACGATATGCCAACCTGTTTTCGCTTCACTGACGACAAACTGACTCTCATATGACTTGTTTGACTACAACTTTAACTCAACATTTCTCAGAATTCAAAAATCCACCATGCAACTGAACGTCTCATTTGAAGTATTTTATCGTGTCTTTAGAGATAAAAATCACTAAGTGCATCCTTTATTTAAATTCACCAGTTTCTTAAGAAATTCATAAATGTATAGGTACCAGCGTTTTTATTCTACTACTATCGTAGTAAATATACCAATACCGCGATGATTTAAATTTCTACTCCTCTACTATGGTAGTAGAATTTTCTATTCCCCTCAAGGATATTATCTACTATTGTAATAAATCTACTCCTCAAAATTGCATGTGACTTTTATACGATGCAAAGCTACTACTCTTTCTACAAATCTACTACCTAACAGTAATTTATACTACTTTCGTAAAATTTCTACTACTCTTCGCCAAAAATGATATCTACTCCCCTTTCTTCAAATCTACTCCCCTACAATCGAATATCTACTACACTCGTCGTAGCAAAAAGTGATATCAAACCACACGATGTCAGTTACCAGCAATGGCTACGTTATCTAACTCTGGTGGCTCATATTTCAAGGACTCCTATCCATATTTGATAACTTCCATATTCTGCTTTCATCGAAAACAGTTTCCTTCATTTTGTACATTTTCTCGATAACAATAAATGAAAGAACTAAATAAAAACTGTTTATCCCCTCATTGGACTCGAGAGGATAAGCCGAACCAACCGACTGAACAGAACCATATTCCTCCGACTGCTCACAACCAATAAGCATAAATCGTAAACAATAAAAACGTAAAAGAAACAAAACAAAAAAATTACAAAAAAAAATAATAAAAAAAAAACAAAACAAAGGACATCCGAGTTATTTCCACTTGAATGGCATTTCCCATTGGACTCATATTGTAAATGTTGCACTTGTGAGTAACTTTTACTTTAAGTGGAAAGTGTGGAAAGTGTGGAATGGGCCGAAGCGGCAGAAAGCAGGAAAACCAAGTACATTTGTTGCTTTAAATTGTCCACTTACGTTCGATAATGTTCTGCTGCAAGAACTGTTAAGCTTCAACAAGGTAATCCAGGTCCTTGCAAAGCAATTACTTTTTTGTTCTTTTAAATATTCTTAATACACTCAAAAAAAGGGTTTGTGAGTTTCTTAAATGCTTTAAACTTTAAATGGAATACTTTGGTTCTTTTTTTTCGGTAACTTTGGCACGAGTTAAAATTTGTGTAAATAACCTTTTATGTTGTTGTATTATAATAATGTTTATTATTATTTTAATCTTCTCTTTTATGTTTTACTTTACATGCTCAGTATACACACACACCCACACACATAGATTCCCGACCGGACATCAATAAATTATTTTGCGCACGGCACACCCGTTTTTTTCTGCTCTTCCTTTCGAAATAATCCGCCGGAAATATCACCGGAAATTTTATATTATCAAAGTGTTTGCTTTTGCAATGTGCTGGGGAAATACTCGCTCCGCGGATTTTCACTTAAATTGTAATCACTTTATGGAAATTTTGGCACATTTTCTGGGTTTTTTTCTACTTTTCTACTGATTTCTTACACTACTCATTACAATTACAGTATATAGGAGAATATATAGTTTCTTCAAAGTTCTGCTGCCAGTTACAACTTTGAGCTCCAAGGACCGAACGCGAACTGTGCAAATTTCATCACAACCGTCAACTAAAAGGATATGTGATAACATTTCGTCGAGCCCTTTGGAGAGTCTTGTAGAGTGGAACAGTTAAACTTGATGTTCTCACTTGCTAAGCCCAAAAATAGAGTATGCGTGAGCGGGAAAAGCTTTCCCTTTTCTATCACATCGTTCTCTTTTAAAAAAGTTCTCACAGCTGATGGAAAATGTAAACATTTCTCTCTCTCGATTCCTTCTTTTTTGTTTACAATTTATTTTTACATGTGCTTGTGCACGGTGAAGTGACATGTTGCTTTTTATTTTGATGCCATGTGACACGTGACCCAAGATTACATGGTGGTAGGTAATTTTTCCCATTTTTCACTATATCCTGTTGATACTGAGCAGAAAACAGTCCATACTAACCCTCATTGAAGAACACAAAACAAATTATTCCATCTAATTAAATACCCAAAAGCGTAACCAACTTTGATTAGCTCAAATCATTTCCCTGTCCACACTCGGTTTCATGTCCTGCCCTAATAATCATCTCTATGCTAAAATGAAAATTCCATAAGAAAAACAATTTAAATGCCGACAGCCTACCTTCAATTACACATTACAATTAGATGGCATTTAAGTGGCCTTTGACATGCAACCTTTGGGTGGGTATTTAGTCGAGAAATGTCACCTGACTTGGCCTACCAAAAATACGTACGCGAATTGTATCTGCCCTTCACATAGAGGCATGTGAAATTCGTAATTTTATGTGTAACAAAACATTTATTGGGGAGTCGTAAAAATCAGCAGAGCTTTAAAATAGTGGGGTGTAAACAACAAAACGTTTCTGCGGTCGAAAACAATAATCGGCCAAAAATCCTTAGGGTATTCACAAGACGTGATAAATTTTGTATGAAAAATTCTCGTTTATCACAACTTGTGAATACCCTTAGAATTTCGAAATATTAAACAATTTTTTCAAAAAATTTTGTTATGGAGCTTTTTTGTATTACAATTTAAGTACTTAAGTAATGAATACCCCTTTTTGGAATAAAAAGTACACTGAAAAAAATCCATAATCCATCAGTGAAAAAATCATTCCATTTGGCCCAAAGTTTGCGTTCATTGGTTCAATGAATACATTTATGAATATTTGAAGGAATTTTTTGAGAAAAAATTAATGCTTTGGTTGCAATTGAAATCTTAAGATTGTCGAAACTTATCGGTTGTTAACACTAGGGTCCAAATGTATATTGTTTTTGTCACACTGTTTGTAACGCCCATAAGAAGGCGAGGATGGTTTGGAAAACTAAATGTATTAATGATCAGCAAAGGCTCCTGACCCAATTAAGCCATGTCCGCCTGTCTGTCGTTTCGCACAATAACAGCAGCAGCTTTATAGCTAAAATTATGTCATTACTCTAATTTTGTTCAATGATTTTGCGATATTGAAAATGGGCAACATCTATGCAAAATGGCCCTATCCTGCGAAATACTGAGCCGACGCCGTTTCTTGATTGGAATTTATGTCGGGAACGAAATGAGAATGGAACTGGAACAAAATCAGGAATGAAGTGGAAATTTAATATATGTACCTATCGAAAAATTTTCCAAAAATTATTTCTCCATGAGCTATTGAAAAATTATCAATAATTATGGGAAAATTAAAAGAACCTCGCAACTATAATTCCATGGAATCGGTCAACACTTCACTGGTACCTGACCGTTTGGGACCCCTTTGGATCCTTTTTGAATGGCCAATAAAAAGTATAAAAGAACCCTTTTTTTTAATTTAGCAATTAAAAATGTTTTGCCAACACTAGTTTAACGATTGTTAATATTGGTCACGGCTTAAGCATTGGTTCAAAAATCGATAATAAGAAAAGTAATCATTGCAAAGTAACGATTGGTTGTGCAAAACTGGTTGTGAAAATCGGTTGAATTTTCAAATCAATTTTTTTCTAAAAATATTACGCAGTTACGCAGCTTGACCCTTTTTACGCATCAGGACCCTTTTTGAACCATTTTTGAAAATGTTCAACGGTCACCCTGCTTCCATATTAAAAGGCAGGCACAATAGTATGTCATTGAGATTAAATATAGATGTGACGGAGCTCCGCACTAAATTGACACCCTCACCCGCAAATTACACATTTAAAACATCCGCATTCGCACCCGCGACATGACATCCACTTTTTTGAAACTTTTTACTGTGTTTTTGGTTTTTTTCTCAGAAACTATAGGCGAGCTGTGCAAAATTTTGTCAGATTCAGTTTCAAAACGTCAAAATACCCAACACAAAAATTTAAAAAGTGCAAAAATTAAATTTTTTAGAAAAAGGATAGCATTTTCAAACACCCGCACCCGCATCCGCAAAACTCACACCCGTCACAACCCTAAAGAAAAGAAAGGCATTGAGGGTTAATATCAAACTCTACTACTAGATGGCGCTGTGCGAAGTTTTAAAATATTTTCATAGTTAAGCTAACGACCAATAGATGGCACTGTACTGTGAAGCCCAAGCTTAGAACCTTCGGAAGAACTTAGTGGTGTCTTCGCTATGCTCTCTCACTGTTATTTGGTTGGTGTCTACGCTAAGTATTCGAAATTCTAGTTCGAAATTCATATGTAACTAGCTAGTTGAGTTCACAACCTTTTTTGTTCGACCGAATTGCATTTTTAGGAACTATCACAGAATTCAAGAAATATCACAAAAAGTTTAAAGTTATTAAGGAAGTTCACAATTTCTCATAAAGTCCTATGCGAAAAAATATGACATTTGTGAGCACCCTGTCATATTTCAATGTGTAAAGTAAAGAATTTTTTGCGTGCACCAAAAAAATAAATAAATTTGACAGCTGATTTAATGCAACCTTCAAAAACACGGGTTACAGAATTGTATTGGTCGTACAATTATTTGTATTGACAAAAGCAACAACATTTTTATGACTATTGTATATTTTTACAACAATATGACTTTAAGACCAATATTATAAACAAAGCGTTGTATATTTGCGTGGCAAAATTGATATTAAGATGCTTGGAACATGAGCTGACTTCGAAAATTTACGTCCCGCCCACCAAGCGCTATAACAAGGTTGCTTTTGAACGAATTTCAATGCAATTTGGGATTGGATGTTGATGGTAATATTCTAATGCTCTGTCAACTCACTGAATGGCGCCAAAATGTGTAACCATGGTTTTTGTTGACCTCCCACTACTGCATTCAATACAGTTTGTCCTGCCCTCTTTGGTAGAGCTTGGATTTTAACTTGGTCATGGCTTAAAGAAATTAAAAGCAAGTTCATTGTTAACAAACAGACAGCTAGCCGCCTTGCAATATCGCTTTTTTTCACATATTTTCTGTTTCTTTCGAAACACTTCACTGGTACGGTGAACAGCTGTTTCAAAAACTCCAAGTAACGCTTTGATTGTTTTTATTTTTATTTATGTAAACTAATCCATTTACATTCAAATGCAATTCAATTCGCATTAATAGCGAATGCTTGGCATTGATTCGATTTTAAAATTCATTTGCCACCGTGCAGTACAAAATATTGATTAGAAATCGCACACAGTTACGATTTTGCATATATACTTGCCACAGTAACAGCTCATGAGAAATTCATAGGTGATGTGTGTGTGTGTGTGTGTGTGCGACGACAGCAACCCCCCCGGAAGTCGAGCTACTAGAGGCAGCTGCTACCTACGCAACTGCAGGATTTCTGGTAATGCTGTTGGGGGTTCGCCTCTCCCGGCCATAGCCCTGCTCATACACTGCCAACACGTAGCAGCGTAGTCGAACGCGAATTTTTATTTTATAGATTTTTCACGCACGCATATCGATATGGGCACATTAAAATTTAACAACCCCCCGACCGAGTGCCTGCGCCACTACTACTAGCGCTCACATTTATTCTAAACAAAAGAATAAAAAGTTATGTCGCGCGCTCAACGGCACATGAGACCACCATTGCCATTGCCACTGCCAACTCCCCAACCACCTTCGAATAGCGGGGGTGGGAGGATGCTGAAGTAGTAAAGTGTGCAAAAGTGTAACTACGCGTATGGGGAGTTCATACTCACTGTACATTCACTTTTCCAACGAACGCATTTAATGGACGTTTTAGTCCTTGGCCGTAAAGGACATTAGTGCGTTCGGTTTTATTGGAAGTTTTTATTTTGTATTTTTACAATTTTTGCCTTCGGTGGGCTCGTAAAGTGTACAAAAAAGCGCCCGCTTCTACCGTTCTGCGGGTGGTGCTTGGCCTGATCGCAATTTCATCGCGCTTTTTATTGTTTATGATGTGAGCATAAGAACGTGAAATCGAGTATCCATTCCGCTGCAAAGTCGATGTAGTGGAAGTGCAGGGGTGAATAAAACAAAATAGTCGCAGGTGGTTGAAGTTGTCGCATAACCGATAAAAAGACTTTGTATAAATACTTAAATTCATGAACAGATATTACTAAATTCAATTCACTTTGGAACCACTCCAATATAGCGTGCAATGGTGGACTCTGTGTCTAGTCTCCATTCTAAGTGATCCATTTTTTTGACATGATAAATAATTTATCTCCATTTTCTCCCCCCTTAGCTGTCCATGGGTCTTTCCACAGCTTTACCCCTTGCCTCAATTCGGGCCAACTTAAGTCCTCTTTCGACTGCGATTCTGTTCAGCTACTGCAAGTTAAAACGAAGAAACAACCAAACGAGGTACCCTTGTGCATATCCTTTCGCTTTCAGTGTTTGCTCGAACGTATTCTTTCACTTTCGCCTTATGCGCGCACCAAACTGCATTTGATTTAAGCCCAGACAGGCGAGAGTAGGGGGCTAAAGGATAGGTACACATTCCTCATCGTATGCACTATCAACCCTGCTGCTGCAAGACGTAGGTAGACACATCCACAGGACAAACGCACACACACACACACACACAAACACTCTCAGCGCGTACACAATAACACAGCACAGACATGTCTGCTGGGGGAGAGCAAGCAAATGAACGACCAAGCACACAACCGACGACAAGCCGTGGAGGTAGTGCATCTTGCATCAAGCATCTTGAATAGGCGCTGAAGGCAGCAGGAGGCCGCCATTGCAATGCACTCGAGCAGAAAGTGTTCCATTCAAGTGGTCTCAGCAGCAGATTTTGCTCGATGCTTTCGTCGTCGTCATCTTCTCGTTTTACCTCTCCTCCAACGATTACTTCAAGTTCAACATTTTCTTTACATTTCATATGCGCTACAGCTACGTGCCCATGAGTCGTGTGACTCCACTCCACAGCCGCACAGGAGTCCGCAAGCACACACCATCGCATGCACCGGTTGGCCAACACACCCCTCTCAAGTGAAATGTGCAAGTTGCTTGGTGTTATCATAGCCAACATACTCCCCGCAGATGGCAGGCTGCTCCTCGCAAACGTCCTTCAGCCCACCGGCGACCCCAATGCAAAAAGGCGACTTCATCTTGTTTCCTTTTGCGAATTCAACTTTGAATAGTGCAAGTGCAGTTTCATCCACCTCCGCCACACACACTCACAGTGATGTCGTTTCACTTTCGTTTCGTGTTTTGCTTTATTCCGTTTTACAGTTGTGCTTGCGGCACAGTGGCTGTATTTGGTTTTTGCAACTGCCCCCCCCTTGATTACACTTGCACCTGCATCGTCATCGTCATCATCTACATCATCATCAGCATGCATCCAGCGAGCCGCTATGAACTTGCGGCAAACAGAAACCATAACAAAACCAACAACAACAACAGCACTCCCACATAGGCATAGAAATCTTCTGTGCTCATTGCATTCATCTCTAATACGCTAAGCATATCCTTCGGGTGTATGAGGAGATTGGAGTAGATATGAACACTTCTATGATGCCATGTGTGTGTATATTGAGTAGGACTTGTGCTGCATGTACGTGAATGTGTGGTTGTGTATGCGCTTTTGTGCAACTCAAGTGCATGTCGCCGCCGTGTTAAGTGCTTTCTACTGGGGTGTTTTATTTTTTGGAATTCATATGCGTGTGTGTGTGTGTGCAATTTAACCTGACACAGGATATGAATCTCTGTTCTGCCACAGGACATTGTATGGAGGATGTGTGCAATTGTTATTTCACATCATGTCTTTCGATTTGTAATGAGCGATTAATGTTTCTGTAAAATACGAAATGGGAAATTTTTTTGTTGGCATTTGAATAAATTCAAAAGTTATTATTCTGATTCAGCCAGCGTTTGCGGGTGACTATTGGAAAAGTCAAACCTGAGCAATAATGGCTTACTAGCACAAATGAGATAGATACAATATTTAGGATAATTTTGGGGTTCTTTTTACTTTCTTCTATCATTTCAAAATTGACATTTTTCACCTGAGATAACATTTTAGTCGAGACAATGCGTAAAATTTGCCCATTACCAGGAAATACAAAATGGTGGATCAAATACCGAAGCCGAAATTTCTAAGTTTAATTTTACATATACTAGACTTGGTATGGGGGTTTTTGGGGTTGCCGATTTGGAATTTTATGCAATTTATGGAGGTAAATACCAATATGACACCCGAAATTCCTGAATTTCATTGTATCCCTAACAGAGAACTGCATGAGCTCGTGTTGCAATATACCCATAAAAGAGGGGTGCTGTTGTATACCGACACCGCAAGCTAAGCGTCCAGTGTTGAGAATAATTTCAACAATGGAGTCAATCAGCGTATGGTTCTCTCACATACTCAAGTGTCAAATGAGTCGTGCAACATCTCATCTTCGTCGCGAGCTCCACTATGCGATGGTATGTAGTCTCTGATGAGATATTTTTAAAGGGTATTTTTAGTGAGTGAGCCATAGAAAAACTAAGTATACATGCGGTGTATGAGAGAGTGCGGTGCATCGCAACCAATCTCAGATCCCTAACAAACTTATAAGGTGGATTTTGGGGTCGTTGATTTAGAATTTTATGGTTGTGGGTCCACGAGAGGGACTATGGGAAGTACCGCTCCGAATCCAGCCATACCAACACATACTACAACTGATCAAGCAACCGATTTGGCTGGAAATTGGCATTAGAGTGTTCACTGGATATGGGTACTTTCACTTCAGTAAGTACATATCCGTTTACAAGATGTATTTTTGAAAATGACTAAGATAGTCTAGCTACTTTTTATCTGAACCATCCTGAGATTACATTTTTGTAAAGAACTACCTTACCTCTTTCTACAGCTTTCGTGAAATTTGTATTCGAGGATATATTATTGAAATTGAATTGGGTTTGTCCCGTGAAAAACTTATTTTTTGGGTATTGAGTCCAGATTTTGGTGCTGAATTCCTGGTAAGGATTTTTTTTATTTCACTATACCTTCAACATGTACTATGTGTCGCATGAAGTTCTTTCCTTTCAAGTCCGATTATGTTTACTTCAAATTTTGCAAGGGCAAAGAGTGGACAAAGCCAATGACTGTCAGTATGGTATGGTCGTATACTCCTTCAGCCCAAAAGAAACTGGGAACCGCCCTTAGGCCATTAAAAGGAAGACGACGGCACAAAAGACTATGTATATAAAAGTGCAAGTTTGCGACGTTCTCTAACCGAGCACATAATAATAATAATAATGATTGAAAGAAGTAAAAGTGAAAGAAAAAGTGCTGAGGCGAGAAGAGCCACGGCTTTGTCTTAGCTAAAGAGAAACTTGAATTGACGGCGGAGCACTTGGGCATGTGTCACTTGAGTTTCATAATAGAAGGGGCTTTTGTTGTTGGCAATATAATAGAATTTTTTCGTCTTTTCAAATAAAAGAATTTGACTTCACTTGTTTTTTAGACTACATTTAACGTTTTTTTTTTGTTAGTAAAGTATTTAAAATAAGACCAAGAGCAGGAGCTCAACTCCACCCAGCCACAGAGTCCGCCACACTTTTGACAAACTGCTGTCTGTACATATAGTACATAAAATATTTTCTATTCCCACCGACCTTATGTAATGCCCGGACGAATGTGAAACCCTCCAAAATATAATAGACCCAAAAATACCCTTACAGTTTTTTAGCTCGCTTTTTTCGCTTAGCAGTTTCTTTTTTTTTTTTTTTGGCTTGTTCAAATGACTGCGTCCTTTTCGTCGTCCTTTTCTGCTTTATTTTTTTGTGTGTGTGTGTTTTGCTGCTTTTTGTCGCTACTCTAAATATTTTTTTAATTACAATTCGGCATCTAAATAAATGTGTGAGGGGAGGGGTATATGTGTGCATGTGTGAATGTTTGCGACCAGACACAGACTAAACACTTACATATGCCCCCTAACTGCCGTTACTACTGACAGCCTCAAACTACAAATGCTAAACTCTGCACTTCACCACATCACACTCCACTGCCTTGTGGGGGGTGCGAAGGTGTCATGGGGCGGCAGCAAGTACAGCATTTGCTCATTACAATTTAGAGTTTAGACATCTGCAAACAGCCTGAAAATATGCAGCAAACTTTGGCTTTCCTTTAGATGATACGTGGGCATTGAATGGCAGCAGAATATTGTTGCAAGCGGACATGTGTGTGTGTGTGTGTGTGCTGTTCGAGAGTTGAGTGGAGTTGGCATGACAAATCACACAACATGGTGGATAGGACGTGATGGCGGTGGCATCATCATCATCATCGGCAGCAGGGAAGGGCAATTACACATTTCTCTCTAATGAGGATGTTGTTCTTGTCTGCAAGTGCAACTCAAAGCGCTTCTTAGACACGATTCCGTTTTAGGGGAATAGTGTCCATTGTGCATGTGCATAAATAGGGCTCCATTAAAGCCAGTCGATGCTGGTGGCGTGGTTGGGGCTTGAGACCTTTCAAAAATTACCGAGATATGATGGCGATGTGAAAAGGATTGTGTGTGCGCGTCCCCAAACAGTAGCAAATCCCTTCCTTTTTTGTTTTGTTTTCAAAGCATACAGAAAAGCTTCGCTCCAACTCATAAATGTAGTGGTCAAACACACGCATACAAAGACCCAGTACAATGGCGATTTAGATATTTTAGATAGGGTAGTCGTCCCCGTCCCCCATCCTTCACAGCTCATCACGGCAGCTGAACTCAACTGAATGTGACGCATCCGCGTTCTTTCGCGTGCCTCGCCGCGTCTCGTCTCACCCGAGGGTAGTGGTTTCGTTTGCTTTGGCTTTGCTATCTCTAAGCACGCTTAATTAGAAAGTGGAGGAGCGCATATGGCGGCCGGGAAGGCGAAAGGGTTAATAGGTATGTGGTCAACGGTACATTCGCGTGTCCTTTTTTTTAGATGGCATGGAGGGGGGCATGTGCTCATTTTTCACTGCCCGCGTTGACCGTTGGGTCTTCTTTGGCTGTGTTTTTGTGAAATAATCGTGAGTTGTGAAATTTTTGCTCATTACAATAAACAAATGAGGGGTGGGGGACTATCACAACGGTGCGTTGTTGTCCACATACGAACAAGTTTAAATTAATCGCATGGGTATTCTTCTTTTTGCGCTATCCCTTAAATATTTGGTGGATCGATAGAGTCCCCGGTTGGCTGGCGGTACGATGATGCATGGGCAAAGCATTTTGATTGAGGCTTGGGTTGGGATTTAGTGGAGATTATTATCTATTGTTAGGTGAATAGCATGAATGGCATATACAATTTTCAATAGAATAAAAACTTCAGTTGGGGTTAGACTAATTTTTGATACTTATATAATTTAAAAATGTTCGGATATTCATGAACATTTTAATTTGTTTAATAATAAATGTGGTAGCTGTTAAGAAATTTGGGAAATATTGGTACTTAATTCTCAAAAAATATTAAAGCAATCTTCACCATAAGAGTGTCGAACTCATTCAGTAGATGGTTTTTGTCCAGGGACCAAGAACCAGTTTTGGAAACGAAATCGGAACCGAGTCCAATTGTTGGTGGGAAGACGTTATTTTTCTAGACGAAAGTAAATTTAATCTATTTGGAAGCGACGGAAAGACGATGGTGTGGCGGAAAACGATCGAGGAACTGAAAGGTAAAAATATATGTCCTACAGCGAAGCATGGTGGATGGAACCCCACACGTGATAGTGTGGGGTTGCATTTCGGTGAAGGGTGTTGGAAAACTTGTCTTTATCAATGGGATCATGAACAAGGAGTATTATTTAGAGATTAATGGCACTCACTGCAGTTCCATTTTGTAAAAGCACCGCTTCACACGAATCTTATTAAATGTCGATACCTTTTCAAATTTTATTTAAATGTGTCGCAGTTCGAAAGTAAAGTTAACCAGATGATGGGTATTTTAACTATCCTTAAGTAACAGCTGATCCATCAAAAATGGATAGACACAAAGACATCGACATTCTTGATCAGCATCACCTGAGTTATCCATCCAATAACAGCCGTAGCTTTTGAGCTATTGCCTCCGAATATTGGCATTCCTCTTTTTTGGCAAACGATGCATTGAAAATGGGCAACATCAAATAAGAACCACGCCCACCTTCCATACAAAATGGCCGCCAAATTTGTATTATTTTCGTTTATCTAGAGAAATACTGAATCGATTTGGACTCGGTTTGTTGTATTTGATTGGAAATGATGTCGGGAAAGAAATGGGAATGAAACTGGAATTGGACCGGAACAAAATGGAATTGGAACCACATTTTTAAATGAATCGGGATAAAATACCTAAACATTTTCTAAAAAATCACCGACAAATGGTCTAAGAACGTATTGTACTCGCATGTCAAGGGTATTTTTAGCTTCGGCCAGAGCGAAGATAATTCTTACTAGTTTTAATTAAGGGTAGGTGACAAATAAAACTCGCATCCATAATCGAAAATTTAATTTTGCTATATCTAATTTTCCCAACTTATCAACACAACTAAGAAAATGTTGGCTACTTGTAAACTTCTGGGGTGCAATCGCGGAACATGATATCAAACAAAATCGACAGCATTCCAAAATTTGATTTTCGTTTTTGGGATTATATTTGGCTGGAACACTATGGAAACCCATTCGAAGCAAGTCCAGTCGATTATACTATAAGAATTAATTAAATAACAAGTAACAGCAAACCAAACAAAAAAAATATTTAAAAACTAATCAGAGAAATTGGTATTGAACTCGACGGATTCTTCAGCCCCTTCTGCGAATTGGAAAATTATTGGCATATTACTGATATCATGGTGCAACCCTATACCGTCAACCGTCGAAAATTAAATATAAATAAATCAAAGTTCGGGGGCTACCGCTTTACTTTACCGCTTTACCGTCTCCGTCCCAATTTATTGCATTCCCATCAAGTTATGTGTGTTTTAATTTTGACAGTCCATAACCGTCAGCTGCTTTGCCTAATATTAATTTGGAATTTTGTAAAATTCACGAAGAGCCAACGTATACACCGATTTAAAATTAAAATACCCTAACTACAATGAATACGAAAGATACTTCAAACTAACACACCTAATATTTCGAAAGGTTTTTATTTTAATTCTGACAAATAATACAAATATTTACAAAACCTCGAGATATAATTAAAGCCCTTTGACTACTTCTGAAATAATGAAAGCATGAATTTCTGAATGCCAATAAAACCAATTAATACTAATAATTTGCAAAAAAAAAAAAATCTTCAAAATATTAACAACAAATAATTTTTAAAATTATTCTTAAATACGTAGCCAAGTTGCGGTATGAGCAACCCCTTTGAGTGGGTGGTTAGTGTAAAAAATCAAACAAAACTAAAATCCACTTCTCCAACGAATAAACAAGCAGCAGAAACAAATACAAGAATCAAAAAGAACGTCAACAGATGCAAGTTGTTTGCATTACTTAAAAATAATAACAACAAAAAAATACATTTTAATACTAAACTGTTCCTTTGTGCCAAATATGAATTGTCATGTCGTAGCATTCTGCTGATGTGGTGCTGTGCTGCTGCCTCTGTTGTGGCATTGCTTTGAGCTTGTCAACTGCAATGTGCGCTGTGTTGCCTCCGCTGATGGTGCAAGCACAAAGCGTTCTAACATGATTTTAATTATAACAAATGCTTTTTCCCGCAGCACCAACGACTTGCCACTGGAAGGCGATGCAATATTTGTCTCGCACGCATACACACACTAACACATGCATGCAAACGCGCCTCACGCCTCAAAGTATGCTTCGCTTTGGCTTTTAGAAACACATTTTTAAAAACGCATTCAAGTTAGCTGCAAGCATTCGACGCCTCCGAGCATTTGCGGTGAAGTATGAAAATGTTTGTTGTTGTTTTTTTTAGTCGTATGAATGTGTGTTGACTACCACTTTGTAAAGTTGCTTCTTGTTATTTTCGTTGTTTGCATGCACTTTTATTTCAGTTTTAATTTTAAATATACAATTTTTTTTCTCTTCACATTTTTTTTTGGGCTTTTTCTATTCTTTTCCGGGTGCTGTCAAGGATCCTTTGTGACAAATGTTTCAGAGTAGACATGACTTGAAGTTTTAAAATAATAAAGTGTCTACAGTCAAAGGGAAATATTTGGTAAATGACACTTCGCTGTGCCGTACATATGTATGTGAGATTTTTATTAATACATAATTGCATGCGAAAACTTTTGAAAACTAGAATAATAAAACTGGAATCAAAAGCGTTATAGGCAAGTTTTTTTCGAGAGACATATGAAAAAAACCAGTCAGGCACTCGCAGAATTTTCAAAAGTAATAACTTCAGTAAGGAAATCACAACAGTAAGTTTTTAGTTATGTTTCTCACTTTTGGGGGTGCCAATTTTCAATTCTAATAAATCCTGTATCTACTTTTTTGTAAAACACATTTTTAATAAAAGCAATAAGTTCAAGCTTCACACTGCAATAGATAATGAGGTTAGATTAGAGTGACTTCTTAAGTCTCATCTATGTTCTAAATCCACTTCGGCTAAATAACCAAAGTTTTTATGTAGGTATCCGACGTATCCGACGTAAATGCCAAAGAATTTTTCAGGCTATCGAAAACCATGTACATCATTTTAGCCGCTGTTACAGATGGAGACATCTTACTCACAGTAAGTAAGACAACAAAGTAAGACCCGGAAAGAATGTATACTCACAATTTAAATAACTACAAGAGACTGTCTCATCAGTCACCATACAAGATGAATATTTCTGGGGGGGGATCCATAAAAAAGTTTACCGAAAAAATACCAAAAAGTAACACTACCCGACATACAAATAAAACTGGGTTAGCCAACACTAATATCTTATGTCATCAATGTGCCGTTTCATTGATGAATTGAAACGGCACATGGATGAATTGAGACTCAAATGTTGTTGTTTCATGACTGAAAATTTTTGTTTTGCGAATAAAATGTTTGTGATTTCATGAATTTAAAAAAAAGTTTATTGGAAAGGCCTATTTACCTAAAAAGATTTTAATCTATTACTTATATAAAATTCTTTGTGAGTTTGTAGGTTTGTATGTTTGTTCCCTTATAACTCAAGAAATACTTCACAGATTTTAATGAAACTTATATCAAAATGTAGGTGATTTCGTTGACCTCATGGGCGTTCGAGGAGGGCGTGGCAAATATTATTGTAAAATGCTAAAATTCATGCTGTGTTAAACCGATTTTTCTGAAATTTTATATGTGGTTTTGATTCTGAAAATTTGCAAAAATAAAGGAAAAAAGGAATCAAAAAAAAATTCGGTCCGAACCCAAGCTCCAGTAACTCATACCATCTTCAAAAAGTAAAACTGTTTCAGATGTATTTTAGAACTGTGCGGTGATGAATTAATAACGATACCCGTTTCAAATCATAGCCATTCAGTTCGGATATGTTTTCCCCCAGTGTACATAATCATTTTCAAAATACATCCTTGGAATACTTAAATTGCCTTAGTCAGGTGTTTGGTCGTATTGTTTCTCTCTTCCACCTTAAATTCATAGCCTTAGTAGCTAGTTGCCTAATTGTAAGTAAATCAGATAATTAAAATAAATATTTTCATTAAAATTCTATAATTTTTGTATTATTCTTTTCAGATTCACAAGGTCCGCTTCAGAATAATATTTTTACCACAAATACAACCACTGAAGTATTTCAAAAGTAAAAAAAACCACTCGATTCCCAAAAGATTGCGACAAAACTGAGCGCATTCACCTTTACAATTTTATATGAAACTCAAAGGCAAACAAACTGTAGCCTTAGCCTGTACCAGCCAGCTTAGTACATAATTAGCGTTTTGCAAAACCATTTGGTTAACCTTATCTCAAGGAAAAACTAGTGCAAGAAAAAATGCGGCGCATACACTACAAAAAAAGTCACTTTGCGACAAGGAGTTTTAATTTGAAAAACAAAGCAACTTGCCACCAACATAACATAATACAATCAAACCATAACATAATATAAAACACATTTCCCGCAAGAAGAGGCCAATGCAAACATTTTATGCGCCTAAATGCAGGCACCAGAATTTGCACAGTACGTACCCAACCCACTGGAAAAGTACGAAACGAAATGAATTATAAAATAACATGCCATCAAAAGCAACAACACGGCGAGCGAGCGCCTAGTCCTCGTAGAATACGGCCCAACATGTTCTTTGATGGGGTTAAGCACCGCCAACCTCCATCCCCACACACGGCAACGACATAAAATTTTTATTTTATTTAAATGTAATTATCTGCTTGAATAAAAAAATCCTCATCACGTTGTACGCGAGCAAAAAAGAAATGTATGAAAAAAAAACAACTGAAAAAACGAGGAAAACACACCAACCCGCCATAAAAAATAGTAAAAAAAAATCACCCAAAAAATATCGAAAAAGTCCAAAAAATAGAAGAAAATACACAAAAAAAAAAATAAAACAAAAAAGGTGCAGCAGGCGTGGCTTTTTTTTGCCCATTGCCAACGCACTTTGGACTTGGAGGGTGAAGCAGCGACCGACAGTGGCGGTGCAACAAATGTTGCACTGCAGCAGGAAACAACAAGCAGCGAATGCATTGCATGCACAATTCCATGAGTTGGGCCGCGAGATGCTGGGAGCATGGGCCACCCAGTGCAGCGTAGGCCTACGTGGCGATTGTGTTGC
This sequence comes from Heteromyza rotundicornis, assembly GCA_951394025.1. Classification (NCBI taxonomy): domain Eukaryota; kingdom Metazoa; phylum Arthropoda; class Insecta; order Diptera; family Heleomyzidae; genus Heteromyza; species Heteromyza rotundicornis. Next base: position 11,929,854 of record OX596010.1, on the reverse strand, counting down.
TGTCGGTGCAGCTCGTTGCCGGTGCAGCCTTTTTGTAAAATATTTTTTGGTTTATTTTTCGGCGGTAACTCGACTCGTCAACTTTGTTGCTTCTTTTTCGCATACATTTTTTATTTTATTCGGCCTTTTTCCATGCGGCCATACTGCAATGATGCTTTTCCTTTTTTTCGTTTTTTTGTTTTTTTTGAGCGGATTTTATTTTTGTTCACAAAAAATCCCAAAAACGACTAAAATGTCGTGGCGATTTTTTTTTGTTTCCCAGCAAACTCCACCTATGCGATATTGCAAGCATGTGTGAGTGTGTGTGTGCGTGTGTGTGAGTTATAATAACATCATCATTGCATGCGTGCGCGTGTGTGTGTGTTTTTGTAGGCACACATGCAAACATATTCACAATGCATTCGGTGCGTTGCAATAATGTGGTGACCATAATGAGGCGCATTGAAGCTCGACCCACACGGCCCAACATTTCGGTTGCATCTGCTGTGTGCAAAATAAAAAAGGAAATAAAATAAAATAAAATAAAAATGTTGCATAAAAAGCACCGAAATTTGTTGGTTCCTTTTTTATCTTTTGTTGTGGGCTATTTCACTTTATTAAGTAGGGTGTGCGTATCGGCTTTGTATGGATGTGTGTGTGTGTATTTGGGTGGGCATGTTTATGTGGGCAGCCATATATCCTTGTCAGTTTGTTTGCATTCGCCTCTACGCAATCGGTGTGCTTGCGAGTGTGTGTGGACATTTATTGTTGTTCGCAATGCGTTGGTTAAACATTGTGAAGGATCGATAGTTCCGTTAGCGTAGTGAAGGAGGTTGTGTGTGCGTGTGTGAGTGAAGTTTTCCATTCCAGGAATAATTACGCGGTACAGTTATCAAATGCAGCGCAAAACATGGTTTGACATTATCGTAAAGCAATTAGCAATTCGTATGAAAAAATTATTCTCCTCGCACACTTCGCCAAATGGTGTGGTCCCTTCCACTCGTTATGCGATGTAATGTCAAAGGATTTTCTCACAAATCAACTTATTTGTATTATCTTCGAAATTATATGGAACCCGTACTCTTCACTGCCGCCGGTAACAGTTCATGAATCTTGTATTCAGTAAAAATTCACACTTGCCTTTGAGAATGTCTTCAGATTCTTCTGATCGTGCTTACGAGTCTTAAGTCGTGTTGGCATTACATCCTTTTGTCCAATTGGGGGTTCTCATATGGGAAAAGGCTGCTTTTTTTCCCGAAAACTACTCTACACTCAGTTCTAAAATACAGCGTGATATAGTGTCAATATTTGAATGTTTATGCACGATTGTACATTTTTAGGTATAATCCCAATTCCAGCTAATGAATTGTATGAAATTGAATAAGAAAAATCCAAGACAAGCTCAAAAATCGGATTTATAGGAAAACCTATTGATCGAATGTGCAAAAATATTTAAAAATTTTTTTGTAGAGAATTTTCTATGAAACCAAACTGCATTAATAATATAAAAATTAATAACAAATTTTTCCATAAAAATTGTTTAAAAAAAAAAGTAGCCGTCTCAAATCATTTACATTTCAGTCTCATAACATAACAATTTAAGTCGTTAAACAACAACATTTGAGTCTCAATTCATCAATGGGTAGTTTCAAAAATAATTTAAATGTTTTGTGGTCGAAATCAGAACATTCAGTTTTGGCTGGAAATTGACAAAGGTTCGGTACATTTTGAAAAAGTTTCGTTTTGATTTTATTCTCAGTGTAGACTTGCTCAATTATGACCATTGTGGCATGGTCCAAAAAAGATTATTTCGCTGGAGATCCACGATCTCCCTCAAATAGTTTCATTTTGTGATAAAAAATTCACAAACAAATTTGGGCATCCTAGGTCAACATTAACACGTGCCCCCCGAGACTCGGATTTTCCCATATAAATTGTATGGGAAAAATTATATTTTTTTAAAATCATTTTTCTAAATTCGCAGTAAAGCTTAAAAAAATCGGGAATTTGGTGGAAATGTTAGAGAACTCTTCAACGTAAAAAGCTGTTTTTTCGGACCTCCCAACTCCCAACATGAAAATGTTTTTTCGGTGCATTTTATTCATTATCTGAAGGAGTTGGGTGTATTCATTTAACACATATAATATGTATATTTATAGCGGGGAGCGTAACAAAATCCCAAAAAAGGGGCTTGAAAACAGAAGTACTGCTCACATCGTGGACATTAATTTCATAATAAATTTGGGGCTTATGAAACTGGGGCTTTCGAATTTGGTGCTTTTGAAACTGGGGCTGTCATTTGTTGGGGCTTCTGTTTTTGGGGATTTCGTACCCAATCCTTATAGCGCACCATAACGTATAGCTCAATGGAGCAACGAAAAATGTGTTATTTTAATAGTGTACTATATGACGCACGAAAACGTATTCTGTGTGTAATTATAGTGCAGTTAAACAGCAACAAATGTGTTAATAAAACTGTTTTTGAGAATATAAGAAAAGCATAACAATTTCAATGACACCCGAGTAATATACGTCACGTGTGTTGTATGCCTTTTGTGTGTAAACCTTACTTTTGTGTATACTTTCGATACACTTAAAGTGTGTATTAATTTTTAGTATAATTTTTGCTACACACTTAAGCCGCATAAACGCTTCAAGTGCTTTAAAAATCACACATGCGTTAATATAGCACGCCAAAATCTATTATTTATTAAAAAAAAAAATACACACTTCAAATTTGTGTTGGTGTGTAAGATTACACACCAAAAGATAGGTTCACTTTGCAGTGCAGGTTTAGGGCTTGCTTTATCTTGGCACCAATGGGTATTTTAATAGACAAGCCTTAAGAAAGAAGATCCATTTCTGATCATTTCCTTGCGAGTTTGTACGCATGTTCGTTTCCTACGTAGTAACTATAACCCGACTCCCAGCATAAGATGACATTACACTTCATTCCCATGGACTTTAAGGCACCTCTGCATCTTGAAACTAGTTCGGTTTTAATGATAGCCGAGCTTAATGCTTTGATTGCCTACTGGCATATCATCGTCACTGTCACCAACTGGCGTAACTCATTTCAATTCCATGAGCTGCCGTATCTAATATACTGAAAAAAAATCAATTTAAGTTTGGACTATTTTATTTCAATATTGAAATGGAAGTTGAAGTTGTTACCTAATTTAATGGAAATGTCTAATGTAACTAATTTATCGAATACCCTCATTTCAATGTTTTCAAATCAAAAAAATTTTAAAAAAATTAGCATTTCTGAAACAAATTAATTGAAAACTTTTTTCGGTGAAGCAACAGGATGTCTTTAGTTCAAAGGAATAATATTATTTCCCTTTCTTGAGGCGAGCGCACATACTGGCAAATACACTCACCCAAACACACACCCAAATATACACGCACACACCCGAAAATGCCCGCCTGTTCAATGCCAAGGCAACGAAGACGCCGGTCGGACGGCTTTCGAATTCTTATTGTTGTTGCAAAAGTTCTAGAAACCTGAAGGACGACTGCAGAAGCACAAAGGCGAGAAAATGTTCCTTTTTCTGTGCTGTGAATGTGGCTGAGGCTGAGGCTGTTGTTGTTGTTGTTTTTTTCTTTTTGAGGATTTTTCTGCCAAAAAATCGCACACATGTGTTGCTTCTTACGGAGTATCTCCAAGGCCAAAAAGGAGGAGTACAGGCTCGGGGGGAGGGGGGGATGGTTGAAGGCTGAACGGGTGTGAGAAGTTGTTTATGTGTATCACAAGCACAAGGTCATCCAACGAAACGTTGAAGGGGGGACGGAGGGGTGCGAAAAGTGTGGAATGTTTTTTTTTTTTTCTTGTTTTTGTTTTTGTTGTGCCGCCTGTTGAAGCGGGTGCGGGAGTGTGTTGAAACATTATTCTTGAATGTGAGTCTGGAGTCTGCAAAGTGATGGTGAGGGGACACGACGGTAGATGGGTCGATTAAAGACTCAGAGGCCAGTGCGAAGGTGAGGCCCAGACACCAGACAGTAGCCCACTTGTATGGATTGGCGCAATTGCCTGTTGCCGGTGGCAGTTGTGGGCGGAAGGGGACTAAGATGAGGCGGAGGCGGAGGCGTGCAAGGACATGTGTTAAATATTGTGTCACAACGGTAAGACATTTCACAATAGTCGAAGTGTGAATACACAGTGGAAATGTTTTCATTTGGATGTACTACAAAATTATATAATTGATTGTAGGTATCGAAAATAATATGTAATTACGGTGAAGTAGGTATTTATGGAATTTTTTAGTACAGATGTTTTCCTAGAATTGATCCAATGGTATACTGTGTTTGTTAAAGAATTCACCAGTCTTAAAAACCTGATATTATCTTGTTAAGTACGTTTTTTTGCCCCGAAATTAAAATCTAATCCATCATTAGTCTCTACTAAGACATGAAAAAATTCGACCAAACCAAACCCTAAGGCCCAATCGAGATATTTCAACTGTGGTGGTACGTGTTTAATGGACATTGCAATGGATTTTCTTCAAGTGTAGTCGAACATCTAATACCTGGAATCAGCTCTTACCAACGATGCAAAACAGCCAATAAAGGAAGATACATTTTCGGCACGTGGAGACAGAATTAAAGCTGCACACAAGCAGAGAAGAAGAAGACTTCCTTTTCTTTACATTTTCTTTTCGTACGAAATTTTCTTTTGCATAATTATGTCTTCTTAGTTGTGTGTGAAGGAAGGGCAAGAAGTCAGCTATCAAGATTCAACCCCCCCACCCATCCTACCATGTCTCATGCGCGTCCATTCAGGTGTGAATTTCGGTGAAGTGAACTTCCGTCGGAAAACATTTTGACAGTCTTTGTATGTTAATCGCAATTACTTACTTGCTTACGCCGGCGACAGAAGACTGTGTGTGGTGTGTGTGTGGGTAGGGTTTTTGCCAATATAAATATTTTGTGTCCTTGGACTTGATCTTGACCTAAGTTCTGGTTGCCTTAGAAATTTATTTGTGGAATTTCATTTTTGGGGGTGTGAGTTGTCTGAATTAAGCAGCAGCACAACAACAAGAATGTTTTTCTTTGGTATTAATTGTATGCTTAAAGCATGCTGTTAAGGTGTAGGTACCTCATAAGTAGGTACCTACAAATAAAAAAAATTTAAATGAAAGCTTTTCAATTTTTATTAAACGTGAAATGCTTTTGTTTTGCAATGCCTTTATTACAATGCAAATTGCATTTCCCGTTTGACAAGTTTTAATATGTATATTTTGCTTCATTTCAATTAATTGTATTAAAAGCCTATTCGTCATTGTTCATTTCAATTACGAATTATGACTGTGCTTCGCGCGATGCTTTTACCGGGCGTTTTTGTCAGAAACAATACCTTTTCTTTTATACAAAAATCATGCAAATATTCTCAATTGTTCTTCATGATGATGTGATTACACTATGGAGTATATTAGAGTCTAGTCTTTTCCTTATTTCCATGCAGGTAGTAATTAAGGAAATTCAAAAGAATGCAGGCTCATAAAACATATTATGTGACGGTTATAGTACATTGGTTAGAAGCTGAAACCTAGAACCTACGATATATTGTTATTGGGTTCGATTCATACTCGAGACAACGTCACGCAAAAGAAAACGCAAACACGTTTCTCGTCAACCTGAATGTAAAAATAATATAGTTTGGTGTAGAAAAAGACTCAAAAATCAGCCTTCAGCTTCGCCACTAACCTCAAAGAATTATTTCGTTCGTATGTTCAACTCAGACAGGCATTGAACGTGGGACGTAAGGTTTATAAGTTCCGCATAGTGTCACTGAGCTACTTTCGTTCAGGTCGATAAAAACAAAACTTATTTCGAATTCGATTTCAACAATGATTTTCGTTTCTAAAATACAATACTTTCATTGGAAACTTACTTAAATTCTTGCAAATATATTTATTATTTGCGGCAAAACGACTTAAGTTGGAGCAAATGTACTACATTTGTTTTTTCGTTTAAGTTTGTATCTAAAAGTAGTATATTTGCAGCAAACTTGCTCCAAACATATTCCGTCCACTTTTCTTGTAAAAACCAGGATCTCGAAGAAAGCAGAAAGTTACAAATCGATCAACTGCCACGCCTACCTCCCATATAAGTGAAAATTGTATTTTGTAAAATATGTAAACTAATTCCACTGAATTAATTCGAAACTTCGTATGTGGGGTTTTTTGGACGACGGACCCAATATGGCTGCCGGAAATTCAAGTTTTCATCCAAATAGTATGCAATTTTGTGTGGTAGAGTTTTTGGGGTAGCTGATTTCGAATTTGATGTCGAATTTTCATAATTAACTAGAGAGTGAACTATCTTCGGCTATGCCGAAGCTGTAAAACCCCGACATAATTCAATACATTTAGAAGTGTCTCGACATTAAAAAAATTTGGTCTTAAGACCCCTTTTTGAGCCATTTAAAGGTGGTTTTAGAGACTCGGACCACGTTCAAAATCAGTTTCTAAAAATGTCCAATCAAATACAGCAATAAAAAGGACTTGGAAAATGTTGACCTCCGATTTCGTCTCGAACTTGATCTCAGTATTGAAGAGAAAAACATGAACCCAAAGTATCAAGTGGATATCTTCAAAACTGCGACCGCTATTGTGAATACACATAATTTTCCATACCGTTGTGTCACAGTTAGTTTACCCTGCCATTGTTTGTGTGGGGGGTATAAAAACAAACTACGACCCTGGAGCGATCTGGATGTATCTTGACCGAACTTCTATTTGCAAATCAAATAGAATAGAATTTCTGCAGTTCACAGACACTAACCGAATTGCATTGGGCCGAACAGTTTACTCCCGTTTTCGAACGGCAAAGTGAAGTTTCTTCACGGCAAATTATACTCTCAAAAAAAGAGACATTGCATGACGACAGATGGTGCCGTATTGATACCGATCGTAAGTCAGATGCTCTACTGGTCACCACCATTACAAGATGTCAATACATTTGACAATTGCTTTCAGTAATTACCTTAATTCCTTTAAGGCAATAGCAATACAAGAATCAGTTTTAGGGTAAAGCAGACAGGGCTCAGATATTCTAAAATGTTACATTTTTTGCAGTTTAATAATTTAATCCTATTTTGCTTAAGTTTTTTTCCAGAATCCATTTTTCCATTACCATATTTAATGGTCGTTTGATTTCAATTTACGTTTTCCAGTGAATTTGATGCAAACGAAAATATTAAATGTGTGCTTATTTGCTTTAAAAAAATGCTGACAAAAAATTGAACAACATGGAAGTCGCAATTGGGTGGCATATGCAGCATCGTATTTTTTCTTTGGGTCATTTTCTGAAAATGCATCACGTTTTAATTTTTGAGGTTATAGTTTCACTTATTTTAGAATATTTCGAGAAGGATAGTCGCGCTTACTAGGAGCTTTATATTATTTTTAAACAGACAATAATTGGAAATTTTCTTTTTAATTTTTTTTTAATTTCAGGAAATTAAGAAGTGGATTTGTAACAGTGGGTCGGTTATATGAATGCACGCAAAAAATGTTCCCTTATATTTCAAGATACTAGTTGTGTACTCTTTCTTCGTTTTCGTTTCATATTTAAAAACTTACAATGGAAAATAAATTTAAACGTTACTAACATTCATTAAAATCTATAGTTCCGGAAATGACTATATTTTCCTGTATTACATCATAAGCTTAAGTGAATTTAAATACAACTGAAAAGTAAACCTTTTTGTATTAATATTTGTTAAATGAATTTCCATACTCATTCCTCACCCACTCACAACCATCGGAGTACATATTTTCCAAAATTAATTTCTGCCAGCAAATAAGAATGTGGCGCCTTCGCCAAAGTGAACGGGAATAGGGACCACTAGGGGGGCGTAGGGGAATGATGTGGCGTTTCAGTGTGCTCAAAAATTATGTTTAGTTACATTCAAGTTTTATAACAGCGCGTGAGCACAACAAAAACCGAACCAAATTATTTCTTATTTCTTCTTTTCTTATTTTGCTCATATGTACATGTTGTTGTAAACTTTTTCCGTCTTTAGCATAATGAGAAAACACCGCTCCCAGCCGCCTGCTCATATATCTCACATACGCGCCCTCGCTGCTGTCAGGATAACAAAGTTTGCGGCGCTGCATCCGCTGCCAGCGAAGGAATGAAGCAAATTCTATTTAAACTGTGTACAACATTATTAGAAAGTTTTGCTAAAATGAAATGAAAAACGAAGGAACGAAATTTTTAATTTGCCTCTCGGCAACTCTGCCACATGTGGAATAGCAGAGGAAAATTCCGTTCTGAAGAAGAAACGAAAAACCACACGAATTCTTTTTTTGCTCTCTTCACTCTCTTTTGTTAATATTTGAATAATTTTCTATATGCAGTTTTTCATGAAAATTATGTGGATGAAAGTAACAACAACCAAAAAAAAACATAAACCAAAAAAAAAACTAAAACAAGAAGAAGAAGAAGAAAATGTGGAGAACTCATAAGGCGTCTTCCAGTTGCCAAATGCACCCAACTTCAAAAGGCGTACGGTGGAGTCAACCGATTAATATTGGAGAAATTATAAAAATTACAAAATTACGTCCAAAAATTAAAATTAAATAATTTCAAAAAACCCCCAAAAATATTGTGATTTTTACAAAATTTTTAGTGAATTTTAAAAAAATGTTTTTTAGGGTTTTTTTTTTTCAAAAGTCCCCAACACAAAATTATTATTTTTAAAATATTTATCGGCCAACCGAATTTAACAGTTTTTCACATTTGTTCCACTGTTTGCATGAAATTCTTGAAGGCTTCTTTGAGCGGCTGATACTGCGCCTTGCTTGTAAGGATGCGATGAGGCGCCGCAGTCGTTGTGTTAGTTCATATTCCCCGTCAAATTTGATACGTGGATGTGTATAGGCTCCTTACACAAGGACACACACTCACACACTCACACAAGTTCACATATGCGTACAAAAAATAACTCAACAAACTTTCTTTTTATTTCAACTGGCTGCCACACCAACTCCTACTCCACAAAAAGAATTAAAACCGCAAATGTTGCTCACATCATGTAAAATTAGTAGAAAACCAAACCCTGCGCCCTAACCACCGAAAGACTCGCATCTCTTGGATACAAAAAGAATTCTTGAAAACTTTTCTTCTTCTTGAAAGAAAAAAAAAATGGAAAATACTTATCTGTACATACGGCTGATGGAAGTAGAATATTTTATTTCAGTATACTTGTAAGGCAGTTTCAAATGTCATGCGAACGCAACAACTGGAGACGAAGATGGTGATGTGGCGCCTGGGTTTGGTGCTGGAGGACGCACATTACTTGAAAAATTAACCGCAAAAGCCGCAGTGCAAATTTCGTGAGCAACTCAAAGAAGCTAATTTAACCCCGAAGCCCTGAAGACAGAGCGGCGCGATGGCAGTGTGAGTTTGCATAGGACCCTGGGATTTTGTGTACGTTCTACACATGAGCTGGAATAATCATTATGGTATTAATCAAAATCATTTCACAAAATGTCATAGGAGAGTTCGGAGAGTGAATTGTTTTAATTACATTGACTCACGCATTAATTAGCTCACTTTGGGGAAATATTGAATTTTGTTGTAATGGAATTTACATAAGAAGATGTAAAATTAAAAAAAACAATTTTTCCTTGGCTCAGTAATTGCAAAGAAAAAATAAATTCAATTGGAAAGTTTTCTACCTTTAATCGGTTTGGAGTCCACGACATACGATGTGAAGATCAGTTTTGTTTCTTGAAACCTTCAAAGCAATGATTAGTTTTAGATATTTCATAAAATAGATGAAATACTATAAAAATATTCATGATAGCCTTGTCCATGCACTATGTTTCTTTTCCGATTCTCCGTGTGATCCTGGCGAACCCGATAAATGAAAATGGGGAGTGTTTTCAGTAATCGCTACAAAAATTATGTGCTTATTTCCAATCACAGTGATAAGCAATCTTACCTCTTTGCTGGTTTTTATAAAAAATGTACTTCGGGGTCCTTGGCGTTAAGTCAAAGTTGCAGTTTATTTACTCAAATTGATATTCGACTGTATTGAGGCAAATACGAAATATTTTAAATTATAGCGCAGGCAGAACTAAAACGCGCTGTAAATCATACAAAATCGCGCTGAATAAAGCTTACATCTAATAAATATGTTTTGATCTGAAAAAATATTGTATTTATATGTATTTGTTGGAAGAGTTTAAGCCAGCACCTACATCGAATTAGCTAAGACGATTTTAAGTGGATGATAGGTCTAAAATGGGCCTACTTGTAAAATTGTAAATTTAAACAAAATCTGGGTATTAGTATTAGTTCAAATTTAGATTAAAAACTTACAATTTGAAAATTTCACTATCCATTTAAATTAACAATTTACATGTACATAGGTCCATTAAAATATTACCACCACCCACTTAAAATATGTCCAGGTTTGAAGCCTTACAGTAAGTAAACTTGGAATCATTCCAACGATAACGTTCAAATGATAATGTAGTTTGTGAGCTATGTGAAGCTAAACTATCGTCAAAATGTTGTCGTTTGACTAATATTACCTTACTCAAATAATTATTTGAAAACGTTTGGTTTTTCGATCATCAAGTACTATTTCAATACAACTAAGAGAAAAACTAGAGTGTGGACTATCTTCGGCTATACCGAAGCTGAAATACCCCCACACAGTAGGAAGAAGTACCTCGAACATAAAATGTGGTCTCAAGACCCTATTTTGAGCCAATTATGGGTGGTTTCGGAGCCCGGACCATGTCCAAAATCCATTTCTAAACATTTCCAATCAAATCCACAAAAAAAAAATTTGTCTCAAGACCCCATTCAGACCCGTATATATGTGGCTTCGGAACCTCGGACCATGTCAAAAATACGTTTCTAAACATTTCCAATAGAATACAACAATACAAAATTATTACCTTTTTTTCGGTGTATGGGAGCCACGCCCAGTTTTTATCCGATTTGGCTGATTCTCAAACTTGATCTCAGTATTCACGAGAAAAACTTGTACCCAAAGTTTCAAGTCGATATCTCCAAAACTGCGGCCGCTATCGTGCGGACGGACAGACAGACAGACGGACGGACAGACAGACGGACATCGCTAAATCGACTCAGGAGGTGATGCTGATCAAGAATATATATACTTTTCCATACCGGACACGCCTCCTTATGGGCGTTAGAAACGTTGTGACAAAGTTAGTATACCCTGCCACAGTGAGTGTGGGGGTATAAATATGCTTCAAAAAAATTTATGGTACTTAGCTAAACCGTTCATACATACATATATTAAAGACCTCTGCTTCACGATCGGAAGGTATCGGGTTCGACTCCCACCTGGGGCAAGGCAGAAATTTGTTTTCAATTTTTCTGTGTAGACCGCCACTCTCTCATCAAGTTCTGGCAATCTTGTGAGAGTAACTTGACCTGAAAAAGCTTCTTTTTTGGGAGTCCCGACGTTCGGAACCGGCAATAAACTGTAGGTCCACAATTATCATATACACTTGCCCATGATAAATTTTGGAAATTTGCCAATATTGGCATTTTTTTAACGCCATCTTCAGCGTTAAATCCCTTAAGAAAAGTTAAGTTTGGTTTATGGCGTCTCAAAACATTCAAATTTTGCAGGGCAGTGTAATTTATTTGTTCTTGCAAAATTGTACAACTAAGCAACGCAGGATTTAGCTATATGCACAGTAGGCACTTGCCTAATGTTGGGATCAAGCCAAATTCAGTTTGAGGAAAGCCTGGACTTAATCAACTATGGAACTGAAAGACTTATTATATGGCAGACTTTTGAATAAAGTTTTTGAAGGAGATGGGCTAGAAAAAATTCTTGAGGTTCCAATATTTTGTCATTTTGACATATCTGTAGCAAATTTCTACAATCTGTAACTATTTAAATGAAGAAATACTGTAAAAAATGTTATTAGAAGCTCTGTCTAAGATTCCACCAATTCCATTTAGTAGATTATAGACCATGACCTATGACAGGGGTTATAACAACTGTTGCTGGTATAGGTAAATGATTATTTGCTTTAGGAAATGTAATTACAAGCTAAGATCCACAATTGCCCCAAATGCGTCGAAATTATATGAAATTTCAAAAAGTCAGAAGCCAATCGTGTGAATTTCTTTGAATTTATTTGCCCGATACACCAATCATATGTGCCGAACAGATTGCCACATGATCGGTGCAATCGTGGGACCTTAGCTTATGGTTCAGAACCAGCACAACAGTCTGTGGACCCCTTCAATTCACAGACACGAATTCGTGCCTTTGAATTACAAATCTTCAGATTGACCTAAGAGATGAATTCTTGTTGACGATCCATAAATCTTATCCAATGTGATAAGTGTACATATGATTTTGTTCAGATCTTTTACATTTTCAAATCAACTTGGTTTTTACAAAGTTATGGGGCATGATAGATTTAATTTATTTGGTCAAATATATTTTTTTAGTCCAATACAAATTTTAATTAGTTTGCGGGTCCATGATTGTAATTTTTTTAACATTTTTTTAACAACCTTTCGGTGTTAATTCGTGTATTAAAAATATTTTCTTTTGCATTGTATAATATTCTAATGAATATCAAATATTTCCTAATCAATCGATTACAAGATACAAATTAGCCAGGACCTCGATCAAATGCAACGTTCGGATTGGCTGAAAGCCGCTTCTCGAAAACAACAACAATTGCCAGCACACACAACATCGCGTGCCTAGCACAAGCCAATCACACTATCGCAAATAATTTAAACAAATCTAGGACATCCCCCTTTTGCGCACCCCGTGCACTAAAAATCCAAAAAAGCCAACAAAACCCCCCAAAAACCGACAACAACAACAAGAGGAAAACCCTAGCGAAAGGCGTTCACTAGCACACCATCCCCCGAGCGCCCGAAAGCGCCCGACAATCGACATAGCCGAGCACAGCATAGAGCCAGCACGCACACACGAAGCACACACCCACCGACCATAAAAAAGGAAGGATTCACTTCCGTCGGCAAAGCTCGCGCACGATGTTCTCGTTTCCAGCCGTTTGTGTTGCGTTCGCTGACGAACAGAAAACTGATTAGACCTAAAAAGCACAAAACTTGCTAAAAACGAAGGGGCACACACACACACCGACAGAATATAGCCCAGCGCAGCACAGCACAGAATACGGCACATGGCGCCGACCGAGCAAACGAACGAACAAGCGACCGATGCAGTGGTTTTGGCTTCTAAGCGCGTCATTGGCAGCGAATGTACGCTGCGAGTTGTAGTTTTGCATATATGCAGGGTTGCCGCTCTGTGCATTTGTCTGATTTCCACTGTGATGTTTCAATAGGGGAACCACATTCATTTTAATATTGAAGGAGATTTTGACTTAACACAGGCCATGTGTCGATATCGTGTTAGTAACTGTATGTAGATCAAATATGGGTAAAGCTGCTCATGGGTGTTAGAAAACTTTGAGAATATCGTTACCTGTAGGATGTAGGATGCAGACACTTGCCTAGTTACATAATTCGCTCTATAAATAGTAAGTATTCTTATGTCTTTTCGTAAGATGTATCGGTTTATTTTTCGGACCTATTATTTTCAAAATTTTCGACGGTTTAGAAGTACAACTCACATACATAGGGATTGAAATGAATTAGAAATGTTTAACCACATTTCGGCATTTCAGGCTTTAATTTGATTTCTAATTTTTGGGTTGCCAAATTTGGCTATGTCGAGAGCGCTACTACACCCAATTCTAGCTTTGCCTATACCTACTGAGGCTGAAAATGTAACCGGTAGGAAATGATAGCGAACCGGAACGAAATTAAAATGAATAAACACATAAAAATTAAATAACCGGAGAGAAAGGAGAAATAACTGGAACACACTGGAAAAAATCTTTCAGTTTCAGTCGCCATAACCGATCCACCAATTTGAAATTTGAGATTTCAGCGAACCCAAAAGTCCCCTATGTGTATGTGCCAAGTGTGGTATTATTTCAGGGAAGTTCTTTTCGGGGTGCAATCGTGTATGTCTGTTCGATACTCTTCGGACCAGATTTTGAAATTTGTGTTACATACCGCCTGCATCCATCCACCCCTTCAAATAAAAAACAAATATATAAGTTGTATAGAAGGTTGGTGCGGCAGTTGAACGATTCGACTAGTTTACCATAACAATTCCTTCTAGGACCTAAAAATGATAATTAAGAATTTCTGTATCTACCACACCTTCTTATGGGTGTTACAAATTTCCGATCAGAGTGAAGGAGTAGAAATTAAAAATTCAATGTAAATGTAGTGGATTTACTTCAACAGTACTACACTGAGAATAAAATCAAAACGAAACGTTGTCAATTTCCAGCCAAAATTTCATACAATTCAGTCTGTAAAATTGGTATTTATTATACCCAAAAAGTACAATTGTACGTAAAAAATCAACATTCAAATATTGACAATGTTTCACGTCCTTTTTTAGAACTGAGCAGTGCGATACCCGTTTCAAATCATAACCATGCAGTTTTGGATTTTTTTCTTTGTGTAGAGAGTTGATAGCAGAAATCGAGACATAGATTTGCGATGGTAATCTATTTCAAAAACTCACAAGTCGCTAGTGCACACGATTCATGAAATGCATGACAGTCATAGCAACTAAAGTTTGGAAATTTCTAAATGTTACCATTTGCACTATACATGGCAACCCTGCATGCAAACGCTTATTCGCCCATACAAAGGACAAAGTTCAAGGCAAGGAATGTGTTGGCTTGTTTTAACTTTATTTATTTTCTGGTTGTTGCTATTGTTGTTAATTCATAGGCATTCTATGCATGCTTCACAATAAACTGCCACACTAGCAAAATCCCACCCACATACACATACATATACACACATGTGTACATACCCACATAAAGTTAAGATAATGTTCAGTAAACGTATTTATGATAATGCAAAAAAGAATTACGTTAATGTTAATGCATGCCGTCAAGTAACGTAACAGAATGTAATGTAATCGTAATCGTAAAAGAAGACAAATTTCCCAAACACAAACACATAAAGGCAGAATGTGCCATTCTATTAAAAATTTTTATTGCAAATTTGTAATTTACAATTTGCATTTTTGTTTTACAACCGTTATTCATAAATATAAAATAAAAAACGGCGATACAACGTAATTTTGAAATCATAAAAATGCAACACTTTGCCCGCCTCCAGCCCTGCCCCTCACCCCCCAACACAAGGCACAACAAGGTCGGCAAGGCGTGTAATTTCTTTCTAATATGAAGAACTTGAACGAGCCCACGATGTCAACGGAAGCTGATGAAGTCACAGTGTATTTGGGGTCCGGTATCTTCGACTTGTATCGCAACACCGGAAGCGCTCACTCACTCATATGTGTGCTGATGGCACATTCCACATGCCATCTCCTGCAGTAGGCCAAGCAGGCAATTTTAATAACATGTCATAAAGTCGGCTCGTTCGTGCATTCGCCTATAAAAATGTCATTATATGCCGCTGACATCCGGCAAGCGACCGCACCAGATTCTTCTAACAATACGCGAACGGAAACTGGAACGCAAACGCCTCCATTTCGATATTGGCCTATCGCTGTTGTGCATCAGGAAAATGTAATAATCATATTTTGTCCCCGGAGATGCTGAAAATGTACGGGTTTTTTTATTACACTGGCGATCCTGCATCTTCAATCAGGCAATCAGGCAATCACGTGACACTCGCTAAGAGTTTGAACACTTTCGTTCGTTCGTTTGCTCGTTGGTTGGTTAGTTGCCCCGTTCGGTGGCAACTTCCGCCAACTCGTTGTCGATTTTATTTTTTTGCATTTATTTTATCAAATTTGTATTTTATTGACTTACATTGTTGTTTGGGCGGACAAAAGGTAGTCGTCGGCGGTGCTGTCGCTTCCAATATGCCATCGAGAGTATAGAATAATGATACAAGATGTTTTATTACCAAAGATTTTGAGATAGGCGCAAATGGGTTTTATTTTATTTTCGTTTTTTTTTTGGTTTAAAAAATATTTTTATTACTTTTCATTTATTTTAATGAAACGTGAAAGAGTAGAGCCTCACATATGAAAGAGCTTTGAGGAAGGAAATAAAACTATTTTTATGCTATTCATTGTAATTTTTTATGAGAAAATATTATGAGAAGATATTTTCATATTTGTGGAGTATCATAACAACACGTGACATTGCTTTTGTGTTCCTTGGACTGAAATCTATCAGAAAAGTAACAACCTAAAAACGTCTGAAAATACATTCAATATTAATCATACGGAGCAAACTGCTCACAGAAATTTTGTGTTGTACTCATAAAATTTATTCATCATAAAATAAATAATTTATTCGTTCTTAATATCACTTACTTGAAACCAGTGCATGTGACTAAAGACACATTAGCCATACTTTTCTCAAGGAGGAGTGACAGAATACGTTGGATTCTTCGTAACTCAAAGATACATCCCGACAACTGAAGCTTCGCACCTTTTTATGACACCACTGCTATTTTCACAATTAGAACAATCGGTAAATCCGTTAAAGTAACCATTTCAGTTTTTCTGTATCACATCACTATTAAAATAATTTTCTTTAATACACTTAAAGCACAATGATCGTATGTCCGGTTTCATGAAAATCGAGTTGTAGGCATTTTTGGATTCCTGAGAAGAAGGTGCATCTGACAGGCTATACTGGTTTGTTGGAATCGTAATGAAAGTAATTGAAAAATGAGGACATAAAATCAATTTCCCTACAAAACATATCAATTTGAAAACTTGTTTTTCATTTTCTAGAGTTTTGGAAAAATGGACTTAGGATGGTTGTGCTTTAAGGTATCGATGTCGTCGTCGTTCTAACAAAAATCACTGAGTCCAAATTTACAGTTCGGAGATATCTGCGTTTAAAGACAAAAATGCGCTCCAAAAATCTAAAAATTGATAAGCTGGGACGAAGAGATTGGAATAAAAGACTTAGTTAATTCTGATAGACAATCATTTCCCTTTTTAAAATAAATTGCAAATCATTCGGCTAAAAATGGTCGGATTGGAATGTTTTTGGGCACATTGTCACTTTTTGATAAAACGCAAAAAAAAAAATCTAAAATCTTGGCCCAGGGACGAAGAAATAACACCAAAATAAAAATTATCAAGTGGACTTAATAATTTTTAACTGAGCAGTGATTTTTATTTTTTTGTAACTTGGGCTAGGGGATATGCAGGACTTAGGCCATTATCACAGGATTTGTAGGATTACTTTAGACTAGAACGTTGGCGTACTTATCTCGTTTTTGGAAAAAATGGACTTAGTGATTTCTGTTAGAACGACGACGATATCGTCTCCTAATCGCGAATTTATCGTATGTGTGGTTTTGGAAATTTTACAGGAGACGGTGTTTTGTATTTTTTTACCGATGATTTTTGTATGAAAACAATGAGATACGATAAAATGAACAGCTAATTTTTTTACTGTTTCCTGTATATTTAGCATATTCTAAGTATATGGAAAGATGCAGCACATGCTAAGGAACCATTTGGAATAAAAGAACGGTCGAAAAAAGTACCACTTACGACCATTTCGCAATTAGGAGGCGATGTACTTGAATTTTATCTAGTCAACTTCATTGTTCAGTGTATAAATAAATATGATGTATTGCAAAAAACAAAGTTCAGTATTGCATATACTTTTTATATTCTCAAAAAAAACAATGTTATAAGCATTTTAAATAATTTTAATACTTTAGTCATCAACATAAATATATTTGAAAGGAATTTGTTAAACATATTGTATATTCTGATAAAATTTTGAGAGGACATCATCATCATCAACATTTCACAACATACCACCGAAAATACTATAAATCTCTCTGAGCAGTAGTCATCTCCGAATCGCAGCCCTCTCATCATATTTATGATCGTTTGCAAACGAAATTTTGAAAGTACAGTTTCGATGTTGGATTGTACGTTAGATGTTGAATGAGTGAGCGGATTCTCAGAAATCATATTTTAATCTACTTGAAAAGAAAATGTTATTAGATACATTTTGTGATCACGTTTTTTGAAAGACTCCATTTAAATGCTGTAGCCTTTATTAAGCAGTAGTCTCATAAAAATTTCCAAAATTACACTGTACAACAATTTGCTTTCAAAAGCCCCACGGGTTTCACACATTTTTTCTAGTATTTTATGGCCTGTTGATCACGAATATTTTTGGTCAGAATTATATTTTTGTATAAAAATTCCATAATTTCAAAGGTCCAGATTAAGCCAAACTTGAGACGTGATTTATGTACCTTTACAAAACAAATTATATAAAAATAGCACTTCGCAAAAGATCTCTCCTTGTTATTTCGAAAATCTGAAACAATTTTTTCAATAAGTGAAACTTCAAAAAATAGTATACGCAAAACCAATTAAGCTATTGAGATGAAATGTTGTAAATTGTTGTTGCATACTTTGATCTTAAATATATATATTTTTCCAAATTTTTTGTAGAAAAGAGGTTTCCCGAGAAAACGACATATTCGTGATTAGCAGCCGAGAAAATACTAGGAAAAATTAGTGACACCTCGGGGGTTTTTTACTGCTGTAAAGAGCTATATAATAAATAATTTCTGTAGATCTGTAAAAAAATTATTTTTGTTTAACAGATTCTGATAGTATACACTCAAATAAAAATGTTTGGAAAATTTTTAAAACTAAAACTCTATAAACAATAAAGTTGATGCTGCAAACTTAAGGCAAACATTTTGCAAACGTTTATTATAAGCTTACATATAAGTAAACATCTTTAACACTATGCTTAGGCTTGTAAGCTTGCCATGAGTTTATTCCAAACGTTGATGATTTGCAATTAATCTTCACCGATTCTTCTAATCCTGGAAGAATAGTTTGGTGACCCGTATTAACACTTCTTCTGCCAATCTTCCACCAGTGTTTGGAACCAGCAGCTTCTAAAAAATACAACTTTTCAAATAAGATTACAAATTTTTGTATTTAGATTCTGCACAATTTTTGGCCATGTAAATCGTTTGGCCAATTTGTCTGCAAACAAAAGACAATAAATATAATTACACATATATAAAATATAAATTGTGAAAAGGTCAAATCGTTCTTGATCGATGTCTTTATCCTTTTTAAAAATAAAAAAGAAACAACCAATTTTCAAGAAAAATATTTGGCCAAATTGGACGGCATAGCCAGTACAACGTTGAAATCAAAATAATGTTCGTTTCTTTTGCTCATTAGATCTTTTCCATGGAAATCTTATCAAATGTGGCCATGCATTTCTAATATGTCTAACTTTTATCCACCGCTGAAACATTTTAAAGCCATCTCTGGATATAATTTAAACCAAATTAAAAGTGTAAAACACTTGCTCCTCTTCTGCCCTCCCGAGTTAACCTCAAGCTCAAGTCTTCTTCATGCATTATTAGCTGCCCTCCGACTGTAACCACAGTTATCAAATTAAAAACACAATTTTTATGCTGCAACACATTATGTTGTTGATAATAAATACCAGCAGCAGTAGCAGTAATAGCAGCAACAAACAAACCAACATAAGCAACAGCAACAACAACACGAGCACGAAGCAGAAGAAGAAGAAGACGAAAGGCAAACATTATTGCTTTTATACAACTTTTTCTTTATGGTTATTATTTTTAAGTTAAATATGTAATGTGCGGCAATAAAAATATCTCATTTGCTTCGTGAGGCCGGGGATCAGGCATAGAAGATGTGATCCAACAAAAAAAAAGCGAAAACAAAGGCAGCAACAACAAAATATAGAGGCGGCAGCAGCAGCAGCAGCTTCGATTCGTTTCTCCCGGGAGCATAACGAGAATAGACGATGTATGAGATAAACAACAACAACAACAACAACAGCTACAAGCCAAATGAAACAGCACAACAACACAGGGCGATATGCTACTCAGGGCCTACCGCCTACACCCACACCTACACCGACCCACGCCGCCAACAATTTCCCACCGCAGAGCATCCGCTGAAATAAAAAAAATTAAATTACAACAACTATAAAGCAAGGTAAATATGGCAGCGGCTCTAAGCGCGCGACTGAAGCGCGAATTTTGAAATTTGAAATTTTGCATTTCGCATTTTGCCAGCCGGAAGCTGGATGCGAAGGACGTACGACCAAGGACGCACATACACGCTTAAGCAACTAATCGAAGAAGTGAGAATGAGCACGGAATATATTTAGAGCACATTTTGGGCATGGGTGTTGGTGCACGTTTGGTGGAGGAGCAAACATGCGTAAAAAAGGATAATTTCCGAAACAAAAGGAAGAAAAAATTCCATAAAGGAAGTTTTCATTTGTTAGTTTAAAATGGGCTCAAAGGCTCTCTGCCACCCACACATGCCACCCACCAACACCACCATCACCACCCATAATAATATTTAATATTATTTTCATTTTATTTTATGTTACCAAAGGACATTATACAATAACAACAACAGAGTAACTCCTTGCGGAACCCATGCCTGACGTCTGTGCCGCTTATCGCGGCCGCTATGACCGAAAAAAATCTTTGGCAATAAAATTCCTATATACACTCATAAAAATTGTGGCGCATATTAAAAATATTGTGTTTGTTTTAAAAAAGAGGCAGGAGCTCATGCGAGTATGTAATGCTGACAGTGGTTGGGGGGGGTTGCCTTCCAAGATGATGTCGCTTTTGACGACAGCGTTTTTAGATGGCATAGAGTGGAGCGGGGCGGGCAATGGTTGCGTATCCATAAAAACGTATTTGAATAGAATTTGCAATAAAAAATGAATATAAAAAATGCTGCCTTTTTAGAAGGCATGCGAACTTGTGCGAAATGGAAAACTAATTTCTTTAAACATATGCGCGTCATTTCCTCTGACGTTCGTCGAGTCAAGGGTGGGTGCGGAGGAGTTGCGAAGGCTGCGAGCGCATGAAAGCATAAAACAAGCAATATTACTTGATGAAATTGCAAATTTATATGTTTTGATGGGATTTGACTTTGATTTTAATGCTGTTGGGGGAAGGAGAAAGAGGGGGGAGGGCTGGATATGTGAAAAGCTTATTGTGATTTTAAATTGGGAAAATTGTGGGGGGGGGGTTACTAAAACAGAAATTATACATTAATTCTTACTGAATTATATGGATCTAGTACTCCGCTGTCAACCTAACCGACTGTAACCGGTGCTGGTAATGCACATAAATACCTGGTTGTTCGTAAGTAAAGTCAACAGGTAAAATTACAATTTAATAAAAAGCAAAATATTTTGAAATTGACTTGAGCAAAATATTTTGAAATTGACTTGAGCCCATAAAATTTTTTGGTAAAATATTATTTATTTCACCCGATTAAAAACAGAATGGATTGGTTCAATCGAAAATCGGTTGGCAATCCTGGTTATTTAATTAAAATAAGTATATGGTGAAACAGTGGCGGACTATGTAGTGCAGGTCTATGTTTCACTATCGGAAGGTATCAGGTACGACTCTCAGCTGGGGCAAGCAGAAACTTTTCTGTATAGATCGCCTCCCTCTCGCTATGCAATGGCAGAATGAGAGAAGCCTGTGTTTCATGGCAAGTTATGAAACACACGCTTCTTTCAATAGAGAGTCGCGCCGTTCGGATCACGCATTAAACTATAGGTTCACAATTACCATATACAATATCACTTTTCCATTGCAATCGCATCAAGAAACTGTAATATAGGAACGATGCTGAATAGATATGTAGGGTAAGCTGGGGTAACTGTGACGTGGGGCGCATTGGACTTAAAGGTTTTAAGTGTGTACTCACCACAGTTTTTTAAAACTTTAAAGGATAAAGTTCTTAATGCTCTATTGCACTAAGCCATGCGGACGCTGATGAATTATATATTTAAGTAGCCAGTGAAGTGTATTAAAATATGAATATTTTAAAAGTGCTAGTTACAAATCTTTACTTAAGTAAAATTCTTTGTGAGGTTGTTTGTATGTATTTGTGTAGGTATGTTTGTTCCCTTATAGCTCAGGAAATACTTGACCGATTTTAATGAAATACATATCAAAATGTATGTATTTTCATTGATCTCGACATAAACAATATGTTAATTTAATCACTTTGGGCGTTCGAGGTGGGCGTGGCAAAGATTATTCTAAAATGCAATATTTTAACGATCTCGCTGAAACTTTATATGTGGTTTTGGGTAATGAATGGATAACAAGATGATTCTGAAAATTTGCGGTCCGCCCACTGCCACGCCCTAACATTTTTAAAGGTCTGTAACTCGGGTACTAATCAAGAGATTTCGCTGCATTTTTATAATGGGCTTAGAAGAATTGTGAAAATATATGTTCCGCCCCCAAATTATTACAGAACTTCAACTCGGACCCCATTCGAGGGATATTGATGATACTTTGGATTTGGTGGTGAGTACTGAATGAGCAGAGGGATGACTGGGAAAATCTATTTTTATTTCAGTTGCTTAAATAATACATGGGTTAACATTTATACATTTACGTGAAAATGAAAAATTATTGTATGAATATTTCATAAAAAATTATATTTGAAAAAATATTCGCCAAGATCTTGCCCAATTATGTACATGAGGATTTGTCACTATGAATATGTGATTTTTTAATTTTTTCAGAACTTTTTCAATTGAAAAATTAACAATTTTATGACTTTTGCCATCATTCTTCAAGACAACATTTGTTTTAAATAATTGAAAAAAATATATGTGACGATTTCTACAACAGAAAGAAATTGAAGGGGTGTAAAGTCAAATAATCACTCTTTACAGCACATCAAACATTTTTAAAATCGGTCCACAAGTTTCGAAGTAATGAAACTTTTCAAAAATATGTGACAGCTACACCACCTTCCCCTACAGATGTAGCCATTGAAGATTGTGGGCTGAACAAAAGGAGAATAAGAATAAGAAAACTGATTGGATTGGAGGCAAGGCTCTAAATAAGGAGTAGGGGTCGAAGCGTTCGAAACATTTGACCTACGCATATTCCAGATGAAATGCAACTTCAGTTTTTGCCCGAATTGTTCTTTGTTAACCAGGATAAATATTCTTGTAATGGTTGTTGGAAGAGAATAAATTGAATTCTTTACGTTCAGTGGCAACTGATATTGAAAATTAATTTCATTGATTTTTTTTTATTTTATTTTAAGGTATGGTCCTTTTCAGTATTAATTGAATGCATAAAACATAATTCATATTTCCATCAAATGCAATTAAAATATTTGCTCTCCAAGTGCATGCAAAATAAATAGTTTGCTTAGCATTTATATAGATTTTCTAACCACTTGACAGCGAACGTTAAATGCAAAGTGCCACTTGCCGACTACAACAGCAGCGCAATAATCGCCAGCACTCATCTTCATTCATACCTCATTGACATTTCGTTAAAAAACCATTTCGCCCGCTTAATGTAAATCGTTGATGTATTTGAGGCAAAAAGGAAAACACTTGAGCTGCAATAGATAAACGCGTTCATCATCGCCGTACTCATCATCGTCATCAATGACAGCAATGGCAGCCGCAACAACAAAACAACGCCACCATAATAATCATCCAAGCCGCGGCAAGTAGAAAAAACTGCAACTGCAAAAAGCCATTACTCACAATAAAAAAATGCAATTGCCAGCAAAAATTCGTTGTCTACATAAGGTGGGTGGGGGAGAGGAAGGTGCCAAATGAACCACCACCACTGCCATCATCTGACTTACAACCAAAACACCAAACACGGACAAACAGTGGGTCCTGCGTGCGAACCAGCCGATTACGAATATAACGCGCCAAACGCATCCAACAACGAGCAGCCAAGCGACCCACTTTCGACTCCAAACTAAAACCAACCAATAGCCCCAAACAAGCTCCACACAAACAAACGCACACACACACACACACACATGTGCCCGTACACGAAGGGGTATGAAGCATTTTTAATGACTAAAAATAAAAATACTAAAAACTTTTTGCAAAAAAAAAAACAAAAAAAAAGAAAGTAGAAAACGACGAAAAAAACGTCGAATTGTATAGGCAAAAATTATTATAATATTCACGTCCAACCTCCGAGCGGCCGAACGAAAATGGCCGCTGTGAATGTTATCAGTAAACACAACAACATGAAAGCAGCGCCCTCTGCACTCAATGCAACTCCAACCCCAACTCGACACACACACACGAACGCACCATCGATGACCACATCAGCATAATGCAGCAAACGTAAACATTTCATTTGCATTAACCGAAAAAACGCTGACGAACAAGCACACGAAAAAAGCAACAACAAAATTCCAAAACAACCAAAAATTAAAATAAAAATTTCGCGTGCTACACACACACACACACACAGATACGCGCGGAAGAATAAAACTAAAAAACAGACAAACACCCAAAAAAACGTCCAAAAAAGTGCAAAAAAGTGCAAAAAAAAGTATTCACAAAAAAGGAATAAAAAAAAAACCAAAAAATAGGGAGCAACTACTTAGTACATTGTTTTCAATCAGCCAATAAAAATGCAGTCATTATTCAGGCTATAAAGCGCTCACACGGGGCAGTAGGGCGGCCGCATGAGGCGAGGCAGTGGCAGTTTTGTGCGTTATGTATGCAGCCACTACACTCCACCCGGCCGCAATGCACACACACGAATACAGCCTTGCGCCTACTTTGCTTATTTCACCAAAGTTTTTTTTTTTTTTTATTATTTTTTAATAAAAATTTGGTTTTTTTTTAATTTTTTTTTTTTTTGGGAAAAAAAAACGAACACAAAATCGGACTGCACTGGACTGTGGAGCGAGTGAAATGACAGCAAAAAGAGTTGCATTTACTCTACGCACAAAAATGAACCACAACATTGGCTGAAACGCAGCAACAACAACAAAACAGAGCCCGCAACTGTGGGTGCCTCACAGTGGGTCGTATTTCATTTTGTTGAGAGAGAGAGTAAATGTGTTGAATGTGAGCTTGTTGTGTCCCTGATGAAAAACAAAAATATATAAAAAATGACCAAAAAAGAAATTACCATCCTAAATATCCATGCGGGCAGCAGCAGTGCTCAGTGTGTGTGGGGCAAAAACACGTGTGTGCCGTCGGTGTTGTTGCTGTACTCGTAGTTGTTGTGAGTGTTTTCGATGGAAGCGAAACAGTCAGGAGCGTATTCAAAGTGGATTTGTTAGTATTGAAAAGGAGGAAAAAGTATTGAATGAAATTAATGTTACTCATACGCCCACGAGTGATAATTTCAAGTTTGTACACAAAAGTCATAAATGTTTTATAAAATGTATGTAATTTATAAAAAAATACAATTTTTCTGATACAATCTTCCAGAGTAAAACTTAAATAAAGTCACAATGTATATGAAAAAAAAAATGTAAAAAAATATAAATGCGAAAATTTTGGATTTTTGCACCTAAATGACCTTTTGTCTTCAATTGCCATTATTATATGCATAGGTTAAAGATTATTTCCAAAAATTCAAGGACTCAATATATTCAACACTTTCATGAATGCAGTGAAGTAAAAGATTACAACCAAATCCACATAGTTACTCATACGCCCCCAAGAACATTTTCAAAATAAATTTTTAATATTTTACCAAGCAAAAAAATGGAGTCCAGCACTGTTGTCTATCCACACTCACAGCCCATTCGCATCCTTAGGCGCAGCATCGCGTATGAGTGCAAACACAAAAAAATAGAATTGAACATGAGCAGGAAAATGCGTTTTACTCCTTCTCCAGCAAACGGCCCACAAACAGCAGGAAACTTTTTATTTTTATTCGAAAAATAAAAACTGCCGAAAAAAGCAAAAATAAAATAGAATTTTTTATTTTATAACGACAAGCGGGCGAGCATGTGAGCTGGACTGGGCGCGCAACTGAGCATACTGAGTGAGTGTATTGCAGCAGCAACTACAGCAACAACAAATGGCACCCACTCGACTCCCCGGAGGTTCGACTGCGATGGCGGCCGCACGAACTGGAATGGTTGCATTATATTTTAATAAAATAAAAATACGATCAAATGGAAAAAAAATTGGCAAAAATCAAAAATAAAAAAGCAAAACACGAAAATATTTAATTTAAAATAAAAACAAAAAGACATAGAAGCAGAAGCAGTAGCAGAAGCAGAAGCCGAAGCATCGACCAGCCTCAGCAGTGGCAACTGCAGCCGGATGCATTCAAAACACACACACACACACAAATACACGCACACGTTCACTTCTACGCGAAATGCACAAAATTGCATGCGTGTGCATTTGTATGCGTGCGTATGAGAGGGGCGGCTGTAGCGCGGACACGGCAAATACACGCTCACAAAATAAAAATTAAAAACTCCGCCCTAAAATGCGATGCGAGTTTTTTTTTTTTGCAACAAAATAGCAACTGAAAAAAATAAAATGAACCGAAAAAAAGAAGCTAATAAAACTAAAAAACAAAAATTTCAATGGAAACGTACAAATAAAACGAAAACAACAATTTATGTTGCATACATATGGGCGCTCAATAAATGTGTGCTAATTTAAAATGCAACTACGCACACACACACACACACACAATACCATACAAACGAAATATATGCGGAGGAGAGTTGGAGGCATCATCACATCCATTTAAGGCAAGCGGCTTGGCATCCGCACCTTTTCCTGGTCCACTTCCTCCCTTGATATTGGAGAGCGCACCCCACCGACTCTCCGTTCCACTTGGACGTACATGGCGCTTAATGCAGTTGGTTATTACCCCCCCGGCAATTTAAGGTAGGCAGGAAGGAATATTACCAAAGACAGTTAATTGCATCAAATAATGAAAAATGTCGTCGCGCATTAAGTTTCAAACAAGCGAAATCCTAATTAATAACGAAAGCTCAGCGGAAAATGCGCACTTGTATTGTTTTTCAGAAAATTTGTATGTGATTTTCTTTATTTTTTGTTAAATTAGCCGCTCATTTTGCTTAAACAAAAATATGGAAGATCCCTGCTCACTTCACCATCGTTCGCGTTTAAAGGCAAATGCATCCTTTCCAATAAATGTTGCAGAATTGTTTTCAATGATCCCGTTTTTTTTCAGCTGGTTTCATTTCCATTTAGTTCCAGTTCAATTATATTTCTATTACGATTCCCATTCCACTATCTTACAGAAATTACGATTTAATGGAAAAAACCAACGTTAAAAGAGGTTTAGAACCAAACAAATGTAGGGGGGAAAATTCGGAATATAGTCTTTGGGCCATTGCAGCAAGTTATAACACTTAGCTTAATCTGCTTAGCAAAACTACTCATCTGACTTTTGAGTTATTGCAAAATTGGAACTTTTTAAGTGGACTGACTTTCTCAGAGAACTTAAGCAAACATGGTATTTGTACTTAACTGTTAAAACCAGTGCTCTTCAAATTATTCGAATAATGTACTGTTAACGGAATGTTCGGTTAGTAGCAGTTTATATGAATACTAACCGATTAATAATATCCGACTACATATTTCTACATATCTTACTCACAATATTGATCTATGAATGAATAGGATCATAATTTAATAATGTTTAGTCATAAATACTGATTGTGATCTTATATTCCAGTGTAGTCATGAAAAAAATCTATTCTAATATTCTGCCACGCCTACCTCACATATAAGCAGAAACCAGAACCGGAACCGTTTCAATTCATGGAACCTAAACCGATATTATTTTAAATCGGAGAACCGGATGCGAAACCGATACCGGTAAATTTTTTGGTGCTGGTTTCTAATTTCTAAAGTCAAAGATACAATTCAAAAATATTCACTGAGGTTAGTGTGCCCGTCACTTTCAGAACAAAAAAAAGTTCGAAAAATGACAGTTGTTACATTAAGGCAATTTCAGTATAGTTTCTGTAAATCGTTTTTGAGTATTCGTTCGGTGAATGGCGTTATATGTAGGACACCAAATTGGTTGTCTAGAAGTCAGCAGAATCTTTTACTTTAACTTAAAAATTTTAACTTTTTTGACTTTATGGAACCGAAACCGATATTTTGGAAAGTGTGGGAACTGGAACTGGAACCGGAACCAAATATTTTTTATTCGAACAACCGGCACCGATATTCTTTTCGGTTCCAGTCCCTGCTATAAGTGAAAATCGTGTTTTGTAAAATATGTAACTTACACACATATTTCATATTTCTATATAACTACAATCATTTTAACTGTTAATTAAAGATTTCGAATGTTCGAATTTTAAAAATTTTGTTCTGTTAATTCTACCAACCAACAACAATCGGTCATAAACTCAAGTTTTTCAAACATTTTGAAATTTTGTACCTAGTTTTCCACCTTTTTTTTTGGTTAATTTTACCGACTTTTTTATATATGGGGATTTTTGGCGTCGCTGATTTTGATTTGATGTCGAAATTTCAAAATTCAAGATGGCGAATCCAATATGGCCCAGTAGGTGTATATAAGTCACTCACTTCTTACTTTTGGATTAATATAACATACAATTTCGGAAAACAGTTATCTCCAAGTAATCGACTTCGACAATGTGCAAATCAATTTGTCCTTACCTCTTCCCAAAAAAAACTGGGAAAAATAAAACAATGTTTGTCTAATGGGTCTAGTGAAACGTAATTATTATTGTTTATAATATCATTTGGTTACTTTAAAATGCAGCCAATCTGAACTAAGACTTTTTACAGTTAGTACGACAGTTGATACTCAAGTTTACATTTTTCATGAAATGGTGCGTCTACTCCAATAATAATAGTCAAATAGTTTCCTATCTGGTTCATTTGGTTATTCGAATAAAATATATAAAGCTATGGTTACACAATAACCGTGATATGTACATTGCCCGTATCGTCACAATATATTAAATCCCATTGTTTGTCCATTATGTTGAAACTTCACAAATTGTATATGTCCTATTTACCGATTCGAGTGTCTCAAGACAGATTTTTTATTTTCGAAAAGGGCGGATTCCAGAGCCTGGTTTTTCCAAAAGGCACCTACTTTTGGACAGCTTAAAATATTACCGTGTCAATTATAGTATGCTCTCCTGCGGTCACCAGTGGACCTAGGAAACTATAATTCAACATATATATTCTGTGAAAGCATGGCTAGAGATTCTTGATCAGAGTTTTTTATTTTGAGAAAGAGCTTGGCAGCTCATTAGTCAGTTCATGACATGCGTGGCAGTTAAAGTTGGGTCCACAAAAGGAGTTCAAAGGGAGTCCAAGGGGGGTTCGATAATCTTAAAAATTTTAATGTTTTGATACTTCATAAACTAAGCGTAATACAAAATCTCGTAATAGCACAATTAATATTTCGAAATCTACCATTGCTTTTTCTCTGATCATGAATTTCTTTTGAGAAGGCCATTGTGTTCAGCGTCTAAAAATTTATAAGAATGCCTTAGTTTGAATTGTGGAGTAAACTCTTGTTGCGTAGTGTAATAATCACCCTAATGCATATTTTGCAGTCTATCACCGACAAAGATGAGCATGTTGCTGTTCATGAAAATAAATTGCATAGTTGGTTTTTCATTTATCATTTCAAAAACGAGAAAGTACCAAAAAAACATCAAATTTGAAAAATTATTCAACAACGAATTTGAAATGGTCATCAATTACTTAACATTTCTTCTTTCCCACATGTTCGCCTTCTAAAAGTTGTGTTTACTATATTTAACACCGAAAAACTACAACAAGATTAGGTCATATCCGAGTGAAAATTGAGCCAAATGAAAATGTTGTTTATCGAGGTAATCAAATATGATCGTTTCGAAAGGCTAAAATAGGATTTCTCTATTATTTCACCTTTATTATAAAGGGATTGGGTGAATGTTTTTTTTGTTCATAATATTTCATGTTTCTATTTAAAGAATTTTGTAACGGAGGGACTGAAAAATTATGCTGAATGGGAAAATTGTGCATTTCTGTAAAATTCATTTGATAGCGTAATGATTTCACTTGGTTAGAAATAAATACGAGTGATCCTCTCAGAAAAGCATGTTTGTTGCTATCATTCCTTGTCATTTAGTCACCGCAATCCAAACTATTTTGTTAAGAACAGTGGACAACTATTTTTACAGTGATCCGTCACAGGTTGAAAAATTAAATTTCTTCTTTGTAGTTTTCTCATTTATCGTATCTCAGCGAATACTTTGGCTTCCCACAAAGGCCACTTAATTAGAAAAAAATTATTTTCAAATTGTTCACATTAAAACGCGAAATTGTTCACAGCGAAAGTGCACTAATCGCAAGAAAGCCATCTTCATGGGAAATTTTTCCACTACACGGTCGACTTTGTGTTCGGCGAATGGTTTATTAAAAATCATTTCTCGCCAAATTACGGAAATTATATTCCGTTGATTCATAAATCATGAAGAATTAACGAATTCCGAACAGCACGCAAGTGATTAATGAGAGACGCTTTGACGATAAGTGCACCGATAAGTGCACCGTAGGAGGAACGTGGCCGTCGACGATGTCTGAGCGCCTAAACGCAGCAAATGAAGTTAAGTGCCAGGCACTGGCACCGCAAATGCTGCGGCATCGGTATTAGCTAAGATCGGCTGCGGTGGTGCGCGATTGCGATCGGCACTGTCAAATTTGTCGCTTGGGTTTATAAATAACGTCAGCCACTTGTCAAATCGGTCCGCCACATATGAGAACCCACAGCAGCACTTGTGCCAATATCAGATTGGAATTCCGATGTGCCTTCACTGCATATATGCAATTTCAGTTCTTTTCACTTGTTTTCCGTTCCTTTGTCATTTGAGGTATTTCTAAATTTATTTTGCCTACATGAAAATGGTTTTGATGCTTTTGATAAAGTTCTCCTCGCTCTTGTATTTGACAGTGAGCATGAGAAAAGTGACGTGCCTCATTTGTTGGACTTGCCACCGCCGTTGTTTTATGTCGCTGCCAAATGCCATTTATGGAGAAGTTGTTTGCCGATTGCTGCTCTCGGTTGAATGTGAATTTGTGTGTGTTTTTTCTCCTCTTCTGTGTTCAGGAATTCAGTGCACATTTTTGTCAACTTGGCTTTACGTCATAAATTAAAAAATAAAATACCAAAAAAATTCACAAAATTTTTTTTAAGAACATTTTTTATTTAAAGAATATGTTTCTAAACACACAAATTGCTCTACATTGCAAGTTTAAAATACGATTTAACAGTGAAATCATGATTTTTCTCATAGAACGATACACACTGATTTTATCTCTCATGTTTGTAAATTTATTGAACTAAATTTTATTTTAAAAATAAATTAGAGAAAATATTTCCTCTTAAACAAATAGCGGAACCTCATTTGTTAGAACCTCTGTCTCGATTTGCAAGAAATTCCACTCTGGAGGTAATTAAAGCTAGAAAATAAATTTTCAATATCATTCGATATAACGTACTTGGCATAAATTAGTCATCTGACATTTTTAGCCGATTTGCAACCCAAACCAGATTTTTCGAACTTCATGTTCCCACTATTGCGCAAATGCAACATTGGGCAGATATGGGGTCTAACTTTCTTAGATATAAGTTTCAATCCAGGCGCCCTTGATTCCATCAATTGAGGTAGTCTTTGTACTGCTTACCTCCTTCGTAAACTGCATGAGTGAGCCTTCCCCAAACGTTTTCAATCACGTTTAGGTTGGATGAATATGGCGGACAGGAAAGATGTTCAAAATTATGGACCGGAGCATTGTAGTGTCAGAAAATCCATGCCAACCGTCCAAAGAAGCCAATAGCCTTAGGAAATGTGGATCCAAAATTGTTTTGTAAGAAATACCGATCATTTTGGCTTCTGGAAAAACCAAGTCGATTGTGCCATGAAACGAAATTTCGCCCCCACCCTACAATCTTGTAACCGCCTTGGTTACAATCTTGTTCCGGTGACAAAAGTTCAAAAAATTGTAACTTGCTAATGAGAAGTTTATATCGGATATCTTGTGATGTTTTGCAAAACATTACTAGAATTCGCATATCCTAAGGCTCTTAACTTCTTTCGACGGTTGCCATGGATTTCCCAATACGACAACGCTCCGGTATCAATGCTCTTAATTATTGCACACATTCTTTACCGGCAAACATTTTTCATATGGAAAATATTTTACAACCAACTCTCAGTTCCACTGGTCATCTGTGGCACAGTGGATCTGTGATAAATGCAGCTAGGATTCTAATGGATTTCCTTTCTAGGGATATAAGTTCTGCTCTCCGATTTAAGTTCGGTCTAGGCCAGTGAGTTATTTATAATATATCACTGTAGGGCTATTCACGAGTTGGTCCTGCAGAAGTGCACAAGTGCAAATGCAAATATTTATTGGATATTTTTGCTTCACAACAACAAAATATACAGATTTGCGTTCGGCATATTTGTCGAGCGTACACAGAGAAAAAAAAACAACAGTTTCGCTGTTAAAAACCATCCGACATCCGTCAAAAACTGGTCACTGTAACAGTTTATGCTGTCAATTTAACAGTTTTTCGACCTTTGGATGTTTTTTTACAGTTTTTTAACAGTTTTTTCTCTCGGTGTAGGAAATGCAAATCTGTACATATTGTTGTTGTGATGCAAAAATATGCAATAAATATTGGCATTTGCACTTATGCAAGACAATTTGCACCAACTTGTGTGTTGGTGTATAGTTGACTGTAATATCGAGTTATCAACTTCACTGACTCCCGTAGCTGAGCCACCTCTTGTCATCTCGTCTGTTTCCAGTGACATAGTAGAGAAGGACCGAATAACGGTTTCGGTTTTTCGGGCAAAAAAGGCTGTTTCGGCCGTGTTTCGGATTCGTTTTCGGACGAAATTTCGATATTCGAAATTGGATAGACAAATTCTTACGTACTTTGCTACGCAGAATCCGAAAAAAATAATGAAAATTTTCCAGCACGCACCGGTCCGGGGTACACCGAATTTCTCATTATTGTATTCGGCTTTCATTCGGTAGTCATATGATGTGTTTTTCCTTTGGATGTATTTTCTGAATCTTCAATGTCCATTTAATAGTTCGGCATCAAAACTTTTTCAAAATCAA
Organism: Heteromyza rotundicornis; assembly: GCA_951394025.1. Classification (NCBI taxonomy): domain Eukaryota; kingdom Metazoa; phylum Arthropoda; class Insecta; order Diptera; family Heleomyzidae; genus Heteromyza; species Heteromyza rotundicornis. The sequence goes on along the minus strand of OX596010.1, from coordinate 11,896,867 downwards.
TTACCATCGCGAAGATATAAAATACAATATCGCATGACATTCATGCTACTTCATAGAAAAATTAGTTTCTTTAGAAATTCAAACTCAATTTTCTCGAAAACATAATTTTTTTCTATAATGTGTTTTTGCATTGCACCATTTCGTAGACCTTGTGGAATAATAGTTCCGGATCCGGTTTCATAGATCATTCTTCGACTAAAAATACATTTCAATGCAAGATCCTTATTATGGCAAAATCCTTTTTTACGATATGTCTTCCAATCACCATAACTGCAGACACTAAAACTTTTGCAGCGTCTCCACTGTGGTCACAAAACAACACAACAAACTGTTGATCGACGAAAGCGCAACTGAGGCGCTGGCACCGCGCACCATCTATGGTGATTTTCAATTCAGAAATCGTTTTGTCACTTCTTCGCCACAATTGTCGACGGCAATGAGCAGATTTTATTTTTAAAACATTCACCAAGACAACACATTAGTCCTGCGCGCCTACATGCTGCCCAAAACGGCAGCCACTTGCGCACCCTTTTCTCTCTAGCGGCGTGCACATCATTACTTTTTGGCACCAAACTTGTCTCGTTTCGTGTAAAACATAATTTTTTTGTCAGGAGAAACAAAATAAGCAAATTTATCTCGCATTGTCTCATGAATTTAGACTATTGTAGTTGGTGTTGTTGTTGTTATATTTGTAGTATTTGTAGTTTCTGCGAATTCTGTACGGTTTGATGTGTGGATGACAAGCTGAGAAGAAAAAAATAGGCAATTTGCGAGAGGAACTTATTTAAAAGACGTGGAGATGGCCAGACACGAATCACTCTAGTCGCTGCCTCGAAGGAATTCACACGGTACCATAGGCCGTCCGTCGTTCGTCTTAATTGTAGTTTTATCTTTTTCTGGTAGTTTGTGTACATCATTGGATTAATTAAAAAAAAACATTTATTTTTAATCATACTTTTGATGCGGCAAATGTGTTACATAAAAAAATGAAATTTGATCTTCAGAGGCAATCAAAAATAAAAATAAATTCGTTCACGAAGTGACCCATTGTCCGAAAATACATAATTTCATTTCCTTTCTTGCAGACACTTTCTAACCATTCAAAATGTGTGACGAAGAAGCATCCGCTCTGGTCGTGGACAACGGTTCCGGCATGTGCAAGGCTGGTTTCGCTGGTGATGATGCGCCTCGCGCTGTCTTCCCCTCGATCGTGGGCCGTCCCCGCCATCAGGGTGTGATGGTGGGCATGGGTCAGAAGGATTGCTATGTGGGTGATGAGGCCCAGAGCAAACGTGGTATCCTCACGCTGAAATACCCCATCGAGCACGGCATCATCACCAACTGGGATGACATGGAGAAGGTCTGGCATCACACGTTCTACAATGAATTGCGTGTAGCCCCCGAGGAGCATCCGGTTCTGTTGACCGAAGCCCCCCTGAACCCAAAGGCCAATCGCGAGAAGATGACCCAAATCATGTTCGAGACCTTCAACTCGCCCGCCATGTACGTGGCCATTCAGGCTGTACTCTCGCTGTACGCTTCCGGTCGTACCACCGGTATTGTGTTGGACTCTGGTGATGGTGTCTCGCACACTGTGCCCATCTATGAAGGTTACGCCCTGCCCCATGCCATTCTCCGCTTGGACTTGGCTGGCCGCGACTTGACTGATTACCTGATGAAGATCCTCACCGAGAGGGGCTACTCCTTCACCACCACGGCCGAGCGTGAAATTGTGCGCGACATCAAGGAGAAGTTGTGCTATGTCGCTCTGGACTTTGAGCAGGAAATGGCCACTGCTGCTGCATCGACTTCGCTGGAGAAGTCGTACGAATTGCCCGATGGTCAAGTCATCACCATTGGCAATGAGCGTTTCCGCACGCCCGAAGCCTTGTTCCAGCCCTCATTCTTGGGCATGGAGTCCTGCGGCATCCACGAGACTGTCTACCAGTCCATCATGAAGTGCGATGTGGACATCAGGAAGGACTTGTATGCCAACAATGTCCTGTCTGGCGGCACCACCATGTATCCTGGTAAGTTCATTCCACATGCAAAGAGTCTTCGGGTACTGATTTTTATTGTCCCCCGCAGGTATTGCTGATCGTATGCAAAAGGAAATCACTGCCCTGGCTCCATCCACCATTAAGATCAAGATCATTGCTCCACCAGAGAGGAAGTACTCCGTCTGGATCGGTGGTTCCATCTTGGCCTCGTTGTCCACCTTCCAGCAGATGTGGATCTCCAAGCAGGAATACGATGAATCTGGCCCAGGCATTGTGCACCGCAAGTGCTTCTAAGCAGCAACCGCAACAACAACAACAAAAACAACAACAACGGCGCAGCAATGGCCAACATCAACGATGATATGCTGCCGCTTCCGCCTGGTCACCATCTCCTCCTCTCACACTTTCTGCTATCAATCTCTAACATAAATGAGACGAGGCGGAGGACCCCGCATGCCATCCGTCGGCCGCCTTAAATATCGTTTAGAAAAATTCAAAGGAACATTTAAGTCACCCACTCAAAGTCACTCCCAAGGAATTTCTCTTTTTTAGATTATTTACAGTATTGTTTGTAAGAAAATGAAAAATACATTTTATTTTGTTCGCCAAAAACAACAGCGAAGTTTCACTCGCCCTCGTTTTACTTACGTTTGCTTACGTGTACTTAAGTACAAATGCCGAATGTTAGGGTTAATGCACAACCCTAAGATTGGTTGAGTGCCGGCTGAGTATCCCCACCAGTAGGTAGATCGGCAGCCACGCCTTACTGCCCTCAGCGCCAAATTTTGCAATTGCAACTTTTAAGTGTTGCTCTTATTCTTTTTTATCGAGACGAGAAACGGGTAATAAACGTTGCCAAACTTTGTACTTGATGGCTGGCTTTTATGTAAGTACGTGGATGTGTGTGTGTCGGTGTGTGTGCGGGGGCCCAAATGTTACTCAGCATTCGGGCGCACTAAAATGCCCGTTACTCTTATCCATGAGCCATTGATGGGTTCATAAATGCCTTGGATGTGTTATTTTCCACGTTTACGGTTATTTTTTCTGTAAAGCTCAATGGATTTGATGGATTTGAAATTTTGTATCTGGGATGGGGTCAGTTGGATGACTATTGTAGCTTACTACATATTGGACTTATATATATCAACCCATACAAGAGGGATAAACCTCCTTTTCGAACAAAAAAATTTGTATTTCTAAACATTCTTAAACATTTAAAGAAATCGCAGTTTAACCATACATACGTTTTGGTGAAAGATTAATGTGAAAATGTATATAAGGTGGCATCACCGTTTGTTATACACGTCGATAACACTGATTGGCAAAATTTTACTTTTTGTGTGGTAAAATTCCATGCTAACCAGACTTGGTCCACATGTTCACATGTTCCTTTCGTAAATGGAACAATTTTAAGATTTTTAGGTTTATATTTACACACATTTAATGTATTTGAAAGCAAACAAAGTTTGTAATTTTTTCACAAAAATTCTGCACTTTATGTGCACATTTTATCACATTCTTCACCGGAACATTTTGCCTAAAATTTTAATATTCGGAACTGGAACGCCGCTGCACAAAAGCACAAAATTCGAAAAAACGTATCGAAAACGATAATATTCTCGAACATTTCGAGAATAAGGTAAAGGGCGAAAATTTTACAGGAGGTAGTTTGGAATTTTAGCCGGCAATTTGCTTCTATTATCACTTCTTTTTTAAGATTTTCAGGCATTATAATAAGCATTACATAAATTTGACATCATACATAAATTGAATTATCTTGAATTTTTTTGTGTTCTTTTTTTATTAATAAATTAATTAATACATTTCTCATTTTCTTTTTCTCCAATTTTATTATTTTTTTGGTTTCTCTCTTCACGTTTTCTCAAGTAAATTTACGTTGGATCCTTATCAAAATTAAGTTGCTATCCCATCAATTCACCACTCTTTCATATAAATGAATCATTTAAAATTTTAAATTATCGAATTGGTCGTAATATCGGAAATTTTAGATTTGATGGTACTTTTGGTATTTTTTGCATAAACAACTTCGCTGCGCTACGTGGTGTACTTTGCCTATTCTGCACGAAATTTGGGGATGCATAAATTTAAATTTTTTCATGCACTAAAACTTTTAAAAACTGGCGGACTTATCAACCTAATGATCCGATGTCTTCAATTTTAAGTTTGTTTTTCTCATTCCATGGAAGTTTAGAGTAAGCTTAACTTTGGTATCAAGTTGAAATTCCCACATAATTGTTTGTGAATAAGAGTGATGATGGCGATATGAAATACTTTCCAAATCCTTCAATCTCTATTTCAAATTGGAGTGGAGTCGGACGTTACTGCATCTTTATATCATCACCGCAATGTACATTCGAGGGACTCGGTTCCATAGTGGATGAAGTCCATAAATTGATTTGAATTTAAATTGTTTTCTAATTTTTTCCACAATATTTAAATTAAATATCTGAGAATTTTGTTTACCAAAACTGGGATGTCCCATTGCATTAATAAAATTTCTAAAGGCTTTTTCCAAATTTCTCCTCCCCACTCAACATAAACATTTTTCAATTTCTCATCAGACATTTCACCTGGCTCGGCTTCGACAAAACCACTTTGTTTTTTCAGGAACTTTGCATACTCACTCAACTCTCCCTAAGGACATAAACACAAACAAAAGAAGCAAATAGTTTCGAAAGTGAGTTTAGCAACAAAAAAAAAAGAAATCTATATAAAATAAAAATGAGAAGTAAGAAAGGCCAAGAAAATGTTGGCAGAAAACATAAAATAACAACACATCAGCGAAAATAAAGAAGCAAATTTGAAAACGCTTTTTTACGCTAATTGTTTTTCCAGAGTTTAATGCAAACTTTTTTATTTTATTGAACCATTAAAACGCATTTTTACAGCACTAAGACCCGGCGATGGCACACCGAGCGCAGCCGAACTTCTGCAAACATACGAGCCGGCAGCGTGAGTGCTGAGAACAGCGAAGAATGAATGCAGGTTGATGGTCCATTAAAGACAAAGATTTGAAAAATTACAACATGGCGCTATGAGGACATCCTGGCTGCTGGCAGAAGGAAAGGCATATCCCTAAGCAATGAAAAAAAAAACACAAACGCGCTCGCACAAAACTAGAAGCGAAGCGGTAAAAGAAAAGTGCACAACAAAGTTGTAAAATTGTTTCTTTAACAACAACAACAACAACAAAAAAAGAAGAAGAGAGAATAACTGCCAGCGCACTATGGTAAGTTCGCAGTCAAAAATGCAGAGCCTCAACTCGCCCCACTCGCAACTGACTCCTTGCGTATTACACAGGCAGTCGAGCAGCGGTGCCTGTACTCGCCTCTGGCCATAAAAAGGGGAATTTCTTACTAGCGGCAAAGATGTCGAATATTGAGTTATGTGCGTTGTTGTTTCGCGTTGTTTAAGCAATATAACGGTAATAACCGAATCGTTACAATCGCTCCGAACGACTACTAAGACGTTAGAGTGGAGCTGTATATGGGCTGGTGGTCTCTACGCACCCCTTGGGGTGGCAGTGGTTGTAGTGCGCCACTCTCAGCGTTAGTGGTGTATTGCTATATTGTATCGGATGGAGTTAGAGGTCGCACTGTCGGGTCATGAATTTGCCATTTTACAGCCTCATATTTTTCCGAGCGTCATCCGCGTGTTATTTTACCCTAGAAATAATATAACGCTTAAACTTTTTAGTGTTGTCATTAAATTTTTCGTGTAAGTAGCGGCGGTGCGGCGTTTCTTCTGCCTCTGCCCTTTTGTTACGATGTTGCTGTTGAGGCTGCTGCTGCCGCTGCTTTTGTTGTAATGGTTAACTTACCGCCAACATACTAAACCAAAATTTCGGTATTTCCCTCATTTGTGTGGACATGGGCGGAACGACAAGTAGTTCTTTCAAGGAGTTCATAAATTAACAAAGTTGAAGAGCATTTGAAAGGAAAATTACTTCCAAAGGACTTTTAAGGAAAATATAAGCATTATCAGAGAGGAGCTACAACTTAAATCAGTTAAAGTTTCTTTTTAAGGAGTCCACACTCACAAATGCATTTGATCAGAGTTGGGAAACATTGACATTGATCCAAAATACAATTTATATAGACTCGTACCTATAAAAGAGTTTTTGCCCCGATACACTGCCTGATTGAAATCGCACAGCCTTAAGTGCTGAATCTAGAAGCGAAGCTGTGGACACCCTCGGCCACTTTTGATGTTCTGGGCATGTCAATCCAATAGGATCTCCGGTAGAACGATCACATCTTGGATTTGTCGAAAGGAGCAGGCAATTGCTTAGCGGTGCAAGAGATACTTTACTTTCGTCGATCTCTGCTTAATCTATACCACCCATAGCTGTCCTAAAATGGAGTATAGTTCCCGAATTATGTAAGTTCTTGTTATTGTTGTAAGAATGTGAATGACACAAAAGGATGGTATTTCCAATTGAAAATGTATTCATGTGGGCGGCAAAAGTTTAAGAGAGAAAAAAGAACGACGAGTTATAAGGAAGATTCTAGGAAAATAAAGATTTGCTCTGGACAGGATATTATTTTTAGACACTTTAGATACTTTAGTTCTGAGTTGATAGTTTTTGTATACTTACTGATATGTGCAAAAACTACTCGACTACGGAAATACCAGTGCGGTCCCAATTCATATTATGAAGCTAACCGGCTACTTAACATTGCGTTGTCATTGGAAGGGGTCAGTCGGCTTTTATCCGCCGATTTCTAGTCGGATAAAAGTGGCGCAGTGTGGTTGCAGTTCATTATTAGACCACAACAAACACAATGGAAGCAAACTATACCAGAATGCCGTCGAATGGCCATTTTTTATTAGCTGACTGTCACCTTCCAATGACAACGAATTGTTAAAGTAGCCAATTATTCCAATTCCATTTTGTTCCGGTCCAATTTCATTTCGTTCCAGTTCCCATTCCCATTTCGTTCCCGACCTCATTTCCAACCCAATGTAAAAAACCGCATCCAAATCGGTTCAGTATTTCTGAAGATAAACGAAAATAATATAAAATTGGCGGCCATTTTGTATGGAAGGTAGGAGATAGCTCCAAATCTACGACAGTTATCGTGCGAAATGACAGACAGACGGACAGACGGACATGGACTAATCGACTCAGGAGGTGATGCTGATCAAGAATATATATACTTTTCCATACCAGACACGCCTCCTTATGGGCGTTACAAACTAGAGCCCGACCGATTAATCGGCTTCGGCATCGGCTTCGGCCGTTATCGGCCAAAAATTTACATTCGGCTTCGGCTTCGGTTTTTCCGTAAAATGGCCGAAGTTTTGGCCGAAGCTTTTCAATTTTTTTCCTTATTTTTGCGACACCGAAAACCAAAACTAATTTTTTACGATACGATTTTCTAGCCCACATCACATCTAAATTCTTACTGATTTTCTTGAGACTTGAATGTAAAATTGTGTAATTGATGGAATTTCCAATGGGACATAAAAGGCCCACAAAACAAAAAATATGATTAAAATTTAAATTAGTAATCATCGAATATTGAGTGAATCTCGTCTCAAATTGCGTGGCACGAGGTTAAAACTGCCACAAAGTACATCCTTGGACATTTTCTGGGTGGATTACTGAATTTTAAATATAGATTTAGAAGCTACTACTTGCCCTGATGTCTATGTTAAAAGGAGTCCTGGTAAACTGTATCAAATTTCAAATATAGGGGTAGGAGGCTCACGGAAGGATTCTACCTTTTAGAAATGTAGCCTTAATTGCTGCGCCAACATATATGAAAAGGTGCTGAAATCCAGGACCGTTTTTGGTAAAATTTTACATTTAAAGTTCAAAGCTTCACAGGTGGTTTTTACCATCAACTAGAACATCCTTTGCCCATCACCTGACGGATTTGGGGAGTCCTGAAAAAACAGCTACTTAGATGGATTTATTCTGTGAAGAATTCTCTACCATTTCTTCTAAATTCCCATTATTTTAAGCTTTACTCCAAATTTTTAAAAGTGATTTTAAAAAAATCCAATTGTTCTTACACGGGATATATGGGATAATTTGAGGCTATTGTTAGTTTTGACCTAGGATTTGTTTGTGAATTCTTTTGGTTACTTTTATTATTTGTTTAAATACATTTTTAGTTCCTTAAAAAACTAAATGTGTATTTATATACTCGAATTCGAATGAAAATACACGAAAAAACAAGTTTTTAAAGGTTTTTTTTTTAAGTATCGGCTTCGGCTTCGGCTTCGGTATAGGCCTTTGGCGTCGGCCGAAGTAATAGGCTGCCAATTGACCTTCGGCATCGGCTTCGGCTTCGGCCTGAAAATGCTTATCGGTCGGGCTCTATTACAAACGGTGTGACAAAAACAATATACCCTTGGGTATAAAAAATGTAATGAAATTGTGAATGAGCAACAAGTAGTCCAAGCAACACCTAGATATTAGAGCAAGTAACCATTTAAAAACAAATGTCGGGGCCCCACTTAATCTCCAGTAAAAAAGTTTGTTATCTATTTCCAAAAAGTACACATGTAAAATGATCAAAAGGGTTAACCTAAGCCCCTTTGACACCCCCTGCGTAACGCCAGCTTGAACCACGTTACCGTTACTTTTGTTGTTATTTAACATTTTAATATCTACTGGTTTTTGTTGTTTATTTTTTTGGCAAGTAAACCCAGAGCACCAACAACAACCTCTTTTCATGCGAGTTCCCCCGCTGCCGGCGGGTTCGAATACTAAGGAAGACTAGTAAGGCGCAACAGAGCGGGAGACGGGTAAAAGTCTATAAATTTCGATATTTGCTTTTTATATTGCGAAGAATTTTTCTGCTGAAATTACGGAAATTAAAAACGAAATGACTTTGAAACGCGCTCGCTCAGTTGCCGCCGAAGTCGTCGTCGTCGTCGCTGACTTGCTATTGTAGGTGAATCGGATTCCCAATGGCGGCCCTGCTGCTGATGTGCCGCTTTGGTTCCAAGGAGCTACTTGCCTGCCTGCCTGCCTGCCAGCTGTCATAAAACAACAGTTACACTGCAGTTTCGCAATTTTTTAATATCAAGGGCGGTTAACTTCTTTTCCCGCTTTTATATTTAATCGTAAAGTTTAGAAACTTTGTAATGGCTGCAGTCGCTGTGTATGGTGTAGCGGAGCGGGTGGGGGTGGTACAGGAAATGGGGTTGCTGCACACATACACACATACACACTTAAACTAGATAAGGAGCATAATCCATCCAGTGGGTATGCATGTACCACGATTCCATTGCCATTCCACCGTGGGTCATCATCAGCAGTTTTTTACGGCGCGCACATGAGCAGCGAGCAGCGCCATCTTTGTTTTCTTATTACTCCCATATAATGTTTATTTTATATTATTTTGTATTTTTTATTTGACTTTTTCATGGCTCAAAACTCACAGTTTCAGCATAGAATTGCGATTAGAAGCGAGAGTCATAAACATCAAGTTTTTCCCATCGAAGTAACGGTGCCAGTGTCAGTGTCAGTGTCAGGAGCATCAACATTTTTCCAAATTCGATTACAGCGCTCGAGCACTAAACTGAAGCGTTCGTTCGCTCGCTTTTAATGGTTAATCATCATCATTCTTAGCGAAGAGGTCTTTCTTCGTTCGCCTCGCAAGTCCTCCTCGCCCGTCGACATTTGGTTCTGGGCGCATTAAAAACTGTTATGGCGCATATTTTGGCAATTTGCAATTTTGCTGCACGCAAAGAGGCTTTTGGCATAGCCAGCACCACCACCACCACCACTTGTGACAGTTCTGCCACATTTGATGTGCCGCGCTGCCATTCGATACATTTTCTTATTATTCCTAAATTTATGTTCGCATAGTTGTAAACTGTAAAGTGAGATGTGCGCGCGCTCGGCTGGGGCTGTCAGGCGCATAAAGACAATTTTAATGTTGCAGTTTAGGTATTTTGAATTTTATTTTTACGCCATCTCATAAATTGTTTAGATGAGTTTTTTAATCGAAAAATGCTCCGAATGACTTAGGTAGGCAGTAAATGTCTTAGCGGTGCTAGTGTCATAAACTGTAGACTCCCATAAATACGAATGAGGGTAGTTTTTGAGGAGATAATCACAAATGTTGGCAAAGTAATTTCTAAGGCAAGAGCACACATAACGAAAAGTATGTGGAATAAGTACTTGAGTTTACACGGAGGGAAATTTGATTAGATTTTTTTGGTTTTTTGAAAACAAAAATGCTTAAAAGTGCTTCATATCGTATTGGTTGTTATTAAAAATATATTTGTCATTTTTCCACATGTATTTTTTTTAAGGTCCACCTTTTCGGGATTAGACCCGTACCCCCCCTAAATACGGGCTAAATGTCGGTAAAAGAACCATAAATTTCTGTAACACAGCACTTATTTTCGGTTATTTGAACTATTTCACCATTTTTTTTGGGGTTAAGTTTACCTACCAGCTTGGTTAAAATTGAAATTTTCATACATTTCGAAATTCTGTACATTTACCACATTTCCGGTTAATTTTACCGACCATTTTTTTCTGTGTAGGAATAATTAATGCAAAAATTACTCACCCTCTTGTTCAATTCTCTGTAAACGATCTGTATGGATAAACTTTCCACCGCTGAACCTAGAAGCGTGTATATTCAGTGGGCATTCAAAGCAATCAAAACACAAGGCATTCTTTAATAAGCGCTAAGTAGATTCACTTACTGCCAAAAAGAAAACAGTATAAGAGACATACTTTTATCGCTGAAAGTTTAAATTCATTAGGGTCTTCCCACGTCTAGAAATATTACAAATGCTATGCGTGGAGTCCCAGTCGATCAAATTCGATGCAATTCAGTCAGAATATAATTGGTATACTAAGTCCGAGCAACGTACCAGATAATACAAGGATAGCGACACATTTCAAAGCTACGAACTTAGTTAAATATATCTGGGTTGTTGCTCCATATCAAATCGACACGATTTGTGAAAAAACCTCTCCGATTTTACTGAAATTTGGAAGGTAGGTAAGTAAGAGCAGAAAACATTAAAAAAATGTAAGGTCTTTTACTTCGAATGGCTATATCTCGCTCCTGGAGCAAGATGGAGCAACGATTGCAAGACTATTTTTTGTTCAGAATCAAACAGGTTTTTAATGTTTTTTTTATATATCTTTTTCGAACATACACATTTTCGAACTTGAAAATATCAATGAGTCTATCAAGCGAATTGGCTTATTTTTTTCCAAAAGTAGTTATAACCTAAGTACTTGCAATTTCTGAATTCAACCCAACTACTCCTCCTTCTACTGCATTTGCCATGTATAATATACATTGTATATATTTCAGAGATACTTGGGGAATGTTTTAAGATCAAATGCTCAGCAAATTTATAGTATATATCCACACTCTGAATATTTGGTATCATTGGGAAGGCCTAATCAATACCTTTCGAATGAATGTTAGGACCTTAAGCCTACCTCTCCGCAAAATTTTTCTAAATTTTTTCCTAGGGGTTACAAATGTTTTTTTTTTTGTGCGAAAAATTTCTATGACCAAAATAAGACTACTTTGTAAAAAAAATAAAAACATTTACTGAATTTTGGCAAATTTTTTAAGAATTTAATTTTTAACTTGTGTCCACATCTTTTATAAAAATTGACGAAATTCCGGAAATAAAATGCCTTAAAAAAAACCTAGTAAAATTAAATTTTGAAGTACATTTGATTGGGTTCGATTTCCTGAAAAGAAAAATTAAAACTAATTAGTAAGTAAATGTAATCTGAAAAGCTTCACAATTCGTCATTAAAATGTGGCCAACGCTGTACTTCACCTGATGCGCAGCACATATGGTTTGTTACCTTAATTGAAATTGTCCAAAGATGTACAACCTTTTTCGAAAAACTAATTACGGATTTTTTAAAAATAAATATGAATTTCATTTGAATGTTGCTATTTACCGATAAACCGCACACACACATATGGACAAGCCGCTGCCGGACCTGTGTGTTATAATATAATTCCGTGAAAGACAAATGCCCAATGTGATTTATCTACAAAATCGCACTTAATTAATTTAGTGCCAACATAAATGGCAACAGGGCACTGGCTGGCCACTGAATGTGTGCCACCCTGTGTTTGGGTATGTGTGCGAGTGTGTGTGTGTGTGAATGGTTGTGGGGGCACAGATAGATGCCCTCAATATCCGCGAAATGGCCAAATGCAATAAATTATGCAACTATGCGAGTGAGTTGCTTGTTTTTTGTTAATGTTTAATTTGTGGACTCTACTCGCTGTTGTTGTTGTTGTAGTGGCGGAGGGAATTGGTCAAATTACTTTTGAGTAAAATAGTGCAACTGCATCAAAGAAATTACAACGTTACAAAAAATAAATAAACATAAATAAATATAAAAAAAAAAGAAATAATCGCAAATGCACTTTAGACTCGTCGCTGATTGAAAAGTTGCACACCAAAAAAAAATAAGCCAGCCAAATATTTAATTACACCGCAGCTTTATGCATTTTTAAAATCAATTAAGTTATTTTTTTAAGTTCCGTTGCAGATGAGCGCTGTCCCTGATAAATTACGCCCACCAACAGCCCGAAAAATGCAACAAAAATCGTTAATTTATTTATAATAAAAATAAAAGAGGATATGTTGACTTTGTTTCATTTGCCAAATAAACGCAATTCCAAATTGAAACCAAAAAGGAATATTCAAACGAAAATGTAATCGTTGCGGCCACGCTGCTCACCACACTTCTCCGGGTCACTTCAGCCGAAAACTGCATGCAAAGAATCATTGCACTCGACTGGGAAAAAATAATGCGGCAACCTTTTAACAGTCCTTGGCCACTTTGTTGCCAACAGTTTAGCTAACAAAACGTAACAAAACGCTTGCGAATTCAAAAACCCATGCGCTCAAGTGAAATGTTGCAACTCAACCGCAACGGCCACTTTCTATGACCAACTGTGCATGCACTCGAAAGTCCACTTGAAATATATGTAAACCAAAAAAACAGAAACCGAAATGGAACGCAAAAAATCTGAAAGAAAAAAATCACAATCGTTCGCGAATTGTGCCAAAACACAAAACACTCAGCCGGGCGGCAAACACTCGCTCGAGCAGCAACGCAATTGCAGGTCCTCCACTCGCCCGCGTCCATCAGCATTACACAAAACCAGAAAGAAATATTAAAAACAACAACAACAAAAAAGAAACGTCCGTGTATGGTAACAAAATCTGCTAAATGCTTAAAACCCCAGCACTAATCCAATTTATAAGCCAACACACCGTTCAGCGATGCATGGGACGTTGGTTGTGCCGTGCACCTACTGCTGAAATGCAGGCGAAATAAAATGGGAGGTGAAGGCTATCACACTTCGTCGGTCCTTCAATACTTGATAAAAAAAAATAAAATGGCCAAAATCCGAATTTCATCAAATAAAAATTAAAGAAAAAAATGCGACTATTGCAAAGAAACAATCAGAGCAACCCCTCAACCACTGCCCCTCAACCAAGGGCCGATCTGATCTAAAATGTGTTGCAATCATTCGCCCCCGAGCACAATTTATAACTTCATTCTATAAGTAAGTGTAGCAAAACAGCAGTCAAAAGCGGCCTTAAATACTTTGAAATTCAAATCGTTCAATTCGTCAGCATTTCATTGTGGCTCAACACTGAGGAAAAAAAGTGAAATAATGCACATGCCAATAATATAGATCGCAATAAATACTTACCATATCATATATGTACGTTTTTTGTAATTGTATAAATTAAATTAGTTCAACAGCTTTGCTTTCTCTGTTGCCTTTCAAGTTTATTCCGTTCATATTCTGTTCCCTATCAAGTTTATTCCAGTACCATTTCATTCCAATGCATTTTCAGAGTCTTCTGGCTCCATTGCAGACCGCTCTCTTTCAAGTTAGTTCCAGTTTCATCTTTTTCCAATGCATTTTCATTTTCCTCCGGTTCCATTTGTGACCATCCCAAGTTTTTTTCAAAACCTTTCTGTTTCCGGTTCATTTCCATGTTGTTTCATTTAAATTTTGAACCACTCGATCCGTTGGGGACATTTACATGTTTATTTCGATTCTATTTTTGGTCCGGTACATTTACATTTCCAATCTCAAGTCGTTCAAAAAATTTGAGTTCAGTATTTCTGAAGATATGAGAATATAAAGAAAATTGGATGCCCAATTTGTAGGCGGAATTGTAGGTACATTAATGCCAGAATGCAAAGTCGATAGCTCCTAAAAAGTAACAGTCATCGTTCTACATAACAGACAGACGATTTTATACCAAAAAGGTTTGGCAAAATTGTATAATTTTTAAAAAACATAAATTAATTGTTATCAGCCCACAAGTTACCATCCCATCTAACATTCATCCATTCTCATGTCACACAACATCATAGAGATAGTAGAAGATCTCCTCCAAAAAAAGTAGAGTGAAAACGCTGGTCAGTACCCTCCACAAAATTGTCCAAAAATAATCAAAGTCTCAGCTAACTGAATTTCAGCCCAAAGCTCAACCAAAACCATTTTAAGTTAAAAAATTTAACTTAAACCAAAGTCTTATCCTTTCTAAAATAAACATGCAACAGATTTGTCGACCATCACACTTAAATTTACAAATTTTTCTCACTGCATAAATTGTCCAAAAAAAAAACACCCAAAAATAAAACGGCCCCAAATTAATCGTTGAATTCTGTTACCCTCAAAAGAGGTGGCAAAACGTTTTTGGACACTTTTTCCACAAAAACCATTTACGGCAATAGACGGAAATACAGCCGGTAAACAGAGTACCATCGAATGTCTAAATGACTGAAAAGGCAATGCCAGGAGCAGCACACATGCGGAAAAAACACACACATCATCACATGACCAAAAACAGCAACAGACAAAAAAAAAGTGAGTAAAAACAAAACCAAACTGACGACAAAGACTTCTTCAAACCAACCGTTGTGTAGTCGATTCGCGATTCAAGCACCGGCAACTGCACTGAAAAAAAAAGAAACGAAACCAAACACCAACCAACCAACGAACACAAAAAAAAAAAGAACGCCAAAAGGAAACAAACCAGACAAACGCCAAAAAGTATGCTGAAAAAAAGGGTGAAAAAAGAAAGTCTCGCAATCCATGGCTGCATGAAAAACAAGCACAATAAAAGCATCGTCATCCGAACGACCATATGCAGTGCAGCGCGCATTCGTTACGCTGCTGTACTGCACTCAACTGCTGGCTGTGCTGGGCGCCTATTCTTCTGCGTGTCTACATTCAAAATGGCGTAGGTTTGAGTGCAATACCTTTGCCATCAAACGCTTCCTCCCTCTACTACTTGAGTGGCCTGTGTGGGGGGCGAGAGCACACACACACACACAGACATATGCTAATTGTTTGTGTGTGTGTGTGTGTGCGTGTGTGTGTGTGTGGCTGCTTTCTTTCCTTTTTTAGAACTTTTGTGCGACATTCGGAAGCTAAAAAGAAACTGCAGCAACCCAAGGACGAATTTTTTGGCAGTTTTTCTGGAGTTGTTGTACGCGTTGTTGTTGTTGCTGTTGCCGTTTTGGTTGGCATTATTACCGGACCACCCTGCCGCCCACCCACCACTCAAACTTTCATTGACTTCGTTTTGGCTGCCGTTTTTTGGTCTGCATGAGGTTCACCTCCTCCTTCTCTCGGTGAATGGTAGACATGCAGTCAGACAGGCTACTTGCTTCTTTTTTGTGTGTTTTTGCTTGGTCTGTGAACAATGTCAATATCCTTTTTGATACCACACCATTCACATTCTTTTGGGCAATGCCAATGAAAAAAGTATTCCTTTTGCAATCACTTGACAATTTTATCAGCCTGGACACTTTGATTAATGACAAGGCAATTATGAATTTATGTACTGATGATTAGATTTAAGGATTTGGTCATGTTTTTCTGAGTAAAGCACGACATCCATTGGTTTCAAAGGAAAACATCTTCACTATGAAGTCCAACAGAGCCTTTAACGAAGTCGGAACCATTCCAACTCTTAAGCCTAAGACTCTTCGGAATTATTTCAGCTTACTGCTTACAAATCTTTTGGCAAGTATGGCAAAAAAAAACCGTTACACGAAGTACTTTACGCCACATGGCTTTTGTAACTTTGGTCAATAATGTAGCCGCAAAGTAAGCATGCAATCGCTGAACAAATCGTACAAAAACGACTTGAAAATAAACAGAAACATCGAATGGGGGATCAACGGTAACAGTCACACAACAACCCCCCTCGCTCCGCCTTGCTACCTTTGACGAAAAACAATATCGACAACAACAACACCTCGCATTTAGCCTCACTGACTGCCAACAAACCGACAAACAAACAACAACAAAAACATATAGAAAATCCTCCTGTCGTCGTCATCGTCGACGTCGTTGTTGTTTTCGTTGGAGCAGTAGTCGTCATCATCATCACCATCAGCGTCGCGTGTTGCAAAAATTTATGGAAAAACTCGTTCAACTCAAAAGAATGCAAACAACAACAACAAAAAATTGCCCACTCTACTGCACCAACATAAGCGCACGTGATGCGATGCCACTGTGCCAATGCTGCTTGCTGCTGCAGCCTTTCTATGGCGCTCGAGTCCATCATTCACAACAAGAAGAACAGCAAAGGCCATGCCCGTGCAAAAGAAGAAAAAACCACCAGCAGCAGCAGCATCATGCTCGCAACCATCGTGTACTCTTTGGGAAATGGCACGGTTCGGGAAAACCCCCAACAAAATACAAACAACATCAACGCGAATCGCGACAACAAGAAAAACTTCAGTGGAACTCCACTTCATGGCATCCTCATGCAGCACCTCTGCACTGGTGGCAGCAAAACCAACTCTGCGGTGCGATTTCCGATGATAACATTGGCATGTGTGTGTCCTGGAAAGTGGGTGCGATGTAATGTTGCACTGCAAAAGGAGTCCGGAGTCCTCCAGCTCGTTTGGGTTTTTGCATTTGCGTGCGCCCGCGAATTGTAAGCACCCATGCAGTGAAAAGTGTGCCACAGACGATGTGGAGCCCATCGCCAGCGACACCATAACCTTCCGCACGAGATTGGGTGGCGGTTGGTCGCAGCGCATTCACACAAGCGCCACTGAAACTTGATTGGGGGTTTGAGAAGTTTTTCTTTTTCGTTGCGTATGCCAGCTGGTGCTGTTGTTGCTCTTGTTGGTGCTGACGTGGCAGGGTTCTTTTTCTTTTCTGGCGTGCAACCGGCACTTTTTGTTCCCTTTACTTTTCTCTGAGCTGGAAAACATGAAAATGCCGCATGGTCAATGTGTGTGTGAGTGTGTGTGTGTTTTCTTTTTTTCTCCTTTCTGAGCTGCACCATTGCCGGTTTGCTGGTGTTGTGGTTTTGCTGTTGGCCCAGTTTGAATGCCACAATGCCGCATGAGGTGTTAGTGAATCATCAGCGACACCAGGCTAAGCGGGTGCTCGCCTCGCCTCGGCTTGATTGTTGTTGTTCTGGCTTTTTTCTACCGTCGTTGTGTTGTTGCAACATTGCCCATAGGTTTTTCTTCTTTTACTGTGTGTTTTTTGCGTTCGTTGTCGTCGTCGTCGTCGAGGTCTGGAAGTGTTTTTTGCGGAGATTTTCGTCATTCGGATTTGATTAAATACACTGGGGAGTCAGAGAAGTGCGGCATGCGATATGTTCGGTGAATTTTGGCCGATCAACAGGTTGCATTCCGGCTGCAATTGATATGTCATGTGTTGGTGTGCCGGTATGTGTGTGTATGTGTGTGTGGTGCTTCTTTTTCTTATTTTGCCATTGCGACATTGTGATTTTTCCAGTTGGCTTGCATTTGCGTTTCTTTTTCGGGGGAAGTCTTGTCTTTCTTTATTTTTTTGGCCAATTTTTCGGCGATTCGTTCGTTTTTGACTGTCTGCAGAAAGTGAATCCGTTGCGATTTGCTTTCTTTGGTGTGGATTTTTTCTCGTGCCGGTGAAGTTGGCACGCTTTGCGTGGGAATATGTTTTTTTTTCTGTATTGAGTTGGCACAAAAAACGCTCAGCGCTTTAATTTGGGGGGTGAGCTGTTGAGTGGCGACATCGTTTACATCGCAATTGTTTCAGGCTTTGGAGCGTGATAAACGACCTGAAATCACTGTTGGCATACCATAACGAGATTATCTATATTTTTTGAAAGGTTTTGAAGGGATTAGGAGGGTTTATGGTGCAATGATTGCTGGTAATTTGGCAGGGACAGTTATTGAATTTGTTGTGACAATTGATTTTTGCACAATATGTCAGTTAAGACGGGAAGAAGATGTTGAAAGGCGGTCGATAATATTCATAATTATAATGCAAATATAGAATTAAGGTCCCACGATTTGGTTACTTTTCGAATATGGAGATATTGTGTTATCGTGGTCGATACTTAAGTTGGCCAACCCTCACCTTAGGAGGTAAGGGTTTATCACTTTGGTCGGACATTTTTTAAATAAATTAGGAGAATAGCACTGATCAACATCACCTTTTGAATTGGTTTAGTTATGTCCGTCTGTCGATTCCAGAGGTAAGCTAGGCGATTCGATTTATCTTTTATAGGTTCTGGAAGGAGTTGGTATTGGAAATGAGTAGAACCGGTCAACGCCTACCTCCTATTCAAGTGAAAAATCCTGTTTTGTAACCTATCGAACCCTATCCGCAAAAATAATGTAAGCGCAGGTATTGAAAACTATATATATTCTTGATCAGCCTCACCTCTTGAGTTAATTTCACCCAATCCGTCTGCCCGTCCGTCCTTGTAAACACGATTGCAGTAGGTAGAAGATTGCTCGAGGACCCAAACTTGGGATGTATCACTCGCAGGAGTTGGTAATGAAAATGGGCGGAATCAGTCGCCTGCCATGAGTACCTCCCATATAAGTGAAAATCGTGCTTTGTTAAATATGTTACCTAATTCCGCTCAAATAGTTCCATACTTGGTATATGTGGGTTCTTGGGATCGCTGATTTCGAATTTGATGTCGAAATTAAAAAAATTTAAGATGGCGGATCCATTATGGACCAGTAGGTGTAGGGAATATCGAATATAGAAAAGACCGACTTAAACTTACTCACTTGTTTTATTTTATTTATTTTCATCAAAATTATTGATTTTGAAATAGTGTCGCTTACGTCAATTTTGCGTATATGGCTCGATATGCCACCCAATGGCGCTGAAATAGCATCTAACTTGGTATAAGGTGATTTTTGTAGTCGTTGATTTCAGATGTTAATGTTGAAATTTTAAAAATCAAGAGGGCAGATCCAATATGGCGATTGAAATTTTCAGATACGTAAGAAACTTGGTTTAGGTCAATTTTTGACTTAGTAGGTGTAGGTGTACCCTACGTAGGTGTAGGTATAGGTGTACCCTAAGTCGCTTACTTACATATATGAAACTTACTCAGTTATTTTAGCTTCATTTTGGATAAGTACCTTTTAGTTGGCTTTCCATTGTTTCGTTACTTCTGTACAAAGGCAAAGAAAGTGAGAGGGAGTTTTCTGTGGAAGATGGGACTACTTATTTTTTATCCGATTTTGCTCATTTTTGAGAAATTGCTAGACTCAAAAAGTGGTGATGATCGTTGAAATGAATACGGTTCCATATCTGTATTGCCACTTTCGGTGATGACATATTGAACGACCCCTTGAATCCCTTGGGTGAACAGTAGGAAGAGGAAATTCCTGCCATTTGTTATTATTTTCCAATTTTCGACAATAGTTTTTTTATATTTTTGTGTTATTCACCCGCCTGTTATCATCTATTCCACACGAAGCGCTCGTAAGCAAATCTCTCGGCGCGTATAAATTATTTATAAGTTTGCCACACACACACACACATAGCCTTGTGCAGCACACTTGCAAATGTTATGCGCGAAATTCCCTTATTCGCCATTGAATTCGCATTTTGTTGCCATTCAACTAAGACGCGGATCTGCACCCGTAACCCCTCGCAAAGCCTTTTTATGTGCACATTATGTAGTTGTTCTGCAGCACGTTGAGGTAATATCGCACCGCATTCCGCAACCGTACAGATCCGTTCCGCATCCGATTCCACGCACGCAATTCTACGCGCCATAAGCGAGTTCAATTACCTGTTACAGCCGTTAGATGAATTTCTATGGCCGAAACATGTGCTATTTTCTTTTTTTTTCCGTTAGCTCTAATGCCCCGGGACTGTTACACCAGATACAACGGGCCCCCGCCTCCACCTCCACCGCATTCGCAGTGTGTGTTCGGCGATGGGTTTTAGTTGTGCTGAGTTTTCGCACTGGCATGTAAACGCATTTATCTCGTGTGTTTTTTGAATATTTTAGAAGCTTTGCGTCAAAAGTGCGAACGAGTGCGTTGTGTGAGGGAAAAACGCGCTATTCGGCACGCATTCGTTATAAACATAAATGAGCTTAGAAATGAACCCCGCAGGATATCAGGCACTTTCGCTAGTTTATCCTTGTATGTGTGGAAAACTTCTCGCATATTCGGCAGTTTGGTTGTTTGCGAGTGTGTATGTAGGAACTTCTTCGAGCACATGTATCGAGCACATTATACAAATGATATGACATCAGATAAGCATAAGTGCAAATTGGCTTACAAACCGGGATTTGTTCGGGTCGTTCTAGATATGACGTTATTGGAGTTCGTCTTGCGGATTTTTCCTACACCATTTCGTAGTGTAGTATATCTTTTGAGTTGCTTATGGTAACGAAATAACACTTTGCATGTTTTGTTCCTTTTGGCGTTTGGAAATTGATGTTGTAAGTTGCTGTGTAAGCTTATATGGCTTAAATAAACAAAACAAAAGCCTGTTGAATATTCTATTTCGTTGTACAATGGCATGAAATGTCATTTTGGTGTGAGCAAAATAATATGTCATTTGTTGTCATTAATATTTACTTCTTTTAAATTAAAAAGGCTTTTCCGTTTTCCCCCAGATCCTAAAATTTTAGAGCATCAATTTTTTTAATAGTTTCTAGTAAATTTTTTGTAAGGACTTTGATGGATCATTTCGGCAGCTGGTATATGCATTTAATTGAAATCCAACAGAGTTTCTGAAATGCGAGATGTGAAAAAAAACTTTTGAGAAAATGGTTACTTTCAAAATTACAATGTCAACGACACTATCGCTGAGCTACACTGAAAGTTATATAGCATGTATACTATTTTTAAAAACTTTAAATTCTGTTTTTATACAAATGTAGATGTATTCTGTATTCGAAAAAACCGGTTACTTTTGCTTTTAATTTAAATACGGCTTTGAGTGCACACATTGTATATATATTTCAGATTTTTGACTTTTCCATAAGGGGGCACTTCAAAATGTGGGTGTGTTAATTAAAGGCGGACTGTGGAAACCAGGCTCACCAGAAGCCTCCAGTGTATTTAGAGACTGGAGAGTCTGAGGGTTTTGTTTTTATTTGCATAAAGTGGGCGTGGCATTTATAAGTTTTTGCGTTTCGACTAAACTTGAGTTTCCTGCAGCCACCAGTGAAGGTAAAGAACTGAAATTTGACATTTTTATTCAATTTTAGAGATTCCCGGTCACGATCTTAAATTTTGAAACGGGGCATCGCAGTTAGAGTTGGGTTCAAAAAGGGCTCAAAGATGGTTCGAAATTTGTACATATTACTTTACTTTTGGATCGAAAAGTGGACGTGTTTCAAGTAAAGGTTCTGGTTTTTTGCTGGGTATGCTAAAGGCTACAATAAATTGGTAACCGGTTACTTTGCTTTCCAATTTTTATCCTCTTACTACTCAATCAGAACGCAACTTTACGTTGCGTGTTATTTGTAGCACTAACAAAAACCAAGTCTACACCGAGAGAAAAAAACAAGAGTTTCGCAGATAAAACCATCCGAAAGTCGAAAAACTGTTAAATTGACAGCGAAAACTGTTACAATTATCATTTTTCGCTTTCATGTTAACACTTTTTTCTACGGATGGTTTTTATAGTTCTTTTAATAGTTTTTCTCTCGGTCTACTAAGGTGTGTGTGTGTGTGTGTTATTTTGGAAATATTTTAAATACTTTCTTATTTCTAGATTTTTACCATTAAAACTGAATTTGGAGTTCATCTAAGAAGGAAATTTAGTTTTCCGTATTTCCTATACGTTTTTGTGTTCTTTTCTGTTTTTTCATCAACTTGTGAAGATTTTTTTCAAACTGGGCAACAGTAGTAACATATTTTAGTAGTAACACATTTTGTATTTGTTTCCACCTTTCGCCCCACTGTGCACAGTACATCCGAGCATCCTTTAACATTTCCAATTCCGACAGTGAAATAGAAACAATCCGCGAAATATAAGATTATGCTTTATTTGTGATTTTATTGCGAAGGCTTTGCGTAGGCACATGCTGATGTGTGTACGCCCGACTCGAGCTACGAGCCCGTTGAGCCTGACTGATAGCAATTGGAATTGGTAATGCGCACTACGATGTCTTGGCTTCGCGGATAAAGTGCGTAATGGCCAGAATTGTAGTTACATGTTCGCAGTGGAGTGTAATGCAAAGCAGCCATCTTATCTTTACGATGGCGTAAAATGAGTGCGAAAAGGATTTGTTTCCTTGCCAAGCCACATAATGAATTTATATGCTCTGGAAGGCTGCTTTATTTCGCATACGTGATTTTTGGAAGGTATGCAAATTGAGTATCAAAAAGTGAATTTATTTAAATTTGAATTGGGAAAATAATAAAATAAAAATAGCCGACTGACTGGTTGACATATAAATTACACTCGTATAAATACATTTAAATTCATTTTTCATTCCAAATATAGCGTTTGACTGAAATTAATTAAAATTGACTGGAACGAACTTTATTTCATATTATAACGGCATTCAATAAATTATAACAGACATTAAAGTAAATTTTCCAAAAGGGAATCTCACAAAAAAAAACCGTCAGCAGATAATTTCCCCCTTGTTGCTTCGATAAAAATACCCATGCAAGGGCATATACATTAAAAGCCATCCGCACACCAGCACACACAAACACACGCCAATTTTTGGCCATAAAATCGTTTTAGATGTGCATTGCCAACTCATATAAGGCCAACACCGACCAATTCACAAACTCACCACAATAAACCAATACCATTGAACGGTAGCTTTGCATTGACATCGGTTAAACGCCACCAGGCGTGGGCCACCACTCTCACTCCAACCACCTTCCAGCCGACAACCAATAAAATGCAACAAAAGTAAGAAAATTTGCAGTCAAAACAAATTTATTTGAGGTTACAGTACA
Organism: Heteromyza rotundicornis; assembly: GCA_951394025.1. Lineage (NCBI taxonomy): Eukaryota > Metazoa > Arthropoda > Insecta > Diptera > Heleomyzidae > Heteromyza > Heteromyza rotundicornis. The sequence continues at coordinate 11,873,638 of OX596010.1, read as the reverse complement.
GCCAGCGAACAAAAAATCAAAGTAAAAGAAACAAAAAGGAAAAGGAAAAAAGAGCGGAAAAATTTTGCTGACATCAAATGCGAATAGGAAAAAAATCAAAGTACTGCACAGCAGCCGCCGCTGTCCGCACGGATGCAATGTTGTTGGGCATTGCGAGCAGCAAATAAATGCATTTATTTGAATTTAAGCTTCGATGCGAATCACTGATGCAAATACCACCAATAACAAAAATTGAAAGCAAAAAAAAAATTAAAAATTAAAAATAAAAAAAAAAATAAAAAATAAAAAACTCACTCCCAGTAAAAACGAGAATGATGTCCACTGAATCTGGACATCTGCTGTGGCCAGTGTGAGTTAGGAGACGATCATTTGAATGACTAGCTCGCAATTTATGTAGATCGAAATTGAGATAAAGTTGTATCAGTTCTTCTTCTTCTTCTTTTTGTAACTGTTATGATTACTTTCTTGAATTTGCACATACTCAGAAAAAGTATATACCTTTTCATTACAATTAAAATTTGCTCCTATAAAGCAAAATACTCATGACAGCATAACATTTCAATTAATCCCAAATCGTTACGGTTCACTACTTTGCAGCGAAGGAACAAAAAAAAGATTCAACCCTCTCGCAAATACCGCTGCAATTGAAGTTATATATTTTTTGCATTTATTGGATTTTGTATTTTTTGTAATTTTTTTTTGTGGAAACATTTGCCCCGCAAACAATAATGTTTACAACATTTCTATTATTTTTTAGACAATTTCATTGCACTTCATATGGTTCAGAGCGGATTCAGATTTCGCATTCACACTAAATTGAGGGGGTCAGAGAAAAAAGCCCATAAACAAAAAAACCGTATCACTGTCGGCACTAAATGATTGCAATAGAGAGTCTTTGCACGCCGATTGACGCCTCAACCTATTAAGTGGCGAGCGATTTTTGTCGATTCTTTTTCGAATATTGCATCATTCGACGTTTTGCAGCATCATAGCTGCCGACATCATTCAATAACGGTGGCATCATTGAAATTAATACCTTTAGTGATATTTTTTCATGGTGGACATGAAATTATTTAAATTCAATTTTATTATGTACTCACTAGGAAATTAGCCGTGATTCCAAACATAAATACATAATACCCCGCTTTGGCCCAACTTGGATCCCTTTGAACTCTCTTTTTGAACCCAACTTAAACTGCAATGCCTATATTATGAACTGTCGCGCTCTCTTTCAAGAATCTCTAGTCATGCTTTCACAGACTATATATGTTTTGAATTACAGATTCACAAGTCCACTGGTAACTTCAGGAGAGCCTACTATAATTCAAATGCTCATATTTTGAGTTGCCACGCCCGCTTTCGGAAAAATTAAAATCCGTCTCTAGAATAAGTGGCCATTCCGTACAGAATATGTATGTGCAATTACAGCTTCCTAGGTCCATTGATGGTTGCAGAAGAGCCTCCTATTTTTGGGTTTATAAGCCATGTTCTCACAGAATATGTGTGAAATTTCCACTCTCAAAGTCCACTGGCTGCATCAGGAGATCTAACTTTCCAGCTCTCTAGGGCAGGGGCATTCTGGACGGTGAGGACAGACATTATATATTGTGATGACTAGCTTAAACTTACAGCTTCGCTCGCATAAAGTTAATATTCTTTAAGCAAAGTTTATGAAAAGGCATGTAACCAATGTCGAGGCCATAGAAACTATCAACATTTTGATATGAGGCGTTGAGAAGCAAAGTGGTTCAATCCACATCGTGGTGAGTATTATGAACATCGTAATTTCTGCTGTAATGAATAGGAGTTGAGTCACTTTGTGATATTGACGACGATGTCAAATCGGTCAAGTATTTTTTTAGTTTTAAGCTAACAAACATACTGACTATGAGTTTTATATAATACATAAGGGGTATTATTTTAAAGTCGGAAACGGTGAAGTTGTGCAGATGTGCAGATGTGCAGTCTAAACATATGAAATTCGACAGTTCCCCACTTTAAATGAATCTCCTTATAGCAAAGATAATATGTATTAGGGTGGGACGAAAAACGACATTTTTCTCTGATCGACTTCTAATAGGGCATTTTCATTCTAATCAACAGAAAAATAATGAGAAAAATCATAAAATTACTCTGCAGTTCGCTCAAAGAACAAACAATTCGGAAAACCAAAAAGACCGTAAAAAAAATATTAATTAATTCAAAATGCAATATGTATTTTTCTTATTCTTAGATGTATTTTTTTTTTTTTTTTGTTGGAAATATTTTTTTCCTTTATCCAAAAAAAAAAAACAAAAAAATTTGTTTGGGTATTTTGGGGGTCATTTTTTTAAAAATTAATAATTTTGTATTGTTTTTTGTATTTTTCTGAGTCTGAAACGCATTTTAAATTATTTTTTTTTTTTTCCGAACTGAAGATAAATTTTCTGATTTTTCTAATTATTCTTCCGTAGTTTAGAATGAAAATACGCATGACCCAATAGAAGTCAATCAGCGAAAAATTTAATTTTTCGTCCCACCCTTATATACATAATTTAAAAAAATGTATATTGTTACCAGATGAAACTTTTGTGAGATCGTAATTGACAACAATTATCCACATGATGGAAAGCTTTTTATACTGGCTTGAGTCTCAGATTAGAAAGAGGATATTCACCACGACAGGTTCCACACGATCGATCGTTCACGGTTGGTTTGTGTATCGGATAAGAGCGTTGAGTTTTCACCACAGTGGTGAAAACTGAATTTACAATACATTTTTTATTACAAATTGTATAAATTTCTTAAATAACATGAAAAAAAACATATCAACTGGTGATAGCTATTTCTAGCCTTGCCAATTGTTAGTCAATTGTTATCGATTTAAAATGAAAAATTATTTTTTTTTAAGAAAGACTAGTGATTAATGGAATGACGTGTGAAATGGTAAAAGGAAAATAGGCAAGCAGTCAAATGTTGTATACCGAATTCTCATTTGATTAAAAACAAAAGAGAAAAATATCGAACAAAAGAGACCGACGAATATCGAACAGAGAACACACAAAAATACAAAAAAAAAGGAGGAATGCTCCCAGAAAAAATAAAAGCAGCAAAGCCACCCACACGCACACAACAAAGAAAAGAAAAATTTCGGATAAAAGCCAGAAAATAAAAAGGAAAATCAGAGGCAAAGGAAAAATGTTGGGCCAAAGGCAAAAGAAAAGAAGACGAGCGCCGAGCGCCGCACGTATGAGCGTTTATTGTTATGCATGTGTATTAGTGTGTATATGTGACAGGACCATCACATCTGATTCCCTTCCAGGACTTGCGACTCTCGTTTTCATTTCCAATTTTTTTGCTCGCCAAGTTTTTTCCACGTTTCCCCAAAGAACAGCAACAACAGGAACAAAAAAAGAAGGGAACATTTTTTCGTTTCGAATCGTTGCGGGTGCACATCACAGATCCTTTTGCAAAAAAAGACCAAAAAAAAAAATATGGAAAACCGTCACAGTTACTTAACAAAAAAAATGGAAGAAATGAACTCAAAAGAAAATCAAAGAAAACGAAAAATTGCAATGGGAAAAAATACGAAAAAATAAGTATAAACGCACACAAACAATAAACCGAGTTGAGTTTTTCCCAAGGAGCGACCTTGAGAGCCTTCGCTTATAAATTTTCATATAAAATGCGGTGCGAATGGAAATGAAAATGAAGAAAATAAAATGTTGGAAAATGAAATGAAAAGAAATCGACGATAAAACGAGTGCAAAATGTCGACGGCGATTTGATGATGCGTGAGCGAACAGCTGAGCATAAAAGAAGAAGCTTTTTTTTGTGTGCGTTTGCTTGTGTGCTAATAGACTCGCCAGGATAACGTCAGAAGCAACAAATAAAGGAAATCTAATGTCGATATTGGCGGACGGCAACAGGCAACGCATAGCAACCACCTGTAAGAAACAACAAATGACTGAGGACTTAGCACATGCCGCCATCATCATGTCATGCCGAACCGAATTGAGATGGCGAAAATAAAATAGCCCAAGGCAAAGGACACCAGCACTCATACTGCCCCCTTGCACACAGGATATGTGTAGTGAGTGTGTTCCTTGTTTGGGGGGGGGGGGGAGGGGAGAGGAAGAGGAGGATAAGTTTAGCACACACGACGCCGCACGCATACGTCAAACAAATACGAAACGGAAACGGAAGAAAAGCACAAACGACCGAATGAACGAATAAGGGTAAAATGTAAGGCTAAAAGGAACCACCAACACTATTCCTTACACAAACGCCCACCAAAAGGCTACAAACGAAATTCGCCGTCAAGGATAACAAAAGGATTTTCGTGTTTGTGTCTTCAACGTTGTCTTTTTCGCCGGGTTCCAGCTGAAACCATCTTCAGTGGTAGCAATGTCTGTGCGGGTTGAATGAAAGGCTTACATATTTACATTTCAACAGGTTGCAAGGATATTCAGAGTCCTCCTTATGCAGTTTGCTGGCAAAAAGCATGCCAGGCAGCAACCATCAGTTAAGAGATGAGTTAAAGTCTGACGACCAAGTAAGTGAAAGAAGAAATTGGTTTTTGGTGCTTTAAACTTTTAGTTTACTTTAAAATGTCCTTTTGAAATTTAAAGCAAACTTTTGTTTTCGAAATTCACATTCGTTTCTTCTCGCCCAATTAAATGCTAAACTGGAAGAGACAAAAACAAACAAATATGAGATAGGAATACAAAAAAAAATAGCAAAAAATATCTTTCTCGACTTTTGGCATGTCTCAACTGTGAGTCTTCATACGAAAGAATGGTCGACCGGCCGGCGCATACACATAGCAACAGGATAAAAATAATTATCAGCCATGCTGGCTGGCTGTCAAGCAACAAATACAATATTAGCAGTCAGGCTTCGCTGCCTGACAGCTGAGACACATCAAATGATAAGAGGTGGTGGACCAAATAGAAACATAGAGAACGTCGAATGAGGGACGACCTTGAGTAAGTTAATCCGCACTGAGGCAGCTTATAAGCTCCCTCATGCGGCATGTGTTTATTGGCTGCCACTCTACGCACATTTCTTCTAAATTTTCTACTTCTTCTCGGTTATTTTGTGCCAAATCACTTTTATTTGTTCTGGTCGCTGTGGAAATGTCTAAGATAGTCATGTTAGTGTCGCGTTTGATGTGTGGGAGAGAAAGACGTCTCAAGCGTATCCCTGCCAACCGGTCAGCTGGTTTCTCACGCCGAGCCGTGTTATCCTGGGTCAGACTTCTTGACCTACCTCCAGTTGTATTGTGTTCGTCTTGTGTGGCATTCGTGCCTTACCGTGCGTCTCTTTAAATGCTCGGACGTGACATGAGTTGATTCGATTCGATTCGGGGGCTTGATGTATGGGATTGGGTGCAAAAGTGGGGTGGGACTTCTGCTCTGCTTGGTAATGTGTTTATTTGTTAATTTGGTTTTTCTTTCTTCAGTTGGTTTCTCTTTTATGTTGGCTCTTCTTTCGTTTCATGTTCGTATGTGGGTGACGTCGCCTTGTGTGTGTGTGTTCAACTTGGAACTTTTCTTGAGCGATTTCTTTCTACTTTCTTTTTTGGGTGTTTTGATAATTTTATTGGCGTGTCACCAGACAATATAGCAAAGTAATTGTTATCATATGCGTGCGAGAAAGCCATGAAGATGATATTGTCAATCCATTGTAGATGTACCTATGTATCGTAGGTTCAGAAATAAAAACCACTAAATACATGGGATTCCTTTAGCACTTGGTGACTTTCACTTCTGAACATATGTGAACACCTAATTTGTTATGTTATGCATTGCCAATTTAATTTGGGCTACCTTAATAATAAATGAAGTTTAGTGACATAGTTTAAAGAAAGATATTTGTGATATTTCCATTTCATCCTTTAAGTCTATGTTTCATCAATAAAATCTAGAAGCTTTTTGCACCTCTGAAAAATAACAGCTAACATGCGTAACGGGAGGATGCCTGTATTCAAAAAGTTATTAGTTTGGTTGTCCTAAAAAAAAACATGTTGAGTCTACCAAGTGATAGCTCATTAGAAAGGTACTTTTATTCTATATAATTTATGTATCTATCTCTTACATTATTCAGTCTGTAATCAGCCATGTAAACTTACTATTTAGGTATGGTGTATTTTCAAGAAATTTAGCTGATGTCAACTGAAACACTTCGCGATGCAGACCAAACCTTCGGTTTGGATAAGAACCATGAAGGGAGAACTGCTGACTTCGAGTAAAACAGAGTGTCGTGGTACCACTATGGACCATATTGGTCTATGTGAGGCATATAGCCGCAACTCTAACCTAACCTAACCTAGCTGATGTATTTCCTTTAAACCCTTGTGCCTTTAAAGTTTTTTATTCGTGACCAGCCACCCCTTTAGAAAAAGAATTAAAAAAGTAATGTGTTAAAAAGGAAACAAAAGGCAGTTTTTGTATTTGTTATTAAATTATTTCTCCAAAGCACCTAAGGCAGTGATCAGTGAACACCAAAATCGTTCCAGATCTTTGGCCTTAAAACTAATACAATATACGGTCAACGAAAATTGTTTGCAAAATTGAATTATTTTTTTCCGATAACTTTATGATGCTTTTACGATGATTTTACGATGATTTTTCGATAATTTCCATTTTCATTTAGCTTTTTTCATTCATTTGATTCATTTTAAAAATAAACCAAATCGTTCCAAGTCCAAAAAAAAGTACTTCAAATTCGGTTCCGTATTTTTTATGTGAGGTAGACTTGGTCTTTATCTCCCATTTTCAATACAATCCAAGTACAAAGAAGAGGAATGCCAAGAATTTGAAGTCGATAGCTCAATGACTACGTGCAATAAATACACCCACACAATATGATTTGAAAGTACCTCAAACTAAAAAAAATTTTGTCTCAGGACCCCATTTCGACTGATTTATATTTGGTTTTGGAACATCAGGCCATGTCTAAAATGTATTTCAAAACATGTCCAATTGAATAAAAAAAATTGAAAAAGACTTGGGAAATTGTCCCTTTTTTTGTCGTTTTGTATGGGAGCACCACTTAGTTTTGGTCCGATTGGGCTGATTCTCGAACTGAATCTCAGTCTAGTGTAGAAAAACATGTAGCCAAAGTCGATATCTTCAAAATTGTGACCGCTTTCGCTATGACAGACATGCGGACAGACAAACGGTCATGGCTAAATCGACTTAGGAGGTGATGCTAATCAAGAACATATATACTTTTCCATACCGGAGACGTCTTCTTATGGCCGTTACAAACTTTGTGTCAAAATGAATATACCCTGCCACAGTAGCGCGTGGGGGTATCCATTGGATCCGAATAGAGTTTTATCTTTTAAGTATGGTATACTACAAATCTTAAATGAAGCTCACTATTCCGATGAAGGGTGAGAATTCCAGCTACCCACATATGCCAGTTTTCAAAGGTTACCCATTCACAGAAGATCGAAAAATTTACGAAATTCTTTAATTCCCTTAACCGAAGTACTTCAAATTTGAATATCAACGAAAAATGTTCGATGGAATATAATTTGTATAGAAGGTCTCTCGCAAAACTTGTTCTGCTGGAAATGTGGGGATTTTTCTAAAAATCCACCATCTCTGTAAATGGTTTGCATTAATTTTGTACCAGAAATCGCATACAACACACACACAAAAGAGACAACGAAACACAAAATCGTCATCAATTACAAAAGTGTACCTATGGGGAAAAAAGGCCAGCAAAAAAAGTTAAAGCTGAACACGAAAGCGATAAAAACTAAACAAGGAAACCAGTTTCGAGAAACTGCCTTCCGATAAGGATTTGAAACAACACTCGGCCAACTGCAGTAGAGCCAACAGCTAAACAACCACATTAGCCGAAACCAACCCAAAACGAAGCTCAGCTGCAAGCGGCAAGTACAGCAACGCAACGCAACGCAACGCAACGAATAACCAACCGAACCAAGACGAAACGAACACGAAATCCGAGTATTAAATTGCATCGACCTACATAGAAGACGAACGAACAAACGAACGAACGAGGCAAACGGACGGCCAGCGGACAGACGAACTATTTCGATGGACACACAGACTGTGGAATGGTTAAGCGACTTTGAATAGCCTTTTCTTTACTGCAGCAGCAGCCAGTCTAACGAGCACCAACACGAACCCAAACGAAGCTCTTAAAATGCAGCCCAAAAATTTAACTAAAGTTTTTCGGGGCTGTCCAATGAAGAAACCAAAAAAAAAAACAACAACAAAAACAAAAACGTATACCGAAAAGTGCATTTACGAAAAATTTCAACGGCTCAAGGAAATTTAAGACTTGAAGCAATTTCAACTTCAATCTTCTGCTGTGTGTGCTGTCCTTCCGTTGCACGTTCGTCTCGTCTCGTCCCGTCTCTCACTGCTGCGCCTGCGCGCATTTGCCTTCTATTAATGCCGCCGCACCATCGCCGAGCAACCAAGTGCAGCTGAAGTAGAAGAAATATTGCAAGATGATAGCGCAGGCTCCGGCGCACTCAACTCGCAGGCCCAACGCAACGTGACTTTGACAGCGAAATATTTTCATTTTATTTGCCAATTTTGTTGCCTTTTTTTCTTTTCATTTTTTTTTTTTGGTTTCTTAATTTTTTTGGGATGCAGTAAAAACACCACAAAAATAAACACAATCGCAACAAACGAGCTGCGCTAATGCAAAATGGAAGAAAAAAGCAAGAAAAAAAATTAACTTCATTTTTGGGACCTCCAAAAATTTCACTGGTTAGCAAATGGCATTAGGGTCGTTGAGGTGGCGCTGGGTGTGAAGGGTATGTAAGTGTGTGCGTGTGCGTTCGTGTGCGGAATAAGTTGAAGATGAAACTCGTTTGCTTGTGCTGCTGCGCTTGCATTTTATGGAATTAACGTAATGCTGTTGCTGTTGCTGTGCGTTTTCTATGTAAGACGCATTTTGGGTTTTTTGCTTTTCACTTCTTTCCTTTCCACAACAGAAAAAAGGCAATTTCATGTTTTTTGCCTTAAGTCACGAAGAGGTTAAGGCGATCAGTGGGAGATGGAATGATGGGATGATGCCTTTCAGGCTTTCCATTATAATGAACAATTTGTAGAAAGTTTCAATTAATATTGGAACTCTCTCTTCCAGCAAGCTTCACACGTGAACCCACCACCTAAATAGTATGAGATTCTATGCACTTATTTGGTTTTGGTTTTCAAATCTATTGGTGTTTTGAAATTTGTCACTTAAAAACTTAAAAATGTTTTCAAGCCTTTTCATCTTATTCACCTTTCCATACTTGACTTCTGATCGAAGGAAACCGCCGAGTTGCCACACACACACACGCCAACACGCACCTTTTTCGGTTTAACACTTTATAGACGAGATCTTAATTACCAAAAGCACTTCGAAGCAAACAAATTTCAAGGTGATCCTGTTACGGTCGATGCGATTTTGCAATTCGTTAGTCTCCACCTTAACATCAACATTAACACACAAGGCAAGGCAAAGTAATCACCTTCAACAGATGCATTTACTTGAAAAAAAAATCACAAAAAAAATTACAAAAACAAACAATACTTACACAAAAAAATGTGTGTTAATTTTTTCTGTGTATTTTATTAATTTATTAACTCACAGTTTATCCTCGTAATTCGTAACTTCTTCATTAAACTGCACACACACTCACACCCAGCACACACAAAGGCTCATGTAATTGCCACAAGCATTTAAAATCACTTAACGCCACATTAACTTGAAAGTTCAAAGTTCAGAATACTTAAAAGTCATTAAACACACTCGGAATTACCACCCGGTAATTGAGTAATTTTTCCGGAAAATACCCCACAAAAGTTTTCCCTCTTCGACAACAAAAACAAAAAGACAACAACAACCCAGGAAAATCCAACCAAAATTCATCATAAAATCACTTAAAATAATACCCCTATCCCACATAAGTAATTGCGTGTCAAAACTTGGAAGCCTTTGACCCTCACACTACCACCTCTAACCCAGCCATCAACATCATGCCAACACCCAACACTAGATAACGTCTTTCTAATATACACACACACTACTGTCAACACATCGTCCGCTTCTAAGGTGTACTCATGCCTACATACTCATATGGGGTATGGATTCGTTCGGTTCTAATCCTTTGATGAACTAAATTGGGCTGCCCAAACACATCATGCTAATTTGTGGCCTGCAAGCGTTGCTCCTTTTATAGTTTCCCTCTAAGCACATACGCACACACACACACACACATACGTATAAACTCAAGCGGACACTAAATATTTTCATAGACATTTAAACTCTTCCGGTTCGGAACACCAACCGGACACCCCATAAAAGAACTACAAAAATAACAACAACACACAAAAAGGCTATAGCAACAAGAAGCGTGTGGAACAGGGGTATGGGCATTCCTTATGGCTCATATATGGTTTTTTATTTTATGAAAAACGACCCGTTGTGCGATCATAAAGTAGCATAAAGTGTTGAAATCATTTTAGGGTTGATTTCCTCCTTCTTGGGACTTGCGTGCGTTTGTATGTAAGGCATAAGCCTTTACTGTGTGTGTGTGTGTGTGTCTGTCGTCCTTGCTAATTAATTCACTTAATACCTGTGAGACATGTTCATGGAACAACATGTAAACGATTAAAAGCCCATCTGAGTACGTTTAGAAAGTCAGCCAAGAGTTAAATTTGTCTACATGAACACCCCCCCCCCTCCCCCCATCATCATGTCCTCTGGAGAGTATCCCATTCGAGAAGTGGTTTTGGCTGGCAACACCTACGCCTACACACATTTACATACATACTACACATAAATAGAAAGACCGGCCCAAAGACAACTCCTCCATCCGCCTGGTTTATGTGCCCTAGAGCTGGGTCACTTGGCAAAATCAGAAATTTCACTCTCGAACTTAATAAATTCATAGAGCGATTTCATGGCCACTTTGTTGAAGGCGTACGTGTCTGAGCGGGCCGTCAACTCCCAGCACTACACACGCACACACAAAGTCTTGCCTTTTCCATTTCATGTCTCAACGTTTGTGTGTGCGCCTGGGTTTGGGGTGTTTTCATTGAGAATTCTGGGTGTAAATTGATGGTGTTTCAAGTCGCAAATTTCTCGAGTATAAAACCCACCCCCAACTACCTAACGCGACCCATACCCCTGACAGGAGATTTTTTGATGATAATGTGTGTAATTTCCAATTATGACTTCCTTTGGCGTGGTTTCTGGCTTTTCTGACTTTTCTGGCCCGCTGCAGACAGTGTGCTCAGAGAGGGTTGGGTTGACGATTTCGGATTATGGTTTTTTGCTTCTATCATTTGAAATACCACACACAAATACATAACACATTCACATACTTTTACACTGCTATGACCGCAAAAATATTTCACACGCTCTTCTGGGGTCCAACACTTGGTTTCAAGCGTTTCGTGTGTGTTTGAGTGCGTGGCATGCTGGGAGGTGGGCTCTCATAAGTGGGCACACATAAGACTCATGTCTCGTCCTTATTGTCGTAAGTCTAATTTGAGGGTAATCCTTGCGTCTGCCTTTTACGGTAGCTTTTGCGGTAGGAAAGGGACGGTCGGTTTTTCGTACTCATATCGTCGTCGTCGTATAATATGTGGGTCATGCATATTTGGGATGTTTGACATGTTTTCTTTGTGTTTTACACGCAAAACACTTGAGGGTGCGGAAAAACATGTCCTTTCGGGTTAGAACATTTTATGGTTTATTGCTGGTTTTTGTTGTTTTTTGTAAAGAAAAATAAGGAATTCCGTTGACTTTTGGTTTATGAGGCAGGCAATTAATGGGTATTTCGGTTAAATGAGAGCGGTTTGGTTGAGGTGGTTTTTAATGCAGTTGGTGTGATATGTAATTAGAGTTCATTTGAAGATATGTAAACATACGAGTATTCAATGACAAATGAAATTAGAAACCCAAAAGAAGGTAATTTCGTTGGCTGAAACTTAGTCAAGTGAATCTTAATCGAAGTAAAATTTAAAAAATTTTAGTGACGAAATAATGGACAGATTTCTGATATGTTTTCGTTTAATGACGGTTTGGTTTTTTGACAATGAAAATAATCAGTACAATATGGGAGAGGTTGAATTGTGAACAGGTGTATTTGAATAAAACCACACTTTTTTGGACACTTTTTGAAAAATTAAAAAAAAAACTGAAAAAAATTTTTGTTAAGTTCTGAAATGTAATAAATATAATTGAAAAAACACCCAAACTCTATTTTTACTTCCAAAATTTAGACATTTTTTATATTACGAAAGAATATTTGTAAAGAAAATTGTACACTCAGAAAAAAAACACATAGTAAAATCAAGTTCGATCGTATTTACTCCTTCGTTTTTTCAACTTAATGAAAACAACTTTGAAATAACTATTGTCAACTTTGAAACAAAGGTGCACGATTTTAAATCAAGTTCTGGCAAACTTAATATAAATTGGACCATTTTTTAAATAATCGGGAAAACACTTTAAAATAAGTATGTTCGTAGTTGTTTCTAAAATTTCCAACTTTACAAGACTTTCATTAACGTTTCTACTTGTTTTAAGGTGGTAATTTTTGATTTTAGGTTGTTTTTTCTCTGGGTGTATGGTCGAAAAATCCACAATATATATACTATTACCATTTTTTATCATCAAACTTTCTTTTGCAAAGTAGTATTTTTTTAACTACAAAATTTTTTGCATACGAAGTTTTTTTTTTAATTTACGGAAAAAAGTTTGAAAAGTTGGTCAATTTTTAAATATAATTTTCTCGATAGGTACTTAACGGATTACAGTGCCCATTGGTACTCATTCGAAAGGACCTAATTGGACCTTTAAATTGATACCAATATAGATACTATAAAATGTGACTGTGGCCACTAAACTTGAAATTATTGTGTAGGGTAGAAAAGGGAGCAAAAGCCACATTTTTTTCAAAGATTTTTTACAATTAACAAATTATTATTTCTTATAAATTCTTTTACAGTTCGAAACTTACATTTATTAACTTTAATATTTTAACGGGGTAGAATCGCCGAGGAGTTGGGCCATAATCGCCAAGAAGTATAATTAAAAAATTCAAAAATCTTTTCCGTAAATAAAATAATATATTTAAATAAGTATTAAATATAAAAATCTTTAAAAAAAAATTGTTTTCAAACTAAAAAAGTTGAACAACTTTAAGAAAATATATAATAAATAAGATACGAGTTGAACCTTCTAACCGATTTTTCTAAATCAGAAGAGCGTATTTTAATAAAGGAAGACTCTGATAAGCTTAAATCATTGATCCTTCTTTTTCGTTTCTTTCCAATTTTTTGGGGGGTTTATTCGACCAAATACACTGATTGTACCCCAGGTGCGATGTTTTTTGCAGCACCCTAAGAAACAAACAAACACGTTTGGCCGGGATCACGGTCACTGACCATAGTATAAATTTCAAAAAGTTGTTCGTTTTTTTAAAATTATTTTCCTGAATCAAAATTTCTAAAAAATGTATACGGCAAATAGTCTATTTTTGAATAGAAAAATTGGTAAAAATTGTTAGAAAGTTAATGGCAATAAAATATCAGATTGCAGATTTTATACTCTCCATCTACTCCCTACCACCAAATTTCCTTTCGCTGATTTTCTCTGTCTGAATTTTCAATACACTTCCCAGCCATTTTGTCTCTATGTGATTTGCAAAACATCTTTCGATCGTTTGGTCAATTTCAACATTCAAAAATGTGCATCCCTTCCTCGTTATCATTGCCAAATGCAAAGGTGAAAATTTCAATCAACAACTTAATTGAAACTGACAGCCATCAACAGTTTCCATCCATCAGAATATCCGTAAATCGAAAACAACATGGACATGGAACATGCGCGATCATCTCAAATAACAAACAAGCTCAGGCTTTGAATGCAGCAAAGGGAAAAAAACACAAACAAAAAACACTGAACACTGAACAACCCGAACCAAAATTCCTTAATCATAGAAGCAAAACAAAAGCCCACGGCGAGTGCATTGATCCCCGAAAAGACATTTTAGCCGAAATATGTATATGAAAACAGCCAGAAAAAACACATACTAAGGTAATACAATGTATGACGCGGCAGGCATTCAAGCAGGCTCAACTGACTAACTGCATGGAGCAAACCCACTGAATGCAAACAAATCATTCTTCAGCGGGTAAGTCCAAGACCAAAACTCGAAAGTTCTTGCGGCCGTACAGTCCTTGCTGTCCGCACTTGACAGGGGATACAACAACAAATACAACAACAACAAAAAAAGGTAAAAATGTAAAAAAAAATCCACTCTGAAACAAATTGCATCTAAAAATGTTCTAAAAGTTGCAGTTTTTCAAAAGATGGTGTGGTGGTGCTGCTGATGATGATGGCAGTGAAGCGCCTCGAAAGTAATTCCAACCAGAAATTTCGGCAATGGATCCCCAAATACACGCACTCATGCAGAATAAACGAATTGCAGAGAACACAGAATAAAAATAGATGCAAAACAGGGCAGGACGGGGGGGAGAGGGAAGGGTGTAAACAAATGCACAAACAAAAAAAACAACAACATCAAGCCGATCCGAACCGAGTCGAACGAGAACAGAACAGACCCGAAATGAACTCAGATAGGCTAAGCAAACAACCTTTGTTAAAAGAACGAACGCTGACTGCGGTCTTTGAACTACCAAAAAACTGTGATCATCCACACACACACACACACAAACACGCACCGACCTCCGCACCGTCCTGCACCATTTCAGTGTGTGCCATGTATATGTAAGTGTCACCACCCCGACCGCTTGTTGCATACGAGTAATCCCCCCAAAAGCTGAGGCATCTATGTATCTATACTAAACTGCTAAGACTGCTGCTCTGTGGACTATTAAGGGGGACCGAAGAAAAGCAGCGAAGCCATAGCCGATCAAATGGAGAGTATACGATTTCGTAACTCTCACAATAGCAGGATCGTATCGGATCGGAGGCAAGAAGAAGGCTCAAACGACAATAACTGAGTTAGTTCCACCCTGCCAGAGATTCGCATGAATCTGCATTGTGTGCCTCTTTCACTCGGTTTCACACTCTCTCTCTCATTTTTCATAGCCACTCTCACCCATACTGTGGAAATTTTAAAATTTTTGGCAATTTTATGGCCAAAATTAACGCATACCACC
Organism: Heteromyza rotundicornis; assembly: GCA_951394025.1. Lineage (NCBI taxonomy): Eukaryota > Metazoa > Arthropoda > Insecta > Diptera > Heleomyzidae > Heteromyza > Heteromyza rotundicornis. The sequence goes on along the minus strand of OX596010.1, from coordinate 11,858,483 downwards.
AACCGGGATCACTGCCTTAAATTGCCGTACTCACTTATACTACACAATGCTGAGAGACTTCTCTCTCAACTTAGGGGAATCTTTGGTTGTGTTAGTGAGTATTTTTTTTCGGAAATTTTGACAACCTCGTCCCTCGAACTTCATTGCATGCTAGAGACCCCCCCAACACCCTCAAATGTTCGAGAGTCACGCACCAACACATACGGGGACAAATGTTCATATTATCGTACCAATGTTAGTGTTAGTCACGTTCGAGCCTCTCTGGATCTGGTCGAATTTTTGCTGTTTTTTTTTGTTACTCTGCAAGCTTGTTTTCTATGGCTGCACTGACTGACTACTGACTGACTGACGCTACTCTACTCATCTTCTCCAGCGTAACCCCCTTGCCCTACCCGAGCCGATTCTATACTATAGTTTGAATATATTTAATGCGTTTTTTCGTATTTCGGAAATATGTAGGTATACCTAAATATGTGTGCTGTGTAGAAACCGCATTACAGTAGAAAAAAAGTTGCATTGAAGCCGTTAACCTCGGTGTGAGCGCGTATGTGTATGTGTTTGTGTGTGTGTGGATGGGGCTGGGTTTGAAGTCATTTGCTGAAATTTGGGAACTATGCACACAAATTTTAGGCCAATGTATGGGGAGAATATCTCAGCCGAAATTCAAGTTGTGGTGGAAGCAAACGAAGGGAAGAGAAGACAATAACCACAATTGCTGTATAAGTAGAAGATCGTAGGGTCCAGTGATTCGTGCAATTTATATGCAGTATTCTTCTTCTTCTTCTCACACACTCTTCAGGCCACCCCGCACAATTAGTTGCAGTGATGCATTAAGGCGAACTGAACGCTGTGTGTGTGTGTGTGTGTGATTGTGTGGAACCCGTCTCTGGTACTTTCGGTGGGGATAAGTATTTTCTACTATGCCTTGGTACCTTCTACGGCTGCATATCATATCATATGCATATAATATACGAGTACGCTCTTAAATCATGTGAACGGGTACATGTATATATGTGGCATTAATGAAAGTTTTGTACATTTGTTTATTTTTGACTTTGAGTAGATTTCTCTTTTTTGACAATGACTGGTTTGTTTGTTGTTTCTTTGTTGTTGTTGTGTTATACTTTGGCGAATGCATTTTTACTTATATGCACTTGGTTTTATTTCATTATTTTTCTTCTTCATCTTTTTACTTTATTTTTTTTTTTTTGTTGTTGGATGAACATGAATATTCCTAAGCGGATGTGCCTAAAATAAAATTTTTGCGAAATCTTTTTCGGTTATGGTTTTGTGAGTTCGTCGACGTTGGCGACTATTATGTTTTTTTTTACAATTTTGTATGGAGAGTGTATGCATTATAAGCTCGAATTGACTAGGACTTCTGTTGATGAGAAATCAAAAATGTTTCATTGAAGTCAATGAAATTTGCTGAGTTTAAGAGGCGTACTCCTTTCAAGTGAAATCACAATCGATTTTAAATTGAACTCACCCATGCACCCACGCCTCGCATAGTCAAGCCATGCATAGGCTGTACATTTTTTGGAAAATTTGCAATTTTTCCATATTTCAGCAAGGCATAATATAATAATATGTATTATGTAAATAGATGCGCAATATATGCACATACTATATATGTATATTAAAAAATCTGCAAAAAAAAAAAAAGAGAGTAGAAAAAAATATAATTCATTGCCCATGCCGCCATGCCACCGAAATGCTGGGTGTTTGGCACTGGGCCCACAAAGGGATACCGGGTTAACTCAATACGCCATTTGATTTCTCACTCGCTCGCACGCTCACACTCTCGAATACGCATTGGAATAGGCCGTACCAAAAAATACAAAAAAAATTAAAAAACCAAATGAAAACGAAAAAGAAAAAAAACAGGAATGCACTGCCACATAACGGTATGCGTAGCTGTATTTTGGAGATGCAACCTGGACGGACACCCAACGTTAAGGCAAAATTCGGCCAAACCCAACGAGCCTACAACAAAACGCATTCAAAGCCTCTGCAGTGGGAGTTCGTGAGAGTGGAGGAATGAGTGAGACGAAAAAGAAAAACAACAACTACAACTTCGTCATAGAGGATCCACGGAATATTAAATTTTGTTGGCCAAAGTACTAAGGGCTGTGCCCTGGCTAGGTGAGGGAGAGCTCAGTGCAATGCCACGCTTGATTGCGTGTTATTGCACAAAATAATTTCAGTTGGCCGCCGCCACAAAATGCCTCCGGCCATACTGGGGGTGGGGGAATGGGCAAGGGTGGAAGGGCAAAACTGCGTGCAAAAAAAGTATTGGCTTAAAAACAAACCGAACGGCCAAAAAAATGAGTAACGAAACGAAACGAATTTCCGAATATCACATTATCATCAGGGTTTAATATATAAAAATAACGGAAAGCCTATCGCAAAAATACCCCCCCAAAAAAAACGTGAAAAAAAACCAAAAAGAAAACGTCGTCCAAAAAAATAAAAAACAGTTTTCAACCGGTCCGGCCGCGTGAGTGCATCCAATGCACAACACAACCCTGCCTGCGTAAGTGGCGAGCTTGAGTGGCTGGAAAATTGACACAGTTCGGGTTGGAGTCCGAGCTGCACACCCCCCATTTTCGAGCCTACCACGTGAGCACGCACGAAATAAAACGAAGGCGGGCTGCAGTTGCATTCATGCCCATGCATGGGAGGGGGGTTATAGAGTTTCAGTCGCAGGGCTGGTGGAAGGTGTTGTGAAGTTTTTTACAATTTTTAATTTTTGTATTTTTTGGAAAGTTTTATTTTTCCGCTGCCCGTTGTCGTGACATGGGTTTTTTATTTCAATTTTTTATTTTCACTTTTTTGTGGCAGTAGCTGGAATGCTGATCGAGGGTGGTTGGGTTGACTGTACGTATACGCACTGCATTTTCACATTGCATGCATTTTGACCATCGGTATTATGAAAATGACATGACCCACCAACTCAACCCACTCACGGCGCAGCGACAAAAAGACTCAACGCACACGCATATTGCTTTCGGAAAAAATAATATGAAATGAAAAATAGAAAAAATAACTAAAAATTTCCGGTGCTTGTTTGGGCCAGTGGGGGGATGGGGGAAAATTGGGATTCGCCCGCTTTATGTTGTCCCAAAAAAAAAGTTAAAAATAGTCCAAAAAAGTTAAACCTGCGAAAAAAGGCAGTAAATAGCTGGGTTGGCGCAGAGTGGTGGTGAGGTGGTAATGCAAAATGCAGTTTGTTCGTTCGCTCAGCTCAGTGCAATCCAGCTTCGGGTGCACTGGACCCGTTCAGCGCCTCCGTTGGTGGGTTGCATTTTTATTTTTCGGTTGTTTTGTTGTGTTTTGCTGCTGATGATGTTGTTGCAGTGGCTGGCTTTGACGTTGCTGGCGATGCGTTTTCGCATGTATTTATCTATTATATTACGAAAGTACTTTGGCAATTTAATATGGCCGCGGCCACAGGCCTGTACATTTTTATGTGCTCAAATTTTTTCGCTGCGTTTCGTTTTTTTTTTTGTGTTTTATTTTTAAAATTTTAATTTATTTATGTGTTTATGTACAAAACGCCTGCCATTTTTAAAATTTCTCATTTTTCTTTTTATATTTTTATATTTTTATATTTTTGTGTTTTATTTTTCATTTTTTGATAATATGTTAAAACATAATGTAATATGCGTTTTTATTAAATACATGTAAATATATATTTTGTTAAGTTTTCCTTTTTGTTATTTTGGGCATTTATCACAGTTATGTGAGTGAGTATGTGCGCTCGGCAATTCGAGTGTTTGATTCGAGAGTTAACCGCGCGCACTCGAACCCTGCTTGCATTTAAAATATCCTGTGTGGTAATTTTTTTAATGAATTGCCTGAGAGCCTTTTGTGTAAAAATTCAAATTACTTTAAAATTTTGTAGTAATATGGCAAACTATTCACATGAGTTTTTAGGTGAGTTTCTGTAACAAGCGCATGTAGCCACTCCCAGCAACTGTGATGAACTTAATTATTTTCTTTTCCAAACTAAATTTTTTTCTCGGAAGTCAATTAACAATAGCATTCACAAAATATTGTTAAGAGGTGGGGGGAAACGAATTTCGATCAGTACTTTACATCCGTCAGTGTATAAATAACAAGTAACTTTTTAAAATGACATCGTAGAACGACCCCTGTAAAAAATTGTATGGTCAAGTGATTCCATAAAAACATTAAATTCGAAATCAGCGAATACAAAAACCTATACTAAGTTTCGTAAAGATACTATTTTTCTGACAATCAATATCACAACAACCTTTCGAGATCTGAACATTTCAACGAAATCCACCCAATTAGGGTTACCAGACGTACTCTTTTAAAGAGTACCTGAAGTGCTCTGTTTTAGGTCTCTCTCTTTTTCTTCTTTCTTTATCATATCACAACTGAATGTATCGACTGTGTAAGGTAACCAATATGTATTATTCGTCAGAACTAAAAAAAAACCCTTTCAAATATTAGGTTTGTTAGTTTGAAGCATCTTTCGTCATATCTTGCATTCAAAAAGTTACCAAAATTCTTAAATACAAGGATGAAAAAGAAAATTTATTATGGGACCTATCACCTTTTTAACCGAAATATTAAAAATAATTTTTAATATCTTTGTCGAAAACAATGCAATTATATATCTAAATTCTTAAGTTTGCTTTTTATCGGAACATTAGCCCCACAGAATTTAATGAAAAACGCATTACTTGAAAAAATTTTTGTTCGATAAAAAGGTTTCTTTGTGTTTTTTCGTGAAAAAGCATCAATATAACGGTAACAGATTTAGAAAAAGTTTTGATGCAAAACTAGTTATCAAATAGAGATTCGGAAAATTTATACATGTATACGTTACTAAATTTAAAATTATTTGGTTTTAAATATTTCAGCTTACGACAAAAAAAACTTTGTGCATAAATTATTGCATTTGGTTACTGAATTTTTTGGTAAACATTGTTTTATTCAAAATTTCAATTAGGGTTGAATTCTCCTTTTAATTTTTTGTTGGGTTTATAAAAAAAATGGCTGAAAATATTTTGATAAAATTTATAGAGGAAGCAATATTATTGCAAATTCGATGCCAAAACATTTTTTACAATATTTCTATTAGATTTTTCAAGGTGGTCGAAAAATCGACCATTGGCCATAACGTATACATTTTTTGGAAATTTAGATTCCGAAAAATGTTTCAAAATACCAATTTTTTTTATAAATAAAGCTTTTGAGTGGTTAGAAATGATTAAAATAAGGTATAGAATTTTGAATTAGACGATCACAACGTAAGATTGACACATTTTTATATATACAGTCAAGGAAAAAAGTTTATGTACATAGCTATTTTATTTACGGAGGCTTACAGCCACATGTTATAGTCGATCGAGAAAATCATACTGTAAAAATGTACCTACTTTTCAATATTTGTTCCTTGGATTTAAAAAAATTTTGTTTTTATGCGAAAAATTTCTTTGGTCAAAAACAAACTACTTTGTAAAAGAAAGTTTTGTGTTAAAAAAATGTTCCAGAATTTTGACAATTTTCCCAAAAATTTGTAATAGTGTTCTTTTTGTATATTCTTTTCGCCAGTGGTAATTTTTTCGACCACACAATTTTCTATAAAAATACTCTTTTGTATTTTTAAAAATGATTAATTTTCGGAGGTAAAATTATAGTTTAATCTTTTTTCAATAATACTAATTAAATTTTTCAAAAAGTATCCAAAAAAGGCTTCAATGTAAAGTCTCCCATATCGTACTGATTATTTTCTTTTTCATTGTCATAGAACCAAACCATCATTACACAAAAAACAATCCAGTAGTTTCGTAACTAGAATTTTTTAAATTTTTCTTCGACCAGGAGCTCTGTACTCTTTTCTACTCAAAACAATCTATTAACCGTACCCCCAATACCAAGTTTTGTAAAGATACTCTGAGATTTAAAATTCGGCCGCCATGTTGAATCCGCCATTTTGTCATTTCGGCCCACTATGGTGTTTCTATGTCCGATTGCAGAATTCATATTTTGAATTTTTGATGTTTTTGAATCTTTTTTAAAAACATTTCAAGTGCTGAAACTCATAAAAAATACTGAAATTAAATTTAAAATCCTTATTTCCCAACAATATAAGTTTTTGTGTTGTTTCTTCATTGCAGGGAATGAGCGATATATTGAACACCCCTGTATGATATACCTATATCTATATACCTACTTAGGACATTTTAGTTTTGATTCAACTTTATGGACTTAATCCACTGTGGAACTGAAGCCTCATATCTTCAAAAAATGTTGAACCAATTTTGGCATCCATTTCTTTTAACATATAGTCGGGAACGGAATGGGAGTGGAAGTGGAACGAAATAGAAATCGATCGGTGCAACGGGGAAATGGATTGTGAACTTAATGGGAATAGAACCGAAACAAACTGAAATTGAAAGAAGTTATGAAGATAATGAGAACAAAAAAAACAATTTTAGAAAATTATCTATAAAATATGCATGTACAGTTACAGTTTGTGTAAATCATAATCAAGATAATTGAAAAAATATCACATTGAAAACTTGTTTTTCATTTTTGCCTTAAACGATTGGTCAAGTTGCCCAATTGCATTGCTGAAGAATAAAAACTAATTTTCATATTGCTAAGCGGTTATAAGCTATTATCGACCATTTCTATACAATTTTTTTTTCGCAAATTTATTTAAATCGAAACATTGCCAGTAACCTCACCATCACCACCAGCCAGCTTTGCCCCATCGACCCATGCAACGCAATAAACTCTTTTGTGCCACGACAGAAGTGCACAGTGCACTTCTATCAACATTCAACGTTGGTACAAGGCACAAGCCTCTCGACAAAAAGCCCAAAAAATTTCGTTTGTGTACGTTTTCCCCAAAAATGTTGTTTCGCTTTTTCATGTATGTATTTTGGTTTTCCCTTTTTGGGGAGGGGAGTGGGGTGGTGTGTCAGTGTTCCTGTCTTCTCCCTACCCATCGTCGGCAGCATTTTAACACGCAATGGCAAATTGTTGTTGCTGTCGGCTAGTTGTTGTTGTTCCGAATTAAGCGCACACACATAAGTGCATTGTCAGTGGTGGCAGCGGGGAGCAAAGCGGCCAAACGGACAGAGGTATTCGATTGCATTGGGCACGACCGAAGCGGCAGCTGCAGATGCGTTTCCTATTGCAGCTTCAAAACGGCCCCGATGAAACGAGCCAAACTCCTGTGAAAACGACCGAAAAGACAACAACAACAACAACCAACCAACCAAAAAAAAAAAAGAGGAAACCAAAAAGAAGTCAGCACCATTTTTATTATAAAATTGGAGAGATGTTGGTACGTTTTGTTGACGGTGGTGGAAGCTGCATCAGAATCTGCTGTCGATGCTCTATGTAGTTGTTGTGGCAATTGCGTGTTTTAAGTGATGACTTTAGCTAGCCTGTGCACGCTAACAGTTTCGTGTTGTTATTAACATTAAAAATTCGCTTGGGTGGAGTGGAGTGAGCTGAGGTGCTACTGCGCCCACCACCACCCATCGGACGCACGGCCACCACTCCAATGCGCAAACCGGACAGCCTATGGAAAACGGAAAATGTTGTTTTTTTTATTTTATTTCATTTTTCATTTTGTTTTCTTTTTTTTTTGGTTTATTTTTGGTAATTTTCGTTCTCATTCTAGCGCATGTTATTTTTATTTTGTGCAGTTTTGGCTGCCGACGCGCTTATTTCAAATTGACGATCAAAGGGGTGTGGTAAGAATAAACAGAACCACATTTCGCTCATGTAGTAGTGTGTGTTCGAATGTGATGGTAACCACGGTTTGCCTTTTGCATTTTGGAGCCTTTAATTTGTCCACATTAATTTCTATCTACACATCGGTAAATGTTATAGAAATCAAAATCTATAGCATTCGGTGGCCATATTAACCAATATAATTGCAGCTCTAACTGAAGTACATGTACATTAGACTGTGCGCTATTTTCAGTTTTGTCTCTGATTTCATAACGCCCTTGGGTATTTCCTACTCTTTGTCCTAAAATCTTTCCAAAAAAATGTATGGCTATAGGATATTGCTTAATAGCTGCAATCACCGTGTAAACCAATACCGGTTAGAAATACCAAAAATATTTTAGAAAAATACAAGAAAACTAGAAGAATTACCCTTGGTCCAACCGAAGCTAAGAGCGATACTTTCTTCTACAATTTTCCGGTAATATTTTCATAAATTTTCACTCGAAAAGTGTTCGATAGTTTATATTTCCATTTCGTTCCCATTCCAATTCTATTCTGTTTCATTTGCATTTTTATTTCATTCCATTCCCACTTAAAATGGATAGTAATGTTTTTTCCTAAAACGTTCGTAACGCCTACAAGGAGGCGTGGTAGGTTGGGAAAAATATATATATATATATTGATATATTGATATTATTGATCAGCATCGAATTTTGAGTCGATAAAGCGATTTCCGTCTGTCTGTCGTCCGCCATTTCGCACGATAATTGCCGTAACTTTTGAGCTATCGCCTTTAAATGTTGGCATTCCTCTCATTTTGGCGAATGATTGGACGATATTGAATGGGAATCATCGGATAAGAACAACGCCTACCTCCCATACAAAATAACCGCCAAATTTGTATTATTTTCGTTTATCTTGGGAAATACTGATCCGATTTGGACGCGGTTTTTTTCATTTGGTTGGAAATGATGTCAAGAACGAAACTGGGACGAAATGGAATTGGAACACCATATCGAAAAATAATCGATGATATATCAAAAAATTGTCGATAAAATGTCGAAAAATAATCATACCTCCCTACACCTCATGAGGTATGGGTATATTCCCTTTGGTCTGTAACACCAAGAAGGAGACGTGTCCGGTACGGAAAAGTATATATATTCTTGGTCAGTGTCACCTCCTGAGTTGATTTAGCCCTAGCCGTCTGTCTGTCTGACGTCCTCTTTTCTTGTAAACGATTGCAGGAGCTACAAGAAAGCTAGGGATCCAAAATTTTGGATTTATACTTTTTAGGCCCTAGAAAGAGTTGGTATTGCAAATGAGCGGAATCGGTCGACTGCCACGCCTACCTCCCATATAAGTGAAAATCGTGTTTTTACCGAAATTTTAAGATTTCATCAAAACAGTATGAAATTTCGGGGTCGCTGATTTCGAATTTGATGTCGCATTTTCAAAATTCAAGATGGCGGATCCAATATGCCCCAGTAGATGTAGGGTATATATATGTCTGAAACTTACTCACTTGTTTATCTTGAGAAATACTTAACCGATTTGAAAACCTTTTCTGTATTTCATTCGAAATTATGTCGGGAACGAAATGAGAATGGAATTGGAACTGGAACAAAATGAAATTGGAACACAATTTTGAAATAGACCGGGAATGAAGTACAAATGGAAATTATCGAAACTCTGCAGGTTACTAGTTACTTACTAGTTTTTTTTTGTGCTGGACCCAACCTTTTTTCCATTATCGAACATAATGGCGCGGTGGTCTAGAGTTATCCGATTGGGATGAAACTTTGGGAATATACATTTTTTCGGTCCAATAGTATTTAGGGGATTGGGACGAAAGAAAAAAATAAAAAATCAATCAATGTCATTCATCAATGGATTCAGTTCGTAATATTGTCGATCAACTGTGACTTATTAATAAAGTTAAATTATTGTATTGGTTAACGATGTTAGAGGCTTCTTTCAAAATTCCTGATCTATAATATGTTTCAATACCAACTGAGATATAAGGTACCAAAGATTCTTGACAAAGATTCAGTGAGTATTCCAGTTTTGTATAGGTTCCCGGAACAAATATGACACACTCAGAATAAAAACGCGATGAAATGTATGGAGTGTCAGTACATTTGATCGCTCTTTTCCTCTGACCATGTCATATGCAAATCAGTGCAGGTTCCCATTCCACAATTGGCTACGGCATCGACATTTGTATATTAAGTATGTGAACGCGGCAGACTCCTTACTCATCTATATAAGGAGATTTTCGTCCCAAAAACTAACAAAAAAAAGCCTTCCTTGAACTTCAAAAAAATTGTTTCAATTTTTTTTAAAAAAAGTCAAAAATTTATAAAGTAAAATGGTTACCTAAAATAAGATTGAGTGATTAATCGAATATCTAATTGTATTTGAAAATTTTTTTTATTTTTTTCATTACAATTTTGGTAAATTTCCTATACGAAAAATTCGCTGTTACTGCCTTTGTATACTACGGCGATGATTTTTCCCTTGTACTGTGTGAATTAACCAAACTTTACGCATACACAAATGTTCGGTGCGAAAGAAGGGGCCGCGCCCGGTTCGCTCATTAATATTTTGCCCGCCCACTGGCCGCCATCATCGCCCATTGCCCATCTGCTGCTGCCGTTGCTGTTCAACTGTAGGCTCTTGTCATCGTTGTCCTCGTCTGACGTCCGTCGTCGCCGCCTAACAATGTGTGCGTGTGTTATTTTAGCGCATTTTTATATAATTTCAATGTTTTGTTTTGTTTTTATTTTGCGAACAATTTTCGTTGTTTTGTCCTTATTTCGTGTTTGTTTTCGTTTTTATTTTTATTTTTCATTTTGTGCAGTCTCGTTCGTTCGTCCTTGCGCATCCCCTTTGGCCCACGTGGGCCGATAGATTAACCAACGCACATAACAGTGCTGCCCATGCAATTGCAATTGCAGTGGCAGAAACAGCAGCAGCAGCAGCAGCAGCATCGGTTGGGGTTGCTTTTTTGGTGGGGCTGACATGCAACATGCGTGAATTGGGGGTTGCACATGTATGACTTCTGCATGTGTGTGTGTAAAATTAAACAAATGCACCAACAAAAACAAAAAAAAAACAAAAAAATAAAAAAAGGGGAACAAATTTGTATTTTTTGTGTTTTGGTGTTTTTTGTTGCCTGTTTGCTGGTTTTTTTGGGCATTTCGGTTGGCGCTGCATACACGAACAGTCGCCCACCCGCACGCATGTCGTCGCGCGCGCTCTGCATTCAATGTCAACCGTCGATGCGTTGCATGGCGTTGGAAAAAGTTTTGTGAGCCTCACAAATGCGAATGAGCGGCGGCGACGGCGAAACTTTTGCAAATTCGTTTGGGGCTTCGGTACGGTTAGGCGAGGTTCGAAGGGGCTAGCGGGGGACCGCACTGTTCGTTCTGGTCAATTGCTACACAAAGTAGGTGAGCGGGAGCGCATGTCAATTAGAGCGAGTGAGAATGAGTAGTTTTTGTTTTATTTTTATGAATTTTGTGTGCGTTTTTTTTTTGCTTTTTGTTTTTTGGTGTCCATGATGGGCCTATATTGGCGGGATTTGAAAAGTTTGCTTATTATTGCGATGCGTGTACTTTGCGCCGTTATTGTGTGGACACATAACTAGATATAATGAGCTTTACACAGTGGCTGTGGGTGATGAAATTTCGGGCAGAAATTTTGTTTTGTTTACTACGCGTTTTCGATATCTGACTGACTTGCTGTAATGGTATCCACCTGCAGAGGTACTTAGCTGTTTCAAATAGGTTATGAAATTATTTAGGTGAAAGTAACCAAAAAGCAAGTTGCAGGGCTGATCATTTTCTAGCTAGGTTGGGTTAATTTATTGACACACAGGATCAGGATTCGACACACAGGATCTGAACTCTCTCTTTACAGTCGAAAGATCACAGTTACTGTTTCCAGTTCTAGTTTCAAATTTTTAAAATGTCGAAATCGGTTTCGGTTCCCAGATTTTCTAAAATATTGGTTTCGGTTCCGGTTTCAGTCCATACAGTCCAAAAAAGTTTACATTTAAAAAAAAAAGTAAAGAGGACAATTTTAAAAATTTGTAATTGCTTGTTGTTGTTGTTTTTGCGGTTCTCAGATTTAAAAAAATATTGATTCCGGTTTCGGTTTCAGTTCCCAGATTATTCAAATTTTTGGTTTCGGTTTCACGAATTGAAACGATTTCGCTTTCAGAACCGGTTCTTGGCTGTCCCTGCTTACGAGTCCCATTTGAATACCTACTACTCTTCAGATAAAGCCTCACAGTTCCACTTAGCCTTTAAGTACTCTGCACTATATTCCCTTCAAAGAGATTGTGAACTTCCGATCACATTGATCACATTTAACTCTTCTTCTATGAAGTTTAAATTTATTTTATTGAATCCTTTTCAGTGAATCTTTGTGAGGCGCTATCCTATTTAATATAATCAATAAAAAAAGATCATATCAAACCCATCGAGATATCAATTCGATATCCTCTTTGCAGCCTTAAGAGATTCATGCAGAATTTTACGAAAAATACCCACGGTCTCATATATGCCAGTTACGGCCTTCCCCAATTGGGGTTGACACTGCAGTTCAGCTCGTTCGTGTTCGTTGTCGTTCCGGAGATAGGGGCTGTTTTGAAAAAAAATCGTTGCACATTTTTGTTTTTATTTTTATTTTTGTGTGTGCGTTTTTTTTTTATTTTGCAAAGGCTTTGAGAGCGAAGCGCACAAAAAACTTCGTCATCATCAAAAACGAACGAGCCTATGCGTGAGTCAGTGTGTGTGTGTGTGTGTGTGTGCGTGTGTGTTAGGCTGCCCGAAAAAGTCGACCAACGCAGTGCAATGCAACACAACGCACACATGTCCTGTTAACATGCAAACCCACACACACACACACACTCAAACACCTATCCAAATTGCGCCCCGCGCCGAACGGTTGTGATCCAGCAACTGGTGTTTGCGAATCATTTTTTTTCGCATTGATTTTGAGCGTTTTTCTGTTGTTGTTTTTTTGATCATTTTTTTTTTTGAGCAATTTTATATTTATTGCACTAAATTTTGTTGTAGTGGTCGTCGTCGTCGTCGTCGTCGTCGGTCACACTGACGTCGTTGAAGGCAATGCAGCGACGTTGGCATCGACGCTGACGCTAGCGTTACTCGCAGTACTTGTGCGAAGGACTAGAGCGGCATTCATTTGCACCTCCTTCGCACTCCGCCGCGTCTCCTTGCAACGTAGTGCGCTGCGCTCTCTCAGCCGCCATCAATATATGGTTGAGAGGGCAGGTGAGGTGCACAATTTTATAGGGTTTCGATTACTTTTTTCGTCATTTGGATTATGTTTTGTTGGTTCGGTTTGGTTTGGTTTTTTTGGGGGGGGGCCTTTTTTCGTCTTTTTGTGTTTTTGGGCAGATTTTTATTTTTCGGCGGATTCGTTCGGTAGTCGAGTTCTGCGAAACCGGGGCGAGAGGGAGCACTTACTGCACGTCGATAGAGGCCGCATGCGGTACAACCAACGCATGTCGGCCGCCCGAGTCCAGCGAGTTGTGTGTTGAGTGGCTCCGAATTTGAGTTTGAGTGAGTTGTCGAGGTGGTGGCTCTGGGGTTGGGTTCTTCCGTTTGGCTTGCTCGCTTGTTTGTCCATTGGCATGAATTGAGTATATGCTCCCAGTGAACTGAACTCTTTTTGTGCAGTGGAAGGAGAAATGCCAAAAAAAAAACCCGAACACGATACAAATACAAAACCAAATTCAAAAAGCAAAAAAAAAAATGGCAAATTAACAAAAAAGAACAGAAAAACTTGCAACAACACACATAATGCATCGTCAACAACATCAACATTGACAACATACAACCACAAGGCAGCGGCAATATCATCATAAACGCAATCGTCGACAGCAGCGGCGTATCTTCTTCTACTTCGTCTGCTCTGCTCGGTTCGGTTCGATTCAATTCAATTCGCCGACTGAGCCCAACTCAGAGGCCCAAAAACTTTGTCGAAATTATTTTGGGATAGTTCAGATCCGTTTAGATGAACATCAGTAAGCTTTCGGATTGGTCGTGTTCGAGCATTCTTCCTTCCGAGTAATTTTCTAAAAAATTCATTTACTAAAAAATTAACAACAAAAAAACATAATCAAAAAAAATTATCAAACTCTGACTTGAAAACAATGGAAAAATCTTTGTGAAAATATTTATAAAAAAATAATTCAAAATTTTTGGATATTTTCAAAAACAATTTTCGAAAAACGATAAGCAACCAACAATGGATTGGAACTGAAAAGTGGATTTTTTGCAAAAAAAAAAAAAGATAAATGAAAATTTTTGTGCAATTTGCATGAAAAAGTATCTTAAAAAAAGAACAAAAAAACAGCTAAAAGTTGAAAAATTTATATTTTAATTAAAAAAAAAAGTATCATAAAAAATAAATAAAAACTTTGTGTGCAATTTAATGTAAAACTTCATCGAAGGCAAGAACAAAATTGACAAACCTTCTATTGTATAAAACTTACATGTGTGTGTGTGCAGAAGTTCATATTAAAAAAATTCACAAAAAACAGTAAAAACTTGAAAGAAAAAATAAAAAAAAACTTAAAACCCAGTAGTCTTTCAAATCAACACTAATTATGCGGAAGTTACTCATAAGCGGTAAGTTTGCTTCTTTAGTCGCACTTGTCATTCAAGGAAGAACCCGCGGCGAGTGGATATGACCACTTATATGGGCAGCGCACAATCATTCATTAGATTCTATTACTTGTTGAAAATTCATATAAACACCTTAAACCACAGTCATGCGGTGTTCATTTTTGAAAATCTCTTTTGTATGAAAATTATTTTGTATTCCCTTAATTTTCATTTAGTTTAATTACGATTTCCCCAAAACCACAATATGACGTCGGCAGTATCACGAACTGGACTACATAACTGACGAAACTTATATTTCTTGAACTTTCGTATAGCATATACATTTTTCCACAAGTAACTTCAGTTCGTTATACTGTCGACGATGCGATGTTGGCAATTCGATGTAGATTCTTCTCTGGAATTCTAAAATATCAGTTTTCGAAAATTAAGAAAAATCTGAGGGGAACTGTGCACGACCCTTTACAATATCGATCCTTATCCGCGAAATTAACGTAAGCGCCAAATAGTAAATTTCACAAGAGTAGGTTTTTTCTACTCTTTTCTTTATGTATTCTTTAAGTTAACTGTCGCTTACGATAAAATGTAACCCTCCATATCATTTTATGCATTTCCGTAAAAAAATCGATTTCCAAAATGTGTTGCTTACGTTAATTTGGCGATTTAGCTCGACAACATCGATAGCTTATCAATAAAACTCACTAAGTTCATACATATATTGGGTATTTATCGACCATAAAAGATCACCCCTAAGTGCTTAAGGAAACCTTTTAATTTTGAA
Source organism: Heteromyza rotundicornis (assembly GCA_951394025.1). Taxonomy (NCBI): domain Eukaryota; kingdom Metazoa; phylum Arthropoda; class Insecta; order Diptera; family Heleomyzidae; genus Heteromyza; species Heteromyza rotundicornis. The sequence goes on along the minus strand of OX596010.1, from coordinate 11,843,315 downwards.
TTGAAGTATGAACCCAGCAAGTGTGTCAATATGTATTTTATACTAAGAAAAAGCAGATGAGTAGCTTGTGCCAAGTAGGCCACTCATCTTGCAATCATTCCTTCAGTTTGAACGTTAAAAAATTACTTCTAGTAAATATAGTTAGGATAATTTTAAGTAGAAAGCAAAAAGTTCGACTCTACACATTTTATAATATTAGTATCATTTAGCATAAGTATTACGCTTATGCGATATGAATAGTCAAAAATTAAAAACCCGGTTTCGAAGACAGTGTATTGAAATGTACACTCGACCGTACATTGTGAATACCTACTACTACCGCCGCTTACCATTGTGACTTATGATTATTGAATAGAACGTCATCTGTCTGTCTGACCTTCTGTCAAAGGCTCGGACTCGGACCCCGAAGCTGTGCTAATACTCTAGTTTCACAATATTCTCGATACCATTGTTAATTTTCTCCATTTTACCATTGCAAAAATGTAATTTAAGTTAAATACATTTCTTAAAATAAGAAGGAAAAAGGATATTGTTTTTAAAAAAAATCAATTTTAATACTGGACTTAAGATTAAATATTTGATTAAATATTTTCCAAAATCTCAGGACTTAAGCAGTTTGAAAAATCACTCGAGAGGTTGGAGAGTAGAAAGATTTCTGACTTGACGTGGCCTTGTTTGTCATGAATGATTTTGACGGAGCTATTTACTCAGAAGCGAAACGGCATGCTTTTGGCCGTGAAGGGCTCAAGTAATATTGTTTCCATTGGGACTTATTCAATTTTGAAAAAATCGTTTACATTAATGCGATTCATTTTAAGTGGGAAACCCCTCTAAAACTCGCAGTTGCCTAAAATCACTGTCAAAATTAACATGTTTTGAATGCACATCTGCACAACTGCACATTGTCGTACCTTCATTTTCTATTATATTGAAATCTGAATCTTCTTAATCATTCAAAATACTGCATGGCCATAACAATTACCATATTTAAGTCTGAATGTTCTGACCACCAGTAAGTGAAGTCGTCATTGCGCCACAACGAAAATTTCAACACAACAAAATACAACAAAATACAACTAAGAACAAAAAATGAATAGTCAACAGCGAAAGAAGTGTTAACAACAGCGGCCACATTATGCGGAACGCCACGCAATTGCAATTGCAAACATCAAAACAAAACAAAAGGCAAAGTGGCTACTTTATTTTAACACGCAGAGAGCTCCACATGGGAATCAACCGCAACAAGCACAACAAAAGGTTCGCTGCAGCAAGCAGTTGAAACTAGCAAAACTGCGTTTAGAGACAGACAACAGGAGTAGATAACACGGATGTGGTGGAGCACACACAAGGAAACGAGGAGTCATGCCGTGCAGCAAATAACTAAAGCAATGCAACAGTATTTCGTAGGGGATTTCCAGTGCCTTGCAATATGATTGGAAGTGGCAACCCGGCAATAGACTTGTAAAGCAATGAATTACTATTTCATTGTCAATACATTTGATGGAAATTATTGCATTGGCAATGGTAATTGCAATGGAAATGCATAAGGAATATTTAATTTCAATGAATCGCTATAAAATACTATAAACTAATGCAATTGAAATTGTAATGAAAGAAATGCATTTTCAATTACATTTGAGATTACCCGAATTATTTTATACATGAATGTTATCGAAAATGTTATCGAAACGTTATCGAAAAAAAATTATCGAAAAACTTATCGAAAAGTTTATCGAAAAGGTATCGAAACCTTATCGGTTGTTGTTTAAAAGATGATCAAAAAAAAAATATCGTAATTATCGAAAAATGTATCAAAAAAGTTATCGAAAAAATTATCGAAAAACTTATAGAAAAAGTTATCGAGCCACGTTCGTTATTATGTCACGTTATCGACAAACGATTTCTAAAACCTAACGAAAATAAATTTAAAATGTTATCGAAAAACTTATCGAAAAGGTTATCGAATAGTTATCGAAAAAATCATCGAACCATTATCAACCGCTCGTTATTATGTCGATAATTTTCGACCACTTTTTTATTTCCTTTTAGATAACTTTACGATAACTTTTTCGATAGATTCTCAACAACTTTCTATTTAGTTTTCATTACAATTACCATTTGTGGCCTGTAATGGCACGTAAATTCACCAAGAATACCAGTCAGTCAGACAATTGACACGATCAGATGTAAAATTTACCGAGGCTGTATACACTTTATCGGAAAGATGGGTTAAATCTACAAGAAGCCTTTAATACTTAAATCCGAACCCTGTTCCTATTTTACACTGACTGACAAAGAAGATTATGCCAACTTAAGAGAATTATACTATTTACCATGAAACTATGCGTGAAATCTATGCAATGTTAATTGAATCGCTCGAGTCGATATTTCCAAACCCATTAACTGTACTTAAAAAATTATGATTACATGTAAATATACTCCTATGATTGAGCATAAATGGCTTATCGCGCTTTAAGCGCCAACTCACAATCGACCAACGGAAAGAGCACTTGGCCGGACAACATCTATTAGCAACTAATAACAACATGCCAAACCGTACACCGCTGAGTAGAGCAAATTAACTCATTAATTTAGATTGCGGGCAATTGGCAATTGGCGCAATCGACAAATGTAAACTGCAAAATTTTCAATTAAATGAGGTTTGAATTTTCTACAAATTAATTAATAAGCGCCCTTCTGGAAAGTGCATAAACGCAAATTGATATTTAATACTTGACATTAGTGGTGGTCAGTGGCCGCAGCCGCCGCCATGTCCAACACTCAAGGGACGTTTTATTATTTGGGTTTTTTTCGTCTGTATTTTCATGACAATGATATTGGCCAACCATCATGAAGAGTACAAGAAGTGAACTGGTTCGACGAGGATTTTTTTTGTCATAAATTTCTTTCTTGGCTTTTTCAATTTTACCTCACAACAGTTGCCACATTTGAAAGTTGTAATGCGGAGCACCTGTTTCGGACCGGACTTTCCTTGACAGCTGCTGCTGTACAGTTGGCAACGATCGTGCAAGGAACTTGTCTTACATAATAGAAAGGAGGGGCAAGATGTTCAAACAACGGTAAACCGTAAGTAAAGGAATGAGAGAGAAAAAAAAAAGGAAGGAAGTAAAGCAAAAAAAAAAATGTGTTTGTGGCTGATGGTGCCTTCACACGTCAAACCACCGCAACTCAACACAACACAACACACTCAAGCAGAAGATCGAGAAGAATGCTATGCGGTGAATGATTCTTCTTTTCGAGTCTAATCAACTTATTCACACCAAGAAAGTAAATAAATTAAAAAAACAAATAAATAAACGTCCCGTGTCCTTTTGCGGTTTTGTTGGCAGCAGGCGCAAAGATCAGCACGCAGCTCACAACAATCGACACAACGTCATCACAAAGCATATGCATGAAATTATGATAATTTCACATTGAGGGCGTGTCACTGGATCAATTGCCTTAATTTTTGACACAGTTTCTCGTAGCCGCATGTGCCGAGAAGCGATAATCAAGTGCTGAGACTCTCCCTTACCCACCCAATGCCGGATGCAAATGGAACTGATTGTTTTCCGGGCACAGAACACACAACGCAAATGTGTTAAATTGTAAATTTTTGTAATGCAAATCGTACATCATGCCCTGACGGAACACATATTTCCAGTTCATCTAAAAATACCGTACAACCTGCCTTCTTCGTCCCACTGGCATACGCTGACAACGACTCACTACTACTGGCTCGTTTTATCATCGCAATACACACTTAAGAAAAACGCTTCAGAATAAGATTCGCAAATAAATTTGTGAAACACAAATAAGAGAAACATGCGCTGCTGTTTCGTCGGTTGCTGCTGCAATATTTTTGAGATTAAACAAAAATTCACGCAGCCGTTTTGACGGTCATTGCTCCCCGGCCACAAAGCACAAAACAGCACAAAATAAAGCACAACAAATTGCAAAGAATTGAGAATTGCAAAGAAAAGCAAAGCAAGGAAACACAAAACACATTCTTCACATCATCTACCCATCTCTACACATACACACACACACACACGAACGGAGACGTTCCAAAAAAGAAATTCAACATTTTCTACAAAAGCACACGACCAACATACAGAGCAGCCTTTAAGTACCTACTTCTTCCTCTTCTTCTCATTGTAGAGAAGACCAAAGACTTGCAACAAAATCTGTTCGGTTCTTTGACACACAGCACAAAACTTAAGCTTACAAGTTCTCAAGATAACTCAGCAAAGACAAGGAAGGGGTTCTTTCTTCCTACTTAAATGCCAGCAACGCCATTGGACTTGCCGAAAAGTCAAACAACACACAAATAATATCAAATGGCAAATTACTCATACGTCGTGGTCGTGAGGTAAAATGCACATGACACAAGTGCTGCTGCATCTAACATGGCAGAAGAGCACGCCGGGGAAGTGGCAAGAAACCACAAAGCCCGCTTCAGGAAGAGTGTGCACAACGAATTCATGTCGATGACGATAAACGCCAAACAGCCGTTTGTATGCAACAATTGTTGCTCCAAATTCTCGCAATACTGGTCAAATGGCCAACCACCATTTGCGCATCCGCACACATGCTTCTGTCTTCTTTGGAGTTTTGATCGTCTCCATTGCCCCTGGAACATGTGCAAAAGCCTGCTATTAGCCAAATTAACAAGAAGAAGAACTTTTCCTTTAATGCATAAGGGCATCATTATAATCATTACTAGATTATGGCAAACATGATTGCATTATTTGTGGCTATAAGTAATTTTATAATTTTATGTGTTCCATTGGTTTGGCCGAAGTTAAGGATCCCAAAAATTGAGGGCCTAGTGGTGCATTCATATCAGCGGGCTACTGTTGTGCTGTATGTTCAACCATTGGTGGATGTACATATTTTAGCTGGGTCCGTTCATATTTGTTGGGTTTACTTGAACTACTTGATTGGATAAAGGGCCAAAGAACCGATTCAGTAAAACCTTAAAGTATTGAACTTGAAGTATTCGGTAGGTTTTCAATTTTCACCTATTTTGATCTAGATTTGACATCAGAAGAAGTAGAAGAGTATGGACTGACAGATCGACAAGATCGCTCAACTCTACTGAGCGCAAGAATGTGTTAAGTGAAAATGTTTGTATTTGTACAAAGTATTTATTGCATGTTGTGACTTTTGACAAGCGTATCGATCTGCTCCTGGTTGTTTAATCGCTGTAGCTCAATATTCTAGATGGTATTTTGCTTAGTAGATCCGAAGAATATTCTGTAATCATCGGCTTACAAATGTTTGATCAGCGGTTGCGCTCGCCACCTTCCCAGTAGAACAACCATAAAATAGAACAGAATTTAAAGTCCAAATCAACCATTTGGAGCTGGGTTCTTGTGCTGTAATCATACCAAAAGTATATTTGACATTTCTTAGTCGGTTCCGTGGATATGTTGAACTCGGTATCACCAAGAATTGCTCAAGGGATAGCAAAAGGATTCAACTTCCTTAACCGTATATCCATTCATAAAGACCAGACTCTGAAGGTTGATCTCCGCCTGTTGTAGCGGCTCGTTTTTGTGCAAGAATCAGTGACAGGTGATAAAAACGCCATACGCATATATAATTCAGGGCTTGCAACATCATCGTTTTGACAACAAATTCAAATTGTAATGTGCTATCGTTGCCTTGGCGATCGTTTGAAAGTTTAATGATGCAATCGTGCATCTCGATATTCGATACTTGGCTTCTACAGTGTTTCGATACAGTGAGAACCAAAAATCCAAATTAAACGTACCTAAAGTGATGTATTCGATAGGGAGATACGCGATTGACTCCCAGGTGTATCAAGCTAAGGTCCCACGATTTCCCCAACGCGGTAATCCATCCGGCACATATGTTTCTGTATTGGCCTCTTTGGTTGCTGCCTGAGTGAGTTCATACGATTGGCTTCTGATTTCTTTAAATTGCGTATAATTTCTGTGCATTGGATTAATCGTACTTTAGCGTTAGAAAGCTGTGAAGTTGCGCCAGTGGTTCCTTCGCATTCGCGAAGAATTTCGTTAATTTAAATGTCTCTTGAAGTGTTAGTTAGATCAATTCGTTAACGTATGGACTCGAATACATTATCTCACTTACTAACGTATTTGATACTGTACTAAATATACTGCTGTGAAGTCATATACTGATATAAGATAGATTTGTGGTGTACAAATTCTGAGCTTTCCAGTCATAATCCAAATCTAAGATTTTGTGAGAAGATGCCATATTGTAATAAAAGCAGCACAAAAAGTATATCATCTCAAGTTCGACAATATGCACGATAGAGATCCGTGAGATAAGGGAAAATATGAAAGCTTTCTAATCCAAACCCATTTGATCCACTTAAGAAAGTTCTAGGATAATTGAGTAAAAAACCAGCATTTCTATTGGAATTTGCTTAAGCAGTGTGCGATATACATTTTCAAGGATAAATTGGATTCTTGCATAAAATAAAAGCACAATACTTATCAGCGGCAATTTGGCTCAGCAACATCGTTTAATGCTATTCTCAATTTAATATTTACTAAATATTTTTCTTACTAAATTTTTGGGACATACAGTATCTACTTATCAAGAAGAACAAACAAAAATTTAGCTTAAGTCGACTTACTTGTAAGTTGTTATGCCAAATAGTCACATACATGTGCCGCAAACATTACCAGCTAACCATATAATATTTGTTTTCCGAAAATGACCAAAATTGGTTTTAAATTTGAAGCACTCATATCTTCGCTTATCTCACAAAGTATTTTCCTTTGTCAAATACTTATACCATCAGATTGAAAGGTAGGTACGACAAGCAAGAACTCGCTAGATATGTAAGTGACGATATGTCAGTTTTGGTCCTAAACAACCCTCTCAATACATTCAATAAAAAATATAAAATACTAAAAAGCCAGTTTTGACCCCGACGTGATTTGAACACGCAACCTTCTGATCTGGAGTCAGACGCGCTACCGTTGCGCCACGGAGTCTTCGATACGGGTATTAAGCTAAGAGCCAATGAATTAATTTCAAACGAATCAAGTGAAAAAAGCTAAGCACATGCATATAAAGTTTTGCATAAATAATCGCTTATTCGCGTCGTTGTGTTGTTTCGGTTTATAATTAGAATGTGTGCAGAATATTTTGCTTTGTCTTTGCATACACAAAATGGTTTGTTCTTTTGGCAAAGGAATTGTGTTCACTCTACCGCAACTTTTGTGCACAAAATTACACAGAAAATTGCCCAAAAAAAAAAAACGGAGAATAACATGAAAAAAATTTGTCTAAAATGCACAAAAATGAAAAACAATGCAAGAATGCACTGAACCTTGCATCCGGTTAAACTAGAAATTCGGGTATATTAAGTAACAACAGGGAACAACAGCATTTTTTTTCGTACATAAATTTCACTTAATGTCAATGGGAAAAATTGCAACAATAAACGAAACGCAAAAAGGCAAACAGAGAATTTAACTCAAACAGATTGGTACCCCCTTTAACCGCCACCTACACCGATCTGGCATTTGAGCCTCTCGAAATGGCAAAAGTACTACGAAAAACGCCAACTTTTCGTTAGGCATCTCGCCATTTGTCGACGATCGCGATTGCGACTATGCAAGTTCGTTGGCAAAACGAATTCAGAATTTTTGGCAGTCATTGACCTCGCCGAGAGAATTGAGCGCGCGCACGCAACAAAAACACACACAGCACAAAACACTCAGCCAAAACAGCAACCAAATTTTTCGGCGAGAAAATCTCACAAGCGATCGTTGGTGGTTTTGTTTTTATTGCTTGGCTTTGTTGTTGTACTTTTATTAGTATTTGCGCGACTGATGATTGTTCCCTGTGCATTTGTGCACATAAGCACACACAGGGTGATTAGACGCGGGCCAAGTCCAAACACCCAGCCGCCAATGAACTACAAGTTTACATTAAGAATTTTTCAACTTTTTACAGACTTGAGACTTGACTTTGCAGGCGGCAGTCAATGACTCTGCGGCGCGATGCATTGGCCGCATGCTGTAATTAATTAAAAATTTCAAATTTCATTATCATTTAGAAGGAGAAAACAATTAGCTGCATTACAACTACACGAATGCTGTGAAGTTAAATGCGTTCAGTGTGACACGATCGGTGCTATGATCATCTCGCATGATTCATGCTTTTATGATGGATGCATACTCATGAATGGAATGAAATACCACGAAAAGGTTTGTGTTGCCCACAAGTGTTTCAGCTGTTGCGGTTCTCGACGAATTTTTACTTATTGAAATTTAGTAAGTGAGTGTAGATACCAAAGTGCTCACGTAAAGTTTAACACGACACTGTGAACTGATAAGGAAACAATCTGGAACTTATATGTTTAATAGTAATGATAAAGACTGTAGAGCACTTAAAACAGACTTCTCAGCGATTCATAAGTGATTGCCGTTTAAATAATGCAATTTTCAAATGAAGATAAGATAAAGATCGAAATTATCAGCAATGTATTAAAGTTCTTTGAAGGTTTCATTCATTCAATTTATATTGAGTCATGTCGTATATGTGAAATTAATTATAGAGACGTTTATGAACTCAGTTGGTATCTAATAGACAATATAGGTCTTAGCGAGCTCATTATTTTTCAAATTACTCAACTCTTTACTACTATTAAAATTTTCCAGTAAATATTAGCGAGAACGACAAGAAATATATTTGGAAACAAAATATTACCCTGATTGTTAACATACATAAGTGTGTATTAGACTATCCACTTAAAATAAATAGCAAATCGGCAGGGTGACCTTTTTTGTCTTAATACGTAAAAAACTGCTATGAGCATTATCTTTGGTCCGACCGAAGCAAAAATACCCTGCACATGCGAGTACGATACATTCTGCAACCATGTGTTAGTAATTTTTATCGAAAATCGGTATTTTATCATAATTTTTCGATATTTTTCGATTGTTTGTCGATCATTTCCATTTAAACTTCATTCCTGATTAATTTCACAATTTTGTTCCAGTTTCCATTCCCATTTCGTTCCCGACATCATTTCCAATCAAATACAAGAAACGGCGTCCAAATCGGTTAAGTATTTCTCAAGATATGTATAGGAGGTATGAGAATTTGTCGATATTTTATCACACATTTCTCGATATTCAATGGATAATTTTTGGATATTTTATCGACAATTTTTCGAAAATTTATCGATTTTTTATCGATAATTTTTTGATAATTTATCGATATTTTATCGATAATTTTTTGATAATTTATCGATATTTTATCGATAATTTTTTGATAATTTATCGATAATTTTTTGATAATTTTTCAATTTTTATCGATATTTATCAATTCCCTGATCCATTTAATAATTTAGTTCCAATTCCATATCCTTCCATTTTCATTCCCATTTCGTTTCCGACCTCATTTCCAACCCAATGCAAAAAATAATTATTCATTTATCTCAGTGTAGTTTCTTATTCTAATTGTAATCTTATGACAAATGTAAAGTGACTAATTGACATTAATTTATGGAAAATAATTCAAATAAAATTTAGTCTAGAAGTTCATTGCCAGCACCTTGATAACCGCAAAATCGTAGCCGTTCTATGAACTTTTATCTTTGCGTAATTAGGTGAAATTCACTGTACAATAGAATATATGACCGATATTCATCGTTGGCCGATAATGAAAGTTCAACAAATGCTTTTCAACTTGCGAAATTACACAAAATTTGTTATTCAAATGCCAGATTGATAAGACGCTGTAAGTGAACAGTGAAGCAAATATTTATTTTTCAAATACCTCCGAAGTGGTTCAAATGCTAGACAGACGATACATGGCTCGTCAAAAGAATTAAAAAAACGTTTTTTTTTTTTGAACTTAACACTTATCAAGTGACTAAAATAAATGCTAAAGTCAACACAAATTTATAATCACATTTAAAAAAGTATATAAAGAATTGGAACAGTCCCACAAATCGTCGTTGCCGTTGTGTGCTTGCATACACTCCTCGACGATTTTTCTTAATCTACGAGGAAATTGAAATGTCTTCAGCTTAATTCGCCGTCATTGTCGCGCCGACGTCTCTCTCTCTGCTATTGAGCAATCGCTTTTCGCACTAAATTTAAGCTCAAGTGCAACAAAGTAAGCTGGTAAATTTATTTTTTAGACTTTCGTGCCTGTTCCGTACTGTGGGTGTGTGTGTAAAAGTGCACGATGTTCTTTTTCAAAATGTTGATAGCAAATATTTATTTTTTAGCGCAAATATGATAAGTTTTGCACGCTGATAACGTTGCATTGAGCACTAAAATACATGAAAAGTATTTGACCGATTAAAGAACCAAAGGCCCCAAAAAATAAAATCTTTTTTGAAATTAAACAATTTTTACGAATCACGAAAAAGTGATTCGCTTCCGCCTTGTGAATTAGTTTAGTTTGTTGAGTAAATAAATGAAAATTGCGTCAAATTCAATTAAAATAATAAGGATGTCTTTGCCGCTTCCTAGGGAGACGAACACATTAATTTAATTAACTTTGCTGAAGAGCAAATTCAAATGGGGGGGAGAAAAAGTGACTTGAGTGGGGGAAAAAATGATTTTTGAAATTAAATACTGTGAAGATATCATAAATATTTGACAGGTCCTTGATAAAGATTTGTCATTTTGGAGATAGAAAATTTCATATAGGTACACTGCAGGGTTCTCACTTTTTGCTACGACATATGTAGTAGATATACGATTACAGGGGATTAGATTTGAAGAAAGGAGAGTAGATATAATTTTTTGCGTAGAGTAGTAGACATTTTTTTCAGGGTAGTAGATTTCAAGACAGAGTAGTACACTGAACCAAAAAGGTACATAAAATCAGTGAAAAAATAAATCTAATTTTCTAATTTCTTGAGATCTGACGAATCACATGAGTTCATAAGGGGCCTGAGATTATTTTTTTGGATCTACCCACTAATATTACCGATTAACTATTAAAGCTCAATTAAACTGACAGTTTCCCGGCCCTGTTAGGTACCAAATTTTAATATTTCATAATACTTTTATTACTTCTAATGCGAATGACTTAAATCGCATACAACTTACACTCCACAATCATCTGATCGATATCAATCAAATGCATTGTAAGCTGTTTCCACACAATATGTATAATGTTGTTCGTTCACTAAGAGAATTTAAATTTCAAAGGATACGTACTCGCCAGAAAAAAAAACATTCTCCACCACATACCCCTTTGCAACCATCCTTCACTACAGCCGGAAACAATTTAAAAAAAAAATATATGAACTAGAAGATGCTGAGCACAAAACACGAACACGAACAAGAAGAGAAAGGAAAGGAAATATTTTGAATAACATCCTTCAACTACCTACACGTCATGGCCCCGAGACCTCCCCTCCAGTAACAATACTCCTAAAGTGACTATACATCATAGCAGCTGCCTCGTTTTACCCACCTTCACCCATACGATGCCACGCCTCATGTCAAAAAAACTGCTTACAAAGATTTCAACGCGAAAATACCAAAAAAAAAAAAACAGTTCGGGAAAAAGAAGAAATATTAATCCTTAGCTTCAAACATTTTTCGGCATCCTCAGCTCCAAAGTGAAACACCCTTAATACTTAAAACGGCAAAGCAGCCAGCAACCAGCAGCACCCCATACCCCACAATCCGCGAAATTCGCACGAACTATTCAAGCCTCTAATACACAAATGTTCCATTTACTACTATTTCACATTTCTTCTTATTATTCGAAGCATACATACATATATAAAAAAAAACACATATATATACAAATTTTTTTGATTTAATGCACAAAGGAGAAAGATTTTAGAGTACCAAAAAGAAAAAAGTTGGCCCCCAACCCCACGAAAAAAAATGAAAAATGTGCCATCGTAGCTCGAATGACGTACAAAATCGAAGCAAAATCATAGTCGGAAGTGTAGGGGGGGTTAGGGTGGTATACGCGAGCGCGCCCTTCTTCTAATCCTCCTTTGCGTATTCCACATACACTTTTACTCTCGACTACTAAAAGTACTTTTTCCTTATTTTTTCGTTTTTTTTTTTTCGTTTTTTTTCCTCCAAGTAACTTTAGCTTTGCATTGCTTCGTATTCAAATTCATAATCGCAAAATTTTTATATTCTTCTACTACTTGTGTACTATGGGAAAAGTAGTAGTCAGAGTGGGGGGAGGCGGGTTGAGCTGTGGAGGGGTTGCAGCGAGGGGGTATGTGCGCTGTAATCGGAAACTTTCTTTTTTCCGCACTCGATGGAGTAGAATTTGAATAGAAGCTTAGTTTTTGCTTACAACGAACTTTTCGGGGTTGGTTTCTTTTTATATATTTTCATATTTTTTTTGTTGTAGTATTTTTTGTTCCTTTACTTTTTTTCCTTTTTTTTTGGGTATTTTTTTTCTTTTGTGAGAGAAAAATGAAAAGTTTATAATTACTTATTTTTTGATGAATTGGGTAAATAAAAATATCGATTGAAGGAATGAGTGAGGAGTGAGAGTACAAGTAGTATGAAGTAAATGGAAAGTAGAGGTTGGGGGCTTAATGGAAATTTTCCGTTTACATATAGACAACTAGAAACTGAATTGCTGAAGAACCCTGGCAGTTGAAGGGAAATTATTTCGTTTAAGGTTAAATTATGAGTTATCATTAATTCATTTTTGGATCGGTTTTAATTTTGTAGCTATTTTTGATAGAGTATTTTTTTCAAATAAAGAGTGGCGTATATATAATAATAGCACTCGTCAAAAAGACCAGATGGGAACAGTACCCCTTTCCGATTCTCTTTCATAACTAATGCACTATAACTGAAAATTTTATAATTTTGTAAGGCAAAACATACGAAACTTCAGGGTACACATTGTAAATAACATATTTTCCAAAAAAAAACTTGTTTTTTATAAACAAGGTACACTGATAAACTACTTAGTCTCTCAACTACCTTCAGACATTAATTAAAAAAATATTGATAAAAAATCAAAGTAATAGATCTTTTCGGGTAACCGGTACCCATTAGTCGTAGCCTGCAGCATGCCCAGAAAACAAACCAACATTTCTTTAAAAATGGTATCAAGTGTTTCTAAGAAAAAGGTAGCCCGGTAGGAAAGCCATCAAATACCGGTTACTTGAAAATCGCGGATCGATAACCGAATACCTCAATAAATTAATTGGTTTATATTTAAATACTAAATAAAGCAATATAATTGAACTTGGTGTAGCCTATAGCATGTTCAGAAAGCTCACACTTAAAAATGTTATCAAAGAGGGAAAAAACCGGATAGAAAATTTGAAATAAGTATCTTACATGTTTGAGTAGCCCGATGCATCTATCTCTAGACTGTGACTTTAACAAAAGAAAATAGTTAATCAAAAATTAAAGTAATCGATCTTTCCGTATACCGGATACCGGATTAAAAATCAGTATCCGGTATCCTAACAGTAATCTTAATTAAGAAAATTAACTAAAAGCAAATAATCAAAACTCATTAAAAAATTTCCGAGAATTCGAGTAAAATTTAAATATGCGCCCAACTATTCATAGAATCACTCATTAGGGCCAATGGAATCTGCTACTTTTCCTCAGCATTGATATGTCACGCCAAAGAAAATTCAATGCAAATGCAAATGCCTTATTGAAAATAGTCATCAATAAAATTTGCAGAATGCAGCCATCCAGTCGTATGTACGCTTCACCAAAGCCCAAAGCCCAAACTAAATAAAAACTTTTCGCAGCCAAGATAGATTCCATACAGTCAACAGAGCAGCGTTTCTCCACCAAACTTTATCGCATTTCATAAAACTTATAAAGAGAGCTGAAGGGAGAATGATGCAGCAGCAGCAGCAGCAGTAAGTAAGCAACAACAGCAAAGTGTCTGCTCTCCTCGCCAGAATAGTATATCAACTTGCTTAGTTGTAGAAATTATTGCTAGTGCCAATGAAAGGGTCCCACTGAGACCCACACCTCCACGCAAACGACACGATAGTCAGGCGACAGCCACCCCAACCCAGTGCAGTTCGGTGAAAAATTCCACCACTTGTACTTTTAAATGATTCCTCCGTTATTTTTTTGTTCTTGTTGTTGGTGTTTTTCATTGGCAGCCAAAATAGCGCACACAAGAAAAGCTGCGGAATTTATAAAATTTTCATAGTAACAACTTTCGGCTAAGGATGGAAACGCGAATTCCGCGCTTACCCTCTCCACCCCAAACCAACCTCACCATGCCAGGCAGGATTTCATCTGCTCCTTGGTTTCTTCGCTGCAAAGCAACATTTTATGTTGTTACTTATTTTCTTGGTGCTCTTCCGAGCAACTTCTATTTTGTAGTTTAGTTTCGTTTTCGCAAAAAGGCCACGAAAAAAAATGATAAAAAAGTAAAAAGTTAAACAAAAAAAAAACACAAAAAGAATACCATATAAAGCATAAAAAGACAACAAGCTGAGGTTTCATTACTCTTAGATGCAGGGAGCGAATGGGGAGGCGAGGTACATAAATGGCAAGGCAAACTTATCCGCAAAAGTTCAGGCACAAGCGCTGCTCCAGCCACTCAATCGAAGTGGGGCCCCATCACTTATGTATGCGCGGAAAAATAACCCAAAATATATAGAAATTTGTACGATAATGATGAGTCCTGAGCCCCTGAACCGCTCCTGTGCCAGTTCACCAAAGAAATGTAAAAATATTTTTATAGCGCATCTGAAACGCGAATTTATAACGTTAGAATAGTAATTTGGGGGTATGAGTGGTATAGCCAGAAGAGATGTTGCGGCCGGGAGGAGCGACGCAAGGTTTACGGCCACAAACGCTGTAAGGGATGTGCTTTGTGCGTTTAGGCAAAAATCTGCAAAAGGGAATGAGGACAAGTTCGTTAAAAATATTGCTCCATGGAGTATAGATTTTTTTTTACTTCTTCGACATTAAATAAATTATATATTAAAAAAAATAATAGTGAGCATCTACAAGAGCAACAACAACAAAGTGGCAAAATGAGGGAACCTCATCTCGAAATGGAATCTGAGTTTTATGGATTTCATTCATGTTTCATTTAAGTTTATGCAAAACAATTTATAAAACATTTCGATAAACTATTTAATTTTGCTTTGATGGACTTAAAAAAGAACACTGGGCAACGATTTTCAGTTTTCAAAAATCGTTTCCCACATCTTACAATAATTAAAAAAAATTAAAAACGATTTTCCACTCTAGACGAGGACATCTTCATAGCTCACTTCTAGCAGATTTCGGTACAGGGTTACTTCTACTGTGCTTTTCGTTTTGGACTTTTCTACTACTAGTATTGCTCTTGAAGAATTATCTCGACTGCACACAGAAAAAAAACTATAAAATACTTTTAATTGCTGCCCCGCTCAGCCGACACAACTCCACTCCCTGTTGTCGCAACATCTACTTTTTGATGTTGCAACATCTACTTTCTATTATCGTAACATCCAAATATAAAACAAATGTAAATATATTGGTAGAGGCAGTAGCAAACTGATTTTATGGTATCAGAAAGTAGGTGCTGCGTCAACAGAGATCAAGCGTTGGCGATAGGCTGGAGCAGATGCTGTGTCAACCGAATGGATATTTTGGAGCAGCGGAAAGTAGATGTTGCACTAACCGATAACATGCAGTTAAGCAAACATCGTGAAAATCCCAAGGGATAAATATAGTATAATATAGTAAAAAGTGATGATTTTTTAAATTATTGGTATTGCTGTATTCGATAGGAAATGTTTAGAAATGGATTTTTGACATGATCCGAGCTTCCAAAATCACGAACTTATAAAATTGTTTCTTGGACAATATTTATTTTAATGGGTTCGATTGGAAATTTTTAGAAACGGATTTTGGACGTGGGTCTGAGGCTCTAAAAACACATATAAATGGCTTAAAATGGGGTCTTGAGACAACATTTTTTATGTTTGATAAAACCAATAAATTGATAACAACGCTTATGTTTGGACATGATCTCATGGAGCCAACAAATTTTCAAAACCTGTACCCCTGCCGCACTAACTTTTTATCGCTCACCTAGAGTTTACAAATTTCCCATAGAATAAAATCATGACGTAAAGTTTCTAAATTTAGCATCTCAACAAGCACTTAACTACAATTTGTTGGTCCAATGAATATCATACACGTATCGATATTCCAAAGAACCTTTCTCTGCCCTCTTTCACTCCCTCCCTCTCGCCTCTTGTGTCAGCCGACACCTCTGAGTCTAACCTATTTTCAATTGTAAACGAAACTGATAACAGTTTACAATTTTGCCACAAAGACAACAAGAACGATTAACAGTTATCAAATGAGAACCTACTTAAATTGTTTTTTTAAACCTCACCCCCCGGCCCCCCCCCCCCCCCCCCTCCCTTTCCGGCACCGTAATAAAAACGTCAATGCATTTTGTTAGCTTTAGCAAAGAATCACTTGAAAGATAGCGAAAGCAATGAACTTTTTCCTACCAAATGCGAACGTATTTTGAAAAACAAACACTAACAGCTGACGGACGCTTGGTTGCATTATCTACGTTGCCCAACAATGAATAATTGCCATTATTGAAAAGAAGCACAAAAATATATTTGTATGTAAGTAAGTATAAAGGCGAATATATTGAAAAAGTTAATAATAAAAATTTTATTTCTTTCTTTCCTTTTTTTTTTATTTATTTCATTGAAATGCCATAAATCATGAGTGAGTGTGTAGAGTACAAGGGCCATGTTAGATTTTTAGCATGAAATTACAATGATATTTTTTTAATGTTTGTGTATGAGTAGCAGAAATTCGATATTGGTTTTTTAGCTATTCAAGTGAGTGTATGTGTGTTCACCGAAGGATAATGGGAAAACTTATATTTAATTCATATCGTCTAGGAGGACTCGGCCCCTTACTACTGCACACTGGCGATAATCATCATCAATACAATAGAGGCTTTCGAAATGAAAAATTAAAAAAATTCCAAATGCCCATAAACATTTTTGCCACTTCACAGACACACACAGACACACACACATACATACATAAATCCACATTATATTACATTGCTCTCGCAATTTTTTTTAGTTCTCTTTTTTTTTTTTGTGGTGTTACCTCGAAAAGCCCATTACAAAGCAGAATCAGCCATGAACCGAGGGAGGGGGGGTTGTTTTATTTTTTGAAATAATACAAAAACAAAGTTAAAACACTCCTCACACAAAAGTAATAATGCATGGGGTCGTGGTCCATTTGACACCATTTACACCGGGCCAAACCACGACCTCCCCCCCAACCAGGAAGCACAATATCCTGCCACAGTACCTACGCCACCTTCAGTAGCCTCCTCCCAATCAAAATTAAACTTAACATTACATATTATTATGAAGCTTGTGTGTATTTGACTTGTGTTTGCGAATTGGATTTTTCCATTTTCCCCAACAAAACACATCAAATGGGAAAAGCGTATATAAAAATGAAAATGAAAAAAAAATAAATATAAAAAAATCGTATAATAATATAAAATAAAAACCCTAATAATAACAATACTAGGTAGTTGCCAGCAGAGCAACCACACAATCCGCTATACACCAAGCCCCCATTGAAGCTCCCACTCCTACCAGTGTGCCGACATTAATATGTGAACATCAGTCGACGGATATTAAAAAGAAGAAAAAAAAACAGCAACAGCAACCAAATAATATTTGTTACATTCAACATAACCTCATAGGCACACGGTCACCACCCACCATCGGGGCAGAGCCAGCTACGTAGTGACGCCAGCGAATTACTTAAATATAAAAATTTCTCTAATAATTTTCGGTGATGCGCAACAAAAATTTCGTGTGTGTATGGCAAAAATGAGGCGGGTAATGCACTGTTCATTTACAACAACAAAAACGGGTATGACAGTACAGCACACAGTGCCAAAGTCCACAGTATCGTATTGTGTATGGCAAATCCCAAAGGATGTGTGTGGGGCAAGTGGCAGTCCAGCAGTTGGAAGGCCAAGGGAGGTTGAGCATTGGAACACATCCTTTCTAACTTTTTAATAAAATATACATACATTTAAAAAAACATTTTAACAAAGGCAAAAATATAATTCAAAGCGTTGAGCGAAAAAAAAAAAACTGAATTTCAACTGACCAAGCGTCCAAAGCAAAGCAACCCCATCCAAAGCAAAGCAACGAGCGCGTCTCTTACCCGCCGTCGTTCGTTCGTTCGTCACTACAACTTTTAGCGGATTTTTTATGTGCCTGTTTATTGTGCTCATGTTCAGTTTGTACAATTTTTTTTCCATTCGCTATTTTGCTGTTGTTTTTGTTGTTTTCGCTTTTTTTTTTTGTATTTTTAATTTATAATGTTTTCCAAAGTCTTTGGTCATGTATTTTTTACAAATAATTTCGCCACTCGCCGCCTCTGCCACCACTTCCGCAGTTCAGCCAATTTTAGATGGGAATTTATTCATATTACATTTAAGTACTTGCATGTGAGTGTGTGAGTGTGTACGAGTATTAGTGCAACTTTAGAAAACCCCATTATGGCATTTGAATGAGCTCACAGCTAAGCTATTGTGGTTTTTTTGTTGTTGTAACAAGAGTGCTTGTGTGTGTGTGTGTGTTAGTGGACTATAAAGCGATTATAGATAGTCAAAGTACCAAACAATTATTTTATTAAAATTTATTAGTTTACTTGCCGCGCTCATAATATCAGCTGCCACGCCCTTTTTCAAAATCGAAAACCCCGTTCAAGAATCTCTAGCCATAAAGCTATATATATGTGTGCAATTGCAGCTTCATTGGTCCGATAATGGCTTCAGGAGAGCATGATTTCCACAGTTCACATTTTACTAACACGACCACTTTTCAAATTGCCACGCCCCATAATCTTGCTCAAGAATCTCTAATCATGGTCTCATAGAATATACATGTAGAACTGCAGCTTCGTAGGTCCAATGATGGCTTCAGGAGAGCTACTCTATCTGTCATGCCTATTCTTCCGAACTGCCACACCCCCTTTCCGAAAAACAAAAATCCTTCTCAAGTGTCTCAAGCCATGGGTGCATGGGACATTTAAGTGAAGTTTCAGCTCTCTAGGTCCACTGGTTGATTCGGGAAGGTGAGGACAGATATCCGGACAGACAAAACATGGGATTTTATAGAGTGGAAGAAAAAAATGCCTGTAGGAGTATACTAGGTGGTGGGCCTTTGACTTATGATATCGAACGTATCACATTCGATCGTTGAAAAGAGCAACCAGAAAAAGAAACCTGTTCCATGAAGAGCCTCACATTTTTTCATTGGGTTCCATCATCAAACTGTAAATTATTTGCAATTCGCAGATACATTTTGGTTGATTTTTTGCCCATGCAAATTTCAGTTGCTAATGGTGGAATTTACTACTTCAGGAACAATTCATAAATTAATGGGTGTCATCGTTACTCGCACAGCCAAATACGAATTGAACTTTGATAATAATTTCAGAACAAAAGTCATCTTGAAAGCATTAAGTTCAATGAGTAGCAGTCAAGAGTCTCTCACATCATCAACAACAACAACAACAACATCATCACCACCTGCAAAGCGATTGTTGTTGTTTGTGTTGTCGTCGCGGTTGTTGTCGTTGTAGCAGGCATCGTCATCGTTTTCTTCCTCTGTGCTATATATACAAATACTTTTTTTTTATCAACACAAATCATTGCCATTGCTTGCAATGAACAATAATGCAACAGGTGACGAAAGCGCTGACGAGTATAAGCAAAAACGACAACAACGCTGTACCCACGTTCTGCCGGATATGCTTGATGTGGCGCCACATCGACTCACACAAACACACACACACACACTTACACATACAAATATACAAAAGCATACACCCATGTAGAAAAGCCCGACAAGGATGCCTCACTGCTCACTGGCTGCCTCCCACCATCTCAGACACTTTCACTTTTGCCTTGGCTTTCGAAGTGGCCATGGCCGTGGCCGTGGCAGCCCCAATGTCCTTGTTATGGTTACCAGCATGAGCATAAAAAACATCATCACACGACGAATTCACACCAGGCAAGCGTTCATTAACCTCCCGCTTCTCGAGCAAAAAAAAAACAACGACAATGTCCTCTCACCCCATGCCATACTCTGGCAATAAGAAGACTTACTCAACTGTCGGCTTCCTCAGATCTCTGAATGCGAAAATCAACGTTGCCAAACAGCCAACGACCACGACCAAGTACCAAACGAAGCAGACGAGACGGTGTTGGGGGCGGGGGGGTGTGAAGCGGAGGATGAGGTGGCAAATGGTCTGCACACAAATAACACAGCGACGACGACGACGACGACAACGAAGGAGTTTCATTCTGGGAAATGATGTTAAACGAATGTCGGTCGACTTCAAGTGTTTGGACTTTTGACTTCCGGTGTCTGCTTGCGTCCTTGTGGGGATGGTCTGGGGCGCGGGGCTGCTCTGCTCTCTGCTTCTCGTCTGTCTGCTGACTAATGTATGTGAGTCAGTCAGTCGGTCGGTCGGTCGATCGTTCTGCTCGCAATTGAAATGATTATGCGTGCGTGTGGGTATGCAAGTCAAAGTCGAAGGAATCTTTTTCGCCATCTAACCATTGCCTGGGGTGATAATCCGCATAAAATTACAATCACACCCAGACACACTAAAAGCAGAAGACCAAAAAAAAAACAACACAACACAAATATAAGGAAAAAATGCAAAAAAAAAAAAAGGCCAAGGTCGTCTTCGATTTTCCCCAGAAAATACTTAAGCGGAACTCACACCCAGCCAGCAACCCCCCGCCCGTGTAACATGCGGACGCATACCACACACCACATGTGACGCATATGTGTGTCACCCGGCACAGATATATGTAAGCTCACTCTCGCCTAAGAGAGACATCGCGTCTCGCAAATGAAAATGTGTGTATGACCGTATGTGTGTATGTGTGTATGTGTGTGTCTTAGGTTTTTATTGCCATCCAACAACTTCCGGCTACAGTCAACAGGAGACGACGTAGACAAAATGCCAACACAACAATGAATACATTATCACGAACCATTTCCGTTGCCTTGTCCCTTGGCTCGCCACCCTACTCGCATGTGCGGTCGTCCAGCGTTAAATACTGCCCTGACTTTCGGCTACATCGTCTTCAATGTTGTCCTCTTCGTAGTCGTCTTAATACAAGCAATAACAGCAACTTGTTGCCGCCCTCACCCTTATCATCGGGCCCACAATCACTTACATTGACACATATGTATGCCGTCATATGAGCATGAGGGAGCGAGTGTGTGTGTGTGAGTGTGCTGCGATAGTTAACCTTCGATAATATGGAAATTTTTCGGGATTTTCTACCCCAAACCAAAGTCATTTCGCCGCAAAGCAACTTAACCCAGAAAATAGGGAAAGTCCTGCGACTTGCACAACCTGATTTTGTGTTGTTGTTGTTTTGCTGCTGGTGCTGCGCTGATGTGGTTTTTGTTGTTACTGGTTGTTGTTGTTGCGGTGTTTTTGTCGCAGTTGACAGAAAACATTGAAAAACAATGAAAATCCCATGAAATGCAAACAAAACTGGTATAGTGTTTGGGACACACACGCGCACACCGCCCAGAAACCCAATAGAAAATAGAAGGGATATCCTTACGGCTTAAGTGGTTGAAGAGATTTGCATCGTTATCATATAAGGGTTAAAGGGTAATTTACATATGACCGACGCTATTGCCGCTCAACACATACGATAACATGGCAATGGGACAACCACCAACAGGATATAAAACATAAAACACGTTATCGGAGAGCAGAGTTCACAGGTCACGCATAGTTTATGTCACTGGACAGCCCATTGACACGACCTTTACTAATCAACTGACCACGTGAATGAATGAATGTCATCGGACACTGGCGGAATTGACCCCTCTTCATTAACTGTGGACTGCGTACATGATTTCGAGTTAAATTTTAAGTAATAGTTGAACTTTCACCCCCAAAATGACAGAAATAATGAAGTTTATAGCCAAAAAAATGGCAGATAGTCTCACCACAGCAACGAAATGAACAATATTTACATGCGGAATCAAATTAATATTTCCATACCCCTTTTTTTTGGGAAAATGGCGTTTATTGTATTTGGTTTTGGTTTCTATGTGGGATATGACTGAGTTATTTTGAGTACTTTGAGAAATGCTGTCGTCGTCAGATGGTAATAAGGGTAAGTGGATATTCTGGCAAATACACCAACCCGTCAACTCTTTGTCCTGCCGAGTGTTTTTGACAGTTGGACTTGGTTGCTGATGAACTCTTTTGTTCTACTTGTTGTTGTTGGTAGATTGTAAATGACACAAAAATATGGCATCTCTAATTGAAAATGTATTAATGTGGATGGCTAAAATGTACGAGAGAAATTAGAACCACGAGTAATAAGGAAGATTCTTGGAAAATATCGATTGCCTTCGTATGCCAACTAGTCTTAGAATATTTGCTTTAGACAGGATATTATTTTTAGGCCTAAGGTACAGTGTAATTAAGGCACAGAGTGGCTGCTTTCCAAACGTGTCCTAACAAAGCTTCGGTAAAAATGTCCAAGTCATTTTCAAGTGTATAGGAGGAGCGTATCTCTTTAAGAGTTGATGCTTCTTGCGTACTCACGTGTGTTAAAAACACTGGAAGTTTGTACTCCTTAGGGATTATAGAAAACACCCATCTTGAACTGAAGGCATCTCAACTACTGAGTAATTTGGAGTCTCCTAATAACAAAATTAGGAATTTTAATTACCTTAAAAGAGGCTACGGCATGACGTTGTTGGTTAAGATGTTGCGCTCTACACTGACTCGATTGAAAGATATCGGGTTCAATCCCGGAGTAAGTTACAGAACAACAGCTTTCTAGTAAGTAAAGGCAAACTTACTAGAGTATAACTTACCAAGGAATGGCTCAATTTTCATTCGCCATTCAGATCCGACACTAAACTGATGTCAATTTGCCCCCGACTGCGTTTAAGGTAGGTTAGGGTGGTTCCCAGAACACCGAAAGACTTCCACCACATACTTCTTGTTGCAATTATCATGAAGTATATGATAATTGTGAGTTGAATGGTGAAAAGGGATATTACTCCAGAACTGGGCCAAAGTGCTGCCGATTGGGTTAGTTCCATGATTTATATTCATTTCATGTTCGTTCACTATATGAAGAAAGCTGAACAACACTGTCACCTTTGGAAATCATACAAATCCTAGATCAGTTACCCACCGGTTCTGTGATGTTTCCCAGTTATCCCGTCACTAGTAAATTTTACCAATGGGAAGTTCCTGTTCTCAAGTGATGTGAACATCTCTGTGCTAGATCGATTGATACTCCACAAAGAAAAATTAAAGCAGCTGCTGAAGTGCGAAGTATAAACCGATTCAAAGCCAACACAAGCGTGTCTATGTTTGACCGATAGTAATCGGTTCAGAACCGTTCAAAATATGATGTGAATCGTTTGCGTTCTATATAAAATTCGCCAATTCTCGCTATCTAAGGTGCCATAACTGATGCTGATCAGTTTGCGTAAGGACCGACACAAATCTTTAAATGGTAATTTCGCCTTTCAATTGAATTACCAATTGCTCACACGTAATAGATGCACTGAGAATCACATTTTATAAAAAAACTTCCTTAAATTCCAAGTAAATATTTCGAAGTAGTCTCAGCTATGAATTTTTTTCACTATGCAGCAACACTACAAGACAACTCACAAATTGTTCCTCCTCCCTAGGGCTCCGCCTGAGTCTCTTTGAAGCTGCTTTTGGAACCGCACATAAATTGTTTAAAAATGTTAATTAGCGCGCACTTACATATACACACACACTCACACACAAAAAAGAAACGAATTTTTGTTCAATCTAAAAGAAAAAGTTTTAAATTAATTATTAGAAACAGCGAAGCGCTATACACCCAACCCACACACACACACACACCTTCTTCATATATGATTTCAGAACTCACAACTGAGCCCCAAACACTACCTACATGTCACCTCCCTAGGCAATTTCCGTTGCCAAATTGAAAAATTACGAGGAAAAAAAAAAGAAAAACTTTTTTTACATTTTATACGCTCATTACATAATTTCAAAGTACATGTGCGGAATTTTAGAAAAAATTACAAGAAGCTCAAGGTACACGCTAATGAAAATTAAAATGAAAAATTGCAAATGACGTGGGGCACATTACGGCACGGTGCGCGGTGCGTTGCGGCCGTAGAGGATGCGTAGGCTGCGTAGGGGTACGGGTAAGGGTTTGGGTTCTTGTCAAAGCCATAGAGGCGGAGGCGGGGTAGTGCGGGCTTACATACAACAAATAATACAACAAAAGCAAAAAGAAGTGGCACAAAATGAATGCGAAGAAAAACTTTCTACAACAAACAGCCACACACGCCACCGCCAGCGTGTGTGTGCGTGTGTGTGTGTTCCTCCGCTACTACTTGTACTGTTCTCCACCTACCTCCACCCACTACTCTAACGTACTAAAAAGTACTATGCCGTAATGTGCACATACATACATTAAAAGCATTAAAAAACTACCCTTTTCCTAATTTTTATCTTAAGCACACAGCGAGCGGCAGCGCTGGCATAGCTGAAGAGAGTGTGGCGGCGGCAGCAATGATGGTGGTGGCCGTGTGTAGTATGTTAGATATATGTACATATATGTATGTTAGTACTCAGTACGTACGCACTATGTACAAGCGTACTTATGTCGCCGCCGTTGCCGTTGCCGCCACCATCGCTACGCCGCATAATATTAAATTCCACCTTCTACCGTTTTTTTTTTTTCCGAACCAAATTTCTACTTATATGCAAACATACGCGGAATTTCCCGCTCCTGAAGCGCAACAACACCAACAACGACAACAGCAGCAGCAACGCACTACCGCCAGCCATGGTGTACCGGAAACACCCTTCTAGTTCCTAAAAATTTTAAAAATCCCAAAATTCCCAAAAAAGCGACAAGAAAAAACGAAACGAGGAACGCACACGAAATAAATAAATATAAATATGTAATATGTACGCGGTAGTGGCGGCGGCAACGGCGGCAGCAACGGAGCAATATATAGAAAAAATATTTGCCATTAGCGTTCAGCTTGTGCTGGAGCACACCTCCCCCCACTAACGCTCCCTCACACTGTCATGTGAAAGGGCGCGCGCTGCGCTCCGTACAAGGACGACTGATTTACATTTTTAATTGTATATACAAAACAACAACAACAATAACGACGAGCAACAGCAACAAAAATTGCTAAAAAGTGAATTTGAGAAGCGGAGCTGGGGAGCAGGGGAATGCGTCGGTGGAGCTGGAGTAGTGCTGTGGTGTGGTGGAGAGGCTCACGGCGTCGCTTGTAATAACATTTTGTAATTTTTTTCCACGACGCTCTCGCATCATCATCAGCATCCTCGACTCGACTCATTCGTTCGTTCGTTAGTTCGCTCGCGAACGCATCTTACGTCTTACGCCACGTATGTCCTTTTTTTCACAACACCACCCCCCCCCCCCCCCCCCTATTGTTGTTGTATTTTTTCCCTACAACCCAAAATATTTGCTGCCCCGCTTTCCTTCGTGCCGCTATTTTGTTGTAGAGTTTTCGGCGTTTCATTTGCTGTTTCGCCGAAAAAATCCATTTTGCCTCGAAATGATGAATACGCCACGCATCCTTACATCCTTAAAAAACTTTCGTTTTCCCTCATTTCGTTGTTTTGTTTTTTTTTTTCTTTTTGGGTTTCTTTTTGTTTTTTTTCTACCGAATGCTGCTGCTTCATCCTTGGGTTTTGCTATTGCTGTCGTCTCGTCTGTTTCGCTGCTTCAGGTTCTGTTTTATTTTATTTTCTTTCTTTTTTTTTCCTTTTTTAATTTCGCTCTCAAAAATTTTTCTAACTTACACAAAAATCCTTTTTCCCGGCGAAAAACTAAGTACATCAGAACGTGGCTGATGCTGCGACAATGTTCGGTGCCATTCCTCAGTGATTTCGATTCGGTTTTTTTCTTCCCATTTTTTTTTCCCTTTTCGGTTCGTTTCTACCATTTTTTGGTGGGTTTTGAAAAACTGAACTTTTCTGCGGTGTGGTGGGGATAGCAACTGAGTGTACAAACGAATGTAAAGCAAAAAAAATGGCAACGTTGTATTAGACAGGTTAGGCGCGCACAATTGTACCTCTTCGTCGTAATATTAATGGCAATTGGGTGGCAAAATGGTTCAAAATGGTTGGGGAGTGATGGAGCCGTGAGAGTTGGGGGCTTCGTTGCAACCCTTGGTGTTGGTGGCGCATGAATATAAAACTTTATTTTACTACAGCTTCAACAGTCGCGCAAGCAGAGCAGAGCAGCACTAGAGCCGAGCACATAAAGCAAATTTATTAGAAAACATTTTTTCACATTTCTTTTTGCATGTTTATTCGCCTATTGTTGTTGTAATTGTAATTTTCATTGTTACGCCGTCGTTGCTGTTGTTGTTGTTGTTGTTGCCGCTGTCTCTGCCGCCAAATA
Organism: Heteromyza rotundicornis; assembly: GCA_951394025.1. Lineage (NCBI taxonomy): Eukaryota > Metazoa > Arthropoda > Insecta > Diptera > Heleomyzidae > Heteromyza > Heteromyza rotundicornis. The sequence goes on along the minus strand of OX596010.1, from coordinate 11,816,828 downwards.
GAAAATGTATGGCAGCAGCAGCAGCAGAAGCATCTTTTATAGCAGCATAGAAAGAATTATTGCCGAAGCAACTAAATCCCAGATGGCGCACTACGCAAGTTATGATATAATTTCCTTTTGCTTGCTAGAAATTTACTCGCTATGAAATTAATGTGTAGCGCAAAATGCAAAAATATATTTTAATTGAATACTTTGTTAATGTATGCAGAAAATCGTTTCAAGTTAAATTTAATTGAAAAAAATAAAAATTTCCTTTAATTATAAGCTTTTACATGCCCATGTGCAACTGAGTTCAATTGTAGTACATAAATTTAGTAAAAAAAAAAACTATTGCTTGAAATTTAGCATAATAACTAAGTGAATATAAGCTGAAGTGATAACTTAAATGAAATTAAGGTCAGAAGTCCAATTTGTATTATTTGCCAGAAATTGGAAAACATTTTTAAATCAGCAAAACTCGGCTGGACAAATAGGGATTAGGTATTTTTCATTATATTTCATCCAAAGGTTACAGAAATCCTGAAACATTAAAAAGGAAATTAAATCTTCGGTTTCAGCTGGTGAAAACACATTTTGACTGAAAGATTTTGTTGAAAATTTGAATATTCTGAACTAAAACCGCAAAACACTGTGTCGGCGGTATCGGAGCATTATTACCCAAAACACCCTGTTTTTAAAATTCGTGTATCAATTGAAAAGAAAAAAGTGTTAAAGGCCAATCTGTGGAAAAGAGGGTTTAGTTCACATTTTTTGAAAATGGGATTTTTGATTATTATAGATTTTAGCTTCGATTACGTGACTTTTAATATTATGGAGGGTAACTAACTGCACAAAAATATGTTCGACTGATACATATGTAGTATAAATTCTACCACAGAGTTATAAATTCTGCCACAACACTTGAAGGCGACGAAGAGTAGTATTATGGAAATTTTTGATACCCTACACCTCATAAGGTATGGGGAGGTGTGGCTATCTTCACTTTTGTCGAAGATTTGTAACGCCAAGACGGAGACGTGTAGGTATGGAAAACTATATATAATCTTAAATAGCATTACCTCCTGAGTTAATTTAGCTCTATCCGTCTGTCCGTCTGGCCTTCCTCCTTTCTTGTGAATGCGATTGCAAGAGTAAGACAGGCGGCCCAAACTTTGGATTTATCTTTTTTAAGTCCTAGAAGGGGTTGGTACAAGCAGTGGGCGGAATCGGTAGACTGTCACGCCTGCCTCCCATATAAGTGGAAATCGGGTTGTGTAAAATATGTAACCTAATTCCGCTGAAATAGTTCCAAACTTGGTACATGTTTTTGGGGTCGCTAAAATCGAATTTTATGTTGAAATTTCTAATTTCAAATTGGCGTATCAAATATGGAGTAGTAGGTGTAGGGTATATTTAAGTTGGTTTTGGACCGACTGAAACTGAATCAATTGTTTTAAAGCAGGTGGTGTCAGGAGTTTTTTGAAGTTTTTGGAAACTTTTGGGTAATGGTAAACAGTCGAAAAGAAAATTTTTAGTTGGCTACAAAAAAGTATCGAACAAAAGTGGCATAATGCGCAGAAAAGTTGAAAATATTACTTCAAAGTAAAAAATTTATAAGAAAAGAAAAAAAAATAAAAAAAAAAAAAGGACCATATTTGCCCAAATACACTCAGATATTTTTAAAATCCAGTACAATCAAATATGACATTAAAAATATATTCATTTTCTGATTGTATTTTAAGTATACTTGGTATAATGATTGCCTAGTCAGACACGTGTAAGTCTATACAAAAAATTTTAATATTTGGATTGTACAATTAGAGTGAACTTAATAAATTTTACAAATAATACATGGAAAGTTTTCTCGCTGAAATGCAAGACGCACGTATTTTCCTGTCCTTCACCATTATGGTATGTTCTCAGTGGCAATAATCATTACATGTTCATAATTTAAAACTAAGATAATGGAATAATTCAGCTTGGTTTTCAACTTGGTTAATAGTTTAATCAATATTGTTAACATTTTGTCGAAGTTTCGACTTCTAATTTTTTGTTATGATTTCTCGACTTCACTAAAAATTTGTTCTTTAGTGGAAGAAATATCTAAATGGTATTTGCAATTTTCTGAATCATTAATCAATTAAAAACCCTATAAAAAAGAAAAACTGAAACTTCTGGAAGCATCTTCCTTTTCCAGATTACCAAATATTTCATTCCATTAAATAATTAATTTTGGATTTACCTTCTACCACATCAAATTATGGACCAAAAAAATTGATTTTACGCTGACCTAAGCTCAAAAATGTATATAAAGTTCATATACAAGATCCTTCCCACCGTAAATAAAATACTTTGAAAAGTATTAAGTCAGCGTCGATTTCCGGGCATTGTTTCATGTGGCATCGATTCGCTTCCGTCAGTGCTTTGCAGCCCTAATCAACCCTTCATCAACTCCAGAACTGCAGCAACAATAAAATGTGAAATTAGAGCGAGCACTGCTAGTAAGATGAGGTGAGGCGAAGTGGAGTGAAGTGAAGTGAAGCGGTGGCCAAATGTAATAGTATCGCCTCGTTACAATGAAAAATGAGAAGAAACTGGAAAAAATTCCCATAAAAAGTATCCGAAAAGAACCACTACACACACAAACACACACACAGAAACCCACACCCGAACGGCATAAAAAGAAGAACATTTTTCTTAGAAAAATGGAAAATACAATAAAAAAATGAAAAATAAAAATGTGGCAAAGAAAAAAGGGAACGAAGTGAAGTGGAGGTACCCCGGCATTCACTCCCCTCGACTGGCTGCAACATCATCAGCAGCATCATCGTCCTTTGCAGCCGAAAAAGACGATGAAAACTACTTGAGCGCGCGCGGCGTCGGCAGTGGCGATGGCAATAAACATTCCTCTAAAAATTCTATACCCTATTATACCGTTATTCTAACGGTGTATGTAATATTTCCTTTCGACGAACCACCATTAAGGGTAGTTTCGGCAAAGAAATGAAAAATAATACAAAATAAAAATACAATAACAACAAACGGCAATAGCAATCGCAACAACAGCAACAACAGCAACAATGAAAATAAAGAATCGATGTAAAGTTTTAAGAAATCTCGCTCGCTCGCAGCAGCGGCAGCAGCAGTTGCCATCAGTCTCCTGACGAAATTTCCAACTAGAACCCGAGTAGCCAAAATCAATGAAGAACTGGACGGAACTAAAGAAAACATTAGAGCGCGCGAGTCTTCGCGCGTTTGCCTTCTAAATTCCACTACCGAATTTGTATTTCGCGTGCGCCCAATTCACCGCCAGGGTGGTACATATCAGAGAAGAAGCTGCGTTTGTGGTGGGAGGGAGGTGGAGGGGGTCCTGTGAGGCAACACCGCCGATTATAGTTTCCTAAATGGAGCACCAACTTGGGCATTAGTTGGTCTTACAACAATAACAACAACAACAACGACGTTCCGTCGTGTCTCATTTGTGGATTTGTCGCTTCGGGTGGCAGCAGCGGCGGGGGGCCTCAACGCGCCACAGCCAGAATCCGAATCTGAAATTGAAATTGAATAGAATGAACGACCGAATGTCTCGAAAGGACATTCGTCGACGAAACGACAGACGACCGCTTCGATCCTTAATTTTGCTTTTATTGAAAAATATAAAAAATATGTTTCATTTTATTTGAATGCCAGAATGCCCACGCTATTTCTATTGCCTCTCATTGCCTAACCCCAACCCCGACCACCGACCCACCAGGCAGGCAGCGCACTAGTCGCAGGAAATCTAAAGCAACCCAACTCCCCGCCGAAAAAAAAAGTATACCCAACTCCACGCTACCCCACCCCAGCACTCCCACTACAGCCATTAAGTTTCTCGCTGTAATAAAAAATTTTGTATAGATACTAAATTTTCTAGTTCTTTTTATTTCCTTTCTGGCATTAGTGTTTATTTTTTTGAAAAGAAGATTTATGTACAATTCGTTAGGGGTGAGTTACGACCTACAGCATTGGCTGGCGCTGTACGGTGCCGAAGATGCTGTTGCTGTAAGTTTGTTAAATCGAAAGGTGAGGTGGTGCGGTGCGGTGCGGTGTGGGGTACTGGGGTTGGCGGGTGGTTAGGAAGAAAAGGTTGGCAAGTTTAGATTTCTAAGACATTTATGGGAGAACGGTGCGGTGTGGTGTGGCGCAACGGATTTCGAACTATAAAAGGAAATTTTATATTAAAAAGCATTAAAAGCAAAAGAAAACTGTAATACCCAGTTATGCTTCACTATGCGAAGCTGTGTGTGCCTCAAGTCACAGTGGGGAAAATTTAGAAGACATTTGGAATTTTGAGATATTTTTTTTATTGTTAAAATGTTTTTGGTTAAACTAGATTTTATATTGGGTTCCAAACAGATTACATTAATGGATTAATAAGAAATACTTTAAATTATTTAAAATTTAAATAATTTAAAATTCGCATTCATACTAAATACGATAAAATTAATATGAGTAAGTTTCAGTCGGTCTTACACATACTGCGGCAGAAACTGCCCTATACCAAGTTTCATACTATTTCAATGAAATCTTGACATTTCTGTAGTCATATTTAATGCGTCATCTACAATTTTGAAATTTCAACTCTTATACCAAGTTTGGTATCATTTAAGTGAACATGTTACAAAACACGATGTTATGCTCTGCTTACACTCTCGGTGTCATTTAAGAAGCGATTAGACGCTGCGCTATAACTGTAAATTCGGAATGGTTTACTAAAAATGCCATAACTCCGACCCTGGTGGACCGATTTTTCTGACATTTGGTGATTCGGAAAGGTGGACTCAAGTACTCCAACAAAAAAATTCAAAATGGTGGATTCAATATGACTGCCGAAATTTTTCAAATTAATTTTATACTACCTAAATATAACCTTTCCTCTACCCATCTACCCATCTCCCCCTAACCCCTTCTCTCCTTTTTGGGATCATCGATTTCGAATTTGATGTTATTTATGGTCGAGGAGTTCAAGCTAGGGATCACGGGAAGGTTCACTGAAGGGTTCTTCACTTACGAGAGTATCATTTTCCATAAAGAATACTTCGCTTACCATTTGGTACCTACACTAAGCCGTAGGGCCCCTACAAACTCAAAGAAACGATTTCGTATCTGTGAATTACAGAAACGAAGTTGTCTTTATGGGAAGTTGCAGCTAAAGAGCGGTCGAAATGCCTTGCGGGTTGTAGTGTTAAATATTGATTTATCTATACATATCAGGACTCTATTGTCGGTGTTACAAACTGCCGACAAAAGTTATATACCCGTACCATGTAGGTTATTAAAAGAACCTTCAGTCAGAAAGTAATTTTTAACGAAATTACTTAATTTCTGATCAGTGCGACTATGTTACATCAAATTTATCAATTAATCAGATTCACTATTATTCAATTGAAAAAAAATTGATAACCATGCTCCCCCAATCAAGAAATATGAGTGCTTGAGTACTTTATTAATCGATTAGTCACATTTTAATGTATTTTCAAGCCAAAATACCCCAACATGTGAAAATAATTTCCTATAAATATTTGCGCTGCTCAAATGGAAGCTATTTTAAAATTTTATCCAAATTGACAACTTTATATTGAAACAGCTGAGTAAAGTTCAAACTCGAACAAAATAATTCGTTTGATTGCGTTTAGGCACGTGTTCAACTCAAATTTAGTTAGTAGCTACTGACTCATTTAAAGAAAAAAGTTATAAAATTTTCCATGAAACTCGAAAAATATTATTCCAGTAATGTCTGTCCCTCTGAGCTAATGAAATCCAAAATTCACAAATATTCCCTTCTTTGCAAACACTAAACCACTGTCAGCCCAGGCCAAAACCAAAACTTTCTTAAATTTTTCTCTTCAATGGATTTTAGAATTTGCTTTTTTGTGCTTCAACTAACAACAAAGCGGCGGCCGCAGCGCCACCACCAACACCACTATAAAGAAACGCCACAAAACGTGCTGCCCAGATATTTCATTTTCCAAGCCCTTGCTGCAAAGGTACGACCGGAGCCGCGCGCACATTTCGACGGACAGGGAACCGTCGAGAAAAACAACAACAACAACAACTACAGCAACACAGTAGCAGTCTCAGTCGCAGCAGTAGTCCATTTTTAGATTTATGTCGGTGATTATTTCTAAGTTTTGCGAAGGTAATAGTCCGCGGCTAGAGTTTTGGGCTCTTTTCTTCTTTGGCAGTTGGGCTCGCCTTTTACATTGTAACCTTTTACGCCACAATGTACCAACGTAGATATTCGCCCGGCATTCCTCATTACATTCAGCTTCGTTTGTTTTTTTTTCTCTTCTTGTTTTTTTTTTTGTTGAAATTTTTTGTTGCTCGCTGCTTTCTGTATACTTTTTATTATCCCCATTCTCGAATAGTGCAGAGCGCTTAGCTTTTAGTTCGAATTTTTTTTCGGGGCCAAAAAAGAAAATACAAAGCAAGCAGGCAAACAAGCTCAAGCTCCTACAAAAAACTAAACTTTTATCCTTAATACCCGAAACTTGCCTCCACATTGAGGGCCAACAGAGGGCTGGCATACGATGTGCACAGTTTTTTTTTCACAGCCACCCCTCTTGATCCTCCCTACATGCTCCCCCTGTTTAGCGTCTCGCGTACTTAGACATCTATCTTGGCATCCTTCTGCCGCTTTTATGTGTTTTTGAAAATTTCGTTTCTTTATTCGTTTGTTGCTCCGCGTGTATTGCTTTATGCTTTTTTCCACATAAATCTCGTAGTCAGTTCGCCTACCCCCTTGCCTCAAACCCAAAGCAACGAGGCAACTTACCCAACTGCCAGTGTTGCTCGTTATTCCATAGTTTGGCGGCGCAAAGTTGTAATAGAATGATGCAAGTTTAAATATAAATTGTGGCAACTGGCGAACGGTCGCGGGTGGCGCAAAGCGCTCCTAAGTGGGCCAACAGCGCTTGGGATAAAGTTTGACGACGACGACGACGACGACGATGAGTGGGTGGTGTTCAAATTCAGTGCGGGGAGTGTGTATCGAGGAGCAACATTATTTCAAGATGTGCACAACACGGAATATTATTGCTTTCTTTAGCAGCTCAATGGTTTGGCAATGAAAGAAAGATTTGGAGTTTAGGTTCTTAATGTGCGACGGGCGGGGAAGGGAGGGCGGGTGAGGAGCTTCTCCACCTCCTCATCGTTTGGGTAACGAAACAAACTATACTCTGTGTTACGCGCTTTGTAGTAGTCGTCCGCGGCATCTCTAGTGTGGGGGTAGTTTTATGTCGGAACTTTCATCGTTTTGGTAATTGTCTCTTCACCGAACGGAATGAGGTGGAAGATGAGGTTGAACAAGAGCATAAGGATGAGGCTGCATTGCTTTTGTTTGGCTTTTCTCTATTCCAGCTTTTGTTATTTGTTGTGTTATTCTTGTTGCTGTTGTATTGCGTAAATTTTGAAATTTTTCATTTCTTATTCGTACAAGATTATCGATTAAAAAATGTATCTAATACGAAATCGTAGTCGCGGCGCATCGCAATCGCGTCGAGTCGAGTCGACGAAGTAACTGTTGGCATTTATTATATAGCATTTGAAATGTTTTATTTGGCCATTAGAATGTTTTATGGCACATGACGTGCGCTGTTGTGCTGTTGTGCTGTTGCCCTTTCACCCAAAAGTCAATTCGAGGATTTTCCTTTCGTTAATTTATGTGCACTTGTAATTCATTTTTTTTTAATATTTTAGACTATTTCTTTTTTTTTTTTTGTTCCAACATAATTTTAATAAATTGTTTTTTACTTTCCAGCAAATCTGTTGTAAGACAAATTGTCATCAGGTAAGAACTTTATATTGAATGGAATTAGTTATTATACAATAAAAATAAGTAATAAAAAAAAAACAATGTTGGCATTCTCTTGACCCCGACGTGATTTGAACACGCAACCTTCTGATCTGGAGTCAGACGCGCTACCGTTGCGCCACGGAGTCTTGTACGAGACTTGCCTCACAATTTCAATACTTACATTTAATTATCGATAAAAAAACCAAAGGAAAATAAATATAAATAGGACATTTTACTTATTACTGATAGTAAGCATATAAAGTTCAAAAATCCAATCTAATCAAAAAGTTAATCATGAAATTTAATTATGATTACTCAACGAAGATTAAATCTACATACCACTTACTTTTAACTTAAAATGTATATTAATAGTAAATCTGAATAAGTCATAATAAAATCTCTCTCGAATATATCGTAAATATTTCCATTTAATATAATAATTTTATTTATTTAATTTGTGTTATTGATCTAATCACTATAGTGTTGATTACTTACTAAAAGTTAATAAACCTAAAAAGTTCATATTCATTTTGACCCCGACGTGATTTGAACACGCAACCTTCTGATCTGGAGTCAGACGCGCTACCGTTGCGCCACGGAGTCTCTTTTGTGAATTGTACCTTTTAAATTATTTCATTATTAAATTCTGATTTTATTTTAATTCGTTTTATTTATTGATAAGAAATGCTCTTGGAGCTCTAAAATAATAATAAATTGAAACCTTATTAAGGTGAAAATAGTACTCAAATATATTAATTAAAATGCTATAATTAGATTGTAAATGATTTCACGGCTCGATTTAAAAATAAATAAATAATAAGGCATATATTAAATTTAATCGTGAGTCGTATCACTTGATAGAGGCTTAGGTATTTCAATGGGCGTTTTAAAAAATTGTTTTTCGGCCGCTCACCGGTTTGTTTCATTATCATGTTGTTACAATTCATTTCCATTTTCCTGAAGTACCATTCTGATCCCGTTTCCAATCACTGTCCAAGTTTATTTCGATTCCATTCCCATTCAGTTTCCAAAAAATGAAAAAAAATAGTAAAAGATCCCAATGAAGCAAAAATACCCTGCCCATACGAGTACGAAAACTTCTTTGGACATTTTTCGCTAGTTCTACGATTATTTTATAATAATATGTACATAATTTCCATTTTTACTTCATTCTGTTCCATTTAAAAATGTTTTTCCCTTTCCATTTCGTTCCTTTCCCTTTCCATTTCATTCCATTTTGCAATTTGTTCCATTCCTGACATTTGTTCCCACCTAACGACATCAAAATCGGTTCAGTATTTAATAATCGAAAATAAAGGTATTTGAACGAACATTTCGAATGGGAGGTATGCGTGGTTCTCATCCGATGTTGCCTATTTAAAATACTAAAAGAATTTGGAGTCAATAGCTCAGTTATCGTACGAAATGACACACAGGCGGACATCACTAGATCGACTTTTGGGATGATGGTGATCAAGCATATATGTACAGTGGCCAGATAATTAGGGACAGCTTGTACTAAAAAAATTCTCAAAATTCAGGGAAATTTTCTATCAAAAAACACCTTTTAGGAAAAAAGGAGTTTTTTGACCAGCGTCGCAAAAAAATTGCCCCCAGGAAAAAAGTTTGAGAAGTACCTAGAACTTCAACATGCATTTTCTCGATACGTACTTAACGGATTTATGTATCCCTGTACTTATTAGAACGAACTCCAGGAGACCTTTCCAATGGTACACAAGTTAATATTCTTAAAATTTTGTAAGTCATTCAAAATTACTAAAATAGGCCGTCCCTAATTATCTGACCGCCACTGTATATTAGCGTGGTCCAAAATCTTTTCTTCGCCGGAGATCCACAATTCTCTTCAAAGAATTTAATTTTGTGAGAAAAATTTCACCAAAATATTTCGGTATCCTAGGTCAACATTAACACGTGCCCCTTGTGAGTCGAATTTCCGCATATAAAATGTATGGGAAAAATTAGATTTTTTAAAAAGCATGTTTCAAAATCCGGAGTAAAGCCTTAAAAATTGGAAATTTAGTAGAAATGGACCTCCCCTTCAGGTAATACAAAAAATTTTTTTTTAAAAATGTGTTTTTGGTGCTTTTTATCCATTACTTGAAGGAGTTTGGAGGTAGGTAAAAACCGCTTCTTGCATGGATTTCTCAAATTACCTCAGAATTTTGTTTTATGTTTTATAATTCACTATCGAACAGAATACTTACCAAGAAACTTGGGAGCTTCTATCTGATGTTGATCATTTTCAATGCAGTCCAAATAGAAGCAAAATTAAGAGGAATTCATCTGAAGGTGATAGCTCAATAAAAGGCATCCTTTAAAAAGCGATTAGTTGGTTCACCCACTGCTCCATCCACAAATACAAAAACTGTAGGCCGATGTTGATGAAATTTATATTTGAGATACTACAGACATGCCTTATGTCTTTGGCTAGTAACATACAAATTATTTCAATTAATTACATTTGCATTTTAATTTTTTTTTTTAAATATTTATTATTATATCTATTGACACCAATGTTGTGCTCATATTTTCCGAAAAACGTTTGAAAATCGGTAGGTAAGTAAGTAAGTAGCCATTGACAATATTACATGCATTTGTTTATGAAATCCTCCTATAAGTATATGACCTGACTCCAAATCTTTGTAATCTTTAATTCATTGAAAACACGAACACGAAGTCCAATTACGCCACCACCACAGAGGCCGTTGCTTGGAAAATGTGAAAAATTCCTCAGCACAAACTCAGATCACAACTCCCGCCACCAGTAAGCCGCAAGAAAAACACACTGGCATATTCCGGCGTTCGGTTGGTTGATTATGCGAAGAATCATTTTCCCGGCATGCCACCGTCGAATGACCGCCAAGCGGTTTGTTTTGATTTTGTGATTCTTGAGTTCGCTTGAAATCGTGGCGGCGGAAGTAAAGTGGAACAAAATACGTGTGCGTGGACTGTGTGTGGGGAGGTGGACAAATGCAAATAACGCATATGAATGGGTGATACGAATGACATTGGCGGTGATTCTGATTTTGATTTTGAGTTTGGGGCAATGGCATTTCCTCAGATTAATCAATATTTCGGCAAGAGATTAGCAAAGGAATTCCATGACGATAAAGTACAAAGCTTAACTGTACCACTGAATGATGAATTTGCTCTGCCTTCAGAACGATTTTCTTCCTTTGGGATATTTTGTGTCTATGCTTTATTATTTCATTGAGCTGCTTCGTCGTCTCCCCAATCCCCCACCGCATGAAAGTGTCTGTGTAAAATATGAAAAACCCATTAGTGGAAATTCCATCCAAAATAAAAACTCTCTTTTACACATCGTTGCTATCGATTTTTTATTATATTTTTCTCTTCTCGCAAAATTTTAAACTTATTATCGACAACTAATACAAAAGCAGTTGGCGAAAAAAGAAAACGAATCCCTGCGGCACTATATTCGTGTGCGGCGGTGTGCGGTGCGCTGGGCGCGGAGTCTGTTTAGTTGTATTGCCATCATTTTTTTTTATTATACCACTACAGTTGCAAACGATGTTAGATACCGGCACCACACTGCACCACACACCGCTCTACAACGACTCGCAGTGCGCGCAATTCCCTTTCATCTGCCAAGTGCTCCGTCGTCGTCGTCATCGTCGTCGTCGACATCCCCCGCATATATTCGCACCAGTTCCTTTTTTTCTTCTACTACTACTACTAATACTATTTTTTTTTCGCTTTTTCGTGCTTTTTGTGTGTGTGCAAACGTTCCTTTCAATTTTATATTTCTCTTCTTCTTCTTTTTTTTTTTTTCTTTTTGCCTGCGTACACAAAAGTATTAAAAGTAATAATAAGTACCTTTATGGCAAACGGCTCTGTGCATAGACATTGAAATGAAAAATATTTTTAAATAAAAAGGATACCTTCCTTCCAAGCATCCGCCCGCTAGTCTGTCCGTCGTCACACACACACACACACACACACACACACATACAGACATATACTTGTATCCCCCTAATATCCACTTACACTAACAACAACAGCAACTACTGTCGCCGTTATTGTAAAAATGTGCAGGAAGAAGAAAAAAAAAACGATGTGGAATCAACCCTCGCCACGCTTTTGGGTGGTTTGGGTTTCATCTATTCACTCAAAACTCAAAACTCTCTAAACACAACATTTTCAAAGGCAGCAGTCACATGCAGTACACAGTGAAAAAGCCAAGGCAGCAAATGCGATGCGTCAGCAGAGGCACAGCACCGCACAAGAACGCCAGGACACTCGAAGAGGATACACTGGCGAAATGTGACAAAACGATCAAATCAAAGGAAAAATGGATTCCTTTTATGAATACGTAGGGTATTTCGAAGAAAAATACTCGAAGGAGAATATATAAGATACTTGAATCAATTACTAAAAGATTCTATCAGAAAGCATCGGATTTCTCTTTGAGGAAAATCCAAATCAAAGACCAGAAAATGATGTACCCTCTCAACCGTTCGCCAAACTTATAAGAGTAAAATTTAAAATGGAAAGCTTCATGGTCGGGTCTTTAACCCGGAACCACATGATGCTAACGCCCTACAGATGCTATCTCCCAAGAATCGTTCAAGCAGCAGCTTTACGTTGCAACAACAACAAATCTCTCTTATAGTCAGTGAATTTTCAGTTATCCAGTTCCTTGCAGATTTAGTTCGTTGTAAAATCGTTTGTAATTTTGAAATCAATGAGTAACAGGGGGACGGAATTTTCCAAATTTTCCAGGAGAACTTCAGGTCAGATTAGGTTAGATCACATAAATCAATATTGCAGTCGAAAGCGTGATTTTAGCTGCCCTAGTACCATAAAGCAAGAACGATGAAAATAGATATCACGATATGAGCATGCCTCGTTCTGTATGACGAAATTGGTGAAACCTATAAGAAATTTTGTTGTCGTGATATCCTGATCTATATATGTTTCAATAGTTCTGAAGAATAGAGTAGAGAGGAGAATAGAGTAGAGTTCAAGCGAGTTTTCATTATCAGGTTAATTGCAGTTGCAATACCAGTTGTTTGACACCAGACCCGCCCTATAAAGCAGGACGAATTCAGCACTGTCGGTCTGAATTTCTCTCGATTGAGTGATAAGATGTAGTCAGATACTTTTTTTCCTGTGTCAGGCCTATTAAGTGCCTTCTTATCAATACAGATGAGTGCTTCACTAATCTACACAATCCACCACACCATTATGTGACTATCTACCCTAGAATCTTTACAATCATACACCTCTATTCGATTGAAGCCTTCTGATCGACTTGGGTCATCACATGTGAAATGTTATCCTCGATATTTCCACCCTAATGAGATGCAATATCATTTCGTCCTTACACATTAACTTTGTATCTACATTACTTGCGCTAGGACTCATTATGTCACACCAAAATATATTCTCTCATAGTTTCCTCAGTGTAATCTTTTCTGTTCAAGCATCAGACGCAGCACACCACCAACAACAACAAGAACAACAGCAGCAGCAGCAGCAGCACATACCAGCATAAAAAATAAGATGAGATTTTTTAACTGTGAACACGTAGTTAAAAAAAATTGAGACCTGTAAAAGAAGATGATGATGATGAACGAAAAAAAAAGAAACGAAACGAAACGAAAATAAAAGAAAACAGCACACATACAATTTTTGAAAAACACTACAACAACAACAACAACAGCAACGACAAGGAGAATACGAGCTTCGCAGGAAAGTCGCGCGCACATAAACCACCCTTGAAAGTATTTCGCGTTTCGAAAACACACAAGCCCACACACACACACACACACCAAAGCAAACAGTGGAAAAAATTATTCTTCTTCATGCCGCCTTGCCCTTGTGCCTTTGCCGCCCCTCACTCTGCACCTTTCCTTGCAGCGCCCTATGAACTTCGCGCGCGCTTTACTACTACTGATGAGAAACAGCAGCAGCAGCAGCAGCAGAGCCAGCAACTACCTTGGAGAGTATTTGCTGGCAATAAAAGTAGTAATCAGTTGCCTTACACCGGCCCGCCCGCTATTGCCACCTAGAAGCCACCGAATCAAGTTGCTCGTGACTTGCCGAGTTAGAAAGAGATGAGCATTAGATGAACAAAAAATACATAAAATGAAAAATTTTCAGTTTTTTTTTTTTTTTTAAATTTTTTTTTACTTTTCTTAACATTTTTCTATAACATTTGAAATTTTTAGTGAGTGTTGTCGCGCGCGCGAGCTCTGTGCGCCAATAGTGTGTACCATTAAAGGGGGTTGGGGGTGGGGGGTGGTGTGTTTACGGTGAGGTGCTGGCACAACTTGAAGTTAGTGAGGCGGAGTGGTTTTGCCCTTTACAGTAGTTGTTGCGTTTTGTGTCGAAATTACGGGGAGACATTAATTTTTTAGAATTGCGCGTAAAGGAAGTGCAGAGGGTTAGAAGGTTAGAAGCTGGGACGGGACGAAGGGTTTGGCGGGCCGATGGTGCTGCTGGTGCTGGGCCCTTGTAGTTATTTCATTTTTTACGAGCGCTATATGTTGTGTAAAATAGCGAGTGTATTTTTTCAAATGTTTCCCCAACGTAGAGTAGAGAAGCGCATCGAAGTTGTTGTCGTTGTCGTTTTCGGGTTGGCTTTTGCTTTTGCCTTTGCCTTTTTCCCCACTTTTTCCGTTGGCTTGTTTTTTTTTCCTTTTCCTATGCGGTAGTGCGGTAGCGGGTTAACAGCAAACTAAGCGTTCAGAAGTCGTTAAAAAATTTTTAATGTTGCCTCTATGTGTGTATGTGTGTTGGTGTATGTGTGCGCCATCAAACGGATGTAAAAATACGCGTGCAAATATTTATGCTGCGTTGCGTATAAATGTAGCAGTTTCCGCAATTGTCCCCTCGTCCATTTTTTTTTTTACGAGTTTTCTACCTCTCTGCCTGTACTCTTTTGTGGCATAGCATTTTCGACTACTCACACTTTACAGTGTCTGCAGGTTAATTTTTGCATGCAGCTTGTTGGCTGAGTATGGAAATAGGACCAATGTTTGCACATTATTTTATTCGGCAATTAAACTTCTTTTTCGGTTGTTTTTGTTGTTGTGTGGCAGTGACAGTGGGGGTGGGGGTGGTGTTATGCTGCGAATCTGCATTGCGATAATATAACTGCATTGACATCATATAGTCCGCATATTTGCCTGTCAACTAAGCCAATAAATGATATTATTTTTAATTTCTTTGCCTTTACTTTTTGCTGGATATTTCAGACGGCTTTTATTAATTTTTTAGTTGGTTTTTATTAAATGTGTATTTTATCGGCCCCAAGTTTTTTGGTGTGGATAACAAATGCCTCCCCGCACCGCCGTCCATCCACACTATGTTGCAATTGTGTAAAATGCCAAATCATAACAGCATCAATTCACACTCTTTTACCGCTCATGCCACACACACACACACACACACACACCTGGAAGCGGGTAATTGTGGCCCACCAGGAAATTTCATTTTATTTTTATATTTTGTCGATTTTTCCACACTTTTCCATTTTTCATATATGTATATGTATAATATCTAATAAGTTTGGGCGGTTGTGGCTGGCGGGCCAGGAAGTGTACGGGACATGTGTAAGCTCTTTTTTCACATATAATAACGGTATTTGCGGGCAGGCGTCTATATAATTGTGTGACTGTCATTATTTTGATATTATGTTAGCAAATACACTCCCACACGAACATACACACGGCCAAGTACTTGGCTTATGTATATGTGCATGTGTGTTTGTATGTGTGCGCACTTGTTTATGTAATAATCGTATAGAAAAGCATATATGGCATAGAGTAGAGTGCTCCTTATTCGAATTTTTGCATTTTTCACTTTTTATTTTTATGTTGTTTCTCGCACTATTAGAATGAGCCGTAAATGTGTAAATAAAAATAATGCACTGAAGGCAAAGTGCTGGGCCAAACTAGAGCTCAATTAGAAAGGATGGAACAGAGTATGGTAAATGAGTTGGGGCAAGGATACGCTAATGAGATTAACAGAGAAATTGAGAAAGTTTTCTTCTCTGTTGCTCCTTATGTCTATCGCTCTTAACTTAATTAACTTTAGTCTAAGCCACACCTCCCTAGTACCTTTTGGGCTCATGTTCGATCATCGTAAGCGCCTAGAAGCCTCAGAGTTCTTAACAAATGGGCTGCAATTGCGTATATCGTTGAAAATGGGTGGTATTACGTAACTCGATACTATCGTAACCTACAACAGAAATGGTGTCGAACGTGAGTTTATTTGGTTTTAAAACGAAGAATTGCTGGCAATACTATCGTTTTCGTTTGATATCGAAATAGGCGATTGTACAACCGGCATCACCTTTGAGTCAAACCAATTCTGGGATTACCAAGGCATATCAACTTTCAAACTTAAGCCCATCCAAATCCAGTTCAAAACTTTAATTTCAATAACACCAACTACCCATTACGTCATTGGGACAGACATTCTAACCCCAATTCCATTCTATCGCATCATTTTGCCCTACGAGCATAATTTGGCAATCTATCTCGTTCGTGCGCTGTCTCTGTCTATCTCTCATCTCACACCAATCTAACGGGCATAAAAATTAAAATTAAAAATAAAACAACAGAAAAAAGGGAGCCAGCCGCTGACGCTGCGTCAGCGACGGCGCCAGCGTGTAAAATTTAAAACCCCCAAGTGTAATGCGAAGCGATGCTGACAACGATGCAGTGCCGCGCGCGATTTCAGACATCAACCGAACCGGCAGCGCACCACTGTCAAATATTGTTGTAGCTGTTGGAAAGCCCAACAACAAAAACAACAACAACAACAGCAACCACTTCGCATGTGTGATGATAGCAAACGAAAAAAGTACGAACCCCAACGAGCTAAATTTGTATAGAAAATTAGTTAAAAAATTACTCCACACATACACACCAACACACATGTGCTCACTCATACATGCACTCATACATGCGAGGAGTACACACGCACACAGTCACAAGGACGCACAAGTACGACATTAGTGGGCGGTGTTAGAAAGTGTTTGTGCAATTTTAATTTTTACAACAGAGCGCGCGTACATTTTGTCATGAAGCACCCCATTAAGTAGAAAAAGGTTGGCATCCAGCAAAATCAGCAGCGGCAGCAGCAAACCTGCCTCCCCCCACTCCCAGCGTACCCCAAAACGAACTACACGCAACACACACACACACACACTCATACGCCATGGCGCACATGCAAATACATATGAACGCGAATTAGAAAAACTCGGCAGGAAAAAAAGGCGAAACTGATAAACAGAATAAAGAAAAAAAGACAAGAACAAAACCAACATGAAATATTAAGTTGGCAGGCATAAAAAGCATTTTCGGTACCAGGGGCCACCTCACACCCGCCACCAGCGTAAGTGAAAAGTTTCCAACTTGGTGGCTGTCACAACCAGGACCTCCCAGCGGATTGTGGCATCTCTTCCATCTCTATGGCAAATGGAGGCGGAGGTGGACTCGTAGGGGGGCATATGTGCGTAGTCGCAAAACATTTTTTTTTTGGGTTTTTTTTTTTTCTTCTTTCAAATCGTATCACAAACGCAAACTCTATTCGCATTTCAAATGCTAAATTACAAAAAATAAGCTCACTCATACATATGCAATTCACGATGATGCTATAGTACCTTCTATGTTATTTGGGTGTGCTTGTTGTTGTTGTTGGTGTTTTTGGGGCAATTAATTGAAGTGGCCGTGGTACATATTTACTGCTTCATATCTAGAGTGGAGTCTATGTGTGCGGGGGGTAGGTAATACAGCTTATAAGTGGCAGTGGTGGGCTTTAGAGGATAATCCAAAACTCCTTCCTTCAAGGCGAAATTTCAATGTCACTAGAGTTGGAGACAAACACGTATTCTCCTTATGTCTAATTTAGAAATACCAGAGAATTGTACTACATAAAATTCTAATATTTTGATTCGTTAGACCTCCACTTTTACAATTTTTGCAAATAATAGAAAGAGGCTCTTATTCCAGGTATTCTACAAATGGTAAGACATTAATGGTACACCATTTTCAAGATCTAGGAGAGCAAAAAATCATACAGAAGATTGGTCATATCTTTCCCGAAATATTATCACTGCAGTGCCACTTAATTGCCACAAGATAAAATAAAAGTTCCACGCCAGTTTTTGGGGGGCTATCAATAGGGCCTAATATTATTAGACCGAATTAACAGAAAAAGAGAAATTTTTTCGGTCTGACTGAAACTAAAATGCCCTACACATGCGATACGTTCTTAGATCTTTTTTCAATAATTACATCGATAACACTATGCGACAAAATGAGGGTAAATTTTTCTGATTTCTGATCTTATAACATATTTTGAAATATCTTGGTATACATAATTGTGTAAGTATGTTCAGCAAAAATGTTCTACTTAACCCTAGCAAGAATGTTGCTTAACCCATTAATGTCAGTTTTAAAGCACCCAAAATATCACAATTAAAAAAAAAATGTTTTTAATCAAATTTTATTTATGACCAGTAAATATTTATTTTAATGGGTTAAGCTTTTCAGCAGTATAGCTAGGCTAAATATAACATTTTGGTTGAAGATACTAACACGATCTCACTTACCGTTAAAAAGTTGTTTCAACAAATGTGGAGTAACCTCCTTTGAACTTTGACCTCGAATAACTCGCTTATTAGAGCTAATCCAGAAAAATTCCTTGAGAATGTTATTATGTAGACCAATACCTTTCAGAATCTGTTATCAGATCGGCAATCAGAATTTGGTGCAGAGTGTAATTTTTCGATATTTGTTCAATGAGTTTTCGATATTTTATTGTAGTTTCTTCGATATTTTATTGATACCTTTTCAATATTTATCGATATTTCAATTCCATTTGTTCCGGTCCATTTTCATTTCGTTCCAGTTTCATGCAAATTTACAGACGGACAGACAGACATAGCTAGATCTAGATAATAATAACAGGATACCCTTGGACAATAGTGTGGAGTGTATAAAAATAAAGTTAAATTAAGCAAATTCTAACCAATTTCAATACAATCAGTCGTGTTATGCCAGCAATTTTACAAATAGCATTCTTATTTCGTAACAGCCTGGGCTTGTGGCTCGATACTGAGTGATCCTTTGGATGGGGAGAGAGGAAGGTTTTTTCAATAGTGCAAATTTTGACCCGCTTTCAGATCACAAAAAGTAAATATTTTTTCTTGAAGGCCTTTTAGTTTGGAAATAAATCGATGCCAGTGGAATTTCCAAAAATTCAATGACTGCAAGGGCACAATTTTAAAGATTTTGAAGCCAAGTTTAACTTATGCAGACTTCAGAACCCATTTTAACAATAACATTCAAATTATTCATTACATTCTGTAACAAAAACGCCATCATGTTAAATTTCCATGGAATTATAACCGACAACCTTTTGGAAAAATCTAACCCTGATTTGGAATTCTTATCATCTGTACCTATTCCCAACTGCTTCAATGCGAAAAGCTGCAATTAGTCTAATTTTAAGCTTACTTCATAGACTAATTACACAAGGAAAATTAAATCTACACAAATTCCTTCACACCTTTCAACCACTACTGGCAGGACAGAAAAGCACCTTAACAACAAATTTGTTAGTAAAAATGAATTCCCAAGACACAATACCTCAAAAACACAGCACAGTGCCAGGCAACTGTAACAAGATTCACATTCTCATAACGCCCATTCATTGCAACACTTCATCGGGCCACTCCAGAGCGCAACACGACGAACGCCCCCACCAAACATCTCCAATAATGCGAATTCAATATAATGAAAAGATGAAAAAAAAACTGAAATCATTTCACTTTCCCCCATAGAAGATTCTCCAATTTATGTTTCATTTTTGCTGTTGTTGTTGTTGTTTCTTTTGTTATCTTTCGCTTTTTTTTATATCCATCTCTCTTAACTATTTTGAATTATTCTAACGTTGCTTTCATTTGAGAAGAAAAACGGTTTGCGAATTCTTTCGGAATTCTCTTAGCCAAGATTGTTGAAAAAACGCCACCTCAGAGCAGGCACAAGGCCAAGTGCGATGCCATCCATAGAACTTTTGGTGGGGCAAGTGAATAAAATAATTTGTCGTATGCCGGTCGTTGGGATTTGTGAGGATAATAATAACGGGCCACATTGTTTGAGGAGAGGAAAAAAATGTTCGCGTTCGTGTTTGACTCTCTCTCTCACCTCTGTAGTAACTACTTTCTTTTTTGCTTTCTTTTGGCCTAAGGACTTGTTGTCCTTTCACCAAGAAGAGTGGAATTTTTTCAGCACAAAAAAATTCTGTTTTTTTTTTGGTGTTTGTGAAGTAAATTTTCTCTTCTACCGGATAAGAGCAAGCAAAAGAGAGAGAAAGTCACGGAAAAATATTTTTTATTCAAAGAAAGAAAAAACTGTATACGCGGCCACGTTGCGCGCTCCTGGACCGAAACAACACCCCACGGCCGGCTCCTTCACAACTGCTGTGGTTTCTTTTGCTTTATGTACTTTGCGTTTCCTTTCGGGGCTCCACTGGTGGGTGCTTTGCCTGATGATTATGGCGACGATAATGATGATTGCAATGGTTTTGATGGCGTTGAAAATGAAGATTGCGTGAAGTAGATTTCGCTCTCCGCTCGCTCTCGTTTTCGCATTGGCCCGTGGAAATACTGTGTAGCTTCTTCCATTGACTTTGTCGTTTTTCTTTTCTATTTTTCGCTTTGTTTGTCTGTTGCCCTATTGCTTATTTTTGCTTCTTTTGCCCGTAATGTAGTTGTTAACTTTGGCAGTAAATTTGCGCTCTTCGCGTTCGACTTGAGCGGCGTCGACAAAGACGTCGACGCCGAGCGATGTGGAAGAAACAGCAAGCGAAGAAGGACCAAGTAAGTAAGGACCATGACAGCCATACCACCCCACCGCACGCACACTCACACACACACAGGGCAATACCACCACCACTGCCACAATTCTTCTTATTTTGTGGCAATAAATGAAGGCCACGGCGATTTACTAAGGAAATCGCCAACATCTTGGACGGTCAGTAACTGCTTAGACGTCGCCGGCTGATGTTCGTCGAAAGGAAAATACGAAAGACGCGTTGGTTTTTGTTCGAATTTTGGTTTTTGTATTTTAATTGGTTAGTAACAAAAAAAAAGAAACGTGTGAATAGAAACCGTTAAGATTTGCATACATATAACGGAAAGATATTGATGGAAATTGTGGAATTAGCCAATTTCATTAGTGCTGTGTGTATTTTAGCCTAATCTCCTACGGTCTATGACAGTTTCCATAATTAATAAAAAAAAATGAGAAAAAATTGCAAATAAAATATAACAACCACAATCGCGCATACACAAATGATTCGCATAAACAAGGAGTAACATTTTATAAAAAATTTAAATTTTTTTTTTTATCTGCCTCAACTCATTTGAACTTTTTTCGCAAATCATAAAAAAAAGAGAGGAGAGAGCGCACGCCAAAAGAGAGAGTTCCAAAAAAGGAAGAAAATAAAAACAAACATTAAAATTAAATACGAAAAAAGAAGAAGGGCCCAAGCGCGAAGGGCGCTAAATTATCCTTTTTCGGTTGGTTATTTTTATTCGATGCTTTTTCGCCGCATTTGCACGTACCTCCCGTACCTAGCAGCCCACCAGAACACCACCAATACCAGTGGCAGTTTTCCCCTTTTACCGTTACAGCCTCGCTCTCGCTCTTCTCGTCCTCACCTCGTCCTCTCTCGCCAATACTAGCACAGATTGAAAAGGAAGGTTTGAGCGCGCGTTTTTCGCCTTGTGTAGTGCCCAGCGAAGGGGCTGTTGGGGTTGTTCGCTGTTGTTTCATTTTTTCGCTGCTCCTGCTGCTTTTTTCTCGTTTTTCTCTTTTTATTTTTTTTTTTTTTTGCTTTTTTATATTTTTGTTTGCTCGCATCCTTTTTTTCTATCGTAATATGTGTGAATGTTGATGGAGTAGCGGAGAGCACAAAGAGAGGTGATTGCATAGTGAAAGGAAGCGGTAGGAGGCTGACTGGCTGGTGGGTGGTTGGTTGGTTGGTTGGCTGGTTGATTGGGTGGCGGCAGCGTTGATTGTGTGGCGTTTTTGGGCTGTTATTATTTTAATGGTCGTGGTACAGCGTCGACGTCGGCGGCGGCATGCCATGGAATAGAATAGAAAAAATATTTGAAAGCGCCGCACAACACTTTCAACTGCCGCCGCAGCAAGTTGTCGCTCGTTTGTTGTACGCGTTGTACACGTTCACTGTTGGTTCGCTCACTAGTTCGGTGGTCCGCTCCTGCTGCTGCTCGAGCGCTCTCCACAGAAAGGGTCTCCGAAACACCGTCGCGCTTTTATTTCGCTTTTCTTTTTCGGGCTGTTGAAATTAATTGTGTGCTAAATTTCTATTGTCGCGCTGCTGATCGACGACGCTGGCTGACTGCGACCAGCCACTACGAACAACGACGGAAGCGTCGACAGTGACCGAGACCGAGACGGAGACGCCAACATTGGCGTTGTTAGTGCTCGCCAGTGCTAGCGCGTTACACCGTTGCCGTTGTCGTTTACCGTCAGCATGTTGTTTAGTCCTTAGTCCCATGTCCTGCTGTTCGGTTGATTCACTTAACTGGAGTTCCGTTATCAAAAATAACATTAGTTGCTGTTTGTTGTTCGTTTAGAGTGCGTGTGTCGACGCGGACGCCCTTCTTTTGGAAACTAACGAATAGAATTGGAAATTTTTTGAATTCACCTAACGGATTTTTATGCCAGAATCAACAATTGAATTAACTTGCTACGAATTAAATAATACAACAAAAAAAAACCAAGTGCAAAAATGTTTCAGTTCTGGCAAGTTTTAGTTTTAAAAATAAATCAAAAAACTGTACTGTTTTGAAAACCAAGTGCAATATTTGTTCCGCAAACAAAAAAAAAACAAATCAAATAATAGTTAAATTTTAAAAAGCAACCGAACTTTGTTAAATGTTTACGTTTTCATTGAAACTTTGATGGTTTTTAGTTTTAACAAAATTCATGTTTTGTTTATGGATTACAAGTAACTGAGTATACAGCGCAGGACTTTCAACCCCATTGGCGGAAGTTTATGAGACGTAAGTTTTTTGAAGAGTAAAATGTTCTAAAATACCTTAATTAAATGATTTATCTATAGCATATTTACATTTTGATTAGCTTTTATATTGATTCACACTTGTATTATCTACTCATATTATACCCACCGGTGAACATTTTTCATAGTGACACTCAACAAATAAATACTTCTGCATACGTGTGATCTTAGTGCTGTGAAAAAATTAAATTAATATATTATCTAAACAAATTTTCAAAACTGAATTAGTCCCACTGTAAAATATAACGTTCAAAATCAAAAACTGCTTATAAATTTCCAATCCAAATTCCTCAAACCATTTTTTGTAGAACTTAAGTATGCAACTTTGATAATTATTTTTTCATTCCTGAAAACTTAAGCTAAGGTCCCACGATTACCAAAAATCTTTTGCAAATCGTGTGAATTCAATTGTATTTATTTGTATTCTGGCCCAACACCGACATCAACCCAAGGCGTTGTATAGATTGTCGTTTGATCTCCGGAATAGGGGAAATAGAGAAGTGAGACCTTAACTTTAGAAAATTATCGTAATGCCAAAATCATACATTTATAAAATTGTTAAGAAAGCTTGGGGTTAAACTCACTAGAAATGGGAAAATGTTATTGAAAAAACGCCAATGTACACCGAGACCAAAAAAAAGTTTTAAAAAACTTCCCACCATCCGAATAAAAGTGAAAATTGACAATTGTAACAGTTTTCGCTGTCAATTCAACAGTTTTTTGACTGTTGATTGATTTTTAATGGCGAAACTGTTATTTTTTCTCTCGGTGTTGTGCTCACATTTTCTAGGTTGTGTATTCACTTCATAAAAACATTACCAAATTTTCTACTACTTTTTTGTCAATCAAATGTTTTGCTGAAGAAACATGTGATCGATGCATTCTTTCTTGAGGTAATTTTACATTTATCAAGTTTTCAAAAATTGTTAGCATTTATTTTTAAAAGTTTGAAATTTTCTACACTTTCCTTACTTTCAGTTTTCACGATTCACGATTCCTGTGTATCAGAGCAAAAAAGTAAAGTGCAACATTTTAAGCTTTCTCATCCAAGCCATTTTGTGGTTAAAAAACATTATTATTCTACTCTGTACTTTTTTACTCTGTTACACAGTTCATCGTGAAAAGCCTTAGTGGAATTTTTCGTAAAAAATTACTTAGCAAACATCTTTGTATCACACATACTTAAGTTTTAAGTGTATGCACACAAAAAAAGTCGGTAAATTTAACCGAAAATGACGGTTAAAAACGCTCCAGCCCCTTGAAGTAAAAAATTTTACCGAACAGAGATGTTTTGCGCCATGCCTTTCATGGTTATGTGATAAATTACAATAACAACAACTTTTCCGAATATTTTAAATATTTTTTGTCGAATTTATTATAACAATTTTTTCGGTTAATCCTACCTACCAACAACAGTTAATAAATTCAAGTTCATACATTTTGAAATTTTGTACGTTTGTTTTTGTTGGTTAATTGTACCGACCTTCTTTTTCTGTGTGGATTTCAAATTACATACATGTAAATTGAAAATTGAGCTAAAAGTAAAACGTTCATTTGGTTTGAATTTTTCAAAAATTGTGTTTTAACAAATATCACTCATACGCCTTCTGTTCATAGACAGGGTAATTTTTAATTGATCATACATAATACACTTTCAATTACAGCTTAAAATTGAAAACATAATTTTAAAAAATGTAACAAAACCTGTTAGATTTGCTCATAGAATTGGTGTTAGAATTGACTTGGCTGGACGGTGGGGCGTATGAGTGACTTGTGCTAAAAAAATCTTACGAATTGATCTAGAAAAACGGCGGACGCTTATACTTTATTTTTAATCTTTCACACACGGTGTAAAGCACTCAAAAAATTCATGTCACACGTTCCTCAATTGCTTCCTATATTTTCAAAATCACCGATCACAAAGCGTTTTTTTAATAATTTTATATTTTTCACTATTATATTCTGAAAGATTTTCTACGAAATGTTTTGAAAAAATGTATGCGAAAAACTAAAGTATGTACCAAGAAATTGTAAAATTTCCTCTTAATAGCTTTTCTAATTTCCCTCGACTCAAAAACTTATTAAGGTGATTCATTAACGTATATAAATACGGAAAACGCGCAGTTTCAAAAATGAGTTGTCGAAAATGGTATGTTTTGACTATGTCCATTTGTATAACACCGATAGGTTTCCGACTTTCTATGAGTCTCCGTAATACTTCTTCACTAATTTTAGTCCACCAGAAAAGATTAAAATATTATCTAAAAAAAGTGAATTGAAAAATAAAATTCAGATTCAATGGAAAGTTCTCAACAAGAATTCTTCTTTGTCCATCTAACTAAATTTACAGCATTTGAAATATAAAAGTACAATTTAATACAACATTATTATCTCAAAAATTCTTCACTGCAAACGTAAAATACACAACGACACAGCGTTTAATTTTTTTACCGTCTACAGCGAACGTCACGAGATGAATAGAATTGAGTTGAACTGATCGTTCATCCAACGGTCAATGAACTTAAACAAAAACAAAAATGTGTTTTTTTAAATATAGATACATGCACATATTTTGTATAGACAAATTTTGTGAATTAAGTGTTTATAAGGTTTTAACAAGGCAGTCGCGGTAATTACGCCACCAGATATAGATGCGCTCACCCGTTAAAGGCGCTGACACATTTTGTAGATCAATTACCCCGAAATGCACAAACAACATTACAGAAAAGAAACGGAACGGACAAAAAATTAAAGTTATAAAAGCATTTATTTATTTATTTGTTAACCAAATATCCGTACAGCACAAGGTATTACAAAACAATTAACGAAAAATGTACCACGAAATCAAAAATTTCGAATTTGTGCGAATTTTAACATCATCAGCGCCGTTGGTTGATGCTCGAACGATATAGCGCACAGCCTTGATCTCTCTCTGTGTGGATCTTGGGTGTAGATGGCATTACCCGACTATTTGCTGTTTGTGTTCAATTGCATTGGCAAAATTAAACACAAAATATACATTTCACTGCCTAAAAGTCATACCCGACTTTGCATGTAGCACAAAAAATAATATTCGCCCGCGCGAATAAACATCACAAGATGTCAATGATCGTTGCTAGTATGGAAATTCAGAAAAAAAACGAACTTGTCTTCTATGTATGTGGTGGTATGTGACTTTCGCAGTCACACAAGTACAAGGACGCAAATGCAATTGTGTAGGTTTTGCATTTTGCCAAAAATTCATATATGCGTTGAAATTTTGTGTTTCTCGTATCTTTTTTTAGTATTTGCTTTATCTACTGCCTACAAGCGAATGTGTGCTCAATTTTTGCACATGCAGCAGTGCCTACAGGGGTTAATGTCAGTGCAAATGCACGAGCGAGAAGCGATCGTCTTTTTCGACACCACTTGAACGCAAACGAACAGAAATGCAAGAAACTCATTTATTTTGTGAGATAAAATTTTATATTACTGATGCATAGTATCGATGTGATTTGGTTTAAGTGATGTAAGTCATTTGAACAGTGATAAGTATGTAAATATTAGCCAAGTCTCTCTTTCGTTTCGAAAACACTTTTTGTAGTGAGCGGAAAACCAATTTTCAGACGATTACATCCACTATCGTCTTACGTAATAAGGATGTAACTTTCCCATAGAGCCTCACTTCTATATAATTCTTCTTTCCTATAACAAATTTCCATTCGTCCAATCAACTTTCAAGCCTCACATATTCTGACAGGCTCTGAGACCTTCAAAAGTCAATCTCAAATTCTGAACTTACGATTACTCACAGGTGCAAAGAAAAATCTGAGAAATAAAAACATGTTCGCAGTGTAGCAACACAGAGCTGACAAATATGATATAATTCTCTCGACCGCTGCATTGCCCTAACGCCCCTGAACGAACAAATTTCAGCTGTGGCAGGTCGACGTCTCTGCTGCGGCCGATCATGATCACTCAGCCCATAGAACAAACAATTTACTTAGCTCACAAAACGATCGAGTCGTCAGAGTGTGTGTTTTTGGTTCAATTGAGTGGTGGTGCTGCTGCTGCGCTCGCTTGTGTTCACGAATCCAGCAAGCTCAAATTCTACTCATTTTGGTTAACTTTTCCCACTTTTTCTGCCCTGGCCGAATTGAGTATAAAGAAGCCAACTTCTAAATAACGAACACAATTCACCGAAATTCGCAATTTTCGGCAATGTATGTATGTGCGACAACAGAGCGGCCGGGGCCCTATGCGACATACGGGCCATGCGTTTGTATATGTGGATATACAAGCGAGCTGCATAGGCGGCGCGGGATATGTGAGCGACTCCAACTTCGGCCGCTCTGTTGCTACTCGCCATCATCGCTTTGCTGCACTGCGAATGGCAAACCCAAAAAAAAATATAAAAAAAAGCAACGAAAAAAAATTAATTTCACATATATATATATAAAAAAAAAAAAAGAGAAATAAAAAACGTACAGGGAATTCTCTGATTCAATTGGACATACTGCATTTTTTTGAATTCAGTTGAGTCTTTTAATTCGATCAGTAAAGGTTTCAGTAACTAAAGTTAGTTCGCCAAAAACGCATTTTCTGTTTAGTTCTACACACAAAAAAAAAAGTAGGTAAATCTAACCAAAAAAGACGGTTAAAAATGCAGCAACCAAAAAACGTGGTAAATGGAACCAACTCAAAGTTGTTCGCGTACAATGAAAAATTGTTAGCGTACAATGAAAAATTGTTAGCGTACAATGAAAAAATGTTCGCGTACAATGAAAAATTGTTCGCGTACAATGAAAAATTGTTCGAGTACAATGAAAAATTGTTCACGTACAATGAAAAATTGTTTGCATATGAGCAATGAATGCATTCATTAGTAGTGTTTTGGTTGCAATCTTGTCGAAACTTGACGCTTTTTTATTTATTTATTTGCAACCAAAACACGACTATTAATGTCGCATGTATTGTCTGAAAATATAAAATTTTAAAAATAAAAATCTGTAAAAAAGAAAAAAAGAAAAATAGAAAGAAAATTTAATATTACAAAATGGAAATCTAAAATGCTAAAAATGAAAAAAGAGATAAACGAAAATCTGTAAAAACAAAAGAATAAATAAATGTAAAAATATATAATAAAAACCATTCTCAATATAATATTACATTTACTTACCCTTTTATGCACTTCACCCTTTGACCATACTGAACGCACTGATCGTATACTCGAATGACAAAACAAAAATCGTTGCTGTTGTAGTATGACAGACACGAAAGCACGCCGCTGAGCATGTATGAGCATGTGCTCATACATCGCAAGCAACCAAACTCAGCTGAGTTGCGTACCGCGATTGGGTCTTTACAATTTTTTTGGTTGGCGAACAAACAAAAATTTTTAAGGAACAACTTGATTTGTTTGCTTTACAAATTTTTTGGTTAAAATTTGAGATTTACAATTTTTTTCGATTAGCTAACCTGTTTTTGTACTTAAAAATCATTTAACAATTTTTCGACGATTAGATTAACCACAAAAATTGTAGTTGTTGTTAGTGTTTTCCATATAAAATAAAAAATTGTTTTTTTACAACGTTTTTCGGTTAGATTAACCCATCTTTTTTTTTTCTGTGTAGCGGTGCTTAGTGCTTTTTTGACACGCATATGAAGTGATTGAGAAAAGAAAATATTTTTAAAAAAATACAGAATAGAAAATACTATTACGAAGATTTCAAGAAAATTTACAAAGAAAAAAACTGTGGATTTGAAATTTAAAAAAAAATTATTGGCCTATCAAAAAGGATTAAAGATCATCGATAAGCAGTGAAGGAAGAAACTAAATACACTTAAGTGAAAGCAAAGACTTCGTCCAAGAGTGTCGATTTAAAGTATATTTTTTTAAAATGTTGCCAAAACTAATAAAAACAATTAAAATTAAATTAATTTCCATACAAAAATGAAATATGTAAGTAATTGTAAGTTAATTATTATATTTAATCATGTGATGTGAGGCAAAGATTTATCAGTTGACTATAAAAATAGTTTCGACTTTAGATGACTTTAAGGTCCACTCGTTTTTGTCTATTTGTTAGAATGAACGCTTCTTAACTTAAAGTAATCGTGAGGGAAATTAAATGTTTAAATATACTAACTGTTTATATATTTTATATTATTTTTAATACAAAAAAAATTGTTCGGTTTAGACTGTAAACTTTGGAGTTAGAAACCTATTAGAATTAGAAACCTTTGCTTGTGGAAGCCTTTTTTTACTCAACGAATGTTAACTTTGAGTTCTACGTAAGTACTCAGTGAATGTGAGTTAGATCAGTTAATGGACGTTATCGCAGATCAATATATGGATTACACTCTCCAGCCATATCACCAACTAGATTTGCAGCTTATCACTGCACATTGAAATCAAAAATATTTATGTGCCCGTACATTCTACGGAGATCGCGCTCACCAGTGATTCTTCGACCCTTCGCCAGAGAGTCGTCCGTCGTCTTGTAAACTTCTTTTTTTGCACAGTTCTTTTCACTTGCTTTTGAAAAAACTTTTATCAAGTTTGTCTCTTTAACTGCTTCGAAGGGGAAGCATAGCAGCAATGATTTGTGTGTATTATAGTCTCGTGAATTGGTTTTTTTTTTCAGTAAAAATCAAGAAAATGGAGAAGGACATTTGAGTCATGGCCTGCTTCTTCGTTGCTCGCCCTTATAATTCATTTACTCTTTCCTTTTGTATGCGAATTCGTTGTTGGTCGTTCCCTTTTTCGATGTTCGACATTCTTGTCGTTTGCGTTGTTCGCAGAAAAACGTACTTCATTCCCCACCGACGGACGAACGAACGTTTGGATGGACGAATGGACGTACGACAAGTAGATGCTCTGGCGTTGCAAATATGAATTTAGTTCGATATTTCAGCTTCGTGGAGTAACAACAAAATACGCACTGCCAAAACGCACCATTAAGTTTAGTACGTAGTACGTGGTGAACAAACGATCGCTACGATCGTCGTTGCGTTTCTGCTGAGGCAGGCGAGAATGTTGAGGCCATATATTTAGTAGATGCAGTATGAACAAAGGTTGTTGTTTTTTTTTGTTGGAAAATTTCTTTTAATTGGAAAAAGTGAAAGAATTTGTGTGCAATTGATTTTTATTACCCGCTCGCCGTGTGCATAAAGAAGCTCCAAGAAGAAGAACAAAACTGGAACAGTATTTTATTTTTTCTCTACCACTACACCTCAGGATTCATATTTTAAATCAAATCAGATAAACTCAGGAATTTACAAAACAAAAAAGGGTAAGTGAACAGGTGATCCGTTTTCTTTTGAGTGAAATAAAAAATGTTTTTTAAAAAAAAAGTGTGACTATGCTTGGAAGATTAAAATAATTAACATGAAAAAGATCCTCATTAAGCAATAAAGCTTTGAGACTATTTGAGTGTTCCATAAAAGAAATGTTTCCAAAAAATAGTACGCTGATGTCACGTGATCTGCGGATACTCTCTGAGTAAATTGTTCAGGTTTAAAATTAATTTTCCTGTTCCTGTTGATCATCCGATATGTGTTCACCAAAACTATTCAAAAGCATTCACTATGACCACCCACCAGAACGCATGACTTCTTCCGAAATTCCATTCTCACTTCCACCACGCCTTCGAATTGTTTGTTGTCTTCCTCGAAATACAAACTACATGGTTTCTAAGTATTTGCTAATAGCTTTTAACATTCAATTCCACGTAAAAAAAAACACAAAATCAAGTTCATGTCCAACTAGACACCAAACACAATTCTAGCCGAACAGAAGAGCAGACGCTATCCGCACAATTAGACGCAATTATAATACGAGAAACAACAACAACAATAAGAAGAAAAATATACCAGAGGGGCTAAGAGAGGGAAACAGAAATGGTATGCCCTAGAAACCAAAGCTAAACTCAACTTTCGCTTTCAGTTGTCGGTAGTTGCTCCGTCACCGGCAAATACAACAACAACAACAACAACAATGTAATTGTCTGCCTCAACCAACACCGAACGATAAGAGACCAACGACTCTCGCACACATAGACGTGAGGCACACACATACACACATCTATACAAATACCACAACGCACCGCAAACAGGCGAGCAAAATCTCCTAACACAAAACAGCTCCATCTATTCTCTACGATTCCTCGCATTTTTCGCACAGTTCAGTTGAGTTGGATTTTTGCATTTTTTTCCAACCAACCAACCAACCAAGTAAGCGTCCGACCGACCAACAACAACAACTCGCATCTGCAGGCGATGCAGCAAAGCGTATCCACCGACTACGACAAATACGACTACCACGCACTCAACCGAGCATTGCGTTGAAATAGTATAGTGTCGTGTCGTGCCGTGCCGTGGTCTAGGCGGGGAGACCAACTGGCAAACAGACAGACAGACAGACAGACGAGACGAGATAGAATGAATGGACGGACAAAGGGACGGTACAAAACCGGCACCAGAACCAGAACCAGCCGCTGCAGAAAATGCTGATATTCATGCGACGACGGAGGCGACGACGACCCAGACCGAGACCGAGACCGACAAGTAGAAAAAGGTGACGTAATGGAAACTACTCCACTAACACATTTTTCTGCATTCCTTCTTTTGCTACTGCCAGGCGACGACTACAACTAGTACTCAATGAATAACACAACGGACAGACGGACGAAACGGGTGGACAGACAGACGGATATACAAGCGTGCATGTATATAGGAACCTAGCAAATAAAAAGCCAGACAAGTTGCAGCAGCAGCGGCAGCGGCAGCACCTCACAAAAGTAAAGACCAGGCCAGACTGCAAAAACCAGACTGCAACTACTACTACTAGTATGGTGGAGCATGGAGCAGAATGTCTATTCCTATTAAGCCACACACAGCAATGCACATGCAGGCGGTCGGGTAGGCATCTTTATCACGAACAACAACAACAACAAGAAGAAGAGGGAAATAAGAACAAAAAGACGAAAAAAAAAACATACACACACTTCACTTTTTCTATGTGTATGGGTATGCGTTTTGCTTGCACTGATAGGGACTAAGGCGAAGAATTGCACCTCCGCTTCTTCTTCCCTGGCTAATATGCAGTTTTTTCAAGGTTTCCAAGACGGCTTGGAAGTTGCGAGAATCGCAACGAGCGAAAATGGAAAAAAAATAAGCTTCCTTGGTGCGTAATCAAGTAGAACAAAATGGAACATACGACAGAATACTGAATGGATTCCAAAGGAGACACACTCACACATGCTCGTTTATGTAATGCACGTAGAGGTTCCTTATGATCGCACCATGTCAGTTGACATACATGTACTTGAAGTGGAATAGTGTATGGCTTCCCGGTGATCATTCGATACTGCAGAGCGTAGGAAGTGCAATTGCCTTATTTACAGTTAATGCGTGTGGTGAGCAGTAACAACAACAACAACAACAACGACTGAATACCGAAAGTGTGTAAGGAATAATTTACAGATTCACACGAGGGGGAGACAAAAGAGAGAAGTAGAAAAATAATTGCTGGAGATCACCAGGTGACCCAGTATTTCGAATTCCATGTAAATCCTTTATAGAAATTTCCATATTAGCTCTGGGGTGCAATCGTGTAAGTCGATAATGAATGATTCCTAGGAAATCGTTTGATACTTTGTTCAATCACTTAAGCTATCGTCGGCGATGTACTCCATTTGAACAACATTTGAACGAGATACGGGATGCAAAAACGTTTCAGAGTCTGGACTGTGATGCTATGTAGCAAAAACCCCTTTCCTTTCTATCACTCAGACGCAACAGCCACTACCGCAAAGCTAATGCAGCCACAGCACATCGTAATTGATTCAAACTCATTATTAAATACTTTTCATTAAGGGACTTCCGCTGGCCTTGATCTCTAATTGACTCGCTTCAATGTTAGACTACTTTAATGTTTTTACAATTAATAGGAGGCCCGCGTACAATAAAGGGAGCACGATCGCTCTTCTATCCGTTGTGTGTGTGGGAACAAATTGTGGCAAAAACCGTTTCGCAGACGGGCAGCACATTGAAATACTCGGATGACTAACTTATATGAGCAAGAAAAAAAATATATAGAAGAATAGAAGAATTCATGTAGAGAGAGAGACAAGCATCAACATCATTATTATGTTGTTGATGCCACTCAAGGCCGCTTGGGATATTTATGATATTGCCTGCAACGAACGAGCGAACGAGCGAGCGAACGACTGAACGACTGAACAAACAAAAATGCACACGTACACGAATGCAAAGCAAAAAGCGCATTCAAACTCCAAGCACAAATGCGTTGCTGCTGCTGCTGCAACTTATTCTCGGAAACGGTTTCCAAGGCCAACTGCATTGACTGCACACATACACGCAGCAACATAGCAAACGCATTGGCACTGCATTTGCTTCTTTCCACAGGCAAATGTTGCTGGACGCGCAAACTGCTGCTTGTCTGTGTTTAGTGCATCGCAACGTTCTAGCTGGCTTTTGTTTTGAACTTGATGGAAAATTTTTGCATTTACGATAGAATGAATGGAGAGTGTGAAGGGGGTTGGGGTCTAGAAGACTCCACTTAAGCTTCAACGGCGTACATGTGTCGTAGGAGACTCGTAATTCTTCTCATACGCCAGCTAGTTACTGTGTGTTTTGTGTATTATTTCAGGCTAGTTACTTGGGAACGGGAATCTAGGCGCACATTGATTGAGTTTTGGTATCGTGTGGTGTTATGTGCTGCTGGCTGCTGGCTGCCAGGCTTGTTGTGGTCTCTGTTGTTTTTCTTTTTCTATATGATATGGCGGCGCCGCCGCCACCATCGTTGTTGTCTTGTTGCAGTTGCACTTTTTATTTTTCACCGCTGCATTTTCAAGTCAGTCAGTCAGTTGGTCATGAGTATCATAGTACATATTACAAGCTGGCGAATGTTTGTTGTTGTTGTTGTTGTTATTTATGTTGTTATTGTTGCTGTGTCCATTGTGGCGAATTTTACTTATGTTCACTTATTTATTTTGTTTTTTTTTTGTTGTTTACTCATGTTCACAAATATGCACAACACGCCGGACACGGACAGACGGACGAACACTCGTACGGTCACAACTTCTCATTTTACATAATTGCAGCAACTTAGCAATGACATTCAGGAAAACGGGGCATTAAAATGAACATACAAGAAAAAAAAAACGAAAAAAATATGTAAGCCAATATCATGTATCGATGTCATAATAAAAATGTTTGGCTGTCTTCATTACAACTTCGCACAGCAAATGCATTACGGCAGCGGAGGGCGCTCTCATCGATTCCATTCAAGGCAAAGTGAATAGCTTTGGCACAGCAAAGAAGTGTAAATACGTTACAAAGGAATGATAAATTTAATATTTTTGTGTTGGAAATTTAGTGCTTCTAAACATGGAAGCCTTTTCCACAAGATTGTAAAATATTATTTAGTTATTTGGAATATTCAAAAACGGATTGAGTACTTCAAAGCAATTCGTTTCCTGGCAGAAACTTTCCAAGAGACATTTTCGTATTCCTTGTATGTTTCAACTAATTGAGTCATTATTTCTTACTCCTGCTGGTCGCTGAAGATGTCAATGAACGGTTAAACCGTTTCTCTAGTTTATTTATAATAAGTTTATGAGCTTATAGGTAACAACCCTAGTCTTAGTAGAAGCCTCCTAAAGACAATATGACAAATATTGTAAAAGTTCTTCTAAATACTATGGAACAGTTTCTAGAAGATCTAAGAACCTCTGTGATCTACATTATACCTGCCCAGCTCTTTTTACTAAGATTTTGAATATCTCAGCTTGCCACAAGCATTCACTCCAGCTATTACAAATTACCACAAATATCAGTGAACCCGTTCAGTGCAATGACCCCATCACTTCTAATTTTCAAAAATTTGTATATAGAACCAGTATTTGAGTTAATGAGACTTAACGTTTTCCCTCGAAAAAAAATAAATCAACAACAATAACAAGTGAACCCATTCATTCACACTTGAAAATGCATTGACACCGCACCACGTCATCACGTCATCATCGGCAGCAACAGAACGAAAACGGATCAATGGCATCGTTCAATAATATACTCACAATTCGCATTCGACCCACACACCGTTCAACGCCACACCGACCACCCTCCCCGCCCCGCCCAACCAACTCGATCAACCGGGCAATTGCAGTGTGCAGGGCTAAATACGTTACTTTGCCGCTAAAATAAAAATGTTTATTAAATGTTTTGTTATTTATTTTATCTAATAACCTTGTCGAATGTTATTAAACCCAAAAAGTTTCTTAACCTTTGCGCAATGAGAAATGCTAATATCAAGAATATAAAATATACAAAAAAAAACACAAAAATAAATACAAATACAAATACAACGCTAAAACAGGCAGGCAAATACAAATGGACAAGAAAAAAAAATATATAAAATAAAATTCCATTAAAAAAACAACCTCATCACAACCAGCTTGCGCAATGCATTAGTATGTGTTGCAGTCCGTAGAAGTGCTAAATATGCCAACAGCCGCCGCCGCCACTAATTCATATACTACGCAAGATCAGTGCGGCGGCCCCAATTGAGAGCACGCTGCACTTATTTGCTGTTTGTATAGCGATTGTCACACAAACACACACACACACACACACTCATACTACACAAATTCATATACGCAAGTTTGAAAGTTGCTGCTCTCACATGCTGACAGTCGAACGCTCCAAAGCTCCAACGCTCCACTGCTCGAACACTATTGCATTATTTGTTTGTGCGTTACTTTTCGTTCTTGTTTTTTTTCTGTTGGTTTCTTCTTCTTTGCATTTCATTAACGTTTAACCTCGAAATGCAAGTCGTTTCCCATAATCAATTGGATTGTGTGTTTTATTAAAGTTTTTTTTGTTTGTAGTTATTGTTGTTGTGGTTGTTATTTCTTTCATTTTGCAAGCGCAACAATTTCTAACAGACACCCATAGTTGCGGCTATTCCCTTGCCCCCGGACGGCTTTGTCTTGCCGCGTTTACACAGAGCGGAAAATTATATTCAAAATTATACTGTGATAACTATATAAGACTAGATGGGCCAGGTCTCTAAATTAGTTTTTAAGGAAATAATAAATTAATGAAGACAATTGTCAAATATATTTATAGTGGCGGTACCACGATCCTTTGTCCAACTACTCCAATATGTGGCATTTAGCCTAGAGTTAAAAACATGAAACCCTTTGAAAAATTTTGTTGGAGAAAATTGTATGCGGTTACACTTATATTGAGTTATATGTCCAGTGCCACGCCCCGTTATCTAATTCCTCCCATTTGTAGCCCAGTTCACTGCTGGTGTCCAATAGTATGTTCATGACAAATTTCCTGCGATCAAAAACGTCTCAGATATAGCATTTTTTACTATCTTGTGGGCGGCAAAAGTGGGCGTGTCAAAACCTATCCACGAACACGACTCGCTACCCCTGAAGCACATTTATAAAATTTGGCGATACTCGGTGCAGTAGTTTTGGCGTCTACTGGGCCCAAACAGACATGTCTCTTTTCATTCTGTCAGCATTAATCAGAGAATCTCCGAGATCATCAATCATCATTTGAATGAACTCATGAAAGCTTTAATTTGGTCAAACAAAGGTCGTTAACTTGGTCGAAAGAACACATATTTCGTCAACTATATCAGAATTTGTAGTTGCCATGTTTTGACAATTTACAGTAGAGTTAAATGAAATTTTAAATTCGAACTCAGTCATCTTTCATAACAAACTTTTCATCTTCTCATAAATGCAACTAACAAGCACACCGATCATTAAGCTCAATACAAATTTCAGCTAATAACATTTCTCTCAGTGTACTACTGCATTTTTCGTCTTTCGCATTCGCAACAACAAGCGTTTGCATTAAAAATGCCAAAAAAGCTGCTAAAAATAATGTTAATAAATGGGTGAAAAAAATAAGTTGATAACGCTGCTAAATTTACACTTACCGCTGCAAAAGTGAAACACACGTTCAAATAAAAAACGAAGAAAAAAAAAAGCACACACCACCAACAACAATCGCATTTCGCAATTGCACAAACATTATCAGGGGGTAACGAACGCAGCTTTTTTCTTTCTTTTTTGTGTGAGCTTCAGCTTCGTTTACGCGATTGTCAGCGCTAGAAATGTGCGACAAATGCAGAGCGTTTGGTATCGTGGCGCGTATTTTCCGAAACGCAAACGCAAACAATTGAATATACAATCGAACGTGAACTGAACTGGGTAAAGGCACAGATGAACGGAGGCAGGATGAGCAGGGCGGCAACGGGCCTGATGATGGGTCTGTGCACCGACGCAATTTGTGACTGATACGCGTCTGGCTGTTAGCATTTAGCACCAATACCACAAACATCCGAAATACATGACTAAGCTCACTTATCGCGTAGAGAGAGTTCAAAGCCCGACGGCAGCCGCTTTTTGTTTCCTGCTTATTTACATCCTTAGTAAAATGAAAAAAAAACCACAAAAAGCAAAGCAAACAATCACATCTAAACAAAAGTATTGAACTCATGTTTTGATCAAGATTCTTTCTCTGTCTGGAAGTTAAGAATGTAAAGGCAAAATTTGTCCATGAACTCGAGGCAGTCAGTCAGTCAGTCAGTGGTCTGCGATTTAGAACTTTGAGACATGCTCATTGTATTTATTTTTTTTGTAATTTGTAGGCATTCACACTCTTTTGATGGTTATATGAAAAACGTGATGTATTACAAAAAGATCACCGAAATATGGGCGGAGACACAAAATACACAAAATACACAAAATACACAAACACTCACACTTCACTTCTGTATACATAAAGTATGAAGTGAAATTTTGGACATGAAACGATTTCGCAGAAAATATTGCATTTTATTTTTGGTTTCACAGACGCGCGCACACACACACCAGAGCACATTTGAATATTTATAGAATGGGGAGTAATGCCCTGCATAATAATTTGCAATCTATGTCGACATGAAGAATCGAAACTGAACCGAACTGCGTAGTTGCTGGAATTCCAGAAGAATTTCTCTTTTTATAGACGATTTCATCATTTACAAGCAAAACGGCTGCAGTGAGGATTTTTTTCTTTGTAATTTGTAAATTAGTTAGTATACACCGCACTACTAAACACAACTGGAAGACCGAACAACTAAATTGTAACAACGCTGGCAAGGAACTGAAAACGGAAAATGCCTCAAACGATCGTTGAAACTATTGAAAAGAAACTTTTCCACCGAGAAACTACACTACATTTACAGTACACAATTCAGTGCTCAGCAAATGCTGTTAGTTTTTCACCACACTAGCAATGTGATCGCGAGCAATTGTTGTGCACGTTCCACTCAAAAGCTGTATTCGCTGGGTCTAGCCTAGACGAGACTTGACTAGATCCAAACGAGTATTTTCAATACACTCAAGAGAAATAGTGAAAAAGCTCAAAACTATTTCAGCTAACGATGCTCTAATTCAGGGGCTCCCAACTCGGGTATTTGAAATACATTTTCGTGATAATGAACCGGATGAGATAGTTTCGTTGGAAGCATTTTTAGGACCCGATTCACAGGGCTCAGTGAATTGATTTCCCGTCATTCCCAAATTTAACAACGAGTTAAGAAGGCAAAGTTTTTGGGCTAACGAACAGCTTAGGTTAACTTCGGAAGGTCGAATCCGGTGCTTCCTAAATGAATATTGTTTCATCGATGAGTTCTTGCTGACAAAATTCTCACGAAATGAGAGTAAATGAGAAAACACTGACACGATTCATAGCGAAGAAGCAACAAAGCATTGATGTGACATTGGTGCAATGTCATGCAGAGTGTCATGCATGATAAAATGCTACACTAATAGGAAAATATCATTTATGCCTGCATTGGAAATTCAGCAAAATGTCGTTCATGAAAAACTTTGTCATTGATGCCTGCTCCCAGTCGAATCGAAGACTTTTCTACAGGGTTAATGTTACTTGTACTATGACATAGTAGGTTCTCTGGAGAAGGTATATTTGCCCTTGGTTCCGAAATAGTCACAAAGCCGTTTCTTATGATGTTTTTGGAACCATATAAGTTTCCCTTTCACAGACTCTCTCTCTGAAGTGTTCAACTAGATTCTCTGCCATGCCTAGTGCTTTCAGATTCTATCGTGAGAATTTTCTGCTAAAAAACCCTTAAAAACTGGTTTCATCTGACAAGTCAGTCAGCCTGACTCAACTATCTAATTGTACTAGGAGTCATTGCCTATGATCGAATGACATCATATGAATACATCAACCAACCACCACTGCCACCACATGCTACGCTTTCGTATTATAGTGAAACATTGCAATTATACACATTATTACCATCAAATTACGTCTCAATTTTCAGCCCAAAAAAAGTCATATCCACAACAAAGCCAGCACATGAGAGAAAAAAAAACTATTTCCTTTTTGCACAGACGAAACCAGACGGATATTTTTTTTTGTGTCGATCTTGCTTTTTTAGGGTTTCTATATGCCCCTCACGTATGTATATTCACATAGTTTTGCACAGTATAAAATGTCAATAGAAAAAGAGTGTCTGGATTGCCACTCAGCACAACGCGCTTGTTGTTTCTTGGCTTTCGTTCGTTAGTTCGAACGATCGCTCGTTCGTTCGTTCATACCTACAGCCAGACTTAGTCTCCAAGTAACTTACTTACTTGATATGTCTGCAAGGTAGGGTAGAGTAGGGTAGCGACAGACGGACAAGCCGGCCGACACACTCTATTGCGATCTACCGAATTTTGCAATTTTGTGCTAAGTTTGCAAAAATAACTAAAAAAAAAAAAAAAAAAAACGAAAAAAGTCTGCTTACAGGCGAACGGAAACGAGTTTGAATTCAATTTCATGGCACAAATTCGAGACGCTGCAATATTTCGCATATACACGATATGCTCGTATATTTACCTAACTACAGGAATTCTATAGTATGGCCCGTTTTCCTCCTTGCTTTGGTTTCTTTTCGGTGGTTTTTCTATGTTTATTTTTCGAAACGTTTGGCATTCGGCGTTGTATCGTTTGGTTTTGCCTTTTTTTTTGTTGTTTTGTTTTCATTTTAGAAATAGCCAAAATCCAACCAAACATCAGCAGCCCCCATAGAGTATTAACTTTCACAAGTGTTGGTTAGAGACGAAATTCGTATGTGATGAGCGCTTCTCAACGGCAGCAACATTCTAACACACACTCGAATGCGCTTCGCTCTCTCATGCTCAGTCATTCGGTAGTTCTCATTCTCGATCGCTTGAACGATCACATTGGGACTGGGGAGCTTTGGGGAGGTTGGCGCGCGTGTTGAGCGGAAGCTCTCTAACGCGCACACTATTGCGGAATTGGGGTAAACGACCGAATGTCCGACACACGATGACTAGGTTAAGGTGAAGGTCGCATTAGCTAAAAAAATAACGAATGCATACGGCGAGTGTATTTAGCTTAAATGAGTTGCCGAGTCGGTACGACGTAGCCGAGACCAAAGCAATAGAAATGAAATAGAGGGGCGTGCGAATTGCGGCAAAAGAGCGGCAGTGAGGTATCGCCTGCAGAACAGCAACTTTTGCGTCTGTTCATTGTCCATGGTTCTGCGACGACGTTGTCGTTGGATTCGTTGGATTCGTTTGTCATTTGAATGGGATTTGAAATGAGTTGGAATCAATTAAATGTACAAAATGCGAAGATGAATGTTTTGCGTTGTGTCTGCGGATCAGCCAGTTAGCTAGCGAGTGTCTGTATATCATCGGCTGCATGGATCGCAGTGGGTCTTTAATAGTGTCTGGCTGGTTTTGCGGACTGGCCTACTCTATTTACAGCCGCGTGTAGTGTGTCAATAGATGAGGGGCAGACATTGTAGTCGTCGTCGTTGTTGTTTTTGTCTAACTCGCGTTCATTTGTGCTGTTCGTTGTCTGGCCGGGCTGATTGCCTGCCTGCCTGACTGCCTCTCTATTGTTTGTTTGCTCACACAGCCAGACGTTGAACGCAAGACCTTGAACTTGGACTCAGTTTTCGCGTCGTTTGAACTGGGTTTTGTTTTGGATTTGTTAAGCGAATAGATTTTTTCATGTGTGTGGTACGGGTGAGGCGGCTTGAGGAAGCAGTCGAAAGCTTCTCTCGGTTTTTGTATTCTATATAATTTGTTCGTATTTGATGAGTGGTTTTAGGCCGCAATTAGTAACGAAACGTTAGACGCTATTTATAGGCAAATTAGGCAAGTGTGCACTTGTTAAACGAAATCGAAAATGGCCAACCATTAGCAAATTCTAGTCTTTCACTAACCTTTCCAATGCTCGAGGCAGTGAATAACTTAGTGTATATGCACTGATCACTGCTTAACTGGTTTATGGATCACATTTTAAGGACGAGCATTTGTAAGAGGGTCGAAGGGTTTCATATTAAGTACTTCATACCGTATTGCGTGCTCCAAGCGGGATCTGCAATCATTTTCCGTAGTTGATCAAGCGCTTAATATTTCCAATTTAATCGCACTTAATTACGCGATAATCGAACTGAATTGGTTGCGTTAATGTAATTATTGACATTAACACGATACTCGCTAATTGCCTAATTAACTGCAACTAATCGTCCTTTTAGCACATCAACATAAACACTAACTAAACCGGCACCATAGTTTT
Organism: Heteromyza rotundicornis; assembly: GCA_951394025.1. NCBI lineage: Eukaryota > Metazoa > Arthropoda > Insecta > Diptera > Heleomyzidae > Heteromyza > Heteromyza rotundicornis. The sequence continues at coordinate 11,775,265 of OX596010.1, read as the reverse complement.
TGTGCGGCTTTTGTTTTTGTTTTGATCTAGCCTGCCGTGGCATGCAATGTTTGTACAAGTTTCTCACTTGACATCGTCTCGCCACGTGGTCCGTGGTCCGTGGCGACCACCTATCCCGTATACATTCATGCGCCCCACATCGACACATGCACATGCTGCACATTCGCCCCATGATGACGATGATGATGTCGACAATGACAACTGCAAAAGCTTGAATGGCACCACCTAACCTAGAAGGTTGGCAGGATGTTGCAAGCAGTGCCTGTGTTTTTGTTTTGTCCCTTTAGATTTGAGCACACACAGACCAGCTCTCCTACCAAATGCAAACAGTCTAACGTGAACCGGCAACATGCAACCGACTAGCCACCCAAAATTGTGGGTGGGTTTTCCGCGAGCAATGCATGGCATGTGCTTGGTAGCACCTTCTCATGTTATCGCCACATACCAAGCGCGTGGGTTTTGTCCTGCTCCTGTCCTTACCGGCGTCCTTATCATCAGCAGCTTTGTTTCTTTTGCTACACACACACACACACACACATTTTTTGTTCAGCTTTTCTACTTTTCCTCCACATCTGCTGCTGGTTGACTGCAGTTTTTTTTCTCATTTCCATTTGTGTGTATGTGGTTTTTTTTCATAATTTTTACACAATGCACTCGCAAGAGTCACGATGCCACGTGACGTCGCGTTGTATTCACAGTTGAGTCGCATCGAGTCATCGAAGGCTGGGCTCTGTGTGCGAAAGTGACTGCGTCGCATGCGACGACTCTGCTACTGCTGCTGCTTCTCTGTGCACGGCTGGTGGCCATCGAAGGTGGGTTGGTTGGTTGGCTGTTTGATGCTTGCATGAATGTGGGACGCCATTCACCACTGCCGCCGCGTGTAGTAGTAGTTGCAATTGCAGTAGTTTTTGTGCACAAAAAAACTTTCACTTTCGTTACGTTACGCTCGCTCGTTAGATTGTTGGCTGTTGGTCTCTGGTCTGGTGTGGTCTCGTCTGGTATAGTTTGGTTTGGTTTGGTTTGTCGTAGTCGTCGTTTGAATCAACGAACGAGTGAGTTGGCGAGTGAGTGTGCGGTTGTATGGTTGAATGTTACAGAGAGTGCAATAGCTGAATAGGAAATGCACATCGGATGCACACAAAGTCATGTGTGTGTGTTCTAGGTGTACATTGTGTGCATAGAGTGTTGTACATTCACTAACTTGAGTGTGGTGGGGGTTTTCTAACTATTCGCCACTATGTGTGCTTGTGTGTATGCTTGTAAGTGAAAGCATATAAACGCCAGTGGCATTTGCTATTCCAAACAGCAACAAGTGTGCTCTTACGTTTTCTATTACATGTTGTTGGGGATTTCCCGACCTTGTTGAACACAATTTGTGTTGAGTCTAGCGAAATTTATGCATGAATTGTGTTGGGCAAGGAGTTTTGCTATTTTTGTTGTTACAAATGTGAAACCCCTGGGGGGGGCTAGGTACTCCAATCTCGTTACGAAAATCAAATGTACTAAAGCGTTTATTTTACTTTCGAATCGGATTGGCTCACCGATCGCCCCCCTATATTTATTTGCCTATTCAATATTCTACTAGCTCCTCATTTCTCTACTCTACTCCACTCTACTCCACTCGACTACACTATTTCCTTCTCCTACTCCACTCCTCCACTATTTCTTTGCACACATTCCCTTTGTCATTTATTCTATTTTATTCTATTCCAATGCTGCTGATAAACCAAACTGTTTTATGGCATATGACACGCTCTTCTGCCCGCCCCCCCCCCCCCCCTCCGAACTACTCATAGTCATAGAATTAGTAAAATTTAACCTTGAAAGTAGCGAAAAGAAATTCGGCAACAGCAAAAAATAAATACAAAAACCGCATGTATAATAAAAAAAAAAACCCAAAAATAAAAGAGCAACAAACAAAAAACGCTCTTTGGCAGTAGATAAAAAGCAAACATTTCTCTGAAACATGCTTGCATTAGAATTAGAATTCGCTTATAGAACACACATAGTTCCAAACGATACGATGGCTATCGCGACTTATTCATTTATTTCTACAAATTGGAAACATCCAACCAGTTGTTAGTGGCAGCCACAATTAGATTAGGTTAGTTGGTTAGGGTTAAACCCAAAGTTTTAATTAGAGTTTATGCGTTCATTCTCAGTACTCTGGGGGCTTTCAATTGTAAATCTTATGTTTGGGAATCTTGTACTTATTCTAAAATATAATCTATTGCAATGGTCCACCTCATCTTCCTAATCTCTCGGCTGCCACTGAAACTTTCCTTTAACTAAAATTTTATCTTCATCTTATATAAATTCTATTCTAGTTGGTGTTCATCTCTCTCGTTAGCCATGATTTTCATTTAGCACCCTATATCTATACACTTTTTTCTTGTTGTATTTGTTTTTTGTATCTTCATCGTGCATTTGAACTTTCAAGGTTGGGCAAATTGTGCAGATTTCTGAATTCTCTAACAAACAACAGCAAAAAAACAAAAACAAAAAAAAAAGTTTCATGAATTCTTCGTATTTTTGGATCTACACACACACACAGTAAGACAGTCGGACACAAGTTGCCATCATCTTAACACGATGAGAATAGTTTTAGATATTGAAAGAAACATTTCACACCCTCGCCCCCAGCAAAAACCTAGGCATTGTGTGACGAATGTGCTGAGGGGAGGCTAATAAAATTTGTCTAAATATACAATACAAGGAATATGTTTATTGTGCCCATAATATGCTATGATGTCATTAAACTAAAATGTGCATTGCGAAATAACGAATTAGAGTTTAAAATTTTTAGAAAACTTGCTGGGGCCATAAGCCTATATTAGAGAAACTAACCAAATTCTATAAAAAATACATTTTTTACAGTGTAGCAATTAAACCTTTAGTTAAGAAAATTATGCATATTTGCATTGTTGCAACTCTTGTGTAGTGGCAATTTGTAATCAATTTGCTGGACCCCAGAATTCCTCACACACAAAAGTCAGTCCAAATAGTCAGTCGCCTACTAAAATCAAAGTATTGGAGACTATTTGCATAATTGCCGCTCTGCCAAACTTGAACTAGAACTTGTGAAATTAGAATTTTTATATTTTTTTGTTTATTATTTAGTTTCTTTTTCTTTTTTGTTAGTCAGCAGCGTGTTCGTTTTTTCTATGCACAAATATTTTTTATATATACTATAGAAAAAAATATAAATTTTTTTTTTCGCATGCAAAAATGCTTTTTTGGTGCTACCTTTTTGGTGTGTGTGTGTGAGTGAGACGGGCACTCTCTTTTTCGGGTTGTTTCTGCTGCTGCTGCGTTTGAAACAAACACACTCGTCGCTGTTGAAACGAAATACGTAACGCCAAAATATCTCACGGATATTCTATACAGTATAGCAACAAAAAAAATATATAAAAAAAGAAGAACGAAAAAAAAACCGAAATGCAGAATTCTAACAACCAGCAACAACAACAGCACGCAAAACGTACAAAATTTAATAAACAAATAAAAAGAAATTAACAACCAGAACAGAAAAAAATTAAAAAAGAAAAAAAAAGCACAACGAAATAAAGTGATACACACACCCTCAAGCGGGCTGCGGCCGCTTGATCGCTACGTGCGCTCATTTACTCGGGGCGCAGTAGAAGTCTGGTCTGTCGGTTCAAGTGAATTTTTTGGATAGTTTTTTGGCAGTTGCTTAATGCGCTTTTTTAACGCTAGTCAGTCAGGTCAGTCGGGCCCCGTATAGAATTATTTGCAGTAACGCGTCGATTTGGTCGGGTCGGTTTGGTCGCTCGCTCGCTCGATTTACGCGTACGCGGTTTTATCTAGAATCTAGTAGAACTAGATTATACAAAGATTTCACAAGAAGCAAACAACAAGTGATTAGAAGAAAAACAAAAACAAAAAAAACATTTCCAAAATAGAAAAGAAAAGAAAATAAAAATAAATAAAGATTTATGTGTGTTTGAATTGGAAAAAGTTATTTTAAATATAAATCAGTGAAATATTCAAATGCATCCACACAAACATACCTAGTGCTTTGCCTAGGAAAATGTTACTTTCAAGCAGAAATGTTCTGAATATGCTGCAATTAAATAAAAATAAAAATAAGAATAAAAACTTTAAGGAATATTTTTTTTTAAATATATTTCTGTACTACCTCAAAAATAAACATTGAATTTAAGGTAAGCCTTTGCATAATTTCACTTTCTTTTCGATTACTTTTTTTTTGCTAATCTTTTTTATTACTAGTTTTTGCTGATATCAGCAAACAAATTCAACTAAAGTGCACTTCTGGCACTTATCTACTGGAAAAAACAAACTAGTTTCTATTTGCAAATGTTCGCTTATCATTGTTTGTATTAATAGTAATAATTTGTATGTCAAAAAAAGACATAAAAACATAAAATTGAATACAATAAAAGTAATACTAAACGAAGAATCTAGCACAAAGCTTAAAGACAGCCGCTTCCAAAGACAGGCGCCGCTAAAGATTTGCAATATTTGCGAGTTAAATTTGAATACAAAAAAATGTTCTCAGCATAATTGGAAAAAAAAAGAGCTTACGGTGTAAATATTTATTTATTTCGTTTAATTTTTTTTATTTTTATGCGTTTTTTTATGATTATTGACTCGATTGATAGATAAGAAACTATTAGACGTTTTGATAGTTTCCCGTGAAATAATATACTATTTATACCAGCACTAAACGACTTAATTATCAGCACAATTCTAATTATAACAAAAAAATAATTAAAAAACAACAAAGTTGTTTCAAAGTTGATTCAACATTCAGCTATTTGTTATTTTGAACTAATATGACTCTGCGACTGTACAAATTAACTAAGAGAGTTTTTTGTTGTTTTTATTTTAGTAGGGGAGTTTCGGGTATTTTGGCACTAGTTTGGTATTTTGTCTGTTAAAATCGGGTGAAGTATCGGGAAACTGGCTATCTTTCCATCAAATTTTGTAAAAGTCCAAAAAGTGCCAATTTGGCAGACTATGCGGGTAATGTAGCACTAATAAAAAAAAATCGCTAAAAAACCATTATTAGTATAAAACACTAAATAAAAATGAATTATATTTATGATTTGTGTAATACTAATTGATAATATTTGACAAAAAAACAAATCTATATTAAAGAAAAAAAATCTGTTCACTAACTTTAACATCATTGATTGGTTTTAGCTATTTGATCACATACATATCGCGAATTTCTTCAAAACCAATGCCTTAGATTTTTAATAGTCCATAAAATACTTTAAAATGACAAAAGTCAATGAAATCCAACAACAAAAACTGTTAAAAAACTTGTGCCAAATTAACCGGCAGTAAATTTATTGATTTTAAAAATAAATATATATTTTGTTGTTGATTTCGTTGGAGGAATTGATATCACTGCAAAGAAAGTTCAAAAACCGATATCTTAAAAAACACCAGCTTGGGTAATATAGCAACTTTCATCATTTACAGTTTTCAAATATTTCAACAAGAACATGGAGAAAAACTCTACTGCCACATTACCTGACGCGCCAAATTACCCGACACTCCATTACAATTTGACTCAACCAAATTTCTTTCGAACTATTCATTTGAAATAATTTAAATGAAATAAAAATAAAATCAAACAATAAAAAGTTTTATCGCAAAAAACCGAATCTAAATTAAAGTAAATTTGAGAATTCTGGGAATTGTGGCCACATAAATACTAAGTATTTATTGTAACATAAAAAAAATAAATCAAATTGGAATCAAAAAAAGGCTCTTAGTTGACATTCTAGGTCTATGTACATTTTATACACTGTTAGGTTAGTCAGCTGTATGTGAGTAAGGAAAACTTAAGTTCTCTCAAAAAAAACTTTAGAAATAGTATAAAAACATTTAATACAAATTTATGAAAAAACATTTTTAACAAATAAAAA